>OX638313.1:18343510-20755972 GCA_951812415.1 Beris morrisii
GTACGTTTCGTACCCACCACGTACCCCCCACGTCCCCTACAATGAACTTCCGCTCTCCTGGGCTCAAATTATTTTTTTTGAATCTGTTTTAGGATTTGAATTTAATTTTAACTTTAATTTAAGTGGTGACATGTAAAAATCTCGGCCTATGTGCTCATACCTATTGGTGGGTACGTGGTGGGTACGTTTCGTACCCACCACGTACCCCCCACGTCCCCTACAATGAACTTCCGCTCTCCTGGGCTCAAATTATTTTTTTTTAATCTGTTTTAGGATTTGAATTTAATTTTAACTTTAATTTAAGTGGTGACATGTAAAAATCTCGGCCTATGTGCTCATACCCATTGGTGGGTACGTGGTGGGTATGTTTCGTACCCACCACGTACCCCCCACGTCCCCTACAATGAACTTCCGCTCTCCTGGGCTCAAATTATTTTTTTTGAATCTGTTTTAGGATTTGAATTTAATTTTAACTTTAATTTAAGTGGTGACATGTAAAAATCTCGGCCTATGTGCTCATACCCATTGGCGGGTACGTGGTGGGTACGTTTTGTACCCACCACGTACCCCCCACGTCCCCCCAATGAACTTCCGCTCTCCTGGGCTCAAATTATTTTTTTTTAATCTGTTTTAGGATTTGAATTTAATTTTAACTTTAATTTAAGTGGTGACATGTAAAAATCTCGGCCTATGTGCTCATACCCATTGGTGGGTACGTGGTGGGTACGTTTCGTACCCACCACGTACCCCCCACGTCCCCTACAATGAACTTCCGCTCTCCTGGGCTCAAATTATTTTTTTTGAATCTGTTTTAGGATTTGAATTTAATTTTAACTTTAATTTAAGTGGTGACATGTAAAAATCTCGGCCTATGTGCTCATACCCATTGGTGGGTACGTGGTGGGTACGTTTTGTACCCACCACGTACCCCCCACGTCCCCTACAATGAACTTCCGCTCTCCTGGGCTCAAATTATTTTTTTTGAATCTGTTTTAGGATTTGAATTTAATTTTAACTTTAATTTAAGTGGTGACATGTAAAAATCTCGGCCTATGTGCTCATACCCATTGGTGGGTACGTGGTGGGTACGTTTCGTACCCACCACGTCCCCTACAATGAACTTCCGCTCTCCTGGGCTCAAATTATTTTTTTTGAATCTGTTTTAGGATTTGAATTTAATTTTAACTTTAATTTAAGTGGTGACATGTAAAAATCTCGGCCTATGTGCTCATACCCATTGGTGGGTACGTGGTGGGTACGTTTCGTACCCACCACGTACCCCCCACGTCCCCTACAATGAACTTCCGCTCTCCTGGGCTCAAATTATTTTTTTTGAATCTGTTTTAGGATTTGAATTTAATTTTAACTTTAATTTAAGTGGTGACATGTAAAAATCTCGGCCTATGTGCTCATACCCATTGGTGGGTACGTGGTGGGTACGTTCCGTACCCACCACGTACCCCCCACGTCCCCTACAATGAACTTCCGCTCTCCTGGGCTCAAATTATTTTTTTTGAATCTGTTTTAGGATTTGAATTTAATTTTAACTTTAATTTAAGTGGTGACATGTAAAAATCTCGGCCTATGTGCTCATACCCATTGGTGGGTACGTGGTGGGTACGTTTCGTACCCACCACGTACCCCCCACGTCCCCTACAATGAACTTCCGCTCTCCTGGGCTCAAATTATTTTTTTTGAATCTGTTTTAGGATTTGAATTTAATTTTAACTTTAATTTAAGTGGTGACATGTAAAAATCTCGGCCTATGTGCTCATACCTATTGGTGGGTACGTGGTGGGTACGTTTCGTACCCACCACGTACCCCCCACGTCCCCTACAATGAACTTCCGCTCTCCTGGGCTCAAATTATTTTTTTTGAATCTGTTTTAGGATTTGAATTTAATTTTAACTTTAATTTAAGTGGTGACATGTAAAAATCTCGGCCTATGTGCTCATACCTATTGGCGGGTACGTGGTGGGTACGTTTCGTACCCACCACGTACCCCCCACGTCCCCTACAATGAACTTCCGCTCTCCTGGGCTCAAATTATTTTTTTTTAATCTGTTTTAGGATTTGAATTTAATTTTAACTTTAATTTAAGTGGTGACATGTAAAAATCTCGGCCTATGTGCTCATACTTATTGGTGGGTACGTGGTGGGTACGTTTCGTACCCACCACGTACCCCCCACGTCCCCTACAATGAACTTCCGCTCTCCTGGGCTCAAATTATTTTTTTTGAATCTGTTTTAGGATTTGAATTTAATTTTAACTTTAATTTAAGTGGTGACATGTAAAAATCTCGGCCTATGTGCTCATACCTATTGGTGGGTACGTGGTGGGTACGTTTCGTACCCACCACGTACCCCCCACGTCCCCTACAATGAACTTCCGCTCACCTGGGCTCAAATTATTTTTTTTTAATCTGTTTTAGGATTTGAATTTAATTTTAACTTTAATTTAAGTGGTGACATGTAAAAATCTCGGCCTATGTGCTCATACCTATTGGTGGGTACGTGGTGGGTACGTTTCGTACCCACCACGTACCCCCCACGTCCCCTACAATGAACTTCCGCTCTCCTGGGCTCAAATTATTTTTTTTGAATCTGTTTTAGGATTTGAATTTAATTTTAACTTTAATTTAAGTGGTGACATGTAAAAATCTCGGCCTATGTGCTCATACCCATTGGTGGGTACGTGGTGGGTACGTTTCGTACCCACCATGTGCCCCCCACGTCCCCTACAATGAACTTCCGCTCTCCTGGGCTCAAATTATTTTTTTTGAATCTGTTTTAGGATTTGAATTTAATTTTAACTTTAATTTAAGTGGTGACATGTAAAAATCTCGGCCTATGTGCTCATACCCATTGGTGGGTACGTGGTGGGTACGTTCCGTACCCACCACGTACCCCCCACGTCCCCTACAATGAACTTCCGCTCTCCTGGGCTCAAATTATTTTTTTTTAATCTGTTTTAGGATTTGAATTTAATTTTAACTTTAATTTAAGTGGTGACATGTAAAAATCTCGGCCTATGTGCTCATACCCATTGGTGGGTACGTGGTGGGTACGTTTCGTACCCACCACGTACCCCCCACGTCCCCTACAATGAACTTCCGCTCTCCTGGGCTCAAATTATTTTTTTGGAATCTGTTTCAGGATTTGAATTTAATTTTAACTTTAATTTAAGTGGTGACATGTAAAAATCTCGGCCTATGTGCTCATACCCATTGGTGGGTACGTGGTGGGTACGTTTCGTACCCACCACGTACCCCCCACGTCCCCTACAATGAACTTCCGCTCTCCTGGGCTCAAATTATTTTTTTTGAATCTGTTTTAGGATTTGAATTTAATTTTAACTTTAATTTAAGTGGTGACATGTAAAAATCTCGGCCTATGTGCTCATACCCATTGGTGGGTACGTGGTGGGTACGTTTTGTACCCACCACGTACCCCCCACGTCCCCCCAATGAACTTCCGCTCTCCTGGGCTCAAATTATTTTTTTTTAATCTGTTTTAGGATTTGAATTTAATTTTAACTTTAATTTAAGTGGTGACATGTAAAAATCTCGGCCTATGTGCTCATACCCATTGGTGGGTACGTGGTGGGTACGTTTCGTACCCACCACGTACCCCCCACGTCCCCTACAATGAACTTCCGCTCTCCTGGGCTCAAATTATTTTTTTTGAATCTGTTTTAGGATTTGAATTTAATTTTAACTTTAATTTAAGTGGTGACATGTAAAAATCTCGGCCTATGTGCTCATACCCATTGGTGGGTACGTGGTGGGTACGTTCCGTACCCACCACGTACCCCCCACGTCCCCTACAATGAACTTCCGCTCTCCTGGGCTCAAATTATTTTTTTTGAATCTGTTTTAGGATTTGAATTTAATTTTAACTTTAATTTAAGTGGTGACATGTAAAAATCTCGGCCTATGTGCTCATACCCATTGGTGGGTACGTGGTGGGTACGTTTCGTACCCACCACGTACCCCCCACGTCCCCTACAATGAACTTCCGCTCTCCTGGGCTCAAATTATTTTTTTTTAATCTGTTTTAGGATTTGAATTTAATTTTAACTTTAATTTAAGTGGTGACATGTAAAAATCTCGGCCTATGTGCTCATACCCATTGGTGGGTACGTGGTGGGTACGTTTCGTACCCACCACGTACCCCCCACGTCCCCTACAATGAACTTCCGCTCTCCTGGGCTCAAATTATTTTTTTTGAATCTGTTTTAGGATTTGAATTTAATTTTAACTTTAATTTAAGTGGTGACATGTAAAAATCTCGGCCTATGTGCTCATACCCATTGGTGGGTACGTGGTGGGTACGTTTCGTACCCACCACGTACCCCCCACGTCCCCTACAATGAACTTCCGCTCTCCTGGGCTCAAATTATTTTTTTTGAATCTGTTTTAGGATTTGAATTTAATTTTAACTTTAATTTAAGTGGTGACATGTAAAAATCTCGGCCTATGTGCTCATACCCATTGGTGGGTACGTGGTGGGTACGTTTCGTACCCACCACGTACCCCCCACGTCCCCTACAATGAACTTCCGCTCTCCTGGGCTCAAATTATTTTTTTTGAATCTGTTTTAGGATTTGAATTTAATTTTAACTTTAATTTAAGTGGTGACATGTAAAAATCTCGGCCTATGTGCTCATACCTATTGGTGGGTACGTGGTGGGTACGTTTCGTACCCACCACGTACCCCCCACGTCCCCTACAATGAACTTCCGCTCTCCTGGGCTCAAATTATTTTTTTTTAATCTGTTTTAGGATTTGAATTTAATTTTAACTTTAATTTAAGTGGTGACATGTAAAAATCTCGGCCTATGTGCTCATACCCATTGGTGGGTACGTGGTGGGTACGTTTCGTACCCACCACGTACCCCCCACGTCCCCTACAATGAACTTCCGCTCTCCTGGGCTCAAATTATTTTTTTTGAATCTGTTTTAGGATTTGAATTTAATTTTAACTTTAATTTAAGTGGTGACATGTAAAAATCTCGGCCTATGTGCTCATACCCATTGGTGGGTACGTGGTGGGTACGTTTTGTACCCACCACGTACCCCCCACGTCCCCCCAATGAACTTCCGCTCTCCTGGGCTCAAATTATTTTTTTTTAATCTGTTTTAGGATTTGAATTTAATTTTAACTTTAATTTAAGTGGTGACATGTAAAAATCTCGGCCTATGTCCTCATACCCATTGGTGGGTACGTGGTGGGTACGTTTCGTACCCACCACGTACCCCCCACGTCCCCTACAATGAACTTCCGCTCTCCTGGGCTCAAATTATTTTTTTTGAATCTGTTTTAGGATTTGAATTTAATTTTAACTTTAATTTAAGTGGTGACATGTAAAAATCTCGGCCTATGTGCTCATACCCATTGGTGGGTACGTGGTGGGTACGTTCCGTACCCACCACGTACCCCCCACGTCCCCTACAATGAACTTCCGCTCTCCTGGGCTCAAATTATTTTTTTGGAATCTGTTTTAGGATTTGAATTTAATTTTAACTTTAATTTAAGTGGTGACATGTAAAAATCTCGGCCTATGTGCTCATACCCATTGGTGGGTACGTGGTGGGTACGTTTCGTACCCACCACGTACCCCCCACGTCCCCTACAATGAACTTCCGCTCTCCTGGGCTCAAATTATTTTTTTTGAATCTGTTTTAGGATTTGAATTTAATTTTAACTTTAATTTAAGTGGTGACATGTAAAAATCTCGGCCTATGTGCTCATACCCATTGGTGGGTACGTGGTGGGTACGTTTCGTACCCACCACGTACCCCCCACGTCCCCTACAATGAACTTCCGCTCTCCTGGGCTCAAATTATTTTTTTTGAATCTGTTTTAGGATTTGAATTTAATTTTAACTTTAATTTAAGTGGTGACATGTAAAAATCTCGGCCTATGTGCTCATACCCATTGGTGGGTACGTGGTGGGTACGTTTCGTACCCACCACGTACCCCCCACGTCCCCTACAATGAACTTCCGCTCTCCTGGGCTCAAATTATTTTTTTTGAATCTCTTTTAGGATTTGAATTTAATTTTAACTTTAATTTAAGTGGTGACATGTAAAAATCTCGGCCTATGTGCTCATACCTATTGGTGGGTACGTGGTGGGTACGTTTCGTACCCACCACGTACCCCCCACGTCCCCTACAATGAACTTCCGCTCTCCTGGGCTCAAATTATTTTTTTTGAATCTGTTTTAGGATTTGAATTTAATTTTAACTTTAATTTAAGTGGTGACATGTAAAAATCTCGGCCTATGTGCTCATACCCATTGGTGGGTACGTGGTGGGTACGTTTCGTACCCACCACGTACCCCCCACGTCCCCTACAATGAACTTCCGCTCTCCTGGGCTCAAATTATTTTTTTTGAATCTGTTTTAGGATTTGAATTTAAGTTTAACTTTAATTTAAGTGGTGACATGTAAAAATCTCGGCCTATGTGCTCATACCCATTGGTGGGTACGTGGTGGGTACGTTTCGTACCCACCACGTACCCCCCACGTCCCCTACAATGAACTTCCGCTCTTCTGGGCTCAAATTATTTTTTTTGAATCTGTTTTAGGATTTGAATTTAATTTTAACTTTAATTTAAGTGGTGACATGTAAAAATCTCGGCCTATGTGCTCATACCCATTGGTGGGTACGTGGTGGGTACGTTTCGTACCCACCACGTACCCCCCACGTCCCCTACAATGAACTTCCGCTCTCCTGGGCTCAAATTATTTTTTTTGAATCTGTTTTAGGATTTGAATTTAATTTTAACTTTAATTTAAGTGGTGACATGTAAAAATCTCGGCCTATGTGCTCATACCCATTGGTGGGTACGTGGTGGGTACGTTTCGTACCCACCACGTACCCCCCACGTCCCCTACAATGAACTTCCGCTCTCCTGGGCTCAAATTATTTTTTTTGAATCTGTTTTAGGATTTGAATTTAATTTTAACTTTAATTTAAGTGGTGACATGTAAAAATCTCGGCCTATGTGCTCAAACCCATTGGTGGGTACGTGGTGGGTACGAAACGTACCCACCACGTACCCCCCACGTCCCCTACAATGAACTTCCGCTCTCCTGGGCTCAAATTATTTTTTTTGAATCTGTTTTAGGATTTGAATTTAATTTTAACTTTAATTTAAGTGGTGACATGTAAAAATCTCGGCCTATGTGCTCATACCCATTGGTGGGTACGTGGTGGGTACGTTTCGTACCCACCACGTACCCCCCACGTCCCCTACAATGAACTTCCGCTCTCCTGGGCTCAAATTATTTTTTTTGAATCTGTTTTAGGATTTGAATTTAATTTTAACTTTAATTTAAGTGGTGACATGTAAAAATCTCGGCCTATGTGCTCATACCCATTGGTGGGTACGTGGTGGGTACGTTTCGTACCCACCACGTACCCCCCACGTCCCCTACAATGAACTTCCGCTCTCCTGGGCTCAAATTATTTTTTTTGAATCTGTTTTAGGATTTGAATTTAATTTTAACTTTAATTTAAGTGGTGACATGTAAAAATCTCGGCCTATGTGCTCATACCCATTGGTGGGTACGTGGTGGGTACGTTTCGTACCCACCACGTACCCCCCACGTCCCCTACAATGAACTTCCGCTCTCCTGGGCTCAAATTATTTTTTTTGAATCTGTTTTAGGATTTGAATTTAATTTTAACTTTAATTTAAGTGGTGACATGTAAAAATCTCGGCCTATGTGCTCATACCTATTGGTGGGTACGTGGTGGGTACGTTTCGTACCCACCACGTACCCCCCACGTCCCCTACAATGAACTTCCGCTCTCCTGGGCTCAAATTATTTTTTTTTAATCTGTTTTAGGATTTGAATTTAATTTTAACTTTAATTTAAGTGGTGACATGTAAAAATCTCGGCCTATGTGCTCATACCCATTGGTGGGTACGTGGTGGGTACGTTTCGTACCCACCACGTACCCCCCACGTCCCCTACAATGAACTTCCGCTCTCCTGGGCTCAAATTATTTTTTTTGAATCTGTTTTAGGATTTGAATTTAATTTTAACTTTAATTTAAGTGGTGACATGTAAAAATCTCGGCCTATGTGCTCATACCCATTGGTGGGTACGTGGTGGGTACGTTTCGTACCCACCACGTACCCCCCACGTCCCCTACAATGAACTTCCGCTCTCCTGGGCTCAAATTATTTTTTTTGAATCTGTTTTAGGATTTGAATTTAATTTTAACTTTAATTTAAGTGGTGACATGTAAAAATCTCGGCCTATGTGCTCATACCTATTGGTGGGTACGTGGTGGGTACGTTTCGTACCCACCACGTACCCCCCACGTCCCCTACAATGAACTTCCGCTCTCCTGGGCTCAAATTATTTTTTTTTAATCTGTTTTAGAATTTGAATTTAATTTTAACTTTAATTTAAGTGGTGACATGTAAAAATCTCGGCCTATGTGCTCATACCCATTGGTGGGTACGTGGTGGGTACGTTTCGTACCCACCACGTACCCCCCACGTCCCCTACAATGAACTTCCGCTCTCCTGGGCTCAAATTATTTTTTTTGAATCTGTTTTAGGATTTGAATTTAATTTTAACTTTAATTTAAGTGGTGACATGTAAAAATCTCGGCCTATGTGCTCATACCCATTGGTGGGTACGTGGTGGGTACGTTTCGTACCCACCACGTACCCCCCACGTCCCCTACAATGAACTTCCGCTCTTCTGGGCTCAAATTATTTTTTTTGAATCTGTTTTAGGATTTGAATTTAAGTTTAACTTTAATTTAAGTGGTGACATGTAAAAATCTCGGCCTATGTGCTCATACCCATTGGTGGGTACGTGGTGGGTACGTTTCGTACCCACCACGTACCCCCCACGTCCCCTACAATGAACTTCCGCTCTCCTGGGCTCAAATTATTTTTTTTGAATCTGTTTTAGGATTTGAATTTAATTTTAACTTTAATTTAAGTAGTGACATGTAAAAATCTCGGCCTATGTGCTCATACCCATTGGTGGGTACGTGGTGGGTACGTTTCGTACCCACCACGTACCCCCCACGTCCCCTACAATGAACTTCCGCTCTCCTGGGCTCAAATTATTTTTTTTGAATCTGTTTTAGGATTTGAATTTAATTTTAACTTTAATTTAAGTGGTGACATGTAAAAATCTCGGCCTATGTGCTCATACCCATTGGTGGGTACGTGGTGGGTACGAAACGTACCCACCACGTACCCCCCACGTCCCCTACAATGAACTTCCGCTCTCCTGGGCTCAAATTATTTTTTTTGAATCTGTTTTAGGATTTGAATTTAATTTTAACTTTAATTTAAGTGGTCACATGTAAAAATCTCGGCCTATGTGCTCATACCTATTGGTGGGTACGTGGTGGGTACGTTTCGTACCCACCACGTACCCCCCACGTCCCCTACAATGAACTTCCGCTCTCCTGGGCTCAAATTATTTTTTTTTAATCTGTTTTAGGATTTGAATTTAATTTTAACTTTAATTTAAGTGGTGACATGTAAAAATCTCGGCCTTTGTGCTCATACCTATTGGTGGGTACGTGGTGGGTACGTTTCGTACCCACCACGTACCCCCCACGTCCCCTACAATGAACTTCCGCTCTCCTGGGATCAAATTATTTTTTTTTAATCTGTTTTAGGATTTGAATTTAATTTTAACTTTAATTTAAGTGGTGACATGTAAAAATCTCGGCCTATGTGCTCATACCCATTGGTGGGTACGTGGTGGGTACGTTTCGTACCCACCACGTACCCCCCACGTCCCCTACAATGAACTTCCGCTCTCCTGGGCTCAAATTATTTTTTTTGAATCTGTTTTAGGATTTGAATTTAATTTTAACTTTAATTTAAGTGGTGACATGTAAAAATCTCGGCCTATGTGCTCATACCCATTGGTGGGTACGTGGTGGGTACGTTTCGTACCCACCACGTACCCCCCACGTCCCCTACAATGAACTTCCGCTCTCCTGGGCTCAAATTATTTTTTTTGAATCTGTTTTAGGATTTGAATTTAATTTTAACTTTAATTTAAGTGGTGACATGTAAAAATCTCGGCCTATGTGCTCATACCCATTGGTGGGTACGTGGTGGGTACGTTATGTACCCACCACGTACCCCCCACGTCCCCTACAATGAACTTCCGCTCTCCTGGGCTCAAATTATTTTTTTTGAATCTGTTTTAGGATTTGAATTTAATTTTAACTTTAATTTAAGTGGTGACATGTAAAAATCTCGGCCTATGTGCTCATACCTATTAGTGGGTACGTGGTGGGTACGTTTCGTACCCACCACGTACCCCCCACGTCCCCTACAATGAACTTCCGCTCTCCTGGGCTCAAATTATTTTTTTTTAATCTGTTTTAGGATTTGAATTTAATTTTAACTTTAATTTAAGTGGTGACATGTAAAAATCTCGGCCTATGTGCTCATACCCATTGGTGGGTACGTGGTGGGTACGTTTCGTACCCACCACGTACCCCCCACGTCCCCTACAATGAACTTCCGCTCTCCTGGGCTCAAATTATTTTTTTTGAATCTGTTTTAGGATTTGAATTTAATTTTAACTTTAATTTAAGTGGTGACATGTAAAAATCTCGGCCTATGTGCTCATACCCATTGGTGGGTACGTGGTGGGTACGTTTTGTACCCACCACGTACCCCCCACGTCCCCCCAATGAACTTCCGCTCTCCTGGGCTCAAATTATTTTTTTTTAATCTGTTTTAGGATTTGAATTTAATTTTAACTTTAATTTAAGTGGTGACATGTAAAAATCTCGGCCTATGTGCTCATACCCATTGGTGGGTACGTGGTGGGTACGTTTCGTACCCACCACGTACCCCCCACGTCCCCTACAATGAACTTCCGCTCTCCTGGGCTCAAATTATTTTTTTTGAATCTGTTTTAGGATTTGAATTTAATTTTAACTTTAATTTAAGTGGTGACATGTAAAAATCTCGGCCTATGTGCTCATACCCATTGGTGGGTACGTGGTGGGTACGTTTCGTACCCACCACGTACCCCCCACGTCCCCTACAATGAATTTCCGCTCTCCTGGGCTCAAATTATTTTTTTTGAATCTGTTTTAGGATTTGAATTTAATTTTAACTTTAATTTAAGTGGTGACATGTAAAAATCTCGGCCTATGTGCTCATACCCATTGGTGGGTACGTGGTGGGTACGTTTCGTACCCACCACGTACCCCCCACGTCCCCTACAATGAACTTCCGCTCTCCTGGGCTCAAATTATTTTTTTTGAATCTGTTTTAGGATTTGAATTTAATTTTAACTTTAATTTAAGTGGTGACATGTAAAAATCTCGGCCTATGTGCTCATACCCATTGGTGGGTACGTGGTGGGTACGTTTCGTACCCACCACGTACCCCCACGTCCTTTACAATGAACTTCCGCTCTCCTGGGCTCAAATTATTTTTTTTGAATCTGTTTTAGGATTTGAATTTAATTTTAACTTTAATTTAAGTGGTGACATGTAAAAATCTCGGCCTATGTGCTCATACCCATTGGTGGGTACGTGGTGGGTACGTTTCGTACCCACCACGTACCCCCCACGTCCCCTACAATGAACTTCCGCTCTCCTGGGCTCAAATTATTTTTTTTTAATCTGTTTTAGGATTTGAATTTAATTTTAACTTTAATTTAAGTGGTGACATGTAAAAATCTCGGCCTATGTGCTCATACCCATTGGTGGGTACGTGGTGGGTACGTTTCGTACCCACCACGTACCCCCCACGTCCCCTACAATGAACTTCCGCTCTCCTGGGCTCAAATTATTTTTTTTGAATCTGTTTTAGGATTTGAATTTAAGTTTAACTTTAATTTAAGTGGTGACATGTAAAAATCTCGGCCTATGTGCTCATACCCATTGGTGGGTACGTGGTGGGTACGTTTCGTACCCACCACGTACCCCCCACGTCCCCTACAATGAACTTCCGCTCTCCTGGGCTCAAATTATTTTTTTTTAATCTGTTTTAGGATTTGAATTTAATTTTAACTTTAATTTAAGTGGTGACATGTAAAAATCTCGGCCTATGTGCTCATACCCATTGGTGGGTACGTGGTGGGTACGTTTCGTACCCACCACGTACCCCCCACGTCCCCTACAATGAACTTCCGCTCTCCTGGGCTCAAATTATTTTTTTTGAATCTGTTTTAGGATTTGAATTTAATTTTAACTTTAATTTAAGTGGTGACATGTAAAAATCTCGGCCTATGTGCTCATACCTATTGGTGGGTACGTGGTGGGTACGTTTCGTACCCACCACGTACCCCCCACGTCCCCTACAATGAACTTCCGCTCTCCTGGGCTCAAATTATTTTTTTTTAATCTGTTTTAGGATTTGAATTTAATTTTAACTTTAATTTAAGTGGTGACATGTAAAAATCTCGGCCTATGTGCTCATACCCATTGGTGTCCCCTACAATGAACTTCCGCTCTCCTGGGCTCAAATTATTTTTTTTGAATCTGTTTTAGGATTTGAATTTAATTTTAACTTTAATTTAAGTGGTGACATGTAAAAATCTCGGCCTATGTGCTCATACCCATTGGTGGGTACGTGGTGGGTACGTTTCGTACCCACCCCGTACCCCCCACGTCCCCTACAATGAACTTCCGCTCTCCTGGGCTCAAATTATTTTTTTTGAATCTGTTTTAGGATTTGAATTTAATTTTAACTTTAATTTAAGTGGTGACATGTAAAAATCTCGGCCTATGTGCTCATACCCATTGGTGGGTACGTGGTGGGTACGTTTCGTACCCACCACGTACCCCCACGTCCTCTACAATGAACTTCCGCTCTCCTGGGCTCAAATTATTTTTTTTGAACCTGTTTTAGGATTTGAATTTAATTTTAACTTTAATTTAAGTGGTGACATGTAAAAATCTCGGCCTATGTGCTCATACCCATTGGTGGGTACGTGGTGGGTACGTTTCGTACCCACCACGTACCCCCCACGTCCCCTACAATGAACTTCCGCTCTCCTGGGCTCAAATTATTTTTTTTGAATCTGTTTTAGGATTTGAATTTAATTTTAACTTTAATTTAAGTGGTGACATGTAAAAATCTCGGCCTATGTGCTCATACCCATTGGTGGGTACGTGGTGGGTACGTTTCGTACCCACCACGTACCCCCCACGTCCCCTACAATGAACTTCCGCTCTCCTGGGCTCAAATTATTTTTTTTGAATCTGTTTTAGGATTTGAATTTAATTTTAACTTTAATTTAAGTGGTGACATGTAAAAATCTCGGCCTATGTGCTCATACCCATTGGTGGGTACGTGGTGGGTACGTTTCGTACCCACCACGTACCCCCCACGTCCCCTACAATGAACTTCCGCTCTCCTGGGCTCAAATTATTTTTTTTGAATCTGTTTTAGGATTTGAATTTAATTTTAACTTTAATTTAAGTGGTGACATGTAAAAATCTCGGCCTATGTGCTCATACCTATTGGTGGGTACGTGGTGGGTACGTTTCGTACCCACCACGTACCCCCCACGTCCCCTACAATGAACTTCCGCTCTCCTGGGCTCAAATTATTTTTTTTTAATCTGTTTTAGGATTTGAATTTAATTTTAACTTTAATTTAAGTGGTGACATGTAAAAATCTCGGCCTATGTGCTCATACCCATTGGTGTCCCCTACAATGAACTTCCGCTCTCCTGGGCTCAAATTATTTTTTTTGAATCTGTTTTAGGATTTGAATTTAATTTTAACTTTAATTTAAGTGGTGACATGTAAAAATCTCGGCCTATGTGCTCATACCCATTGGTGGGTACGTGGTGGGTACGTTTCGTACCCACCACGTACCCCCCACGTCCCCTACAATGAACTTCCGCTCTTCTGGGCTCAAATTATTTTTTTTGAATCTGTTTTAGGATTTGAATTTAAGTTTAACTTTAATTTAAGTGGTGACATGTAAAAATCTCGGCCTATGTGCTCATACCCATTGGTGGGTACGTGGTGGGTACGTTTCGTACCCACCACGTACCCCCCACGTCCCCTACAATGAACTTCCGCTCTCCTGGGCTCAAATTATTTTTTTTGAATCTGTTTTAGGATTTGAATTTAATTTTAACTTTAATTTAAGTGGTGACATGTAAAAATCTCGGCCTATGTGCTCATACCCATTGGTGGGTACGTGGTGGGTACGTTTCGTACCCACCACGTACCCCCCACGTCCCCTACAATGAACTTCCGCTCTCCTGGGCTCAAATTATTTTTTTTGAATCTGTTTTAGGATTTAAATTTAATTTTAACTTTAATTTAAGTGGTGACATGTAAAAATCTCGGCCTATGTGCTCATACCCATTGGTGGGTACGTGGTGGGTACGTTTCGTACCCACCACGTACCCCCCACGTCCCCTACAATGAACTTCCGCTCTCCTGGGCTCAAATTATTTTTTTTGAATCTGTTTTAGGATTTGAATTTAATTTTAACTTTAATTTAAGTGGTGACATGTAAAAATCTCGGCCTATGTGCTCATACCCATTGGTGGGTACGTGGTGGGTACGTTCCGTACCCACCACGTACCCCCCACGTCCCCTACAATGAACTTCCGCTCTCCTGGGCTCAAATTATTTTTTTTGAATCTGTTTTAGGATTTGAATTTAATTTTAACTTTAATTTAAGTGGTGACATGTAAAAATCTCGGCCTATGTGCTCATACCCATTGGTGGGTACGTGGTGGGTACGTTTCGTACCCACCACGTACCCCCCACGTCCCCTACAATGAACTTCCGCTCTCCTGGGCTCAAATTATTTTTTTTGAATCTGTTTTAGGATTTGAATTTAATTTTAACTTTAATTTAAGTGGTGACATGTAAAAATCTCGGCCTATGTGCTCATACCCATTGGTGGGTACGTGGTGGGTACGTTTCGTACCCACCACGTACCCCCCACGTCCCCTACAATGAACTTCCGCTCTCCTGGGCTCAAATTATTTTTTTTGAATCTGTTTTAGGATTTGAATTTAATTTTAACTTTAATTTAAGTGGTGACATGTAAAAATCTCGGCCTATGTGCTCATACCCATTGGTGGGTACGTGGTGGGTACGTTTCGTACCCACCACGTACCCCCCACGTCCCCTACAATGAACTTCCGCTCTCCTGGGCTCAAATTATTTTTTTTGAATCTGTTTTAGGATTTGAATTTAATTTTAACTTTAATTTAAGTGGTGACATGTAAAAATCTCGGCCTATGTGCTCATACCCATTGGTGGGTACGTGGTGGGTACGTTTCGTACCCACCACGTACCCCCCACGTCCCCTACAATGAACTTCCGCTCTTCTGGGCTCAAATTATTTTTTTTGAATCTGTTTTAGGATTTGAATTTAAGTTTAACTTTAATTTAAGTGGTGACATGTAAAAATCTCGGCCTATGTGCTCATACCCATTGGTGGGTACGTGGTGGGTACGTTTCGTACCCGCCACGTACCCCCCACGTCCCCTACAATGAACTTCCGCTCTCCTGGGCTCAAATTATTTTTTTTGAATCTGTTTTAGGATTTGAATTTAATTTTAACTTTAATTTAAGTGGTGACATGTAAAAATCTCGGCCTATGTGCTCATACCCATTGGTGGGTACGTGGTGGGTACGTTTCGTACCCACCACGTACCCCCCACGTCCCCTACAATGAACTTCCGCTCTCCTGGGCTCAAATTATTTTTTTTGAATCTGTTTTAGGATTTGAATTTAATTTTAACTTTAATTTAAGTGGTGACATGTAAAAATCTCGGCCTATGTGCTCATACCCATTGGTGGGTACGTGGTGGGTACGTTTCGTACCCACCACGTACCCCCCACGTCCCCTACAATGAACTTCCGCTCTCCTGGGCTCAAATTATTTTTTTTGAATCTGTTTTAGGATTTGAATTTAATTTTAACTTTAATTTAAGTGGTGACATGTAAAAATCTCGGCCTATGTGCTCATACCCATTGGTGGGTACGTGGTGGGTACGTTTCGTACCCACCACGTACCCCCCACGTCCCCTACAATGAACTTCCGCTCTTCTGGGCTCAAATTATTTTTTTTGAATCTGTTTTAGGATTTGAATTTAAGTTTAACTTTAATTTAAGTGGTGACATGTAAAAATCTCGGCCTATGTGCTCATACCCATTGGTGGGTACGTGGTGGGTACGTTTCGTACCCGCCACGTACCCCCCACGTCCCCTACAATGAACTTCCGCTCTCCTGGGCTCAAATTATTTTTTTTGAATCTGTTTTAGGATTTGAATTTAATTTTAACTTTAATTTAAGTGGTGACATGTAAAAATCTCGGCCTATGTTCTCATACCCATTGGTGGGTACGTGGTGGGTACGTTTCGTACCCACCACGTACCCCCCACGTCCCCTACAATGAACTTCCGCTCTCCTGGGCTCAAATTATTTTTTTTTAATCTGTTTTAGGATTTGAATTTAATTTTAACTTTAATTTAAGTGGTGACATGTAAAAATCTCGGCCTATGTGCTCATACCCATTGGTGGGTACGTGGTGGGTACGTTTCGTACCCACCACGTACCCCCCACGTCCCCTACAATGAACTTCCGCTCTCCTGGGCTCAAATTATTTTTTTTTAATCTGTTTTAGGATTTGAACTTAATTTTAACTTTCATTTAAGTGGTGACATGTAAAAATCTCGGCCTATGTGCTCATACCCATTGGTGGGTACGTGATGGGTACGTTTCGTACCCACCACTTACCCTCCACGTCCCCTACAATGAACTTCCGCTCTCCTGGGCTCAAATTATTTTTTTTGAATCTGTTTTAGGATTTGAATTTAATTTTAACTTTAATTTAAGTAGTGACATGTAAAAATCTCGGCCTATGTGCTCATACCTATTGGTGGGTACGTGGTGGGTACGTTTCGTACCCACCACGTACCCCCCACGTCCCCTACAATGAACTTCCGCTCTCCTGGGCTCAAATTATTTTTTTTTAATCTGTTTTAGGATTTGAATTTAAGTTTAACTTTAATTTAAGTGGTGACATGTAAAAATCTCGGCCTATGTGCTCATACCCATTGGTGGGTACGTGGTGGGTACGTTTCGTACCCGCCACGTACCCCCCACGTCCCCTACAATGAACTTCCGCTCTCCTGGGCTCAAATTATTTTTTTTGAATCTGTTTTAGGATTTGAATTTAATTTTAACTTTAATTTAAGTGGTGACATGTAAAAATCTCGGCCTATGTGCTCATACCCATTGGTGGGTACGTGGTGGGTACGTTTCGTACCCACCACGTACCCCCCACGTCCCCTACAATGAACTTCCGCTCTCCTGGGCTCAAATTATTTTTTTTGAATCTGTTTTAGGATTTGAATTTAATTTTAACTTTAATTTAAGTGGTGACATGTAAAAATCTCGGCCTATGTGCTCATACCCATTGGTGGGTACGTGGTGGGTACGTTTCGTACCCACCACGTACCCCCCACGTCCCCTACAATGAACTTCCGCTCTCCTGGGCTCAAATTATTTTTTTTGAATCTGTTTTAGGATTTGAATTTAATTTTAACTTTAATTTAAGTGGTGACATGTAAAAATCTCGGCCTATGTGCTCATACCCATTGGTGGGTACGTGGTGGGTACGTTTCGTACCCACCACGTACCCCCCACGTCCCCTACAATGAACTTCCGCTCTCCTGGGCTCAAATTATTTTTTTTTAATCTGTTTTAGGATTTGAACTTAATTTTAACTTTAATTTAAGTGGTGACATGTAAAAATCTCGGCCTATGTGCTCATACCCATTGGTGGGTACGTGATGGGTACGTTTCGTACCCACCACTTACCCTCCACGTCCCCTACAATGAACTTCCGCTCTCCTGGGCTCAAATTATTTTTTTTGAATCTGTTTTAGGATTTGAATTTAATTTTAACTTTAATTTAAGTGGTGACATGTAAAAATCTCGTCCTATGTGCTCATACCCATTGGTGGGTACGTGGTGGGTACGTTTCGTACCCACCACGTACCCCCCACGTCCCCTACAATGAACTTCCGCTCTCCTGGGCTCAAATTATTTTTTTTGAATCTGTTTTAGGATTTGAATTTAATTTTAACTTTAATTTAAGTGGTGACATGTAAAAATCTCGGCCTATGTGCTCATACCCATTGGTGGGTACGTGGTGGGTACGTTTCGTACCCACCACGTACCCCCCACGTCCCCTACAATGAACTTCCGCTCTCCTGGGCTCAAATTATTTTTTTTTAATCTGTTTTAGGATTTGAACTTAATTTTAACTTTAATTTAAGTGGTGACATGTAAAAATCTCGGCCTATGTGCTCATACCCATTGGTGGGTACGTGATGGGTACGTTTCGTACCCACCACTTACCCTCCACGTCCCCTACAATGAACTTCCGCTCTCCTGGGCTCAAATTATTTTTTTTGAATCTGTTTTAGGATTTGAATTTAATTTTAACTTTAATTTAAGTGGTGACATGTAAAAATCTCGGCCTATGTGCTCATACCCATTGGTGGGTACGTGATGGGTACGTTTCGTACCCACCACTTACCCTCCACGTCCCCTACAATGAACTTCCGCTCTCCTGGGCTCAAATTATTTTTTTTTAATCTGTTTTAGGATTTGAACTTAATTTTAACTTTAATTTAAGTGGTGACATGTAAAAATCTCGGCCTATGTGCTCATACCCATTGGTGGGTACGTGATGGGTACGTTTCGTACCCACCACTTACCCTCCACGTCCCCTACAATGAACTTCCGCTCTCCTGGGCTCAAATTATTTTTTTTGAATCTGTTTTAGGATTTGAATTTAATTTTAACTTTAATTTAAGTGGTGACATGTAAAAATCTCGGCCTATGTGCTCATACCTATTGGTGGGTACGTGGTGGGTACGTTTCGTACCCACCACGTACCCCCCACGTCCCCTACAATGAACTTCCGCTCTCCTGGGCTCAAATTATTTTTTTTTAATCTGTTTTAGGATTTGAATTTAATTTTAACTTTAATTTAAGTGGTGACATGTAAAAATCTCGGCCTATGTGCTCATACCCATTGGTGGGTACGTGGTGGGTACGTTTCGTACCCACCACGTACCCCCCACGTCCCCTACAATGAACTTCCGCTCTCCTGGGCTCAAATTATTTTTTTTGAATCTGTTTTAGGATTTGAATTTAATTTTAACTTTAATTTAAGTGGTGACATGTAAAAATCTCGGCCTATGTGCTCATACCCATTGGTGGGTACGTGGTGGGTACGTTTCGTACCCACCACGTACCCCCCACGTCCCCTACAATGAACTTCCGCTCTCCTGGGCTCAAATTATTTTTTTTTAATCTGTTTTAGGATTTGAACTTAATTTTAACTTTAATTTAAGTGGTGACATGTAAAAATCTCGGCCTATGTGCTCATACCCATTGGTGGGTACGTGGTGGGTACGTTTCGTACCCACCACGTACCCCCCACGTCCCCTACAATGAACTTCCGCTCTCCTGGGCTCAAATTATTTTTTTTTAATCTGTTTTAGGATTTGAACTTAATTTTAACTTTAATTTAAGTGGTGACATGTAAAAATCTCGGCCTATGTGCTCATACCCATTGGTGGGTACGTGATGGGTACGTTTCGTACCCACCACGTACCCCCCACGTCCCCTACAATGAACTTCCGCTCTCCTGGGCTCAAATTATTTTTTTTTAATCTGTTTTAGGATTTGAATTTAATTTTAACTTTAATTTAAGTGGTGACATGTAAAAATCTCGGCCTATGTGCTCATACCCATTGGTGGGTACGTGGTGGGTACGTTTCGTACCCACCACGTACCCCCACGTCCCCTACAATGAACTTCCGCTCTCCTGGGCTCAAATTATTTTTTTTGAATCTGTTTTAGGATTTGAATTTAATTTTAACTTTAATTTAAGTGGTGACATGTAAAAATCTCGGCCTATGTGCTCATACCCATTGGTGGGTACGTGGTGGGTACGTTTCGTACCCACCACGTACCCCCCACGTCCCCTACAATGAACTTCCGCTCTTCTGGGCTCAAATTATTTTTTTTGAATCTGTTTTAGGATTTGAATTTAAGTTTAACTTTAATTTAAGTGGTGACATGTAAAAATCTCGGCCTATGTGCTCATACCCATTGGTGGGTACGTGGTGGGTACGTTTCGTACCCGCCACGTACCCCCCACGTCCCCTACAATGAACTTCCGCTCTCCTGGGCTCAAATTATTTTTTTTGAATCTGTTTTAGGATTTGAATTTAATTTTAACTTTAATTTAAGTGGTGACATGTAAAAATCTCGGCCTATGTGCTCATACCCATTGGTGGGTACGTGGTGGGTACGTTTCGTACCCACCACGTACCCCCCACGTCCCCTACAATGAACTTCCGCTCTCCTGGGCTCAAATTATTTTTTTTTAATCTGTTTTAGGATTTGAACTTAATTTTAACTTTAATTTAAGTGGTGACATGTAAAAATCTCGGCCTATGTGCTCATACCCATTGGTGGGTACGTGATGGGTACGTTTCGTACCCACCACTTACCCTCCACGTCCCCTACAATGAACTTCCGCTCTCCTGGGCTCAAATTATTTTTTTTGAATCTGTTTTAGGATTTGAATTTAATTTTAACTTTAATTTAAGTGGTGACATGTAAAAATCTCGGCCTATGTGCTCATACCTATTGGTGGGTACGTGGTGGGTACGTTTCGTACCCACCACGTACCCCCCACGTCCCCTACAATGAACTTCCGCTCTCCTGGGCTCAAATTATTTTTTTTTAATCTGTTTTAGGATTTGAATTTAATTTTAACTTTAATTTAAGTGGTGACATGTAAAAATCTCGGCCTATGTGCTCATACCCATTGGTGGGTACGTGGTGGGTACGTTTCGTACCCACCACGTACCCCCCACGTCCCCTACAATGAACTTCCGCTCTCCTGGGCTCAAATTATTTTTTTTGAATCTGTTTTAGGATTTGAATTTAATTTTAACTTTAATTTAAGTGGTGACATGTAAAAATCTCGGCCTATGTGCTCATACCCATTGGTGGGTACGTGGTGGGTACGTTTCGTACCCACCACGTACCCCCCACGTCCCCTACAATGAACTTCCGCTCTCCTGGGCTCAAATTATTTTTTTTTAATCTGTTTTAGGATTTGAACTTAATTTTAACTTTAATTTAAGTGGTGACATGTAAAAATCTCGGCCTATGTGCTCATACCCATTGGTGGGTACGTGGTGGGTACGTTTCGTACCCACCACGTACCCCCCACGTCCCCTACAATGAACTTCCGCTCTCCTGGGCTCAAATTATTTTTTTTTAATCTGTTTTAGGATTTGAACTTAATTTTAACTTTAATTTAAGTGGTGACATGTAAAAATCTCGGCCTATGTGCTCATACCCATTGGTGGGTACGTGATGGGTACGTTTCGTACCCACCACGTACCCCCCACGTCCCCTACAATGAACTTCCGCTCTCCTGGGCTCAAATTATTTTTTTTTAATCTGTTTCAGGATTTGAATTTAATTTTAACTTTAATTTAAGTGGTGACATGTAAAAATCTCGGCCTATGTGCTCATACCCATTGGTGGGTACGTGGTGGGTACGTTTCGTACCCACCACGTACCCCCACGTCCCCTACAATGAACTTCCGCTCTCCTGGGCTCAAATTATTTTTTTTGAATCTGTTTTAGGATTTGAATTTAAGTTTAACTTTAATTTAAGTGGTGACATGTAAAAATCTCGGCCTATGTGCTCATACCCATTGGTGGGTACGTGGTGGGTACGTTTCGTACCCGCCACGTACCCCCCACGTCCCCTACAATGAACTTCCGCTCTCCTGGGCTCAAATTATTTTTTTTGAATCTGTTTTAGGATTTGAATTTAATTTTAACTTTAATTTAAGTGGTGACATGTAAAAATCTCGGTCTATGTGCTCATACCCATTGGTGGGTACGTGGTGGGTACGTTTCGTACCCACCACGTACCCCCCACGTCCCCTACAATGAACTTCCGCTCTCCTGGGCTCAAATTATTTTTTTTTAATCTGTTTTAGGATTTGAACTTAATTTTAACTTTAATTTAAGTGGTGACATGTAAAAATCTCGGCCTATGTGCTCATACTCATTGGTGGGTACGTGATGGGTACGTATCGTACCCACCACTTACCCTCCACGTCCCCTACAATGAACTTCCGCTCTCCTGGGCTCAAATTATTTTTTTTGAATCTGTTTTAGGATTTGAATTTAATTTTAACTTTAATTTAAGTGGTGACATGTAAAAATCTCGGCCTATGTGCTCATACCTATTGGTGGGTACGTGGTGGGTACGTTTCGTACCCACCACGTACCCCCCACGTCCCCTACAATGAACTTCCGCTCTCCTGGGCTCAAATTATTTTTTTTTAATCTGTTTTAGGATTTGAATTTAATTTTAACTTTAATTTAAGTGGTGACATGTAAAAATCTCGGCCTATGTGCTCATACCCATTGGTGGGTACGTGGTGGGTACGTTTCGTACCCGCCACGTACCCCCCACGTCCCCTACAATGAACTTCCGCTCTCCTGGGCTCAAATTATTTTTTTTGAATCTGTTTTAGGATTTGAATTTAATTTTAACTTTAATTTAAGTGGTGACATGTAAAAATCTCGGCCTATGTGCTCATACCCATTGGTGGGTACGTGATGGGTACGTTTCGTACCCACCACTTACCCTCCACGTCCCCTACAATGAACTTCCGCTCTCCTGGGCTCAAATTATTTTTTTTGAATCTGTTTTAGGATTTGAATTTAATTTTAACTTTAATTTAAGTGGTGACATGTAAAAATCTCGGCCTATGTGCTCATACCTATTGGTGGGTACGTGGTGGGTACGTTTCGTACCCACCACGTACCCCCCACGTCCCCTACAATGAACTTCCGCTCTCCTGGGCTCAAATTATTTTTTTTTAATCTGTTTTAGGATTTGAATTTAATTTTAACTTTAATTTAAGTGGTGACATGTAAAAATCTCGGCCTATGTGCTCATACCCATTGGTGGGTACGTGGTGGGTACGTTTCGTACCCACCACGTACCCCCCACGTCCCCTACAATGAACTTCCGCTCTTCTGGGCTCAAATTATTTTTTTTGAATCTGTTTTAGGATTTGAATTTAAGTTTAACTTTAATTTAAGTGGTGACATGTAAAAATCTCGGCCTATGTGCTCATACCCATTGGTGGGTACGTGGTGGGTACGTTTCGTACCCGCCACGTACCCCCCACGTCCCCTACAATGAACTTCCGCTCTCCTGGGCTCAAATTATTTTTTTTGAATCTGTTTTAGGATTTGAATTTAATTTTAACTTTAATTTAAGTGGTGACATGTAAAAATCTCGGCCTATGTGCTCATACCCATTGGTGGGTACGTGGTGGGTACGTTTCGTACCCACCACGTACCCCCCACGTCCCCTACAATGAACTTCCGCTCTTCTGGGCTCAAATTATTTTTTTTGAATCTGTTTTAGGATTTGAATTTAAGTTTAACTTTAATTTAAGTGGTGACATGTAAAAATCTCGGCCTATGTGCTCATACCCATTGGTGGGTACGTGGTGGGTACGTTTCGTACCCGCCACGTACCCCCCACGTCCCCTACAATGAACTTCCGCTCTCCTGGGCTCAAATTATTTTTTTTGAATCTGTTTTAGGATTTGAATTTAATTTTAACTTTAATTTAAGTGGTGACATGTAAAAATCTCGGCCTATGTGCTCATACCCATTGGTGGGTACGTGGTGGGTACGTTTCGTACCCACCACGTACCCCCCACGTCCCCTACAATGAACTTCCGCTCTTCTGGGCTCAAATTATTTTTTTTGAATCTGTTTTAGGATTTGAATTTAAGTTTAACTTTAATTTAAGTGGTGACATGTAAAAATCTCGGCCTATGTGCTCATACCCATTGGTGGGTACGTGGTGGGTACGTTTCGTACCCGCCACGTACCCCCCACGTCCCCTACAATGAACTTCCGCTCTCCTGGGCTCAAATTATTTTTTTTGAATCTGTTTTAGGATTTGAATTTAATTTTAACTTTAATTTAAGTGGTGACATGTAAAACTCTCGGCCTATGTGCTCGTACCCATTGGTGGGTACGTGGTGGGTACGTTTCGTACCCACCACGTACCCCCCACGTCCCCTACAATGAACTTCCGCTCTCCTGGGCTCAAATTATTTTTTTTGAATCTGTTTTAGGATTTGAATTTAATTTTAACTTTAATTTAAGTGGTGACATGTAAAAATCTCGGCCTATGTGCTCATACCCATTGGTGGGTACGTGGTGGGTACGTTTCGTACCCACCACGTACCCCCCACGTCCCCTACAATGAACTTCCGCTCTCCTGGGCTCAAATTATTTTTTTTGAATCTGTTTTAGGATTTGAATTTAATTTTAACTTTAATTTAAGTGGTGACATGTAAAAATCTCGGCCTATGTGCTCATACCTATTGGTGGGTACGTGGTGGGTACGTTTCGTACCCACCACGTACCCCCCACGTCCCCTACAATGAACTTCCGCTCTCCTGGGCTCAAATTATTTTTTTTTAATCTGTTTTAGGATTTGAATTTAATTTTAACTTTAATTTAAGTGGTGACATGTAAAAATCTCGGCCTATGTGCTCATACCCATTGGTGGGTACGTGGTGGGTACGTTTCGTACCCACCACGTACCCCCCACGTCCCCTACAATGAACTTCCGCTCTTCTGGGCTCAAATTATTTTTTTTGAATCTGTTTTAGGATTTGAATTTAAGTTTAACTTTAATTTAAGTGGTGACATGTAAAAATCTCGGCCTATGTGCTCATACCCATTGGTGGGTACGTGGTGGGTACGTTTTGTACCCGCCACGTACCCCCCACGTCCCCTACAATGAACTTCCGCTCTCCTGGGCTCAAATTATTTTTTTTGAATCTGTTTTAGGATTTGAATTTAATTTTAACTTTAATTTAAGTGGTGACATGTAAAAATCTCGGCCTATGTGCTCATACCCATTGGTGGGTACGTGGTGGGTACGTTTCGTACCCACCACGTACCCCCCACGTCCCCTACAATGAACTTCCGCTCTCCTGGGCTCAAATTATTTTTTTTTAATCTGTTTTAGGATTTGAATTTAATTTTAACTTTAATTTAAGTGGTGACATGTAAAAATCTCGGCCTATGTGCTCATACCTATTGGTGGGTACGTGGTGGGTACGTTTCGTACCCACCACGTACCCCCCACGTCCCCTACAATGAACTTCCGCTCTCCTGGGCTCAAATTATTTTTTTTTAATCTGTTTTAGGATTTGAATTTAATTTTAACTTTAATTTAAGTGGTGACATGTAAAAATCTCGGCCTATGTGCTCATACCCATTGGTGGGTACGTGGTGGGTACGTTTCGTACCCACCACGTACCCCCCACGTCCCCTACAATGAACTTCCGCTCTTCTGGGCTCAAATTATTTTTTTTGAATCTGTTTTAGGATTTGAATTTAAGTTTAACTTTAATTTAAGTGGTGACATGTAAAAATCTCGGCCTATGTGCTCATACCCATTGGTGGGTACGTGGTGGGTACGTTTTGTACCCGCCACGTACCCCCCACGTCCCCTACAATGAACTTCCGCTCTCCTGGGCTCAAATTATTTTTTTTGAATCTGTTTTAGGATTTGAATTTAATTTTAACTTTAATTTAAGTGGTGACATGTAAAAATCTCGGCCTATGTGCTCATACCCATTGGTGGGTACGTGGTGGGTACGTTTCGTACCCACCACGTACCCCCCACGTCCCCTACAATGAACTTCCGCTCTCCTGGGCTCAAATTATTTTTTTTTAATCTGTTTTAGGATTTGAATTTAATTTTAACTTTAATTTAAGTGGTGACATGTAAAAATCTCGGCCTATGTGCTCATACCCATTGGTGGGTACGTGGTGGGTACGTTTCGTACCCACCACGTACCCCCCACGTCCCCTACAATGAACTTCCGCTCTTCTGGGCTCAAATTATTTTTTTTGAATCTGTTTTAGGATTTGAATTTAAGTTTAACTTTAATTTAAGTGGTGACATGTAAAAATCTCGGCCTATGTGCTCATACCCATTGGTGGGTACGTGGTGGGTACGTTTCGTACCCGCCACGTACCCCCCACGTCCCCTACAATGAACTTCCGCTCTCCTGGGCTCAAATTATTTTTTTTGAATCTGTTTTAGGATTTGAATTTAATTTTAACTTTAATTTAAGTGGTGACATGTAAAAATCTCGGCCTATGTGCTCATACCCATTGGTGGGTACGTGGTGGGTACGTTTCGTACCCACCACGTACCCCCCACGTCCCCTACAATGAACTTCCGCTCTTCTGGGCTCAAATTATTTTTTTTGAATCTGTTTTAGGATTTGAATTTAAGTTTAACTTTAATTTAAGTGGTGACATGTAAAAATCTCGGCCTATGTGCTCATACCCATTGGTGGGTACGTGGTGGGTACGTTTTGTACCCGCCACGTACCCCCCACGTCCCCTACAATGAACTTCCGCTCTCCTGGGCTCAAATTATTTTTTTTGAATCTGTTTTAGGATTTGAATTTAATTTTAACTTTAATTTAAGTGGTGACATGTAAAAATCTCGGCCTATGTGCTCATACCCATTGGTGGGTACGTGGTGGGTACGTTTCGTACCCACCACGTACCCCCCACGTCCCCTACAATGAACTTCCGCTCTCCTGGGCTCAAATTATTTTTTTTTAATCTGTTTTAGGATTTGAACTTAATTTTAACTTTAATTTAAGTGGTGACATGTAAAAATCTCGGCCTATGTGCTCATACCCATTGGTGGGTACGTGATGGGTACGTTTCGTACCCACCACTTACCCTCCACGTCCCCTACAATGAACTTCCGCTCTCCTGGGCTCAAATTATTTTTTTTGAATCTGTTTTAGGATTTGAATTTAATTTTAACTTTAATTTAAGTGGTGACATGTAAAAATCTCGGCCTATGTGCTCATACCTATTGGTGGGTACGTGGTGGGTACGTTTCGTACCCACCACGTACCCCCCACGTCCCCTACAATGAACTTCCGCTCTCCTGGGCTCAAATTATTTTTTTTTAATCTGTTTTAGGATTTGAATTTAATTTTAACTTTAATTTAAGTGGTGACATGTAAAAATCTCGGCCTATGTGCTCATACCCATTGGTGGGTACGTGGTGGGTACGTTTTGTACCCACCACGTACCCCCCACGTCCCCTACAATGAACTTCCGCTCTTCTGGGCTCAAATTATTTTTTTGAATCTGTTTTAGGATTTGAATTTAAGTTTAACTTTAATTTAAGTGGTGACATGTAAAAATCTCGGCCTATGTGCTCATACCCATTGGTGGGTACGTGGTGGGTACGTTTCGTACCCGCCACGTACCCCCCACGTCCCCTACAATGAACTTCCGCTCTCCTGGGCTCAAATTATTTTTTTTGAATCTGTTTTAGGATTTGAATTTAATTTTAACTTTAGTTTAAGTGGTGACATGTAAAAATCTCGGCCTATGTGCTCATACCCATTGGTGGGTACGTGGTGGGTACGTTTCGTACCCACCACGTACCCCCCACGTCCCCTACAATGAACTTCCGCTCTTCTGGGCTCAAATTATTTTTTTTGAATCTGTTTTAGGATTTGAATTTAAGTTTAACTTTAATTTAAGTGGTGACATGTAAAAATCTCGGCCTATGTGCTCATACCCATTGGTGGGTACGTGGTGGGTACGTTTCGTACCCGCCACGTACCCCCCACGTCCCCTACAATGAACTTCCGCTCTCCTGGGCTCAAATTATTTTTTTTGAATCTGTTTTAGGATTTGAATTTAATTTTAACTTTAATTTAAGTGGTGACATGTAAAAATCTCGGCCTATGTGCTCATACCCATTGGTGGGTACGTGGTGGGTACGTTTCGTACCCACCACGTACCCCCCACGTCCCCTACAATGAACTTCCGCTCTCCTGGGCTCAAATTATTTTTTTTTAATCTGTTTTAGGATTTGAACTTAATTTTAACTTTAATTTAAGTGGTGACATGTAAAAATCTCGGCCTATGTGCTCATACCCATTGGTGGGTACGTGATGGGTACGTTTCGTACCCACCACTTACCCTCCACGTCCCCTACAATGAACTTCCGCTCTCCTGGGCTCAAATTATTTTTTTTGAATCTGTTTTAGGATTTGAATTTAATTTTAACTTTAATTTAAGTGGTGACATGTAAAATCTCGGCCTATGTGCTCATACCTATTGGTGGGTACGTGGTGGGTACGTTTCGTACCCACCACGTACCCCCCACGTCCCCTACAATGAACTTCCGCTCTCCTGGGCTCAAATTATTTTTTTTTAATCTGTTTTAGGATTTGAATTTAATTTTAACTTTAATTTAAGTGGTGACATGTAAAAATCTCGGCCTATGTGCTCATACCCATTGGTGGGTACGTGGTGGGTACGTTCCGTACCCACCACGTACCCCCCACGTCCCCTACAATGAACTTCCGCTCTTCTGGGCTCAAATTATTTTTTTTGAATCTGTTTTAGGATTTGAATTTAAGTTTAACTTTAATTTAAGTGGTGACATGTAAAAATCTCGGCCTATGTGCTCATACCCATTGGTGGGTACGTGGTGGGTACGTTTCGTACCCGCCACGTACCCCCCACGTCCCCTACAATGAACTTCCGCTCTCCTGGGCTCAAATTATTTTTTTTGAATCTGTTTTAGGATTTGAATTTAATTTTAACTTTAATTTAAGTGGTGACATGTAAAAATCTCGGCCTATGTGCTCATACCCATTGGTGGGTACGTGGTGGGTACGTTTCGTACCCACCACGTACCCCCCACGTCCCCTACAATGAACTTCCGCTCTCCTGGGCTCAAATTATTTTTTTTGAATCTGTTTTAGGATTTGAATTTAATTTTAACTTTAATTTAAGTGGTGACATGTAAAAATCTCGGCCTATGTGCTCATACCCATTGGTGGGTACGTGGTGGGTACGTTTCGTACCCACCACGTACCCCCCACGTCCCCTACAATGAACTTCCGCTCTCCTGGGCTCAAATTATTTTTTTTGAATCTGTTTTAGGATTTGAATTTAAGTTTAACTTTAATTTAAGTGGTGACATGTAAAAATCTCGGCCTATGTGCTCATACCCATTGGTGGGTACGTGGTGGGTACGTTTCGTACCCACCACGTACCCCCCACGTCCCCTACAATGAACTTCCGCTCTCCTGGGCTCAAATTATTTTTTTTGAATCTGTTTTAGGATTTGAATTTAATTTTAACTTTAATTTAAGTGGTGACATGTAAAAATCTCGGCCTATGTGCTCATACCCATTGGTGGGTACGTGGTGGGTACGTTTCGTACCCACCACGTACCCCCCACGTCCCCTACAATGAACTTCCGCTCTTCTGGGCTCAAATTATTTTTTTTGAATCTGTTTTAGGATTTGAATTTAAGTTTAACTTTAATTTAAGTGGTGACATGTAAAAATCTCGGCCTATGTGCTCATACCCATTGGTGGGTACGTGGTGGGTACGTTTCGTACCCGCCACGTACCCCCCACGTCCCCTACAATGAACTTCCGCTCTCCTGGGCTCAAATTATTTTTTTTTAATCTGTTTTAGGATTTGAATTTAATTTTAACTTTAATTTAAGTGGTGACATGTAAAAATCTCGGCCTATGTGCTCATACCCATTGGTGGGTACGTGGTGGGTACGTTTCGTACCCACCACGTACCCCCCACGTCCCCTACAATGAACTTCCGCTCTCCTGGGCTCAAATTATTTTTTTTGAATCTGTTTTAGGATTTGAATTTAATTTTAACTTTAATTTAAGTGGTGACATGTAAAAATCTCGGCCTATGTGCTCATACCCATTGGTGGGTACGTGGTGGGTACGTTTCGTACCCACCACGTACCCCCCACGTCCCCTACAATGAACTTCCGCTCTCCTGGGCTCAAATTATTTTTTTTGAATCTGTTTTAGGATTTGAATTTAATTTTAACTTTAATTTAAGTGGTGACATGTAAAAATCTCGGCCTATGTGCTCATACCCATTGGTGGGTACGTGGTGGGTACGTTTCGTACCCACCACGTACCCCCCACGTCCCCTACAATGAACTTCCGCTCTCCTGGGCTCAAATTATTTTTTTTTAATCTGTTTTAGGATTTGAACTTAATTTTAACTTTAATTTAAGTGGTGACATGTAAAAATCTCGGCCTATGTGCTCATACCCATTGGTGGGTACGTGATGGGTACGTTTCGTACCCACCACTTACCCTCCACGTCCCCTACAATGAACTTCCGCTCTCCTGGGCTCAAATTATTTTTTTTGAATCTGTTTTAGGATTTGAATTTAATTTTAACTTTAATTTAAGTGGTGACATGTAAAAATCTCGGCCTATGTGCTCATACCTATTGGTGGGTACGTGGTGGGTACGTTTCGTACCCACCACGTACCCCCCACGTCCCCTACAATGAACTTCCGCTCTCCTGGGCTCAAATTATTTTTTTTTAATCTGTTTTAGGATTTGAACTTAATTTTAACTTTAATTTAAGTGGTGACATGTAAAAATCTCGGCCTATGTGCTCATACCCATTGGTGGGTACGTGGTGGGTACGTTTCGTACCCACCACGTACCCCCCACGTCCCCTACAATGAACTTCCGCTCTCCTGGGCTCAAATTATTTTTTTTTAATCTGTTTTAGGATTTGAACTTAATTTTAACTTTAATTTAAGTGGTGACATGTAAAAATCTCGGCCTATGTGCTCATACCCATTGGTGGGTACGTGATGGGTACGTTTCGTACCCACCACTTACCCTCCACGTCCCCTACAATGAACTTCCGCTCTCCTGGGCTCAAATTATTTTTTTTGAATCTGTTTTAGGATTTGAATTTAATTTTAACTTTAATTTAAGTGGTGACATGTAAAAATCTCGGCCTATGTGCTCATACCCATTGGTGGGTACGTGGTGGGTACGTTTCGTACCCACCACGTACCCCCACGTCCCCTACAATGAACTTCCGCTCTCCTGGGCTCAAATTATTTTTTTTGAATCTGTTTTAGGATTTGAATTTAATTTTAACTTTAATTTAAGTGGTGACATGTAAAAATCTCGGCCTATGTGCTTATACCCATTGGTGGGTACGTGGTGGGTACGTTTCGTACCCACCACGTACCCCCCACGTCCCCTACAATGAACTTCCGCTCTTCTGGGCTCAAATTATTTTTTTTGAATCTGTTTTAGGATTTGAATTTAAGTTTAACTTTAATTTAAGTGGTGACATGTAAAAATCTCGGCCTATGTGCTCATACCCATTGGTGGGTACGTGGTGGGTACGTTTCGTACCCGCCACGTACCCCCCACGTCCCCTACAATGAACTTCCGCTCTCCTGGGCTCAAATTATTTTTTTTGAATCTGTTTTAGGATTTGAATTTAATTTTAACTTTAATTTAAGTGGTGACATGTAAAAATCTCGGCCTATGTGCTCATACCCATTGGTGGGTACGTGGTGGGTACGTTTCGTACCCACCACGTACCCCCCACGTCCCCTACAATGAACTTCCGCTCTCCTGGGCTCAAATTATTTTTTTTTAATCTGTTTTAGGATTTGAATTTAATTTTAACTTTAATTTAAGTGGTGACATGTAAAAATCTCGGCCTATGTGCTCATACCCATTGGTGGGTACGTGATGGGTACGTTTCGTACCCACCACTTACCCTCCACGTCCCCTACAATGAACTTCCGCTCTCCTGGGCTCAAATTATTTTTTTTGAATCTGTTTTAGGATTTGAATTTAATTTTAACTTTAATTTAAGTGGTGACATGTAAAAATCTCGGCCTATGTGCTCATACCTATTGGTGGGTACGTGGTGGGTACGTTTCGTACCCACCACGTACCCCCCACGTCCCCTACAATGAACTTCCGCTCTCCTGGGCTCAAATTATTTTTTTTGAATCTGTTTTAGGATTTGAATTTAATTTTAACTTTAATTTAAGTGGTGACATGTAAAAATCTCGGCCTATGTGCTCATACCCATTGGTGGGTACGTGGTGGGTACGTTTCGTACCCACCACGTACCCCCCACGTCCCCTACAATGAACTTCCGCTCTCCTGGGCTCAAATTATTTTTTTTGAATCTGTTTTAGGATTTGAATTTAATTTTAACTTTAATTTAAGTGGTGACATGTAAAAATCTCGGCCTATGTGCTCATACCCATTGGTGGGTACGTGGTGGGTACGTTTCGTACCCACCACGTACCCCCCACGTCCCCTACAATGAACTTCCGCTCTCCTGGGCTCAAATTATTTTTTTTTAATCTGTTTTAGGATTTGAACTTAATTTTAACTTTAATTTAAGTGGTGACATGTAAAAATCTCGGCCTATGTGCTCATACCCATTGGTGGGTACGTGGTGGGTACGTTTCGTACCCACCACGTACCCCCCACGTCCCCTACAATGAACTTCCGCTCTCCTGGGCTCAAATTATTTTTTTTTAATCTGTTTTAGGATTTGAACTTAATTTTAACTTTAATTTAAGTGGTGACATGTAAAAATCTCGGCCTATGTGCTCATACCCATTGGTGGGTACGTGATGGGTACGTTTCGTACCCACCACGTACCCCCCACGTCCCCTACAATGAACTTCCGCTCTCCTGGGCTCAAATTATTTTTTTTTAATCTGTTTTAGGATTTGAATTTAATTTTAACTTTAATTTAAGTGGTGACATGTAAAAATCTCGGCCTATGTGCTCATACCCATTGGTGGGTACGTGGTGGGTACGTTTCGTACCCACCACGTACCCCCACGTCCCCTACAATGAACTTCCGCTCTCCTGGGCTCAAATTATTTTTTTTGAATCTGTTTTAGGATTTGAATTTAATTTTAACTTTAATTTAAGTGGTGACATGTAAAAATCTCGGCCTATGTGCTCATACCCATTGGTGGGTACGTGGTGGGTACGTTTCGTACCCACCACGTACCCCCCACGTCCCCTACAATGAACTTCCGCTCTTCTGGGCTCAAATTATTTTTTTTGAATCTGTTTTAGGATTTGAATTTAAGTTTAACTTTAATTTAAGTGGTGACATGTAAAAATCTCGGCCTATGTGCTCATACCCATTGGTGGGTACGTGGTGGGTACGTTTCGTACCCGCCACGTACCCCCCACGTCCCCTACAATGAACTTCCGCTCTCCTGGGCTCAAATTATTTTTTTTGAATCTGTTTTAGGATTTGAATTTAATTTTAACTTTAATTTAAGTGGTGACATGTAAAAATCTCGGCCTATGTGCTCATACCCATTGGTGGGTACGTTCGTACCCACCACGTACCCCCACGTCCCCTACAATGAACTTCCCCTCTCCTGGGCTCAAATTATTTTTTTTGAATCTGTTTTAGGATTTGAATTTAATTTTAACTTTAATTTAAGTGGTGACATGTAAAAATCTCGGCCTATGTGCTCATACCCATTGGTGGGTACGTGGTGGGTACGTTTCGTACCCACCACATACCCCCCACGTCCCCTACAATGAACTTCCGCTCTCCTGGGCTCAAATTATTTTTTTTGAATCTGTTTTAGGATTTGAATTTAATTTTAACTTTAATTTAAGTGGTGACATGTAAAAATCTCGGCCTATGTGCTCATACCTATTGGTGGGTACGTGGTGGGTACGTTTCGTACCCACCACGTACCCCCCACGTCCCCTACAATGAACTTCCGCTCTCCTGGGCTCAAATTATTTTTTTTTAATCTGTTTTAGGATTTGAATTTAATTTTAACTTTAATTTAAGTGGTGACATGTAAAAATCTCGGCCTATGTGCTCATACCCATTGGTGGGTACGTGGTGGGTACGTTTCGTACCCACCACGTACCCCCCACGTCCCCTACAATGAACTTCCGCTCTCCTGGGCTCAAATTATTTTTTTTGAATCTGTTTTAGGATTTGAATTTAATTTTAACTTTAATTTAAGTGGTGACATGTAAAAATCTCGGCCTATGTGCTCATACCCATTGGTGGGTACGTGGTGGGTACGTTTCGTACCCACCACGTACCCCCCACGTCCCCTACAATGAACTTCCGCTCTCCTGGGCTCAAATTATTTTTTTTGAATCTGTTTTAGGATTTGAATTTAAGTTTAACTTTAATTTAAGTGGTGACATGTAAAAATCTCGGCCTATGTGCTCATACCTATTGGTGGGTACGTGGTGGGTACGTTTCGTACCCACCACGTACCCCCCACGTCCCCTACAATGAACTTCCGCTCTCCTGGGCTCAAATTATTTTTTTTGAATCTGTTTTAGGATTTGAATTTAAGTTTAACTTTAATTTAAGTGGTGACATGTAAAAATCTCGGCCTATGTGCTCATACCCATTGGTGGGTACGTGGTGGGTACGTTTCGTACCCACCACGTACCCCCCACGTCCCCTACAATGAACTTCCGCTCTCCTGGGCTCAAATTATTTTTTTTGAATCTGTTTTAGGATTTGAATTTAATTTTAACTTTAATTTAAGTGGTGACATGTAAAAATCTCGGCCTATGTGCTCATACCCATTGGTGGGTACGTGGTGGGTACGTTTCGTACCCACCACGTACCCCCCACGTCCCCTACAATGAACTTCCGCTCTCCTGGGCTCAAATTATTTTTTTTGAATCTGTTTTAGGATTTGAATTTAAGTTTAACTTTAATTTAAGTGGTGACATGTAAAAATCTCGGCCTATGTGCTCATACCCATTGGTGGGTACGTGGTGGGTACGTTTCGTACCCACCACGTACCCCCCACGTCCCCTACAATGAACTTCCGCTCTCCTGGGCTCAAATTATTTTTTTTGAATCTGTTTTAGGATTTGAATTTAATTTTAACTTTAATTTAAGTGGTGACATGTAAAAATCTCGGCCTATGTGCTCATACCCATTGGTGGGTACGTGGTGGGTACGTTTCGTACCCACCACGTACCCCCCACGTCCCCTACAATGAACTTCCGCTCTCCTGGGCTCAAATTATTTTTTTTGAATCTGTTTTAGGATTTGAATTTAATTTTAACTTTAATTTAAGTGGTGACATGTAAAAATCTCGGCCTATGTGCTGATACCCATTGGTGGGTACGTTCGTACCCACCACGTACCCCCACGTCCCCTACAATGAACTTCCGCTCTCCTGGGCTCAAATTATTTTTTTTGAATCTGTTTTAGGATTTGAATTTAATTTTAACTTTAATTTAAGTGGTGACATGTAAAAATCTCGGCCTATGTGCTCATACCCATTGGTGGGTACGTGGTGGGTACGTTTCGTACCCACCACGTACCCCCCACGTCCCCTACAATGAACTTCCGCTCTCCTGGGCTCAAATTATTTTTTTTGAATCTGTTTTAGGATTTGAATTTAAGTTTAACTTTAATTTAAGTGGTGACATGTAAAAATCTCGGCCTATGTGCTCATACCCATTGGTGGGTACGTGGTGGGTACGTTTCGTACCTACCACGTACCCCCCACGTCCCCTACAATGAACTTCCGCTCTCCTGGGCTCAAATTATTTTTTTTGAATCTGTTTTAGGATTTGAATTTAATTTTAACTTTAATTTAAGTGGTGACATGTAAAAATCTCGGCCTATGTGCTCATACCCATTGGTGGGTACGTGGTGGGTACGTTTCGTACCCACCACGTACCCCCCACGTCCCCTACAATGAACTTCCGCTCTCCTGGGCTCAAATTATTTTTTTTGAATCTGTTTTAGGATTTGAATTTAATTTTAACTTTAATTTAAGTGGTGACATGTAAAAATCTCGGCCTATGTGCTCATACCCATTGGTGGGTACGTGGTGGGTACGTTTCGTACCCACCACGTACCCCCCACGTCCCCTACAATGAACTTCCGCTCTCCTGGGCTCAAATTATTTTTTTTTAATCTGTTTTAGGATTTGAATTTAATTTTAACTTTAATTTAAGTGGTGACATGTAAAAATCTCGGCCTATGTGCTCATACCTATTGGTGGGTACGTGGTGGGTACGTTTCGTACCCACCACGTACCCCCCACGTCCCCTACAATGAACTTCCGCTCTCCTGGGCTCAAATTATTTTTTTTGAATCTGTTTTAGGATTTGAATTTAAGTTTAACTTTAATTTAAGTGGTGACATGTAAAAATCTCGGCCTATGTGCTCATACCCATTGGTGGGTACGTGGTGGGTACGTTTCGTACCCACCACGTACCCCCCACGTCCCCTACAATGAACTTCCGCTCTCCTGGGCTCAAATTATTTTTTTTTAATCTGTTTTAGGATTTGAATTTAATTTTAACTTTAATTTAAGTGGTGACATGTAAAAATCTCGGCCTATGTGCTCATACCTATTGGTGGGTACGTGGTGGGTACGTTTCGTACCCACCACGTACCCCCCACGTCCCCTACAATGAACTTCCGCTCTCCTGGGCTCAAATTATTTTTTTTTAATCTGTTTTAGGATTTGAATTTAATTTTAACTTTAATTTAAGTGGTGACATGTAAAAATCTCGGCCTATGTGCTCATACCCATTGGTGGGTACGTGGTGGGTACGTTTCGTACCCACCACGTACCCCCCACGTCCCCTACAATGAACTTCCGCTCTCATGGGCTCAAATTATTTTTTTTGAATCTGTTTTAGGATTTGAATTTAATGTTAACTTTAATTTAAGTGGTGACATGTAAAAATCTCGGCCTATGTGCTCATACCCATTGGTGGGTACGTGGTGGGTACGTTTCGTACCCACCACGTACCCCCCACGTCCCCTACAATGAACTTCCGCTCTCCTGGGCTCAAATTATTTTTTTTGAATCTGTTTTAGGATTTGAATTTAATTTTAACTTTAATTTAAGTGGTGACATGTAAAAATCTCGGCCTATGTGCTCATACCCATTGGTGGGTACGTGGTGGGTACGTTTCGTACCCACCACGTACCCCCCACGTCCCCTACAATGAACTTCCGGTCTCCTGGGCTCAAATTATTTTTTTTGAATCTGTTTTAGGATTTGAATTTAATTTTAACTTTAATTTAAGTGGTGACATGTAAAAATCTCGGCCTATGTGCTCATACCCATTGGTGGGTACGTGGTGGGTACGTTTCGTACCCACCACGTACCCCCCACGTCCCCTACAATGAACTTCCGCTCTCCTGGGCTCAAATTATTTTTTTTGAATCTGTTTTAGGATTTGAATTTAATGTTAACTTTAATTTAAGTGGTGACATGTAAAAATCTCGGCCTATGTGCTCATACCCATTGGTGGGTACGTGGTGGGTACGTTTCGTACCCACCACGTACCCCCCACGTCCCCTACAATGAACTTCCGCTCTCCTGGGCTCAAATTATTTTTTTTGAATCTGTTTTAGGATTTGAATTTAATTTTAACTTTAATTTAAGTGGTGACATGTAAAAATCTCGGCCTATGTGCTCATACCCATTGGTGGGTACGTGGTGGGTACGTTTCGTACCCACCACGTACCCCCCACGTCCCCTACAATGAACTTCCGCTCTCCTGGGCTCAAATTATTTTTTTTGAATCTGTTTTAGGATTTGAATTTAATTTTAACTTTAATTTAAGTGGTGACATGTAAAAATCTCGGCCTATGTGCTCATACCCATTGGTGGGTACGTGGTGGGTACGTTTCGTACCCACCACGTACCCCCCACGTCCCCTACAATGAACTTCCGCTCTCCTGGGCTCAAATTATTTTTTTTGAATCTGTTTTAGGATTTGAATTTAATTTTAACTTTAATTTAAGTGGTGACATGTAAAAATCTCGGCCTATGTGCTCATACCCATTGGTGGGTACGTGGTGGGTACGAAACGTACCCACCACGTACCCCCCACGTCCCCTACAATGAACTTCCGCTCTCCTGGGCTCAAATTATTTTTTTTTAATCTGTTTTAGGATTTGAATTTAATTTTAACTTTAATTTAAGTGGTGACATGTAAAAATCTCGGCCTATGTGCTCATACCCATTGGTGGGTACGTGGTGGGTACGTTTCGTACCCACCACGTACCCCCCACGTCCCCTACAATGAACTTCCGCTCTCCTGGGCTCAAATTATTTTTTTTGAATCTGTTTTAGGATTTGAATTTAATTTTAACTTTAATTTAAGTGGTGACATGTAAAAATCTCGGCCTATGTGCTCATACCCATTGGTGGGTACGTGGTGGGTACGTTTCGTACCCACCACGTACCCCCCACGTCCCCTACAATGAACTTCCGCTCTCCTGGGCTCAAATTATTTTTTTTGAATCTGTTTTAGGATTTGAATTTAATTTTAACTTTAATTTAAGTAGTGACATGTAAAAATCTCGGCCTATGTGCTGATACCCATTGGTGGGTACGTTCGTACCCACCACGTACCCCCACGTCCCCTACAATGAACTTCCGCTCTCCTGGGCTCAAATTATTTTTTTTGAATCTGTTTTAGGATTTGAATTTAATTTTAACTTTAATTTAAGTGGTGACATGTAAAAATCTCGGCCTATGTGCTCATACCCATTGGTGGGTACGTGGTGGGTACGTTTCGTACCCACCACGTACCCCCCACGTCCCCTACAATGAACTTCCGCTCTCCTGGGCTCAAATTATTTTTTTTGAATCTGTTTTAGGATTTGAATTTAAGTTTAACTTTAATTTAAGTGGTGACATGTAAAAATCTCGGCCTATGTGCTCATACCCATTGGTGCGTACGTGGTGGGTACGTTTCGTACCCACCACGTACCCCCCACCGTCCCCTACAATGAACTTCCGCTCTCCTGGGCTCAAATTATTTTTTTTGAATCTGTTTTAGGATTTGAATTTAATTTTAACTTTAATTTAAGTGGTGACATGTAAAAATCTCGGCCTATGTGCTCATACCCATTGGTGGGTACGTGGTGGGTACGTTTCGTACCCACCACGTACCCCCCACGTCCCCTACAATGAACTTCCGCTCTCCTGGGCTCAAATTATTTTTTTTGAATCTGTTTTAGGATTTGAATTTAATTTTAACTTTAATTTAAGTGGTGACATGTATAAATCTCGGCCTATGTGCTCATACCCATTGGTGGGTACGTGGTGGGTACGTTTCGTACCCACCACGTACCCCCCACGTCCCCTACAATGAACTTCCGCTCTCCTGGGCTCAAATTATTTTTTTTGAATCTGTTTTAGGATTTGAATTTAATTTTAACTTTAATTTAAGTGGTGACATGTAAAAATCTCGGCCTATGTGCTCATACCCATTGGTGGGTACGTTCGTACCCACCACGTACCCCCACGTCCCCTACAATGAACTTCCGCTCTCCTGGGCTCAAATTATTTTTTTTGAATCTGTTTTAGGATTTGAATTTAATTTTAACTTTAATTTAAGTGGTGACATGTAAAAATCTCGGCCTATGTGCTCATACCCATTGGTGGGTACGTGGTGGGTACGTTTCGTACCCACCACGTACCCCCCACGTCCCCTACAATGAACTTCCGCTCTCCTGGGCTCAAATTATTTTTTTTGAATCTGTTTTAGGATTTGAACTTAATTTTAACTTTAATTTAAGTGGTGACATGTAAAAATCTCGGCCTATGTGCTCATACCCATTGGTGGGTACGTGGTGGGTACGTTTCGTACCCACCACTTACCCTCCACGTCCCCTACAATGAACTTCCGCTCTCCTGGGCTCAAATTATTTTTTTTGAATCTGTTTTAGGATTTGAATTTAATTTTAACTTTTATTTAAGTGGTGACATGTAAAAATCTCGGCCTATGTGCTCATACCCATTGGTGGGTACGTGGTGGGTACGTTTCGTACCCACCACGTACCCCCCACGTCCCCTACAATGAACTTCCGCTCTCCTGGGCTCAAATTATTTTTTTTGAATATGTTTTAGGATTTGAATTTAATTTTAACTTTAATTTAAGTGGTGACATGTAAAAATCTCGGCCTATGTGCTCATACCCATTGGTGGGTACGTGGTGGGTACGTTTCGTACCCACCACGTACCCCCCACGTCCCCTACAATGAACTTCCGCTCTCCTGGGCTCAAATTATTTTTTTTGAATCTGTTTTAGGATTTGAATTTAATTTTAACTTTAATTTAAGTGGTGACATGTAAAAATCTCGGCCTATGTGCTCATACCCATTGGTGGGTACGTGGTGGGTACGTTTCGTACCCACCACGTACCCCCCACGTCCCCTACAATGAACTTCCGCTCTCCTGGGCTCAAATTATTTTTTTTGAATCTGTTTTAGGATTTGAATTTAAGTTTAACTTTAATTTAAGTGGTGACATGTAAAAATCTCGGCCTATGTGCTCATACCCATTGGTGGGTACGTGGTGGGTACGTTTCGTACCCACCACGTACCCCCCACGTCCCCTACAATGAACTTCCGCTCTCCTGGGCTCAAATTATTTTTTTTGAATCTGTTTTAGGATTTGAATTTAATTTTAACTTTTATTTAAGTGGTGACATGTAAAAATCTCGGCCTATGTGCTCATACCCATTGGTGGGTACGTGGTGGGTACGTTTCGTACCCACCACGTACCCCCCACGTCCCCTACAATGAACTTCCGCTCTCCTGGGCTCAAATTATTTTTTTTGAATCTGTTTTAGGATTTGAATTTAATTTTAACTTTAATTTAAGTGGTGACATGTAAAAATCTCGGCCTATGTGCTCATACCCATTGGTGGGTACGTGGTGGGTACGTTTCGTACCCACCACGTACCCCCCACGTCCCCTACAATGAACTTCCGCTCTCCTGGGCTCAAATTATTTTTTTTGAATCTGTTTTAGGATTTGAATTTAAGTTTAACTTTAATTTAAGTGGTGACATGTAAAAATCTCGGCCTATGTGCTCATACCCATTGGTGGGTACGTGGTGGGTACGTTTCGTACCCACCACGTACCCCCCACGTCCCCTACAATGAACTTCCGCTCTCCTGGGCTCAAATTATTTTTTTTGAATCTGTTTTAGGATTTGAATTTAATTTTAACTTTAATTTAAGTGGTGACATGTAAAAATCTCGGCCTATGTGCTCATACCCATTGGTGGGTACGTGGTGGGTACGTTTCGTACCCACCACGTACCCCCCACGTCCCCTACAATGAACTTCCGCTCTCCTGGGCTCAAATTATTTTTTTTGAATCTGTTTTAGGATTTGAATTTAAGTTTAACTTTAATTTAAGTGGTGACATGTAAAAATCTCGGCCTATGTGCTCATACCCATTGGTGGGTACGTGGTGGGTACGTTTCGTACCCACCACGTACCCCCCACGTCCCCTACAATGAACTTCCGCTCTCCTGGGCTCAAATTATTTTTTTTGAATCTGTTTTAGGATTTGAATTTAATTTTAACTTTAATTTAAGTGGTGACATGTAAAAATCTCGGCCTATGTGCTCATACCCATTGGTGGGTACGTGGTGGGTACGTTTCGTACCCACCACGTACCCCCCACGTCCCCTACAATGAACTTCCGCTCTCCTGGGCTCAAATTATTTTTTTTGAATCTGTTTTAGGATTTGAATTTAATTTTAACTTTAATTTAAGTGGTGACATGTAAAAATCTCGGCCCATGTGCTCATACCCATTGGTGGGTACGTTCGTACCCACCACGTACCCTTACGTCCCCTACAATGAACTTCCGCTCTCCTGGGCTCAAATTATTTTTTTTGAATCTGTTTTAGGATTTGAATTTAATTTTAACTTTAATTTAAGTGGTGACATGTAAAAATCTCGGCCTATGTGCTCATACCCATTGGTGGGTACGTGGTGGGTACGTTCCGTACCCACCACGTACCCCCCACGTCCCCTACAATGAACTTCCGCTGTCCTGGGCTCAAATTATTTTTTTTGAATCTGTTTTAGGATTTGAATTTAATTTTAACTTTAATTTAAGTGGTGACATGTAAAAATCTCGGCCTATGTGCTCATACCCATTGGAGGGTACGTGGTGGGTACGTTTCGTACCCACCACGTACCCCCCACGTCCCCTACAATGAACTTCCGGTCTCCTGGGCTCAAATTATTTTTTTTGAATCTGTTTTAGGATTTGAATTTAATTTTAACTTTAATTTAAGTGGTGACATGTAAAAATCTCGGCCTATGTGCTCATACCCATTGGAGGGTACGTGGTGGGTACGTTTCGTACCCACCACGTACCCCCCACGTCCCCTACAATGAACTTCCGCTCTCCTGGGCTCAAATTATTTTTTTTGAATCTGTTTTAGGATTTGAATTTAATTTTAACTTTAATTTAAGTGGTGACATGTAAAAATCTCGGCCTATGTGCTCATACCCATTGGTGGGTACGTGGTGGGTACGTTTCGTACCCACCACGTACCCCCCACGTCCCCTACAATGAACTTCCGCTCTCCTGGGCTCAAATTATTTTTTTTGAATCTGTTTTAGGATTTGAATTTAAGTTTAACTTTAATTTAAGTGGTGACATGTAAAAATCTCGGCCTATGTGCTCATACCCATTGGTGGGTACGTGGTGGGTACGTTTCGTACCCACCACGTACCCCCCACGTCCCCTACAATGAACTTCCGCTCTCCTGGGCTCAAATTATTTTTTTTGAATCTGTTTTAGGATTTGAATTTAATTTTAACTTTAATTTAAGTGGTGACATGTAAAAATCTCGGCCTATGTGCTCATACCCATTGGTGGGTACGTGGTGGGTACGTTTAGTACCCACCACGTACCCTCCACGTCCCCTACAATGAACTTCCGCTCTCCTGGGCTCAAATTATTTTTTTTGAATCTGTTTTAGGATTTGAATTTAAGTTTAACTTTAATTTAAGTGGTGACATGTAAAAATCTCGGCCTATGTGCTCATACCCATTGGTGGGTACGTGGTGGGTACGTTTCGTACCCACCACGTACCCCCCACGTCCCCTACAATGAACTTCCGCTCTCCTGGGCTCAAATTATTTTTTTTGAATCTGTTTTAGGATTTGAATTTAATTTTAACTTTAATTTAAGTGGTGACATGTAAAATCTCGGCCTATGTGCTCATACCCATTGGTGGGTACGTGGTGGGTACGTTTCGTACCCACCACGTACCCCCCACGTCCCCTACAATGAACTTCCGCTCTCCTGGGCTCAAATTATTTTTTTTTAATCTGTTTTAGGATTTGAATTTAATTTTAACTTTAATTTAAGTGGTGACATGTAAAAATCTCGGCCTATGTGCTCATACCCATTGGTGGGTACGTGGTGGGTACGTTTTGTACCCACCACGTACCCCCCACGTCCCCCCAATGAACTTCCGCTCTCCTGGGCTCAAATTATTTTTTTTGAATCTGTTTTAGGATTTGAATTTAATTTTAACTTTAATTTAAGTGGTGACATGTAAAAATCTCGGCCTATGTGCTCATACCCATTGGTGGGTACGTGGTGGGTACGTTTCGTACCCACCACGTACCCCCCACGTCCCCTACAATGAACTTCCGCTCTCCTGGGCTCAAATTATTTTTTTTGAATCTGTTTCAGGATTTGAATTTAATTTTAACTTTAATTTAAGTGGTGACATGTAAAAATCTTGGCCTATGTGCTCATACCCATTGGTGGGTACGTGGTGGGTACGTTTCGTACCCACCACGTACCCCCCACGTCCCCTACAATGAACTTCCGCTCTCCTGGGCTCAAATTATTTTTTTTTAATCTGTTTTAGGATTTGAATTTAATTTTAACTTTAATTTAAGTGGTGACACGTAAAAATCTCGGCCTATGCGCTCATACCCATTGGTGGGTACGTGGTGGGTACGTTTCGTACCCACCACGTACCCCCCACGTCCCCTACAATGAACTTCCGCTCTCCTGGACTCAAATTATTTTTTTTAATCTGTTTTAGGATTTGAATTTAATTTTAACTTTAATTTAAGTGGTGACATGTAAAAATCTCGGCCTATGTGCTCATACCCATTGGTGGGTACGTGGTGGGTACGTTTCGTACCCACCACGTACCCCCCACGTCCCCTACAATGAACTTCCGCTCTCCTGGGCTCAAATTATTTTTTTTGAATCTGTTTTAGGATTTGAATTAAATTTTAACTTTAATTTAAGTGGTGACATGTAAAAATCTCGGCCTATGCGCTCATACCCATTGGTGGGTACGTGGTGGGTACGTGGTGGGTACGTTTCGTACCCACCACGTACCCCCCACGTCCCTTACAATGAACTTCCGCTCTCCTGGGCTCAAATTATTTTTTTTGAATCTGTTTTAGGATTTGAATTTAATTTTAACTTTAATTTAAGTGGTGACATGTAAAAATCTCGGCCTATGTGCTCATACCCATTGGTGGGTACGTTCGTACCCACCACGTACCCCCACGTCCCCTACAATGAACTTCCGCTCTCCTGGGCTCAAATTATTTTTTTTGAATCTGTTTTAGGATTTGAATTTAATTTTAACTTTAATTTAAGTGGTGACATGTAAAAATCTCGGCCCATGTGCTCATACCCATTGGTGGGTACGTTCGTACCCACCACGTACCCCCACGTCCCCTACAATGAACTTCCGCTCTCCTGGGCTCAAATTATTTTTTTTGAATCTGTTTTAGGATTTGAATTTAATTTTAACTTTAATTTAAGTGGTGACATGTAAAAATCTCGGCCTATGTGCTCATACCCATTGGTGGGTACGTGGTGGGTACGTTCCGTACCCACCACGTACCCCCCACGTCCCCTACAATGAACTTCCGCTCTCCTGGGCTCAAATTATTTTTTTTTAATCTGTTTTAGGATTTGAATTTAATTTTAACTTTAATTTAAGTGGTGACATGTAAAAATCTCGGCCTATGTGCTCATACCCATTAGAGGGTACGTGGTGGGTACGTTTCGTACCCACCACGTACCCCCCACGTCCCCTACAATGAACTTCCGCTCTCCTGGGCTCAAATTATTTTTTTTGAATCTGTTTTAGGATTTGAATTTAATTTTAACTTTAATTTAAGTGGTGACATGTAAAAATCTCGGCCTATGTGCTCATACCCATTGGTGGGTACGTGGTGGGTACGTTTCGTACCCACCACGTACCCCCCACGTCCCCTACAATGAACTTCCGCTCTCCTGGGCTCAAATTATTTTTTTTGAATCTGTTTTAGGATTTGAATTAAATTTTAACTTTAATTTAAGTGGTGACATGTAAAAATCTCGGCCTATGCGCTCATACCCATTGGTGGGTACGTGGTGGGTATGTGGTGGGTACGTTTCGTACCCACCACGTACCCCCCACGTCCCCTACAATGAACTTCCGCTCTCCTGGGCTCAAATTATTTTTTTTGAATCTGTTTTAGGATTTGAATTTAATTTTAACTTTAATTTAAGTGGTGACATGTAAAAATCTCGGCCTATGTGCTCATACCCATTGGTGGGTACGTTCGTACCCACCACGTACCCCCACGTCCCCTACAATGAACTTCCGCTCTCCTGGGCTCAAATTATTTTTTTTGAATCTGTTTTAGGATTTGAATTTAATTTTAACTTTAATTTAAGTGGTGACATGTAAAAATCTCGGCCTATGTGCTCATACCCATTGGTGGGTACGTGGTGGGTACGTTATGTACCCACCACGTACCCCCCACGTCCCCTACAATGAACTTCCGCTCTCCTGGGCTCAAATTATTTTTTTTGAATCTGTTTTAGGATTTGAATTTAATTTTAACTTTAATTTAAGTGGTGACATGTAAAAATCTCGGCCCATGTGCTCATACCCATTGGTGGGTACGTTCGTACCCACCACGTACCCCCACGTCCCCTACAATGAACTTCCGCTCTCCTGGGCTCAAATTATTTTTTTTGAATCTGTTTTAGGATTTGAATTTAATTTTAACTTTAATTTAAGTGGTGACATGTAAAAATCTCGGCCTATGTGCTCATACCCATTGGTGGGTACGTGGTGGGTACGTTCCGTACCCACCACGTACCCCCCACGTCCCCTAGAATGAACTTCCGCTCTCCTGGGCTCAAATTATTTTTTTTGAATCTGTTTTAGGATTTGAATTTAATTTTAACTTTAATTTAAGTGGTGACATGTAAAAATCTCGGCCTATGTGCTCATACCCATTGGAGGGTACGTGGTGGGTACGTTTCGTACCCACCACGTACCCCCCACGTCCCCTACAATGAACTTCCGCTCTCCTGGGCTCAAATTATTTTTTTTGAATCTGTTTTAGGATTTGAATTTAATTTTAACTTTAATTTAAGTGGTGACATGTAAAAATCTCGGCCTATGTGCTCATACCCATTGGTGGGTACGTGGTGGGTACGTTTCGTACCCACCACGTACCCCCCACGTCCCCTACAATGAACTTCCGCTCTCCTGGGCTCAAATTATTTTTTTTGAATCTGTTTTAGGATTTGAATTAAATTTTAACTTTAATTTAAGTGGTGACATGTAAAAATCTCGGCCTATGCGCTCATACCCATTGGTGGGTACGTGGTGGGTACGTGGTGGGTACGTTTCGTACCCACCACGTACCCCCCACGTCCCCTACAATGAACTTCCGCTCTCCTGGGCTCAAATTATTTTTTTTGAATCTGTTTTAGGATTTGAATTTAATTTTAACTTTAATTTAAGTGGTGACACGTAAAAATCTCGGCCTATGCGCTCATACCCATTGGTGGGTACGTGGTGGGTACGTTTCGTACCCACCACGTACCCCCCACGTCCCCTACAATGAACTTCCGCTCTCCTGGACTCAAATTATTTTTTTTAATCTGTTTTAGGATTTGAATTTAATTTTAACTTTAATTTAAGTGGTGACATGTAAAAATCTCGGCCTATGTGCTCATACCCATTGGTGGGTACGTGGTGGGTACGTTTCGTACCCACCACGTACCCCCCACGTCCCCTACAATGAACTTCCGCTCTCCTGGGCTCAAATTATTTTTTTTGAATCTGTTTTAGGATTTGAATTAAATTTTAACTTTAATTTAAGTGGTGACATGTAAAAATCTCGGCCTATGCGCTCATACCCATTGGTGGGTACGTGGTGGGTACGTGGTGGGTACGTTTCGTACCCACCACGTACCCCCCACGTCCCCTACAATGAACTTCCGCTCTCCTGGGCTCAAATTATTTTTTTTGAATCTGTTTTAGGATTTGAATTAAATTTTAACTTTAATTTAAGTGGTGACATGTAAAAATCTCGGCCTATGCGCTCATACCCATTGGTGGGTACGTGGTGGGTACGTGGTGGGTACGTTTCGTACCCACCACGTACCCCCCACGTCCCCTACAATGAACTTCCGCTCTCCTGGGCTCAAATTATTTTTTTTGAATCTGTTTTAGGATTTGAATTTAATTTTAACTTTAATTTAAGTGGTGACATGTAAAAATCTCGGCCTATGCGCTCATACCCATTGGTGGGTACGTGGTGGGTACGTTATGTACCCACCACGTACCCCCCACGTCCCCTACAATGAACTTCCGCTCTCCTGGGCTCAAATTATTTTTTTTGAATCTGTTTTAGGATTTGAATTTAATTTTAACTTTAATTTAAGTGGTGACATGTAAAAATCTCGGCCCATGTGCTCATACCCATTGGTGGGTACGTTCGTACCCACCACGTACCCCCACGTCCCCTACAATGAACTTCCGCTCTCCTGGGCTCAAATTATTTTTTTTGAATCTGTTTTAGGATTTGAATTTAATTTTAACTTTAATTTAAGTGGTGACATGTAAAAATCTCGGCCTATGTGCTCATACCCATTGGTGGGTACGTGGTGGGTACGTTATGTACCCACCACGTACCCCCCACGTCCCCTACAATGAACTTCCGCTCTCCTGGGCTCAAATTATTTTTTTTGAATCTGTTTTAGGATTTGAATTTAATTTTAACTTTAATTTAAGTGGTGACATGTAAAAATCTCGGCCCATGTGCTCATACCCATTGGTGGGTACGTTCGTACCCACCACGTACCCCCACGTCCCCTACAATGAACTTCCGCTCTCCTGGGCTCAAATTATTTTTTTTGAATCTGTTTTAGGATTTGAATTTAATTTTAACTTTAATTTAAGTGGTGACATGTAAAAATCTCGGCCTATGTGCTCATACCCATTGGTGGGTACGTGGTGGGTACGTTCCGTACCCACCACGTACCCCCCACGTCCCCTACAATGAACTTCCGCTCTCCTGGGCTCAAATTATTTTTTTTGAATCTGTTTTAGGATTTGAATTTAATTTTAACTTTAATTTAAGTGGTGACATGTAAAAATCTCGGCCTATGTGCTCATACCCATTGGAGGGTACGTGGTGGGTACGTTTCGTACCCACCACGTACCCCCCACGTCCCCTACAATGAACTTCCGCTCTCCTGGGCTCAAATTATTTTTTTTGAATCTGTTTTAGGATTTGAATTTAATTTTAACTTTAATTTAAGTGGTGACATGTAAAAATCTCGGCCTATGTGCTCATACCCATTGGTGGGTACGTGGTGGGTACGTTTCGTACCCACCACGTACCCCCCACGTCCCCTACAATGAACTTCCGCTCTCCTGGGCTCAAATTATTTTTTTTGAATCTGTTTTAGGATTTGAATTAAATTTTAACTTTAATTTAAGTGGTGACATGTAAAAATCTCGGCCTATGCGCTCATACCCATTGGTGGGTACGTGGTGGGTACGTGGTGGGTACGTTTCGTACCCACCACGTACCCCCCACGTCCCCTACAATGAACTTCCGCTCTCCTGGGCTCAAATTATTTTTTTTGAATCTGTTTTAGGATTTGAATTTAATTTTAACTTTAATTTAAGTGGTGACACGTAAAAATCTCGGCCTATGCGCTCATACCCATTGGTGGGTACGTGGTGGGTACGTTTCGTACCCACCACGTACCCCCCACGTCCCCTACAATGAACTTCCGCTCTCCTGGACTCAAATTATTTTTTTTAATCTGTTTTAGGATTTGAATTTAATTTTAACTTTAATTTAAGTGGTGACATGTAAAAATCTCGGCCTATGTGCTCATACCCATTGGTGGGTACGTGGTGGGTACGTTTCGTACCCACCACGTACCCCCCACGTCCCCTACAATGAACTTCCGCTCTCCTGGGCTCAAATTATTTTTTTTGAATCTGTTTTAGGATTTGAATTAAATTTTAACTTTAATTTAAGTGGTGACATGTAAAAATCTCGGCCTATGCGCTCATACCCATTGGTGGGTACGTGGTGGGTACGTGGTGGGTACGTTTCGTACCCACCACGTACCCCCCACGTCCCCTACAATGAACTTCCGCTCTCCTGGGCTCAAATTATTTTTTTTGAATCTGTTTTAGGATTTGAATTTAATTTTAACTTTAATTTAAGTGGTGACATGTAAAAATCTCGGCCTATGTGCTCATACCCATTGGTGGGTACGTTCGTACCCACCACGTACCCCCACGTCCCCTACAATGAACTTCCGCTCTCCTGGGCTCAAATTATTTTTTTTGAATCTGTTTTAGGATTTGAATTTAATTTTAACTTTAATTTAAGTGGTGACATGTAAAAATCTCGGCCTATGTGCTCATACCCATTGGTGGGTACGTGGTGGGTACGTTATGTACCCACCACGTACCCCCCACGTCCCCTACAATGAACTTCCGCTCTCCTGGGCTCAAATTATTTTTTTTGAATCTGTTTTAGGATTTGAATTTAATTTTAACTTTAATTTAAGTGGTGACATGTAAAAATCTCGGCCCATGTGCTCATACCCATTGGTGGGTACGTTCGTACCCACCACGTACCCCCACGTCCCCTACAATGAACTTCCGCTCTCCTGGGCTCAAATTATTTTTTTTGAATCTGTTTTAGGATTTGAATTTAATTTTAACTTTAATTTAAGTGGTGACATGTAAAAATCTCGGCCTATGTGCTCATACCCATTGGTGGGTACGTGGTGGGTACGTTCCGTACCCACCACGTACCCCCCACGTCCCCTACAATGAACTTCCGCTCTCCTGGGCTCAAATTATTTTTTTTGAATCTGTTTTAGGATTTGAATTTAATTTTAACTTTAATTTAAGTGGTGACATGTAAAAAACTCGGCCTATGTGCTCATACCCATTGGAGGGTACGTGGTGGGTACGTTTCGTACCCACCACGTACCCCCCACGTCCCCTACAATGAACTTCCGCTCTCCTGGGCTCAAATTATTTTTTTTGAATCTGTTTTAGGATTTGAATTTAATTTTAACTTTAATTTAAGTGGTGACATGTAAAAATCTCGGCCTATGTGCTCATACCCATTGGTGGGTACGTGGTGGGTACGTTTCGTACCCACCACGTACCCCCCACGTCCCCTACAATGAACTTCCGCTCTCCTGGGCTCAAATTATTTTTTTTGAATCTGTTTTAGGATTTGAATTAAATTTTAACTTTAATTTAAGTGGTGACATGTAAAAATCTCGGCCTATGCGCTCATACCCATTGGTGGGTACGTGGTGGGTACGTGGTGGGTACGTTTCGTACCCACCACGTACCCCCCACGTCCCCTACAATGAACTTCCGCTCTCCTGGGCTCAAATTATTTTTTTTGAATCTGTTTTAGGATTTGAATTTAATTTTAACTTTAATTTAAGTGGTGACACGTAAAAATCTCGGCCTATGCGCTCATACCCATTGGTGGGTACGTGGTGGGTACGTTTCGTACCCACCACGTACCCCCCACGTCCCCTACAATGAACTTCCGCTCTCCTGGACTCAAATTATTTTTTTTAATCTGTTTTAGGATTTGAATTTAATTTTAACTTTAATTTAAGTGGTGACATGTAAAAATCTCGGCCTATGTGCTCATACCCATTGGTGGGTACGTGGTGGGTACGTTTCGTACCCACCACGTACCCCCCACGTCCCCTACAATGAACTTCCGCTCTCCTGGGCTCAAATTATTTTTTTTGAATCTGTTTTAGGATTTGAATTAAATTTTAACTTTAATTTAAGTGGTGACATGTAAAAATCTCGGCCTATGCGCTCATACCCATTGGTGGGTACGTGGTGGGTACGTGGTGGGTACGTTTCGTACCCACCACGTACCCCCCACGTCCCCTACAATGAACTTCCGCTCTCCTGGGCTCAAATTATTTTTTTTGAATCTGTTTTAGGATTTGAATTTAATTTTAACTTTAATTTAAGTGGTGACATGTAAAAATCTCGGCCTATGTGCTCATACCCATTGGTGGGTACGTTCGTACCCACCACGTACCCCCACGTCCCCTACAATGAACTTCCGCTCTCCTGGGCTCAAATTATTTTTTTTGAATCTGTTTTAGGATTTGAATTTAATTTTAACTTTAATTTAAGTGGTGACATGTAAAAATCTCGGCCTATGTGCTCATACCCATTGGTGGGTACGTGGTGGGTACGTTATGTACCCACCACGTACCCCCCACGTCCCCTACAATGAACTTCCGCTCTCCTGGGCTCAAATTATTTTTTTTGAATCTGTTTTAGGATTTGAATTTAATTTTAACTTTAATTTAAGTGGTGACATGTAAAAATCTCGGCCCATGTGCTCATACCCATTGGTGGGTACGTTCGTACCCACCACGTACCCCCACGTCCCCTACAATGAACTTCCGCTCTCCTGGGCTCAAATTATTTTTTTTGAATCTGTTTTAGGATTTGAATTTAATTTTAACTTTAATTTAAGTGGTGACATGTAAAAATCTCGGCCTATGTGCTCATACCCATTGGTGGGTACGTGGTGGGTACGTTCCGTACCCACCACGTACCCCCCACGTCCCCTACAATGAACTTCCGCTCTCCTGGGCTCAAATTATTTTTTTTGAATCTGTTTTAGGATTTGAATTTAATTTTAACTTTAATTTAAGTGGTGACATGTAAAAATCTCGGCCTATGTGCTCATACCCATTGGAGGGTACGTGGTGGGTACGTTTCGTACCCACCACGTACCCCCCACGTCCCCTACAATGAACTTCCGCTCTCCTGGGCTCAAATTATTTTTTTTGAATCTGTTTTAGGATTTGAATTTAATTTTAACTTTAATTTAAGTGGTGACATGTAAAAATCTCGGCCTATGTGCTCATACCCATTGGTGGGTACGTGGTGGGTACGTTTCGTACCCACCACGTACCCCCCACGTCCCCTACAATGAACTTCCGCTCTCCTGGGCTCAAATTATTTTTTTTGAATCTGTTTTAGGATTTGAATTAAATTTTAACTTTAATTTAAGTGGTGACATGTAAAAATCTCGGCCTATGCGCTCATACCCATTGGTGGGTACGTGGTGGGTACGTGGTGGGTACGTTTCGTACCCACCACGTACCCCCCACGTCCCCTACAATGAACTTCCGCTCTCCTGGGCTCAAATTATTTTTTTTGAATCTGTTTTAGGATTTGAATTTAATTTTAACTTTAATTTAAGTGGTGACATGTAAAAATCTCGGCCTATGTGCTCATACCCATTGGTGGGTACGTTCGTACCCACCACGTACCCCCACGTCCCCTACAATGAACTTCCGCTCTCCTGGGCTCAAATTATTTTTTTTGAATCTGTTTTAGGATTTGAATTTAATTTTAACTTTAATTTAAGTGGTGACATGTAAAAATCTCGGCCTATGTGCTCATACCCATTGGTGGGTACGTGGTGGGTACGTTATGTACCCACCACGTACCCCCCACGTCCCCTACAATGAACTTCCGCTCTCCTGGGCTCAAATTATTTTTTTTGAATCTGTTTTAGGATTTGAATTTAATTTTAACTTTAATTTAAGTGGTGACATGTAAAAATCTCGGCCTATGTGCTCATACCCATTGGTGGGTACGTGGTGGGTACGTTTCGTACCCACCACGTACCCCCCACGTCCCCTACAATGAACTTCCGCTCTCCTGGGCTCAAATTATTTTTTTTGAATCTGTTTTAGGATTTGAATTTAATTTTAACTTTAATTTAAGTGGTGACATGTAAAAATCTCGGCCCATGTGCTCATACCCATTGGTGGGTACGTTCGTACCCACCACGTACCCCCACGTCCCCTACAATGAACTTCCGCTCTCCTGGGCTCAAATTATTTTTTTTGAATCTGTTTTAGGATTTGAATTTAATTTTAACTTTAATTTAAGTGGTGACATGTAAAAATCTCGGCCTATGTGCTCATACCCATTGGTGGGTACGTGGTGGGTACGTTCCGTACCCACCACGTACCCCCCACGTCCCCTACAATGAACTTCCGCTCTCCTGGGCTCAAATTATTTTTTTTGAATCTGTTTTAGGATTTGAATTTAATTTTAACTTTAATTTAAGTGGTGACATGTAAAAATCTCGGCCTATGTGCTCATACCCATTGGAGGGTACGTGGTGGGTACGTTTCGTACCCACCACGTACCCCCCACGTCCCCTACAATGAACTTCCGCTCTCCTGGGCTCAAATTATTTTTTTTGAATCTGTTTTAGGATTTGAATTTAATTTTAACTTTAATTTAAGTGGTGACATGTAAAAATCTCGGCCTATGTGCTCATACCCATTGGTGGGTACGTGGTGTGTACGTTTCGTACCCACCACGTACCCCCCACGTCCCCTACAATGAACTTCCGCTCTCCTGGGCTCAAATTATTTTTTTTGAATCTGTTTTAGGATTTGAATTTAATTTTAACTTTAATTTAAGTGGTGACATGTAAAAATCTCGGCCTATGTGCTCATACCCATTGGTGGGTACGTGGTGGGTACGTTTCGTACCCACCACGTACCCCCCACGTCCCCTACAATGAACTTCCGCTCTCCTGGGCTCAAATTATTTTTTTTGAATCTGTTTTAGGATTTGAATTTAAGTTTAACTTTAATTTAAGTGGTGACATGTAAAAATCTCGGCCTATGTGCTCATACCCATTGGTGGGTACGTGGTGGGTACGTTTCGTACCCACCACGTACCCTCCATGTCCCCTACAATGAACTTCCGCTCTCCTGGGCTCAAATTATTTTTTTTTAATCTGTTTTAGGATTTGAATTTAATTTTAACTTTAATTTAAGTGGTGACATGTAAAAATCTCGGCCTATGTGCTCATACCCATTGGTGGGTACGTGGTGGGTACGTTTCGTACCCACCACGTACCCCCCACGTCCCCTACAATGAACTTCCGCTCTCCTGGGCTAAAATTATTTTTTTTGAATCTGTTTTAGGATTTGAATTTAATTTTAACTTTAATTTAAGTGGTGACATGTAAAAATCTTGGCCTATGTGCTCATACCCATTGGTGGGTACGTGGTGGGTACGTTTCGTACCCACCACGTACCCCCCACGTCCCCTACAATGAACTTCCGCTCTCCTGGGCTCAAATTATTTTTTTTGAATCTGTTTTAGGATTTGAATTTAAGTTTAACTTTAATTTAAGTGGTGACATGTAAAAATCTCGGCCTATGTGCTCATACCTATTGGTGGGTACGTGGTGGGTACGTTTCGTACCCACCACGTACCCCCCACGTCCCCTACAATGAACTTCCGCTCTCCTGGGCTCAAATTATTTTTTTTGAATCTGTTTTAGGATTTGAATTTAATTTTAACTTTAATTTAAGTGGTGACATGTAAAAATCTCGGCCTATGTGCTCATACCCATTGGTGGGTACGTGGTGGGTACGTTTTGTACCCACCACGTACCCCCCACGTCGCCTACAATGAACTTCCGCTCTCCTGGGCTCAAATTATTTTTTTTTAATCTGTTTTAGGATTTGAATTTAATTTTAACTTTAATTTAAGTGGTGACATGTAAAAATCTCGGCCTATGTGCTCATACCCATTGGTGGGTACGTGGTGGGTACGTTTTGTACCCACCACGTACCCCCCACGTCCCCCCAATGAACTTCCGCTCTCCTGGGCTCAAATTATTTTTTTTGAATCTGTTTTAGGATTTGAATTTAATTTTAACTTTAATTTAAGTGGTGACATGTAAAAATCTCGGCCTATGTGCTCATACCCATTGGTGGGTACGTGGTGGGTACGTTTCGTACCCACCACGTACCCCCCACGTCCCCTACAATGAACTTCCGCTCTCCTGGGCTCAAATTATTTTTTTTGAATCTGTTTCAGGATTTGAATTTAATTTTAACTTTAATTTAAGTGGTGACATGTAAAAATCTTGGCCTATGTGCTCATACCCATTGGTGGGTACGTGGTGGGTACGTTTCGTACCCACCACGTACCCCCCACGTCCCCTACAATGAACTTCCGCTCTCCTGGGCTCAAATTATTTTTTTTTAATCTGTTTTAGGATTTGAATTTAATTTTAACTTTAATTTAAGTGGTGACACGTAAAAATCTCGGCCTATGCGCTCATACCCATTGGTGGGTACGTGGTGGGTACGTTTCGTACCCACCACGTACCCCCCACGTCCCCTACAATGAACTTCCGCTCTCCTGGACTCAAATTATTTTTTTTAATCTGTTTTAGGATTTGAATTTAATTTTAACTTTAATTTAAGTGGTGACATGTAAAAATCTCGGCCTATGTGCTCATACCCATTGGTGGGTACGTGGTGGGTACGTTTCGTACCCACCACGTACCCCCCACGTCCCCTACAATGAACTTCCGCTCTCCTGGGCTCAAATTATTTTTTTTGAATCTGTTTTAGGATTTGAATTAAATTTTAACTTTAATTTAAGTGGTGACATGTAAAAATCTCGGCCTATGCGCTCATACCCATTGGTGGGTACGTGGTGGGTACGTTTCGTACCCACCACGTACCCCCCACGTCCCCTACAATGAACTTCCGCTCTCCTGGGCTCAAATTATTTTTTTTGAATCTGTTTTAGGATTTGAATTTAATGTTAACTTTAATTTAAGTGGTGACATGTAAAAATCTCGGCCTATGTGCTCATACCCATTGGTGGGTACGTGGTGGGTACGTTTCGTACCCACCACGTACCCCCCACGTCCCCTACAATGAACTTCCGCTCTCCTGGGCTCAAATTATTTTTTTTGAATCTGTTTTAGGATTTGAATTTAATTTTAACTTTAATTTAAGTGGTGACATGTAAAAATCTCGGCCTATGTGCTCATACCCATTGGTGGGTACGTGGTGGGTACGTGGTGGGTACGTTTCGTACCCACCACGTACCCCCCACGTCCCCTACAATGAACTTCCGCTCTCCTGGGCTCAAATTATTTTTTTTGAATCTGTTTTAGGATTTGAATTTAATTTTAACTTTAATTTAAGTGGTGACATGTAAAAATCTCGGCCTATGTGCTCATACCCATTGGTGGGTACGTGGTGGGTACGTTTCGTACCCACCACGTACCCCCCACGTCCCCTACAATGAACTTCCGCTCTCCTGGGCTAAAATTATTTTTTTTGAATCTGTTTTAGGATTTGAATTTAATTTTAACTTTAATTTAAGTGGTGACATGTAAAAATCTTGGCCTATGTGCTCATACCCATTGGTGGGTACGTGGTGGGTACGTTTCGTACCCACCACGTACCCCCCACGTCCCCTACAATGAACTTCCGCTCTCCTGGGCTCAAATTATTTTTTTTGAATCTGTTTTAGGATTTGAATTTAAGTTTAACTTTAATTTAAGTGGTGACATGTAAAAATCTCGGCCTATGTGCTCATACCCATTGGTGGGTACGTGGTGGGTACGTTTCGTACCCACCACGTACCCCCCACGTCCCCTACAATGAACTTCCGCTCTCCTGGGCTCAAATTATTTTTTTTGAATCTGTTTTAGGATTTGAATTTAATTTTAACTTTAATTTAAGTGGTGACATGTAAAAATCTCGGCCTATGTGCTCATACCCATTGGTGGGTACGTGGTGGGTACGTTTTGTACCCACCACGTACCCCCCACGTCGCCTACAATGAACTTCCGCTCTCCTGGGCTCAAATTATTTTTTTTTAATCTGTTTTAGGATTTGAATTTAATTTTAACTTTAATTTAAGTGGTGACATGTAAAAATCTCGGCCTATGTGCTCATACCCATTGGTGGGTACGTGGTGGGTACGTTTTGTACCCACCACGTACCCCCCACGTCCCCCCAATGAACTTCCGCTCTCCTGGGCTCAAATTATTTTTTTTGAATCTGTTTTAGGATTTGAATTTAATTTTAACTTTAATTTAAGTGGTGACATGTAAAAATCTCGGCCTATGTGCTCATACCCATTGGTGGGTACGTGGTGGGTACGTTTCGTACCCACCACGTACCCCCCACGTCCCCTACAATGAACTTCCGCTCTCCTGGGCTCAAATTATTTTTTTTGAATCTGTTTCAGGATTTGAATTTAATTTTAACTTTAATTTAAGTGGTGACATGTAAAAATCTTGGCCTATGTGCTCATACCCATTGGTGGGTACGTGGTGGGTACGTTTCGTACCCACCACGTACCCCCCACGTCCCCTACAATGAACTTCCGCTCTCCTGGGCTCAAATTATTTTTTTTTAATCTGTTTTAGGATTTGAATTTAATTTTAACTTTAATTTAAGTGGTGACACGTAAAAATCTCGGCCTATGCGCTCATACCCATTGGTGGGTACGTGGTGGGTACGTTTCGTACCCACCACGTACCCCCCACGTCCCCTACAATGAACTTCCGCTCTCCTGGACTCAAATTATTTTTTTTAATCTGTTTTAGGATTTGAATTTAATTTTAACTTTAATTTAAGTGGTGACATGTAAAAATCTCGGCCTATGTGCTCATACCCATTGGTGGGTACGTGGTGGGTACGTTTCGTACCCACCACGTACCCCCCACGTCCCCTACAATGAACTTCCGCTCTCCTGGGCTCAAATTATTTTTTTTGAATCTGTTTTAGGATTTGAATTAAATTTTAACTTTAATTTAAGTGGTGACATGTAAAAATCTCGGCCTATGCGCTCATACCCATTGGTGGGTACGTGGTGGGTACGTTTCGTACCCACCACGTACCCCCCACGTCCCCTACAATGAACTTCCGCTCTCCTGGGCTCAAATTATTTTTTTTGAATCTGTTTTAGGATTTGAATTTAATGTTAACTTTAATTTAAGTGGTGACATGTAAAAATCTCGGCCTATGTGCTCATACCCATTGGTGGGTACGTGGTGGGTACGTTTCGTACCCACCACGTACCCCCCACGTCCCCTACAATGAACTTCCGCTCTCCTGGGCTCAAATTATTTTTTTTGAATCTGTTTTAGGATTTGAATTTAATTTTAACTTTAATTTAAGTGGTGACATGTAAAAATCTCGGCCTATGTGCTCATACCCATTGGTGGGTACGTGGTGGGTACGTGGTGGGTACGTTTCGTACCCACCACGTACCCCCCACGTCCCCTACAATGAACTTCCGCTCTCCTGGGCTCAAATTATTTTTTTTGAATCTGTTTTAGGATTTGAATTTAATTTTAACTTTAATTTAAGTGGTGACATGTAAAAATCTCGGCCTATGTGCTCATACCCATTGGTGGGTACGTGGTGGGTACGTTTCGTACCCACCACGTACCCCCCACGTCCCCTACAATGAACTTCCGCTCTCCTGGGCTCAAATTATTTTTTTTGAATCTGTTTTAGGATTTGAATTTAAGTTTAACTTTAATTTAAGTGGTGACATGTAAAAATCTCGGCCTATGTGCTCATACCCATTGGTGGGTACGTGGTGGGTACGTTTCGTACCCACCACGTACCCTCCATGTCCCCTACAATGAACTTCCGCTCTCCTGGGCTCAAATTATTTTTTTTTAATCTGTTTTAGGATTTGAATTTAATTTTAACTTTAATTTAAGTGGTGACATGTAAAAATCTCGGCCTATGTGCTCATACCCATTGGTGGGTACGTGGTGGGTACGTTTCGTACCCACCACGTACCCCCCACGTCCCCTACAATGAACTTCCGCTCTCCTGGGCTAAAATTATTTTTTTTGAATCTGTTTTAGGATTTGAATTTAATTTTAACTTTAATTTAAGTGGTGACATGTAAAAATCTTGGCCTATGTGCTCATACCCATTGGTGGGTACGTGGTGGGTACGTTTCGTACCCACCACGTACCCCCCACGTCCCCTACAATGAACTTCCGCTCTCCTGGGCTCAAATTATTTTTTTTGAATCTGTTTTAGGATTTGAATTTAAGTTTAACTTTAATTTAAGTGGTGACATGTAAAAATCTCGGCCTATGTGCTCATACCCATTGGTGGGTACGTGGTGGGTACGTTTCGTACCCACCACGTACCCCCCACGTCCCCTACAATGAACTTCCGCTCTCCTGGGCTCAAATTATTTTTTTTGAATCTGTTTTAGGATTTGAATTTAATTTTAACTTTAATTTAAGTGGTGACATGTAAAAATCTCGGCCTATGTGCTCATACCCATTGGTGGGTACGTGGTGGGTACGTTTTGTACCCACCACGTACCCCCCACGTCGCCTACAATGAACTTCCGCTCTCCTGGGCTCAAATTATTTTTTTTTAATCTGTTTTAGGATTTGAATTTAATTTTAACTTTAATTTAAGTGGTGACATGTAAAAATCTCGGCCTATGTGCTCATACCCATTGGTGGGTACGTGGTGGGTACGTTTTGTACCCACCACGTACCCCCCACGTCCCCCCAATGAACTTCCGCTCTCCTGGGCTCAAATTATTTTTTTTGAATCTGTTTTAGGATTTGAATTTAATTTTAACTTTAATTTAAGTGGTGACATGTAAAAATCTCGGCCTATGTGCTCATACCCATTGGTGGGTACGTGGTGGGTACGTTTCGTACCCACCACGTACCCCCCACGTCCCCTACAATGAACTTCCGCTCTCCTGGGCTCAAATTATTTTTTTTGAATCTGTTTCAGGATTTGAATTTAATTTTAACTTTAATTTAAGTGGTGACATGTAAAAATCTTGGCCTATGTGCTCATACCCATTGGTGGGTACGTGGTGGGTACGTTTCGTACCCACCACGTACCCCCCACGTCCCCTACAATGAACTTCCGCTCTCCTGGGCTCAAATTATTTTTTTTTAATCTGTTTTAGGATTTGAATTTAATTTTAACTTTAATTTAAGTGGTGACACGTAAAAATCTCGGCCTATGCGCTCATACCCATTGGTGGGTACGTGGTGGGTACGTTTCGTACCCACCACGTACCCCCCACGTCCCCTACAATGAACTTCCGCTCTCCTGGACTCAAATTATTTTTTTTAATCTGTTTTAGGATTTGAATTTAATTTTAACTTTAATTTAAGTGGTGACATGTAAAAATCTCGGCCTATGTGCTCATACCCATTGGTGGGTACGTGGTGGGTACGTTTCGTACCCACCACGTACCCCCCACGTCCCCTACAATGAACTTCCGCTCTCCTGGGCTCAAATTATTTTTTTTGAATCTGTTTTAGGATTTGAATTAAATTTTAACTTTAATTTAAGTGGTGACATGTAAAAATCTCGGCCTATGCGCTCATACCCATTGGTGGGTACGTGGTGGGTACGTTTCGTACCCACCACGTACCCCCCACGTCCCCTACAATGAACTTCCGCTCTCCTGGGCTCAAATTATTTTTTTTGAATCTGTTTTAGGATTTGAATTTAATGTTAACTTTAATTTAAGTGGTGACATGTAAAAATCTCGGCCTATGTGCTCATACCCATTGGTGGGTACGTGGTGGGTACGTTTCGTACCCACCACGTACCCCCCACGTCCCCTACAATGAACTTCCGCTCTCCTGGGCTCAAATTATTTTTTTTGAATCTGTTTTAGGATTTGAATTTAATTTTAACTTTAATTTAAGTGGTGACATGTAAAAATCTCGGCCTATGTGCTCATACCCATTGGTGGGTACGTGGTGGGTACGTTTCGTACCCACCACGTACCCCCCATGTCCCCTACAATGAACTTCCGCTCTCCTGGGCTCAAATTATTTTTTTTTAATCTGTTTTAGGATTTAAATTTAATTTTAACTTTAATTTAAGTGGTGACATGTAAAAATCTCGGCCTATGTGCTCATACCCATTGGTGGGTACGTGGTGGGTACGTTTCGTACCCACCACGTACCCCCCACGTCCCCTACAATGAACTTCCGCTCTCCTGGGCTAAAATTATTTTTTTTGAATCTGTTTTAGGATTTGAATTTAATTTTAACTTTAATTTAAGTGGTGACATGTAAAAATCTTGGCCTATGTGCTCATACCCATTGGTGGGTACGTGGTGGGTACGTTTCGTACCCACCACGTACCCCCCACGTCCCCTACAATGAACTTCCGCTCTCCTGGGCTCAAATTATTTTTTTTGAATCTGTTTTAGGATTTGAATTTAAGTTTAACTTTAATTTAAGTGGTGACATGTAAAAATCTCGGCCTATGTGCTCATACCCATTGGTGGGTACGTGGTGGGTACGTTTCGTACCCACCACGTACCCCTCACGTCCCCTACAATGAACTTCCGCTCTCCTGGGCTCAAATTATTTTTTTTGAATCTGTTTTAGGATTTGAATTTAATTTTAACTTTAATTTAAGTGGTGACATGTAAAAATCTCGGCCTATGTGCTCATACCCATTGGTGGGTACGTGGTGGGTACGTTTCGTACCCACCACGTACCCCCTACGTCCCCTACAATGAACTTCCGCTCTCCTGGGCTCAAATTATTTTTTTTTAATCTGTTTTAGGATTTGAATTTAAGTTTAACTTTAATTTAAGTGGTGACATGTAAAAATCTCGGCCTATGTGCTCATACCCATTGGTGGGTACGTGGTGGGTACGTTTCGTACCCACCACGTACCCCCCACGTCCCCTACAATGAACTTCCGCTCTCCTGGGCTCAAATTATTTTTTTTGAATCTGTTTTAGGATTTGAATTTAATTTTAACTTTAATTTAAGTGGTGACATGTAAAAATCTCGGCCTATGTGCTCATACCCATTGGTGGGTACGTGGTGGGTACGTTTCGTACCCACCACGTACCCCCCACGTCGCCTACAATGAACTTCCGCTCTCCTGGGCTCAAATTATTTTTTTTTAATCTGTTTTAGGATTTGAATTTAATTTTAACTTTAATTTAAGTGGTGACATGTAAAAATCTCGGCCTATGTGCTCATACCCATTGGTGGGTACGTGGTGGGTACGTTTTGTACCCACCACGTACCCCCACGTCCCCCCAATGAACTTCCGCTCTCCTGGGCTCAAATTATTTTTTTTGAATCTGTTTTAGGATTTGAATTTAATTTTAACTTTAATTTAAGTGGTGACATGTAAAAATCTCGGCCTATGTGCTCATACCCATTGGTGGGTACGTGGTGGGTACGTTTCGTACCCACCACGTACCCCCCACGTCCCCTACAATGAACTTCCGCTCTCCTGGGCTCAAATTATTTTTTTTGAATCTGTTTCAGGATTTGAATTTAATTTTAACTTTAATTTAAGTGGTGACATGTAAAAATCTTGGCCTATGTGCTCATACCCATTGGTGGGTACGTGGTGGGTACGTTTCGTACCCACCACGTACCTTCCACGTCCCCTACAATGAACTTCCGCTCTCCTGGGCTCAAATTATTTTTTTTTAATCTGTTTTAGGATTTGAATTTAATTTTAACTTTAATTTAAGTGGTGACACGTAAAAATCTCGGCCTATGCGCTCATACCCATTGGTGGGTACGTGGTGGGTACGTTTCGTACCCACCACGTACCCCCCACGTCCCCTACAATGAACTTCCGCTCTCCTGGACTCAAATTATTTTTTTTAATCTGTTTTAGGATTTGAATTTAATTTTAACTTTAATTTAAGTGGTGACATGTAAAAATCTCGGCCTATGTGCTCATACCCATTGGTGGGTACGTGGTGGGTACGTTTCGTACCCACCACGTACCCCCCACGTCCCCTACAATGAACTTCCGCTCTCCTGGGCTCAAATTATTTTTTTTGAATCTGTTTTAGGATTTGAATTAAATTTTAACTTTAATTTAAGTGGTGACATGTAAAAATCTCGGCCTATGCGCTCATACCCATTGGTGGGTACGTGGTGGGTACGTTTTGTACCCACCACGTACCCCCCACGTCCCCTACAATGAACTTCCGCTCTCCTGGGCTCAAATTATTTTTTTTGAATCTGTTTTAGGATTTGAATTTAATTTTAACTTTAATTTAAGTGGTGACATGTAAAAATCTCGGCCTATGTGCTCATACCCATTGGTGGGTACGTTCGTACCCACCACGTACCCCCACGTCCCCTACAATGAACTTCCGCTCTCCTGGGCTCAAAGTATTTTTTTTGAATCTGTTTTAGGATTTGAATTTAATTTTAACTTTAATTTAAGTGGTGACATGTAAAAATCTCGGCCTATGTGCTCATACCCATTGGTGGGTACGTGGTGGGTACGTTCCGTACCCACCACGTACCCCCCACGTCCCCTACAATGAACTTCCGCTCTCCTGGGCTCAAATTATTTTTTTTGAATCTGTTTTAGGATTTGAATTTAAGTTTAACTTTAATTTAAGTGGTGACATGTAAAAATCTCGGCCTATGTGCTCATACCCATTGGTGGGTACGTGGTGGGTACGTTTCGTACCCACCACGTACCCCCCATGTCCCCTACAATGAACTTCCGCTCTCCTGGGCTCAAATTATTTTTTTTTAATCTGTTTTAGGATTTGAATTTAATTTTAACTTTAATTTAAGTGGTGACATGTAAAAATCTCGGCCTATGTGCTCATACCCATTGGTGGGTACGTTCGTACCCACCACGTACCCCCACGTCCCCTACAATGAACTTCCGCTCTCCTGGGCTCAAAGTATTTTTTTTGAATCTGTTTTAGGATTTGAATTTAATTTTAACTTTAATTTAAGTGGTGACATGTAAAAATCTCGGCCTATGTGCTCATACCCATTGGTGGGTGCGTGGTGGGTACGTTTCGTACCCACCACGTACCCCCCACGTCCCCTACAATGAACTTCCGCTCTCCTGGGCTCAAATTATTTTTTTTGAATCTGTTTTAGGATTTGAATTTAAGTTTAACTTTAATTTAAGTGGTGACATGTAAAAATCTCGGCCTATGTGCTCATACCCATTGGTGGGTACGTGGTGGGTACGTTTCGTACCCACCACGTACCCCCCACGTCCCCTACAATGAACTTCCGCTCTCCTGGGCTCAAATTATTTTTTTTGAATCTGTTTTAGGATTTGAATTTAATTTTAACTTTAATTTAAGTGGTGACATGTAAAAATCTCGGCCTATGTGCTCATACCCATTGGTGGGTACGTGGTGGGTACGTTTCGTACCCACCACGTACCCCCCACGTCCCCTACAATGAACTTCCGCTCTCCTGGGCTCAAATTATTTTTTTTTAATCTGTTTTAGGATTTGAATTTAAGTTTAACTTTAATTTAAGTGGTGACATGTAAAAATCTCGGCCTATGTGCTCATACCTATTGGTGGGTACGTGGTGGGTACGTTTCGTACCCACCACGTACCCCCCACGTCCCCTACAATGAACTTCCGCTCTCCTGGGCTCAAATTATTTTTTTTGAATCTGTTTTAGGATTTGAATTAAATTTTAACTTTAATTTAAGTGGTGACATGTAAAAATCTCGGCCTATGTGCTCATACCCATTGGTGGGTACGTGGTGGGTACGTTTCGTACCCACCACGTACCCCCCACGTCCCCTACAATGAACTTCCGCTCTCCTGGGCTCAAATTATTTTTTTTGAATCTGTTTTAGGATTTGAATTTAATTTTAACTTTAATTTAAGTGGTGACATGTAAAAATCTCGGCCTATGTGCTCATACCCATTGGTGGGTACGTGGTGGGTACGTTTCGTACCCACCACGTACCCCCCACGTCCCCTACAATGAACTTCCGCTCTCCTGGGCTCAAATTATTTTTTTTTAATCTGTTTTAGGATTTGAATTTAAGTTTAACTTTAATTTAAGTGGTGACATGTAAAAATCTCGGCCTATGTGCTCATACCCATTGGTGGGTACGTGGTGGGTACGTTTCGTACCCACCACGTACCCCCCACGTCCACTACAATGAACTTCCGCTCTCCTGGGCTCAAATTATTTTTTTTGAATCTGTTTTAGGATTTGAATTTAATTTTAACTTTAATTTAAGTGGTGACATGTAAAAATCTCGGCCTATGTGCTCATACCCATTGGTGGGTACGTGGTGCGTACGTTTCGTACCCACCACGTACCCCCCATGTCCCCTACAATGAACTTCCGCTCTCCTGGGCTCAAATTATTTTTTTTTAATCTGTTTTAGGATTTGAATTTAATTTTAACTTTAATTTAAGTGGTGACATGTAAAAATCTCGGCCTATGTGCTCATACCCATTGGTGGGTACGTGGTGGGTACGTTTCGTACCCACCACGTACCCCCCATGTCCCCTACAATGAACTTCCGCTCTCCTGGGCTCAAATTATTTTTTTTTAATCTGTTTTAGGATTTGAATTTAATTTTAACTTTAATTTAAGTGGTGACATGTAAAAATCTCGGCCTATGTGCTCATACCCATTGGTGGGTACGTGGTGGGTACGTTTCGTACCCACCACGTACCCCCCACGTCCCCTACAATGAACTTCCGCTCTCCTGGGCTCAAATTATTTTTTTTGAATCTGTTTTAGGATTTGAATTTAATTTTAACTTTAATTTAAGTGGTGACATGTAAAAATCTCGGCCTATGTGCTCATACCCATTGGTGGGTACGTGGTGGGTACGTTTCGTACCCACCACGTACCCCCCACGTCCCCTACAATGAACTTCCGCTCTCCTGGGCTCAAATTATTTTTTTTGAATCTGTTTTAGGATTTGAATTTAATTTTAACTTTAATTTAAGTGGTGACATGTAAAAATCTCGGCCTATGTGCTCATACCCATTGGTGGGTACGTGGTGGGTACGTTTCGTACCCACCACGTACCCCCCACGTCCCCTACAATGAACTTCCGCTCTCCTGGGCTCAAATTATTTTTTTTGAATCTGTTTTAGGATTTGAATTTAATTTTAACTTTAATTTAAGTGGTGACATGTAAAAATCTCGGCCTATGTGCTCATACCCATTGGTGGGTACGTGGTGGGTACGTTTCGTACCCGCCACGTACCCCCCACGTCCCCTACAATGAACTTCCGCTCTCCTGGGCTCAAATTATTTTTTTTGAATCTGTTTTAGGATTTGAATTTAATTTTAACTTTAATTTAAGTGGTGACATGTAAAAATCTCGGCCTATGTGCTCATACCTATTGGTGGGTACGTGGTGGGTACGTTTCGTACCCACCACGTACCCCCCACGTCCCCTACAATGAACTTCCGCTCTCCTGGGCTCAAATTATTTTTTTTGAATCTGTTTTAGGATTTGAATTTAATTTTAACTTTAATTTAAGTGGTGACATGTAAAAATCTCGGCCTATGTGCTCATACCCATTGGTGGGTACGTGGTGGGTACGTTTCGTACCCACCACGTACCCCCCACGTCCCCTACAATGAACTTCCGCTCTCCTGGACTCAAATTATTTTTTTTAATCTGTTTTAGGATTTGAATTTAATTTTAACTTTAATTTAAGTGGTGACATGTAAAAATCTCGGCCTATGTGCTCATACCCATTGGTGGGTACGTGGTGGGTACGTTTCGTACCCACCACGTACCCCCCACGTCCCCTACAATGAACTTCCGCTCTCCTGGGCTCAAATTATTTTTTTTTAATCTGTTTTAGGATTTGAATTTAATTTTAACTTTAATTTAAGTGGTGACATGTAAAAATCTCGGCCTATGTGCTCATACCCATTGGTGGGTACGTGGTGGGTACGTTTCGTACCCACCACGTACCCCCCACGTCCCCTACAATGAACTTCCGCTCTCCTGGGCTCAAATTATTTTTTTTGAATCTGTTTTAGGATTTGAATTTAATTTTAACTTTAATTTAAGTGGTGACATGTAAAAATCTCGGCCTATGTGCTCATACCTATTGGTGGGTACGTGGTGGGTACGTTTCGTACCCACCACGTACCCCCCACGTCCCCTACAATGAACTTCCGCTCTCCTGGGCTCAAATTATTTTTTTTGAATCTGTTTTAGGATTTGAATTAAATTTTAACTTTAATTTAAGTGGTGACATGTAAAAATCTCGGCCTATGCGCTCATACCCATTGGTGGGTACGTGGTGGGTACGTTTCGTACCCACCACGTACCCCCCACGTACCCTACAATGAACTTCCGCTCTCCTGGGCTCAAATTATTTTTTTTGAATCTGTTTTAGGATTTGAATTTAATTTTAACTTTAATTTAAGTGGTGACATGTAAAAATCTCGACCTATGTGCTCATACCCATTGGTGGGTACGTGGTGGGTACGTTTCGTACCCACCACGTACCCCCCACGTCCCCTACAATGAACTTCCGCTCTCCTGGGCTCAAATTATTTTTTTTGAATCTGTTTTAGGATTTGAATTTAATTTTAACTTTAATTTAAGTGGTGACATGTAAAAATCTCGGCCTATGTGCTCATACCCATTGGTGGGTACGTGGTGGGTACGTTTCGTACCCACCACGTACCCCCCACGTCCCCTACAATGAACTTCCGCTCTCCTGGGCTCAAATTATTTTTTTTTAATCTGATTTAGGATTTGAATTTAATTTTAACTTTAATTTAAGTGGTGACATGTAAAAATCTCGGCCTATGTGCTCATACCCATTGGTGGGTATGTGGTGGGTACGTTTCATACCCACCACGTACCCCCCACGTCCCCTACAATGAACTTCCGCTCTCCTGGGCTCAAATTATTTTTTTTGAATCTGTTTTAGGATTTGAACTTAATTTTAACTTTAATTTAAGTGGTGACATGTAAAAATCTCGGCCTATGTGCTCATACCCATTGGTGGGTACGTGGTGGGTACGTTTCGTACCCACCACTTACCCTCCACGTCCCCTACAATGAACTTCCGCTCTCCTGGGCTCAAATTATTTTTTTTGAATCTGTTTTAGGATTTGAATTTAATTTTAACTTTTATTTAAGTGGTGACATGTGAAAATCTCGGCCTATGTGCTCATACCCATTGGTGGGTACGTGGTGGGTACGTTTCGTACCCACCACGTACCCCCCACGTCCCCTACAATGAACTTCCGCTCTCCTGGGCTCAAATTATTTTTTTTGAATCTGTTTTAGGATTTGAATTTAATTTTAACTTTAATTTAAGTGGTGACATGTAAAAATCTCGGCCTATGTGCTCATACCCATTGGTGGGTACGTTTCGTACCCACCACGTACCCCCCACGTCCCCTACAATGAACTTCCGCTCTCCTGGGCTCAAATTATTTTTTTTGAATCTGTTTTAGGATTTGAATTTAAGTTTAACTTTAATTTAAGTGGTGACATGTAAAAATCTCGGCCTATGTGCTCATACCCATTGGTGGGTACGTGGTGGGTACGTTTCGTACCCACCACGTACCCCCCACGTCCCCTACAATGAACTTCCGCTCTCCTGGGCTCAAATTATTTTTTTTGAATCTGTTTTAGGATTTGAATTTAATTTTAACTTTAATTTAAGTGGTGACATGTAAAAATCTCGGCCTATGTGCTCATACCCATTGGTGGGTACGTGGTGGGTACGTTTCGTACCCACCACGTACCCCCCATGTCCCCTACAATGAACTTCCGCTCTCCTGGGCTCAAATTATTTTTTTTTAATCTGTTTTAGGATTTGAATTTAAGTTTAACTTTAATTTAAGTGGTGACATGTAAAAATCTCGGCCTATGTGCTCATACCCATTGGTGGGTACGTGGTGGGTACGTTTCGTACCCACCACGTACCCCCCACGTCCCCTACAATGAACTTCCGCTCTCCTGGGCTCAAATTATTTTTTTTGAATCTGTTTTAGGATTTGAATTTAAGTTTAACTTTAATTTAAGTGGTGACATGTAAAAATCTCGGCCTATGTGCTCATACCCATTGGTGGGTACGTGGTGGGTACGTTTCGTACCCACCACGTACCCCCCACGTCCCCTACAATGAACTTCCGCTCTCCTGGGCTCAAATTATTTTTTTTGAATCTGTTTTAGGATTTGAATTTAATTTTAACTTTAATTTAAGTGGTGACATGTAAAAATCTCGGCCTATGTGCTCATACCCATTGGTGGGTACGTGGTGGGTACGTTTCGTACCCACCACGTACCCCCCATGTCCCCTACAATGAACTTCCGCTCTCCTGGGCTCAAATTATTTTTTTTTAATCTGTTTTAGGATTTGAATTTAAGTTTAACTTTAATTTAAGTGGTGACATGTAAAAATCTCGGCCTATGTGCTCATACCCATTGGTGGGTACGTGGTGGGTACGTTTCGTACCCACCACGTACCCCCCACGTCTCCTACAATGAACTTCCGCTCTCCTGGGCTCAAATTATTTTTTTTGAATCTGTTTTAGGATTTGAATTTAATTTTAACTTTAATTTAAGTGGTGACATGTAAAAATCTCAGCCTATGTGCTCATACCCATTGGTGGGTACGTGGTGGGTACGTTTCGTACCCACCACGTACCCCCCATGTCCCCTACAATGAACTTCCGCTCTCCTGGGCTCAAATTATTTTTTTTTAATCTGTTTTAGGATTTGAATTTAAGTTTAACTTTAATTTAAGTGGTGACATGTAAAAATCTCGGCCTATGTGCTCATACCCATTGGTGGGTACGTGGTGGGTACGTTTCGTACCCACCACGTACCCCCCACGTCCCCTACAATGAACTTCCGCTCTCCTGGGCTCAAATTATTTTTTTTGAATCTGTTTTAGGATTTGAATTTAAGTTTAACTTTAATTTAAGTGGTGACATGTAAAAATCTCGGCCTATGTGCTCATACCCATTGGTGGGTACGTGGTGGGTACGTTTCGTACCCACCACGTACCCCCCACGTCCCCTACAATGAACTTCCGCTCTCCTGGGCTCAAATTATTTTTTTTTAATCTGTTTTAGGATTTGAATTTAAGTTTAACTTTAATTTAAGTGGTGACATGTAAAAATCTCGGCCTATGTGCTCATACCCATTGGTGGGTACGTGGTGGGTACGTTTCGTACCCACCACGTACCCCCCATGTCCCCTACAATGAACTTCCGCTCTCCTGGGCTCAAATTATTTTTTTTTAATCTGTTTTAGGATTTGAATTTAAGTTTAACTTTAATTTAAGTGGTGACATGTAAAAATCTCGGCCTATGTGCTCATACCCATTGGTGGGTACGTGGTGGGTACGTTTCGTACCCACCACGTACCCCCCACGTCCCCTACAATGAACTTCCGCTCTCCTGGGCTCAAATTATTTTTTTTTAATTTGTTTTAGGATTTGAATTTAAGTTTAACTTTAATTTAAGTGGTGACATGTAAAAATCTCGGCCTATGTGCTCATACCCATTGGTGGGTACGTGGTGGGTACGTGGTGGGTACGTTTCGTACCCACCACGTACCCCCCACGTCCCCTACAATGAACTTCCGCTCTCCTGGGCTCAAATTATTTTTTTTGAATCTGTTTTAGGATTTGAATTTAATTTTAACTTTAATTTAAGTGGTGACATGTAAAAATCTCGGCCTATGTGCTCATACCCATTGGTGGGTACGTGGTGGGTACGTTTTGTACCCACCACGTACCCCCCACGTCCCCTACAATGAACTTCCGCTCTCCTGGGCTCAAATTATTTTTTTTGAATCTGTTTTAGGATTTGAATTTAATTTTAACTTTAATTTAAGTGGTGACATGTAAAAATCTCGGCCTATGTGCTCATACCCATTGGTGGGTACGTGGTGGGTACGTTTCGTACCCACCACGTACCCCCCACGTCCCCTACAATGAACTTCCGCTCTCCTGGGCTCAAATTATTTTTTTTGAATCTGTTTTAGGATTTGAATTTAATTTTAACTTTAATTTAAGTGGTGACATGTAAAAATCTCGGCCTATGTGCTCATACCCATTGGTGGGTACGTGGTGGGTACGTTCGTACCCACCACGTACCCCCCACGTCCCCTACAATGAACTTCCGCTCTCCTGGGCTCAAATTATTTTTTTTTAATCTGTTTTAGGATTTGAATTTAATTTTAACTTTAATTTAAGTGGTGACATGTAAAAATCTCGGCCTATGTGCTCATACCCATTGGTGGGTACGTGGTGGGTACGTTTCGTACCCACCACGTACCCCCCATGTCCCCTACAATGAACTTCCGCTCTCCTGGGCTCAAATTATTTTTTTTTAATCTGTTTTAGGATTTGAATTTAATTTTAACTTTAATTTAAGTGGTGACATGTAAAAATCTCGGCCTATGTGCTCATACCCATTGGTGGGTACGTGGTGGGTACGTTCGTACCCACCACGTACCCCCCACGTCCCCTACAATGAACTTCCGCTCTCCTGGGCTCAAATTATTTTTTTTGAATCTGTTTTAGGATTTGAATTTAATTTTAACTTTAATTTAAGTGGTGACATGTAAAAATCTCGGCCTATGTGCTCATACCCATTGGTGGGTACGTGGTGGGTACGTTTCGTACCCACCACGTACCCCCCACGTCCCCTACAATGAACTTTCGCTCTCCTGGGCTCAAATTATTTTTTTTGAATCTGTTTTAGGATTTGAATTTAATTTTAACTTTAATTTAAGTGGTGACATGTAAAAATCTCGGCCTATGTGCTCATACCCATTGGTGGGTACGTGGTGGGTACGTTTTGTACCCACCACGTACCCCCCATGTCCCCTACAATGAACTTCCGCTCTCCTGGGCTCAAATTATTTTTTTTTAATCTGTTTTAGGATTTGAATTTAATTTTAACTTTAATTTAAGTGGTGACATGTAAAAATCTCGGCCTATGTGCTCATACCCATTGGTGGGTACGTGGTGGGTACGTGGTGGGTACGTTTCGTACCCACCACGTACCCCCCACGTCCCCTACAATGAACTTCCGCTCTCCTGGGCTCAAATTATTTTTTTTGAATCTGTTTTAGGATTTGAATTTAATTTTAACTTTAATTTAAGTGGTGACATGTAAAAATCTCGGCCTATGTGCTCATACCCATTGGTGGGTACGTGGTGGGTACGTTTTGTACCCACCACGTACCCCCCACGTCCCCTACAATGAACTTCCGCTCTCCTGGGCTCAAATTATTTTTTTTGAATCTGTTTTAGGATTTGAATTTAATTTTAACTTTAATTTAAGTGGTGACATGTAAAAATCTCGGCCTATGTGCTCATACCCATTGGTGGGTACGTGGTGGGTACGTTTCGTACCCACCACGTACCCCCCACGTCCCCTACAATGAACTTCCGCTCTCCTGGGCTCAAATTATTTTTTTTGAATCTGTTTTAGGATTTGAATTTAATTTTAACTTTAATTTAAGTGGTGACATGTAAAAATCTCGGCCTATGTGCTCATACCCATTGGTGGGTACGTGGTGGGTACGTTCGTACCCACCACGTACCCCCCACGTCCCCTACAATGAACTTCCGCTCTCCTGGGCTCAAATTATTTTTTTTGAATCTGTTTTAGGATTTGAATTTAATTTTAACTTTAATTTAAGTGGTGACATGTAAAAATCTCGGCCTATGTGCTCATACCCATTGGTGGGTACGTGGTGGGTACGTTTCGTACCCACCACGTACCCCCCACGTCCCCTACAATGAACTTTCGCTCTCCTGGGCTCAAATTATTTTTTTTGAATCTGTTTTAGGATTTGAATTTAATTTTAACTTTAATTTAAGTGGTGACATGTAAAAATCTCGGCCTATGTGCTCATACCCATTGGTGGGTACGTGGTGGGTACGTTTTGTACCCACCACGTACCCCCCATGTCCCCTACAATGAACTTCCGCTCTCCTGGGCTCAAATTATTTTTTTTTAATCTGTTTTAGGATTTGAATTTAATTTTAACTTTAATTTAAGTGGTGACATGTAAAAATCTCGGCCTATGTGCTCATACCCATTGGTGGGTACGTGGTGGGTACGTGGTGGGTACGTTTCGTACCCACCACGTACCCCCCACGTCCCCTACAATGAACTTCCGCTCTCCTGGGCTCAAATTATTTTTTTTGAATCTGTTTTAGGATTTGAATTTAATTTTAACTTTAATTTAAGTGGTGACATGTAAAAATCTCGGCCTATGTGCTCATACCCATTGGTGGGTACGTGGTGGGTACGTTTTGTACCCACCACGTACCCCCCACGTCCCCTACAATGAACTTCCGCTCTCCTGGGCTCAAATTATTTTTTTTGAATCTGTTTTAGGATTTGAATTTAATTTTAACTTTAATTTAAGTGGTGACATGTAAAAATCTCGGCCTATGTGCTCATACCCATTGGTGGGTACGTGGTGGGTACGTTTCGTACCCACCACGTACCCCCCATGTCCCCTACAATGAACTTCCGCTCTCCTGGGCTCAAATTATTTTTTTTTAATCTGTTTTAGGATTTGAATTTAAGTTTAACTTTAATTTAAGTGGTGACATGTAAAAATCTCGGCCTATGTGCTCATACCCATTGGTGGGTACGTGGTGGGTACGTTTCGTACCCACCACGTACCCCCCACGTCTCCTACAATGAACTTCCGCTCTCCTGGGCTCAAATTATTTTTTTTGAATCTGTTTTAGGATTTGAATTTAATTTTAACTTTAATTTAAGTGGTGACATGTAAAAATCTCGGCCTATGTGCTCATACCCATTGGTGGGTACGTGGTGGGTACGTTTCGTACCCACCACGTACCCCCCATGTCCCCTACAATGAACTTCCGCTCTCCTGGGCTCAAATTATTTTTTTTTAATCTGTTTTAGGATTTGAATTTAAGTTTAACTTTAATTTAAGTGGTGACATGTAAAAATCTCGGCCTATGTGCTCATACCCATTGGTGGGTACGTGGTGGGTACGTTTCGTACCCACCACGTACCCCCCACGTCCCCTACAATGAACTTCCGCTCTCCTGGGCTCAAATTATTTTTTTTGAATCTGTTTTAGGATTTGAATTTAAGTTTAACTTTAATTTAAGTGGTGACATGTAAAAATCTCGGCCTATGTGCTCATACCCATTGGTGGGTACGTGGTGGGTACGTTTCGTACCCACCACGTACCCCCCACGTCCCCTACAATGAACTTCCGCTCTCCTGGGCTCAAATTATTTTTTTTTAATCTGTTTTAGGATTTGAATTTAAGTTTAACTTTAATTTAAGTGGTGACATGTAAAAATCTCGGCCTATGTGCTCATACCCATTGGTGGGTACGTGGTGGGTACGTTTCGTACCCACCACGTACCCCCCATGTCCCCTACAATGAACTTCCGCTCTCCTGGGCTCAAATTATTTTTTTTTAATCTGTTTTAGGATTTGAATTTAAGTTTAACTTTAATTTAAGTGGTGACATGTAAAAATCTCGGCCTATGTGCTCATACCCATTGGTGGGTACGTGGTGGGTACGTTTCGTACCCACCACGTACCCCCCACGTCCCCTACAATGAACTTCCGCTCTCCTGGGCTCAAATTATTTTTTTTTAATTTGTTTTAGGATTTGAATTTAAGTTTAACTTTAATTTAAGTGGTGACATGTAAAAATCTCGGCCTATGTGCTCATACCCATTGGTGGGTACGTGGTGCGTACGTTTCGTACCCACCACGTACCCCCCATGTCCCCTACAATGAACTTCCGCTCTCCTGGGCTCAAATTATTTTTTTTTAATCTGTTTTAGGATTTGAATTTAATTTTAACTTTAATTTAAGTGGTGACATGTAAAAATCTCGGCCTATGTGCTCATACCCATTGGTGGGTACGTGGTGGGTACGTTTCGTACCCACCACGTACCCCCCATGTCCCCTACAATGAACTTCCGCTCTCCTGGGCTCAAATTATTTTTTTTTAATCTGTTTTAGGATTTGAATTTAATTTTAACTTTAATTTAAGTGGTGACATGTAAAAATCTCGGCCTATGTGCTCATACCCATTGGTGGGTACGTGGTGGGTACGTTCGTACCCACCACGTACCCCCCACGTCCCCTACAATGAACTTCCGCTCTCCTGGGCTCAAATTATTTTTTTTGAATCTGTTTTAGGATTTGAATTTAATTTTAACTTTAATTTAAGTGGTGACATGTAAAAATCTCGGCCTATGTGCTCATACCCATTGGTGGGTACGTGGTGGGTACGTTTCGTACCCACCACGTACCCCCCACGTCCCCTACAATGAACTTTCGCTCTCCTGGGCTCAAATTATTTTTTTTGAATCTGTTTTAGGATTTGAATTTAATTTTAACTTTAATTTAAGTGGTGACATGTAAAAATCTCGGCCTATGTGCTCATACCCATTGGTGGGTACGTGGTGGGTACGTTTTGTACCCACCACGTACCCCCCATGTCCCCTACAATGAACTTCCGCTCTCCTGGGCTCAAATTATTTTTTTTTAATCTGTTTTAGGATTTGAATTTAATTTTAACTTTAATTTAAGTGGTGACATGTAAAAATCTCGGCCTATGTGCTCATACCCATTGGTGGGTACGTGGTGGGTACGTGGTGGGTACGTTTCGTACCCACCACGTACCCCCCACGTCCCCTACAATGAACTTCCGCTCTCCTGGGCTCAAATTATTTTTTTTGAATCTGTTTTAGGATTTGAATTTAATTTTAACTTTAATTTAAGTGGTGACATGTAAAAATCTCGGCCTATGTGCTCATACCCATTGGTGGGTACGTGGTGGGTACGTTTTGTACCCACCACGTACCCCCCACGTCCCCTACAATGAACTTCCGCTCTCCTGGGCTCAAATTATTTTTTTTGAATCTGTTTTAGGATTTGAATTTAATTTTAACTTTAATTTAAGTGGTGACATGTAAAAATCTCGGCCTATGTGCTCATACCCATTGGTGGGTACGTGGTGGGTACGTTTCGTACCCACCACGTACCCCCCACGTCCCCTACAATGAACTTCCGCTCTCCTGGGCTCAAATTATTTTTTTTGAATCTGTTTTAGGATTTGAATTTAATTTTAACTTTAATTTAAGTGGTGACATGTAAAAATCTCGGCCTATGTGCTCATACCCATTGGTGGGTACGTGGTGGGTACGTTTCGTACCCACCACGTACCCCCCACGTCCCCTACAATGAACTTCCGCTCTCCTGGGCTCAAATTATTTTTTTTGAATCTGTTTTAGGATTTGAATTTAATTTTAACTTTAATTTAAGTGGTGACATGTAAAAATCTCGGCCTATGTGCTCATACCCATTGGTGGGTACGTGGTGGGTACGTTTCGTACCCACCACGTACCCCCCACGTCCCCTACAATGAACTTCCGCTCTCCTGGGCTCAAATTATTTTTTTTTAATCTGTTTTAGGATTTGAATTTAATTTTAACTTTAATTTAAGTGGTGACATGTAAAAATCTCGGCCTATGTGCTCATACCCATTGGTGGGTACGTGGTGGGTACGTTTCGTACCCACCACGTACCCCCCCCGTCCCCTACAATGAACTTCCGCTCTCCTGGGCACAAATTATTTTTTTTGAATCTGTTTTAGGATTTGAACTTAATTTTAACTTTAATTTAAGTGGTGACATGTAAAAATCTCGGCCTATGTGCTCATACCCATTGGTGGGTACGTGGTGGGTACGTTTCGTACCCACCACGTACCCCCCACGTCCCCTACAATGAACTTCCGCTCTCCTGGGCTCAAATTATTTTTTTTGAATCTGTTTTAGGATTTGAATTTAATTTTAACTTTAATTTAAGTGGTGACATGTAAAAATCTCGGCCTATGTGCTCATACCCATTGGTGGGTACGTGGTGGGTACGTTTCGTACCCACCACGTACCCTCCACGTCCCCTACAATGAACTTCCGCTCTCCTGGGCTCAAATTATTTTTTTTGAATCTGTTTTAGGATTTGAATTTAATTTTAACTTTTATTTAAGTGGTGACATGTAAAAATCTCGGCCTATGTGCTCATACCCATTGGTGGGTACGTGGTGGGTACGTTTCGTACCCACCACGTACCCCCCACGTCCCCTACAATGAACTTCCGCTCTCCTGGGCTCAAATTATTTTTTTTTAATCTGTTTTAGGATTTGAATTTAATTTTAACTTTAATTTAAGTGGTGACATGTAAAAATCTCGGCCTATGTGCTCATACCCATTGGTGGGTACGTGGTGGGTACGTTTCGTACCCACCACGTACCCCCCACGTCCCCTACAATGAACTTCCGCTCTCCTGGGCTCAAATTATTTTTTTTGAATCTGTTTTAGAATTTGAATTTAATTTTAACTTTAATTTAAGTGGTGACATGTAAAAATCTCGGCCTATGTGCTCATACCCATTGGTGGGTACGTGGTGGGTACGTTTCGTACCCACCACGTACCCCCCACGTCCCCTACAATGAACTTCCGCTCTCCTGGGCTCAAATTATTTTTTTTGAATCTGTTTTAGGATTTGAATTTAATTTTAACTTTAATTTAAGTGGTGACATGTAAAAATCTCGGCCTATGTGCTCATACCTATTGGTGGGTACGTGGTGGGTACGTTTCGTACCCACCACGTACCCCCCACGTCCCCTACAATGAACTTCCGCTCTCCTGGGCTCAAATTATTTTTTTTGAATCTGTTTTAGGATTTGAATTTAATTTTAACTTTAATTTAAGTGGTGACATGTAAAAATCTCGGCCTATGTGCTCATACCCATTGGTGGGTACGTGGTGGGTACGTTTCGTACCCACCACGTACCCCCCACGTCCCCTACAATGAACTTCCGCTCTCCTGGGCTCAAATTATTTTTTTTGAATCTGTTTTAGGATTTGAATTTAATTTTAACTTTAATTTAAGTGGTGACATGTAAAAATCTCGGCCTATGTGCTCATACCCATTGGTGGGTACGTGGTGGGTACGTTTCGTACCCACCACGTACCCCCCACGTCCCCTACAATGAACTTCCGCTCTCCTGGGCTCAAATTATTTTTTTTGAATCTGTTTTAGGATTTGAATTTAATTTTAACTTTAATTTAAGTGGTGACATGTAAAAATCTCGGCCTATGTGCTCATACCCATTGGTGGGTACGTTCGTACCCACCACGTACCCCCACGTCCCCTACAATGAACTTCCGCTCTCCTGGGCTCAAATTATTTTTTTTGAATCTGTTTTAGGATTTGAATTTAATTTTAACTTTAATTTAAGTGGTGACATGTAAAAATCTCGGCCTATGTGCTCATACCCATTGGTGGGTACGTGGTGGGTACGTTCCGTACCCACCACGTACCCCCCACGTCCCCTACAATGAACTTCCGCTCTCCTGGGCTCAAATTATTTTTTTTTAATCTGTTTTAGGATTTGAATTAAATTTTAACTTTAATTTAAGTGGTGACATGTAAAAATCTCGGCCTATGTGCTCTACCCATTGGTGGGTACGTGGTGGGTACGTTTCGTACCCACCACGTACCCCCCACGTCCCCTACAATGAACTTCCGCTCTCCTGGGCTCAAATTATTTTTTTTGAATCTGTTTTAGGATTTGAATTTAATTTTAACTTTAATTTAAGTGGTGACATGTAAAAATCTCGGCCTATGTGCTCATACCCATTGGTGGGTACGTGGTGGGTACGTTTCGTACCCACCACGTACCCCCCACGTCCCCTACAATGAACTTCCGCTCTCCTGGGCTCAAATTATTTTTTTTGAATCTGTTTTAGGATTTGAATTTAAGTTTAACTTTAATTTAAGTGGTGACATGTAAAAATCTCGGCCTATGTGCTCATACCCATTGGTGGGTACGTCGTGGGTACGTTTCGTACCCACCACGTACCCCCCATGTCCCCTACAATGAACTTCCGCTCTCCTGGGCTCAAATTATTTTTTTTGAATCTGTTTTAGGATTTGAATTTAATTTTAACTTTAATTTAAGTGGTGACATGTAAAAATCTCGGCCTATGTGCTCATACCCATTGGTGGGTACGTGGTGGGTACGTTTCGTACCCACCACGTACCCCCCACGTCCCCTACAATGAACTTCCGCTCTCCTGGTCTCAAATTATTTTTTTTGAATCTGTTTTAGGATTTGAATTTAAGTTTAACTTTAATTTAAGTGGTGACATGTAAAAATCTCGGCCTATGTGCTCATACCCATTGGTGGGTACGTGGTGGGTACGTTTCGTACCCACCACGTACCCCCCATGTCCCCTACAATGAACTTCCGCTCTCCTGGGCTCAAATTATTTTTTTTTAATCTGTTTTAGGATTTGAATTTAATTTTAACTTTAATTTAAGTGGTGACATGTAAAAATCTCGGCCTATGTGCTCATACCCATTGGTGGGTACGTGGTGGGTACGTTTCGTACCCACCACGTACCCCCCACGTCCCCTACAATGAACTTCCGCTCTCCTGGGCTCAAATTATTTTTTTTGAATCTGTTTTAGGATTTGAATTTAATTTTAACTTTAATTTAAGTGGTGACATGTAAAAATCTCAGCCTATGTGCTCATACCCATTGGTGGGTACGTGGTGGGTACGTTTCGTACCCACCACGTACCCCCCACGTCCCCTACAATGAACTTCCGCTCTCCTGGGCTCAAATTATTTTTTTTGAATCTGTTTTAGGATTTGAATTTAATTTTAACTTTAATTTAAGTGGTGACATGTAAAAATCTCGGCCTATGTGCTCATACCCATTGGTGGGTACGTGGTGGGTACGTTTCGTACCCACCACGTACCCCCCACGTCCCCTACAATGAACTTCCGCTCTCCTGGGCTCAAATTATTTTTTTTGAATCTGTTTTAGGATTTGAATTTAATTTTAACTTTAATTTAAGTGGTGACATGTAAAAATCTCGGCCTATGTGCTCATACCTATTGGTGGGTACGTGGTGGGTACGTTTCGTACCCACCACGTACCCCCCACGTCCCCTACAATGAACTTCCGCTCTCCTGGGCTCAAATTATTTTTTTTTAATCTGTTTTAGGATTTGAATTTAATTTTAACTTTAATTTAAGTGGTGACATGTAAAAATCTCGGCCTATGTGCTCATACCCATTGGTGGGTACGTGGTGGGTACGTTTCGTACCCACCACGTACCCCCCACGTCCCCTACAATGAACTTCCGCTCTCCTGGGCTCAAATTATTTTTTTTGAATCTGTTTTAGGATTTGAATTTAATTTTAACTTTAATTTAAGTGGTGACATGTAAAAATCTCGGCCTATGTGCTCATACCCATTGGTGGGTACGTGGTGGGTACGTTTCGTACCCACCACGTACCCCCCACGTCCCCTACAATGAACTTCCGCTCTCCTGGGCTCAAATTATTTTTTTTGAATCTGTTTTAGGATTTGAATTTAATTTTAACTTTAATTTAAGTGGTGACATGTAAAAATCTCGGCCTATGTGCTCATACCCATTGGTGGGTACGTGGTGGGTACGTTTCGTACCCACCACGTACCCCCCACGTCCCCTACAATGAACTTCCGCTCTCCTGGGCTCAAATTATTTTTTTTGAATCTGTTTTAGGATTTGAATTTAATTTTAACTTTAATTTAAGTGGTGACATGTAAAAATCTCGGCCTATGTGCTCATACCCATTGGTGGGTACGTGGTGGGTACGTTTCGTACCCACCACGTACCCCCCACGTCCCCTACAATGAACTTCCGCTCTCCTGGGCTCAAATTATTTTTTTTGAATCTGTTTTAGGATTTGATATTAAGTTTAACTTTAATTTAAGTGGTGACATGTAAAAATCTCGGCCTATGTGCTCATACCCATTGGTGGGTACGTGGTGGGTACGTTTCGTACCCACCACGTACCCCCCACGTCCCCTACAATGAACTTCCGCTCTCCTGGGCTCAAATTATTTTTTTTGAATCTGTTTTAGGATTTGAATTTAATTTTAACTTTAATTTAAGTGGTGACATGTAAAAATCTCGGCCTATGTGCTCATACCCATTGGTGGGTACGTGGTGGGTACGTTTCGTACCCACCACGTACCCCCCACGTCCCCTACAATGAACTTCCGCTCTCCTGGGCTCAAATTATTTTTTTTGAATCTGTTTTAGGATTTGAATTTAATTTTAACTTTAATTTAAGTGGTGACATGTAAAAATCTCGGCCTATGTGCTCATACCCATTGGTGGGTACGTGGTGGGTACGTTTCGTACCCACCACGTACCCCCCACGTCCCCTACAATGAACTTCCGCTCTCCTGGGCTCAAATTATTTTTTTTTAATCTGTTTTAGGATTTGAATTTAATTTTAACTTTAATTTAAGTGGTGACATGTAAAAATCTCGGCCTATGTGCTCATACCCATTGGTGGGTACGTGGTGGGTACGTTTCGTACCCACCACGTACCCCCCACGTCCCCTACAATGAACTTCCGCTCTCCTGGGCTCAAATTATTTTTTTTGAATCTGTTTTAGGATTTGAATTTAATTTTAACTTTAATTTAAGTGGTGACATGTAAAAATCTCGGCCTATGTGCTCATACCCATTGGTGGGTACGTGGTGGGTACGTTTCGTACCCACCACGTACCCCCCACGTCCCCTACAATGAACTTCCGCTCTCCTGGGCTCAAATTATTTTTTTTGAATCTGTTTTAGGATTTGATATTAAGTTTAACTTTAATTTAAGTGGTGACATGTAAAAATCTCGGCCTATGTGCTCATACCCATTGGTGGGTACGTAGTGGGTACGTTTCGTACCCACCACGTACCCCCCACGTCCCCTACAATGAACTTCCGCTCTCCTGGGCTCAAATTATTTTTTTTGAATCTGTTTTAGGATTTGAATTTAATTTTAACTTTAATTTAAGTGGTGACATGTAAAAATCTCGGCCTATGTGCTCATACCCATTGGTGGGTACGTGGTGGGTACGTTTCGTACCCACCACGTACCCCCCACGTCCCCTACAATGAACTTCCGCTCTCCTGGGCTCAAATTATTTTTTTTGAATCTGTTTTAGGATTTGAATTTAATTTTAACTTTAATTTAAGTGGTGACATGTAAAAATCTCGGCCTATGTGCTCATACCCATTGGTGGGTACGTGGTGGGTACGTTTCGTACCCACCACGTACCCCCCACGTCCCCTACAATGAACTTCCGCTCTCCTGGGCTCAAATTATTTTTTTTGAATCTGTTTTAGGATTTGAATTTAATTTTAACTTTAATTTAAGTGGTGACATGTAAAAATCTCGGCCTATGTGCTCATACCCATTGGTGGGTACGTGGTGGGTACGTTCCGTACCCACCACGTACCCCCCACGTCCCCTACAATGAACTTCCGCTCTCCTGGGCTCAAATTATTTTTTTTGAATCTGTTTTAGGATTTGAATTTAATTTTAACTTTAATTTAAGTGGTGACATGTAAAAATCTCGGCCTATGTGCTCATACCCATTGGTGGGTACGTGGTGGGTACGTTCCGTACCCACCACGTACCCCCCACGTCCCCTACAATGAACTTCCGCTCTCCTGGGCTCAAATTATTTTTTTTGAATCTGTTTTAGGACTTGAATTTAATTTTAACTTTAATTTAAGTGGTGACATGTAAAAATCTCGGCCTATGTGCTCATACCCATTGGTGGGTACGTGGTGGGTACGTTTCGTACCCACCACGTACCCCCCACGTCCCCTACAATGAACTTCCGCTCTCCTGGGCTCAAATTATTTTTTTTGAATCTGTTTTAGGATTTGATATTAAGTTTAACTTTAATTTAAGTGGTGACATGTAAAAATCTCGGCCTATGTGCTCATACCCATTGGTGGGTACGTGGTGGGTACGTTTCGTACCCACCACGTACCCCCCACGTCCCCTACAATGAACTTCCGCTCTCCTGGGCTCAAATTATTTTTTTTTAATCTGTTTTAGGATTTGAATTTAATTTTAACTTTAATTTAAGTGGTGACATGTAAAAATCTCGGCCTATGTGCTCATACCCATTGGTGGGTACGTGGTGGGTACGTTTCGTACCCACCACGTACCCCCCACGTCCCCTACAATGAACTTCCGCTCTCCTGGGCTCAAATTATTTTTTTTGAATCTGTTTTAGGATTTGAATTTAATTTTAACTTTAATTTAAGTGGTGACATGTAAAAATCTCGGCCTATGTGCTCATACCCATTGGTGGGTACGTGGTGGGTACGTTTCGTACCCACCACGTACCCCCCACGTCCCCTACAATGAACTTCCGCTCTCCTGGGCTCAAATTATTTTTTTTGAATCTGTTTTAGGATTTGAATTTAATTTTAACTTTAATTTAAGTGGTGACATGTAAAAATCTCGGCCTATGTGCTCATACCTATTGGTGGGTACGTGGTGGGTACGTTTCGTACCCACCACGTACCCCCCACGTCCCCTACAATGAACTTCCGCTCTCCTGGGCTCAAAATATTTTTTTTTAATCTGTTTTAGGATTTGAATTTAATTTTAACTTTAATTTAAGTGGTGACATGTAAAAATCTCGGCCTATGTGCTCATACCCATTGGTGGGTACGTGGTGGGTACGTTTCGTACCCACCACGTACCCCCCACGTCCCCTACAATGAACTTCCGCTCTCCTGGGCCCAAATTATTTTTTTTGAATCTGTTTTAGGATTTGAATTTAATTTTAACTTTAATTTAAGTGGTGACATGTAAAAATCTCGGCCTATGTGCTCATACCCATTGGTGGGTACGTGGTGGGTACGTTTCGTACCCACCACGTACCCCCCACGTCCCCTACAATGAACTTCCGCTCTCCTGGGCTCAAATTATTTTTTTTGAATCTGTTTTAGGATTTGAATTTAAGTTTAACTTTAATTTAAGTGGTGACATGTAAAAATCTCGGCCTATGTGCTCATACCCATTGGTGGGTACGTGGTGGGTACGTTTCGTACCCACCACGTACCCCCCACGTCCCCTACAATGAACTTCCGCTCTCCTGGGCTCAAATTATTTTTTTTGAATCTGTTTTAGGATTTGAATTTAATTTTAACTTTAATTTAAGTGGTGACATGTAAAAATCTCGGCCTATGTGCTCATACCCATTGGTGGGTACGTGGTGGGTACGTTTCGTACCCACCACGTACCCCCCACGTCCCCTACAATGAACTTCCGCTCTCCTGGGCTCAAATTATTTTTTTTGAATCTGTTTTAGGATTTGATATTAAGTTTAACTTTAATTTAAGTGGTGACATGTAAAAATCTCGGCCTATGTGCTCATACCCATTGGTGGGTACGTGGTGGGTACGTTTCGTACCCACCACGTACCCCCCACGTCCCCTACAATGAACTTCCGCTCTCCTGGGCTCAAATTATTTTTTTTTAATCTGTTTTAGGATTTGAATTTAATTTTAACTTTAATTTAAGTGGTGACATGTAAAAATCTCGGCCTATGTGCTCATACCCATTGGTGGGTACGTGGTGGGTACGTTTCGTACCCACCACGTACCCCCCACGTCCCCTACAATGAACTTCCGCTCTCCTGGGCTCAAATTATTTTTTTTGAATCTGTTTTAGGATTTGAATTTAATTTTAACTTTAATTTAAGTGGTGACATGTAAAAATCTCGGCCTATGTGCTCATACCCATTGGTGGGTACGTGGTGGGTACGTTTCGTACCCACCACGTACCCCCCACGTCCCCTACAATGAACTTCCGCTCTCCTGGGCTCAAATTATTTTTTTTGAATCTGTTTTAGGATTTGAATTTAATTTTAACTTTAATTTAAGTGGTGACATGTAAAAATCTCGGCCTATGTGCTCATACCCATTGGTGGGTACGTGGTGGGTACGTTTCGTACCCACCACGTACCCCCCACGTCCCCTACAATGAACTTCCGCTCTCCTGGGCTCAAATTATTTTTTTTGAATCTGTTTTAGGATTTGAATTTAATTTTAACTTTAATTTAAGTGGTGACATGTAAAAATCTCGGCCTATGTGCTCATACCCATTGGTGGGTACGTGGTGGGTACGTTTCGTACCCACCACGTACCCCCCACGTCCCCTACAATGAACTTCCGCTCTCCTGGGCTCAAATTATTTTTTTTTAATCTGTTTTAGGATTTGAATTTAATTTTAACTTTAATTTAAGTGGTGACATGTAAAAATCTCGGCCTATGTGCTCATACCCATTGGTGGGTACGTGGTGGGTACGTTTCGTACCCACCACGTACCCCCCACGTCCCCTACAATGAACTTCCGCTCTCCTGGGCTCAAATTATTTTTTTTGAATCTGTTTTAGGATTTGAATTTAATTTTAACTTTAATTTAAGTGGTGACATGTAAAAATCTCGGCCTATGTGCTCATACCCATTGGTGGGTACGTTCGTACCCACCACGTACCCCCACGTCCCCTACAATGAACTTCCGCTCTCCTGGGCTCAAATTATTTTTTTTGAATCTGTTTTAGGATTTGAATTTAATTTTAACTTTAATTTAAGTGGTGACATGTAAAAATCTCGGCCTATGTGCTCATACCCATTGGTGGGTACGTGGTAGGTACGTTTCGTACCCACCACGTACCCCTCACGTCCCCTACAATGAACTTCCGCTCTCCTGGGCTCAAATTATTTTTTTTGAATCTGTTTTAGGATTTGAATTTAATTTTAACTTTAATTTAAGTGGTGACATGTAAAAATCTCGGCCTATGTGCTCATACCCATTGGTGGGTACGTGGTGGGTACGTTTCGTACCCACCACGTACCCCCCACGTCCCCTACAATGAACTTCCGCTCTCCTGGGCTCAAATTATTTTTTTTGAATCTGTTTTAGGATTTGAATTTAATTTTAACTTTAATTTAAGTGGTGACATGTAAAAATCTCGGCCTATGTGCTCATACCCATTGGTGGGTACGTGGTGGGTACGTTTCGTACCCACCACGTACCCCCCACGTCCCCTACAATGAACTTCCGCTCTCCTGGGCTCAAATTATTTTTTTTGAATCTGTTTTAGGATTTGAACTTAATTTTAACTTTAATTTAAGTGGTGACATGTAAAAATCTCGGCCTATGTGCTCATACCCATTGGTGGGTACGTGGTGGGTACGTTTTGTACCCACCACTTACCCTCCACGTCCCCTACAATGAACTTCCGCTCTCCTGGGCTCAAATTATTTTTTTTGAATCTGTTTTAGGATTTGAATTTAATTTTAACTTTTATTTAAGTGGTGACATGTAAAAATCTCGGCCTATGTGCTCATACCCATTGGTGGGTACGTGGTGGGTACGTTTCGTACCCACCACGTACCCCCCACGTCCCCTACAATGAACTTCCGCTCTCCTGGGCTCAAATTATTTTTTTTGAATCTGTTTTAGGATTTGAATTTAATTTTAACTTTAATTTAAGTGGTGACATGTAAAAATCTCGGCCTATGTGCTCATACCCATTGGTGGGTACGTGGTGGGTACGTTTCGTACCCACCACGTACCCCCCACGTCCCCTACAATGAACTTCCGCTCTCCTGGGCTCAAATTATTTTTTTTGAATCTGTTTTAGGATTTGAATTTAATTTTAACTTTAATTTAAGTGGTGACATGTAAAAATCTCGGCCTATGTGCTCATACTCATTGGTGGGTACGTGGTGGGTACGTTTCGTACCCACCACGTACCCCCCACGTCCCCTACAATGAACTTCCGCTCTCCTGGGCTCAAATTATTTTTTTTTAATCTGTTTTAGGATTTGAATTTAAGTTTAACTTTAATTTAAGTGGTGACATGTAAAAATCTCAGCCTATGTGCTCATACCCATTGGTGGGTACGTGGTGGGTACGTTTCGTACCCACCACGTACCCCCCACGTCCCCTACAATGAACTTCCGCTCTCCTGGGCTCAAATTATTTTTTTTTAATCTGTTTTAGGATTTGAATTTAAGTTTAACTTTAATTTAAGTGGTGACATGTAAAAATCTCGGCCTATGTGCTCATACCCATTGGTGGGTACGTGGTGAATACGTTTCGTACCCACCACGTACCCCCCACGTCCCCTACAATGAACTTCCGCTCTCCTGGGCTCAAATTATTTTTTTTTAATCTGTTTTAGGATTTGAATTTAAGTTTAACTTTAATTTAAGTGGTGACATGTAAAAATCTCAGCCTATGTGCTCATACCCATTGGTGGGTACGTGGTGGGTACGTTTCGTACCCACCACGTACCCCCCATGTCCCCTACAATGAACTTCCGCTCTCCTGGGCTCAAATTATTTTTTTTTAATCTGTTTTAGGATTTGAATTTAATTTTAACTTTAATTTAAGTGGTGACATGTAAAAATCTCGGCCTATGTGCTCATACCCATTGGTGGGTACGTGGTGGGTACGTTTCGTACCCACCACGTACCCCCCACGTCCCCTACAATGAACTTCCGCTCTCCTGGGCTCAAATTATTTTTTTTTAATCTGTTTTAGGATTTGAATTTAAGTTTAACTTTAATTTAAGTGGTGACATGTAAAAATCTCAGCCTATGTGCTCATACCCATTGGTGGGTACGTGGTGGGTACGTTTCGTACCCACCACGTACCCCCCATGTCCCCTACAATGAACTTCCGCTCTCCTGGGCTCAAATTATTTTTTTTGAATCTGTTTTAGGATTTGAATTTAATTTTAACTTTAATTTAAGTGGTGACATGTAAAAATCTCGGCCTATGTGCTCATACCCATTGGTGGGTACGTGGTGGGTACGTTTCGTACCCACCACGTACCCCCCACGTCCCCTACAATGAACTTCCGCTCTCCTGGGCTCAAATTATTTTTTTTGAATCTGTTTTAGGATTTGAATTTAATTTTAACTTTAATTTAAGTGATGACATGTAAAAATCTCGGCCTATGTGCTCATACCCATTGGTGGGTACGTGGTGGGTACGTTTCGTACCCACCACGTACCCCCCACGTCCCCTACAATGAACTTCCGCTCTCCTGGGCTCAAATTATTTTTTTTGAATCTGTTTTAGAATTTGAACTTAATTTTAACTTTAATTTAAGTGGTGACATGTAAAAATCTCGGCCTATGTGCTCATACCCATTGGTGGGTACGTGGTGGGTACGTTTCGTACCCACCACGTACCCCCCACGTCCCCTACAATGAACTTCCGCTCTCCTGGGCTCAAATTATTTTTTTTGAATCTGTTTTAGGATTTGAATCTAATTTTAACTTTAATTTAAGTGGTGACATGTAAAAATCTCGGCCTATGTGCTCATACCCATTGGTGGGTACGTGGTGGGTACGTTTCGTACCCACCACGTACCCCCCACGTCCCCTACAATGAACTTCCGCTCTCCTGGGCTCAAATTATTTTTTTTGAATCTGTTTTAGGATTTGAATTTAATTTTAACTTTAATTTAAGTGGTGACATGTAAAAATCTCGGCCTATGTGCTCATACCCATTGGTGGGTACGTGGTGGGTACGTTTCGTACCCACCACGTACCCCCCACGTCCCCTACAATGAACTTCCGCTCTCCTGGGCTCAAATTATTTTTTTTTAATCTGTTTTAGGATTTGAATTTAAGTTTAACTTTAATTTAAGTGGTGACATGTAAAAATCTCAGCCTATGTGCTCATACCCATTGGTGGGTACGTGGTGGGTACGTTTCGTACCCACCACGTACCCCCCATGTCCCCTACAATGAACTTCCGCTCTCCTGGGCTCAAATTATTTTTTTTTAATCTGTTTTAGGATTTGAATTTAATTTTAACTTTAATTTAAGTGGTGACATGTAAAAATCTCGGCCTATGTGCTCATACCCATTGGTGGGTACGTGGTGGGTACGTTTCGTACCCACCACGTACCCCCCACGTCCCCTACAATGAACTTCCGCTCTCCTGGGCTCAAATTATTTTTTTTTAATCTGTTTTAGGATTTGAATTTAAGTTTAACTTTAATTTAAGTGGTGACATGTAAAAATCTCGGCCTATGTGCTCATACCCATTGGTGGGTACGTGGTGGGTACGTTTCGTACCCACCACGTACCCCCCATGTCCCCTACAATGAACTTCCGCTCTCCTGGGCTCAAATTATTTTTTTTTAATCTGTTTTAGGATTTGAATTTAATTTTAACTTTAATTTAAGTGGTGACATGTAAAAATCTCGGCCTATGTGCTCATACCCATTGGTGGGTACGTGGTGGGTACGTGGTGGGTACGTTTCGTACCCACCACGTACCCCCCACGTCCCCTACAATGAACTTCCGCTCTCCTGGGCTCAAATTATTTTTTTTTAATCTGTTTTAGGATTTGAATTTAAGTTTAACTTTAATTTAAGTGGTGACATGTAAAAATCTCGGCCTATGTGCTCATACCCATTGGTGGGTACGTGGTGGGTACGTTTCGTACCCACCACGTACCCCCCACGTCCCCTACAATGAACTTCCGCTCTCCTGGGCTCAAATTATTTTTTTTTAATCTGTTTTAGGATTTGAATTTAAGTTTAACTTTAATTTAAGTGGTGACATGTAAAAATCTCGGCCTATGTGCTCATACCCATTGGTGGGTACGTGGTGGGTACGTTTCGTACCCACCACGTACCCCCCATGTCCCCTACAATGAACTTCCGCTCTCCTGGGCTCAAATTATTTTTTTTTAATCTGTTTTAGGATTTGAATTTAATTTTAACTTTAATTTAAGTGGTGACATGTAAAAATCTCGGCCTATGTGCTCATACCCATTGGTGGGTACGTGGTGGGTACGTTTCGTACCCACCACGTACCCCCCACGTCCCCTACAATGAACTTCCGCTCTCCTGGGCTCAAATTATTTTTTTTTAATCTGTTTTAGGATTTGAATTTAAGTTTAACTTTAATTTAAGTGGTGACATGTGAAAATCTCGGCCTATGTGCTCATACCCATTGGTGGGTACGTGGTGGGTACGTTTCGTACCCACCACGTACCCCCCACGTCCCCTACAATGAACTTCCGCTCTCCTGGGCTCAAATTATTTTTTTTTAATCTGTTTTAGGATTTGAATTTAAGTTTAACTTTAATTTAAGTGGTGACATGTAAAAATCTCGGCCTATGTGCTCATACCCATTGGTGGGTACGTGGTGGGTACGTTTCGTACCCACCACGTACCCCCCATGTCCCCTACAATGAACTTCCGCTCTCCTGGGCTCAAATTATTTTTTTTTAATCTGTTTTAGGATTTGAATTTAATTTTAACTTTAATTTAAGTGGTGACATGTAAAAATCTCGGCCTATGTGCTCATACCCATTGGTGGGTACGTGGTGGGTACGTGGTGGGTACGTTTCGTACCCACCACGTACCCCCCACGTCCCCTACAATGAACTTCCGCTCTCCTGGGCTCAAATTATTTTTTTTTAATCTGTTTTAGGATTTGAATTTAAGTTTAACTTTAATTTAAGTGGTGACATGTAAAAATCTCGGCCTATGTGCTCATACCCATTGGTGGGTACGTGGTGGGTACGTTTCGTACCCACCACGTACCCCCCACGTCCCCTACAATGAACTTCCGCTCTCCTGGGCTCAAATTATTTTTTTTTAATCTGTTTTAGGATTTGAATTTAATTTTAACTTTAATTTAAGTGGTGACATGTAAAATCTCGGCCTATGTGCTCATACCCATTGGTGGGTACGTGGTGGGTACGTTTCGTACCCACCACGTACCCCCCACGTCCCCTACAATGAAATTCCGCTCTCCTGGGCTCAAATTATTTTTTTTGAATCTGTTTTAGGATTTGAATTTAATTTTAACTTTAATTTAAGTGGTGACATGTAAAAATCTCGGCCTATGTGCTCATACCTATTGGTGGGTACGTGGTGGGTACGTTTCGTACCCACCACGTACCCCCCACGTCCCCTACAATGAACTTCCGCTCTCCTGGGCTCAAATTATTTTTTTTTAATCTGTTTTAGGATTTGAATTTAATTTTAACTTTAATTTAAGTGGTGACATGTAAAAATCTCGGCCTATGTGCTCATACCCATTGGTGGGTACGTGGTGGGTACGTTTCGTACCCACCACGTACCCCCCACGTCCCCTACAATGAACTTCCGCTCTCCTGGGCCCAAATTATTTTTTTTGAATCTGTTTTAGGATTTGAATTTAATTTTAACTTTAATTTAAGTGGTGACATGTAAAAATCTCGGCCTATGTGCTCATACCCATTGGTGGGTACGTGGTGGGTACGTTTCGTACCCACCACGTACCCCCCACGTCCCCTACAATGAACTTCCGCTCTCCTGGGCTCAAATTATTTTTTTTGAATCTGTTTTAGGATTTGAATTTAAGTTTAACTTTAATTTAAGTGGTGACATGTAAAAATCTCGGCCTATGTGCTCATACCCATTGGTGGGTACGTGGTGGGTACGTTTCGTACCCACCACGTACCCCCCACGTCCCCTACAATGAACTTCCGCTCTCCTGGGCTCAAATTATTTTTTTTTAATCTGTTTTAGGATTTGAATTTAATTTTAACTTTAATTTAAGTGGTGACATGTAAAAATCTCGGCCTATGTGCTCATACCCATTGGTGGGTACGTGGTGGGTACGTTTCGTACCCACCACGTACCCCCCACGTCCCCTACAATGAACTTCCGCTCTCCTGGGCTCAAATTATTTTTTTTGAATCTGTTTTAGGATTTGAATTTAATTTTAACTTTAATTTAAGTGGTGACATGTAAAAATCTCGGCCTATGTGCTCATACCCATTGGTGGGTACGTGGTGGGTACGTTTCGTACCCACCACGTACCCCCCACGTCCCCTACAATGAACTTCCGCTCTCCTGGGCTCAAATTATTTTTTTTGAATCTGTTTTAGGATTTGAATTTAATTTTAACTTTAATTTAAGTGGTGACATGTAAAAATCTCGGCCTATGTGCTCATACCCATTGGTGGGTACGTGGTGGGTACGTTTCGTACCCACCACGTACCCCCCACGTCCCCTACAATGAACTTCCGCTCTCCTGGGCTCAAATTATTTTTTTTGAATCTGTTTTAGGATTTGAACTTAATTTTAACTTTAATTTAAGTGGTGACATGTAAAAATCTCGGCCTATGTGCTCATACCCATTGGTGGGTACGTGGTGGGTACGTTTTGTACCCACCACTTACCCTCCACGTCCCCTACAATGAACTTCCGCTCTCCTGGGCTCAAATTATTTTTTTTGAATCTGTTTTAGGATTTGAATTTAATTTTAACTTTTATTTAAGTGGTGACATGTAAAAATCTCGGCCTATGTGCTCATACCCATTGGTGGGTACGTGGTGGGTACGTTTCGTACCCACCACGTACCCCCCACGTCCCCTACAATGAACTTCCGCTCTCCTGGGCTCAAATTATTTTTTTTGAATCTGTTTTAGGATTTGAATTTAATTTTAACTTTAATTTAAGTGGTGACATGTAAAAATCTCGGCCTATGTGCTCATACCCATTGGTGGGTACGTGGTGGGTACGTTTCGTACCCACCACGTACCCCCCACGTCCCCTACAATGAACTTCCGCTCTCCTGGGCTCAAATTATTTTTTTTGAATCTGTTTTAGGATTTGAATTTAATTTTAACTTTAATTTAAGTGGTGACATGTAAAAATCTCGGCCTATGTGCTCATACTCATTGGTGGGTACGTGGTGGGTACGTTTCGTACCCACCACGTACCCCCCACGTCCCCTACAATGAACTTCCGCTCTCCTGGGCTCAAATTATTTTTTTTTAATCTGTTTTAGGATTTGAATTTAAGTTTAACTTTAATTTAAGTGGTGACATGTAAAAATCTCGGCCTATGTGCTCATACCCATTGGTGGGTACGTGGTGGGTACGTTTCGTACCCACCACGTACCCCCCACGTCCCCTACAATGAACTTCCGCTCTCCTGGGCTCAAATTATTTTTTTTTAATCTGTTTTAGGATTTGAATTTAAGTTTAACTTTAATTTAAGTGGTGACATGTAAAAATCTCGGCCTATGTGCTCATACCCATTGGTGGGTACGTGGTGGGTACGTTTCGTACCCACCACGTACCCCCCACGTCCCCTACAATGAACTTCCGCTCTCCTGGGCTCAAATTATTTTTTTTTAATCTGTTTTAGGATTTGAATTTAAGTTTAACTTTAATTTAAGTGGTGACATGTAAAAATCTCAGCCTATGTGCTCATACCCATTGGTGGGTACGTGGTGGGTACGTTTCGTACCCACCACGTACCCCCCATGTCCCCTACAATGAACTTCCGCTCTCCTGGGCTCAAATTATTTTTTTTGAATCTGTTTTAGGATTTGAATTTAATTTTAACTTTAATTTAAGTGGTGACATGTAAAAATCTCGGCCTATGTGCTCATACCCATTGGTGGGTACGTGGTGGGTACGTTTCGTACCCACCACGTACCCCCCACGTCCCCTACAATGAACTTCCGCTCTCCTGGGCTCAAATTATTTTTTTTGAATCTGTTTTAGGATTTGAATTTAATTTTAACTTTAATTTAAGTGATGACATGTAAAAATCTCGGCCTATGTGCTCATACCCATTGGTGGGTACGTGGTGGGTACGTTTCGTACCCACCACGTACCCCCCACGTCCCCTACAATGAACTTCCGCTCTCCTGGGCTCAAATTATTTTTTTTGAATCTGTTTTAGAATTTGAACTTAATTTTAACTTTAATTTAAGTGGTGACATGTAAAAATCTCGGCCTATGTGCTCATACCCATTGGTGGGTACGTGGTGGGTACGTTTCGTACCCACCACGTACCCCCCACGTCCCTACAATGAACTTCCGCTCTCCTGGGCTCAAATTATTTTTTTTGAATCTGTTTTAGGATTTGAATCTAATTTTAACTTTAATTTAAGTGGTGACATGTAAAAATCTCGGCCTATGTGCTCATACCCATTGGTGGGTACGTGGTGGGTACGTTTCGTACCCACCACGTACCCCCCACGTCCCCTACAATGAACTTCCGCTCTCCTGGGCTCAAATTATTTTTTTTGAATCTGTTTTAGGATTTGAATTTAATTTTAACTTTAATTTAAGTGGTGACATGTAAAAATCTCGGCCTATGTGCTCATACCCATTGGTGGGTACGTGGTGGGTACGTTTCGTACCCACCACGTACCCCCCACGTCCCCTACAATGAACTTCCGCTCTCCTGGGCTCAAATTATTTTTTTTTAATCTGTTTTAGGATTTGAATTTAAGTTTAACTTTAATTTAAGTGGTGACATGTAAAAATCTCAGCCTATGTGCTCATACCCATTGGTGGGTACGTGGTGGGTACGTTTCGTACCCACCACGTACCCCCCATGTCCCCTACAATGAACTTCCGCTCTCCTGGGCTCAAATTATTTTTTTTTAATCTGTTTTAGGATTTGAATTTAATTTTAACTTTAATTTAAGTGGTGACATGTAAAAATCTCGGCCTATGTGCTCATACCCATTGGTGGGTACGTGGTGGGTACGTTTCGTACCCACCACGTACCCCCCACGTCCCCTACAATGAACTTCCGCTCTCCTGGGCTCAAATTATTTTTTTTTAATCTGTTTTAGGATTTGAATTTAAGTTTAACTTTAATTTAAGTGGTGACATGTAAAAATCTCGGCCTATGTACTCATACCCATTGGTGGGTACGTGGTGGGTACGTTTCGTACCCACCACGTACCCCCCATGTCCCCTACAATGAACTTCCGCTCTCCTGGGCTCAAATTATTTTTTTTTAATCTGTTTTAGGATTTGAATTTAATTTTAACTTTAATTTAAGTGGTGACATGTAAAAATCTCGGCCTATGTGCTCATACCCATTGGTGGGTACGTGGTATGTACGTGGTGGGTACGTTTCGTACCCACCACGTACCCCCCACGTCCCCTACAATGAACTTCCGCTCTCCTGGGCTCAAATTATTTTTTTTTAATCTGTTTTAGGATTTGAATTTAAGTTTAACTTTAATTTAAGTGGTGACATGTAAAAATCTCGGCCTATGTGCTCATACCCATTGGTGGGTACGTGGTGGGTACGTTTCGTACCCACCACGTACCCCCCACGTCCCCTACAATGAACTTCCGCTCTCCTGGGCTCAAATTATTTTTTTTGAATCTGTTTTAGGATTTGAATTTAATTTTAACTTTAATTTAAGTGGTGACATGTAAAAATCTCGGCCTATGTGCTCATACCCATTGGTGGGTACGTGGTGGGTACGTGGTGGGTACGTTTCGTACCCACCACGTACCCCCCACGTCCCCTACAATGAACTTCCGCTCTCCTGGGCTCAAATTATTTTTTTTTAATCTGTTTTAGGATTTGAATTTAAGTTTAACTTTAATTTAAGTGGTGACATGTAAAAATCTCGGCCTATGTGCTCATACCCATTGGTGGGTACGTGGTGGGTACGTTTCGTACCCACCACGTACCCCCCACGTCCCCTACAATGAACTTCCGCTCTCCTGGGCTCAAATTATTTTTTTTTAATCTGTTTTAGGATTTGAATTTAAGTTTAACTTTAATTTAAGTGGTGACATGTAAAAATCTCGGCCTATGTGCTCATACCCATTGGTGGGTACGTGGTGGGTACGTTTCGTACCCACCACGTACCCCCCATGTCCCCTACAATGAACTTCCGCTCTCCTGGGCTCAAATTATTTTTTTTTAATCTGTTTTAGGATTTGAATTTAATTTTAACTTTAATTTAAGTGGTGACATGTAAAAATCTCGGCCTATGTGCTCATACCCATTGGTGGGTACGTGGTGGGTACGTTTCGTACCCACCACGTACCCCCCACGTCCCCTACAATGAACTTCCGCTCTCCTGGGCTCAAATTATTTTTTTTTAATCTGTTTTAGGATTTGAATTTAAGTTTAACTTTAATTTAAGTGGTGACATGTAAAAATCTCGGCCTATGTGCTCATACCCATTGGTGGGTACGTGGTGGGTACGTTTCGTACCCACCACGTACCCCCCATGTCCCCTACAATGAACTTCCGCTCTCCTGGGCTCAAATTATTTTTTTTTAATCTGTTTTAGGATTTGAATTTAATTTTAACTTTAATTTAAGTGGTGACATGTAAAAATCTCGGCCTATGTGCTCATACCCATTGGTGGGTACGTGGTGGGTACGTGGTGGGTACGTTTCGTACCCACCACGTACCCCCCACGTCCCCTACAATGAACTTCCGCTCTCCTGGGCTCAAATTATTTTTTTTTAATCTGTTTTAGGATTTGAATTTAAGTTTAACTTTAATTTAAGTGGTGACATGTAAAAATCTCGGCCTATGTGCTCATACCCATTGGTGGGTACGTGGTGGGTACGTTTCGTACCCACCACGTACCCCCCACGTCCCCTACAATGAACTTCCGCTCTCCTGGGCTCAAATTATTTTTTTTTAATCTGTTTTAGGATTTGAATTTAATTTTAACTTTAATTTAAGTGGTGACATGTAAAATCTCGGCCTATGTGCTCATACCCATTGGTGGGTACGTGGTGGGTACGTTTCGTACCCACCACGTACCCCCCACGTCCCCTACAATGAACTTCCGCTCTCCTGGGCTCAAATTATTTTTTTTGAATCTGTTTTAGGATTTGAATTTAATTTTAACTTTAATTTAAGTGGTGACATGTAAAAATCTCGGCCTATGTGCTCATACCCATTGGTGGGTACGTGGTGGGTACGTTTCGTACCCACCACGTACCCCCCACGTCCCCTACAATGAACTTCCGCTCTCCTGGGCTCAAATTATTTTTTTTGAATCTGTTTTAGGATTTGAATTTAATTTTAACTTTAATTTAAGTGGTGACATGTAAAAATCTCGGCCTATGTGCTCATACCCATTGGTGGGTACGTGGTGGGTACGTTTCGTACCCACCACGTACCCCCCACGTCCCCTACAATGAACTTCCGCTCTCCTGGGCTCAAATTATTTTTTTTGAATCTGTTTTAGGATTTGAACTTAATTTTAACTTTAATTTAAGTGGTGACATGTAAAAATCTCGGCCTATGTGCTCATACCCATTGGTGGGTACGTGGTGGGTACGTTTCGTACCCACCACGTACCCCCCACGTCCCCTACAATGAACTTCCGCTCTCCTGGGCTCAAATTATTTTTTTTTAATCTGTTTTAGGATTTGAATTTAAGTTTAACTTTAATTTAAGTGGTGACATGTAAAAATCTCGGCCTATGTGCTCATACCCATTGGTGGGTACGTGGTGGGTACGTTTCGTACCCACCACGTACCCCCCACGTCCCCTACAATGAACTTCCGCTCTCCTGGGCTCAAATTATTTTTTTTAATCTGTTTTAGGATTTGAATTTAATTTTAACTTTAATTTAAGTGGTGACATGTAAAAATCTCGGCCTATGTGCTCATACCTATTGGTTGGTACGTGGTGGGTTCGTTTCGTACCCACCACGTACCCCCCACGTCCCCTACAATGAACTTCCGCTCTCCTGGGCTCAAATTATTTTTTTTGAATCTGTTTTAGGATTTGAATTTAATTTTAACTTTAATTTAAGTGGTGACATGTAAAAATCTCGGCCTATGTGCTCATACCCATTGGTGGGTACGTGGTGGGTACGTTTCGTACCCACCACGTACCCCCCACGTCCCCTACAATGAACTTCCGCTCTCCTGGGCTCAAATTATTTTTTTTGAATCTGTTTTAGGATTTGAACTTAATTTTAACTTTAATTTAAGTGGTGACATGTAAAAATCTCGGCCTATGTGCTCATACCCATTGGTGGGTACGTGGTGGGTACGTTTCATACCCACCACTTACCCTCCACGTCCCCTACAATGAACTTCCGCTCTCCTGGGCTCAAATTATTTTTTTTGAATCTGTTTTAGGATTTGAATTTAATTTTAACTTTTATTTAAGTGGTGACATGTAAAAATCTCGGCCTATGTGCTCATACCCATTGGTGGGTACGTGGTGGGTACGTTTCGTACCCACCACGTACCCCCCACGTCCCCTACAATGAACTTCCGCTCTCCTGGGCTCAAATTATTTTTTTTGAATCTGTTTTAGGATTTGAATTTAATTTTAACTTTAATTTAAGTGGTGACATGTAAAAATCTCGGCCTATGTGCTCATACCCATTGGTGGGTACGTGGTGGGTACGTTTCGTACCCACCACGTACCCCCCACGTCCCCTACAATGAACTTCCGCTCTCCTGGGCTCAAATTATTTTTTTTGAATCTGTTTTAGGATTTGAATTTAATTTTAACTTTAATTTAAGTGGTGACATGTAAAAATCTCGGCCTGTGTGCTCATACCCATTGGTGGGTACGTGGTGGGTACGTTTCGTACCCACCACGTACCCCCCACGTCCCCTACAATGAACTTCCGCTCTCCTGGGCTCAAATTATTTTTTTTGAATCTGTTTTAGGATTTGAACTTAATTTTAACTTTAATTTAAGTGGTGACATGTAAAAATCTCGGCCTATGTGCTCATACCCATTGGTGGGTACGTGGTGGGTACGTTTCGTACCCACCACTTACCCTCCACGTCCCCTACAATGAACTTCCGCTCTCCTGGGCTCAAATTATTTTTTTTGAATCTGTTTTAGGATTTGAATTTAATTTTAACTTTTATTTAAGTGGTGACATGTAAAAATCTCGGCCTATGTGCTCATACCCATTGGTGGGTACGTGGTGGGTACGTTTCGTACCCACCACGTACCCCCCACGTCCCCTACAATGAACTTCCGCTCTCCTGGGCTCAAATTATTTTTTTTGAATCTGTTTTAGGATTTGAATTTAATTTTAACTTTAATTTAAGTGGTGACATGTAAAAATCTCGGCCTATGTGCTCATACCCATTGGTGGGTACGTGGTGGGTACGTTTCGTACCCACCACGTACCCCCCACGTCCCCTACAATGAACTTCCGCTCTCCTGGGCTCAAATTATTTTTTTTTAATCTGTTTTAGGATTTGAATTTAAGTTTATCTTTAATTTAAGTGGTGACATGTAAAAATCTCGGCCTATGTGCTCATACCCATTGGTGGGTACGTGGTGGGTACGTTTCGTACCCACCACGTACCCCCCACGTCCCCTACAATGAACTTCCGCTCTCCTGGGCTCAAATTATTTTTTTTTAATCTGTTTTAGGATTTGAATTTAAGTTTAACTTTAATTTAAGTGGTGACATGTAAAAATCTCGGCCTATGTGCTCATACCCATTGGTGGGTACGTGGTGGGTACGTTTCGTACCCACCACGTACCCCCCACGTCCCCTACAATGAACTTCCGCTCTCCTGGGCTCAAATTATTTTTTTTTAATCTGTTTTAGGATTTGAATTTAAGTTTAACTTTAATTTAAGTGGTGACATGTAAAAATCTCGGCCTATGTGCTCATACCCATTGGTGGGTACGTGGTGGGTACGTTTCGTACCCACCACGTACCCCCCACGTCCCCTACAATGAACTTCCGCTCTCCTGGGCTCAAATTATTTTTTTTTAATCTGTTTTAGGATTTGAATTTAATTTTAACTTTAATTTAAGTGGTGACATGTAAAAATCTCGGCCTGTGTGCTCATACCCATTGGTGGGTACGTGGTGGGTACGTTTCGTACCCACCACGTACCCACCACGTCCCCTACAATGAACTTCCGCTCTCCTGGGCTCAAATTATTTTTTTTGAATCTGTTTTAGGATTTGAACTTAATTTTAACTTTAATTTAAGTGGTGACATGTAAAAATCTCGGCCTATGTGCTCATACCCATTGGTGGGTACGTGGTGGGTACGTTTCGTACCCACCACTTACCCTCCACGTCCCCTACAATGAACTTCCGCTCTCCTGGGCTCAAATTATTTTTTTTGAATCTGTTTTAGGATTTGAATTTAATTTTAACTTTTATTTAAGTGGTGACATGTAAAAATCTCGGCCTATGTGCTCATACCCATTGGTGGGTACGTGGTGGGTACGTTTCGTACCCACCACGTACCCCCCACGTCCCCTACAATGAACTTCCGCTCTCCTGGGCTCAAATTATTTTTTTTGAATCTGTTTTAGGATTTGAATTTAATTTTAACTTTTATTTAAGTGGTGACATGTAAAAATCTCGGCCTATGTGCTCATACCCATTGGTGGGTACGTGGTGGGTACGTTTCGTACCCACCACGTACCCCCCACGTCCCCTACAATGAACTTCCGCTCTCCTGGGCTCAAATTATTTTTTTTGAATCTGTTTTAGGATTTGAATTTAATTTTAACTTTAATTTAAGTGGTGACATGTAAAAATCTCGGCCTATGTGCTCATACCCATTGGTGGGTACGTGGTGGGTACGTTTCGTACCCACCACGTACCCCCCACGTCCCCTACAATGAACTTCCGCTCTCCTGGGCTCAAATTATTTTTTTTGAATCTGTTTTAGGATTTGAATTTAATTTTAACTTTAATTTAAGTGGTGACATGTAAAAATCTCGGCCTATGTGCTCATACCCATTGGTGGGTACGTGGTGGGTACGTTTCGTACCCACCACGTACCCCCCACGTCCCCTACAATGAACTTCCGCTCTCCTGGGCTCAAATTATTTTTTTTTAATCTGTTTTAGGATTTGAATTTAAGTTTAACTTTAATTTAAGTGGTGACATGTAAAAATCTCGGCCTATGTGCTCATACCCATTGGTGGGTACGTGGTGGGTACGTTTCGTACCCACCACGTACCCCCCATGTCCCCTACAATGAACTTCCGCTCTCCTGGGCTCAAATTATTTTTTTTTAATCTGTTTTAGGATTTGAATTTAATTTTATCTTTAATTTAAGTGGTGACATGTAAAAATCTCGGCCTATGTGCTCATACCCATTGGTGGGTACGTGGTGGGTACGTGGTGGGTACGTTTCGTACCCCCCACGTACCCCCCACGTCCCCTACAATGAACTTCCGCTCTCCTGGGCTCAAATTATTTTTTTTGAATCTGTTTTAGGATTTGAATTTAATTTTAACTTTAATTTAAGTGGTGACATGTAAAAATCTCGGCCTATGTGCTCATACCCATTGGTGGGTACGTGGTGGGTACGTTTCGTACCCACCACGTACCCCCCACGTCCCCTACAATGAACTTCCGCTCTCCTGGGCTCAAATTATTTTTTTTGAATCTGTTTTAGGATTTGAACTTAATTTTAACTTTAATTTAAGTGGTGACATGTAAAAATCTCGGCCTATGTGCTCATACCCATTGGTGGGTACGTGGTGGGTACGTTTCGTACCCACCACTTACCCTCCACGTCCCCTACAATGAACTTCCGCTCTCCTGGGCTCAAATTATTTTTTTTGAATCTGTTTTAGGATTTGAATTTAATTTTAACTTTTATTTAAGTGGTGACATGTAAAAATCTCGGCCTATGTGCTCATACCCATTGGTGGGTACGTGGTGGGTACGTTTCGTACCCACCACGTACCCCCCACGTCCCCTACAATGAACTTCCGCTCTCCTGGGCTCAAATTATTTTTTTTGAATCTGTTTTAGGATTTGAATTTAATTTTAACTTTAATTTAAGTGGTGACATGTAAAAATCTCGGCCTATGTGCTCATACCCATTGGTGGGTACGTGGTGGGTACGTTTCGTACCCACCACGTACCCCCCACGTCCCCTACAATGAACTTCCGCTCTCCTGGGCTCAAATTATTTTTTTTGAATCTGTTTTAGGATTTGAATTTAATTTTAACTTTAATTTAAGTGGTGACATGTAAAAATCTCGGCCTATGTGCTCATACCCATTGGTGGGTACGTGGTGGGTACGTTTCGTACCCACCACGTACCCCCCACGTCCCCTACAATGAACTTCCGCTCTCCTGGGCTCAAATTATTTTTTTTTAATCTGTTTTAGGATTTGAATTTAAGTTTAACTTTAATTTAAGTGGTGACATGTAAAAATCTCGGCCTATGTGCTCTTAACCATTGGTGGGTACGTGGTGGGTACGTTTCGTACCCACCACGTACCCCCCACGTCCCCTACAATGAACTTCCGCTCTCCTGGGCTCAAATTATTTTTTTTTAATCTGTTTTAGGATTTGAATTTAATTTTAACTTTAATTTAAGTGGTGACATGTAAAGTCTCGGCCTATGTGCTCATACCCATTGGTGGGTACGTGGTGGGTACGTTTCGTACCCACCACGTACCCCCACGTCCCCTACAATGAACTTCCGCTCTCCTGGGCTCAAATTATTTTTTTTGAATCTGTTTTAGGATTTGAATTTAATTTTAACTTTAATTTAAGTGGTGACATGTAAAAATCTCGGCCTATGTGCTCATACCCATTGGTGGGTACGTGGTGGGTACGTGGTGGGTACGTTTCGTACCCCCCACGTACCCCCCACGTCCCCTACAATGAACTTCCGCTCTCCTGGGCTCAAATTATTTTTTTTGAATCTGTTTTAGGATTTGAATTTAATTTTAACTTTAATTTAAGTGGTGACATGTAAAAATCTCGGCCTATGTGCTCATACCCATTGGTGGGTACGTGGTGGGTACGTTTCGTACCCACCACGTACCCCCCACGTCCCCTACAATGAACTTCCGCTCTCCTGGGCTCAAATTATTTTTTTTGAATCTGTTTTAGGATTTGAACTTAATTTTAACTTTAATTTAAGTGGTGACATGTAAAAATCTCGGCCTATGTGCTCATACCCATTGGTGGGTACGTGGTGGGTACGTTTCGTACCCACCACTTACCCTCCACGTCCCCTACAATGAACTTCCGCTCTCCTGGGCTCAAATTATTTTTTTTGAATCTGTTTTAGGATTTGAATTTAATTTTAACTTTTATTTAAGTGGTGACATGTAAAAATCTCGGCCTATGTGCTCATACCCATTGGTGGGTACGTGGTGGGTACGTTTTGTACCCACCACGTACCCCCCACGTCCCCTACAATGAACTTCCGCTCTCCTGGGCTCAAATTATTTTTTTTGAATCTGTTTCAGGATTTGAATTTAATTTTAACTTTAATTTAAGTGGTGACATGTAAAAATCTCGGCCTATGTGCTCATACCCATTGGTGGGTACGTGGTGGGTACGTTTCGTACCCACCACGTACCCCCCACGTCCCCTACAATGAACTTCCGCTCTCCTGGGCTCAAATTATTTTTTTTGAATCTGTTTTAGGATTTGAATTTAATTTTAACTTTAATTTAAGTGGTGACATGTAAAAATCTCGGCCTATGTGCTCATACCCATTGGTGGGTACGTGGTGGGTACGTTTCGTACCCACCACGTACCCCCCACGTCCCCTACAATGAACTTCCGCTCTCCTGGGCTCAAATTATTTTTTTTTAATCTGTTTTAGGATTTGAATTTAAGTTTAACTTTAATTTAAGTGGTGACATGTAAAAATCTCGGCCTATGTGCTCATACCCATTGGTGGGTACGTGGTGGGTACGTTTCGTACCCACCACGTACCCCCCATGTCCCCTACAATGAACTTCCGCTCTCCTGGGCTCAAATTATTTTTTTTTAATCTGTTTTAGGATTTGAATTTAATTTTATCTTTAATTTAAGTGGTGACATGTAAAATCTCGGCCTATGTGCTCATACCCATTGGTGGGTACGTGGTGGGTACGTTTCGTACCCACCACGTACCCCCCACGTCCCCTACAATGAACTTCCGCTCTCCTGGGCTCAAATTATTTTTTTTTAATCTGTTTTAGGATTTGAATTTAAGTTTAACTTTAATTTAAGTGGTGACATGTAAAAATCTCGGCCTATGTGCTCATACCCATTGGTTTGTACGTGGTGGGTACGTTTCGTACCCACCACGTACCCCCCACGTCCCCTACAATGAACTTCCGCTCTCCTGGGCTCAAATTATTTTTTTTTAATCTGTTTTAGGATTTGAATTTAATTTTAACTTTAATTTAAGTGGTGACATGTAAAATCTCGGCCTATGTGCTCATACCCATTGGTGGGTACGTGGTGGGTACGTTTCGTACCCACCACGTACCCCCCACGTCCCCTACAATGAACTTCCGCTCTCCTGGGCTCAAATTATTTTTTTTGAATCTGTTTTAGGATTTGAATTTAATTTTAACTTTAATTTAAGTGGTGACATGTAAAAATCTCGGCCTATGTGCTCATACCCATTGGTGGGTACGTGGTGGGTACGTTTCGTACCCACCACGTACCCCCCACGTCCCCTACAATGAACTTCCGCTCTCCTGGGCTCAAATTATTTTTTTTGAATCTGTTTTAGGATTTGAATTTAATTTTAACTTTAATTTAAGTGGTGACATGTAAAAATCTCGGCCTATGTGCTCATACCCATTGGTGGGTACGTGGTGGGTACGTTTCGTACCCACCACGTACCCCCCACGTCCCCTACAATGAACTTCCGCTCTCCTGGGCTCAAATTATTTTTTTTGAATCTGTTTTAGGATTTGAACTTAATTTTAACTTTAATTTAAGTGGTGACATGTAAAAATCTCGGCCTATGTGCTCATACCCATTGGTGGGTACGTGGTGGGTACGTTTCGTACCCACCACTTACCCTCCACGTCCCCTACAATGAACTTCCGCTCTCCTGGGCTCAAATTATTTTTTTTGAATCTGTTTTAGGATTTGAATTTAATTTTAACTTTTATTTAAGTGGTGACATGTAAAAATCTCGGCCTATGTGCTCATACCCATTGGTGGGTACGTGGTGGGTACGTTTCGTACCCACCACGTACCCCCCACGTCCCCTACAATGAACTTCCGCTCTCCTGGGCTCAAATTATTTTTTTTGAATCTGTTTTAGGATTTGAATTTAATTTTAACTTTAATTTAAGTGGTGACATGTAAAAATCTCGGCCTATGTGCTCATACCCATTGGTGGGTACGTGGTGGGTACGTTTCGTACCCACCACGTACCCCCCACGTCCCCTACAATGAACTTCCGCTCTCCTGGGCTCAAATTATTTTTTTTGAATCTGTTTTAGGATTTGAACTTAATTTTAACTTTAATTTAAGTGGTGACATGTAAAAATCTCGGCCTATGTGCTCATACCCATTGGTGGGTACGTGGTGGGTACGTTTCGTACCCACCACTTACCCTCCACGTCCCCTACAATGAACTTCCGCTCTCCTGGGCTCAAATTATTTTTTTTGAATCTGTTTTAGGATTTGAATTTAATTTTAACTTTTATTTAAGTGGTGACATGTAAAAATCTCGGCCTATGTGCTCATACCCATTGGTGGGTACGTGGTGGGTACGTTTCGTACCCACCACGTACCCCCCACGTCCCCTACAATGAACTTCCGCTCTCCTGGGCTCAAATTATTTTTTTTTAATCTGTTTTAGGATTTGAATTTAAGTTTAACTTTAATTTAAGTGGTGACATGTAAAAATCTCGGCCTATGTGCTCATACCCATTGGTGGGTACGTGGTGGGTACGTTTCGTACCCACCACGTACCCCCCATGTCCCTACAATGAACTTCCGCTCTCCTGGGCTCAAATTATTTTTTTTTAATCTGTTTTAGGATTTGAATTTAATTTTAACTTTAATTTAAGTGGTGACATGTAAAAATCTCGGCCTATGTGCTCATACCCATTGGTGGGTACGTGGTGGGTACGTTTCGTACCCACCACGTACCCCCCACGTCCCCTACAATGAACTTCCGCTCTCCTGGGCTCAAATTATTTTTTTTTAATCTGTTTTAGGATTTGAATTTAAGTTTAACTTTAATTTAAGTGGTGACATGTAAAAATCTCGGCCTATGTGCTCATACCCATTGGTGGGTACGTGGTGGGTACGTTTCGTACCCACCACGTACCCCCCATGTCCCCTACAATGAACTTCCGCTCTCCTGGGCTCAAATTATTTTTTTTGAATCTGTTTTAGGATTTGAATTTAATTTTAACTTTAATTTAAGTGGTGACATGTAAAAATCTCGGCCTATGTGCTCATACCCATTGGTGGGTACGTGGTGGGTACGTTTCGTACCCACCACGTACCCCCCACGTCCCCTACAATGAACTTCCGCTCTCCTGGGCTCAAATTATTTTTTTTGAATCTGTTTTAGGATTTGAATTTAATTTTAACTTTAATTTAAGTGGTGACATGTAAAAATCTCGGCCTATGTGCTCATACCCATTGGTGGGTACGTGGTGGGTACGTTTCGTACCCACCACGTACCCCCCACGTCCCCTACAATGAACTTCCGCTCTCCTGGGCTCAAATTATTTTTTTTGAATCTGTTTTAGGATTTGAATTTAATTTTAACTTTAATTTAAGTGGTGACATGTAAAAATCTCGGCCTATGTGCTCATACCCATTGGTGGGTACGTGGTGGGTACGTTTCGTACCCACCACGTACCCCCCACGTCCCCTACAATGAACTTCCGCTCTCCTGGGCTCAAATTATTTTTTTTGAATCTGTTTTAGGATTTGAACTTAATTTTAACTTTAATTTAAGTGGTGACATGTAAAAATCTCGGCCTATGTGCTCATACCCATTGGTGGGTACGTGGTGGGTACGTTTCGTACCCACCACTTACCCTCCACGTCCCCTACAATGAACTTCCGCTCTCCTGGGCTCAAATTATTTTTTTTGAATCTGTTTTAGGATTTGAATTTAATTTTAACTTTTATTTAAGTGGTGACATGTAAAAATCTCGGCCTATGTGCTCATACCCATTGGTGGGTACGTGGTGGGTACGTTTCGTACCCACCACGTACCCCCCACGTCCCCTACAATGAACTTCCGCTCTCCTGGGCTCAAATTATTTTTTTTTAATCTGTTTTAGGATTTGAATTTAATTTTAACTTTAATTTAAGTGGTGACATGTAAAGTCTCGGCCTATGTGCTCATACCCATTGGTGGGTACGTGGTGGGTACGTTCGTACCCACCACGTACCCCCCACGTCCCCTACAATGAACTTCCGCTCTCCTGGGCTCAAATTATTTTTTTTGAATCTGTTTTAGGATTTGAATTTAATTTTAACTTTAATTTAAGTGGTGACATGTAAAAATCTCGGCGTATGTGCTCATACCCATTGGTGGGTACGTGGTGGGTACGTTTCGTACCCACCACGTACCCCCCACGTCCCCTACAATGAACTTCCGCTCTCCTGGGCTCAAATTATTTTTTTTGAATCTGTTTTAGGATTTGAATTTAATTTTAACTTTAATTTAAGTGGTGACATGTAAAAATCTCGGCCTATGTGCTCATACCCATTGGTGGGTACGTGGTGGATACGTTTCGTACCCACCACGTACCCCCCACGTCCCCTACAATGAACTTCCGCTCTCCTGGGCTCAAATTATTTTTTTTGAATCTGTTTTAGGATTTGAACTTAATTTTAACTTTAATTTAAGTGGTGACATGTAAAAATCTCGGCCTATGTGCTCATACCCATTGGTGGGTACGTGGTGGGTACGTTTCGTACCCACCACTTACCCTCCACGTCCCCTACAATGAACTTCCGCTCTCCTGGGCTCAAATTATTTTTTTTGAATCTGTTTTAGGATTTGAATTTAATTTTAACTTTTATTTAAGTGGTGACATGTAAAAATCTCGGCCTATGTGCTCATACCCATTGGTGGGTACGTGGTGGATACGTTTCGTACCCACCACGTACCCCCCACGTCCCCTACAATGAACTTCCGCTCTCCTGGGCTCAAATTATTTTTTTTGAATCTGTTTTAGGATTTGAATTTAATTTTAACTTTAATTTAAGTGGTGACATGTAAAAATCTCGGCCTATGTGCTCATACCCATTGGTGGGTACGTGGTGGATACGTTTCGTACCCACCACGTACCCCCCACGTCCCCTACAATGAACTTCCGCTCTCCTGGGCTCAAATTATTTTTTTTGAATCTGTTTTAGGATTTGAATTTAATTTTAACTTTAATTTAAGTGGTGACATGTAAAAATCTCGGCCTATGTGCTCATACCCATTGGTGGGTACGTGGTGGGTACGTTTCGTACCCACCACGTACCGCCCACGTCCCCTACAATGAACTTCCGCTCTCCTGGGCTCAAATTATTTTTTTTGAATCTGTTTTAGGATTTGAATTTAATTTTAACTTTAATTTAAGTGGTGACATGTAAAAATCTCGGCCTATGTGCTCATACCCATTGGTGGGTACGTGGTGGGTACGTTTCGTACCCACCACGTACCCCCCACGTCCCCTACAATGAACTTCCGCTCTCCTGGGCTCAAATTATTTTTTTTGAATCTGTTTTAGGATTTGAACTTAATTTTAACTTTAATTTAAGTGGTGACATGTAAAAATCTCGGCCTATGTGCTCATACCCATTGGTGGGTACGTGGTGGGTACGTTTCGTACCCACCACTTACCCTCCACGTCCCCTACAATGAACTTCCGCTCTCCTGGGCTCAAATTATTTTTTTTGAATCTGTTTTAGGATTTGAATTTAATTTTAACTTTTATTTAAGTGGTGACATGTAAAAATCTCGGCCTATGTGCTCATACCCATTGGTGGGTACGTGGTGGGTACGTTTCGTACCCACCACGTACCCCCCACGTCCCCTACAATGAACTTCCGCTCTCCTGGGCTCAAATTATTTTTTTTGAATCTGTTTTAGGATTTGAATTTAATTTTAACTTTAATTTAAGTGGTGACATGTAAAAATCTCGGCCTATGTGCTCATACCCATTGGTGGGTACGTGGTGGGTACGTTTCGTACCCACCACGTACCCCCCACGTCCCCTACAATGAACTTCCGCTCTCCTGGGCTCAAATTATTTTTTTTTAATCTGTTTTAGGATTTGAATTTAAGTTTAACTTTAATTTAAGTGGTGACATGTAAAAATCTCGGCCTATGTGCTCATACCCATTGGTGGGTACGTGGTGGGTACGTTTCGTACCCACCACGTACCCCCCACGTCCCCTACAATGAACTTCCGCTCTCCTGGGCTCAAATTATTTTTTTTTAATCTGTTTTAGGATTTGAATTTAATTTTAACTTTAATTTAAGTGGTGACATGTAAAGTCTCGGCCTATGTGCTCATACCCATTGGTGGGTACGTGGTGGGTACGTTCGTACCCACCACGTACCCCCCACGTCCCCTACAATGAACTTCCGCTCTCCTGGGCTCAAATTATTTTTTTTGAATCTGTTTTAGGATTTGAATTTAATTTTAACTTTAATTTAAGTGGTGACATGTAAAAATCTCGGCGTATGTGCTCATACCCATTGGTGGGTACGTGGTGGGTACGTTTCGTACCCACCACGTACCCCCCACGTCCCCTACAATGAACTTCCGCTCTCCTGGGCTCAAATTATTTTTTTTTAATCTGTTTTAGGATTTGAATTTAATTTTAACTTTAATTTAAGTGGTGACATGTAAAAATCTCGGCCTATGTGCTCATACCCATTGGTGGGTACGTGGTGGGTACGTTTCGTACCCACCACGTACACCCCATGTCCCCTACAATGAACTTCCGCTCTCCTGGGCTCAAATTATTTTTTTTTAATCTGTTTTAGGATTTGAATTTAATTTTAACTTTAATTTAAGTGGTGACATGTAAAAATCTCGGCCTATGTGCTCATACCCATTGGTGGGTACGTGGTGGGTACGTTTCGTACCCACCACGTACCCCCCACGTCCCCTACAATGAACTTCCGCTCTCCTGGGCTCAAATTATTTTTTTTGAATCTGTTTTAGGATTTGAATTTAATTTTAACTTTAATTTAAGTGGTGACATGTAAAAATCTCGGCCTATGTGCTCATACCCATTGGTGGGTACGTTTCGTACCCACCACGTACCCCCCACGTCCCCTACAATGAACTTCCGCTCTCCTGGGCTCAAATTATTTTTTTTGAATCTGTTTTAGGATTTGAATTTAATTTTAACTTTAATTTAAGTGGTGACATGTAAAAATCTCGGCCTATGTGCTCATACCCATTGGTGGGTACGTGGTGGGTACGTTTCGTACCCACCACGTACCCCCCATGTCCCCTACAATGAACTTCCGCTCTCCTGGGCTCAAATTATTTTTTTTTAATCTGTTTTAGGATTTGAATTTAATTTTAACTTTAATTTAAGTGGTGACATGTAAAAATCTCGGCCTATGTGCTCATACCCATTGGTGGGTACGTGGTGGGTACGTTTCGTACCCACCACGTACCCCCCACGTCCCCTACAATGAACTTCCGCTCTCCTGGGCTCAAATTATTTTTTTTGAATCTGTTTTAGGATTTGAATTTAATTTTAACTTTAATTTAAGTGGTGACATGTAAAAATCTCGGCCTATGTGCTCATACCCATTGGTGGGTACGTGGTGGGTACGTTTCGTACCCACCACGTACCCCCCACGTCCCCTACAATGAACTTCCGCTCTCCTGGGCTCAAATTATTTTTTTTGAATCTGTTTTAGGATTTGAATTTAATTTTAACTTTAATTTAAGTGGTGACATGTAAAAATCTCGGCCTATGTGCTCATACCCATTGGTGGGTACGTGGTGGGTACGTTTCGTACCCACCACGTACCCCCCACGTCCCCTACAATGAACTTCCGCTCTCCTGGGCTCAAATTATTTTTTTTGAATCTGTTTTAGGATTTGAATTTAATTTTAACTTTAATTTAAGTGGTGACATGTAAAAATCTCGGCCTATGTGCTCATACCCATTGGTGGGTACGTGGTGGGTACGTTTCGTACCCACCACGTACCCCCCACGTCCCCTACAATGAACTTCCGCTCTCCTGGGCTCAAATTATTTTTTTTGAATCTGTTTTAGGATTTGAATTTAATTTTAACTTTAATTTAAGTGGTGACATGTAAAAATCTCGGCCTATGTGCTCATACCCATTGGTGGGTACGTGGTGGGTACGTTTCGTACCCACCACGTACCCCCCACGTTCCCTACAATGAACTTCCGCTCTCCTGGGCTCAAATTATTTTTTTTGAATCTGTTTTAGGATTTGAATTTAATTTTAACTTTAATTTAAGTGGTGACATGTAAAAATCTCGGCCTATGTGCTCATACCCATTGGTGGGTACGTGGTGGGTACGTTTCGTACCCACCACGTACCCCCCACGTCCCCTACAATGAACTTCCGCTCTCCTGGGCTCAAATTATTTTTTTTGAATCTGTTTTAGGATTTGAACTTAATTTTAACTTTAATTTAAGTGGTGACATGTAAAAATCTCGGCCTATGTGCTCATACCCATTGGTGGGTACGTGGTGGGTACGTTTCGTACCCACCACGTACCCCCCACGTCCCCTACAATGAACTTCCGCTCTCCTGGGCTCAAATTATTTTTTTTGAATCTGTTTTAGGATTTGAATTTAATTTTAACTTTAATTTAAGTGGTGACATGTAAAAATCTCGGCCTATGTGCTCATACCCATTGGTGGGTACGTGGTGGGTACGTTTCGTACCCACCACGTACCCCCCACGTCCCCTACAATGAACTTCCGCTCTCCTGGGCTCAAATTATTTTTTTTGAATCTGTTTTAGGATTTGAACTTAATTTTAACTTTAATTTAAGTGGTGACATGTAAAAATCTCGGCCTATGTGCTCATACCCATTGGTGGGTACGTGGTGGGTACGTTTCGTACCCACCACGTACCCCCCACGTCCCCTACAATGAACTTCCGCTCTCCTGGGCTCAAATTATTTTTTTTGAATCTGTTTTAGGATTTGAATTTAATTTTAACTTTAATTTAAGTGGTGACATGTAAAAATCTCGGCCTATGTGCTCATACCCATTGGTGGGTACGTGGTGGGTACGTTTCGTACCCACCACGTACCCCCCACGTCCCCTACAATGAACTTCCGCTCTCCTGGGCTCAAATTATTTTTTTTGAATCTGTTTTAGGATTTGAATTTAATTTTAACTTTAATTTAAGTGGTGACATGTAAAAATCTTGGCCTATGTGCTCATACCCATTGGTGGGTACGTGGTGGGTACGTTTCGTACCCACCACGTACCCCCCACGTCCCCTACAATGAACTTCCGCTCTCCTGTGCTCAAATTATTTTTTTTGAATCTGTTTTAGGATTTGAATTTAATTTTAACTTTAATTTAAGTGGTGACATGTAAAAATCTCGGCCTATGTGCTCATACCCATTGGTGGGTACGTGGTGGGTACGTTTCGTACCCACCACGTACCCCCCACGTCCCCTACAATGAACTTCCGCTCTCCTGGGCTCAAATTATTTTTTTTTAATCTGTTTTAGGATTTGAATTTAATTTTAACTTTAATTTAAGTGGTGACATGTAAAAATCTCGGCCTATGTGCTCATACCCATTGGTGGGTACGTGGTGGGTACGTTTCGTACCCACCACGTACCCCCCATGTCCCCTACAATGAACTTCCGCTCTCCTGGGCTCAAATTATTTTTTTTTAATCTGTTTTAGGATTTGAATTTAATTTTAACTTTAATTTAAGTGGTGACATGTATAATCTCGGCCTATGTGCTCATACCCATTGGTGGGTACGTGGTGGGTACGTTTCGTACCCACCACGTACCCCCCATGTCCCCTACAATGAACTTCCGCTCTCCTGGGCTCAAATTATTTTTTTTTAATCTGTTTTAGGATTTGAATTTAATTTTAACTTTAATTTAAGTGGTGACATGTATAATCTCGGCCTATGTGCTCATACCCATTGGTGGGTACGTGGTGGGTACGTTTCGTACCCACCACGTACCCCCACGTCCCCTACAATGAACTTCCGCTCTCCTGGGCTCAAATTATTTTTTTTGAATCTGTTTTAGGATTTGAATTTAATTTTAACTTTAATTTAAGTGGTGACATGTAAAAATCTCGGCCTATGTGCTCATACCCATTGGTGGGTACGTGGTGGGTACGTTTCGTACCCACCACGTACCCCCCACGTCCCCTACAATGAACTTCCGCTCTCCTGTGCTCAAATTATTTTTTTTGAATCTGTTTTAGGATTTGAATTTAATTTTAACTTTAATTTAAGTGGTGACATGTAAAAATCTCGGCCTATGTGCTCATACCCATTGGTGGGTACGTGGTGGGTACGTTTCGTACCCACCACGTACCCCCCATGTCCCCTACAATGAACTTCCGCTCTCCTGGGCTCAAATTATTTTTTTTTAATCTGTTTTAGGATTTGAATTTAATTTTAACTTTAATTTAAGTGGTGACATGTATAATCTCGGCCTATGTGCTCATACCCATTGGTGGGTACGTGGTGGGTACGTTTCGTACCCACCACGTACCCCCACGTCCCCTACAATGAACTTCCGCTCTCCTGGGCTCAAATTATTTTTTTTGAATCTGTTTTAGGATTTGAATTTAATTTTAACTTTAATTTAAGTGGTGACATGTAAAAATCTCGGCCTATGTGCTCATACCCATTGCTGGGTACGTGGTGGGTACGTTCATACCCACCACGTACCTTCCACGTCCCCTACAATGAACTTCCGCTCTCCTGGGCTCAAATTATTTTTTTTGAATCTGTTTTAGGATTTGAATTTAATTTTAACTTTAATTTAAGTGGTGACATGTAAAAATCTTGGCCTATGTGCTCATACCCATTGGTGGGTACGTGGTGGGTACGTTTCGTACCCACCACGTACCCCCCACGTCCCCTACAATGAACTTCCGCTCTCCTGGGCTCAAATTATTTTTTTTGAATCTGTTTTAGGATTTGAATTTAATTTTAACTTTAATTTAAGTGGTGACATGTAAAAATCTCGGCCTATGTGCTCATACCCATTGGTGGGTACGTGGTGGGTACGTTTCGTACCCACCACGTACCCCCCACGTCTCCTACAATGAACTTCCGCTCTCCTGGGCTCAAATTATTTTTTTTTAATCTGTTTTAGGATTTGAATTTAAGTTTAACTTTAATTTAAGTGGTGACATGTAAAAATCTCGGCCTATGTGCTCATACCCATTGGTGGGTACGTGGTGGGTACGTTTCGTACCCACCACGTACCCCCCACGTCCCCTACAATGAACTTCCGCTCTCCTGGGCTCAAATTATTTTTTTTGAATCTGTTTTAGGATTTGAATTTAATTTTAACTTTAATTTAAGTGGTGACATGTAAAAATCTCGGCCTATGTGCTCATACCCATTGGTGGGTACGTTTCGTACCCACCACGTACCCCCCACGTCCCCTACAATGAACTTCCGCTCTCCTGGGCTCAAATTATTTTTTTTGAATCTGTTTTAGGATTTGAATTTAATTTTAACTTTAATTTAAGTGGTGACATGTAAAAATCTCGGCCTATGTGCTCATACCCATTGGTGGGTACGTGGTGGGTACGTTTCGTACCCACCACGTACCCCCCACGTCCCCTACAATGAACTTCCGCTCTCCTGGGCTCAAATTATTTTTTTTGAATCTGTTTTAGGATTTGAATTTAATTTTAACTTTAATTTAAGTGGTGACATGTAAAAATCTCGGCCTATGTGCTCATACCCATTGGTGGGTACGTGGTGGGTACGTTTCGTACCCACCACGTACCCCCCACGTCCCCTACAATGAACTTCCGCTCTCCTGGGCTCAAATTATTTTTTTTGAATCTGTTTTGGGATTTGAATTTAATTTTAACTTTAATTTAAGTGGTGACATGTAAAAATCTCGGCCTATGTGCTCATACCCATTGGTGGGTACGTGGTGGGTACGTTTCGTACCCACCACGTACCCCCCACGTCCCCTACAATGAACTTCCGCTCTCCTGGGCTCAAATTATTTTTTTTGAATCTGTTTTAGGATTTGAATTTAATTTTAACTTTAATTTAAGTGGTGACATGTAAAAATCTCGGCCTATGTGCTCATACCCATTGGTGGGTACGTGGTGGGTACGTTTCGTACCCACCACGTACCCCCCACGTCCCCTACAATGAACTTCCGCTCTCCTGGGCTCAAATTATTTTTTTTGAATCTGTTTTAGGATTTGAATTTAATTTTAACTTTAATTTAAGTGGTGACATGTAAAAATCTCGGCCTATGTGCTCATAACCATTGGTGGGTACGTGGTGGGTACGTTTCGTACCCACCACGTACCCCCCACGTCCCCTACAATGAACTTCCGCTCTCCTGGGCTCAAATTATTTTTTTTGAATCTGTTTTGGGATTTGAATTTAATTTTAACTTTAATTTAAGTGGTGACATGTAAAAATCTCGGCCTATGTGCTCATACCCATTGGTGGGTACGTGGTGGGTACGTTTCGTACCCACCACGTACCCCCCACGTCCCCTACAATGAACTTCCGCTCTCCTGGGCTCAAATTATTTTTTTTGAATCTGTTTTAGGATTTGAATTTAATTTTAACTTTAATTTAAGTGGTGACATGTAAAAATCTCGGCCTATGTGCTCATACCCATTGGTGGGTACGTGGTGGGTACGTTTCGTACCCACCACGTACCCCCCACGTCTCCTACAATGAACTTCCGCTCTCCTGGGCTCAAATTATTTTTTTTTAATCTGTTTTAGGATTTGAATTTAAGTTTAACTTTAATTTAAGTGGTGACATGTAAAAATCTCGGCCTATGTGCTCATACCCATTGGTGGGTACGTGGTGGGTACGTTTCGTACCCACCACGTACCCCCCACGTCCCCTACAATGAACTTCCGCTCTCCTGGGCTCAAATTATTTTTTTTGAATCTGTTTTAGGATTTGAATTTAATTTTAACTTTAATTTAAGTGGTGACATGTAAAAATCTCGGCCTATGTGCTCATACCCATTGGTGGGTACGTTTCGTACCCACCACGTACCCCCCACGTCCCCTACAATGAACTTCCGCTCTCCTGGGCTCAAATTATTTTTTTTGAATCTGTTTTAGGATTTGAATTTAATTTTAACTTTAATTTAAGTGGTGACATGTAAAAATCTCGGCCTATGTGCTCATACCCATTGGTGGGTACGTGGTGGGTACGTTTCGTACCCACCACGTACCCCCCACGTCCCCTACAATGAACTTCCGCTCTCCTGGGCTCAAATTATTTTTTTTGAATCTGTTTTAGGATTTGAATTTAATTTTAACTTTAATTTAAGTGGTGACATGTAAAAATCTCGGCCTATGTGCTCATACCCATTGGTGGGTACGTGGTGGGTACGTTTCGTACCCACCACGTACCCCCCACGTCCCCTACAATGAACTTCCGCTCTCCTGGGCTCAAATTATTTTTTTTGAATCTGTTTTGGGATTTGAATTTAATTTTAACTTTAATTTAAGTGGTGACATGTAAAAATCTCGGCCTATGTGCTCATACCCATTGGTGGGTACGTGGTGGGTACGTTTCGTACCCACCACGTACCCCCCACGTCCCCTACAATGAACTTCCGCTCTCCTGGGCTCAAATTATTTTTTTTGAATCTGTTTTAGGATTTGAATTTAATTTTAACTTTAATTTAAGTGGTGACATGTAAAAATCTCGGCCTATGTGCTCATACCCATTGGTGGGTACGTGGTGGGTACGTTTCGTACCCACCACGTACCCCCCACGTCCCCTACAATGAACTTCCGCTCTCCTGGGCTCAAATTATTTTTTTTGAATCTGTTTTAGGATTTGAACTTAATTTTAACTTTAATTTAAGTGGTGACATGTAAAAATCTCGGCCTATGTGCTCATACCCATTGGTGGGTACGTGGTGGGTACGTTTCGTACCCACCACGTACCCCCCACGTCCCCTACAATGAACTTCCGCTCTCCTGTGCTCAAATTATTTTTTTTGAATCTGTTTTAGGATTTGAATTTAATTTTAACTTTAATTTAAGTGGTGACATGTAAAAATCTCGGCCTATGTGCTCATACCCATTGGTGGGTACGTGGTGGGTACGTTTCGTACCCACCACGTACCCCCCACGTCCCCTACAATGAACTTCCGCTCTCCTGGGCTCAAATTATTTTTTTTTAATCTGTTTTAGGATTTGAATTTAATTTTAACTTTAATTTAAGTGGTGACATGTAAAAATCTCGTCCTATGTGCTCATACCCATTGGTGGGTACGTGGTGGGTACGTTTCGTACCCACCACGTACCCCCCACGTCCCCTACAATGAACTTCCGCTCTCCTGGGCTCAAATTATTTTTTTTTAATCTGTTTTAGGATTTGAATTTAATTTTAACTTTAATTTAAGTGGTGACATGTAAAAATCTCGTCCTATGTGCTCATACCCATTGGTGGGTACGTGGTGGGTACGTTTCGTACCCACCACGTACCCCCCATGTCCCCTACAATGAACTTCCGCTCTCCTGGGCTCAAATTATTTTTTTTTAATCTGTTTTAGGATTTGAATTTAATTTTAACTTTAATTTAAGTGGTGACATGTAAAATCTCGGCCTATGTGCTCATACCCATTGGTGGGTACGTGGTGGGTACGTTTCGTACCCACCACGTACCCCCACGTCCCCTACAATGAACTTCCGCTCTCCTGGGCTCAAATTATTTTTTTTGAATCTGTTTTAGGATTTGAATTTAATTTTAACTTTAATTTAAGTGGTGACATGTAAAAATCTCGGCCTATGTGCTCATACCCATTGGTGGGTACGTGGTGGGTACGTTCGTACCCACCACGTACCCCCCACGTCCCCTACAATGAACTTCCGCTCTCCTGGGCTCAAATTATTTTTTTTGAATCTGTTTTAGGATTTGAATTTAATTTTAACTTTAATTTAAGTGGTGACATGTAAAAATCTCGGCCTATGTGCTCATACCCATTGGTGGGTACGTGGTGGGTACGTTTCGTACCCACCACGTACCCCTACGTCCCCTACAATGAACTTCCGCTCTCCTGGGCTCAAATTATTTTTTTTTAATCTGTTTTAGGATTTGAATTTAAGTTTAACTTTAATTTAAGTGGTGACATGTAAAAATCTCGGCCTATGTGCTCATACCCATTGGTGGGTACGTGGTGGGTACGTTTCGTACCCACCACGTACCCCCCACGTCCCCTACAATGAACTTCCGCTCTCCTGGGCTCAAATTATTTTTTTTGAATCTGTTTCAGGATTTGAATTTAATTTTAACTTTAATTTAAGTGGTGACATGTAAAAATCTCGGCCTATGTGCTCATACCCATTGGTGGGTACGTTTCGTACCCACCACGTACCCCCCACGTCCCCTACAATGAACTTCCGCTCTCCTGGGCTCAAATTATTTTTTTTGAATCTGTTTTAGGATTTGAATTTAATTTTAACTTTAATTTAAGTGGTGACATGTAAAAATCTCGGCCTATGTGCTCATACCTATTGGTGGGTACGTGGTGGGTACGTTTCGTACCCACCACGTACCCCCCATGTCCCCTACAATGAACTTCCGCTCTCCTGGGCTCAAAATTTTTTTTTTTAATCTGTTTTAGGATTTGAATTTAATTTTAACTTTAATTTAAGTGGTGACATGTAAAAATCTCGGCCTATGTGCTCATACCCATCTGTGGGTACGTGGTGGGTACGTTTCGTACCCACCACGTACCCCCCACGTCCCCTACAATGAACTTCCGCTCTCCTGGGCTCAAATTATTTTTTTTGAATCTGTTTTAGGATTTGAATTTAATTTTAACTTTAATTTAAGTGGTGACATGTAAAAATCTCGGCCTATGTGCTCATACCCATTGGTGGGTACGTGGTGGGTACGTTTCGTACCCACCACGTACCCCCCACGTCCCCTACAATGAACTTCCGCTCTCCTGGGCTCAAATTATTTTTTTTGAATCTGTTTTAGGATTTGAATTTAATTTTAACTTTAATTTAAGTGGTGACATGTAAAAATCTCGGCCTATGTGCTCATACCCATTGGTGGGTACGTGGTGGGTACGTTTCGTACCCACCACGTACCCCCCACGTCCCCTACAATGAACTTCCGCTCTCCTGGGCTCAAATTATTTTTTTTGAATCTGTTTTAGGCTTTGAATTTAATTTTAACTTTAATTTAAGTGGTGACATGTAAAAATCTCGGCCTATGTGCTCATACCCATTGGTGGGTACGTGGTGGGTACGTTTTGTACCCACCACGTACCCCCCACGTCCCCTACAATGAACTTCCGCTCTCCTGGGCTCAAATTATTTTTTTTGAATCTGTTTTAGGATTTGAATTTAATTTTAACTTTAATTTAAGTGGTGACATGTAAAAATCTCGGCCTATGTGCTCATACCCATTGGTGGGTACGTGGTGGGTACGTTTCGTACCCACCACGTACCCCCCACGTCCCCTACAATGAACTTCCGCTCTCCTGGGCTCAAATTATTTTTTTTGAATCTGTTTTAGGATTTGAATTTAATTTTAACTTTAATTTAAGTGGTGACATGTAAAAATCTCGGCCTATGTGCTCATACCCATTGGTGGGTACGTGGTGGGTACGTTTCGTACCCACCACGTACCCCCCACGTCCCCTACAATGAACTTCCGCTCTCCTGTGCTCAAATTATTTTTTTTGAATCTGTTTTAGGATTTGAATTTAATTTTAACTTTAATTTAAGTGGTGACATGTAAAAATCTCGGCCTATGTGCTCATACCCATTGGTGGGTACGTGGTGGGTACGTTTCGTACCCACCACGTACCCCCCACGTCCCCTACAATGAACTTCCGCTCTCCTGGGCTCAAATTATTTTTTTTTAATCTGTTTTAGGATTTGAATTTAATTTTAACTTTAATTTAAGTGGTGACATGTAAAAATCTCGTCCTATGTGCTCATACCCATTGGTGGGTACGTGGTGGGTACGTTTCGTACCCACCACGTACCCCCCATGTCCCCTACAATGAACTTCCGCTCTCCTGGGCTCAAATTATTTTTTTTTGATCTGTTTTAGGATTTGAATTTAATTTTAACTTTAATTTAAGTGGTGACATGTAAAATCTCGGCCTATGTGCTCATACCCATTGGTGGGTACGTGGTGGGTACGTTTCGTACCCACCACGTACCCCCACGTCCCCTACAATGAACTTCCGCTCTCCTGGGCTCAAATTATTTTTTTTGAATCTGTTTTAGGATTTGAATTTAATTTTAACTTTAATTTAAGTGGTGACATGTAAAAATCTCAGCCTATGTGCTCATACCCATTGGTGGGTACGTGGTGGGTACGTTCGTACCCACCACGTACCCCCCACGTCCCCTACAATGAACTTCCGCTCTCCTGGGCTCAAATTATTTTTTTTGAATCTGTTTTAGGATTTGAATTTAATTTTAACTTTAATTTAAGTGGTGACATGTAAAAATCTCGGCCTATGTGCTCATACCCATTGGTGGGTACGTGGTGGGTACGTTTCGTACCCACCACGTACCCCCCACGTCCCCTACAATGAACTTCCGCTCTCCTGGGCTCAAATTATTTTTTTTTAATCTGTTTTTGGATTTGAATTTAATTTTAACTTTAATTTAAGTGGTGACATGTAAAAATCTCGGCCTATGTGCTCATACCCATTGGTGGGTACGTGGTGGGTACGTTTCGTACCCACCACGTACCCCCCATGTCCCCTACAATGAACTTCCGCTCTCCTGGGCTCAAATTATTTTTTTTTAATCTGTTTTAGGATTTGAATTTAATTTTAACTTTAATTTAAGTGGTGACATGTAAAAATCTCGGCCTATGTGCTCATACCCATTGGTGGGTACGTGGTGGGTACGTTTCGTACCCACCACGTACCCCCCACGTCCCCTACAATGAACTTCCGCTCTCCTGGGCTCAAATTATTTTTTTTGAATCTGTTTTAGGATTTGAATTTAATTTTAACTTTAATTTAAGTGGTGACATGTAAAAATCTCGGCCTATGTGCTCATACCCATTGGTGGGTACGTGGTGGGTACGTTTCGTACCCACCACGTACCCCCCACGTCCCCTACAATGAACTTCCGCTCTCCTGGGCTCAAATTATTTTTTTTGAATCTGTTTTAGGATTTGAATTTAATTTTAACTTTAATTTAAGTGGTGACATGTAAAAATCTCGGCCTATGTGCTCATACCCATTGGTGGGTACGTGGTGGGTACGTTTCGTACCCACCACGTACCCCCCACGTCCCCTACAATGAACTTCCGCTCTCCTGGGCTCAAATTATTTTTTTTGAATCTGTTTTAGGATTTGAACTTAATTTTAACTTTAATTTAAGTGGTGACATGTAAAAATCTCGGCCTATGTGCTCATACCCATTGGTGGGTACGTGGTGGGTACGTTTCGTACCCACCACTTACCCTCCACGTCCCCTACAATGAACTTCCGCTCTCCTGGGCTCAAATTATTTTTTTTGAATCTGTTTTAGGATTTGAATTTAATTTTAACTTTTATTTAAGTGGTGACATGTAAAAATCTCGGCCTATGTGCTCATACCCATTGGTGGGTACGTGGTGGGTACGTTTCGTACCCACCACGTACCCCCCACGTCCCCTACAATGAACTTCCGCTCTCCTGGGCTCAAATTATTTTTTTTTAATCTGTTTTAGGATTTGAATTTAAGTTTAACTTTAATTTAAGTGGTGACATGTAAAAATCTCGGCCTATGTGCTCATACCCATTGGTGGGTACGTGGTGGGTACGTTTCGTACCCACCACGTACCCCCCACGTCCCCTACAATGAACTTCCGCTCTCCTGGGCTCAAATTATTTTTTTTGAATCTGTTTTAGGATTTGAATTTAATTTTAACTTTAATTTAAGTGGTGACATGTAAAAATCTCGGCCTATGTGCTCATACCCACGTCCCCTACAATGAACTTCCGCTCTCCTGTGCTCAAATTATTTTTTTTTAATCTGTTTTAGGATTTGAATTTAAGTTTAACTTTAATTTAAGTGGTGACATGTAAAAATCTCGGCCTATGTGCTCATACCCATTGGTGGGTACGTGGTGGGTACGTTTCGTACCCACCACGTACCCCCCACGTCCCCTACAATGAACTTCCGCTCTCCTGGGCTCAAATTATTTTTTTTGAATCTGTTTTAGGATTTGAATTTAATTTTAACTTTAATTTAAGTGGTGACATGTAAAAATCTCGGCCTATGTGCTCATACCCATTGGTGGGTACGTGGTGGGTACGTTTCGTACCCACCACGTACCCCCCACGTCCCCTACAATGAACTTCCGCTCTTCTGGGCTCAAATTATTTTTTTTGAATCTGTTTTAGGATTTGAATTTAATTTTAACTTTAATTTAAGTGGTGACATGTAAAAATCTCGGCTATGTGCTCATACCCATTGGTGGGTACGTGGTGGGTACGTTTCGTACCCACCACGTACCCCCCACGTCCCCTACAATGAACTTCCGCTCTCCTGGGCTCAAATTATTTTTTTTGAATCTGTTTTAGGATTTGAATTTAATTTTAACTTTAATTTAAGTGGTGACATGTAAAAATCTCGGCCTATGTGCTCATACCCATTGGTGGGTACGTGGTGGGTACGTTTCGTACCCACCACGTACCCCCCACGTCCCCTACAATGAACTTCCGCTCTCCTGGGCTCAAATTATTTTTTTTTAATCTGTTTTAGGATTTGAATTTAATTTTAACTTTAATTTAAGTGGTGACATGTAAAAATCTCGGCCTATGTGCTCATACCCATTGGTGGGTACGTGGTGGGTACGTTTCGTACCCACCACGTACCCCCCACGTCCCCTACAATGAACTTCCGCTCTCCTGGGCTCAAATTATTTTTTTTTAATCTGTTTTAGGATTTGAATTTAATTTTAACTTTAATTTAAGTGGTGACATGTAAAAATCTCGGCCTATGTGCTCATACCCATTGGTGGGTACGTGGTGGGTACGTTTCGTACCCACCACGTACCCCCCACGTCCCCTACAATGAACTTCCGCTCTCCTGGGCTCAAATTATTTTTTTTGAATCTGTTTTAGGATTTGAATTTAATTTTAACTTTAATTTAAGTGGTGACATGTAAAAATCTCGGCCTATGTGCTCATACCCATTGGTGGGTACGTGGTGGGTACGTTTCGTACCCACCACGTACCCCCCACGTCCCCTACAATGAACTTCCGCTCTCCTGGGCTCAAATTATTTTTTTTGAATCTGTTTTAGGATTTGAATTTAATTTTAACTTTAATTTAAGTGGTGACATGTAAAAATCTCGGCCTATGTGCTCATACCCATTGGTGGGTACGTGGTGGGTACGTTTCGTACCCACCACGTACCCCCCACGTCCCCTACAATGAACTTCCGCTCTCCTGGGCTCAAATTATTTTTTTTGAATCTGTTTTAGGATTTGAACTTAATTTTAACTTTAATTTAAGTGGTGACATGTAAAAATCTCGGCCTATGTGCTCATACCCATTGGTGGGTACGTGGTGGGTACGTTTCGTACCCACCACTTACCCTCCACGTCCCCTACAATGAACTTCCGCTCTCCTGGGCTCAAATTATTTTTTTTGAATCTGTTTTAGGATTTGAATTTAATTTTAACTTTTATTTAAGTGGTGACATGTAAAAATCTCGGCCTATGTGCTCATACCTATTGGTGGGTACGTGGTGGGTACGTTTCGTACCCACCACGTACCCCCCACGTCCCCTACAATGAACTTCCGCTCTCCTGGGCTCAAATTATTTTTTTTGAATCTGTTTTAGGATTTGAATTTAATTTTAACTTTAATTTAAGTGGTGACATGTAAAAATCTCGGCCTATGTGCTCATACCCATTGGTGGGTACGTGGTGGGTACGTTTCGTACCCACCACGTACCCCCCACGTCCCCTACAATGAACTTCCGCTCTCCTGGGCTCAAATTATTTTTTTTTAATCTGTTTTAGGATTTGAATTTAATTTTAACTTTAATTTAAGTGGTGACATGTAAAAATCTCGGCCTATGTGCTCATACCCATTGGTGGGTACGTGGTGGGTACGTTTCGTACCCACCACGTACCCCCCACGTCCCCTACAATGAACTTCCGCTCTCCTGGGCTCAAATTATTTTTTTTGAATCTGTTTTAGGATTTGAATTTAATTTTAACTTTAATTTAAGTGGTGACATGTAAAAATCTCGGCCTATGTGCTCATACCCATTGGTGGGTACGTGGTGGGTACGTTTCGTACCCACCACGTACCCCCCACGTCCCCTACAATGAACTTCCGCTCTCCTGGGCTCAAATTATTTTTTTTGAATCTGTTTTAGGATTTGAATTTAATTTTAACTTTAATTTAAGTGGTGACATGTAAAAATCTCGGCCTATGTGCTCATACCCATTGGTGGGTACGTGGTGGGTACGTTTCGTACCCACCACGTACCCCCCACGTCCCCTACAATGAACTTCCGCTCTCCTGGGCTCAAATTATTTTTTTTTAATCTGTTTTAGGATTTGAATTTAATTTTAACTTTAATTTAAGTGGTGACATGTAAAAATCTCGGCCTATGTGCTCATACCCATTGGTGGGTACGTGGTGGGTACGTTTCGTACCCACCACGTACCCCCCACGTCCCCTACAATGAACTTCCGCTCTCCTGGGCTCAAATTATTTTTTTTGAATCTGTTTTAGGATTTGAATTTAATTTTAACTTTAATTTAAGTGGTGACATGTAAAAATCTCGGCCTATGTGCTCATACCCATTGGTGGGTACGTGGTGGGTACGTTTCGTACCCACCACGTACCCCCCACGTCCCCTACAATGAACTTCCGCTCTCCTGGGCTCAAATTATTTTTTTTGAATCTGTTTTAGGATTTGAATTTAATTTTAACTTTAATTTAAGTGGTGACATGTAAAAATCTCGGCCTATGTGCTCATACCCATTGGTGGGTACGTGGTGGGTACGTTTCGTACCCACCACGTACCCCCACGTTCCCTACAATGAACTTCCGCTCTCCTTGGCTCAAATTATTTTTTTTGAATCTGTTTTAGGATTTGAACTTAATTTTAACTTTAATTTAAGTGGTGACATGTAAAAATCTCGGCCTATGTGCTCATACCCATTGGTGGGTACGTGGTGGGTACGTTTCGTACCCACCACGTACCCTTCACGTCCCCTACAATGAACTTCCGCTCTCCTGGGCTCAAATTATTTTTTTTTAATCTGTTTTAGGATTTGAATTTAAGTTTAACTTTAATTTAAGTGGTGACATGTAAAAATCTCGGCCTATGTGCTCATACCCATTGGTGGGTACGTGGTGGGTACGTTTCGTACCCACCACGTACCCCCACGTCCCCTACAATGAACTTCCGCTCTCCTGGGCTCAAATTATTTTTTTTTAATCTGTTTTAGGATTTGAATTTAATTTTAACTTTAATTTAAGTGGTGACATGTAAAAATCTCGGCCTATGTGCTCATACCCATTGGTGGGTACGTGGTGGGTACGTTTCGTACCCACCACGTACCCCCCACGTCCCCTACAATGAACTTCCGCTCTCCTGGGCTCAAATTATTTTTTTTTAATCTGTTTTAGGATTTGAATTTAAGTTTAACTTTAATTTAAGTGGTGACATGTAAAAATCTCGGCCTATGTGCTCATACCCATTGGTGGGTACGTGGTGGGTACGTTTCGTACCCACCACGTACCCCCCACGTCCCCTACAATGAACTTCCGCTCTCCTGGGCTCAAATTATTTTTTTTGAATCTGTTTTAGGATTTGAATTTAATTTTAACTTTAATTTAAGTGGTGACATGTAAAAATCTCGGCCTATGTGCTCATACCCATTGGTGGGTACGTGGTGGGTACGTTTCGTACCCACCACGTACCCCCCACGTCCCCTACAATGAACTTCCGCTCTCCTGGGCTCAAATTATTTTTTTTGAATCTGTTTTAGGATTTGAATTTAATTTTAACTTTAATTTAAGTGGTGACATGTAAAAATCTTGGCCTATGTGCTCATACCCATTGGTGGGTACGTGGTGGGTACGTTTCGTACCCACCACGTACCCCCCACGTCCCCTACAATGAACTTCCGCTCTCCTGGGCTCAAATTATTTTTTTTGAATCTGTTTTAGGATTTGAATTTAATTTTAACTTTAATTTAAGTGGTGACATGTAAAAATCTCGGCCTATGTGCTCATACCCATTGGTGGGTACGTGGTGGGTACGTTTCGTACCCACCACGTACCCCCCATGTCCCCTACAATGAACTTCCGCTCTCCTGGGCTCAAATTATTTTTTTTTAATCTGTTTTAGGATTTGAATTTAATTTTAACTTTAATTTAAGTGGTGACATGTAAAAATCTCGGCCTATGTGCTCATACCCATTGGTGGGTACGTGGTGGGTACGTTTCGTACCCACCACGTACCCCCCACGTCCCCTACAATGAACTTCCGCTCTCCTGGGCTCAAATTATTTTTTTTGAATCTGTTTTAGGATTTGAATTTAATTTTAACTTTAATTTAAGTGGTGACATGTAAAAATCTCGGCCTATGTGCTCATACCCATTAGTGGGTACGTGGTGGGTACGTTTCGTACCCACCACGTACCCCCCACGTCCCCTACAATGAACTTCCGCTCTCCTGGGCTCAAATTATTTTTTTTGAATCTGTTTTAGGATTTGAATTTAATTTTAACTTTAATTTAAGTGGTGACATGTAAAAATCTCGGCCTATGTGCTCATACCCATTGGTGGGTACGTGGTGGGTACGTTTCGTACCCACCACGTACCCCCCACGTCCCCTACAATGAACTTCCGCTCTCCTGGGCTCAAATTATTTTTCTTTAATCTGTTTTAGGATTTGAATTTAATTTTAACTTTAATTTAAGTGGTGACATGTAAAAATCTCGGCCTTTGTGCTCATACCCATTGGTGGGTACGTTTCGTACCCACCACGTACCCCCCACGTCCCCTACAATGAACTTCCGCTCTCCTGGGCTCAAATTATTTTTTTTGAATCTGTTTTAGGATTTGAATTTAATTTTAACTTTAATTTAAGTGGTGACATGTAAAAATCTCGGCCTATGTGCTCATACCTATTGGTGGGTACGTAGTGGGTACGTTTCGTACCCACCACGTACCCCCCACGTCCCCTACAATGAACTTCCGCTCTCCAGGGCTCAAATTATTTTTTTTTAATCTGTTTTAGGATTTGAATTTAATTTTAACTTTAATTTAAGTGGTGACATGTAAAAATCTCGGCCTATGTGCTCATACCCATTGGTGGGTACGTGGTGGGTACGTTCGTACCCACCACGTACCCCCCACGTCCCCTACAATGAACTTCCGCTCTCCTGGGCTCAAATTATTTTTTTTGAATCTGTTTTAGGATTTGAATTTAATTTTAACTTTAATTTAAGTGGTGACATGTAAAAATCTCGGCCTATGTGCTCATACCCATTGGTGGGTACGTGGTGGGTACGTTTCGTACCCACCACGTACCCCCCACGTCCCCTACAATGAACTTCCGCTCTCCTGGGCTCAAATTATTTTTTTTTAATCTGTTTTAGGATTTGAATTTAATTTTAACTTTAATTTAAGTGGTGACATGTAAAATCTCGGCCTATGTGCTCATACCCATTGGTGGGTACGTGGTGGGTACGTTTCGTACCCACCACGTACCCCCACGTCCCCTACAATGAACTTCCGCTCTCCTGGGCTCAAATTATTTTTTTTGAATCTGTTTTAGGATTTGAATTTAATTTTAACTTTAATTTAAGTGGTGACATGTAAAAATCTCGGCCTATGTGCTCATACCCATTGGTGGGTACGTGGTGGGTACGTTCGTACCCACCACGTACCCCCCACGTCCCCTACAATGAACTTCCGCTCTCCTGGGCTCAAATTATTTTTTTTGAATCTGTTTTAGGATTTGAATTTAATTTTAACTTTAATTTAAGTGGTGACATGTAAAAATCTCGGCCTATGTGCTCATACCCATTGGTGGGTACGTGGTGGGTACGTTTTGTACCCACCACGTACCCCCCACGTCCCCTACAATGAACTTCCGCTCTCCTGGGCTCAAATTATTTTTTTTGAATCTGTTTTAGGATTTGAATTTAATTTTAACTTTAATTTAAGTGGTGACATGTAAAAATCTCGGCCTATGTGCTCATACCCATTGGTGGGTACGTGATGGGTACGTTTCGTACCCACCACGTACCCCCCATGTCCCCTACAATGAACTTCCGCTCTCCTGGGCTCAAATTATTTTTTTTTAATCTGTTTTAGGATTTGAATTTAATTTTAACTTTAATTTAAGTGGTGACATGTAAAAATCTCAGCCTATGTGCTCATACCCATTGGTGGGTACGTGGTGGGTACGTTTCGTACCCACCACGTACCCCCCACGTCCCCTACAATGAACTTCCGCTCTCCTGGGCTCAAATTATTTTTTTTGAATCTGTTTTAGGATTTGAATTTAATTTTAACTTTAATTTAAGTGGTGACATGTAAAAATCTCGGCCTATGTGCTCATACCCATTGGTGGGTACGTGGTGGGTACGTTTCGTACCCACCACGTACCCCCCACGTCCCCTACAATGAACTTCCGCTCTCCTGGGCTCAAATTATTTTTTTTTAATCTGTTTTAGGATTTGAATTTAATTTTAACTTTAATTTAAGTGGTGACATGTAAAAATCTCGGCCTATGTGCTCATACCCATTGGTGGGTACGTGGTGGGTACGTTTCGTACCCACCACGTACCCCCCATGTCCCCTACAATGAACTTCCGCTCTCCTGGGCTCAAATTATTTTTTTTGAATCTGTTTTAGGATTTGAATTTAATTTTAACTTTAATTTAAGTGGTGACATGTAAAAATCTCGGCCTATGTGCTCATACCCATTGGTGGGTACGTGGTGGGTACGTTCGTACCCACCACGTACCCCCAACGTCCCCTACAATGAACTTCCGCTCTCCTGGGCTCAAATTATTTTTTTTGAATCTGTTTTAGGATTTGAATTTAATTTTAACTTTAATTTAAGTGGTGACATGTAAAAATCTCGGCCTATGTGCTCATACCCATTGGTGGGTACGTGGTGGGTACGTTTCGTACCCACCACGTACCCCCCACGTCCCCTACAATGAACTTCCGCTCTCCTGGGCTCAAATTATTTTTTTTGAATCTGTTTTAGGATTTGAATTTAAGTTTAACTTTAATTTAAGTGGTGACATGTAAAAATCTCGGCCTATGTGCTCATATACATTGGTGGGTACGTGGTGGGTACGTTTCGTACCCACCACGTACCCCCACGTCCCCTACAATGAACTTCCGCTCTCCTGGGCTCAAATTATTTTTTTTGAATCTGTTTTAGGATTTGAATTTAATTTTAACTTTAATTTAAGTGGTGACATGTAAAAATCTCGGCCTATGTGCTCATACCCATTGGTGGGTACGTGGTGGGTACGTTTCGTACCCACCACGTACCCCCACGTCCCCTACAATGAACTTCCGCTCTCCTGGGCTCAAATTATTTTTTTTGAATCTGTTTTAGGATTTGAATTTAATTTTAACTTTAATTTAAGTGGTGACATGTAAAAATCTCGGCCTATGTGCTCATACCCATTGGTGGGTACGTGGTGGGTACGTTTCGTACCCACCACGTACCCCCCACGTCCCCTACAATGAACTTCCGCTCTCCTGGGCTCAAATTTTTTTTTTTTAATCTGTTTTAGGATTTGAATTTAATTTTAACTTTAATTTAAGTTGTGACATGTAAAAATCTCGGCCTATGTGCTCATACCCATTGGTGGGTACGTGGTGGGTACGTTTCGTACCCACCACGTACCCCCCATGTCCCCTACAATGAACTTCCGCTCTCCTGGGCTCAAATTATTTTTTTTTAATCTGTTTTAGGATTTGAATTTAATTTTAACTTTAATTTAAGTGGTGACATGTAAAAATCTCGGCCTATGTGCTCATACCCATTGGTGGGTACGTGGTGGGTACGTTTCGTACCCACCACGTACCCCCCACGTCCCCTACAATGAACTTCCGCTCTCCTGGGCTCAAATTATTTTTTTTGAATCTGTTTTAGGATTTGAATTTAATTTTAACTTTAATTTAAGTGGTGACATGTAAAAATCTCGGCCTATGTGCTCATACCCATTGGTGGGTACGTGGTGGGTACGTTTCGTACCCACCACGTACCCCCCACGTCCCCTACAATGAACTTCCGCTCTCCTGGGCTCAAATTATTTTTTTTTAATCTGTTTTAGGATTTGAATTTAAGTTTAACTTTAATTTAAGTGGTGACATGTAAAAATCTCGGCCTATGTGCTCATACCCATTGGTGGGTACGTGGTGGGTACGTTTCGTACCCACCACGTACCCCCCACGTCCCCTACAATGAACTTCCGCTCTCCTGGGCTCAAATTATTTTTTTTGAATCTGTTTTAGGATTTGAATTTAATTTTAACTTTAATTTAAGTGGTGACATGTAAAAATCTCGGCCTATGTGCTCATACCCATTGGTGGGTACGTGGTGGGTACGTTTCGTACCCACCACGTACCCCCCACGTCCCCTACAATGAACTTCCGCTCTCCTGGGCTCAAATTATTTTTTTTTAATCTGTTTTAGGATTTGAATTTAAGTTTAACTTTAATTTAAGTGGTGACATGTAAAAATCTCGGCCTATGTGCTCATACCCATTGGTGGGTACGTGGTGGGTACGTTTCGTACCCACCACGTACCCCCCACGTCCCCTACAATGAACTTCCGCTCTCCTGGGCTCAAATTATTTTTTTTGAATCTGTTTTAGGATTTGAATTTAAGTTTAACTTTAATTTAAGTGGTGACATGTAAAAATCTCGGCCTATGTGCTCATATACATTGGTGGGTACGTGGTGGGTACGTTTCGTACCCACCACGTACCCCCCACGTCCCCTACAATGAACTTCCGCTCTCCTGGGCTCAAATTATTTTTTTTGAATCTGTTTTAGGATTTGAATTTAATTTTAACTTTAATTTAAGTGGTGACATGTAAAAATCTCGGCCTATGTGCTCATACCCATTGGTGGGTACGTGGTGGGTACGTTTCGTACCCACCACGTACCCCCCACGTCCCCTACAATGAACTTCCGCTCTCCTGGGCTCAAATTATTTTTTTTGAATCTGTTTCAGGATTTGAATTTAAGTTTAACTTTAATTTAAGTGGTGACATGTAAAAATCTCGGCCTATGTGCTCATACCCATTGGTGGGTACGTGGTGGGTACGTTTCGTACCCACCACGTACCCCCCACGTCCCCTACAATGAACTTCCGCTCTCCTGGGCTCAAATTATTTTTTTTGAATCTGTTTTAGGATTTGAATTTAATTTTAACTTTAATTTAAGTGGTGACATGTAAAAATCTCGGCCTATGTGCTCATACCCATTGGTGGGTACGTGGTGGGTACGTTCGTACCCACCACGTACCCCCCACGTCCCCTACAATGAACTTCCGCTCTCCTGGGCTCAAATTATGTTTTTTGAATCTGTTTTAGGATTTGAATTTAATTTTAACTTTAATTTAAGTGGTGACATGTAAAAATCTCGGCCTATGTGCTCATACCCATTGGTGGGTACGTGGTGGGTACGTTTCGTACCCACCACGTACCCCCCACGTCCCCTACAATGAACTTCCGCTCTCCTGGGCTCAAATTATTTTTTTTTAATCTGTTTTAGGATTTGAATTTAATTTTAACTTTAATTTAAGTGGTGACATGTAAAAATCTCGGCCTATGTGCTCATACCCATTGGTGAGTACGTGGTGGGTACGTTTCGTACCCACCACGTACCCCCCATGTCCCCTACAATGAACTTCCGCTCTCCTGGACTCAAATTATTTTTTTTTAATCTGTTTTAGGATTTGAATTTAATTTTAACTTTAATTTAAGTGGTGACATGTAAAAAGCTCGGCCTATGTGCTCATACCCATTGGTGGGTACGTGGTGGGTACGTTTCGTACCCACCACGTACCCCCCACGTCCCCTACAATGAACTTCCGCTCTCCTGGGCTCAAATTATTTTTTTTGAATCTGTTTTAGGATTTGAATTTAAGTTTAACTTTAATTTAAGTGGTGACATGTAAAAATCTGGGCCTATGTGCTCATACCCATTGGTGGGTACGTGGTGGGTACGTTTCGTACCCACCACGTACCCCCCACGTCCCCTACAATGAACTTCCGCTCTCCTGGGCTCAAATTATTTTTTTTGAATCTGTTTTAGGATTTGAATTTAATTTTAACTTTAATTTAAGTGGTGACATGTAAAAATCTCGGCCTATGTGCTCATACCCATTGGTGGGTACGTGGTGGGTACGTTTCGTACCCACCACGTATCCCCCACGTCCCCTACAATGAACTTCCGCTCTCCTGGGCTCAAATTATGTTTTTTTAATCTGTTTTAGGATTTGAATTTAAGTTTAACTTTAATTTAAGTGGTGACATGTAAAAATCTCGGCCTATGTGCTCATACCCATTGGTGGGTACGTGGTGGGTACGTTTCGTACCCACCACGTACCCCCCACGTCCCCTACAATGAACTTCCACTCTCCTGGGCTCAAATTATTTTTTTTGAATCTGTTTTAGGATTTGAATTTAATTTTAACTTTAATTTAAGTGGTGACATGTAAAAATCTCGGCCTATGTGCTCATACCCATTGGTGGGTACGTGGTGGGTACGTTTCGTACCCACCACGTACCCCCCACGTCCCCTACAATGAACTTCCGCTCTCCTGGGCTCAAATTATTTTTTTTGAATCTGTTTTAGGATTTGAATTTAAGTTTAACTTTAATTTAAGTGGTGACATGTAAAAATCTCGGCCTATGTGCTCATACCCATTGGTGGGTACGTGGTGGGTACGTTTCGTACCCACCACGTACCCCCCACGTCCCCTACAATGAACTTCCGCTCTCCTGGGCTCAAATTATTTTTTTTGAATCTGTTTTAGGATTTGAATTTAATTTTAACTTTAATTTAAGTGGTGACATGTAAAAATCTCGGCCTATGTGCTCATACCCATTGGTGGGTACGTGGTGGGTACGTTTCGTACCCACCACGTACCCCCCACGTCCCCTACAATGAACTTCCGCTCTCCTGGGCTCAAATTATTTTTTTTGAATCTGTTTTAGGATTTGAGTTTAAGTTTAACTTTAATTTAAGTGGTGACATGTAAAAATCTCGGCCTATGTGCTCATACCCATTGGTGGGTACGTGGTGGGTACGTTTCGTACCCACCACGTACCCCCCACGTCCCCTACAATGAACTTCCGCTCTCCTGGGCTCAAATTATTTTTTTTGAATCTGTTTTAGGATTTGAATTTAATTTTAACTTTAATTTAAGTGGTGACATGTAAAAATCTCGGCCTATGTGCTCATACCCATTGGTGGGTACGTGGTGGGTACGTTTCATACCCACCACGTACCCCCCACGTCCCCTACAATGAACTTCCGCTCTCCTGGGCTCAAATTATTTTTTTTTAATCTGTTTTAGGATTTGAATTTAAGTTTAACTTTAATTTAAGTGGTGACATGTAAAAATCTCGGCCTATGTGCTCATACCCATTGGTGGGTACGTGGTGGGTACGTTTCGTACCCACCACGTACCCCCCACGTCCCCTACAATGAACTTCCGCTCTCCTGGGCTCAAATTATTTTTTTTGAATCTGTTTTAGGATTTGAATTTAATTTTAACTTTAATTTAAGTGGTGACATGTAAAAATCTCGGCCTATGTGCTCATACCCATTGGTGGGTACGTGGTGCGTACGTTTCGTACCCACCACGTACCCCCCATGTCCCCTACAATGAACTTCCGCTCTCCTGGGCTCAAATTATTTTTTTTTAATCTGTTTTAGGATTTGAATTTAATTTTAACTTTAATTTAAGTGGTGACATGTAAAAATCTCGGCCTATGTGCTCATACCCATTGGTGGGTACGTGGTGGGTACGTTTCGTACCCACCACGTACCCCCCATGTCCCCTACAATGATCTTCCGCTCTCCTGGGCTCAAATTATTTTTTTTTAATCTGTTTTAGGATTTGAATTTAATTTTAACTTTAATTTAAGTGGTGACATGTAAAAATCTCAGCCTATGTGCTCATACCCATTGGTGGGTACGTGGTGGGTACGTTTCGTACCCACCACGTACCCCCCACGTCCGCTACAATGAACTTCCGCTCTCCTAGGCTCAAATTATTTTTTTTGAATCTGTTTTAGGATTTGAATTTAATTTTAACTTTAATTTAAGTGGTGACATGTAAAAATCTCGGCCTATGTGCTCATACCCATTGGTGGGTACGTGGTGGGTACGTTCGTACCCACCACGTACCCCCCACGTCCCCTACAATGAACTTCCGCTCTCCTGGGCTCAAATTATTTTTTTTGAATCTGTTTTAGGATTTGAATTTAATTTTAACTTTAATTTAAGTGGTGACATGTAAAAATCTCGGCCTATGTGCTCATACCCATTGGTGGGTACGTGGTGGGTACGTTTCGTACCCACCACGTACCCCCCACGTCCCCTACAATGAACTTCCGCTCTCCTGGGCTCAAATTATTTTTTTTGAATCTGTTTTAGGATTTGAATTTAATTTTAACTTTAATTTAAGTGGTGACATGTAAAAATCTCGGCCTATGTGCTCATACCCATTGGTGGGTACGTTTTGCGTACGTTTCGTACCCACCACGTACCCCCCATGTCCCCTACAATGAACTTCCGCTCTCCTGGGCTCAAATTATTTTTTTTTAATCTGTTTTAGGATTTGAATTTAATTTTAACTTTAATTTAAGTGGTGACATGTAAAAATCTCGGCCTATGTGCTCATACCCATTGGTGGGTACGTGGTGGGTACGTTTCGTACCCACCACGTACCCCCCACGTCCCCTACAATGAACTTCCGCTCTCCTGGGCTCAAATTATTTTTTTTGAATCTGTTTTAGGATTTGAATTTAATTTTAACTTTAATTTAAGTGGTGACATGTAAAAATCTCGGCCTATGTGCTCATACCCATTGGTGGGTACGTGGTGGGTACGTTCGTACCCACCACGTACCCCCCACGTCCCCTACAATGAACTTCCGCTCTCCTGGGCTCAAATTATTTTTTTTGAATCTGTTTTAGGATTTGAATTTAATTTTAACTTTAATTTAAGTGGTGACATGTAAAAATCTCGGCCTATGTGCTCATACCCATTGGTGGGTACGTGGTGGGTACGTTTCGTACCCACCACGTACCCCCCATGTCCCCTACAATGATCTTCCGCTCTCCTGGGCTCAAATTATTTTTTTTTAATCTGTTTTAGGATTTGAATTTAATTTTAACTTTAATTTAAGTGGTGACATGTAAAAATCTCGGCCTATGTGCTCATACCCATTGGTGGGTACGTGGTGGGTACGTTTCGTACCCACCACGTACCCCCCACGTCCCCTACAATGAACTTCCGCTCTCCTGGGCTCAAATTATTTTTTTTGAATCTGTTTTAGGATTTGAATTTAATTTTAACTTTAATTTAAGTGGTGACATGTAAAAATCTCGGCCTATGTGCTCATACCCATTGGTGGGTACGTGGTGGGTACGTTCGTACCCACCACGTACCCCCCACGTCCCCTACAATGAACTTCCGCTCTCCTGGGCTCAAATTATTTTTTTTGAATCTGTTTTAGGATTTGAATTTAATTTTAACTTTAATTTAAGTGGTGACATGTAAAAATCTCGGCCTATGTGCTCATACCCATTGGTGGGTACGTGGTGGGTACGTTTCGTACCCACCACGTACCCCCCACGTCCCCTACAATGAACTTCCGCTCTCCTGGGCTCAAATTATTTTTTTTGAATCTGTTTTAGGATTTGAATTTAATTTTAACTTTAATTTAAGTGGTGACATGTAAAAATCTCGGCCTATGTGCTCATACCCATTGGTGGGTACGTGGTGGGTACGTTTCGTACCCACCACGTACCCCCCATGTCCCCTACAATGAACTTCCGCTCTCCTGGGCTCAAATTATTTTTTTTTAATCTGTTTTAGGATTTGAATTTAATTTTAACTTTAATTTAAGTGGTGACATGTAAAAATCTCGGCCTATGTGCTCATACCCATTGGTGGGTACGTGGTGGGTACGTTTCGTACCCACCACGTACCCCCCATGTCCCCTACAATGAACTTCCGCTCTCCTGGGCTCAAATTATTTTTTTTTAATCTGTTTTAGGATTTGAATTTAATTTTAACTTTAATTTAAGTGGTGACATGTAAAAATCTCGGCCTATGTGCTCATACCCATTGGTGGGTACGTGGTGGGTACGTTTCGTACCCACCACGTACCCCCACGTCCCCTACAATGAACTTCCGCTCTCCTGGGCTCAAATTATTTTTTTTGAATCTGTTTTAGGATTTGAATTTAATTTTAACTTTAATTTAAGTGGTGACATGTAAAAATCTCGGCCTATGTGCTCATACCCATTGGTGGGTACGTGGTGGGTACGTTCGTACCCACCATGTACCCCCCACGTCCCCTACAATGAACTTCCGCTCTCCTGGGCTCAAATTATTTTTTTTGAATCTGTTTTAGGATTTGAATTTAATTTTAACTTTAATTTAAGTGGTGACATGTAAAAATCTCGTCCTATGTGCTCATACCCTTTGGTGGGTTCGTGGTGCGTACGTTTCGTACCCACCACGTACCCCCCATGTCCTCTACAATGAACTTCCGCTCTCCTGGGCTCAAATTATTTTTTTTTAATCTGTTTTAGGATTTGAATTTAATTTTAACTTTAATTTAAGTGGTGACATGTAAAAATCTCGGCCTATGTGCTCATACCCATTGGTGGGTACGTGGTGGGTACGTTTCGTACCCACCACGTACCCCCCACGTCCCCTACAATGAACTTCCGCTCTCCTGGGCTCAAATTATTTTTTTTGAATCTGTTTTAGGATTTGAATTTAATTTTAACTTTAATTTAAGTGGTGACATGTAAAAATCTCGGCCTATGTGCTCATACCCATTGGTGGGTACGTGGTGGGTACGTTCGTACCCACCATGTACCCCCCACGTCCCCTACAATGAACTTCCGCTCTCCTGGGCTCAAATTATTTTTTTTGAATCTGTTTTAGGATTTGAATTTAATTTTAACTTTAATTTAAGTGGTGACATGTAAAAATCTCGTCCTATGTGCTCATACCCTTTGGTGGGTTCGTGGTGCGTACGTTTCGTACCCACCACGTACCCCCCATGTCCCCTACAATGAACTTCCGCTCTCCTGGGCTCAAATTATTTTTTTTTAATCTGTTTTAGGATTTGAATTTAATTTTAACTTTAATTTAAGTGGTGACATGTAAAAATCTCGGCCTATGTGCTCATACCCATTGGTGGGTACGTGGTGGGTACGTTTCGTACCCACCACGTACCCCCCACGTCCCCTACAATGAACTTCCGCTCTCCTGGGCTCAAATTATTTTTTTTGAATCTGTTTTAGGATTTGAATTTAATTTTAACTTTAATTTAAGTGGTGACATGTAAAAATCTCGGCCTATGTGCTCATACCCATTGGTGGGTACGTGGTGGGTACGTTTCGTACCCACCACGTACCCCCCACGTCCCCTACAATGAACTTCCGCTCTCCTGGGCTCAAATTATTTTTTTTGAATCTGTTTTAGGATTTGAATTTAATTTTAACTTTAATTTAAGTGGTGACATGTAAAAATCTCGGCCTATGTGCTCATACCCATTGGTGGGTACGTGGTGGGTACGTTTCGTACCCACCACGTACCCCCCACGTCCCCTACAATGAACTTCCGCTCTCCTGGGCTCAAATTATTTTTTTTGAATCTGTTTTAGGATTTGAATTTAATTTTAACTTTAATTTAAGTGGTGACATGTAAAAATCTCGGCCTATGTGCTCATACCCATTGGTGGGTACGTGGTGGGTACGTTTCGTACCCACCACGTATCCCCCACGTCCCCTACAATGAACTTCCGCTCTCCTGGGCTCAAATTATTTTTTTTGAATCTGTTTTAAGATTTGAATTTAATTTTAACTTTAATTTAAGTGGTGACATGTAAAAATCTCGGCCTATGTGCTCATACCCATTGGTGGGTACGTGGTGGGTACGTTCGTACCCACCACGTACCCCCCACGTCCCCTACAATGAACTTCCGCTCTCCTGGGCTCAAATTATTTTTTTTGAATCTGTTTTAGGATTTGAATTTAATTTTAACTTTAATTTAAGTGGTGACATGTAAAAATCTCGGCCTATGTGCTCATACCCATTGGTGGGTACGTGGTGCGTACGTTTCGTACCCACCACGTACCCCCCATGTCCCCTACAATGAACTTCCGCTCTCCTGGGCTCAAATTATTTTTTTTTAATCTGTTTTAGGATTTGAATTTAATTTTAACTTTAATTTAAGTGGTGACATGTAAAAATCTCGGCCTATGTGCTCATACCCATTGGTGGGTACGTGGTGGGTACGTTTCGTACCCACCACGTACCCCCCACGTCCCCTACAATGAACTTCCGCTCTCCTGGGCTCAAATTATTTTTTTTGAATCTGTTTTAGGATTTGAATTTAATTTTAACTTTAATTTAAGTGGTGACATGTAAAAATCTCGGCCTATGTGCTCATACCCATTGGTGGGTACGTGGTGGGTACGTTCGTACCCACCACGTACCCCCCACGTCCCCTACAATGAACTTCCGCTCTCCTGGGCTCAAATTATTTTTTTTGAATCTGTTTTAGGATTTGAATTTAATTTTAACTTTAATTTAAGTGGTGACATGTAAAAATCTCGGCCTATGTGCTCATACCCATTGGTGGGTACGTGGTGGGTACGTTTCGTACCCACCACGTACCCCCCATGTCCCCTACAATGAACTTCCGCTCTCCTGGGCTCAAATTATTTTTTTTTAATCTGTTTTAGGATTTGAATTTAATTTTAACTTTAATTTAAGTGGTGACATGTAAAAATCTCACCCTATGTGCTCATACCCATTGGTGGGTACGTGGTGGGTACGTTTCGTACCCACCACGTACCCCCCACGTCCCCTACAATGAACTTCCGCTCTCCTGGGCTCAAATTTTTTTTTTTGAATCTGTTTTAGGATTTGAATTTAATTTTAACTTTAATTTAAGTGGTGACATGTAAAAATCTCGGCCTATGTGCTCATACTTATTGGTGGGTACGTGGTGGGTACGTTTCGTACCCACCACGTACCCCCCACGTCCCCTACAATGAACTTCCGCTCTCTTGGGCTCAAATTATTTTTTTTGAATCTGTTTTAGGATTTGAATTTAATTTTAACTTTAATTTAAGTGGTGACATGTAAAAATCTCGGCCTATGTGCTCATACCCATTGGTGGGTACGTGGTGGGTACGTTCGTACCCACCATGTACCCCCCACGTCCCCTACAATGAACTTCCGCTCTCCTGGGCTCAAATTATTTTTTTTGAATCTGTTTTAGGATTTGAATTTAATTTTAACTTTAATTTAAGTGGTGACATGTAAAAATCTCGTCCTATGTGCTCATACCCATTGGTGGGTACGTGGTGGGTACGTTTCGTACCCACCACGTACCCCCCACGTCCCCTACAATGAACTTCCGCTCTCCTGGGCTCAAATTATTTTTTTTGAATCTGTTTTAGGATTTGAATTTAATTTTAACTTTAATTTAAGTGGTGACATGTAAAAATCTCGGCCTATGTGCTCATACCCATTGGTGGGTACGTGGTGGGTACGTTCGTACCCACCATGTACCCCCCACGTCCCCTACAATGAACTTCCGCTCTCCTGGGCTCAAATTATTTTTTTTGAATCTGTTTTAGGATTTGAATTTAATTTTAACTTTAATTTAAGTGGTGACATGTAAAAATCTCGTCCTATGTGCTCATACCCATTGGTGGGTACGTGGTGGGTACGTTTCGTACCCACCACGTACCCCCCACGTCCCCTACAATGAACTTCCGCTCTCCTGGGCTCAAATTATTTTTTTTGAATCTGTTTTAGGATTTGAATTTAATTTTAACTTTAATTTAAGTGGTGACATGTAAAAATCTCGGCCTATGTGCTCATACCCATTGGTGGGTACGTGGTGCGTACGTTTCGTACCCACCACGTACCCCCCATGTCCCCTACAATGAACTTCCGCTCTCCTGGGCTCAAATTATTTTTTTTTAATCTGTTTTAGGATTTGAATTTAATTTTAACTTTAATTTAAGTGGTGACATGTAAAAATCTCGGCCTATGTGCTCATACCCATTGGTGGGTACGTGGTGGGTACGTTTCGTACCCACCACGTACCCCCCACGTCCCCTACAATGAACTTCCGCTCTCCTGGGCTCAAATTATTTTTTTTGAATCTGTTTTAGGATTTGAATTTAATTTTAACTTTAATTTAAGTGGTGACATGTAAAAATCTCGGCCTATGTGCTCATACCCATTGGTGGGTACGTGGTGGGTACGTTCGTACCCACCACGTACCCCCCACGTCCCCTACAATGAACTTCCGCTCTCCTGGGCTCAAATTATTTTTTTTGAATCTGTTTTAGGATTTGAATTTAATTTTAACTTTAATTTAAGTGGTGACATGTAAAAATCTCGGCCTATGTGCTCATACCCATTGGTGGGTACGTGGTGGGTACGTTTCGTACCCACCACGTACCCCCCATGTCCCCTACAATGAACTTCCGCTCTCCTGGGCTCAAATTATTTTTTTTTAATCTGTTTTAGGATTTGAATTTAATTTTAACTTTAATTTAAGTGGTGACATGTAAAAATCTCACCCTATGTGCTCATACCCATTGGTGGGTACGTGGTGGGTACGTTTCGTACCCACCACGTACCCCCCACGTCCCCTACAATGAACTTCCGCTCTCCTGGGCTCAAATTTTTTTTTTTTAATCTGTTTTAGGATTTGAATTTAATTTTAACTTTAATTTAAGTGGTGACATGTAAAAATCTCGGCCTATGTGCTCATACTTATTGGTGGGTACGTGGTGGGTACGTTTCGTACCCACCACGTACCCCCCACGTCCCCTACAATGAACTTCCGCTCTCTTGGGCTCAAATTATTTTTTTTGAATCTGTTTTAGGATTTGAATTTAATTTTAACTTTAATTTAAGTGGTGACATGTAAAAATCTCGGCCTATGTGCTCATACCCATTGGTGGGTACGTGGTGGGTACGTTCGTACCCACCATGTACCCCCCACGTCCCCTACAATGAACTTCCGCTCTCCTGGGCTCAAATTATTTTTTTTGAATCTGTTTTAGGATTTGAATTTAATTTTAACTTTAATTTAAGTGGTGACATGTAAAAATCTCACCCTATGTGCTCATACCCATTGGTGGGTACGTGGTGGGTACGTTTCGTACCCACCACGTACCCCCCACGTCCCCTACAATGAACTTCCGCTCTCCTGGGCTCAAATTTTTTTTTTTGAATCTGTTTTAGGATTTGAATTTAATTTTAACTTTAATTTAAGTGGTGACATGTAAAAATCTCGGCCTATGTGCTCATACTTATTGGTGGGTACGTGGTGGGTACGTTTCGTACCCACCACGTACCCCCCACGTCCCCTACAATGAACTTCCGCTCTCTTGGGCTCAAATTATTTTTTTTGAATCTGTTTTAGGATTTGAATTTAATTTTAACTTTAATTTAAGTGGTGACATGTAAAAATCTCGGCCTATGTGCTCATACCCATTGGTGGGTACGTGGTGGGTACGTTCGTACCCACCATGTACCCCCCACGTCCCCTACAATGAACTTCCGCTCTCCTGGGCTCAAATTATTTTTTTTGAATCTGTTTTAGGATTTGAATTTAATTTTAACTTTAATTTAAGTGGTGACATGTAAAAATCTCGTCCTATGTGCTCATACCCATTGGTGGGTACGTGGTGGGTACGTTTCGTACCCACCACGTACCCCCCACGTCCCCTACAATGAACTTCCGCTCTCCTGGGCTCAAATTATTTTTTTTGAATCTGTTTTAGGATTTGAATTTAATTTTAACTTTAATTTAAGTGGAGACATGTAAAAATCTCGGCCTATGTGCTCATACCCATTGGTGGGTACGTGGTGGGTACGTTTCGTACCCACCACGTACCCCCCACGTCCCCTACAATGAACTTCCGCTCTCCTGGGCTCAAATTATTTTTTTTTAATCTGTTTTAGGATTTGAATTTAAGTTTAACTTTAATTTAAGTGGTGACATGTAAAAATCTCGGCCTATGTGCTCATACCCATTGGTGGGTACGTGGTGGGTACGTTTCGTACCCACCACGTACCCCCCACGTCCCCTACAATGAACTTCCGCTCTCCTGGGCTCAAATTATTTTTTTTGAATCTGTTTTAGGATTTGAATTTAATTTTAACTTTAATTTAAGTGGTGACATGTAAAATCTCGGCCTATGTGCTCATACCCATTGGTGGGTACGTGGTGGGTACGTTTCGTACCCACCACGTACCCCCCACGTCCCCTACAATGAACTTCCGCTCTCCTGGGCTCAAATTATTTTTTTTGAATCTGTTTTAGGATTTGAATTTAATTTTAACTTTAATTTAAGTGGTGACATGTAAAAATCTTGGCCTATGTGCTCATACCCATTGGTGGGTACGTTCGTACCCACCACGTACCCCCACGTCCCCTACAATGAACTTCCGCTCTCCTGGGCTCAAATTATTTTTTTTGAATCTGTTTTAGGATTTGAATTTACTTTTAACTTTAATTTAAGTGGTGACATGTAAAAATCTCGGCCTATGTGCTCATACCCATTGGTGGGTACGTGGTGGGTACGTTCCGTACCCACCACGTACCCCCCACGTCCCCTACAATGAACTTCCGCTCTCCTGGGCTCAAATTATTTTTTTTGAATCTGTTTTAGGATTTGAATTTAATTTTAACTTTAATTTAAGTGGTGACATGTAAAAATCTCGGCCTATGTGCTCATACCCATTGGTGGGTACGTGGTGGGTACGTTTCGTACCCACCACGTACCCCCCACGTCCCCTACAATGAACTTCCGCTCTCCTGGGCTCAAATTATTTTTTTTGAATCTGTTTTAGGATTTGAACTTAATTTTAACTTTAATTTAAGTGGTGACATGTAAAAACCTCGGCCTATGTGCTCATACCCATTGGTGGGTACGTGGTGGGTACGTTTCGTACCCACCACGTACCCCCCACGTCCCCTACAATGAACTTCCGCTCTCCTGGGCTCAAATTATTTTTTTTTAATCTGTTTTAGGATTTGAATTTAATTTTAACTTTTATTTAAGTGGTGACATGTAAAAATCTCTTCCTATGTGCTCATACCCATTGGTGGGTACGTGGTGGGTACGTTTCGTACCCACCACGTACCCCCCACGTCCCCTACAATGAACTTCCGCTCTCCTGGGCTCAAATTATTTTTTTTGAATCTGTTTTAGGATTTGAATTTAATTTTAACTTTAATTTTAGTGGAGACATGTAAAAATCTCGGCCTATGTGCTCATACCCATTGGTGGGTACGTGGTGGGTACGTTTCGTACCCACCACGTACCCCCCACGTCCCCTACAATGAACTTCCGCTCTCCTGGGCTCAAATTATTTTTTTTTAATCTGTTTTAGGATTTGAATTTAAGTTTAACTTTAATTTAAGTGGTGACATGTAAAAATCTCGGCCTATGTGCTCATACCCATTGGTGGGTACGTGGTGGGTACGTTTCGTACCCACCACGTACCCCCCATGTCCCCTACAATGAACTTCCGCTCTCCTGGGCTCAAATTATTTTTTTTTAATCTGTTTTAGGATTTGAATTTAATTTTAACTTTAATTTAAGTGGTGACATGTAAAAATCTCGGCCTATGTGCTCATACCCATTGGTGGGTACGTGGTGGGTACGTTTCGTACCCACCACGTACCCCCCACGTCCCCTACAATGAACTTCCGCTCTCCTGGGCTCAAATTATTTTTTTTGAATCTGTTTTAGGATTTGAATTTAATTTTAACTTTAATTTAAGTGGTGACATGTAAAAATCTCGGCCTATGTGCTCATACCCATTGGTGGGTACGTGGTGGGTACGTTCCGTACCCACCACGTACCCCCACGTCCCCTACAATGAACTTCCGCTCTCCTGGGCTCAAATTATTTTTTTTGAATCTGTTTTAGGATTTGAATTTAATTTTAACTTTAATTTAAGTGGTGACATGTAAAAATCTCGGCCTATGTGCTCATACCCATTGGTGGGTACGTGGTGGGTACGTTCCGTACCCACCACGTACCCCCCACGTCCCCTACAATGAACTTCCGCTCTCCTGGGCTCAAATTATTTTTTTTGAATCTGTTTTAGGATTTGAATTTAATTTTAACTTTAATTTAAGTGGTGACATGTAAAAATCTCGGCCTATGTGCTCATACCCATTGGTGGGTACGTGGTGGGTACGTTTCGTACCCACCACGTACCCCCCACGTCCCCTACAATGAACTTCCGCTCTCCTGGGCTCAAATTATTTTTTTTGAATCTGTTTTAGGATTTGAACTTAATTTTAACTTTAATTTAAGTGGTGACATGTAAAAACCTCGGCCTATGTGCTCATACCCATTGGTGGGTACGTGGTGGGTACGTTTCGTACCCACCACTTACCCTCCACGTCCCCTACAATGAACTTCCGCTCTCCTGGGCTCAAATTATTTTTTTTGAATCTGTTTTAGGATTTGAATTTAATTTTAACTTTAATTTAAGTGGAGACATGTAAAAATCTCGGCCTATGTGCTCATACCCATTGGTGGGTACGTGGTGGGTACGTTTCGTACCCACCACGTACCCCCCACGTCCCCTACAATGAACTTCCGCTCTCCTGGGCTCAAATTATTTTTTTTTAATCTGTTTTAGGATTTGAATTTAAGTTTAACTTTAATTTAAGTGGTGACATGTAAAAATCTCGGCCTATGTGCTCATACCCATTGGTGGGTACGTGGTGGGTACGTTTCGTACCCACCACGTACCCCCCACGTCCCCTACAATGAACTTCCGCTCTCCTGGGCTCAAATTATTTTTTTTGAATCTGTTTTAGGATTTGAATTTAATTTTAACTTTAATTTAAGTGGTGACATGTAAAAATCTCGGCCTATGTGCTCATACTCATTGGTGGGTACGTGGTGGGTACGTTTCGTACCCACCACGTACCCCCCACGTCCCCTACAATGAACTTCCGCTCTCCTGGGCTCAAATTATTTTTTTTGAATCTGTTTTAGAATTTGAATTTAATTTTAACTTTAATTTAAGTGGTGACATGTAAAAATCTCGGCCTATGTGCTCATACCCATTGGTGGGTACGTGGTGGGTACGTTTCGTACCCACCACGTACCCCCCACGTCCCCTACAATGAACTTCCGCTCTCCTGGACTCAAATTATTTTTTTTGAATCTGTTTTAGGATCTGAATTTAATTTTAACTTTAATTTAACTGGTGACATGTAAAACTCTCGGCCTATGTGCTCATACCCATTGGTGGGTACGTGGTGGGTACGTTTCGTACCCACCACGTACCCCCCACGTCCCCTACAATGAACTTCCGCTCTCCTGGGCTCAAATTATTTTTTTTTAATCTGTTTTAGGATTTGAATTTAATTTTAACTTTAATTTAACCGGTGACATGTAAAAATCTCGGCCTATGTGCTCATACCCATTGGTGGGTACGTGGTGGGTACGTTTCGTACCCACCACGTACCCCCCACGTCCCCTACAATGAACTTCCGCTCTCCTGGGCTCAAATTATTTTTTTTGAATCTGTTTTAGGATTTGAATTTAATTTTAACTTTAATTTAAGTGGTGACATGTAAAAATCTCGGCCTATGTGCTCATACCCATTGGTGGGTACGTGGTGGGTACGTTTCGTACCCACCACGTACCCCCCACGTCCCCTACAATGAACTTCCGCTCTCCTGGGCTCAAATTATTTTTTTTGAATCTGTTTTAGGATTTGAATTTAATTTTAACTTTAATTTAAGTGGTGACATGTAAAAATCTCGGCCTATGTGCTCATACCCATTGGTGGGTACGTGGTGGGTACGTTCCGTACCCACCACGTACCCCCCACGTCCCCTACAATGAACTTCCGCTCTCCTGGGCTCAAATTATTTTTTTTGAATCTGTTTTAGGATTTGAATTTAATTTTAACTTTAATTTAAGTGGTGACATGTAAAAATCTCGGCCTATGTGCTCATACCCATTGGTGGGTACGTGGTGGGTACGTTTCGTACCCACCACGTACCCCCCACGTCCCCTACAATGAACTTCCGCTCTCCTGGGCTCCAATTATTTTTTTTGAATCTGTTTTAGGATTTGAACTTAATTTTAACTTTAATTTAAGTGGTGACATGTAAAAATCTCGGCCTATGTGCTCATACCCATTGGTGGGTACGTGGTGGGTACGTTTTGTACCCACCACTTACCCTCCACGTCCCCTACAATGAACTTCCGCTCTCCTGGGGCTCAAATTATTTTTTTTGAATCTGTTTTAGGATTTGAATTTAATTTTAACTTTTATTTAAGTGGTGACATGTAAAAATCTCGGCCTATGTGCTCATACCCATTGGTGGGTACGTGGTGGGTACGTTTCGTACCCACCACGTACCCCCCACGTCCCCTACAATGAACTTCCGCTCTCCTGGGCTCAAATTATTTTTTTTGAATCTGTTTTAGGATTTGAATTTAATTTTAACTTTAATTTAAGTGGAGACATGTAAAAATCTCGGCCTATGTGCTCATACCCATTGGTGGGTACGTGGTGGGTACGTTTCGTACCCACCACGTACCCCCCACGTCCCCTACAATGAACTTCCGCTCTCCTGGGCTCAAATTATTTTTTTTTAATCTGTTTTAGGATTTGAATTTAAGTTTAACTTTAATTTAAGTGGTGACATGTAAAAATCTCGGCCTATGTGCTCATACCCATTGGTGGGTACGTGGTGGGTACGTTTCGTACCCACCACGTACCCCCCACGTCCCCTACAATGAACTTCCGCTCTCCTGGGCTCAAATTATTTTTTTTGAATCTGTTTTAGGATTTGAATTTAATTTTAACTTTAATTTAAGTGGTGACATGTAAAATCTCGGCCTATGTGCTCATACCCATTGGTGGGTACGTGGTGGGTACGTTTCGTACCCACCACGTACCCCCCACGTCCCCTACAATGAACTTCCGCTCTCCTGGGCTCAAATTATTTTTTTTGAATCTGTTTTAGGATTTGAATTTAATTTTAACTTTAATTTAAGTGGTGACATGTAAAAATCTTGGCCTATGTGCTCATACCCATTGGTGGGTACGTTCGTACCCACCACGTACCCCCACGTCCCCTACAATGAACTTCCGCTCTCCTGGGCTCAAATTATTTTTTTTGAATCTGTTTTAGGATTTGAATTTAATTTTAACTTTAATTTAAGTGGTGACATGTAAAAATCTCGGCCTATGTGCTCATACCCATTGGTGGGTACGTGGTGGGTACGTTCCGTACCCACCACGTACCCCCCACGTCCCCTACAATGAACTTCCGCTCTCCTGGGCTCAAATTATTTTTTTTGAATCTGTTTTAGGATTTGAATTTAATTTTAACTTTAATTTAAGTGGTGACATGTAAAAATCTCGGCCTATGTGCTCATACCCATTGGTGGGTACGTGGTGGGTACGTTTCGTACCCACCACGTACCCCCCACGTCCCCTACAATGAACTTCCGCTCTCCTGGGCTCAAATTATTTTTTTTGAATCTGTTTTAGGATTTGAACTTAATTTTAACTTTAATTTAAGTGGTGACATGTAAAAACCTCGGCCTATGTGCTCATACCCATTGGTGGGTACGTGGTGGGTACGTTTCGTACCCACCACGTACCCCCCACGTCCCCTACAATGAACTTCCGCTCTCCTGGGCTCAAATTATTTTTTTTTAATCTGTTTTAGGATTTGAATTTAATTTTAACTTTTATTTAAGTGGTGACATGTAAAAATCTCGGCCTATGTGCTCATACCCATTGGTGGGTACGTGGTGGGTACGTTTCGTACCCACCACGTACCCCCCACGTCCCCTACAATGAACTTCCGCTCTCCTGGGCTCAAATTATTTTTTTTGAATCTGTTTTAGGATTTGAATTTAATTTTAACTTTAATTTTAGTGGAGACATGTAAAAATCTCGGCCTATGTGCTCATACCCATTGGTGGGTACGTGGTGGGTACGTTTCGTACCCACCACGTACCCCCCACGTCCCCTACAATGAACTTCCGCTCTCCTGGGCTCAAATTATTTTTTTTTAATCTGTTTTAGGATTTGAATTTAAGTTTAACTTTAATTTAAGTGGTGACATGTAAAAATCTCGGCCTATGTGCTCATACCCATTGGTGGGTACGTGGTGGGTACGTTTCGTACCCACCACGTACCCCCCATGTCCCCTACAATGAACTTCCGCTCTCCTGGGCTCAAATTATTTTTTTTTAATCTGTTTTAGGATTTGAATTTAATTTTAACTTTTATTTAAGTGGTGACATGTAAAAATCTCGGCCTATGTGCTCATACCCATTGGTGGGTACGTGGTGGGTACGTTTCGTACCCACCACGTACCCCCCACGTCCCCTACAATGAACTTCCGCTCTCCTGGGCTCAAATTATTTTTTTTGAATCTGTTTTAGGATTTGAATTTAATTTTAACTTTAATTTAAGTGGTGACATGTAAAAATCTTGGCCTATGTGCTCATACCCATTGGCGGGTACGTTCGTACCCACCACGTACCCCCACGTCCCCTACAATGAACTTCCGCTCTCCTGGGCTCAAATTATTTTTTTTGAATCTGTTTTAGGATTTGAATTTAATTTTAACTTTAATTTAAGTGGTGACATGTAAAAATCTCGGCCTATGTGCTCATACCCATTGGTGGGTACGTGGTGGGTACGTTCCGTACCCACCACGTACCCCCCACGTCCCCTACAATGAACTTCCGCTCTCCTGGGCTCAAATTATTTTTTTTGAATCTGTTTTAGGATTTGAATTTAATTTTAACTTTAATTTAAGTGGTGACATGTAAAAATCTCGGCCTATGTGCTCATACCCATTGGTGGGTACGTGGTGGGTACGTTTCGTACCCACCACGTACCCCCCACGTCCCCTACAATGAACTTCCGCTCTCCTGGGCTCAAATTATTTTTTTTGAATCTGTTTTAGGATTTGAACTTAATTTTAACTTTAATTTAAGTGGTGACATGTAAAAACCTCGGCCTATGTGCTCATACCCATTGGTGGGTACGTGGTGGGTACGTTTCGTACCCACCACTTACCCTCCACGTCCCCTACAATGAACTTCCGCTCTCCTGGGCTCAAATTATTTTTTTTGAATCTGTTTTAGGATTTGAATTTAATTTTAACTTTAATTTAAGTGGAGACATGTAAAAATCTCGGCCTATGTGCTCATACCCATTGGTGGGTACGTGGTGGGTACGTTTCGTACCCACCACGTACCCCCCACGTCCCCTACAATGAACTTCCGCTCTCCTGGGCTCAAATTATTTTTTTTTAATCTGTTTTAGGATTTGAATTTAAGTTTAACTTTAATTTAAGTGGTGACATGTAAAAATCTCGGCCTATGTGCTCATACCCATTGGTGGGTACGTGGTGGGTACGTTTCGTACCCACCACGTACCCCCCACGTCCCCTACAATGAACTTCCGCTCTCCTGGGCTCAAATTATTTTTTTTGAATCTGTTTTAGGATTTGAATTTAATTTTAACTTTAATTTAAGTGGTGACATGTAAAAATCTCGGCCTATGTGCTCATACTCATTGGTGGGTACGTGGTGGGTACGTTTCGTACCCACCACGTACCCCCCACGTCCCCTACAATGAACTTCCGCTCTCCTGGGCTCAAATTATTTTTTTTGAATCTGTTTTAGAATTTGAATTTAATTTTAACTTTAATTTAAGTGGTGACATGTAAAAATCTCGGCCTATGTGCTCATACCCATTGGTGGGTACGTGGTGGGTACGTTTCGTACCCACCACGTACCCCCCACGTCCCCTACAATGAACTTCCGCTCTCCTGGACTCAAATTATTTTTTTTGAATCTGTTTTAGGATCTGAATTTAATTTTAACTTTAATTTAACTGGTGACATGTAAAACTCTCGGCCTATGTGCTCATACCCATTGGTGGGTACATGGTGGGTACGTTTCGTACCCACCACGTACCCCCCACGTCCCCTACAATGAACTTCCGCTCTCCTGGGCTCAAATTATTTTTTTTTAATCTGTTTTAGGATTTGAATTTAATTTTAACTTTAATTTAACCGGTGACATGTAAAAATCTCTTCCTATGTGCTCATACCCATTGGTGGGTACGTGGTGGGTACGTTTCGTACCCACCACGTACCCCCCACGTCCCCTACAATGAACTTCCGCTCTCCTGGGCTCAAATTATTTTTTTTGAATCTGTTTTAGGATTTGAATTTAATTTTAACTTTAATTTAAGTGGTGACATGTAAAAATCTCGGCCTATGTGCTCATACCCATTGGTGGGTACGTGGTGGGTACGTTTCGTACCCACCACGTACCCCCCACGTCCCCTACAATGAACTTCCGCTCTCCTGGGCTCAAATTATTTTTTTTTAATCTGTTTTAGGATTTGAATTTAATTTTAACTTTAATTTAAGTGGTGACATGTAAAAATCTCGGCCTATGTGCTCATACCCATTGGTGGGTACGTGGTGGGTACGTTTCGTACCCACCACGTACCCCCCACGTCCCCTTCAATGAACTTCCGCTCTCCTGGGCTCAAATTATTTTTTTTGAATCTGTTTTAGGATTTGAATTTAATTTTAACTTTAATTTAAGTGGTGACATGTAAAAATCTCGGCCTATGTGCTCATACCTATTGGTGGGTACGTGGTGGGTACGTTTCGTACCCACCACGTACCCCCCACGTCCCCTACAATGAACTTCCGCTCTCCTGGGCTCAAATTATTTTTTTTGAATCTGTTTTAGGATTTGAATTTAATTTTAACTTTAATTTAAGTGGTGACATGTAAAAATCTCGGCCTATGTGCTGATACCCATTGGTGGGTACGTGGTGGGTACGTTTCGTACCCACCACGTACCCCCCACGTCCCCTACAATGAACTTCCGCTCTCCTGGGCTCAAATTATTTTTTTTGAATCTGTTTTAGGATTTGAATTTAATTTTAACTTTAATTTAAGTGGTGACATGTAAAAATCTCGGCCTATGTGCTCATACCCATTGGTGGGTACGTGGTGGGTACGTTTTGTACCCACCACGTACCCCCCACGTCCCCCCAATGAACTTCCGCTCTCCTGGGCTCAAATTATTTTTTTTGAATCTGTTTTAGGATTTGAATTTAATTTTAACTTTAATTTAAGTGGTGACATGTAAAAATCTCGGCCTATGTGCTCATACCCATTGGTGGGTACGTTGTGGGTGCGTTTCGTACCCACCACGTACCCCCACGTCCCCTACAATGAACTTCCGCTCTCCTGGGCTCAAATTATTTTTTTTGAATCTGTTTTAGGATTTGAATTTAATTTTAACTTTAATTTAAGTGGTGACATGTAAAAATCTCGGCCTATGTGCTGATACCCATTGGTGGGTACGTGGTGGGTACGTTTCGTACCCACCACGTACCCCCCACGTCCCCTACAATGAACTTCCGCTCTCCTGGGCTCAAATTATTTTTTTTGAATCTGTTTTAGGATTTGAATTTAATTTTAACTTTAATTTAAGTGGTGACATGTAAAAATCTCGGCCTATGTGCTCATACCCATTGGTGGGTACGTGGTGGGTACGTTTTGTACCCACCACGTACCCCCCACGTCCCCCCAATGAACTTCCGCTCTCCTGGGCTCAAATTATTTTTTTTGAATCTGTTTTAGGATTTGAATTTAATTTTAACTTTAATTTAAGTGGTGACATGTAAAAATCTCGGCCTATGTGCTCATATTCATTGGTGGGTACGTGGTGGGTACGTTTTGTACCCACCACGTACCCCCCACGTCCCCCCAATGAACTTCCGCTCTCCTGGGCTCAAATTATTTTTTTTGAATCTGTTTTAGGATTTGAATTTAATTTTAACTTTAATTTAAGTGGTGACATGTAAAAATCTCGGCCTATGTGCTCATATTCATTGGTGGGTACGTGGTGGGTACGTTTTGTACCCACCACGTACCCCCACGTCCCCTACAATGAACTTCCGCTCTCCTGGGCTCAAATTATTTTTTTTGAATCTGTTTCAGGATTTGAATTTAATTTTAACTTTAATTTAAGTGGTGACATGTAAAAATCTTGGCCTATGTGCTCATACCCATTGGTGGGTACGTGGTGGGTACGTTTCGTACCCACCACGTACCCCCCACGTCCCCTACAATGAACTTCCGCTCTCCTGGGCTCAAATTATTTTTTTTTAATCTGTTTTAGGATTTGAATTTAATTTTAACTTTAATTTAAGTGGTGACACGTAAAAATCTCGGCCTATGCGCTCATACCCATTGGTGGGTACGTGGTGGGTACGTTTCGTACCCACCACGTACCCCCCACGTCCCCTACAATGAACTTCCGCTCTCCTGGACTCAAATTATTTTTTTTAATCTGTTTTAGGATTTGAATTTAATTTTAACTTTAATTTAAGTGGTGACATGTAAAAATCTCGGCCTATGTGCTCATACCCATTGGTGGGTACGTGGTGGGTACGTTTCGTACCCACCACGTACCCCCCACGTCCCCTACAATGAACTTCCGCTCTCCTGGGCTCAAATTATTTTTTTTGAATCTGTTTTAGGATTTGAATTTAATTTTAACTTTAATTTAAGTGGTGACATGTAAAAATCTCGGCCTATGTGCTCATACCCATTGGTGGGTACGTTCGTACCCACCACGTACCCCCACGTCCCCTACAATGAACTTCCGCTCTCCTGGGCTCAAATTATTTTTTTTGAATCTGTTTTAGGATTTGAATTTAATTTTAACTTTAATTTAAGTGGTGACATGTAAAAATCTCGGCCTCTGTGCTCATACCCATTGGTGGGTACGTGGTGGGTACGTTCCGTACCCACCACGTACCCCCCACGTCCCCTACAATGAACTTCCGCTCTCCTGGGCTCAAATTATTTTTTTTGAATCTGTTTTAGGATTTGAATTTAATTTTAACTTTAATTTAAGTGGTGACATGTAAAAATCTCGGCCTATGTGCTCATACCCATTGGTGGGTACGTTCGTCCCCACCACGTACCCTTCACGTCCCCTACAATGAACTTCCGCTCTCCTGATCTCAAATTATTTTTTTTGAATCTGTTTTAGGATTTGAATTTAATTTTAACTTTAATTTAAGTGGTGACACGTAAAAATCTCGGCCTATGCGCTCATACCCATTGGTGGGTACGTGGTGGGTACGTTTCGTACCCACCACGTACCCCCCACTTCCCCTACAATGAACTTCCGCTCTCCTGGGCTCAAATTATTTTTTTTGAATCTGTTTTAGGATTTGAATTTAATTTTAACTTTAATTTAAGTGGTGACATGTAAAAATCTCGACCTATGTGCTCATACCCATTGGTGGGTACGTGGTGGGTACGTTTCGTACCCACCACGTACCCCCCACGTCCCCTACAATGAACTTCCGCTCTCCTGGGCTCAAATTGTTTTTTTTGAATCTGTTTTAGGATTTTAATTAAATTTTAACTTTAATTTAAGTGGTGACATGTAAAAATCTCGGCCTATGCGCTCATACCCATTGGTGGGTACGTGGTGGGTACGTTTCGTACCCACCACGTACCCCCCACGTCCCCTACAATGAACTTCCGCTCTCCTGGGCTTAAATTGTTTTTTTTGAATCTGTTTTAGGATTTGAATTAAATTTTAACTTTAATTTAAGTGGTGACATGTAAAAATCTCGGCCTATGTGCTCATACCCATTGGTGGGTACGTGGTGGGTACGTTTCGTACCCACCACGTACCCCCCACGTCCCCTACAATGAACTTCCGCTCTCCTGGGCTCAAATTATTTTTTTTAATCTGTTTTAGGATTTGAATTTAATTTTAATTTTAATTTAAGTGGTGACATGTAAAAATCTCGGCCTATGTGCTCATACCCATTGGTGGGTACGTTCGTACCCACCACGTACCCCCACGTCCCCTACAATGAACTTCCGCTCTCCTGGGCTCAAATTATTTTTTTTGAATCTGTTTTAGGATTTGAATTTAATTTTAACTTTAATTTAAGTGGTGACACGTAAAAATCTCGGCCTATGCGCTCATACCCATTGGTGGGTACGTGGTGGGTACGTTTCGTACCCACCACGTACCCCCCACGTCCCCTACAATGAACTTCCGCTCTCCTGGGCTCAAATTGTTTTTTTTGAATCTGTTTTAGGATTTGAATTAAATTTTAACTTTAATTTAAGTGGTGACATGTAAAAATCTCGGCCTATGCGCTCATACCCATTGGTGGGTACGTGGTGGGTACGTTTCGTACCCACCACGTACCCCCCACGTCCCCTACAATGAACTTCCGCTCTCCTGGGCTCAAATTGTTTTTTTTGAATCTGTTTTAGGATTTGAATTAAATTTTAACTTTAATTTAAGTGGTGACATGTAAAAATCTCGGCCTATGTGCTCATACCCATTGGTGGGTACGTGGTGGGTACGTTTCGTACCCACCACGTACCCCCCACGTCCCCTACAATGAACTTCCGCTCTCCTGGGCTCAAATTATTTTTTTTAATCTGTTTTAGGATTTGAATTTAATTTTAATTTTAATTTAAGTGGTGACATGTAAAAATCTCGGCCTATGTGCTCATACCCATTGGTGGGTACGTTGTGGGTGCGTTTCGTACCCACCACGTACCCCCACGTCCCCTACAATGAACTTCCGCTCTCCTGGGCTCAAATTATTTTTTTTGAATCTGTTTTAGGATTTGAATTTAATTTTAACTTTAATTTAAGTGGTGACATGTAAAAATCTCGGTCTATGTGCTCATACCCATTGGTGGGTACGTGGTGGGTACGTTTCGTACCCACCACGTACCCCCCACGTCCCCTACAATGAACTTCCGCTCTCCTGGGCTCAAATTATTTTTTTTGAATCTGTTTTAGGATTTGAATTTAATTTTAACTTTAATTTAAGTGGTGACATGTAAAAATCTCGGCCTATGTGCTCATACCCATCGGTGGGTACGTGGTGGGTACGTTTCGTACCCACCACGTACCCCCCACGTCCCCTACAATGAACTTCCGCTCTCCTGGGCTCAAATTATTTTTTTTGAATCTGTTTTAGGATTTGAATTTAATTTTAACTTTAATTTAAGTGGTGACATGTAAAAATCTCGGCCTATGCGCTCATACCCATTGGTGGGTACGTGGTGGGTACGTTTCGTACCCACCACGTACCCCCCACGTCCCCTACAATGAACTTCCGCTCTCCTGAGCTCAAATTATTTTTTTTTAATCTGTTTTAGGATTTGAATTTAATTTTAACTTTAATTTAAGTGGTGACATGTAAAAATCTCGGCCTATGCGCTCATACCCATTGGTGGGTACGTGGTGGGTACGTTTCGTACCCACCACGTACCCCCCACGTCCCCTACAATGAACTTCCGCTCTCCTGGGCTCAAATTGTTTTTTTTGAATCTGTTTTAGGATTTGAATTAAATTTTAACTTTAATTTAAGTGGTGACATGTAAAAATCTCGGCCTATGCGCTCATACCCATTGGTGGGTACGTGGTGGGTACGTTTCGTACCCACCACGTACCCCCCACGTCCCCTACAATGAACTTCCGCTCTCCTGGGCTCAAATTGTTTTTTTTGAATCTGTTTTAGGATTTGAATTAAATTTTAACTTTAATTTAAGTGGTGACATGTAAAAATCTCGGCCTATGTGCTCATACCCATTGGTGGGTACGTGGTGGGTACGTTTCGTACCCACCACGTACCCCCCACGTCCCCTACAATGAACTTCCGCTCTCCTGGGCTCAAATTATTTTTTTTAATCTGTTTTAGGATTTGAATTTAATTTTAATTTTAATTTAAGTGGTGACATGTAAAAATCTCGGCCTATGTGCTCATACCCATTGGTGGGTACGTTGTGGGTGCGTTTCGTACCCACCACGTACCCCCACGTCCCCTACAATGAACTTCCGCTCTCCTGGGCTCAAATTATTTTTTTTGAATCTGTTTTAGGATTTGAATTTAATTTTAACTTTAATTTAAGTGGTGACATGTAAAAATCTCGGCCTATGTGCTCATACCCATTGGTGGGTACGTGGTGGGTACGTTCCGTACCCACCACGTACCCCCCACGTCCCCTACAATGAACTTCCGCTCTCCTGGGCTCAAATTATTTTTTTTGAATCTGTTTTAGGATTTGAATTTAATTTTAACTTTAATTTAAGTGGTGACATGTAAAAATCTCGGCCTATGTGCTCATACCCATTGGTGGGTACGTGGTGGGTACGTTTCGTACCCACCACGTACCCCCCACGTCCCCTACAATGAACTTCCGCTCTCCTGGGCTCAAATTATTTTTTTTAATCTGTTTTAGGATTTGAATTTAATTTTAATTTTAATTTAAGTGGTGACATGTAAAAATCTCGGCCTATGTGCTCATACCCATTGGTGGGTACGTTGTGGGTGCGTTTCGTACCCACCACGTACCCCCACGTCCCCTACAATGAACTTCCGCTCTCCTGGGCTCAAATTATTTTTTTTGAATCTGTTTTAGGATTTGAATTTAATTTTAACTTTAATTTAAGTGGTGACATGTAAAAATCTCGGCCTATGTGCTCATACCCATTGGTGGGTACGTGGTGGGTACGTTCCGTACCCACCACGTACCCCCCACGTCCCCTACAATGAACTTCCGCTCTCCTGGGCTCAAATTATTTTTTTTGAATCTGTTTTAGGATTTGAATTTAATTTTAACTTTAATTTAAGTGGTGACATGTAAAAATCTCGGCCTATGTGCTCATACCCATCGGTGGGTACGTGGTGGGTACGTTTCGTACCCACCACGTACCCCCCACGTCCCCTACAATGAACTTCCGCTCTCCTGGGCTCAAATTATTTTTTTTGAATCTGTTTTAGGATTTGAATTTAATTTTAACTTTAATTTAAGTGGTGACATGTAAAAATCTCGGCCTATGTGCTCATACCCATTGGTGGGTACGTTCGTACCCACCACGTACCCTTCACGTCCCCTACAATGAACTTCCGCTCTCCTGATCTCAAATTATTTTTTTTGAATCTGTTTTAGGATTTGAATTTAATTTTAACTTTAATTTAAGTGGTGACACGTAAAAATCTCGGCCTATGCGCTCATACCCATTGGTGGGTACGTGGTGGGTACGTTTCGTACCCACCACGTACCCCCCACTTCCCCTACAATGAACTTCCGCTCTCCTGGGCTCAAATTATTTTTTTTGAATCTGTTTTAGGATTTGAATTTAATTTTAACTTTAATTTAAGTGGTGACATGTAAAAATCTCGACCTATGTGCTCATACCCATTGGTGGGTACGTGGTGGGTACGTTTCGTACCCACCACGTACCCCCCACGTCCCCTACAATGAACTTCCGCTCTCCTGGGCTCAAATTGTTTTTTTTGAATCTGTTTTAGGATTTGAATTAAATTTTAACTTTAATTTAAGTGGTGACATGTAAAAATCTCGGCCTATGCGCTCATACCCATTGGTGGGTACGTGGTGGGTACGTTTCGTACCCACCACGTACCCCCCACGTCCCCTACAATGAACTTCCGCTCTCCTGGGCTTAAATTGTTTTTTTTGAATCTGTTTCAGGATTTGAATTAAATTTTAACTTTAATTTAAGTGGTGACATGTAAAAATCTCGGCCTATGTGCTCATACCCATTGGTGGGTACGTGGTGGGTACGTTTCGTACCCACCACGTACCCCCCACGTCCCCTACAATGAACTTCCGCTCTCCTGGGCTCAAATTATTTTTTTTAATCTGTTTTAGGATTTGAATTTAATTTTAATTTTAATTTAAGTGGTGACATGTAAAAATCTCGGCCTATGTGCTCATACCCATTGGTGGGTACGTTCGTACCCACCACGTACCCCCACGTCCCCTACAATGAACTTCCGCTCTCCTGGGCTCAAATTATTTTTTTTGAATCTGTTTTAGGATTTGAATTTAATTTTAACTTTAATTTAAGTGGTGACATGTAAAAATCTCGGCCTATGCGCTCATACCCATTGGTGGGTACGTGGTGGGTACGTTTCGTACCCACCACGTACCCCCCACGTCCCCTACAATGAACTTCCGCTCTCCTGGGCTCAAATTGTTTTTTTTGAATCTGTTTTAGGATTTGAATTAAATTTTAACTTTAATTTAAGTGGTGACATGTAAAAATCTCGGCCTATGTGCTCATACCCATTGGTGGGTACGTGGTGGGTACGTTTCGTACCCACCACGTACCCCCCACGTCCCCTACAATGAACTTCCGCTCTCCTGGGCTCAAATTATTTTTTTTAATCTGTTTTAGGATTTGAATTTAATTTTAATTTTAATTTAAGTGGTGACATGTAAAAATCTCGGCCTATGTGCTCATACCCATTGGTGGGTACGTTGTGGGTGCGTTTCGTACCCACCACGTACCCCCACGTCCCCTACAATGAACTTCCGCTCTCCTGGGCTCAAATTATTTTTTTTGAATCTGTTTTAGGATTTGAATTTAATTTTAACTTTAATTTAAGTGGTGACATGTAAAAATCTCGGCCTATGTGCTCATACCCATTGGTGGGTACGTGGTGGGTACGTTCCGTACCCACCACGTACCCCCCACGTCCCCTACAATGAACTTCCGCTCTCCTGGGCTCAAATTATTTTTTTTGAATCTGTTTTAGGATTTGAATTTAATTTTAACTTTAATTTAAGTGGTGACATGTAAAAATCTCGGCCTATGCGCTCATACCCATTGGTGGGTACGTGGTGGGTACGTTTCGTACCCACCACGTACCCCCCACGTCCCCTACAATGAACTTCCGCTCTCCTGAGCTCAAATTATTTTTTTTTAATCTGTTTTAGGATTTGAATTTAATTTTAACTTTAATTTAAGTGGTGACATGTAAAAATCTCGACCTTGTGCTCATACCCATTGGTGGGTACGTGGTGGGTACGTTTCGTACCCACCACGTACCCCCCACGTCCCCCCAATGAACTTCCGCTCTCCTGGGCTCAAATTATTTTTTTTGAATCTGTTTTAGGATTTGAATTTAATTTTAACTTTAATTTAAGTGGTGACATGTAAAAATCTCGGCCTATGTGCTCATACCCATTGGTGGGTACGTGGTGGGTACGTTCCGTACCCACCACGTACCCCCCACGTCCCCTACAATGAACTTCCGCTCTCCTGGGCTCAAATTATTTTTTTTGAATCTGTTTTAGGATTTGAATTTAATTTTAACTTTAATTTAAGTGGTGACATGTAAAAATCTCGGCCTATGCGCTCATACCCATTGGTGGGTACGTGGTGGGTACGTTTCGTACCCACCACGTACCCCCCACGTCCCCTACAATGAACTTCCGCTCTCCTGGGCTCAAATTATTTTTTTTGAATCTGTTTTAGGATTTGAATTTAATTTTAACTTTAATTTAAGTGGTGACATGTAAAAATCTCGGCCTATGTGCTCATACCCATTGGTGGGTACGTGGTGGGTACGTTTCGTACCCACCACGTACCCCCCACGTCCCCTACAATGAACTTCCGCTCTCCTGGGCTCAAATTATTTTTTTTGAATCTGTTTTAGGATTTGAATTTAATTTTAACTTTAATTTAAGTGGTGACATGTAAAAATCTCGGCCTATGTGCTCATACCTATTGGTGGGTACGTGGTGGGTACGTTTCGTACCCACCACGTACCCCCCACGTCCCCTACAATGAACTTCCGCTCTCCTGAGCTCAAATTATTTTTTTTGAATCTGTTTTAGGATTTGAATTTAATTTTAACTTTAATTTAAGTGGTGACATGTAAAAATCTCGGCCTATGTGCTCATACCCATCGGTGGGTACGTGGTGGGTACGTTTCGTACCCACCACGTACCCCCCACGTCCCCTACAATGAACTTCCGCTCTCCTGGGCTCAAATTATTTTTTTTTAATCTGTTTTAGGATTTGAATTTAAGTTTAACTTTAATTTAAGTGGTGACATGTAAAAATCTCGGCCTATGTGCTCATACCCATTGGTGGGTACGTGGTGGGTACGTTTCGTACCCACCACGTACCCCCCACGTCCCCTACAATGAACTTCCGCTCTCCTGGGCTCAAATTATTTTTTTTGAATCTGTTTTAGGATTTGAATTTAATTTTAACTTTAATTTAAGTGGTGACATGTAAAAATCTCGGCCTATGTGCTCATACCCATTGGTGGGTACGTGGTGGGTACGTTTCGTACCCACCACGTACCCCCCATGTCCCTACAATGAACTTCCGCTCTCCTGGGCTCAAATTATTTTTTTTTAATCTGTTTTAGGATTTGAATTTAATTTTAACTTTAATTTAAGTGGTGACATGTAAAAATCTCGGCCTATGTGCTCATACCCATTGGTGGGTACGTGGTGGGTACGTTTCGTACCCACCACGTACCCCCCACGTCCCCTACAATGAACTTCCGCTCTCCTGGGCTCAAATTATTTTTTTTTAATCTGTTTTAGGATTTGAATTTAAGTTTAACTTTAATTTAAGTGGTGACATGTAAAAATCTCGGCCTATGTGCTCATACCCATTGGTGGGTACGTGGTGGGTACGTTTCGTACCCACCACGTACTCCCCATGTCCCCTACAATGAACTTCCGCTCTCCTGGGCTCAAATTATTTTTTTTGAATCTGTTTTAGGATTTGAATTTAATTTTAACTTTAATTTAAGTGGTGACATGTAAAAATCTCGGCCTATGTGCTCATACCCATTGGTGGGTACGTGGTGGGTACGTTTCGTACCCACCACGTACCCCCCACGTCCCCTACAATGAACTTCCGCTCTCCTGGGCTCAAATTATTTTTTTTGAATCTGTTTTAGGATTTGAATTTAATTTTAACTTTAATTTAAGTGGTGACATGTAAAAATCTCGGCCTATGTGCTCATACCCATTGGTGGGTACGTGGTGGGTACGTTTCGTACCCACCACGTACCCCCCACGTCCCCTACAATGAACTTCCGCTCTCCTGGGCTCAAATTATTTTTTTTGAATCTGTTTTAGGATTTGAATTTAATTTTAACTTTAATTTTATTGGTGACATGTAAAAATCTCGGCCTATGTGCTCATACCCATTGGTGGGTACGTGGTGGGTACGTTTCGTACCCACCACTTACCCTCCACGTCCCCTACAATGAACTTCCGCTCTCCTGGGCTCAAATTATTTTTTTTGAATCTGTTTTAGGATTTGAATTTAATTTTAACTTTTATTTAAGTGGTGACATGTAAAAATCTCGGCCTATGTGCTCATACCCATTGGTGGGTACGTGGTGGGTACGTTTCGTACCCACCACGTACCCCCCACGTCCCCTACAATGAACTTCCGCTCTCCTGGGCTCAAATTATTTTTTTTGAATCTGTTTTAGGATTTGAATTTAATTTTAACTTTAATTTAAGTGGTGACATGTAAAAATCTCGGCCTATGTGCTCATACCCATTGGTGGGTACGTGGTGGGTACGTTTCGTACCCACCACGTACCCCCCACGTCCCCTACAATGAACTTCCGCTCTCCTGGGCTCAAATTATTTTTTTTGAATCTGTTTTAGGATTTGAATTTAATTTTAACTTTAATTTAAGTGGTGACATGTAAAAATCTCGGCCTATGTGCTCATACCCATTGGTGGGTACGTGGTGGGTACGTTTCGTACCCACCACGTACCCCCCACGTCCCCTACAATGAACTTCCGCTCTCCTGGGCTCAAATTATTTTTTTTGAATCTGTTTTAGGATTTGAACTTAATTTTAACTTTAATTTAAGTGGTGACATGTAAAAATCTCGGCCTATGTGCTCATACCCATTGGTGGGTACGTGGTGGGTACGTTTCGTACCCACCACTTACCCTCCACGTCCCCTACAATGAACTTCCGCTCTCCTGGGCTCAAATTATTTTTTTTGAATCTGTTTTAGGATTTGAACTTAATTTTAACTTTAATTTAAGTGGTGACATGTAAAAATCTCGGCCTATGTGCTCATACCCATTGGTGGGTACGTGGTGGGTACGTTTCGTACCCACCACGTACCCCCCACGTCCCCTACAATGAACTTCCGCTCTCCTGGGCTCAAATTATTTTTTTTGAATCTGTTTTAGGATTTGAATTTAATTTTAACTTTAATTTAAGTGGTGACATGTAAAAATCTCGGCCTATGTGCTCATACCCATTGGTGGGTACGTGGTGGGTACGTTTCGTACCCACCACGTACCCCCCACGTCCCCTACAATGAACTTCCGCTCTCCTGGGCTCAAATTATTTTTTTTTAATCTGTTTTAGGATTTGAATTTAAGTTTAACTTTAATTTAAGTGGTGACATGTAAAAATCTCGGCCTATGTGCTCATACCCATTGGTGGGTACGTGGTGGGTACGTTTCGTACCCACCACGTACCCCCCACGTCCCCTACAATGAACTTCCGCTCTCCTGGGCTCAAATTATTTTTTTTTAATCTGTTTTAGGATTTGAATTTAATTTTAACTTTAATTTAAGTGGTGACATGTAAAGTCTCGGCCTATGTGCTCATACCCATTGGTGGGTACGTGGTGGGTACGTTCGTACCCACCACGTACCCCCCACGTCCCCTACAATGAACTTCCGCTCTCCTGGGCTCAAATTATTTTTTTTGAATCTGTTTTAGGATTTGAATTTAATTTTAACTTTAATTTAAGTGGTGACATGTAAAAATCTCGGCGTATGTGCTCATACCCATTGGTGGGTACGTGGTGGGTACGTTTCGTACCCACCACGTACCCCCCACGTCCCCTACAATGAACTTCCGCTCTCCTGGGCTCAAATTATTTTTTTTGAATCTGTTTTAGGATTTGAATTTAATTTTAACTTTAATTTAAGTGGTGACATGTAAAAATCTCGGCCTATGTGCTCATACCCATTGGTGGGTACGTGGTGGGTACGTTTCGTACCCACCACGTACCCCCCACGTCCCCTACAATGAACTTCCGCTCTCCTGGGCTCAAATTATTTTTTTTGAATCTGTTTTAGGATTTGAATTTAATTTTAACTTTAATTTAAGTGTTGACATGTAAAAATCTCGGCCTATGTGCTCATACCCATTGGTGGGTACGTGGTGGATACGTTTCGTACCCACCACGTACCCCCCACGTCCCCTACAATGAACTTCCGCTCTCCTGGGCTCAAATTATTTTTTTTGAATCTGTTTTAGGATTTGAACTTAATTTTAACTTTAATTTAAGTGGTGACATGTAAAAATCTCGGCCTATGTGCTCATACCCATTGGTGGGTACGTGGTGGGTACGTTTCGTACCCACCACTTACCCCCCACGTCCCCTACAATGAACTTCCGCTCTCCTGGGCTCAAATTATTTTTTTTGAATCTGTTTTAGGATTTGAATTTAATTTTAACTTTTATTTAAGTGGTGACATGTAAAAATCTCGGCCTATGTGCTCATACCCATTGGTGGGTACGTGGTGGATACGTTTCGTACCCACCACGTACCCCCCACGTCCCCTACAATGAACTTCCGCTCTCCTGGGCTCAAATTATTTTTTTTGAATCTGTTTTAGGATTTGAATTTAATTTTAACTTTAATTTAAGTGGTGACATGTAAAAATCTCGGCCTATGTGCTCATACCCATTGGTGGGTACGTGGTGGGTACGTTTCGTACCCACCACGTACCGCCCACGTCCCCTACAATGAACTTCCGCTCTCCTGGGCTCAAATTATTTTTTTTGAATCTGTTTTAGGATTTGAATTTAATTTTAACTTTAATTTAAGTGGTGACATGTAAAAATCTCGGCCTATGTGCTCATACCCATTGGTGGGTACGTGGTGGGTACGTTTCGTACCCACCACGTACCCCCCACGTCCCCTACAATGAACTTCCGCTCTCCTGGGCTCAAATTATTTTTTTTGAATCTGTTTTAGGATTTGAACTTAATTTTAACTTTAATTTAAGTGGTGACATGTAAAAATCTCGGCCTATGTGCTCATACCCATTGGTGGGTACGTGGTGGGTACGTTTCGTACCCACCACTTACCCTCCACGTCCCCTACAATGAACTTCCGCTCTCCTGGGCTCAAATTATTTTTTTTGAATCTGTTTTAGGATTTGAATTTAATTTTAACTTTTATTTAAGTGGTGACATGTAAAAATCTCGGCCTATGTGCTCATACCCATTGGTGGGTACGTGGTGGGTACGTTTCGTACCCACCACGTACCCCCCACGTCCCCTACAATGAACTTCCGCTCTCCTGGGCTCAAATTATTTTTTTTGAATCTGTTTTAGGATTTGAATTTAATTTTAACTTTAATTTAAGTGGTGACATGTAAAAATCTCGGCCTATGTGCTCATACCCATTGGTGGGTACGTGGTGGGTACGTTTCGTACCCACCACGTACCCCCCACGTCCCCTACAATGAACTTCCGCTCTCCTGGGCTCAAATTATTTTTTTTTAATCTGTTTTAGGATTTGAATTTAAGTTTAACTTTAATTTAAGTGGTGACATGTAAAAATCTCGGCCTATGTGCTCATACCCATTGGTGGGTACGTGGTGGGTACGTTTCGTACCCACCACGTACCCCCCACGTCCCCTACAATGAACTTCCGCTCTCCTGGGCTCAAATTATTTTTTTTTAATCTGTTTTAGGATTTGAATTTAATTTTAACTTTAATTTAAGTGGTGACATGTAAAGTCTCGGCCTATGTGCTCATACCCATTGGTGGGTACGTGGTGGGTACGTTCGTACCCACCACGTACCCCCCACGTCCCCTACAATGAACTTCCGCTCTCCTGGGCTCAAATTATTTTTTTTGAATCTGTTTTAGGATTTGAATTTAATTTTAACTTTAATTTAAGTGGTGACATGTAAAAATCTCGGCGTATGTGCTCATACCCATTGGTGGGTACGTGGTGGGTACGTTTCGTACCCACCACGTACCCCCCACGTCCCCTACAATGAACTTCCGCTCTCCTGGGCTCAAATTATTTTTTTTTAATCTGTTTTAGGATTTGAATTTAATTTTAACTTTAATTTAAGTGGTGACATGTAAAAATCTCGGCCTATGTGCTCATACCCATTGGTGGGTACGTGGTGGGTACGTTTCGTACCCACCACGTACACCCCATGTCCCCTACAATGAACTTCCGCTCTCCTGGGCTCAAATTATTTTTTTTTAATCTGTTTTAGGATTTGAATTTAATTTTAACTTTAATTTAAGTGGTGACATGTAAAAATCTCGGCCTATGTGCTCATACCCATTGGTGGGTACGTGGTGGGTACGTTTCGTACCCACCACGTACCCCCCACGTCCCCTACAATGAACTTCCGCTCTCCTGGGCTCAAATTATTTTTTTTGAATCTGTTTTAGGATTTGAATTTAATTTTAACTTTAATTTAAGTGGTGACATGTAAAAATCTCGGCCTATGTGCTCATACCCATTGGTGGGTACGTTTCGTACCCACCACGTACCCCCCACGTCCCCTACAATGAACTTCCGCTCTCCTGGGCTCAAATTATTTTTTTTGAATCTGTTTTAGGATTTGAATTTAATTTTAACTTTAATTTAAGTGGTGACATGTAAAAATCTCGGCCTATGTGCTCATACCCATTGGTGGGTACGTGGTGGGTACGTTTCGTACCCACCACGTACCCCCCATGTCCCCTACAATGAACTTCCGCTCTCCTGGGCTCAAATTATTTTTTTTTAATCTGTTTTAGGATTTGAATTTAATTTTAACTTTAATTTAAGTGGTGACATGTAAAAATCTCGGCCTATGTGCTCATACCCATTGGTGGGTACGTGGTGGGTACGTTTCGTACCCACCACGTACCCCCCACGTCCCCTACAATGAACTTCCGCTCTCCTGGGCTCAAATTATTTTTTTTGAATCTGTTTTAGGATTTGAATTTAATTTTAACTTTAATTTAAGTGGTGACATGTAAAAATCTCGGCCTATGTGCTCATACCCATTGGTGGGTACGTGGTGGGTACGTTTCGTACCCACCACGTACCCCCCACGTCCCCTACAATGAACTTCCGCTCTCCTGGGCTCAAATTATTTTTTTTGAATCTGTTTTAGGATTTGAATTTAATTTTAACTTTAATTTAAGTGGTGACATGTAAAAATCTCGGCCTATGTGCTCATACCCATTGGTGGGTACGTGGTGGGTACGTTTCGTACCCACCACGTACCCCCCACGTCCCCTACAATGAACTTCCGCTCTCCTGGGCTCAAATTATTTTTTTTGAATCTGTTTTAGGATTTGAATTTAATTTTAACTTTAATTTAAGTGGTGACATGTAAAAATCTCGGCCTATGTGCTCATACCCATTGGTGGGTACGTGGTGGGTACGTTTCGTACCCACCACGTACCCCCCACGTCCCCTACAATGAACTTCCGCTCTCCTGGGCTCAAATTATTTTTTTTGAATCTGTTTTAGGATTTGAATTTAATTTTAACTTTAATTTAAGTGGTGACATGTAAAAATCTCGGCCTATGTGCTCATACCCATTGGTGGGTACGTGGTGGGTACGTTTCGTACCCACCACGTACCCCCCACGTTCCCTACAATGAACTTCCGCTCTCCTGGGCTCAAATTATTTTTTTTGAATCTGTTTTAGGATTTGAATTTAATTTTAACTTTAATTTAAGTGGTGACATGTAAAAATCTCGGCCTATGTGCTCATACCCATTGGTGGGTACGTGGTGGGTACGTTTCGTACCCACCACGTACCCCCCATGTCCCCTACAATGAACTTCCGCTCTCCTGGGCTCAAATTATTTTTTTTGAATCTGTTTTAGGATTTGAACTTAATTTTAACTTTAATTTAAGTGGTGACATGTAAAAATCTCGGCCTATGTGCTCATACCCATTGGTGGGTACGTGGTGGGTACGTTTCGTACCCACCACGTACCCCCCACGTCCCCTACAATGAACTTCCGCTCTCCTGGGCTCAAATTATTTTTTTTGAATCTGTTTTAGGATTTGAATTTAATTTTAACTTTAATTTAAGTGGTGACATGTAAAAATCTCGGCCTATGTGCTCATACCCATTGGTGGGTACGTGGTGGGTACGTTTCGTACCCACCACGTACCCCCCACGTCCCCTACAATGAACTTCCGCTCTCCTGGGCTCAAATTATTTTTTTTGAATCTGTTTTAGGATTTGAATTTAATTTTAACTTTAATTTAAGTGGTGACATGTAAAAATCTCGGCCTATGTGCTCATACCCATTGGTGGGTACGTGGTGGGTACGTTTCGTACCCACCACGTACCCCCCACGTCCCCTACAATGAACTTCCGCTCTCCTGGGCTCAAATTATTTTTTTTGAATCTGTTTTAGGATTTGAATTTAATTTTAACTTTAATTTAAGTGGTGACATGTAAAAATCTCGGCCTATGTGCTCATACCCATTGGTGGGTACGTGGTGGGTACGTTTCGTACCCACCACGTACCCCCCACGTCCCCTACAATGAACTTCCGCTCTCCTGGGCTCAAATTATTTTTTTTGAATCTGTTTTAGGATTTGAATTTAATTTTAACTTTAATTTAAGTGGTGACATGTAAAAATCTTGGCCTATGTGCTCATACCCATTGGTGGGTACGTGGTGGGTACGTTTCGTACCCACCACGTACCCCCCACGTCCCCTACAATGAACTTCCGCTCTCCTGGGCTCAAATTATTTTTTTTGAATCTGTTTTAGGATTTGAATTTAATTTTAACTTTAATTTAAGTGGTGACATGTAAAAATCTCGGCCTATGTGCTCATACCCATTGGTGGGTACGTGGTGGGTACGTTTCGTACCCACCACGTACCCCCCACGTCCCCTACAATGAACTTCCGCTCTCCTGGGCTCAAATTATTTTTTTTTAATCTGTTTTAGGATTTGAATTTAATTTTAACTTTAATTTAAGTGGTGACATGTAAAAATCTCGTCCTATGTGCTCATACCCATTGGTGGGTACGTGGTGGGTACGTTTCGTACCCACCACGTACCCCCCATGTCCCCTACAATGAACTTCCGCTCTCCTGGGCTCAAATTATTTTTTTTTAATCTGTTTTAGGATTTGAATTTAATTTTAACTTTAATTTAAGTGGTGACATGTAAAATCTCGGCCTATGTGCTCATACCCATTGGTGGGTACGTGGTGGGTACGTTTCGTACCCACCACGTACCCCCACGTCCCCTACAATGAACTTCCGCTCTCCTGGGCTGAAATTATTTTTTTTGAATCTGTTTTAGGATTTGAATTTAATTTTAACTTTAATTTAAGTGGTGACATGTAAAAATCTCGGCCTATGTGCTCATACCCATTGCTGGGTACGTGGTGGGTACGTTCATACCCACCACGTACCCCCCACGTCCCCTACAATGAACTTCCGCTCTCCTGGGCTCAAATTATTTTTTTTGAATCTGTTTTAGGATTTGAATTTAATTTTAACTTTAATTTAAGTGGTGACATGTAAAAATCTTGGCCTATGTGCTCATACCCATTGGTGGGTACGTGGTGGGTACGTTTCGTACCCACCACGTACCCCCCACGTCCCCTACAATGAACTTCCGCTCTCCTGGGCTCAAATTATTTTTTTTGAATCTGTTTTAGGATTTGAATTTAATTTTAACTTTAATTTAAGTGGTGACATGTAAAAATCTCGGCCTATGTGCTCATACCCATTGGTGGGTACGTGGTGGGTACGTTTCGTACCCACCACGTACCCCCCACGTCTCCTACAATGAACTTCCGCTCTCCTGGGCTCAAATTATTTTTTTTTAATCTGTTTTAGGATTTGAATTTAAGTTTAACTTTAATTTAAGTGGTGACATGTAAAAATCTCGGCCTATGTGCTCATACCCATTGGTGGGTACGTGGTGGGTACGTTCCGTACCCACCACGTACCCCCCACGTCCCCTACAATGAACTTCCGCTCTCCTGGGCTCAAATTATTTTTTTTGAATCTGTTTTAGGATTTGAATTTAATTTTAAGTTTAATTTAAGTGGTGACATGTAAAAATCTCGGCCTATGTGCTCATACCCATTGGTGGGTACGTTTCGTACCCACCACGTACCCCCCACGTCCCCTACAATGAACTTCCGCTCTCCTGGGCTCAAATTATTTTTTTTGAATCTGTTTTAGGATTTGAATTTAATTTTAACTTTAATTTAAGTGGTGACATGTAAAAATCTCGGCCTATGTGCTCATACCCATTGGTGGGTACGTGGTGGGTACGTTTCGTACCCACCACGTACCCCCCACGTCCCCTACAATGAACTTCCGCTCTCCTGGGCTCAAATTATTTTTTTTGAATCTGTTTTAGGATTTGAATTTAATTTTAACTTTAATTTAAGTGGTGACATGTAAAAATCTCGGCCTATGTGCTCATACCCATTGGTGGGTACGTGGTGGGTACGTTTCGTACCCACCACGTACCCCCCACGTCCCCTACAATGAACTTCCGCTCTCCTGGGCTCAAATTATTTTTTTTGAATCTGTTTTAGGATTTGAATTTAATTTTAACTTTAATTTAAGTGGTGACATGTAAAAATCTCGGCCTATGTGCTCATACCCATTGGTGGGTACGTGGTGGGTACGTTTCGTACCCACCACGTACCCCCCACGTCCCCTACAATGAACTTCCGCTCTCCTGGGCTCAAATTATTTTTTTTGAATCTGTTTTAGGATTTGAATTTAATTTTAACTTTAATTTAAGTGGTGACATGTAAAAATCTCGGCCTATGTGCTCATACCCATTGGTGGGTACGTGGTGGGTACGTTTCGTACCCACCACGTACCCCCCACGTCCCCTACAATGAACTTCCGCTCTCCTGGGCTCAAATTATTTTTTTTGAATCTGTTTTAGGATTTGAACTTAATTTTAACTTTAATTTAAGTGGTGACATGTAAAAATCTCGGCCTATGTGCTCATACCCATTGGTGGGTACGTGGTGGGTACGTTTCGTACCCACCACGTACCCCCCACGTCCCCTACAATGAACTTCCGCTCTCCTGTGCTCAAATTATTTTTTTTGAATCTGTTTTAGGATTTGAATTTAATTTTAACTTTAATTTAAGTGGTGACATGTAAAAATCTCGGCCTATGTGCTCATACCCATTGGTGGGTACGTGGTGGGTACGTTTCGTACCCACCACGTACCCCCCACGTCCCCTACAATGAACTTCCGCTCTCCTGGGCTCAAATTATTTTTTTTTAATCTGTTTTAGGATTTGAATTTAATTTTAACTTTAATTTAAGTGGTGACATGTAAAAATCTCGTCCTATGTGCTCATACCCATTGGTGGGTACGTGGTGGGTACGTTTTGTACCCACCACGTACCCCCCACGTCCCCTACAATGAACTTCCGCTCTCCTGGGCTCAAATTATTTTTTTTTAATCTGTTTTAGGATTTGAATTTAATTTTAACTTTAATTTAAGTGGTGACATGTAAAAATCTCGTCCTATGTGCTCATACCCATTGGTGGGTACGTGGTGGGTACGTTTCGTACCCACCACGTACCCCCCATGTCCCCTACAATGAACTTCCGCTCTCCTGGGCTCAAATTATTTTTTTTTAATCTGTTTTAGGATTTGAATTTAATTTTAACTTTAATTTAAGTGGTGACATGTAAAATCTCGGCCTATGTGCTCATACCCATTGGTGGGTACGTGGTGGGTACGTTTCGTACCCACCACGTACCCCCACGTCCCCTACAATGAACTTCCGCTCTCCTGGGCTCAAATTATTTTTTTTGAATCTGTTTTAGGATTTGAATTTAATTTTAACTTTAATTTAAGTGGTGACATGTAAAAATCTCGGCCTATGTGCTCATACCCATTGGTGGGTACGTGGTGGGTACGTTCGTACCCACCACGTACCCCCCACGTCCCCTACAATGAACTTCCGCTCTCCTGGGCTCAAATTATTTTTTTTGAATCTGTTTTAGGATTTGAATTTAATTTTAACTTTAATTTAAGTGGTGACATGTAAAAATCTCGGCCTATGTGCTCATACCCATTGGTGGGTACGTGGTGGGTACGTTTCGTACCCACCACGTACCCCCCACGTCCCCTACAATGAACTTCCGCTCTCCTGGGCTCAAATTATTTTTTTTTAATCTGTTTTAGGATTTGAATTTAAGTTTAACTTTAATTTAAGTGGTGACATGTAAAAATCTCGGCCTATGTGCTCATACCCATTGGTGGGTACGTGGTGGGTACGTTTCGTACCCACCACGTACCCCCCACGTCCCCTACAATGAACTTCCGCTCTCCTGGGCTCAAATTATTTTTTTTGAATCTGTTTCAGGATTTGAATTTAATTTTAACTTTAATTTAAGTGGTGACATGTAAAAATCTCGGCCTATGTGCTCATACCCATTGGTGGGTACGTTTCGTACCCACCACGTACCCCCCACGTCCCCTACAATGAACTTCCGCTCTCCTGGGCTCAAATTATTTTTTTTGAATCTGTTTTAGGATTTGAATTTAATTTTAACTTTAATTTAAGTGGTGACATGTAAAAATCTCGGCCTATGTGCTCATACCTATTGGTGGGTACGTGGTGGGTACGTTTCGTACCCACCACGTACCCCCCATGTCCCCTACAATGAACTTCCGCTCTCCTGGGCTCAAAATTTTTTTTTTTAATCTGTTTTAGGATTTGAATTTAATTTTAACTTTAATTTAAGTGGTGACATGTAAAAATCTCGGCCTATGTGCTCATACCCATCTGTGGGTACGTGGTGGGTACGTTTCGTACCCACCACGTACCCCCCACGTCCCCTACAATGAACTTCCGCTCTCCTGGGCTCAAATTATTTTTTTTGAATCTGTTTTAGGATTTGAATTTAATTTTAACTTTAATTTAAGTGGTGACATGTAAAAATCTCGGCCTATGTGCTCATACCCATTGGTGGGTACGTGGTGGGTACGTTTCGTACCCACCACGTACCCCCCACGTCCCCTACAATGAACTTCCGCTCTCCTGGGCTCAAATTATTTTTTTTGAATCTGTTTTAGGATTTGAATTTAATTTTAACTTTAATTTAAGTGGTGACATGTAAAAATCTCGGCCTATGTGCTCATACCCATTGGTGGGTACGTGGTGGGTACGTTTCGTACCCACCACGTACCCCCCACGTCCCCTACAATGAACTTCCGCTCTCCTGGGCTCAAATTATTTTTTTTGAATCTGTTTTAGGCTTTGAATTTAATTTTAACTTTAATTTAAGTGGTGACATGTAAAAATCTCGGCCTATGTGCTCATACCCATTGGTGGGTACGTGGTGGGTACGTTTTGTACCCACCACGTACCCCCCACGTCCCCTACAATGAACTTCCGCTCTCCTGGGCTCAAATTATTTTTTTTGAATCTGTTTTAGGATTTGAATTTAATTTTAACTTTAATTTAAGTGGTGACATGTAAAAATCTCGGCCTATGTGCTCATACCCATTGGTGGGTACGTGGTGGGTACGTTTCGTACCCACCACGTACCCCCCACGTCCCCTACAATGAACTTCCGCTCTCCTGGGCTCAAATTATTTTTTTTGAATCTGTTTTAGGATTTGAATTTAATTTTAACTTTAATTTAAGTAGTGACATGTAAAAATCTCGGCCTATGTGCTCATACCCATTGGTGGGTACGTGGTGGGTACGTTTCGTACCCACCACGTACCCCCCACGTCCCCTACAATGAACTTCCGCTCTCCTGTGCTCAAATTATTTTTTTTGAATCTGTTTTAGGATTTGAATTTAATTTTAACTTTAATTTAAGTGGTGACATGTAAAAATCTCGGCCTATGTGCTCATACCCATTGGTGGGTACGTGGTGGGTACGTTTCGTACCCACCACGTACCCCCCACGTCCCCTACAATGAACTTCCGCTCTCCTGGGCTCAAATTATTTTTTTTTAATCTGTTTTAGGATTTGAATTTAATTTTAACTTTAATTTAAGTGGTGACATGTAAAAATCTCGTCCTATGTGCTCATACCCATTGGTGGGTACGTGGTGGGTACGTTTCGTACCCACCACGTACCCCCCATGTCCCCTACAATGAACTTCCGCTCTCCTGGGCTCAAATTATTTTTTTTTGATCTGTTTTAGGATTTGAATTTAATTTTAACTTTAATTTAAGTGGTGACATGTAAAATCTCGGCCTATGTGCTCATACCCATTGGTGGGTACGTGGTGGGTACGTTTCGTACCCACCACGTACCCCCACGTCCCCTACAATGAACTTCCGCTCTCCTGGGCTCAAATTATTTTTTTTGAATCTGTCTTAGGATTTGAATTTAATTTTAACTTTAATTTAAGTGGTGACATGTAAAAATCTCGGCCTATGTGCTCATACCCATTGGTGGGTACGTGGTGGGTACGTTCGTACCCACCACGTACCCCCCACGTCCCCTACAATGAACTTCCGCTCTCCTGGGCTCAAATTATTTTTTTTGAATCTGTTTTAGGATTTGAATTTAATTTTAACTTTAATTTAAGTGGTGACATGTAAAAATCTCGGCCTATGTGCTCATACCCATTGGTGGGTACGTGGTGGGTACGTTTCGTACCCACCACGTACCCCCCACGTCCCCTACAATGAACTTCCGCTCTCCTGGGCTCAAATTATTTTTTTTTAATCTGTTTTTGGATTTGAATTTAATTTTAACTTTAATTTAAGTGGTGACATGTAAAAATCTCGGCCTATGTGCTCATACCCATTGGTGGGTACGTGGTGGGTACGTTTCGTACCCACCACGTACCCCCCATGTCCCCTACAATGAACTTCCGCTCTCCTGGGCTCAAATTATTTTTTTTTAATCTGTTTTAGGATTTGAATTTAATTTTAACTTTAATTTAAGTGGTGACATGTAAAAATCTCGGCCTATGTGCTCATACCCATTGGTGGGTACGTGGTGGGTACGTTTCGTACCCACCACGTACCCCCCACGTCCCCTACAATGAACTTCCGCTCTCCTGGGCTCAAATTATTTTTTTTGAATCTGTTTTAGGATTTGAATTTAATTTTAACTTTAATTTAAGTGGTGACATGTAAAAATCTCGGCCTATGTGCTCATACCCATTGGTGGGTACGTGGTGGGTACGTTTCGTACCCACCACGTACCCCCCACGTCCCCTACAATGAACTTCCGCTCTCCTGGGCTCAAATTATTTTTTTTGAATCTGTTTTAGGATTTGAATTTAATTTTAACTTTAATTTAAGTGGTGACATGTAAAAATCTCGGCCTATGTGCTCATACCCATTGGTGGGTACGTGGTGGGTACGTTTCGTACCCACCACGTACCCCCCACGTCCCCTACAATGAACTTCCGCTCTCCTGGGCTCAAATTATTTTTTTTGAATCTGTTTTAGGATTTGAACTTAATTTTAACTTTAATTTAAGTGGTGACATGTAAAAATCTCGGCCTATGTGCTCATACCCATTGGTGGGTACGTGGTGGGTACGTTTCGTACCCACCACTTACCCTCCACGTCCCCTACAATGAACTTCCGCTCTCCTGGGCTCAAATTATTTTTTTTGAATCTGTTTTAGGATTTGAATTTAATTTTAACTTTTATTTAAGTGGTGACATGTAAAAATCTCGGCCTATGTGCTCATACCCATTGGTGGGTACGTGGTGGGTACGTTTCGTACCCACCACGTACCCCCCACGTCCCCTACAATGAACTTCCACTCTCCTGGGCTCAAATTATTTTTTTTGAATCTGTTTTAGGATTTGAATTTAATTTTAACTTTAATTTAAGTGGTGACATGTAAAAATCTCGGCCTATGTGCTCATACCTATTGGTGGGTACGTGGTGGGTACGTTTCGTACCCACCACGTACCCCCCACGTCCCCTACAATGAACTTCCGCTCTCCTGGGCTCAAATTATTTTTTTTTAATCTGTTTTAGGATTTGAATTTAAGTTTAACTTTAATTTAAGTGGTGACATGTAAAAATCTCGGCCTATGTGCTCATACCCATTGGTGGGTACGTGGTGGGTACGTTTCGTACCCACCACGTACCCCCCACGTCCCCTACAATGAACTTCCGCTCTCCTGGGCTCAAATTATTTTTTTTGAATCTGTTTTAGGATTTGAATTTAATTTTAACTTTAATTTAAGTGGTGACATGTAAAAATCTCGGCCTATGTGCTCATACCCACGTCCCCTACAATGAACTTCCGCTCTCCTGTGCTCAAATTATTTTTTTTTAATCTGTTTTAGGATTTGAATTTAAGTTTAACTTTAATTTAAGTGGTGACATGTAAAAATCTCGGCCTATGTGCTCATACCCATTGGTGGGTACGTGGTGGGTACGTTTCGTACCCACCACGTACCCCCCACGTCCCCTACAATGAACTTCCGCTCTCCTGGGCTCAAATTATTTTTTTTGAATCTGTTTTAGGATTTGAATTTAATTTTAACTTTAATTTAAGTGGTGACATGTAAAAATCTCGGCCTATGTGCTCATACCCATTGGTGGGTACGTGGTGGGTACGTTTCGTACCCACCACGTACCCCCCACGTCCCCTACAATGAACTTCCGCTCTCCTGGGCTCAAATTATTTTTTTTGAATCTGTTTTAGGATTTGAATTTAATTTTAACTTTAATTTAAGTGGTGACATGTAAAAATCTCGGCCTATGTGCTCATACCCATTGGTGGGTACGTGGTGGGTACGTTTCGTACCCACCACGTACCCCCCACGTCCCCTACAATGAACTTCCGCTCTCCTGGGCTCAAATTATTTTTTTTGAATCTGTTTTAGGATTTGAATTTAATTTTAACTTTAATTTAAGTGGTGACATGTAAAAATCTCGGCCTATGTGCTCATACCCATTGGTGGGTACGTGGTGGGTACGTTTCGTACCCACCACGTACCCCCCACGTCCCCTACAATGAACTTCCGCTCTCCTGGGCTCAAATTATTTTTTTTTAATCTGTTTTAGGATTTGAATTTAATTTTAACTTTAATTTAAGTGGTGACATGTAAAAATCTCGGCCTATGTGCTCATACCCATTGGTGGGTACGTGGTGGGTACGTTTCGTACCCACCACGTACCCCCCACGTCCCCTACAATGAACTTCCGCTCTCCTGGGCTCAAATTATTTTTTTTTAATCTGTTTTAGGATTTGAATTTAATTTTAACTTTAATTTAAGTGGTGACATGTAAAAATCTCGGCCTATGTGCTCATACCCATTGGTGGGTACGTGGTGGGTACGTTTCGTACCCACCACGTACCCCCCACGTCCCCTACAATGAACTTCCGCTCTCCTGGGCTCAAATTATTTTTTTTGAATCTGTTTTAGGATTTGAATTTAATTTTAACTTTAATTTAAGTGGTGACATGTAAAAATCTCGGCCTATGTGCTCATACCCATTGGTGGGTACGTGGTGGGTACGTTTCGTACCCACCACGTACCCCCCACGTCCCCTACAATGAACTTCCGCTCTCCTGGGCTCAAATTATTTTTTTTGAATCTGTTTTAGGATTTGAATTTAATTTTAACTTTAATTTAAGTGGTGACATGTAAAAATCTCGGCCTATGTGCTCATACCCATTGGTGGGTACGTGGTGGGTACGTTTCGTACCCACCACGTACCCCCCACGTCCCCTACAATGAACTTCCGCTCTCCTGGGCTCAAATTATTTTTTTTGAATCTGTTTTAGGATTTGAACTTAATTTTAACTTTAATTTAAGTGGTGACATGTAAAAATCTCGGCCTATGTGCTCATACCCATTGGTGGGTACGTGGTGGGTACGTTTCGTACCCACCACTTACCCTCCACGTCCCCTACAATGAACTTCCGCTCTCCTGGGCTCAAATTATTTTTTTTGAATCTGTTTTAGGATTTGAATTTAATTTTAACTTTTATTTAAGTGGTGACATGTAAAAATCTCGGCCTATGTGCTCATACCTATTGGTGGGTACGTGGTGGGTACGTTTCGTACCCACCACGTACCCCCCACGTCCCCTACAATGAACTTCCGCTCTCCTGGGCTCAAATTATTTTTTTTGAATCTGTTTTAGGATTTGAATTTAATTTTAACTTTAATTTAAGTGGTGACATGTAAAAATCTCGGCCTATGTGCTCATACCCATTGGTGGGTACGTGGTGGGTACGTTTCGTACCCACCACGTACCCCCCACGTCCCCTACAATGAACTTCCGCTCTCCTGGGCTCAAATTATTTTTTTTTAATCTGTTTTAGGATTTGAATTTAATTTTAACTTTAATTTAAGTGGTGACATGTAAAAATCTCGGCCTATGTGCTCATACCCATTGGTGGGTACGTGGTGGGTACGTTTCGTACCCACCACGTACCCCCCACGTCCCCTACAATGAACTTCCGCTCTCCTGGGCTCAAATTATTTTTTTTGAATCTGTTTTAGGATTTGAATTTAATTTTAACTTTAATTTAAGTGGTGACATGTAAAAATCTCGGCCTATGTGCTCATACCCATTGGTGGGTACGTGGTGGGTACGTTTCGTACCCACCACGTACCCCCCACGTCCCCTACAATGAACTTCCGCTCTCCTGGGCTCAAATTATTTTTTTTGAATCTGTTTTAGGATTTGAATTTAATTTTAACTTTAATTTAAGTGGTGACATGTAAAAATCTCGGCCTATGTGCTCATACCCATTGGTGGGTACGTGGTGGGTACGTTTCGTACCCACCACGTACCCCCCACGTCCCCTACAATGAACTTCCGCTCTCCTGAGCTCAAATTATTTTTTTTTAATCTGTTTTAGGATTTGAATTTAATTTTAACTTTAATTTAAGTGGTGACATGTAAAAATCTCGGCCTATGTGCTCATACCCATTGGTGGGTACGTGGTGGGTACGTTTCGTACCCACCACGTACCCCCCACGTCCCCTACAATGAACTTCCGCTCTCCTGGGCTCAAATTATTTTTTTTGAATCTGTTTTAGGATTTGAATTTAATTTTAACTTTAATTTAAGTGGTGACATGTAAAAATCTCGGCCTATGTGCTCATACCCATTGGTGGGTACGTGGTGGGTACGTTTCGTACCCACCACGTACCCCCCACGTCCCCTACAATGAACTTCCGCTCTCCTGGGCTCAAATTATTTTTTTTGAATCTGTTTTAGGATTTGAATTTAATTTTAACTTTAATTTAAGTGGTGACATGTAAAAATCTCGGCCTATGTGCTCATACCCATTGGTGGGTACGTGGTGGGTACGTTTCGTACCCACCACGTACCCCCCACGTCCCCTACAATGAACTTCCGCTCTCCTGGGCTCAAATTATTTTTTTTGAATCTGTTTTAGGATTTGAATTTAATTTTAACTTTAATTTAAGTGGTGACATGTAAAAATCTCGGCCTATGTGCTCATACCCATTGGTGGGTACGTGGTGGGTACGTTTCGTACCCACCACGTACCCCCACGTTCCCTACAATGAACTTCCGCTCTCCTTGGCTCAAATTATTTTTTTTGAATCTGTTTTAGGATTTGAACTTAATTTTAACTTTAATTTAAGTGGTGACATGTAAAAATCTCGGCCTATGTGCTCATACCCATTGGTGGGTACGTGGTGGGTACGTTTCGTACCCACCACGTACCCTTCACGTCCCCTACAATGAACTTCCGCTCTCCTGGGCTCAAATTATTTTTTTTTAATCTGTTTTAGGATTTGAATTTAAGTTTAACTTTAATTTAAGTGGTGACATGTAAAAATCTCGGCCTATGTGCTCATACCCATTGGTGGGTACGTGGTGGGTACGTTTCGTACCCACCACGTACCCCCCACGTCCCCTACAATGAACTTCCGCTCTCCTGGGCTCAAATTATTTTTTTTTAATCTGTTTTAGGATTTGAATTTAATTTTAACTTTAATTTAAGTGGTGACATGTAAAAATCTCGGCCTATGTGCTCATACCCATTGGTGGGTACGTGGTGGGTACGTTTCGTACCCACCACGTACCCCCCACGTCCCCTACAATGAACTTCCGCTCTCCTGGGCTCAAATTATTTTTTTTTAATCTGTTTTAGGATTTGAATTTAAGTTTAACTTTAATTTAAGTGGTGACATGTAAAAATCTCGGCCTATGTGCTCATACCCATTGGTGGGTACGTGGTGGGTACGTTTCGTACCCACCACGTACCCCCCACGTCCCCTACAATGAACTTCCGCTCTCCTGGGCTCAAATTATTTTTTTTGAATCTGTTTTAGGATTTGAATTTAATTTTAACTTTAATTTAAGTGGTGACATGTAAAAATCTCGGCCTATGTGCTCATACCCATTGGTGGGTACGTGGTGGGTACGTTTCGTACCCACCACGTACCCCCCACGTCCCCTACAATGAACTTCCGCTCTCCTGGGCTCAAATTATTTTTTTTGAATCTGTTTTAGGATTTGAATTTAATTTTAACTTTAATTTAAGTGGTGACATGTAAAAATCTTGGCCTATGTGCTCATACCCATTGGTGGGTACGTGGTGGGTACGTTTCGTACCCACCACGTACCCCCCACGTCCCCTACAATGAACTTCCGCTCTCCTGGGCTCAAATTATTTTTTTTGAATCTGTTTTAGGATTTGAATTTAATTTTAACTTTAATTTAAGTGGTGACATGTAAAAATCTCGGCCTATGTGCTCATACCCATTGGTGGGTACGTGGTGGGTACGTTTCGTACCCACCACGTACCCCCCATGTCCCCTACAATGAACTTCCGCTCTCCTGGGCTCAAATTATTTTTTTTGAATCTGTTTTAGGATTTGAATTTAATTTTAACTTTAATTTAAGTGGTGACATGTAAAAATCTCGGCCTATGTGCTCATACCCATTGGTGGGTACGTGGTGGGTACGTTTCGTACCCACCACGTACCCCCCACGTCCCCTACAATGAACTTCCGCTCTCCTGGGCTCAAATTATTTTTTTTGAATCTGTTTTAGGATTTGAATTTAATTTTAACTTTAATTTAAGTGGTGACATGTAAAAATCTCGGCCTATGTGCTCATACCCATTAGTGGGTACGTGGTGGGTACGTTTCGTACCCACCACGTACCCCCCACGTCCCCTACAATGAACTTCCGCTCTCCTGGGCTCAAATTATTTTTTTTGAATCTGTTTTAGGATTTGAATTTAATTTTAACTTTAATTTAAGTGGTGACATGTAAAAATCTCGGCCTATGTGCTCATACCCATTGGTGGGTACGTGGTGGGTACGTTTCGTACCCACCACGTACCCCCCACGTCCCCTACAATGAACTTCCGCTCTCCTGGGCTCAAATTATTTTTCTTTAATCTGTTTTAGGATTTGAATTTAATTTTAACTTTAATTTAAGTGGTGACATGTAAAAATCTCGGCCTTTGTGCTCATACCCATTGGTGGGTACGTTTCGTACCCACCACGTACCCCCCACGTCCCCTACAATGAACTTCCGCTCTCCTGGGCTCAAATTATTTTTTTTGAATCTGTTTTAGGATTTGAATTTAATTTTAACTTTAATTTAAGTGGTGACATGTAAAAATCTCGGCCTATGTGCTCATACCTATTGGTGGGTACGTAGTGGGTACGTTTCGTACCCACCACGTACCCCCCACGTCCCCTACAATGAACTTCCGCTCTCCAGGGCTCAAATTATTTTTTTTTAATCTGTTTTAGGATTTGAATTTAATTTTAACTTTAATTTAAGTGGTGACATGTAAAAATCTCGGCCTATGTGCTCATACCCATTGGTGGGTACGTGGTGGGTACGTTCGTACCCACCACGTACCCCCCACGTCCCCTACAATGAACTTCCGCTCTCCTGGGCTCAAATTATTTTTTTTGAATCTGTTTTAGGATTTGAATTTAATTTTAACTTTAATTTAAGTGGTGACATGTAAAAATCTCGGCCTATGTGCTCATACCCATTGGTGGGTACGTGGTGGGTACGTTTCGTACCCACCACGTACCCCCCACGTCCCCTACAATGAACTTTCGCTCTCCTGGGCTCAAATTATTTTTTTTTAATCTGTTTTAGGATTTGAATTTAATTTTAACTTTAATTTAAGTGGTGACATGTAAAATCTCGGCCTATGTGCTCATACCCATTGGTGGGTACGTGGTGGGTACGTTTCGTACCCACCACGTACCCCCACGTCCCCTACAATGAACTTCCGCTCTCCTGGGCTCAAATTATTTTTTTTGAATCTGTTTTAGGATTTGAATTTAATTTTAACTTTAATTTAAGTGGTGACATGTAAAAATCTCGGCCTATGTGCTCATACCCATTGGTGGGTACGTGGTGGGTACGTTCGTACCCACCACGTACCCCCCACGTCCCCTACAATGAACTTCCGCTCTCCTGGGCTCAAATTATTTTTTTTGAATCTGTTTTAGGATTTGAATTTAATTTTAACTTTAATTTAAGTGGTGACATGTAAAAATCTCGGCCTATGTGCTCATACCCATTGGTGGGTACGTGGTGGGTACGTTTTGTACCCACCACGTACCCCCCACGTCCCCTACAATGAACTTCCGCTCTCCTGGGCTCAAATTATTTTTTTTGAATCTGTTTTAGGATTTGAATTTAATTTTAACTTTAATTTAAGTGGTGACATGTAAAAATCTCGGCCTATGTGCTCATACCCATTGGTGGGTACGTGATGGGTACGTTTCGTACCCACCACGTACCCCCCATGTCCCCTACAATGAACTTCCGCTCTCCTGGGCTCAAATTATTTTTTTTTAATCTGTTTTAGGATTTGAATTTAATTTTAACTTTAATTTAAGTGGTGACATGTAAAAATCTCAGCCTATGTGCTCATACCCATTGGTGGGTACGTGGTGGGTACGTTTCGTACCCACCACGTACCCCCCACGTCCCCTACAATGAACTTCCGCTCTCCTGGGCTCAAATTATTTTTTTTGAATCTGTTTTAGGATTTGAATTTAATTTTAACTTTAATTTAAGTGGTGACATGTAAAAATCTCGGCCTATGTGCTCATACCCATTGGTGGGTACGTGGTGGGTACGTTTCGTACCCACCACGTACCCCCCACGTCCCCTACAATGAACTTCCGCTCTCCTGGGCTCAAATTATTTTTTTTTAATCTGTTTTAGGATTTGAATTTAATTTTAACTTTAATTTAAGTGGTGACATGTAAAAATCTCGGCCTATGTGCTCATACCCATTGGTGGGTACGTGGTGGGTACGTTTCGTACCCACCACGTACCCCCCATGTCCCCTACAATGAACTTCCGCTCTCCTGGGCTCAAATTATTTTTTTTGAATCTGTTTTAGGATTTGAATTTAATTTTAACTTTAATTTAAGTGGTGACATGTAAAAATCTCGGCCTATGTGCTCATACCCATTGGTGGGTACGTGGTGGGTACGTTCGTACCCACCACGTACCCCCAACGTCCCCTACAATGAACTTCCGCTCTCCTGGGCTCAAATTATTTTTTTTGAATCTGTTTTAGGATTTGAATTTAATTTTAACTTTAATTTAAGTGGTGACATGTAAAAATCTCGGCCTATGTGCTCATACCCATTGGTGGGTACGTGGTGGGTACGTTTCGTACCCACCACGTACCCCCCACGTCCCCTACAATGAACTTCCGCTCTCCTGGGCTCAAATTATTTTTTTTGAATCTGTTTTAGGATTTGAATTTAAGTTTAACTTTAATTTAAGTGGTGACATGTAAAAATCTCGGCCTATGTGCTCATATACATTGGTGGGTACGTGGTGGGTACGTTTCGTACCCACCACGTACCCCCACGTCCCCTACAATGAACTTCCGCTCTCCTGGGCTCAAATTATTTTTTTTGAATCTGTTTTAGGATTTGAATTTAATTTTAACTTTAATTTAAGTGGTGACATGTAAAAATCTCGGCCTATGTGCTCATACCCATTGGTGGGTACGTGGTGGGTACGTTTCGTACCCACCACGTACCCCCACGTCCCCTACAATGAACTTCCGCTCTCCTGGGCTCAAATTATTTTTTTTGAATCTGTTTTAGGATTTGAATTTAATTTTAACTTTAATTTAAGTGGTGACATGTAAAAATCTCGGCCTATGTGCTCATACCCATTGGTGGGTACGTGGTGGGTACGTTTCGTACCCACCACGTACCCCCCACGTCCCCTACAATGAACTTCCGCTCTCCTGGGCTCAAATTTTTTTTTTTTAATCTGTTTTAGGATTTGAATTTAATTTTAACTTTAATTTAAGTTGTGACATGTAAAAATCTCGGCCTATGTGCTCATACCCATTGGTGGGTACGTGGTGGGTACGTTTCGTACCCACCACGTACCCCCCATGTCCCCTACAATGAACTTCCGCTCTCCTGGGCTCAAATTATTTTTTTTTAATCTGTTTTAGGATTTGAATTTAATTTTAACTTTAATTTAAGTGGTGACATGTAAAAATCTCGGCCTATGTGCTCATACCCATTGGTGGGTACGTGGTGGGTACGTTTCGTACCCACCACGTACCCCCCACGTCCCCTACAATGAACTTCCGCTCTCCTGGGCTCAAATTATTTTTTTTGAATCTGTTTTAGGATTTGAATTTAATTTTAACTTTAATTTAAGTGGTGACATGTAAAAATCTCGGCCTATGTGCTCATACCCATTGGTGGGTACGTGGTGGGTACGTTTCGTACCCACCACGTACCCCCCACGTCCCCTACAATGAACTTCCGCTCTCCTGGGCTCAAATTATTTTTTTTTAATCTGTTTTAGGATTTGAATTTAAGTTTAACTTTAATTTAAGTGGTGACATGTAAAAATCTCGGCCTATGTGCTCATACCCATTGGTGGGTACGTGGTGGGTACGTTTCGTACCCACCACGTACCCCCCACGTCCCCTACAATGAACTTCCGCTCTCCTGGGCTCAAATTATTTTTTTTGAATCTGTTTTAGGATTTGAATTTAAGTTTAACTTTAATTTAAGTGGTGACATGTAAAAATCTCGGCCTATGTGCTCATATACATTGGTGGGTACGTGGTGGGTACGTTTCGTACCCACCACGTACCCCCCACGTCCCCTACAATGAACTTCCGCTCTCCTGGGCTCAAATTATTTTTTTTGAATCTGTTTTAGGATTTGAATTTAATTTTAACTTTAATTTAAGTGGTGACATGTAAAAATCTCGGCCTATGTGCTCATACCCATTGGTGGGTACGTGGTGGGTACGTTTCGTACCCACCACGTACCCCCCACGTCCCCTACAATGAACTTCCGCTCTCCTGGGCTCAAATTATTTTTTTTGAATCTGTTTCAGGATTTGAATTTAAGTTTAACTTTAATTTAAGTGGTGACATGTAAAAATCTCGGCCTATGTGCTCATACCCATTGGTGGGTACGTGGTGGGTACGTTTCGTACCCACCACGTACCCCCCACGTCCCCTACAATGAACTTCCGCTCTCCTGGGCTCAAATTATTTTTTTTGAATCTGTTTTAGGATTTGAATTTAATTTTAACTTTAATTTAAGTGGTGACATGTAAAAATCTCGGCCTATGTGCTCATACCCATTGGTGGGTACGTGGTGGGTACGTTCGTACCCACCACGTACCCCCCACGTCCCCTACAATGAACTTCCGCTCTCCTGGGCTCAAATTATGTTTTTTGAATCTGTTTTAGGATTTGAATTTAATTTTAACTTTAATTTAAGTGGTGACATGTAAAAATCTCGGCCTATGTGCTCATACCCATTGGTGGGTACGTGGTGGGTACGTTTCGTACCCACCACGTACCCCCCACGTCCCCTACAATGAACTTCCGCTCTCCTGGGCTCAAATTATTTTTTTTTAATCTGTTTTAGGATTTGAATTTAATTTTAACTTTAATTTAAGTGGTGACATGTAAAAATCTCGGCCTATGTGCTCATACCCATTGGTGAGTACGTGGTGGGTACGTTTCGTACCCACCACGTACCCCCCATGTCCCCTACAATGAACTTCCGCTCTCCTGGGCTCAAATTATTTTTTTTTAATCTGTTTTAGGATTTGAATTTAATTTTAACTTTAATTTAAGTGGTGACATGTAAAAAGCTCGGCCTATGTGCTCATACCCATTGGTGGGTACGTGGTGGGTACGTTTCGTACCCACCACGTACCCCCCACGTCCCCTACAATGAACTTCCGCTCTCCTGGGCTCAAATTATTTTTTTTGAATCTGTTTTAGGATTTGAATTTAAGTTTAACTTTAATTTAAGTGGTGACATGTAAAAATCTGGGCCTATGTGCTCATACCCATTGGTGGGTACGTGGTGGGTACGTTTCGTACCCACCACGTACCCCCCACGTCCCCTACAATGAACTTCCGCTCTCCTGGGCTCAAATTATTTTTTTTGAATCTGTTTTAGGATTTGAATTTAATTTTAACTTTAATTTAAGTGGTGACATGTAAAAATCTCGGCCTATGTGCTCATACCCATTGGTGGGTACGTGGTGGGTACGTTTCGTACCCACCACGTATCCCCCACGTCCCCTACAATGAACTTCCGCTCTCCTGGGCTCAAATTATGTTTTTTTAATCTGTTTTAGGATTTGAATTTAAGTTTAACTTTAATTTAAGTGGTGACATGTAAAAATCTCGGCCTATGTGCTCATACCCATTGGTGGGTACGTGGTGGGTACGTTTCGTACCCACCACGTACCCCCCACGTCCCCTACAATGAACTTCCACTCTCCTGGGCTCAAATTATTTTTTTTGAATCTGTTTTAGGATTTGAATTTAATTTTAACTTTAATTTAAGTGGTGACATGTAAAAATCTCGGCCTATGTGCTCATACCCATTGGTGGGTACGTGGTGGGTACGTTTCGTACCCACCACGTACCCCCACGTCCCCTACAATGAACTTCCGCTCTCCTGGGCTCAAATTATTTTTTTTGAATCTGTTTTAGGATTTGAATTTAAGTTTAACTTTAATTTAAGTGGTGACATGTAAAAATCTCGGCCTATGTGCTCATACCCATTGGTGGGTACGTGGTGGGTACGTTTCGTACCCACCACGTACCCCCCACGTCCCCTACAATGAACTTCCGCTCTCCTGGGCTCAAATTATTTTTTTTGAATCTGTTTTAGGATTTGAATTTAATTTTAACTTTAATTTAAGTGGTGACATGTAAAAATCTCGGCCTATGTGCTCATACCCATTGGTGGGTACGTGGTGGGTACGTTTCGTACCCACCACGTACCCCCCACGTCCCCTACAATGAACTTCCGCTCTCCTGGGCTCAAATTATTTTTTTTGAATCTGTTTTAGGATTTGAATTTAAGTTTAACTTTAATTTAAGTGGTGACATGTAAAAATCTCGGCCTATGTGCTCATACCCATTGGTGGGTACGTGGTGGGTACGTTTCGTACCCACCACGTACCCCCCACGTCCCCTACAATGAACTTCCGCTCTCCTGGGCTCAAATTATTTTTTTTGAATCTGTTTTAGGATTTGAATTTAATTTTAACTTTAATTTAAGTGGTGACATGTAAAAATCTCGGCCTATGTGCTCATACCCATTGGTGGGTACGTGGTGGGTACGTTTCATACCCACCACGTACCCCCCACGTCCCCTACAATGAACTTCCGCTCTCCTGGGCTCAAATTATTTTTTTTTAATCTGTTTTAGGATTTGAATTTAAGTTTAACTTTAATTTAAGTGGTGACATGTAAAAATCTCGGCCTATGTGCTCATACCCATTGGTGGGTACGTGGTGGGTACGTTTCGTACCCACCACGTACCCCCCATGTCCCCTACAATGAACTTCCGCTCTCCTGGGCTCAAATTATTTTTTTTGAATCTGTTTTAGGATTTGAATTTAATTTTAACTTTAATTTAAGTGGTGACATGTAAAAATCTCGGCCTATGTGCTCATACCCATTGGTGGGTACGTGGTGCGTACGTTTCGTACCCACCACGTACCCCCCATGTCCCCTACAATGAACTTCCGCTCTCCTGGGCTCAAATTATTTTTTTTTAATCTGTTTTAGGATTTGAATTTAATTTTAACTTTAATTTAAGTGGTGACATGTAAAAATCTCGGCCTATGTGCTCATACCCATTGGTGGGTACGTGGTGGGTACGTTTCGTACCCACCACGTACCCCCCATGTCCCCTACAATGATCTTCCGCTCTCCTGGGCTCAAATTATTTTTTTTTAATCTGTTTTAGGATTTGAATTTAATTTTAACTTTAATTTAAGTGGTGACATGTAAAAATCTCAGCCTATGTGCTCATACCCATTGGTGGGTACGTGGTGGGTACGTTTCGTACCCACCACGTACCCCCCACGTCCGCTACAATGAACTTCCGCTCTCCTAGGCTCAAATTATTTTTTTTGAATCTGTTTTAGGATTTGAATTTAATTTTAACTTTAATTTAAGTGGTGACATGTAAAAATCTCGGCCTATGTGCTCATACCCATTGGTGGGTACGTGGTGGGTACGTTCGTACCCACCACGTACCCCCCACGTCCCCTACAATGAACTTCCGCTCTCCTGGGCTCAAATTATTTTTTTTGAATCTGTTTTAGGATTTGAATTTAATTTTAACTTTAATTTAAGTGGTGACATGTAAAAATCTCGGCCTATGTGCTCATACCCATTGGTGGGTACGTGGTGGGTACGTTTCGTACCCACCACGTACCCCCCACGTCCCCTACAATGAACTTCCGCTCTCCTGGGCTCAAATTATTTTTTTTGAATCTGTTTTAGGATTTGAATTTAATTTTAACTTTAATTTAAGTGGTGACATGTAAAAATCTCGGCCTATGTGCTCATACCCATTGGTGGGTACGTGGTGCGTACGTTTCGTACCCACCACGTACCCCCCATGTCCCCTACAATGAACTTCCGCTCTCCTGGGCTCAAATTATTTTTTTTTAATCTGTTTTAGGATTTGAATTTAATTTTAACTTTAATTTAAGTGGTGACATGTAAAAATCTCGGCCTATGTGCTCATACCCATTGGTGGGTACGTGGTGGGTACGTTTCGTACCCACCACGTACCCCCCACGTCCCCTACAATGAACTTCCGCTCTCCTGGGCTCAAATTATTTTTTTTGAATCTGTTTTAGGATTTGAATTTAATTTTAACTTTAATTTAAGTGGTGACATGTAAAAATCTCGGCCTATGTGCTCATACCCATTGGTGGGTACGTGGTGGGTACGTTCGTACCCACCACGTACCCCCCACGTCCCCTACAATGAACTTCCGCTCTCCTGGGCTCAAATTATTTTTTTTGAATCTGTTTTAGGATTTGAATTTAATTTTAACTTTAATTTAAGTGGTGACATGTAAAAATCTCGGCCTATGTGCTCATACCCATTGGTGGGTACGTGGTGGGTACGTTTCGTACCCACCACGTACCCCCCATGTCCCCTACAATGATCTTCCGCTCTCCTGGGCTCAAATTATTTTTTTTTAATCTGTTTTAGGATTTGAATTTAATTTTAACTTTAATTTAAGTGGTGACATGTAAAAATCTCGGCCTATGTGCTCATACCCATTGGTGGGTACGTGGTGGGTACGTTTCGTACCCACCACGTACCCCCCACGTCCCCTACAATGAACTTCCGCTCTCCTGGGCTCAAATTATTTTTTTTGAATCTGTTTTAGGATTTGAATTTAATTTTAACTTTAATTTAAGTGGTGACATGTAAAAATCTCGGCCTATGTTCTCATACCCATTGGTGGGTACGTGGTGGGTACGTTCGTACCCACCACGTACCCCCCACGTCCCCTACAATGAACTTCCGCTCTCCTGGGCTCAAATTATTTTTTTTGAATCTGTTTTAGGATTTGAATTTAATTTTAACTTTAATTTAAGTGGTGACATGTAAAAATCTCGGCCTATGTGCTCATACCCATTGGTGGGTACGTGGTGGGTACGTTTCGTACCCACCACGTACCCCCCACGTCCCCTACAATGAACTTCCGCTCTCCTGGGCTCAAATTATTTTTTTTGAATCTGTTTTAGGATTTGAATTTAATTTTAACTTTAATTTAAGTGGTGACATGTAAAAATCTCGGCCTATGTGCTCATACCCATTGGTGGGTACGTGGTGGGTACGTTTCGTACCCACCACGTACCCCCCATGTCCCCTACAATGAACTTCCGCTCTCCTGGGCTCAAATTATTTTTTTTTAATCTGTTTTAGGATTTGAATTTAATTTTAACTTTAATTTAAGTGGTGACATGTAAAAATCTCGGCCTATGTGCTCATACCCATTGGTGGGTACGTGGTGGGTACGTTTCGTACCCACCACGTACCCCCCATGTCCCCTACAATGAACTTCCGCTCTCCTGGGCTCAAATTATTTTTTTTTAATCTGTTTTAGGATTTGAATTTAATTTTAACTTTAATTTAAGTGGTGACATGTAAAAATCTCGGCCTATGTGCTCATACCCATTGGTGGGTACGTGGTGGGTACGTTTCGTACCCACCACGTACCCCCACGTCCCCTACAATGAACTTCCGCTCTCCTGGGCTCAAATTATTTTTTTTGAATCTGTTTTAGGATTTGAATTTAATTTTAACTTTAATTTAAGTGGTGACATGTAAAAATCTCGGCCTATGTGCTCATACCCATTGGTGGGTACGTGGTGGGTACGTTCGTACCCACCATGTACCCCCCACGTCCCCTACAATGAACTTCCGCTCTCCTGGGCTCAAATTATTTTTTTTGAATCTGTTTTAGGATTTGAATTTAATTTTAACTTTAATTTAAGTGGTGACATGTAAAAATCTCGTCCTATGTGCTCATACCCTTTGGTGGGTTCGTGGTGCGTACGTTTCGTACCCACCACGTACCCCCCATGTCCTCTACAATGAACTTCCGCTCTCCTGGGCTCAAATTATTTTTTTTTAATCTGTTTTAGGATTTGAATTTAATTTTAACTTTAATTTAAGTGGTGACATGTAAAAATCTCGGCCTATGTGCTCATACCCATTGGTGGGTACGTGGTGGGTACGTTTCGTACCCACCACGTACCCCCCACGTCCCCTACAATGAACTTCCGCTCTCCTGGGCTCAAATTATTTTTTTTGAATCTGTTTTAGGATTTGAATTTAATTTTAACTTTAATTTAAGTGGTGACATGTAAAAATCTCGGCCTATGTGCTCATACCCATTGGTGGGTACGTGGTGGGTACGTTCGTACCCACCATGTACCCCCCACGTCCCCTACAATGAACTTCCGCTCTCCTGGGCTCAAATTATTTTTTTTGAATCTGTTTTAGGATTTGAATTTAATTTTAACTTTAATTTAAGTGGTGACATGTAAAAATCTCGTCCTATGTGCTCATACCCTTTGGTGGGTTCGTGGTGCGTACGTTTCGTACCCACCACGTACCCCCCATGTCCCCTACAATGAACTTCCGCTCTCCTGGGCTCAAATTATTTTTTTTTAATCTGTTTTAGGATTTGAATTTAATTTTAACTTTAATTTAAGTGGTGACATGTAAAAATCTCGGCCTATGTGCTCATACCCATTGGTGGGTACGTGGTGGGTACGTTTCGTACCCACCACGTACCCCCACGTCCCCTACAATGAACTTCCGCTCTCCTGGGCTCAAATTATTTTTTTTGAATCTGTTTTAGGATTTGAATTTAATTTTAACTTTAATTTAAGTGGTGACATGTAAAAATCTCGGCCTATGTGCTCATACCCATTGGTGGGTACGTGGTGGGTACGTTCGTACCCACCACGTACCCCCCACGTCCCCTACAATGAACTTCCGCTCTCCTGGGCTCAAATTATTTTTTTTGAATCTGTTTTAGGATTTGAATTTAATTTTAACTTTAATTTAAGTGGTGACATGTAAAAATCTCGGCCTATGTGCTCATACCCATTGGTGGGTACGTGGTGCGTACGTTTCGTACCCACCACGTACCCCCCATGTCCCCTACAATGAACTTCCGCTCTCCTGGGCTCAAATTATTTTTTTTTAATCTGTTTTAGGATTTGAATTTAATTTTAACTTTAATTTAAGTGGTGACATGTAAAAATCTCGGCCTATGTGCTCATACCCATTGGTGGGTACGTGGTGGGTACGTTTCGTACCCACCACGTACCCCCCACGTCCCCTACAATGAACTTCCGCTCTCCTGGGCTCAAATTATTTTTTTTGAATCTGTTTTAGGATTTGAATTTAATTTTAACTTTAATTTAAGTGGTGACATGTAAAAATCTCGGCCTATGTGCTCATACCCATTGGTGGGTACGTGGTGGGTACGTTCGTACCCACCACGTACCCCCCACGTCCCCTACAATGAACTTCCGCTCTCCTGGGCTCAAATTATTTTTTTTGAATCTGTTTTAGGATTTGAATTTAATTTTAACTTTAATTTAAGTGGTGACATGTAAAAATCTCGGCCTATGTGCTCATACCCATTGGTGGGTACGTGGTGGGTACGTTTCGTACCCACCACGTACCCCCCATGTCCCCTACAATGAACTTCCGCTCTCCTGGGCTCAAATTATTTTTTTTTAATCTGTTTTAGGATTTGAATTTAATTTTAACTTTAATTTAAGTGGTGACATGTAAAAATCTCACCCTATGTGCTCATACCCATTGGTGGGTACGTGGTGGGTACGTTTCGTACCCACCACGTACCCCCCACGTCCCCTACAATGAACTTCCGCTCTCCTGGGCTCAAATTTTTTTTTTTGAATCTGTTTTAGGATTTGAATTTAATTTTAACTTTAATTTAAGTGGTGACATGTAAAAATCTCGGCCTATGTGCTCATACTTATTGGTGGGTACGTGGTGGGTACGTTTCGTACCCACCACGTACCCCCCACGTCCCCTACAATGAACTTCCGCTCTCTTGGGCTCAAATTATTTTTTTTGAATCTGTTTTAGGATTTGAATTTAATTTTAACTTTAATTTAAGTGGTGACATGTAAAAATCTCGGCCTATGTGCTCATACCCATTGGTGGGTACGTGGTGGGTACGTTCGTACCCACCATGTACCCCCCACGTCCCCTACAATGAACTTCCGCTCTCCTGGGCTCAAATTATTTTTTTTGAATCTGTTTTAGGATTTGAATTTAATTTTAACTTTAATTTAAGTGGTGACATGTAAAAATCTCGTCCTATGTGCTCATACCCATTGGTGGGTACGTGGTGGGTACGTTTCGTACCCACCACGTACCCCCCACGTCCCCTACAATGAACTTCCGCTCTCCTGGGCTCAAATTATTTTTTTTGAATCTGTTTTAGGATTTGAATTTAATTTTAACTTTAATTTAAGTGGTGACATGTAAAAATCTCGGCCTATGTGCTCATACCCATTGGTGGGTACGTGGTGGGTACGTTCGTACCCACCATGTACCCCCCACGTCCCCTACAATGAACTTCCGCTCTCCTGGGCTCAAATTATTTTTTTTGAATCTGTTTTAGGATTTGAATTTAATTTTAACTTTAATTTAAGTGGTGACATGTAAAAATCTCGTCCTATGTGCTCATACCCATTGGTGGGTACGTGGTGGGTACGTTTCGTACCCACCACGTACCCCCCACGTCCCCTACAATGAACTTCCGCTCTCCTGGGCTCAAATTATTTTTTTTGAATCTGTTTTAGGATTTGAATTTAATTTTAACTTTAATTTAAGTGGTGACATGTAAAAATCTCGGCCTATGTGCTCATACCCATTGGTGGGTACGTGGTGCGTACGTTTCGTACCCACCACGTACCCCCCATGTCCCCTACAATGAACTTCCGCTCTCCTGGGCTCAAATTATTTTTTTTTAATCTGTTTTAGGATTTGAATTTAATTTTAACTTTAATTTAAGTGGTGACATGTAAAAATCTCGGCCTATGTGCTCATACCCATTGGTGGGTACGTGGTGGGTACGTTTCGTACCCACCACGTACCCCCCACGTCCCCTACAATGAACTTCCGCTCTCCTGGGCTCAAATTATTTTTTTTGAATCTGTTTTAGGATTTGAATTTAATTTTAACTTTAATTTAAGTGGTGACATGTAAAAATCTCGGCCTATGTGCTCATACCCATTGGTGGGTACGTGGTGGGTACGTTCGTACCCACCACGTACCCCCCACGTCCCCTACAATGAACTTCCGCTCTCCTGGGCTCAAATTATTTTTTTTGAATCTGTTTTAGGATTTGAATTTAATTTTAACTTTAATTTAAGTGGTGACATGTAAAAATCTCGGCCTATGTGCTCATACCCATTGGTGGGTACGTGGTGGGTACGTTTCGTACCCACCACGTACCCCCCATGTCCCCTACAATGAACTTCCGCTCTCCTGGGCTCAAATTATTTTTTTTTAATCTGTTTTAGGATTTGAATTTAATTTTAACTTTAATTTAAGTGGTGACATGTAAAAATCTCACCCTATGTGCTCATACCCATTGGTGGGTACGTGGTGGGTACGTTTCGTACCCACCACGTACCCCCCACATCCCCTACAATGAACTTCCGCTCTCCTGGGCTCAAATTTTTTTTTTTGAATCTGTTTTAGGATTTGAATTTAATTTTAACTTTAATTTAAGTGGTGACATGTAAAAATCTCGGCCTATGTGCTCATACTTATTGGTGGGTACGTGGTGGGTACGTTTCGTACCCACCACGTACCCCCCACGTCCCCTACAATGAACTTCCGCTCTCTTGGGCTCAAATTATTTTTTTTGAATCTGTTTTAGGATTTGAATTTAATTTTAACTTTAATTTAAGTGGTGACATGTAAAAATCTCGGCCTATGTGCTCATACCCATTGGTGGGTACGTGGTGGGTACGTTCGTACCCACCATGTACCCCCCACGTCCCCTACAATGAACTTCCGCTCTCCTGGGCTCAAATTATTTTTTTTGAATCTGTTTTAGGATTTGAATTTAATTTTAACTTTAATTTAAGTGGTGACATGTAAAAATCTCACCCTATGTGCTCATACCCATTGGTGGGTACGTGGTGGGTACGTTTCGTACCCACCACGTACCCCCCACGTCCCCTACAATGAACTTCCGCTCTCCTGGGCTCAAATTTTTTTTTTTGAATCTGTTTTAGGATTTGAATTTAATTTTAACTTTAATTTAAGTGGTGACATGTAAAAATCTCGGCCTATGTGCTCATACTTATTGGTGGGTACGTGGTGGGTACGTTTCGTACCCACCACGTACCCCCCACGTCCCCTACAATGAACTTCCGCTCTCTTGGGCTCAAATTATTTTTTTTGAATCTGTTTTAGGATTTGAATTTAATTTTAACTTTAATTTAAGTGGTGACATGTAAAAATCTCGGCCTATGTGCTCATACCCATTGGTGGGTACGTGGTGGGTACGTTCGTACCCACCATGTACCCCCCACGTCCCCTACAATGAACTTCCGCTCTCCTGGGCTCAAATTATTTTTTTTGAATCTGTTTTAGGATTTGAATTTAATTTTAACTTTAATTTAAGTGGTGACATGTAAAAATCTCGTCCTATGTGCTCATACCCATTGGTGGGTACGTGGTGGGTACGTTTCGTACCCACCACGTACCCCCCACGTCCCCTACAATGAACTTCCGCTCTCCTGGGCTCAAATTATTTTTTTTGAATCTGTTTTAGGATTTGAATTTAATTTTAACTTTAATTTAAGTGGAGACATGTAAAAATCTCGGCCTATGTGCTCATACCCATTGGTGGGTACGTGGTGGGTACGTTTCGTACCCACCACGTACCCCCCACGTCCCCTACAATGAACTTCCGCTCTCCTGGGCTCAAATTATTTTTTTTTAATCTGTTTTAGGATTTGAATTTAAGTTTAACTTTAATTTAAGTGGTGACATGTAAAAATCTCGGCCTATGTGCTCATACCCATTGGTGGGTACGTGGTGGGTACGTTTCGTACCCACCACGTACCCCCCACGTCCCCTACAATGAACTTCCGCTCTCCTGGGCTCAAATTATTTTTTTTGAATCTGTTTTAGGATTTGAATTTAATTTTAACTTTAATTTAAGTGGTGACATGTAAAATCTCGGCCTATGTGCTCATACCCATTGGTGGGTACGTGGTGGGTACGTTTCGTACCCACCACGTACCCCCCACGTCCCCTACAATGAACTTCCGCTCTCCTGGGCTCAAATTATTTTTTTTGAATCTGTTTTAGGATTTGAATTTAATTTTAACTTTAATTTAAGTGGTGACATGTAAAAATCTTGGCCTATGTGCTCATACCCATTGGTGGGTACGTTCGTACCCACCACGTACCCCCACGTCCCCTACAATGAACTTCCGCTCTCCTGGGCTCAAATTATTTTTTTTGAATCTGTTTTAGGATTTGAATTTAATTTTAACTTTAATTTAAGTGGTGACATGTAAAAATCTCGGCCTATGTGCTCATACCCATTGGTGGGTACGTGGTGGGTACGTTCCGTACCCACCACGTACCCCCCACGTCCCCTACAATGAACTTCCGCTCTCCTGGGCTCAAATTATTTTTTTTGAATCTGTTTTAGGATTTGAATTTAATTTTAACTTTAATTTAAGTGGTGACATGTAAAAATCTCGGCCTATGTGCTCATACCCATTGGTGGGTACGTGGTGGGTACGTTTCGTACCCACCACGTACCCCCCACGTCCCCTACAATGAACTTCCGCTCTCCTGGGCTCAAATTATTTTTTTTGAATCTGTTTTAGGATTTGAACTTAATTTTAACTTTAATTTAAGTGGTGACATGTAAAAACCTCGGCCTATGTGCTCATACCCATTGGTGGGTACGTGGTGGGTACGTTTCGTACCCACCACGTACCCCCCACGTCCCCTACAATGAACTTCCGCTCTCCTGGGCTCAAATTATTTTTTTTTAATCTGTTTTAGGATTTGAATTTAATTTTAACTTTTATTTAAGTGGTGACATGTAAAAATCTCGGCCTATGTGCTCATACCCATTGGTGGGTACGTGGTGGGTACGTTTCGTACCCACCACGTACCCCCCACGTCCCCTACAATGAACTTCCGCTCTCCTGGGCTCAAATTATTTTTTTTGAATCTGTTTTAGGATTTGAATTTAATTTTAACTTTAATTTTAGTGGAGACATGTAAAAATCTCGGCCTATGTGCTCATACCCATTGGTGGGTACGTGGTGGGTACGTTTCGTACCCACCACGTACCCCCCACGTCCCCTACAATGAACTTCCGCTCTCCTGGGCTCAAATTATTTTTTTTTAATCTGTTTTAGGATTTGAATTTAAGTTTAACTTTAATTTAAGTGGTGACATGTAAAAATCTCGGCCTATGTGCTCATACCCATTGGTGGGTACGTGGTGGGTACGTTTCGTACCCACCACGTACCCCCCATGTCCCCTACAATGAACTTCCGCTCTCCTGGGCTCAAATTATTTTTTTTTAATCTGTTTTAGGATTTGAATTTAATTTTAACTTTAATTTAAGTGGTGACATGTAAAAATCTCGGCCTATGTGCTCATACCCATTGGTGGGTACGTGGTGGGTACGTTTCGTACCCACCACGTACCCCCCACGTCCCCTACAATGAACTTCCGCTCTCCTGGGCTCAAATTATTTTTTTTGAATCTGTTTTAGGATTTGAATTTAATTTTAACTTTAATTTAAGTGGTGACATGTAAAAATCTTGGCCTATGTGCTCATACCCATTGGCGGGTACGTTCGTACCCACCACGTACCCCCACGTCCCCTACAATGAACTTCCGCTCTCCTGGGCTCAAATTATTTTTTTTGAATCTGTTTTAGGATTTGAATTTAATTTTAACTTTAATTTAAGTGGTGACATGTAAAAATCTCGGCCTATGTGCTCATACCCATTGGTGGGTACGTGGTGGGTACGTTCCGTACCCACCACGTACCCCCCACGTCCCCTACAATGAACTTCCGCTCTCCTGGGCTCAAATTATTTTTTTTGAATCTGTTTTAGGATTTGAATTTAATTTTAACTTTAATTTAAGTGGTGACATGTAAAAATCTCGGCCTATGTGCTCATACCCATTGGTGGGTACGTGGTGGGTACGTTTCGTACCCACCACGTACCCCCCACGTCCCCTACAATGAACTTCCGCTCTCCTGGGCTCAAATTATTTTTTTTGAATCTGTTTTAGGATTTGAACTTAATTTTAACTTTAATTTAAGTGGTGACATGTAAAAACCTCGGCCTATGTGCTCATACCCATTGGTGGGTACGTGGTGGGTACGTTTCGTACCCACCACTTACCCTCCACGTCCCCTACAATGAACTTCCGCTCTCCTGGGCTCAAATTATTTTTTTTGAATCTGTTTTAGGATTTGAATTTAATTTTAACTTTAATTTAAGTGGAGACATGTAAAAATCTCGGCCTATGTGCTCATACCCATTGGTGGGTACGTGGTGGGTACGTTTCGTACCCACCACGTACCCCCCACGTCCCCTACAATGAACTTCCGCTCTCCTGGGCTCAAATTATTTTTTTTTAATCTGTTTTAGGATTTGAATTTAAGTTTAACTTTAATTTAAGTGGTGACATGTAAAAATCTCGGCCTATGTGCTCATACCCATTGGTGGGTACGTGGTGGGTACGTTTCGTACCCACCACGTACCCCCCACGTCCCCTACAATGAACTTCCGCTCTCCTGGGCTCAAATTATTTTTTTTGAATCTGTTTTAGGATTTGAATTTAATTTTAACTTTAATTTAAGTGGTGACATGTAAAAATCTCGGCCTATGTGCTCATACTCATTGGTGGGTACGTGGTGGGTACGTTTCGTACCCACCACGTACCCCCCACGTCCCCTACAATGAACTTCCGCTCTCCTGGGCTCAAATAATTTTTTTTGAATCTGTTTTAGAATTTGAATTTAATTTTAACTTTAATTTAAGTGGTGACATGTAAAAATCTCGGCCTATGTGCTCATACCCATTGGTGGGTACGTGGTGGGTACGTTTCGTACCCACCACGTACCCCCCACGTCCCCTACAATGAACTTCCGCTCTCCTGGACTCAAATTATTTTTTTTGAATCTGTTTTAGGATCTGAATTTAATTTTAACTTTAATTTAACTGGTGACATGTAAAACTCTCGGCCTATGTGCTCATACCCATTGGTGGGTACGTGGTGGGTACGTTTCGTACCCACAACGTACCCCCCACGTCCCCTACAATGAACTTCCGCTCTCCTGGGCTCAAATTATTTTTTTTTAATCTGTTTTAGGATTTGAATTTAATTTTAACTTTAATTTAACCGGTGACATGTAAAAATCTCGGCCTATGTGCTCATACCCATTGGTGGGTACGTGGTGGGTACGTTTCGTACCCACCACGTACCCCCCACGTCCCCTACAATGAACTTCCGCTCTCCTGGGCTCAAATTATTTTTTTTGAATCTGTTTTAGGATTTGAATTTAATTTTAACTTTAATTTAAGTGGTGACATGTAAAAATCTCGGCCTATGTGCTCATACCCATTGGTGGGTACGTGGTGGGTACGTTTCGTACCCACCACGTACCCCCCACGTCCCCTACAATGAACTTCCGCTCTCCTGGGCTCAAATTATTTTTTTTGAATCTGTTTTAGGATTTGAATTTAATTTTAACTTTAATTTAAGTGGTGACATGTAAAAATCTCGGCCTATGTGCTCATACCCATTGGTGGGTACGTGGTGGGTACGTTCCGTACCCACCACGTACCCCCCACGTCCCCTACAATGAACTTCCGCTCTCCTGGGCTCAAATTATTTTTTTTGAATCTGTTTTAGGATTTGAATTTAATTTTAACTTTAATTTAAGTGGTGACATGTAAAAATCTCGGCCTATGTGCTCATACCCATTGGTGGGTACGTGGTGGGTACGTTTCGTACCCACCACGTACCCCCCACGTCCCCTACAATGAACTTCCGCTCTCCTGGGCTCCAATTATTTTTTTTGAATCTGTTTTAGGATTTGAACTTAATTTTAACTTTAATTTAAGTGGTGACATGTAAAAATCTCGGCCTATGTGCTCATACCCATTGGTGGGTACGTGGTGGGTACGTTTCGTACCCACCACTTACCCTCCACGTCCCCTACAATGAACTTCCGCTCTCCTGGGCTCAAATTATTTTTTTTGAATCTGTTTTAGGATTTGAATTTAATTTTAACTTTTATTTAAGTGGTGACATGTAAAAATCTCGGCCTATGTGCTCATACCCATTGGTGGGTACGTGGTGGGTACGTTTCGTACCCACCACGTACCCCCCACGTCCCCTACAATGAACTTCCGCTCTCCTGGGCTCAAATTATTTTTTTTGAATCTGTTTTAGGATTTGAATTTAATTTTAACTTTAATTTAAGTGGAGACATGTAAAAATCTCGGCCTATGTGCTCATACCCATTGGTGGGTACGTGGTGGGTACGTTTCGTACCCACCACGTACCCCCCACGTCCCCTACAATGAACTTCCGCTCTCCTGGGCTCAAATTATTTTTTTTTAATCTGTTTTAGGATTTGAATTTAAGTTTAACTTTAATTTAAGTGGTGACATGTAAAAATCTCGGCCTATGTGCTCATACCCATTGGTGGGTACGTGGTGGGTACGTTTCGTACCCACCACGTACCCCCCACGTCCCCTACAATGAACTTCCGCTCTCCTGGGCTCAAATTATTTTTTTTGAATCTGTTTTAGGATTTGAATTTAATTTTAACTTTAATTTAAGTGGTGACATGTAAAATCTCGGCCTATGTGCTCATACCCATTGGTGGGTACGTGGTGGGTACGTTTCGTACCCACCACGTACCCCCCACGTCCCCTACAATGAACTTCCGCTCTCCTGGGCTCAAATTATTTTTTTTGAATCTGTTTTAGGATTTGAATTTAATTTTAACTTTAATTTAAGTGGTGACATGTAAAAATCTTGGCCTATGTGCTCATACCCATTGGTGGGTACGTTCGTACCCACCACGTACCCCCACGTCCCCTACAATGAACTTCCGCTCTCCTGGGCTCAAATTATTTTTTTTGAATCTGTTTTAGGATTTGAATTTAATTTTAACTTTAATTTAAGTGGTGACATGTAAAAATCTCGGCCTATGTGCTCATACCCATTGGTGGGTACGTGGTGGGTACGTTCCGTACCCACCACGTACCCCCCACGTCCCCTACAATGAACTTCCGCTCTCCTGGGCTCAAATTATTTTTTTTGAATCTGTTTTAGGATTTGAATTTAATTTTAACTTTAATTTAAGTGGTGACATGTAAAAATCTCGGCCTATGTGCTCATACCCATTGGTGGGTACGTGGTGGGTACGTTTCGTACCCACCACGTACCCCCCACGTCCCCTACAATGAACTTCCGCTCTCCTGGGCTCAAATTATTTTTTTTGAATCTGTTTTAGGATTTGAACTTAATTTTAACTTTAATTTAAGTGGTGACATGTAAAAACCTCGGCCTATGTGCTCATACCCATTGGTGGGTACGTGGTGGGTACGTTTCGTACCCACCACGTACCCCCCACGTCCCCTACAATGAACTTCCGCTCTCCTGGGCTCAAATTATTTTTTTTTAATCTGTTTTAGGATTTGAATTTAATTTTAACTTTTATTTAAGTGGTGACATGTAAAAATCTCGGCCTATGTGCTCATACCCATTGGTGGGTACGTGGTGGGTACGTTTCGTACCCACCACGTACCCCCCACGTCCCCTACAATGAACTTCCGCTCTCCTGGGCTCAAATTATTTTTTTTGAATCTGTTTTAGGATTTGAATTTAATTTTAACTTTAATTTTAGTGGAGACATGTAAAAATCTCGGCCTATGTGCTCATACCCATTGGTGGGTACGTGGTGGGTACGTTTCGTACCCACCACGTACCCCCCACGTCCCCTACAATGAACTTCCGCTCTCCTGGGCTCAAATTATTTTTTTTTAATCTGTTTTAGGATTTGAATTTAAGTTTAACTTTAATTTAAGTGGTGACATGTAAAAATCTCGGCCTATGTGCTCATACCCATTGGTGGGTACGTGGTGGGTACGTTTCGTACCCACCACGTACCCCCCATGTCCCCTACAATGAACTTCCGCTCTCCTGGGCTCAAATTATTTTTTTTTAATCTGTTTTAGGATTTGAATTTAATTTTAACTTTTATTTAAGTGGTGACATGTAAAAATCTCGGCCTATGTGCTCATACCCATTGGTGGGTACGTGGTGGGTACGTTTCGTACCCACCACGTACCCCCCACGTCCCCTACAATGAACTTCCGCTCTCCTGGGCTCAAATTATTTTTTTTGAATCTGTTTTAGGATTTGAATTTAATTTTAACTTTAATTTAAGTGGTGACATGTAAAAATCTTGGCCTATGTGCTCATACCCATTGGCGGGTACGTTCGTACCCACCACGTACCCCCACGTCCCCTACAATGAACTTCCGCTCTCCTGGGCTCAAATTATTTTTTTTGAATCTGTTTTAGGATTTGAATTTAATTTTAACTTTAATTTAAGTGGTGACATGTAAAAATCTCGGCCTATGTGCTCATACCCATTGGTGGGTACGTGGTGGGTACGTTTCGTACCCACCACGTACCCCCCACGTCCCCTACAATGAACTTCCGCTCTCCTGGGCTCAAATTATTTTTTTTGAATCTGTTTTAGGATTTGAACTTAATTTTAACTTTAATTTAAGTGGTGACATGTAAAAACCTCGGCCTATGTGCTCATACCCATTGGTGGGTACGTGGTGGGTACGTTTCGTACCCACCACTTACCCTCCACGTCCCCTACAATGAACTTCCGCTCTCCTGGGCTCAAATTATTTTTTTTGAATCTGTTTTAGGATTTGAATTTAATTTTAACTTTAATTTAAGTGGAGACATGTAAAAATCTCGGCCTATGTGCTCATACCCATTGGTGGGTACGTGGTGGGTACGTTTCGTACCCACCACGTACCCCCCACGTCCCCTACAATGAACTTCCGCTCTCCTGGGCTCAAATTATTTTTTTTTAATCTGTTTTAGGATTTGAATTTAATTTTAACTTTAATTTAAGTGGTGACATGTAAAAATCTCGGCCTATGTGCTCATACCCATTGGTGGGTACGTGGTGGGTACGTTTCGTACCCACCACGTACCCCCCACGTCCCCTACAATGAACTTCCGCTCTCCTGGGCTCAAATTATTTTTTTTTAATCTGTTTTAGGATTTGAATTTAATTTTAACTTTAATTTAAGTGGTGACATGTAAAAATCTCGGCCTATGTGCTCATACCCATTGGTGGGTACGTGGTGGGTACGTTTCGTACCCACCACGTACCCCCCACGTCCCCTACAATGAACTTCCGCTCTCCTGGGCTCAAATTATTTTTTTTTAATCTGTTTTAGGATTTGAATTTAAGTTTAACTTTAATTTAAGTGGTGACATGTAAAAATCTCGGCCTATGTGCTCATACCCATTGGTGGGTACGTGGTGGGTACGTTCCGTACCCACCACGTACCCCCCACGTCCCCTACAATGAACTTCCGCTCTCCTGGGCTCAAATTATTTTTTTTGAATCTGTTTTAGGATTTGAATTTAATTTTAACTTTAATTTAAGTGGTGACATGTAAAAATCTCGGCCTATGTGCTCATACCCATTGGTGGGTACGTGGTGGGTACGTTTCGTACCCACCACGTACCCCCCACGTCCCCTACAATGAACTTCCGCTCTCCTGGGCTCAAATTATTTTTTTTGAATCTGTTTTAGGATTTGAACTTAATTTTAACTTTAATTTAAGTGGTGACATGTAAAAACCTCGGCCTATGTGCTCATACCCATTGGTGGGTACGTGGTGGGTACGTTTCGTACCCACCACTTACCCTCCACGTCCCCTACAATGAACTTCCGCTCTCCTGGGCTCAAATTATTTTTTTTGAATCTGTTTTAGGATTTGAATTTAATTTTAACTTTAATTTAAGTGGAGACATGTAAAAATCTCGGCCTATGTGCTCATACCCATTGGTGGGTACGTGGTGGGTACGTTTCGTACCCACCACGTACCCCCCACGTCCCCTACAATGAACTTCCGCTCTCCTGGGCTCAAATTATTTTTTTTTAATCTGTTTTAGGATTTGAATTTAAGTTTAACTTTAATTTAAGTGGTGACATGTAAAAATCTCGGCCTATGTGCTCATACCCATTGGTGGGTACGTGGTGGGTACGTTTCGTACCCACCACGTACCCCCCACGTCCCCTACAATGAACTTCCGCTCTCCTGGGCTCAAATTATTTTTTTTGAATCTGTTTTAGGATTTGAATTTAATTTTAACTTTAATTTAAGTGGTGACATGTAAAAATCTCGGCCTATGTGCTCATACTCATTGGTGGGTACGTGGTGGGTACGTTTCGTACCCACCACGTACCCCCCACGTCCCCTACAATGAACTTCCGCTCTCCTGGGCTCAAATTATTTTTTTTGAATCTGTTTTAGAATTTGAATTTAATTTTAACTTTAATTTAAGTGGTGACATGTAAAAATCTCGGCCTATGTGCTCATACCCATTGGTGGGTACGTGGTGGGTACGTTTCGTACCCACCACGTACCCCCCACGTCCCCTACAATGAACTTCCGCTCTCCTGGACTCAAATTATTTTTTTTGAATCTGTTTTAGGATCTGAATTTAATTTTAACTTTAATTTAACTGGTGACATGTAAAACTCTCGGCCTATGTGCTCATACCCATTGGTGGGTACATGGTGGGTACGTTTCGTACCCACCACGTACCCCCCACGTCCCCTACAATGAACTTCCGCTCTCCTGGGCTCAAATTATTTTTTTTTAATCTGTTTTAGGATTTGAATTTAATTTTAACTTTAATTTAACCGGTGACATGTAAAAATCTCGGCCTATGTGCTCATACCCATTGGTGGGTACGTGGTGGGTACGTTTCGTACCCACCACGTACCCCCCACGTCCCCTACAATGAACTTCCGCTCTCCTGGGCTCAAATTATTTTTTTTGAATCTGTTTTAGGATTTGAATTTAATTTTAACTTTAATTTAAGTGGTGACATGTAAAAATCTCGGCCTATGTGCTCATACCCATTGGTGGGTACGTGGTGGGTACGTTTCGTACCCACCACGTACCCCCCACGTCCCCTACAATGAACTTCCGCTCTCCTGGGCTCAAATTATTTTTTTTTAATCTGTTTTAGGATTTGAATTTAATTTTAACTTTAATTTAAGTGGTGACATGTAAAAATCTCGGCCTATGTGCTCATACCCATTGGTGGGTACGTGGTGGGTACGTTTCGTACCCACCACGTACCCCCCACGTCCCCTTCAATGAACTTCCGCTCTCCTGGGCTCAAATTATTTTTTTTGAATCTGTTTTAGAATTTGAATTTAATTTTAACTTTAATTTAAGTGGTGACATGTAAAAATCTCGGCCTATGTGCTCATACCCATTGGTGGGTACGTGGTGGGTACGTTTCGTACCCACCACGTACCCCCCACGTCCCCTACAATGAACTTCCGCTCTCCTGGACTCAAATTATTTTTTTTGAATCTGTTTTAGGATCTGAATTTAATTTTAACTTTAATTTAACTGGTGACATGTAAAACTCTCGGCCTATGTGCTCATACCCATTGGTGGGTACATGGTGGGTACGTTTCGTACCCACCACGTACCCCCCACGTCCCCTACAATGAACTTCCGCTCTCCTGGGCTCAAATTATTTTTTTTTAATCTGTTTTAGGATTTGAATTTAATTTTAACTTTAATTTAACCGGTGACATGTAAAAATCTCGGCCTATGTGCTCATACCCATTGGTGGGTACGTGGTGGGTACGTTTCGTACCCACCACGTACCCCCCACGTCCCCTACAATGAACTTCCGCTCTCCTGGGCTCAAATTATTTTTTTTGAATCTGTTTTAGGATTTGAATTTAATTTTAACTTTAATTTAAGTGGTGACATGTAAAAATCTCGGCCTATGTGCTCATACCCATTGGTGGGTACGTGGTGGGTACGTTTCGTACCCACCACGTACCCCCCACGTCCCCTACAATGAACTTCCGCTCTCCTGGGCTCAAATTATTTTTTTTTAATCTGTTTTAGGATTTGAATTTAATTTTAACTTTAATTTAAGTGGTGACATGTAAAAATCTCGGCCTATGTGCTCATACCCATTGGTGGGTACGTGGTGGGTACGTTTCGTACCCACCACGTACCCCCCACGTCCCCTTCAATGAACTTCCGCTCTCCTGGGCTCAAATTATTTTTTTTGAATCTGTTTTAGGATTTGAATTTAATTTTAACTTTAATTTAAGTGGTGACATGTAAAAATCTCGGCCTATGTGCTCATACCTATTGGTGGGTACGTGGTGGGTACGTTTCGTACCCACCACGTACCCCCCACGTCCCCTACAATGAACTTCCGCTCTCCTGGGCTCAAATTATTTTTTTTGAATCTGTTTTAGGATTTGAATTTAATTTTAACTTTAATTTAAGTGGTGACATGTAAAAATCTCGGCCTATGTGCTGATACCCATTGGTGGGTACGTGGTGGGTACGTTTCGTACCCACCACGTACCCCCCACGTCCCCTACAATGAACTTCCGCTCTCCTGGGCTCAAATTATTTTTTTTGAATCTGTTTTAGGATTTGAATTTAATTTTAACTTTAATTTAAGTGGTGACATGTAAAAATCTCGGCCTATGTGCTCATACCCATTGGTGGGTACGTGGTGGGTACGTTTTGTACCCACCACGTACCCCCCACGTCCCCCCAATGAACTTCCGCTCTCCTGGGCTCAAATTATTTTTTTTTAATCTGTTTTAGGATTTGAATTTAATTTTAACTTTAATTTAAGTGGTGACATGTAAAAATCTCGGCCTATGTGCTCATACCCATTGGTGGGTACGTTGTGGGTGCGTTTCGTACCCACCACGTACCCCCACGTCCCCTACAATGAACTTCCGCTCTCCTGGGCTCAAATTATTTTTTTTGAATCTGTTTTAGGATTTGAATTTAATTTTAACTTTAATTTAAGTGGTGACATGTAAAAATCTCGGCCTATGTGCTGATACCCATTGGTGGGTACGTGGTGGGTACGTTTCGTACCCACCACGTACCCCCCACGTCCCCTACAATGAACTTCCGCTCTCCTGGGCTCAAATTATTTTTTTTGAATCTGTTTTAGGATTTGAATTTAATTTTAACTTTAATTTAAGTGGTGACATGTAAAAATCTCGGCCTATGTGCTCATACCCATTGGTGGGTACGTGGTGGGTACGTTTTGTACCCACCACGTACCCCCCACGTCCCCCCAATGAACTTCCGCTCTCCTGGGCTCAAATTATTTTTTTTGAATCTGTTTTAGGATTTGAATTTAATTTTAACTTTAATTTAAGTGGTGACATGTAAAAATCTCGGCCTATGTGCTCATATTCATTGGTGGGTACGTGGTGGGTACGTTTTGTACCCACCACGTACCCCCCACGTCCCCCCAATGAACTTCCGCTCTCCTGGGCTCAAATTATTTTTTTTGAATCTGTTTTAGGATTTGAATTTAATTTTAACTTTAATTTAAGTGGTGACATGTAAAAATCTCGGCCTATGTGCTCATACCCATTGGTGGGTACGTGGTGGGTACGTTTCGTACCCACCACGTACCCCCCACGTCCCCTACAATGAACTTCCGCTCTCCTGGGCTCAAATTATTTTTTTTGAATCTGTTTCAGGATTTGAATTTAATTTTAACTTTAATTTAAGTGGTGACATGTAAAAATCTTGGCCTATGTGCTCATACCCATTGGTGGGTACGTGGTGGGTACGTTTCGTACCCACCACGTACCCCCCACGTCCCCTACAATGAACTTCCGCTCTCCTGGGCTCAAATTATTTTTTTTTAATCTGTTTTAGGATTTGAATTTAATTTTAACTTTAATTTAAGTGGTGACACGTAAAAATCTCGGCCTATGCGCTCATACCCATTGGTGGGTACGTGGTGGGTACGTTTCGTACCCACCACGTACCCCCCACGTCCCCTACAATGAACTTCCGCTCTCCTGGACTCAAATTATTTTTTTTAATCTGTTTTAGGATTTGAATTTAATTTTAACTTTAATTTAAGTGGTGACATGTAAAAATCTCGGCCTATGTGCTCATACCCATTGGTGGGTACGTGGTGGGTACGTTTCGTACCCACCACGTACCCCCCACGTCCCCTACAATGAACTTCCGCTCTCCTGGGCTCAAATTATTTTTTTTGAATCTGTTTTAGGATTTGAATTTAATTTTAACTTTAATTTAAGTGGTGACATGTAAAAATCTCGGCCTATGTGCTCATACCCATTGGTGGGTACGTTCGTACCCACCACGTACCCCCACGTCCCCTACAATGAACTTCCGCTCTCCTGGGCTCAAATTATTTTTTTTGAATCTGTTTTAGGATTTGAATTTAATTTTAACTTTAATTTAAGTGGTGACATGTAAAAATCTCGGCCTCTGTGCTCATACCCATTGGTGGGTACGTGGTGGGTACGTTCCGTACCCACCACGTACCCCCCACGTCCCCTACAATGAACTTCCGCTCTCCTGGGCTCAAATTATTTTTTTTGAATCTGTTTTAGGATTTGAATTTAATTTTAACTTTAATTTAAGTGGTGACATGTAAAAATCTCGGCCTATGTGCTCATACCCATTGGTGGGTACGTTCGTCACCACCACGTACCCTTCACGTCCCCTACAATGAACTTCCGCTCTCCTGATCTCAAATTATTTTTTTTGAATCTGTTTTAGGATTTGAATTTAATTTTAACTTTAATTTAAGTGGTGACACGTAAAAATCTCGGCCTATGCGCTCATACCCATTGGTGGGTACGTGGTGGGTACGTTTCGTACCCACCACGTACCCCCCACTTCCCCTACAATGAACTTCCGCTCTCCTGGGCTCAAATTATTTTTTTTGAATCTGTTTTAGGATTTGAATTTAATTTTAACTTTAATTTAAGTGGTGACATGTAAAAATCTCGACCTATGTGCTCATACCCATTGGTGGGTACGTGGTGGGTACGTTTCGTACCCACCACGTACCCCCCACGTCCCCTACAATGAACTTCCGCTCTCCTGGGCTCAAATTGTTTTTTTTGAATCTGTTTTAGGATTTTAATTAAATTTTAACTTTAATTTAAGTGGTGACATGTAAAAATCTCGGCCTATGCGCTCATACCCATTGGTGGGTACGTGGTGGGTACGTTTCGTACCCACCACGTACCCCCCACGTCCCCTACAATGAACTTCCGCTCTCCTGGGCTTAAATTGTTTTTTTTGAATCTGTTTTAGGATTTGAATTAAATTTTAACTTTAATTTAAGTGGTGACATGTAAAAATCTCGGCCTATGTGCTCATACCCATTGGTGGGTACGTGGTGGGTACGTTTCGTACCCACCACGTACCCCCCACGTCCCCTACAATGAACTTCCGCTCTCCTGGGCTCAAATTATTTTTTTTAATCTGTTTTAGGATTTGAATTTAATTTTAATTTTAATTTAAGTGGTGACATGTAAAAATCTCGGCCTATGTGCTCATACCCATTGGTGGGTACGTTCGTACCCACCACGTACCCCCCACGTCCCCTACAATGAACTTCCGCTCTCCTGGGCTCAAATTATTTTTTTTGAATCTGTTTTAGGATTTGAATTTAATTTTAACTTTAATTTAAGTGGTGACACGTAAAAATCTCGGCCTATGCGCTCATACCCATTGGTGGGTACGTGGTGGGTACGTTTCGTACCCACCACGTACCCCCCACGTCCCCTACAATGAACTTCCGCTCTCCTGGGCTCAAATTGTTTTTTTTGAATCTGTTTTAGGATTTGAATTAAATTTTAACTTTAATTTAAGTGGTGACATGTAAAAATCTCGGCCTATGCGCTCATACCCATTGGTGGGTACGTGGTGGGTACGTTTCGTACCCACCACGTACCCCCCACGTCCCCTACAATGAACTTCCGCTCTCCTGGGCTCAAATTGTTTTTTTTGAATCTGTTTTAGGATTTGAATTAAATTTTAACTTTAATTTAAGTGGTGACATGTAAAAATCTCGGCCTATGTGCTCATACCCATTGGTGGGTACGTGGTGGGTACGTTTCGTACCCACCACGTACCCCCCACGTCCCCTACAATGAACTTCCGCTCTCCTGGGCTCAAATTATTTTTTTTAATCTGTTTTAGGATTTGAATTTAATTTTAATTTTAATTTAAGTGGTGACATGTAAAAATCTCGGCCTATGTGCTCATACCCATTGGTGGGTACGTTGTGGGTGCGTTTCGTACCCACCACGTACCCCCACGTCCCCTACAATGAACTTCCGCTCTCCTGGGCTCAAATTATTTTTTTTGAATCTGTTTTAGGATTTGAATTTAATTTTAACTTTAATTTAAGTGGTGACATGTAAAAATCTCGGTCTATGTGCTCATACCCATTGGTGGGTACGTGGTGGGTACGTTCCGTACCCACCACGTACCCCCCACGTCCCCTACAATGAACTTCCGCTCTCCTGGGCTCAAATTATTTTTTTTGAATCTGTTTTAGGATTTGAATTTAATTTTAACTTTAATTTAAGTGGTGACATGTAAAAATCTCGGCCTATGCGCTCATACCCATTGGTGGGTACGTGGTGGGTACGTTTCGTACCCACCACGTACCCCCCACGTCCCCTACAATGAACTTCCGCTCTCCTGAGCTCAAATTATTTTTTTTTAATCTGTTTTAGGATTTGAATTTAATTTTAACTTTAATTTAAGTGGTGACATGTAAAAATCTCGGCCTATGCGCTCATACCCATTGGTGGGTACGTGGTGGGTACGTTTCGTACCCACCACGTACCCCCCACGTCCCCTACAATGAACTTCCGCTCTCCTGGGCTCAAATTGTTTTTTTTGAATCTGTTTTAGGATTTGAATTAAATTTTAACTTTAATTTAAGTGGTGACATGTAAAAATCTCGGCCTATGCGCTCATACCCATTGGTGGGTACGTGGTGGGTACGTTTCGTACCCACCACGTACCCCCCACGTCCCCTACAATGAACTTCCGCTCTCCTGGGCTCAAATTGTTTTTTTTGAATCTGTTTTAGGATTTGAATTAAATTTTAACTTTAATTTAAGTGGTGACATGTAAAAATCTCGGCCTATGTGCTCATACCCATTGGTGGGTACGTGGTGGGTACGTTTCGTACCCACCACGTACCCCCCACGTCCCCTACAATGAACTTCCGCTCTCCTGGGCTCAAATTATTTTTTTTAATCTGTTTTAGGATTTGAATTTAATTTTAATTTTAATTTAAGTGGTGACATGTAAAAATCTCGGCCTATGTGCTCATACCCATTGGTGGGTACGTTGTGGGTGCGTTTCGTACCCACCACGTACCCCCACGTCCCCTACAATGAACTTCCGCTCTCCTGGGCTCAAATTATTTTTTTTGAATCTGTTTTAGGATTTGAATTTAATTTTAACTTTAATTTAAGTGGTGACATGTAAAAATCTCGGCCTATGTGCTCATACCCATTGGTGGGTACGTGGTGGGTACGTTCCGTACCCACCACGTACCCCCCACGTCCCCTACAATGAACTTCCGCTCTCCTGGGCTCAAATTATTTTTTTTGAATCTGTTTTAGGATTTGAATTTAATTTTAACTTTAATTTAAGTGGTGACATGTAAAAATCTCGGCCTATGTGCTCATACCCATTGGTGGGTACGTGGTGGGTACGTTTCGTACCCACCACGTACCCCCCACGTCCCCTACAATGAACTTCCGCTCTCCTGGGCTCAAATTATTTTTTTTAATCTGTTTTAGGATTTGAATTTAATTTTAATTTTAATTTAAGTGGTGACATGTAAAAATCTCGGCCTATGTGCTCATACCCATTGGTGGGTACGTTGTGGGTGCGTTTCGTACCCACCACGTACCCCCACGTCCCCTACAATGAACTTCCGCTCTCCTGGGCTCAAATTATTTTTTTTGAATCTGTTTTAGGATTTGAATTTAATTTTAACTTTAATTTAAGTGGTGACATGTAAAAATCTCGGCCTATGTGCTCATACCCATTGGTGGGTACGTGGTGGGTACGTTCCGTACCCACCACGTACCCCCCACGTCCCCTACAATGAACTTCCGCTCTCCTGGGCTCAAATTATTTTTTTTGAATCTGTTTTAGGATTTGAATTTAATTTTAACTTTAATTTAAGTGGTGACATGTAAAAATCTCGGCCTATGCGCTCATACCCATTGGTGGGTACGTGGTGGGTACGTTTCGTACCCACCACGTACCCCCCACGTCCCCTACAATGAACTTCCGCTCTCCTGAGCTCAAATTATTTTTTTTTAATCTGTTTTAGGATTTGAATTTAATTTTAACTTTAATTTAAGTGGTGACATGTAAAAATCTCGGCCTATGCGCTCATACCCATTGGTGGGTACGTGGTGGGTACGTTTCGTACCCACCACGTACCCCCCACGTCCCCTACAATGAACTTCCGCTCTCCTGGGCTCAAATTGTTTTTTTTGAATCTGTTTTAGGATTTGAATTAAATTTTAACTTTAATTTAAGTGGTGACATGTAAAAATCTCGGCCTATGCGCTCATACCCATTGGTGGGTACGTGGTGGGTACGTTTCGTACCCACCACGTACCCCCCACGTCCCCTACAATGAACTTCCGCTCTCCTGGGCTCAAATTGTTTTTTTTGAATCTGTTTTAGGATTTGAATTAAATTTTAACTTTAATTTAAGTGGTGACATGTAAAAATCTCGGCCTATGTGCTCATACCCATTGGTGGGTACGTGGTGGGTACGTTTCGTACCCACCACGTACCCCCCACGTCCCCTACAATGAACTTCCGCTCTCCTGGGCTCAAATTATTTTTTTTAATCTGTTTTAGGATTTGAATTTAATTTTAATTTTAATTTAAGTGGTGACATGTAAAAATCTCGGCCTATGTGCTCATACCCATTGGTGGGTACGTTGTGGGTGCGTTTCGTACCCACCACGTACCCCCACGTCCCCTACAATGAACTTCCGCTCTCCTGGGCTCAAATTATTTTTTTTGAATCTGTTTTAGGATTTGAATTTAATTTTAACTTTAATTTAAGTGGTGACATGTAAAAATCTCGGCCTATGTGCTCATACCCATTGGTGGGTACGTGGTGGGTACGTTCCGTACCCACCACGTACCCCCCACGTCCCCTACAATGAACTTCCGCTCTCCTGGGCTCAAATTATTTTTTTTGAATCTGTTTTAGGATTTGAATTTAATTTTAACTTTAATTTAAGTGGTGACATGTAAAAATCTCGGCCTATGTGCTCATACCCATTGGTGGGTACGTGGTGGGTACGTTTCGTACCCACCACGTACCCCCCACGTCCCCTACAATGAACTTCCGCTCTCCTGGGCTCAAATTATTTTTTTTAATCTGTTTTAGGATTTGAATTTAATTTTAATTTTAATTTAAGTGGTGACATGTAAAAATCTCGGCCTATGTGCTCATACCCATTGGTGGGTACGTTGTGGGTGCGTTTCGTACCCACCACGTACCCCCACGTCCCCTACAATGAACTTCCGCTCTCCTGGGCTCAAATTATTTTTTTTGAATCTGTTTTAGGATTTGAATTTAATTTTAACTTTAATTTAAGTGGTGACATGTAAAAATCTCGGCCTATGTGCTCATACCCATTGGTGGGTACGTGGTGGGTACGTTCCGTACCCACCACGTACCCCCCACGTCCCCTACAATGAACTTCCGCTCTCCTGGGCTCAAATTATTTTTTTTGAATCTGTTTTAGGATTTGAATTTAATTTTAACTTTAATTTAAGTGGTGACATGTAAAAATCTCGGCCTATGTGCTCATACCCATCGGTGGGTACGTGGTGGGTACGTTTCGTACCCACCACGTACCCCCCACGTCCCCTACAATGAACTTCCGCTCTCCTGGGCTCAAATTATTTTTTTTGAATCTGTTTTAGGATTTGAATTTAATTTTAACTTTAATTTAAGTGGTGACATGTAAAAATCTCGGCCTATGTGCTCATACCCATTGGTGGGTACGTTCGTACCCACCACGTACCCTTCACGTCCCCTACAATGAACTTCCGCTCTCCTGATCTCAAATTATTTTTTTTGAATCTGTTTTAGGATTTGAATTTAATTTTAACTTTAATTTAAGTGGTGACACGTAAAAATCTCGGCCTATGCGCTCATACCCATTGGTGGGTACGTGGTGGGTACGTTTCGTACCCACCACGTACCCCCCACTTCCCCTACAATGAACTTCCGCTCTCCTGGGCTCAAATTATTTTTTTTGAATCTGTTTTAGGATTTGAATTTAATTTTAACTTTAATTTAAGTGGTGACATGTAAAAATCTCGACCTATGTGCTCATACCCATTGGTGGGTACGTGGTGGGTACGTTTCGTACCCACCACGTACCCCCCACGTCCCCTACAATGAACTTCCGCTCTCCTGGGCTCAAATTGTTTTTTTTGAATCTGTTTTAGGATTTGAATTAAATTTTAACTTTAATTTAAGTGGTGACATGTAAAAATCTCGGCCTATGCGCTCATACCCATTGGTGGGTACGTGGTGGGTACGTTTCGTACCCACCACGTACCCCCCACGTCCCCTACAATGAACTTCCGCTCTCCTGGGCTTAAATTGTTTTTTTTGAATCTGTTTCAGGATTTGAATTAAATTTTAACTTTAATTTAAGTGGTGACATGTAAAAATCTCGGCCTATGTGCTCATACCCATTGGTGGGTACGTGGTGGGTACGTTTCGTACCCACCACGTACCCCCCACGTCCCCTACAATGAACTTCCGCTCTCCTGGGCTCAAATTATTTTTTTTAATCTGTTTTAGGATTTGAATTTAATTTTAATTTTAATTTAAGTGGTGACATGTAAAAATCTCGGCCTATGTGCTCATACCCATTGGTGGGTACGTTCGTACCCACCACGTACCCCCACGTCCCCTACAATGAACTTCCGCTCTCCTGGGCTCAAATTATTTTTTTTGAATCTGTTTTAGGATTTGAATTTAATTTTAACTTTAATTTAAGTGGTGACACGTAAAAATCTCGGCCTATGCGCTCATACCCATTGGTGGGTACGTGGTGGGTACGTTTCGTACCCACCACGTACCCCCCACGTCCCCTACAATGAACTTCCGCTCTCCTGGGCTCAAATTGTTTTTTTTGAATCTGTTTTAGGATTTGAATTAAATTTTAACTTTAATTTAAGTGGTGACATGTAAAAATCTCGGCCTATGTGCTCATACCCATTGGTGGGTACGTGGTGGGTACGTTTCGTACCCACCACGTACCCCCCACGTCCCCTACAATGAACTTCCGCTCTCCTGGGCTCAAATTATTTTTTTTAATCTGTTTTAGGATTTGAATTTAATTTTAATTTTAATTTAAGTGGTGACATGTAAAAATCTCGGCCTATGTGCTCATACCCATTGGTGGGTACGTTGTGGGTGCGTTTCGTACCCACCACGTACCCCCACGTCCCCTACAATGAACTTCCGCTCTCCTGGGCTCAAATTATTTTTTTTGAATCTGTTTTAGGATTTGAATTTAATTTTAACTTTAATTTAAGTGGTGACATGTAAAAATCTCGGCCTATGTGCTCATACCCATTGGTGGGTACGTGGTGGGTACGTTCCGTACCCACCACGTACCCCCCACGTCCCCTACAATGAACTTCCGCTCTCCTGGGCTCAAATTATTTTTTTTGAATCTGTTTTAGGATTTGAATTTAATTTTAACTTTAATTTAAGTGGTGACATGTAAAAATCTCGGCCTATGCGCTCATACCCATTGGTGGGTACGTGGTGGGTACGTTTCGTACCCACCACGTACCCCCCACGTCCCCTACAATGAACTTCCGCTCTCCTGAGCTCAAATTATTTTTTTTTAATCTGTTTTAGGATTTGAATTTAATTTTAACTTTAATTTAAGTGGTGACATGTAAAAATCTCGACCTTGTGCTCATACCCATTGGTGGGTACGTGGTGGGTACGTTTCGTACCCACCACGTACCCCCCACGTCCCCCCAATGAACTTCCGCTCTCCTGGGCTCAAATTATTTTTTTTGAATCTGTTTTAGGATTTGAATTTAATTTTAACTTTAATTTAAGTGGTGACATGTAAAAATCTCGGCCTATGTGCTCATACCCATTGGTGGGTACGTGGTGGGTACGTTCCGTACCCACCACGTACCCCCCACGTCCCCTACAATGAACTTCCGCTCTCCTGGGCTCAAATTATTTTTTTTGAATCTGTTTTAGGATTTGAATTTAATTTTAACTTTAATTTAAATGGTGACATGTAAAAATCTCGGCCTATGCGCTCATACCCATTGGTGGGTACGTGGTGGGTACGTTTCGTACCCACCACGTACCCCCCACGTCCCCTACAATGAACTTCCGCTCTCCTGGGCTCAAATTATTTTTTTTGAATCTGTTTTAGGATTTGAATTTAATTTTAACTTTAATTTAAGTGGTGACATGTAAAAATCTCGGCCTATGTGCTCATACCCATTGGTGGGTACGTGGTGGGTACGTTTCGTACCCACCACGTACCCCCCACGTCCCCTACAATGAACTTCCGCTCTCCTGGGCTCAAATTATTTTTTTTGAATCTGTTTTAGGATTTGAATTTAATTTTAACTTTAATTTAAGTGGTGACATGTAAAAATCTCGGCCTATGTGCTCATACCTATTGGTGGGTACGTGGTGGGTACGTTTCGTACCCACCACGTACCCCCCACGTCCCCTACAATGAACTTCCGCTCTCCTGAGCTCAAATTATTTTTTTTGAATCTGTTTTAGGATTTGAATTTAATTTTAACTTTAATTTAAGTGGTGACATGTAAAAATCTCGGCCTATGTGCTCATACCCATCGGTGGGTACGTGGTGGGTACGTTTCGTACCCACCACGTACCCCCCACGTCCCCTACAATGAACTTCCGCTCTCCTGGGCTCAAATTATTTTTTTTTAATCTGTTTTAGGATTTGAATTTAATTTTAACTTTAATTTAAGTGGTGACATGTAAAAATCTCGGCCTATGTGCTCATACCCATTGGTGGGTACGTTCGTACCCACCACGTACCCTTCACGTCCCCTACAATGAACTTCCGCTCTCAAATTATTTTTTTTGAATCAGTTTTAGGATTTGAATTTAATTTTAAGTTTAATTTAAGTGGTGACATGTAAAAATCTCGGCCTATGTGCTCATACCCATTGGTGGGTACGTGGTGGGTACGTTTCGTACCCACCACGTACCCCCCACGTCCCCTACAATGAACTTCCGCTCTCCTGGGCTCAAATTATTTTTTTTGAATCTGTTTTAGGATTTGAATTAAATTTTAACTTTAATTTAAGTGGTGACATGTAAAAATCTCGGCCTATGCGCTCATACCCATTGGTGGGTACGTGGTGGGTACGTTTCGTACCCACCACGTACCCCCCACGTCCCCTACAATGAACTTCCGCTCTCCTGGGCTCAAATTATTTTTTTTGAATCTGTTTTAGGATTTGAATTTAATTTTAACTTTAATTTAAGTGGTGACATGTAAAAATCTCGGCCTATGTGCTCATACCCATTGGTGGGTACGTGGTGGGTACGTTTCGTACCCACCACGTACACCCCACGTCCCCTACAATGAACTTCCGCTCTCCTGGGCTCAAATTATTTTTTTTAATCTGTTTTAGGATTTGAATTTAATTTTAACTTTAATATAAGTGGTGACATGTAAAAATCTCGGCCTATGTGCTCATACCCATTGGTGGGTACGTTCGTACCCACCACGTACCCCCACGTCCCCTACAATGAACTTTCGCTCTCCTGGGCTCAAATTATTTTTTTTGAATCTGTTTTAGGATTTGAATTTAATTTTAACTTTAATTTAAGTGGTGACATGTAAAAATCTCGGCCTATGTGCTCATACCCATTGGTGGGTACGTGGTGGGTACGTTCCGTACCCACCACGTACCCCCCACGTCCCCTACAATGAACTTCCGCTCTCCTGGGCTCAAATTATTTTTTTTGAATCTGTTTTAGGATTTGAATTTAATTTTAACTTTAATTTAAGTGGTGACATGTAAAAATCTCGGCCTATGTGCTCATACCCATCGGTGGGTACGTGGTGGGTACGTTTCGTACCCACCACGTACCCCCCACGTCCCCTACAATGAACTTCCGCTCTCCTGAGCTCAAATTATTTTTTTTGAATCTGTTTTAGGATTTGAATTTAATTTTAACTTTAATTTAAGTGGTGACATGTAAAAATCTCGGCCTATGTGCTCATACCCATCGGTGGGTACGTGGTGGGTACGTTTCGTACCCACCACGTACCCCCCACGTCCCCTACAATGAACTTCCGCTCTCCTGGGCTCAAATTATTTTTTTTTAATCTGTTTTAGGATTTGAATTTAATTTTAACTTTAATTTAAGTGGTGACATGTAAAAATCTCGGCCTATGTGCTCATACCCATTGGTGGGTACGTTCGTACCCACCACGTACCCTTCACGTCCCCTACAATGAACTTCCGCTCTCCTGATCTCAAATTATTTTTTTTTAATCTGTTTTAGGATTTGAATTTAATTTTAACTTTAATTTAAGTGGTGACACGTAAAAATCTCGGCCTATGCGCTCATACCCATTGGTGGGTACGTGGTGGGTTCGTTTCGTACCCACCACGTACCCCCCACGTCCCCTACAATGAACTTCCGCTCTCCTGGGCTCAAATTGTTTTTTTTGAATCTGTTTTAGGATTTGAATTAAATTTTAACTTTAATTTAAGTGGTGACATGTAAAAATCTCGGCCTATGTGCTCATACCCATTGGTGGGTACGTGGTGGGTACGTTTCGTACCCACCACGTACCCCCCACGTCCCCTACAATGAACTTCCGCTCTCCTGGGCTCAAATTATTTTTTTTAATCTGTTTTAGGATTTGAATTTAATTTTAATTTTAATTTAAGTGGTGACATGTAAAAATCTCGGCCTATGTGCTCATACCCATTGGTGGGTAAGTTCGTACCCACCACGTACCCCCACGTCCCCTACAATGAACTTCCGCTCTCCTGGGCTCAAATTATTTTTTTTGAATCTGTTTTAGGATTTGAATTTAATTTTAACTTTAATTTAAGTGGTGACATGTAAAAATCTCGGCCTATGTGCTCATACCCATTGGTGGGTACGTGGTGGGTACGTTCCGTACCCACCACGTACCCCCCACGTCCCCTACAATGAACTTCCGCTCTCCTGGGCTCAAATTATTTTTTTTGAATCTGTTTTAGGATTTGAATTTAATTTTAACTTTAATTTAAGTGGTGACATGTAAAAATCTCGGCCTATGTGCTCATACCCATCGGTGGGTACGTGGTGGGTACGTTTCGTACCCACCACGTACCCCCCACGTCCCCTACAATGAACTTCCGCTCTCCTGGGCTCAAATTATTTTTTTTGAATCTGTTTTAGGATTTGAATTTAATTTTAACTTTAATTTAAGTTTTGACATGTAAAAATCTCGGCCTATGCGCTCATACCCATTGGTGGGTACGTGGTGGGTACGTTTCGTACCCACCACGTACTCCCCACGTCCCCTACAATGAACTTCCGCTCTCCTGAGCTCAAATTATTTTTTTTTAATCTGTTTTAGGATTTGAATTTAATTTTAACTTTAATTTAAGTGGTGACATGTAAAATTCTCGACCTTGTGCTCATACCCATTGGTGGGTACGTGGTGGGTACGTTTCGTACCCACCACGTACCCCCCACGTCCCCTACAATGAACTTCCGCTCTCCTGGGCTCAAATTATTTTTTTTGAATCTGTTTTAGGATTTGAATTTAATTTTAACTTTAATTTAAGTGGTGACATGTAAAAATCTCGGCCTATGCGCTCATACCCATTGGTGGGTACGTGGTGGGTACGTTCCGTACCCACCACGTACCCCCCACGTCCCCTACAATGAACTTCCGCTCTCCTGGGCTCAAATTATTTTTTTTGAATCTGTTTTAGGATTTGAATTTAATTTTAACTTTAATTTAAGTGGTGACATGTAAAAATCTCGGCCTATGTGCTCATACCCATCGGTGGGTACGTGGTGGGTACGTTTCGTACCCACCACGTACCCCCCACGTCCCCTACAATGAACTTCCGCTCTCCTGAGCTCAAATTATTTTTTTTGAATCTGTTTTAGGATTTGAATTTAATTTTAACTTTAATTTAAGTGGTGACATGTAAAAATCTCGGCCTATGTGCTCATACCCATCGGTGGGTACGTGGTGGGTACGTTTCGTACCCACCACGTACCCCCCACGTCCCCTACAATGAACTTCCGCTCTCCTGGGCTCAAATTATTTTTTTTTAATCTGTTTTAGGATTTGAATTTAATTTTAACTTTAATTTAAGTGGTGACATGTAAAAATCTCGGCCTATGTGCTCATACCCATTGGTGGGTACGTTCGTACCCACCACGTACCCTTCACGTCCCCTACAATGAACTTCCGCTCTCCTGATCTCAAATTATTTTTTTTGAATCTGTTTTAGGATTTGAATTTAATTTTAACTTTAATTTAAGTGGTGACACGTAAAAATCTCGGCCTATGCGCTCATACCCATTGCTGGGTACGTGGTGGGTACGTTTCGTACCCACCACGTACCCCCCACTTCCCCTACAATGAACTTCCGCTCTCCTGGGCTCAAATTATTTTTTTTGAATCTGTTTTAGGATTTGAATTTAATTTTAACTTTAATTTAAGTGGTGACATGTAAAAATCTCGACCTATGTGCTCATACCCATTGGTGGGTACGTGGTGGGTACGTTTCGTACCCACCACGTACCCCCCACGTCCCCTACAATGAACTTCCGCTCTCCTGGGCTCAAATTATTTTTTTTTAATCTGTTTTAGGATTTGAATTTAATTTTAACTTTAATTTAAGTGGTGACACGTAAAAATCTCGGCCTATGCGCTCATACCCATTGGTGGGTACGTGGTGGGTTCGTTTCGTACCCACCACGTACCCCCCACGTCCCCTACAATGAACTTCCGCTCTCCTGGGCTCAAATTGTTTTTTTTGAATCTGTTTTAGGATTTGAATTAAATTTTAACTTTAATTTAAGTGGTGACATGTAAAAATCTCGGCCTATGCGCTCATACCCATTGGTGGGTACGTGGTGGGTACGTTTCGTACCCACCACGTACCCCCCACGTCCCCTACAATGAACTTCCGCTCTCCTGGGCTCAAATTGTTTTTTTTGAATCTGTTTTAGGATTTGAATTAAATTTTAACTTTAATTTAAGTGGTGACATGTAAAAATCTCGGCCTATGTGCTCATACCCATTGGTGGGTACGTGGTGGGTACGTTTCGTACCCACCACGTACCCCCCACGTCCCCTACAATGAACTTCCGCTCTCCTGGGCTCAAATTATTTTTTTTAATCTGTTTTAGGATTTGAATTTAATTTTAATTTTAATTTAAGTGGTGACATGTAAAAATCTCGGCCTATGTGCTCATACCCATTGGTGGGTAAGTTCGTACCCACCACGTACCCCCACGTCCCCTACAATGAACTTCCGCTCTCCTGGGCTCAAATTATTTTTTTTGAATCTGTTTTAGGATTTGAATTTAATTTTAACTTTAATTTAAGTGGTGACATGTAAAAATCTCGGCCTATGTGCTCATACCCATTGGTGGGTACGTGGTGGGTACGTTCCGTACCCACCACGTACCCCCCACGTCCCCTACAATGAACTTCCGCTCTCCTGGGCTCAAATTATTTTTTTTGAATCTGTTTTAGGATTTGAATTTAATTTTAACTTTAATTTAAGTGGTGACATGTAAAAATCTCGGCCTATGTGCTCATACCCATCGGTGGGTACGTGGTGGGTACGTTTCGTACCCACCACGTACCCCCCACGTCCCCTACAATGAACTTCCGCTCTCCTGGGCTCAAATTATTTTTTTTGAATCTGTTTTAGGATTTGAATTTAATTTTAACTTTAATTTAAGTTTTGACATGTAAAAATCTCGGCCTATGCGCTCATACCCATTGGTGGGTACGTGGTGGGTACGTTTCGTACCCACCACGTACTCCCCACGTCCCCTACAATGAACTTCCGCTCTCCTGAGCTCAAATTATTTTTTTTTAATCTGTTTTAGGATTTGAATTTAATTTTAACTTTAATTTAAGTGGTGACATGTAAAATTCTCGACCTTGTGCTCATACCCATTGGTGGGTACGTGGTGGGTACGTTTCGTACCCACCACGTACCCCCCACGTCCCCTACAATGAACTTCCGCTCTCCTGGGCTCAAATTATTTTTTTTGAATCTGTTTTAGGATTTGAATTTAATTTTAACTTTAATTTAAGTGGTGACATGTAAAAATCTCGGCCTATGCGCTCATACCCATTGGTGGGTACGTGGTGGGTACGTTTCGTACCCACCACGTACCCCCCACGTCCCCTACAATGAACTTCCGCTCTCCTGGGCTCAAATTATTTTTTTTGAATCTGTTTTAGGATTTGAATTTAATTTTAACTTTAATTTAAGTGGTGACATGTAAAAATCTCGGCCTATGTGCTCATACCCATTGGTGGGTACGTGGTGGGTACGTTTCGTACCCACCACGTACCCCCCACGTCCCCTACAATGAACTTCCGCTCTCCTGGGCTCAAATTATTTTTTTTGAATCTGTTTTAGGATTTGAATTTAATTTTAACTTTAATTTAAGTGGTGACATGTAAAAATCTCGACCTATGTGCTCATACCCATTGGTGGGTACGTGGTGGGTACGTTTCGTACCCACCACGTACCCCCCACGTCCCCTACAATGAACTTCCGCTCTCCTGGGCTCAAATTATTTTTTTTGAATCTGTTTTAGGATTTGAATTTAATTTTAACTTTAATTTAAGTGGTGACATGTAAAAATCTCGGCCTATGTGCTCATACCCATCGGTGGGTACGTGGTGGGTACGTTTCGTACCCACCACGTACCCCCCACGTCCCCTACAATGAACTTCCGCTCTCCTGGGCTCAAATTATTTTTTTTGAATCTGTTTTAGGATTTGAATTTAATTTTAACTTTAATTTAAGTGGTGACATGTAAAAATCTCGGCCTATGTGCTCATACCCATTGGTGGGTACGTGGTGGGTACGTTTCGTACCCACCACGTACCCCACACGTCCCCTACTATGAACTTCCGCTCTCCTGGGCTCAAATTATTTTTTTTTAATCTGTTTTAGGATTTGAATTTAATTTTAACTTTAATTTAAGTGGTGACATGTAAAAATCTCGGCCTATGTGCTCATACCCATTGGTGGGTACGTGGTGGGTACGTTTCGTACCCACCACGTACCCCCCACGTCCCCTACAATGAACTTCCGCTCTCCTGATCTCAAATTATTTTTTTTGAATCTGTTTTAGGATTTGAATTTAATTTTAACTTTAATTTAAGTGGTGACACGTAAAAATCTCGGCCTATGCGCTCATACCCATTGGTGGGTACGTGGTGGGTTCGTTTCGTACCCACCACGTACCCCCCACGTCCCCTACAATGAACTTCCGCTCTCCTGGGCTCAAATTGTTTTTTTTGAATCTGTTTTAGGATTTGAATTAAATTTTAACTTTAATTTAAGTGGTGACATGTAAAAATCTCGGCCTATGCGCTCATACCCATTGGTGGGTACGTGGTGGGTACGTTTCGTACCCACCACGTACCCCCCACGTCCCCTACAATGAACTTCCGCTCTCCTGGGCTCAAATTGTTTTTTTTGAATCTGTTTTAGGATTTGAATTAAATTTTAACTTTAATTTAAGTGGTGACATGTAAAAATCTCGGCCTATGTGCTCATACCCATTGGTGGGTACGTGGTGGGTACGTTTCGTACCCACCACGTACCCCCCACGTCCCCTACAATGAACTTCCGCTCTCCTGGGCTCAAATTATTTTTTTTAATCTGTTTTAGGATTTGAATTTAATTTTAATTTTAATTTAAGTGGTGACATGTAAAAATCTCGGCCTATGTGCTCATACCCATTGGTGGGTAAGTTCGTACCCACCACGTACCCCCACGTCCCCTACAATGAACTTCCGCTCTCCTGGGCTCAAATTATTTTTTTTGAATCTGTTTTAGGATTTGAATTTAATTTTAACTTTAATTTAAGTGGTGACATGTAAAAATCTCGGCCTATGTGCTCATACCCATTGGTGGGTACGTGGTGGGTACGTTCCGTACCCACCACGTACCCCCCACGTCCCCTACAATGAACTTCCGCTCTCCTGGGCTCAAATTATTTTTTTTGAATCTGTTTTAGGATTTGAATTTAATTTTAACTTTAATTTAAGTGGTGACATGTAAAAATCTCGGCCTATGTGCTCATACCCATCGGTGGGTACGTGGTGGGTACGTTTCGTACCCACCACGTACCCCCCACGTCCCCTACAATGAACTTCCGCTCTCCTGGGCTCAAATTATTTTTTTTGAATCTGTTTTAGGATTTGAATTTAATTTTAACTTTAATTTAAGTTTTGACATGTAAAAATCTCGGCCTATGCGCTCATACCCATTGGTGGGTACGTGGTGGGTACGTTTCGTACCCACCACGTACTCCCCACGTCCCCTACAATGAACTTCCGCTCTCCTGAGCTCAAATTATTTTTTTTTAATCTGTTTTAGGATTTGAATTTAATTTTAACTTTAATTTAAGTGGTGACATGTAAAATTCTCGACCTTGTGCTCATACCCATTGGTGGGTACGTGGTGGGTACGTTTCGTACCCACCACGTACCCCCCACGTCCCCTACAATGAACTTCCGCTCTCCTGGGCTCAAATTATTTTTTTTGAATCTGTTTTAGGATTTGAATTTAATTTTAACTTTAATTTAAGTGGTGACATGTAAAAATCTCGGCCTATGCGCTCATACCCATTGGTGGGTACGTGGTGGGTACGTTTCGTACCCACCACGTACCCCCCACGTCCCCTACAATGAACTTCCGCTCTCCTGGGCTCAAATTATTTTTTTTGAATCTGTTTTAGGATTTGAATTTAATTTTAACTTTAATTTAAGTGGTGACATGTAAAAATCTCGGCCTATGTGCTCATACCCATTGGTGGGTACGTGGTGGGTACGTTTCGTACCCACCACGTACCCCCCACGTCCCCTACAATGAACTTCCGCTCTCCTGGGCTCAAATTATTTTTTTTGAATCTGTTTTAGGATTTGAATTTAATTTTAACTTTAATTTAAGTGGTGACATGTAAAAATCTCGACCTATGTGCTCATACCCATTGGTGGGTACGTGGTGGGTACGTTTCGTACCCACCACGTACCCCCCACGTCCCCTACAATGAACTTCCGCTCTCCTGGGCTCAAATTATTTTTTTTGAATCTGTTTTAGGATTTGAATTTAATTTTAACTTTAATTTAAGTGGTGACATGTAAAAATCTCGGCCTATGTGCTCATACCCATCGGTGGGTACGTGGTGGGTACGTTTCGTACCCACCACGTACCCCCCACGTCCCCTACAATGAACTTCCGCTCTCCTGGGCTCAAATTATTTTTTTTGAATCTGTTTTAGGATTTGAATTTAATTTTAACTTTAATTTAAGTGGTGACATGTAAAAATCTCGGCCTATGTGCTCATACCCATTGGTGGGTACGTGGTGGGTACGTTTCGTACCCACCACGTACCCCACACGTCCCCTACTATGAACTTCCGCTCTCCTGGGCTCAAATTATTTTTTTTTAATCTGTTTTAGGATTTGAATTTAATTTTAACTTTAATTTAAGTGGTGACATGTAAAAATCTCGGCCTATGTGCTCATACCCATTGGTGGGTACGTGGTGGGTACGTTTCGTACCCACCACGTACCCCCCACGTCCCCTACAATGAACTTCCGCTCTCCTGATCTCAAATTATTTTTTTTGAATCTGTTTTAGGATTTGAATTTAATTTTAACTTTAATTTAAGTGGTGACACGTAAAAATCTCGGCCTATGCGCTCATACCCATTGGTGGGTACGTGGTGGGTACGTTTCGTACCCACCACGTACCCCCCACGTCCCCTACAATGAACTTCCGCTCTCCTGGGCTCAAATTATTTTTTTTGAATCTGTTTTAGGATTTGAATTTAATTTTAACTTTAATTTAAGTGGTGACATGTAAAAATCTCGGCCTATGTGCTCATACCCATTGGTGGGTACGTGGTGGGTACGTTCCGTACCCACCACGTATCCCCCACGTCCCCTACAATGAACTTCCGCTCTCCTGGGCTCAAATTATTTTTTTTAATCTGTTTTAGGATTTGAATTTAATTTTAACTTTAATTTAAGTGGTGACATGTAAAAATCTCGGCCTATGTGCTCATACCCATTGGTGGGTACGTTCGTACCCACCACGTACCCCCACGTCCCCTACAATGAACTTTCGCTCTCCTGGGCTCAAATTATTTTTTTTGAATCTGTTTTAGGATTTGAATTTAATTTTAACTTTAATTTAAGTGGTGACATGTAAAAATCTCGGCCTATGTGCTCATACCCATTGGTGGGTACGTGGTGGGTACGTTCCGTACCCACCACGTACCCCCCACGTCCCCTACAATGAACTTCCGCTCTCCTGGGCTCAAATTATTTTTTTTGAATCTGTTTTAGGATTTGAATTTAATTTTAACTTTAATTTAAGTGGTGACATGTAAAAATCTCGGCCTATGTGCTCATACCCATTGGTGGGTACGTGGTGGGTACGTTTCGTACCCACCACGTACACCCCACGTCCCCTACAATGAACTTCCGCTCTCCTGGGCTCAAATTATTTTTTTTAATCTGTTTTAGGATTTGAATTTAATTTTAACTTTAATTTAAGTGGTGACATGTAAAAATCTCGGCCTATGTGCTCATACCCATTGGTGGGTACGTTCGTACCCACCACGTACCCCCACGTCCCCTACAATGAACTTTCGCTCTCCTGGGCTCAAATTATTTTTTTTGAATCTGTTTTAGGATTTGAATTTAATTTTAACTTTAATTTAAGTGGTGACATGTAAAAATCTCGGCCTATGTGCTCATACCCATTGGTGGGTACGTGGTGGGTACGTTCCGTACCCACCACGTACCCCCCACGTCCCCTACAATGAACTTCCGCTCTCCTGGGCTCAAATTATTTTTTTTGAATCTGTTTTAGGATTTGAATTTAATTTTAACTTTAATTTAAGTGGTGACATGTAAAAATCTCGGCCTATGTGCTCATACCCATCGGTGGGTACGTGGTGGGTACGTTTCGTACCCACCACGTACCCCCCACGTCCCCTACAATGAACTTCCGCTCTCCTGAGCTCAAATTATTTTTTTTGAATCTGTTTTAGGATTTGAATTTAATTTTAACTTTAATTTAAGTGGTGACATGTAAAAATCTCGGCCTATGTGCTCATACCCATCGGTGGGTACGTGGTGGGTACGTTTCGTACCCACCACGTACCCCCCACGTCCCCTACAATGAACTTCCGCTCTCCTGGGCTCAAATTATTTTTTTTTAATCTGTTTTAGGATTTGAATTTAATTTTAACTTTAATTTAAGTGGTGACATGTAAAAATCTCGGCCTATGTGCTCATACCCATTGGTGGGTACGTTCGTACCCACCACGTACCCTTCACGTCCCCTACAATGAACTTCCGCTCTCCTGATCTCAAATTATTTTTTTTGAATCTGTTTTAGGATTTGAATTTAATTTTAACTTTAATTTAAGTGGTGACACGTAAAAATCTCGGCCTATGCGCTCATACCCATTGGTGGGTACGTGGTTGGTACGTTTCGTACCCACCACGTACCCCCCACTTCCCCTACAATGAACTTCCGCTCTCCTGGGCTCAAATTATTTTTTTTGAATCTGTTTTAGGATTTGAATTTAATTTTAACTTTAATTTAAGTGGTGACATGTAAAAATCTCGACCTATGTGCTCATACCCATTGGTGGGTACGTGGTGGGTACGTTTCGTACCCACCACGTACCCCCACGTCCCCTACAATGAACTTCCGCTCTCCTGGGCTCAAATTATTTTTTTTTAATCTGTTTTAGGATTTGAATTTAATTTTAACTTTAATTTAAGTGGTGACACGTAAAAATCTCGGCCTATGCGCTCATACCCATTGGTGGGTACGTGGTGGGTACGTTTCGTACCCACCACGTACCCCCCACGTCCCCTACAATGAACTTCCGCTCTCCTGGGCTCAAATTATTTTTTTTGAATCTGTTTTAGGATTTGAATTAAATTTTAACTTTAATTTAAGTGGTGACATGTAAAAATCTCGGCCTATGCGCTCATACCCATTGGTGGGTACGTGGTGGGTACGTTTCGTACCCACCACGTACCCCCCACGTCCCCTACAATGATCTTCCGCTCTTCTGGGCTCAAATTATTTTTTTTGAATCTGTTTTAGGATTTGAATTTAATTTTAACTTTAATTTAAGTGGTGACATGTAAAAATCTCGGCCTATGTGCTCATACCCATTGGTGGGTACGTTCGTACCCACCACGTACCCCCACGTCCCCTACAATGAACTTCCGCTCTCCTGGGCTCAAATTATTTTTTTTGAATCTGTTTTAGGATTTGAATTTAATTTTAACTTTAATTTAAGTGGTGACATGTAAAAATCTCGGCCTATGTGCTCATACTTATTGGTGGGTACGTGGTGGGTACGTTCCGTACCCACCACGTACCCCCCACGTCCCCTACAATGAACTTCCGCTCTCCTGGGCTCAAATTATTTTTTTTGAATCTGTTTTAGGATTTGAATTTAATTTTAACTTTAATTTAAGTGGTGACATGTAAAAATCTCGGCCTATGTGCTCATACCCATCGGTGGGTAAGTGGTGGGTACGTTTCGTACCCACCACGTACCCCCCACGTCCCCTACAATGAACTTCCGCTCTCCTGGGCTCAAATTATTTTTTTTGAATCTGTTTTAGGATTTGAATTTAATTTTAACTTTAATTTAAGTGGTGACATGTAAAAATCTCGGCCTATGCGCTCATACCCATTGGTGGGTACGTGGTGGGTACGTTTCGTACCCACCACGTACCCCCCACGTCCCCTACAATGAACTTCCGCTCTCCTGAGCTCAAATTATTTTTTTTTAATCTGTTTTAGGATTTGAATTTAATTTTAACTTTAATTTAAGTGGTGACATGTAAAAATATTATTTAACTTTAATTTAAGTGGTGACACGTAAAAATCTCGGCCTATGCGCTCATACCCATTGGTGGGTACGTGGTGGGTACGTTTCGTACCCACCACGTACCCCCCACGTCCCCTACAATGAACTTCCGCTCTCCTGGGCTCAAATTATTTTTTTTGAATCTGTTTTAGGATTTGAATTAAATTTTAACTTTAATTTAAGTGGTGACATGTAAAAATCTCGGCCTATGCGCTCATACCCATTGGTGGGTACGTGGTGGGTACGTTTCGTACCCACCACGTACCCCCCACGTCCCCTACAATGAACTTCCGCTCTCCTGGGCTCAAATTATTTTTTTTGAATCTGTTTTAGGATTTGAATTTAATTTTAACTTTAATTTAAGTGGTGACATGTAAAAATCTCGGCCTATGCGCTCATACCCATTGGTGGGTACGTGGTTGGTACGTTTCGTACCCACCACGTACCCCCCACTTCCCCTACAATGAACTTCCGCTCTCCTGGGCTCAAATTATTTTTTTTGAATCTGTTTTAGGATTTGAATTTAATTTTAACTTTAATTTAAGTGGTGACATGTAAAAATCTCGACCTATGTGCTCATACCCATTGGTGGGTACGTGGTGGGTACGTTTCGTACCCACCACGTACCCCCACGTCCCCTACAATGAACTTCCGCTCTCCTGGGCTCAAATTATTTTTTTTTAATCTGTTTTAGGATTTGAATTTAATTTTAACTTTAATTTAAGTGGTGACACGTAAAAATCTCGGCCTATGCGCTCATACCCATTGGTGGGTACGTGGTGGGTACGTTTCGTACCCACCACGTACCCCCCACGTCCCCTACAATGAACTTCCGCTCTCCTGGGCTCAAATTATTTTTTTTGAATCTGTTTTAGGATTTGAATTAAATTTTAACTTTAATTTAAGTGGTGACATGTAAAAATCTCGGCCTATGCGCTCATACCCATTGGTGGGTACGTGGTGGGTACGTTTCGTACCCACCACGTACCCCCCACGTCCCCTACAATGATCTTCCGCTCTTCTGGGCTCAAATTATTTTTTTTGAATCTGTTTTAGGATTTGAATTTAATTTTAACTTTAATTTAAGTGGTGACATGTAAAAATCTCGGCCTATGTGCTCATACCCATTGGTGGGTACGTTCGTACCCACCACGTACCCCCACGTCCCCTACAATGAACTTCCGCTCTCCTGGGCTCAAATTATTTTTTTTGAATCTGTTTTAGGATTTGAATTTAATTTTAACTTTAATTTAAGTGGTGACATGTAAAAATCTCGGCCTATGTGCTCATACTTATTGGTGGGTACGTGGTGGGTACGTTCCGTACCCACCACGTACCCCCCACGTCCCCTACAATGAACTTCCGCTCTCCTGGGCTCAAATTATTTTTTTTGAATCTGTTTTAGGATTTGAATTTAATTTTAACTTTAATTTAAGTGGTGACATGTAAAAATCTCGGCCTATGCGCTCATACCCATTGGTGGGTACGTGGTGGGTACGTTTCGTACCCACCACGTACCCCCCACGTCCCCTACAATGAACTTCCGCTCTCCTGAGCTCAAATTATTTTTTTTTAATCTGTTTTAGGATTTGAATTTAATTTTAACTTTAATTTAAGTGGTGACATGTAAAAATATTATTTAACTTTAATTTAAGTGGTGACACGTAAAAATCTCGGCCTATGCGCTCATACCCATTGGTGGGTACGTGGTGGGTACGTTTCGTACCCACCACGTACCCCCCACGTCCCCTACAATGAACTTCCGCTCTCCTGGGCTCAAATTATTTTTTTTGAATCTGTTTTAGGATTTGAATTTAATTTTAACTTTAATTTAAGTGGTGACATGTAAAAATCTCGGCCTATGTGCTCATACCCATTGGTGGGTACGTGGTGGGTACGTTCCGTACCCACCACGTATCCCCCACGTCCCCTACAATGAACTTCCGCTCTCCTGGGCTCAAATTATTTTTTTTAATCTGTTTTAGGATTTGAATTTAATTTTAACTTTAATTTAAGTGGTGACATGTAAAAATCTCGGCCTATGTGCTCATACCCATTGGTGGGTACGTTCGTACCCACCACGTACCCCCACGTCCCCTACAATGAACTTTCGCTCTCCTGGGCTCAAATTATTTTTTTTGAATCTGTTTTAGGATTTGAATTTAATTTTAACTTTAATTTAAGTGGTGACATGTAAAAATCTCGGCCTATGTGCTCATACCCATTGGTGGGTACGTGGTGGGTACGTTCCGTACCCACCACGTACCCCCCACGTCCCCTACAATGAACTTCCGCTCTCCTGGGCTCAAATTATTTTTTTTGAATCTGTTTTAGGATTTGAATTTAATTTTAACTTTAATTTAAGTGGTGACATGTAAAAATCTCGGCCTATGTGCTCATACCCATTGGTGGGTACGTGGTTGGTACGTTTCGTACCCACCACGTACACCCCACGTCCCCTACAATGAACTTCCGCTCTCCTGGGCTCAAATTATTTTTTTTAATCTGTTTTAGGATTTGAATTTAATTTTAACTTTAATTTAAGTGGTGACATGTAAAAATCTCGGCCTATGTGCTCATACCCATCTGTGGGTACGTTCGTACCCACCACGTACCCCCACGTCCCCTACAATGAACTTTCGCTCTCCTGGGCTCAAATTATTTTTTTTGAATCTGTTTTAGGATTTGAATTTAATTTTAACTTTAATTTAAGTGGTGACATGTAAAAATCTCGGCCTATGTGCTCATACCCATTGGTGGGTACGTGGTGGGTACGTTCCGTACCCACCACGTACCCCCCACGTCCCCTACAATGAACTTCCGCTCTCCTGGGCTCAAATTATTTTTTTTGAATCTGTTTTAGGATTTGAATTTAATTTTAACTTTAATTTAAGTGGTGACATGTAAAAATCTCGGCCTATGTGCTCATACCCATCGGTGGGTACGTGGTGGGTACGTTTCGTACCCACCACGTACCCCCCACGTCCCCTACAATGAACTTCCGCTCTCCTGAGCTCAAATTATTTTTTTTGAATCTGTTTTAGGATTTGAATTTAATTTTAACTTTAATTTAAGTGGTGACATGTAAAAATCTCGGCCTATGTGCTCATACCCATCGGTGGGTACGTGGTGGGTACGTTTCGTACCCACCACGTACCCCCCACGTCCCCTACAATGAACTTCCGCTCTCCTGGGCTCAAATTATTTTTTTTTAATCTGTTTTAGGATTTGAATTTAATTTTAACTTTAATTTAAGTGGTGACATGTAAAAATCTCGGCCTATGTGCTCATACCCATTGGTGGGTACGTTCGTACCCACCACGTACCCTTCACGTCCCCTACAATGAACTTCCGCTCTCCTGATCTCAAATTATTTTTTTTGAATCTGTTTTAGGATTTGAATTTAATTTTAACTTTAATTTAAGTGGTGACACGTAAAAATCTCGGCCTATGCGCTCATACCCATTGGTGGGTACGTGGTTGGTACGTTTCGTACCCACCACGTACCCCCCACTTCCCCTACAATGAACTTCCGCTCTCCTGGGCTCAAATTATTTTTTTTGAATCTGTTTTAGGATTTGAATTTAATTTTAACTTTAATTTAAGTGGTGAAATGTAAAAATCTCGACCTATGTGCTCATACCCATTGGTGGGTACGTGGTGGGTACGTTTCGTACCCACCACGTACCCCCACGTCCCCTACAATGAACTTCCGCTCTCCTGGGCTCAAATTATTTTTTTTTAATCTGTTTTAGGATTTGAATTTAATTTTAACTTTAATTTAAGTGGTGACACGTAAAAATCTCGGCCTATGCGCTCATACCCATTGGTGGGTACGTGGTGGGTACGTTTCGTACCCACCACGTACCCCCCACGTCCCCTACAATGAACTTCCGCTCTCCTGGGCTCAAATTATTTTTTTTGAATCTGTTTTAGGATTTGAATTAAATTTTAACTTTAATTTAAGTGGTGACATGTAAAAATCTCGGCCTATGCGCTCATACCCATTGGTGGGTACGTGGTGGGTACGTTTCGTACCCACCACGTACCCCCCACGTCCCCTACAATGATCTTCCGCTCTTCTGGGCTCAAATTATTTTTTTTGAATCTGTTTTAGGATTTGAATTTAATTTTAACTTTAATTTAAGTGGTGACATGTAAAAATCTCGGCCTATGTGCTCATACCCATTGGTGGGTACGTTCGTACCCACCACGTACCCCCACGTCCCCTACAATGAACTTCCGCTCTCCTGGGCTCAAATTATTTTTTTTGAATCTGTTTTAGGATTTGAATTTAATTTTAACTTTAATTTAAGTGGTGACATGTAAAAATCTCGGCCTATGTGCTCATACTTATTGGTGGGTACGTGGTGGGTACGTTCCGTACCCACCACGTACCCCCCACGTCCCTTACAATGAACTTCCGCTCTCCTGGGCTCAAATTATTTTTTTTGAATCTGTTTTAGGATTTGAATTTAATTTTAACTTTAATTTAAGTGGTGACATGTAAAAATCTCGGCCTATGTGCTCATACCCATCGGTGGGTACGTGGTGGGTACGTTTCGTACCCACCACGTACCCCCCACGTCCCCTACAATGAACTTCCGCTCTCCTGGGCTCAAATTATTTTTTTTGAATCTGTTTTAGGATTTTAATTTAATTTTAACTTTAATTTAAGTGGTGACATGTAAAAATCTCGGCCTATGCGCTCATACCCATTGGTGGGTACGTGGTGGGTACGTTTCGTACCCACCACGTACCCCCCACGTCCCCTACAATGAACTTCCGCTCTCCTGAGCTCAAATTATTTTTTTTTAATCTGTTTTAGGATTTGAATTTAATTTTAACTTTAATTTAAGTGGTGACATGTAAAAATATCGACCTTGTGCTCATACCTATTGGTGGGTACGTGGTGGGTACGTTTCGTACCCACCACGTACCCCCCACGTCCCCTACAATGAACTTCCGCTCTCCTGGGCTTAAATTATTTTTTTTGAATCTGTTTTAGGATTTGAATTTAATTTTAACTTTAATTTAAGTGGTGACACGTAAAAATCTCGGCCTATGCGCTCATACCCATTGGTGGGTACGTGGTGGGTACGTTTCGTACCCACCACGTACCCCCCACGTCCCCTACAATGATCTTCCGCTCTTCTGGGCTCAAATTATTTTTTTTGAATCTGTTTTAGGATTTGAATTTAATTTTAACTTTAATTTAAGTGGTGACATGTAAAAATCTCGGCCTATGTGCTCATACCCATTGGTGGGTACGTTCGTACCCACCACGTACCCCCACGTCCCCTACAATGAACTTCCGCTCTCCTGGGCTCAAATTATTTTTTTTGAATCTGTTTTAGGATTTGAATTTAATTTTAACTTTAATTTAAGTGGTGACATGTAAAAATCTCGGCCTATGTGCTCATACTTATTGGTGGGTACGTGGTGGGTACGTTCCGTACCCACCACGTACCCCCCACGTCCCCTACAATGAACTTCCGCTCTCCTGGGCTCAAATTATTTTTTTGGAATCTGTTTTAGGATTTGAATTTAATTTTAACTTTAATTTAAGTGGTGACATGTAAAAATCTCGGCCTATATGCTCATACCCATCGGTGGGTACGTGGTGGGTACGTTTCGTACCCACCACGTACCCCCCACGTCCCCTACAATGAACTTCCGCTCTCCTGGGCTCAAATTATTTTTTTTGAATCTGTTTTAGGATTTGAATTTAATTTTAACTTTAATTTAAGTGGTGACATGTAAAAATCTCGGCCTATGCGCTCATACCCATTGGTGGGTACGTGGTGGGTACGTTTCGTACCCACCACGTACCCCCCACGTCCCCTACAATGAACTTCCGCTCTCCTGAGCTCAAATTATTTTTTTTTAATCTGTTTTAGGATTTGAATTTAATTTTAACTTTAATTTAAGTGGTGACATGTAAAAATATCGACCTTGTGCTCATACCTATTGGTGGGTACGTGGTGGGTACGTTTCGTACCCACCACGTACCCCCCACGTCCCCTACAATGAACTTCCGCTCTCCTGGGCTCAAATTATTTTTTTTTAATCTGTTTTAGGATTTGAATTTAATTTTAACTTTAATTTAAGTGGTGACATGTAAAAATCTCGGCCTATGCGCTCATACCCATTAATGGGTACGTGGTGGGTACGTTTCGTACCCACCACGTACCCCCCACGTACCCTACAATGAACTTCCGCTCTCCTGGACTCAAATTATTTTTTTTAATCTGTTTTGGGATTTGAATTTAATTTTAACTTTAATTTAAGTGGTGACATGTAAAAATCTCGGCCTATGTGCTCATACCCATTGGTGGGTACGTGGTGGGTACGTTTCGTACCCACCACGTACCCCCCACGTCCCCTACAATGAACTTCCGCTCTCCTGGGCTCAAATTATTTTTTTTTAATCTGTTTTAGGATTTGAATTTAATTTGAACTTTAATTTAAGTGGTGACATGTAAAAATCTCGACCTATGTGCTCATACCCATTGGTGGGTACGTGGTGGGTACGTTTCGTACCCACCACGTACCCCCCACGTCCCCTACAATGAACTTCCGCTCTCCTGGGCTCAAATTATTTTTTTTGAATCTGTTTTAGGATTTGAATTTAATTTTAACTTTAATTTAAGTGGTGACATGTAAAAATCTCGGCCTATGTGCTCATACCCATCGGTGGGTACGTGGTGGGTACGTTTCGTACCCACCACGTACCCCCCACGTCCCCTACAATGAACTTCCGCTCTCCTGGGCTCAAATTATTTTTTTTGAATCTGTTTTAGGATTTGAATTTAATTTTAACTTTAATTTAAGTGGTGACATGTAAAAATCTCGGCCTATGTGCTCATACCCATTGGTGGGTACGTGGTGGGTACGTTTCGTACCCACCACGTACCCCCCACGTCCCCTACAATGAACTTCCGCTCTCCTGGGCTCAAATTATTTTTTTTTAATCTGTTTTAGGATTTGAATTTAATTTTAACTTTAATTTAAGTGGTGACATGTAAAAATCTCGGCCTATGTGCTCATACCCATTGGTGGGTACATTCGTACCCACCACGTACCCTTCACGTCCCCTACAATGAACTTCCGCTCTCCTGATCTCAAATTATTTTTTTTTAATCAGTTTTAGGATTTGAATTTAATTTTAAGTTTAATTTAAGTGGTGACATGTAAAAATCTCGGCCTATGTGCTCATAGCCATTGGTGGGTACGTGGTGGGTACGTTTCGTACCCACCACGTACCCCCCACGTCCCCTACAATGAACTTCCGCTCTCCTGATCTCAAATTATTTTTTTTGAATCTGTTTTAGGATTTGAATTTAATTTTAACTTTAATTTAAGTGGTGACACGTAAAAATCTCGGCCTATGCGCTCATACCCATTGGTGGGTACGTGGTGGGTACGTTTCGTACCCACCACGTACCCCCCACGTCCCCTACAATGAACTTCCGCTCTCCTGGGCTCAAATTATTTTTTTTGAATCTGTTTTAGGATTTGAATTTAATTTTAACCTTAATTTAAGTGGTGACATGTAAAAATCTCGACCTATGTGCTCATACCCATTGGTGGGTACGTGGTGGGTACGTTTCGTACCCACCACGTACCCCCCACGTCCCCTACAATGAACTTCCGCTCTCCTGGGCTCAAATTATTTTTTTTTAATCTGTTTTAGGATTTGAATTTAATTTTAACTTTAATTTAAGTGGTGACATGTAAAAATCTCGGCCTATGCGCTCATACCCATTGGTGGGTACGTGGTGGGTACGTTTCGTACCCACCACGTACCCCCCACGTACCCTACAATGAACTTCCGCTCTCCTGGACTCAAATTATTTTTTTTAATCTGTTTTGGGATTTGAATTTAATTTTAACTTTAATTTAAGTGGTGACATGTAAAAATCTCGGCCTATGTGCTCATACCCATTGGTGGGTACGTGGTGGGTACGTTTCGTACCCACCACGTACCCCCCACGTCCCCTACAATGAACTTCCGCTCTCCTGGGCTCAAATTATTTTTTTTGAATCTGTTTTAGGATTTGAATTAAATTTTAACTTTAATTTAAGTGGTGACATGTAAAAATCTCGGCCTATGCGCTCATACCCATTGGTGGGTACGTGGTGGGTACGTTTCGTACCCACCACGTACCCCCCACGTCCCCTACAATGAACTTCCGCTCTCCTGGGCTCAAATTATTTTTTTTTAATCTGTTTTAGGATTTGAATTTAATTTTAACTTTAATTTAAGTGGTGACACGTAAAAATCTCGGCCTATGTGCTCATACCCATTGGTGGGTACGTGGTGGGTATGTTTCGTACCCACCACGTACCCCCCACGTCCCCTACAATGAACTTCCGCTCTCCTGGACTCAAATTATTTTTTTTAATCTGTTTTAGGATTTGAATTTAATTTTAACTTTAATTTAAGTGGTGACATGTAAAAATCTCGGCCTATGTGCTCATACCCATTGGTGGGTACGTGGTGGGTACGTTTCGTACCCACCACGTACTCCCCACGTCCCCTACAATGAACTTCCGCTCTCCTGGGCTCAAATTATTTTTTTTGAATCTGTTTTAGGATTTGAATTAAATTTTAACTTTAATTTAAGTGGTGACATGTAAAAATCTCGACCTATGTGCTCATACCCATTGGTGGGTACGTGGTGGGTACGTTTCGTACCCACCACGTACCCCCACGTCCCCTACAATGAACTTCCGCTCTCCTGGGCTCAAATTATTTTTTTTTAATCAGTTTTAGGATTTGAATTTAATTTTAACTTTAATTTAAGTGGTGACACGTAAAAATCTCGGCCTATGCGCTCATACCCATTGGTGGGTACGTGGTGGGTACGTTTCGTACCCACCACGTACCCCCCACGTCCCCTACAATGAACTTCCGCTCTCCTGGACTCAAATTATTTTTTTTAATCTGTTTTAGGATTTGAATTTAATTTTAACTTTAATTTAAGTGGTGACATGTAAAAATCTCGGCATATGTGCTCATACCCATTGGTGGGTACGTGGTGGGTACGTTTCGTACCCACCACGTACCCCCCACGTCCCCTACAATGAACTTCCGCTCTCCTGGGCTCAAATTATTTTTTTTAATCTGTTTTAGGATTTGAATTTAATTTTAACTTTAATTTAAGTGGTGACATGTAAAAATCTCGGCCTATGTGCTCATACCCATTAATGGGTACGTTCGTACCCACCACGTACCCCCACGTCCCCTACAATGAACTTCCGCTCTCCTGGGCTCAAATTATTTTTTTTGAATCTGTTTTAGGATTTGAATTTAATTTTAACTTTAATTTAAGTGGTGACATGTAAAAATCTCGGCCTATGTGCTCATACCCATTGGTGGGTACGTGGTGGGTACGTTCCGTACCCACCACGTACCCCCACGTCCCCTACAATGAACTTCCGCTCTCCTGGGCTCAAATTATTTTTTTTGAATCTGTTTTAGGATTTGAATTTAATTTTAACTTTAATTTAAGTGGTGACATGTAAAAATCTCGGCCTATGTGCTCATACCCATTGGTGGTGGGTACGTTTCGTACCCACCATGTACCCCCACGTCCCCTACAATGAACTTCCGCTCTCCTGGGCTCAAATTATTTTTTTTTAATCTGTTTTAGGATTTGAATTTAATTTTAACTTTAATTTAAGTGGTGACATGTAAAAATCTCGGCCTATGTGCTCATACCCATTGGTGGGTACGTGGTGGGTACGTTTCGTACCCACCACGTACCCCCCACGTCCCCTACAATGAACTTCCGCTCTCCTGGGCTCAAATTATTTTTTTTAATCTGTTTTAGGATTTGAATTTAATTTTAACTTTAATTTAAGTGGTGACATGTAAAAATCTCGGCCTATGTGTTCATACCCATTGGTGGGTACGTGGTGGGTACGTTTCGTACCCACCACGTACCCCCCACGTCCCCTACAATGAACTTCCGCTCTCCTGGGCTCAAATTATTTTTTTTGAATCTGTTTTAGGATTTGAATTTAATTTTAACTTTAATTTAAGTGGTGACATGTAAAAATCTCGGCCTATGTGCTCATACCCATTGGTGGGTACGTGGTGGGTACGTTTCGTACCCACCACGTACCCCCCACGTCCCCTACAATGAACTTCCGCTCTCCTGGGCTCAAATTATTTTTTTTGAATCTGGTTTAGGATTTGAATTTAATTTTAACTTTAATTTAAGTGGTGACATGTAAAAATCTCGGCCTATGTGTTCATACCCATTGGTGGGTACGTGGTGGGTACGTTTCGTACCCACCACGTACCCCCCACGTCCCCTACAATGAACTTCCGCTCTCCTGGGCTCAAATTATTTTTTTTGAATCTGTTTTAGGATTTGAATTTAATTTTAACTTTAATTTAAGTGGTGACACGTAAAAATCTCGGCCTATGTGCTCATACCCATTGGTGGTGGGTACGTTTCGTACCCACCACGTACCCCCACGTCCCCTACAATGAACTTCCGCTCTCCTGGGCTCAAATTATTTTTTTTGAATCTGTTTTAGGATTTGAATTTAATTTTAACTTTAATTTAAGTGGTGACATGTAAAAATCTCGGCCTATGTGCTCATACCCATTGGTGGGTACGTGGTGGGTACGTTCCGTACCCACCACGTACCCCCCACGTCCCCTACAATGAACTTCCGCTCTCCTGGGCTCAAATTATTTTTTTTGAATCTGTTTTAGGATTTGAATTTAATTTTAACTTTAATTTAAGTGGTGACATGTAAAAATCTCGGCCTATGTGCTCATACCCATTGGTGGGTACGTGGTGGGTACGTTTCGTACCCACCACGTACCTCCCACGTCCCCTACAATGAACTTCCGCTCTCCTGGACTCAAATTATTTTTTTTAATCTGTTTTAGGATTTGAATTTAATTTTAACTTTAATTTAAGTGGTGACATGTAAAAATCTCGGCCTATGTGCTCATACCCATTGGTGGGTACGTGGTGGGTACGTTTCGTACCCACCACGTACCCCCCACGTCCCCTACAATGAACTTCCGCTCTCCTGGGCTCAAATTATTTTTTTTAATCTGTTTTAGGATTTGAATTTAATTTTAACTTTAATTTAAGTGGTGACATGTAAAAATCTCGGCCTATGTGCTCATACCCATTAATGGGTACGTTCGTACCCACCACGTACCCCCACGTCCCCTACAATGAACTTCCGCTCTCCTGGGCTCAAATTATTTTTTTTGAATCTGTTTTAGGATTTGAATTTAATTTTAACTTTAATTTAAGTGGTGACATGTAAAAATCTCGGCCTATGTGCTCATACCCATTGGTGGGTACGTGGTGGGTACGTTCCGTACCCACCACGTACCCCCACGTCCCCTACAATGAACTTCCGCTCTCCTGGGCTCAAATTATTTTTTTTGAATCTGTTTTAGGATTTGAATTTAATTTTAACTTTAATTTAAGTGGTGACATGTAAAAATCTCGGCCTATGTGCTCATACCCATTGGTGGTGGGTACGTTTCGTACCCACCACGTACCCCCACGTCCCCTACAATGAACTTCCGCTCTCCTGGGCTCAAATTATTTTTTTTTAATCTGTTTTAGGATTTGAATTTAATTTTAACTTTAATTTAAGTGGTGACATGTAAAAATCTCGGCCTATGTGCTCATACCCATTGGTGGGTACGTGGTGGGTACGTTTCGTACCCACCACGTACCCCCCACGTCCCCTACAATGAACTTCCGCTCTCCTGGGCTCAAATTATTTTTTTTAATCTGTTTTAGGATTTGAATTTAATTTTAACTTTAATTTAAGTGGTGACATGTACAAATCTCGGCCTATGTGCTCATACCCATTAATGGGTACGTTCGTACCCACCACGTACCCCCACGTCCCCTACAATGAACTTCCGCTCTCCTGGGCTCAAATTATTTTTTTTGAATCTGTTTTAGGATTTGAATTTAATTTTAACTTTAATTTAAGTGGTGACATGTAAAAATCTCGGCCTATGTGCTCATACCCATTGGTGGGTACGTGGTGGGTACGTTCCGTACCCACCACGTACCCCCCACGTCCCCTACAATGAACTTCCGCTCTCCTGGGCTCAAATTATTTTTTTTGAATCTGTTTTAGGATTTGAATTTAATTTTAACTTTAATTTAAGTGGTGACATGTAAAAATCTCGGCCTATGTGCTCATACCCATTGGTGGTGGGTACGTTTCGTACCCACCACGTACCCCCCACGTCCCCTACAATGAACTTCCGCTCTCCTGGGCTCAAATTATTTTTTTTGAATCTGTTTTAGGATTTGAATTTAATTTTAACTTTAATTTAAGTGGTGACATGTAAAAATCTCGGCCTATGTGCTCATACCCATTGGTGGGTACGTGGTGGGTACGTTTCGTACCCACCACGTACCCCCCACGTCCCCTACCATGAACTTCCGCTCTCCTGGGCTCAAATTATTATTTTTTAATCTGTTTTAGGATTTGAATTTAATTTTAACTTTAATTTAAGTGGTGACATGTAAAAATCTCGGCCTATGTGCTCATACCCATTGGTGGGTACGTGGTGGGTACGTTCGTACCCACCACGTAAACCTCACATCCCCCCAATGAACTTGCGCTCTCCTGGGCTCAAATTATTATTTTTTAATCTGTTTTAGGATTTGAATTTAATTTTTACTTTAATTTAAGTGGTGACATGTAAAAATCTCGGCCTATGTGCTCATACCCATTGGTGGGTACGTGGTGGGTACGTTTCGTACCCACCACGTACCCCCCACGTCCCCCCCAATGAACTTCCGCTCTCCTGGGCTCAAATTATTTTTTTTGAATCTGTTTTAGGATTTGAATTTAATTTTAACTTTAATTTAAGTGGTGACATGTAAAAATCTCGGCCTATGTGCTCATACCCATTGGTGGGTACGTGGTGGGTACGTTCGTACCCACCACGTAAACCTCACATCCCCCCAATGAACTTGCGCTCTCCTGGGCTCAAATTATTATTTTTTAATCTGTTTTAGGATTTGAATTTAATTTTTACTTTAATTTAAGTGGTGACATGTAAAAATCTCGGCCTATGTGCTCATACCCATTGGTGGGTACGTGGTGGGTACGTTTTGTACCCACCACGTACTCCCCACGTCCCCTACAATGAACTTCCGCTCTCCTGGGCTCAAATTATTTTTTTTGAATCTGTTTTAGGATTTGAATTTAATTTTAACTTTAATTTAAGTGGTGACATGTAAAAATCTCGGCCTATGTGCTCATACCCATTGGTGGGTACGTGGTGGGTACGTTTCGTACCCACCACGTACCCCGCACGTCCCCTACAATGAACTTCCGCTCTCCTGGGCTCAAATTATTATTTTTTAATCTGTTTTAGGATTTGAATTTAATTTTAACTTTAATTTAAGTGGTGACATGTAAAAATCTCGGCCTATGTGCTCATACCCATTGGTGGTGGGTACGTTTCGTACCCACCACGTACCCCCACGTCCCCTACAATGAACTTCCGCTCTCCTGGGCTCAAATTATTTTTTTTTAATCTGTTTTAGGATTTGAATTTAATTTTAACTTTAATTTAAGTTGTGACATGTAAAAATCTCGGCCTATGTGCTCATACCCATTGGTGGGTACGTGGTGGGTACGTTTTGTACCCACCACGTACTCCCCACGTTACCTACAATGAACTTCCGCTCTCCTGGGCTCAAATTATTTTTTTTGAATCTGTTTTAGGATTTGAATTTAATTTTAACTTTAATTTAAGTGGTGACATGTAAAAATCTCGGCCTATGTGCTCATACCCATTGGTGGGTACGTGGTGGGTACGTTTCGTACCCACCACGTACCCCGCACGTCCCCTACAATGAACTTCCGCTCTCCTGGGCTCAAATTATTATTTTTTAATCTGTTTTAGGATTTGAATTTAATTTTAACTTTAATTTAAGTGGTGACATGTAAAAATCTCGGCCTATGTGCTCATACCCATTGGTGGTGGGTACGTTTCGTACCCACCACGTACCCCCACGTCCCCTACAATGAACTTCCGCTCTCCTGGGCTCAAATTATTTTTTTTTAATCTGTTTTAGGATTTGAATTTAATTTTAACTTTAATTTAAGTTGTGACATGTAAAAATCTCGGCCTATGTGCTCATACCCATTGGTGGGTACGTGGTGGGTACGTTTCGTACCCACCACGTACCCCGCACGTCCCCTACAATGAACTTCCGCTCTCCTGGGCTCAAATTATTATTTTTTAATCTGTTTTAGGATTTGAATTTAATCTTAACTTTAATTTAAGTGGTGACATGTAAAAATCTCGGCCTATGTGCTCATACCCATTGGTGGGTACGTGGTGGGTACGTTTCGTACCCACCACGTACCCCCCACGTCCCCTAGAATGAACTTCCGCTCTCCTGGGCTCAAATTATTTTTTTTGAATCTGTTTTAGGATTTGAATTTAATTTTAACTTTAATTTAAGTGGTGACATGTAAAAATCTCGGCCTATGTGCTCATACCCATTGGTGGGTGCGTGGTGGGTACGTTTCGTACCCACCACGTACCCCCCACGTCCCCTACAATGAACTTCCGCTCTCCTGGGCTCAAATTATTTTTTTTGAATCTGTTTTAGGATTTGAATTTAATATTAAGTTTAATTTAAGTGGTGACATGTAAAAATCTCGGCCTATGTGCTCACACCCATTGGTGGGTACGTGGTGGGTACGTTCGTACCCACCACGTAAACCTCACATCCCCCCAATGAACTTGCGCTCTCCTGGGCTCAAATTATTATTTTTTAATCTGTTTTAGGATTTGAATTTAATTTTTACTTTAATTTAAGTGGTGACATGTAAAAATCTCGGCCTATGTGCTCATACCCATTGGTGGGTACGTGGTGGGTACATTTCGTACCCACCACGTACCCCCCACGTCCCCCCCAATGAACTTCCGCTCTCCTGGGCTCAAATTATTTTTTTTGAATCTGTTTTAGGATTTGAATTTAATTTTAACTTTAATTTAAGTGGTGACATGTAAAAATCTCGGCCTATGTGCTCATACCCATTGGTGGGTACGTGGTGGGTACGTTCGTACCCACCACGTAAACCTCACATCCCCCCAATGAACTTGCGCTCTCCTGGGCTCAAATTATTATTTTTTAATCTGTTTTAGGATTTGAATTTAATTTTTACTTTAATTTAAGTGGTGACATGTAAAAATCTCGGCCTATGTGCTCATACCCATTGGTGGGTACGTGGTGGGTACGTTTCGTACCCACCACGTACCCCCCATGTCCCTACAATGAACTTCCGCTCTCCTGGGCTCAAATTATTTTTTTTTAATCTGTTTTAGGATTTGAATTTAATTTTAACTTTAATTTAAGTGGTGACATGTAAAAATCTCGGCCTATGTGCTCATACCCATTGGTGGGTACGTGGTGAGTACGTTCGTACCCACCACGTACCCCCCACGTCCCCTACAATGAACTTCCGCTCTCCTGGGCTCAAATTATTATTTTTTAATCTGTTTTAGGATTTGAATTTAATTTTAACTTTAATTTAAGTGGTGACATGTAAAAATCTCGGCCTATGTGCTCATACCCATTGGTGGTGGGTACGTTTCGTACCCACCACGTACCCCCACGTCCCCTACAATGAACTTCCGCTCTCCTGGGCTCAAATTATTTTTTTTTAATCTGTTTTAGGATTTGAATTTAATTTTAACTTTAATTTAAGTGGTGACATGTAAAAATCTCGGCCTATGTGCTCATACCCATTGGTGGGTACGTGGTGGGTACGTTTCGTACCCACCACGTACCCCGCACGTCCCCTACAATGAACTTCCGCTCTCCTGGGCTCAAATTATTATTTTTTAATCTGTTTTAGGATTTGAATTTAATTTTAACTTTAATTTAAGTGGTGACATGTAAAAATCTCGGCCTATGTGCTCATACCCATTGGTGGTGGGTACGTTTCGTACCCACCACGTACCCCCACGTCCCCTACAATGAACTTCCGCTCTCCTGGGCTCAAATTATTTTTTTTTAATCTGTTTTAGGATTTGAATTTAATTTTAACTTTAATTTAAGTTGTGACATGTAAAAATCTCGGCCTATGTGCTCATACCCATTGGTGGGTACGTGGTGGGTACGTTTTGTACCCACCACGTACTCCCCACGTCACCTACAATGAACTTCCGCTCTCCTGGGCTCAAATTATTTTTTTTGAATCTGTTTTAGGATTTGAATTTAATTTTAACTTTAATTTAAGTGGTGACATGTAAAAATCTCGGCCTATGTGCTCATACCCATTGGTGGGTACGTGGTGGGTACGTTTCGTACCCACCACGTACCCCCCACGTCCCCTAGAATGAACTTCCGCTCTCCTGGGCTCAAATTATTTTTTTTGAATCTGTTTTAGGATTTGAATTTAATTTTAACTTTAATTTAAGTGGTGACATGTAAAAATCTCGGCCTATGTGCTCATACCCATTGGTGGGTGCGTGGTGGGTACGTTTCGTACCCACCACGTACCCCCCACGTCCCCTACAATGAACTTCCGCTCTCCTGGGCTCAAATTATTTTTTTTGAATCTGTTTTAGGATTTGAATTTAATATTAAGTTTAATTTAAGTGGTGACATGTAAAAATCTCGGCCTATGTGCTCACACCCATTGGTGGGTACGTGGTGGGTACGTTCGTACCCACCACGTAAACCTCACATCAACCCAATGAACTTGCGCTCTCCTGGGCTCAAATTATTATTTTTTAATCTGTTTTAGGATTTGAATTTAATTTTAACTTTAATTTAAGTGGTGACATGTAAAAATCTCGGCCTATGTGCTCATACCCATTGGTGGGTACGTGGTGGGTACGTTTCGTACCCACCACGTACCCCCCACGTCCCCCCCAATGAACTTCCGCTCTCCTGGGCTCAAATTATTTTTTTTGAATCTGTTTTAGGATTTGAATTTAATTTTAACTTTAATTTAAGTGGTGACATGTAAAAATCTCGGCCTATGTGCTCATACCCATTGGTGGGTACGTGGTGGGTACGTTCGTACCCACCACGTAAACCTCACATCCCCCCAATGAACTTGCGCTCTCCTGGGCTCAAATTATTATTTTTTAATCTGTTTTAGGATTTGAATTTAATTTTTACTTTAATTTAAGTGGTGACATGTAAAAATCTCGGCCTATGTGCTCATACCCATTGGTGGGTACGTGGTGGGTACGTTTCGTACCCACCACGTACCCTCCACGTCCTCCCCAATGAACTTCCGCTCTCCTGGGCTCAAATTATTTTTTTTGAATCTGTTTTAGGATTTGAATTTAATCTTAACTTTAATTTAAGTGGTGACATGTAAAAATCTCGGCCTATGTGCTCATACCCATTGGTGGGTACGTGGTGAGTACGTTCGTACCCACCACGTACCCCCCACGTCCCCTACAATGAACTTCCGCTCTCCTGGGCTCAAATTATTTTTTTTGAATCTGTTTTAGGATTTGAATTTAATTTTAACTTTAATTTAAGTGGTGACATGTAAAAATCTCGGCCTATGTGCTCATACCCATTGGTGGGTACGTAGTGGGTACGTTTCGTACCCACCACGTACCCCCCACGTCCCCTACAATGAACTTCCGCTCTCCTGGGCTCAAATTATTTTTTTTGAATCTGTTTTAGGATATGAATTTAATTTTAACTTTAATTTAAGTGGTGACATGTAAAAATCTCGGCCTATGTGCTCATACCCATTGGTGGGTACGTGGTGAGTACGTTCGTACCCACCACGTACCCCCCACGTCCCCTACAATGAACTTCCGCTCTCCTGGGCTCAAATTATTTTTTTTGAATCTGTTTTAGGATTTGAATTTAATTTTAACTTTAATTTAAGTGGTGACATGTAAAAATCTCGGCCTATGTGCTCATACCCATTGGTGGGTACGTGGTGGGTACGTTTCGTACCCACCACGTACCCCCGACGTCCCCTACAATGAACTTCCGCTCTCCTGGGCTCAAATTATTTTTTTTGAATCTGTTTTAGGATTTGAATTTAATTTTAACTTTAATTTAAGTGGTGACATGTAAAAATCTCGGCCTATGTGCTCATACCCATTGGTGGGTACGTGGTGGGTACGTTTCGTACCCACCACGTACCCCCCACGTCCCCTACAATGAACTTCCGCTCTCCTGGGCTCAAATTATTTTTTTTGAATTTGTTTTAGGATTTGAATTTAATTTTTACTTTAATTTAAGTGGTGACATGTAAAAAGCTCCTCCTATGTGCTCATACCCATTGGTGGGTACGTGGTGGGTACGTTTCGTACCCTCCACGTCCCCTACAATGAACTTCCGCTCTCCTGGGCTCAAATTATTTTTTTTTAATCTGTTTTAGAATTTGAATTTAATTTTAACTTTAATTTAAGTGGCGACATGTAAAAATCTCGGCCTATGTGCTAATACCCATTTGTGGGTACGTGGTGGGTACGTTCGTACCCACCACGTACCCTCCACGTCCCCAATGAACTTCCGCTCTCCTGGGCTCAAATTATTTTTTTTGAATCTGTTTTAAGATTTGAATTTAAACTCAAACTCAAACAATATTTCTTTATAATAATTCAATGTGCGTTAACAGATCAAACAGGTTTTAGAGATTAGACTTTTCATCTTAACAGCTAGGTTGTAATAATTATAGCACTAGGCAATGAGGAAAAACAATAGAAAATATATAATAATTTGCCAAGGAAAAGTACAGAGAAAAAAAACCTTGCCTGTTTAAACTTAAGCTACTTAAAACTAACTTAGAACTAAAGGATTACATAGTAATTTGCATGATTACCAGATAAGAATTATAATTGACAAATTGCAGTATGCAGTAGAAGAAACAGAAATGCAATATAAGTCAAACTCTATAGGAACGATGCAACCAGCGGGTTACGTATATATCGGCATCTCTTTAAAAAGGAGTCATGTCTTTTATGGGTCAGTGTTTTTATGTCATGCACGTTAGCTATTTTATGTAGGCGTTTAGTAGAAAAGTAAAAGAGTAAGTTCATGATTATTTTTAGGCATTTATTCTGGGTAACTTGCAACGTTTTTTGGTGTGTAGCGGAACTTTGACGCCAGATAGGAGCGCCATACGATATTATGGGTTGGATGACCTGCTTAAAAATTAGGAGTTTGTTATGCACCGAAAGCTTGGATTTCCGATTGATTAAGGGATAGAGAGCATGAATGCTTTTTGAAACTTTGGAGCACGTCATTTCTACATGATCTTTGTAGATGAGCTTTTTGTCTAGGATCACGCCGAGGTAGTTTATAGAGTCACTCCATTCGATGGTTTGTCCAATAAAATTGATTGGGTGACTTGGAAGATTACTACGTTTCCTTTTTTTTGTAAAGAAAATTGCTTGTGTTTTTATTGGATTTATTTTGATTTTCCAACGATTGTAGTATTGGTATAGGCGATCGAGTTGATTTTCAAGCTCCCGTATGATAGTAATGGGGCTATTTGAGCGAGAATAGATGCAGGTATCATCTGCGAAAATAGCTGTTTCGCATTTGTCTCCGGTTGGGACGTCAGCAGTATATGTATTGTATAAGGTGGGACTTAGGCACGAACCTTGGGGAACACCAGAAGGAATTGGATATTTAGCGGATAATTGCGATTTGAGTTTGACAATAAATGACCTGTTGCTCAAAAATGATTGTATAATTTTAGTTATATATAGTGGGAAAGATAGCTTGATTAGTTTTGCTAGGAGGCCGTCGTGCCAGACAGAGTCGAATGCTTTTTCGATATCAAGTACTATCATTCCTACTGATTCCTTTGAGTTCAGTGAAGTTTTAATGTCGCTAGTTATCCTGTAGAGTTGATGAGTGGTGGAGTGACCTGACCTAAAGCCGAACTGAAAATTGGGTAGTATATCATTGTGATCGAGGAATTCATTTATTCGGTGTAAAATAATTCGCTCGAAGATTTTGCTTAGGGTAGGTAAAAGACTTATGGGACGATAGTTTTTTGGACAGCTTGCATCCTTACCGGTTTTAGGAATGGGGAGTACATGAGCAAGTTTCCAAGCAATTGGAAAGTAGCCTAGTTTAAGGCAGCTATTGTAAATAAAACTCAATAGGATTAACGGTTTTTTGGGAAGTCGCTTTAGCAATGAGTTAGGAAGACCATCGGCGCCTGGAGCTTTGTTGTTCGAGAGCGTTTTCAAGATTTTCAATATTTCGCGCGGCTTGCAGAAACAGCTGGCAGGTAAGTCGATAGATTCGGGGATGGTTAATACAGCGTTCCTCACAGAAAAGTTGTTGATGGCAGTCCGCCCAAGTGTTCGGTGAGGCGATGGGCTGCTTGGAAATTCTTTGCTATTAACTCTGCCTTGTCTTTGTCATTGAATATGGCAGTACCGTTTTCGTCAATTAGTGGTGGTATGTATTTGTCACGCCTTTTAAAGATCCTGTTAAGATTCCATATTTTCTTGGAGCTTTTGTCGAGGGATGAGAGCATGTTATTCCAGTTTTTATTTCTGGTTTCGAATAAACTACCCTGAATATTTTTAGTTAGACGGTTTACTCGGTTCTTAACACGCGGATCTCTTGTTCTCTGCCATTGTCTTCGTAATGTGTTTCGTTCCCTGATCATGGCTTTAGTGTTCTCGTCAATGCGGATGTTATGCTGATTGGTGAGTATTGTTTTGGGTGTACATAGTTCGACAGTATTCCAGATGTTGGTGGTTAGGTTTTGAAGAAGGTCATCGATTTGGTCGTTTCTTGTAACTGTCCTCAGATCAAGTGCACTAGTGTTAGTTCTGCTGCTTAGTACCCTATGAAATTTGTTCCAATTAGTTTTATTAAAGCAATAAACAGATTTGCAATAATCTATGATCGGTGTATCGATTTCAATAAGAAATGATACCGGAAGATGGGGAGATGATAGTTCATGTATCGTAATTGGTTGAGAGATTGGAACAAGGCCATTACTGATGACGAGATCCAGAGTTGAGTCCATTCCCTTTGGTGGATGGAAGGTTGGTTCGGAAGGAACATGAATAAAAAGGTTGTATTTGCAAATAAGATCAAAGAGGATCTTACCAGCTTTGTTCGCTTTGCCACAGTTCCAATGGCGATGCCTGGAGTTGAAGTCACCGCAGAGTAAATACCTTTGATTATTATTTGACAAAAGTACGTGGTGGGTACGTTTCGTACCCACCACGTACCCCCCACGTCCCCTACAATGAACTTCCGCTCTCCTGGGCTCAAATTATTTTTTTTGAATCTGTTTTAGGATTTGAATTTAATTTTAATTTTAATTTAAGTCGTCACTTGTAAAAATCTCAGCCTATACGCTCGTAGCCATTGGCGGGTACGTGGTGGGTACGTTCGTACCCACAACGTACCACCCACGCCCCCCAAATGAACTTCCGCTCTCCTGGGCTCAAATTTTTGTTTTTTTAAATCTGTTTGGGGATTTGAATTTAATTTTAATTTTAATTTAAGTCGTCACTTGTAAAAATCTCAGCCTATGCGCTCGTACCCATTGGGGGGTACGTGGTGGGTACGTTCGTACCCACCACGTAAATGAACTTCCGCTCTCCTGGGCTGAAATTTTTGTTTTTATACTCTAGATGAAATCATATAGAGTATTATAAGTTTAATCCAGCCCAAAAGTTTGTAACGCATAGAACCAAGCCTCGGACGAAAAAAAGTTATACATTATTTTTTGTTTATTTGTGCCCAAAAACTTCAAATCCGCTTGACGTCCGTCCGTCCGTCCGTCCGTCCGTCTGTCCGTGAACACGATAACTCAAGAACGCCTTCACCTAGGATCTTGAAATTTTGAATCTGGATGTTTGGTTGAATTTATAAGGCTAAGTTCGTTAACGGGCAAAATCGTCCTACTCCTTCGGGTAACTGCCATATAAAATGTCCTTAAAACACGTGTTCAAGAATATTGGTCGATAACTTTAGTAGGGTTTAAGCTACGACTTTGAAATTTTGTATGTGTTAATTTTCCAATAGTTGGAGCTAAATGTATAATTATGATGAAAATCCTATTAGTCCTTCGTGTAGCTGCCATACAAATATCATGTCAAAACGTCTTCACTTAATTTACGGAACTTACTATAACTCAAGTAATCTTTTAGCTATGAATTGGATATTTTGTACAAATTAGTTTTGAGTAAAAACAAAGTTCTAGTTTACTAATCAGCGAAATCCTTTTACTCCTTCTGGTAGCTGCCATACAAAATGTCTTTAAGACACGTGTTCAACAATATTTTTCGATGACTTTTGAACGCTTCAAGCCACGAATTTCAAATTTTGCACATGTTCATTTTTAAGTGCTTGCAAGGAAAAGGATAAATATGTAAGAAATCAAGTAAGTCCTGCCTGCACCTCCCATGTAAAAGTCCTTCAAAAAGGACATTTTTTTTCGATGACTTACCCAGTTCAAGATATGAAATTAAACACTGAATATTGTCTTTTACTTTTGAGTAGCAATCTAATGGCAGTCCTTAATAAAGGACATACAGCATGCACACACGTAATTCTACTTTATCCCCAACTACAATATAAATCGGAGTTCAGTATTCATCTAGAGTATTATACGATTGCCTTGCAGCCGATCGTGACTGCAGTATGTTTTTTAATCTGTTTGCGGATTTGAATTTAATTTTAATTTTAATTTAAGTCGTCACTTGTTAAAATCTCAGCCTATGCCCTCGTACCCATTGGGGGGTACGTGGTGGGTACGTTCGTACCCACCTCGTACCCCCCACGCCCCCCATTGATCCTGTCGTCAATCGTGAGTTTCCAGTTCAATCTAGGATAGTACTTTGCACTAAGGGAGAGCGGAATGGTAACGCCATTCAAACGTGGGAGTCCGAATTCTCGGTCTTTTTTCCTCGAGAAGAAGATAAGGTCGGTTTTCTCAGGATTGATGTTGAGACCGCAGTTACCAGCTCACCTGCTCAAGGATTTGAACCCAACTTCTAGTAAACCGCTCAAGGTGTCCAGGAACTTACCTCTCACCATCAGGATGATATCATCTGCGTAAGCAACCACCTTGACACCGGTCAAAGATAAAGCCTGTAAACTTTCATCAACCACTATGACCCATAGCAGTGGAGGTAGCACCCCATCCTGTGGGGTTCCACGTGTTGCTTTCATTCTGCTACATCCAACCCCAAAGAGGAGTTGGTAATTCTTCCCCCTATCATTGACACAATCCAGCACGTAATGAATGAGTCAACGCCCAATCTATTCAATGCCTTCTAGAACGCACTCGACTCCACATTATTGAATTCACCCTCAATATCTAGAAACGCTGCTAGAGTATACTCTTTAACATTTAAAGATTCTTCTACCGGTGAGACGACCTCATGTAAGGCCGTGTCGACAGATTTTCCCTTCATATAGATGTGCTGAGAAGCCCCTCGCGTCTAGAACACGTCTGAGATAATAGTCCATCAGTTTCTCCATTGTTTTCAGCAAAATCGATGAGAGTCTAATGGGTCTAAAATTCTTGGCCAGGGTGTGGCTTGGCTTGCCAGCCAAACTTCACGCCACATCATCGGGACTTACTTGAAAGTTAGACAACTTCTAAAGATCCCCACCAAGAAAGGACGAATAAGTGGCATGGTCTTCTGCAGCATAATGGGCATCAGACCGTCCACTCCCGTCCACTCAAGAACTAGAATTTCGGCTAATTGGTTCAATTTGGAATGGGTGTTGGAAAATTAGGCATTATAACCTTTTCGTCCAATATGTGCATATATGCTGCTGCGGTTATTTATTCATTTCAAATTGCAGATGCAAGTAACTTATTAATTATTGTATCGTAAATACTAACGAGCTTTTCGATGTGTCGCGAATGTAAGATAGTCCAAATTATAGTCCAGTAAATTGGTAATTTTAGCTTAGAAAAGATCACGACTAGCGTTTTATTCGGCAAATTTGTTCAGTTTACGTCCCTATCTGAAACACTAATTTTTATGTGTTTTTTTCGGTATCAGCGGAGGAGCAAACTTCACAACTAGAATTGATCGCTACCTTGGTTATTGCAATTCTGAGGGCATGACATATGCATTAATCCAGCTATTGTTGTAATAAAGTGACCAACAAAATATACTCGAATAAAGATGTTAAATTTTCTAATTTGGACTTTGATTAACATTTGGTCTTGAAAAATAAAAAATATATTTACACAATTTTTAAGTGGCACCCCTTTTAAAAATTCGCCTTCTTATTATATGATAAGATAACAGAAATTGGGCCCTGTCGTCTTTGATAGGGGCTTTGATTCATTGTCTATCGAATCTTCTTAACGTATTTTTTTCCGGAGATAAGTTATTAGCCTATTGTTCAACCCTGTCAGGGGGAAGAGAATGGGTACGAAAGAATAATTGAGAAAGAGTTTTTTTGAGAATAGATTTTGTTGAAATGTAACGAGAACTTGGTATACGGCTCTTTTGAAAACCTACTAGTAACTGCTACTTATAAAATTTTAGAGACTAGTCCGAAAGTCTATGTTTACTCAGCTCTCAAAATAAATATTAACATCCCACATACAAAGGTTTTCCCAGATAACCTGGAAGTACTACCAACATACCGGGATAGCAGCATTTATAAATACGAGCTGACTAAAAGGTGGTTTTTGGGCACCACCATAATTTTTTTTAAAAAAAACACTTACTATTTTTTAAAATGGGACATCCGAAAAGCGTAAGACAATTTCCTGAGTGTGATTTCAACCCTTGATCTCTGAATTGATAAACAACCACCCCACACTAGACTACACTGAAAAAATACGGTTCTTAATATTAATAAATGCCTTTCATCAAGCAAAATTCTTCGCATTAATGAAAAAATCGTTGCAACAATGGAGAAAATCATCAAATATTTTTCATGATATATAAACCTTTACATTAATACTATGAATCTGATTTCATTAAAAATATTTTCATCAATTTGTATATAGGGAAAGGGTTCTCATACTCTCAAAAATCAACACCTAGGAATTTTGATGAATGACTTCATCATATTGATTAAAAAGTTCTTCTAAATAATGCATTTTCGCTTGGTACTCGTAAAATAAATTGATTATGTTCATACCATAGAGATATAAATACTGGAGACGACAGGACGCCGTTTTTGTATGAAGCACTTTGAAGCATTTTGAAGCAAAATTAAACATTTTTTTCTTTAGCGTTTGATGCCATGGCAGTGAAATGGAAATAGTAGCCGGAGTATAATATAAATGTGAGTAAGATGATAATAGTAGCATAGTGTTTATTGCCGGTCCTTTGCGAGGAATCGTCCGGCTTCAAAACAGTCGCTGCTCGTCATTTCCAGTACATATATCTCTATGGTTCATACTAATAATGAACACATTCATTATATTGAAGAAAACGATCATCGAACGGCTCAAGGCTACGGATCCTCTGTTGGCTGCTAATTTTATGTTAAGGTTCACATGCACACCAGTAGATAGATAATCGTTGGCACGTAATCAAATGGTGTCAATTGTTCCGATGAGAAACAGACGCAGCAGTAGCAAAAATTTCGCACAAGTGTATGGGAACCTTTATGCGTTTTCATATGGCATAAAATACTTACATTGAGAACGGTGGCATATAGACATCGCGCCACATTCATTTATTTCTTTGTACTTCCAAAGTTTCGATAGAAATATATAAAATTATCGAATTTTCGTTTCTCTATTTTAGAGTATTGATTAATCCTGTAATCATAATTATGAATTTATTCCTTAATATGAGGAACAACATTAGTAACATTAATTACTCTTTTCATCAATATTATGAATTCTTTCATCATATTATACTGAGAGTGACCCATTTAATAGTAATAATGAATCTGAACTTTAATACGAATTATTTTTTTCATCAATGTTATAAACTCATTCATTATAACAATGTGTTTTAACATCATTTCTGTTATTGTGTGTGTGTCGAAAGCAGACCGAAAAATGATGAACAGTTATGCATATTGTTAATGAATACTTACATCGGCTCAAAAACAATAATTTTTTCATTATGATGGTGTACATTTTACTTGGTTAAATGTACCTTTTTGGTTTAGTGTACCCTTTCAAAACTTATTACGATTTATATTAGCTTCCCTTTGGTATTCGCGACATGTTTTTCGGATGAAAAGTAATCGAGATATTGTGTGAAAAGTGATATGGTTTCAACAATTTCCACTTTTTTTATGACAATATTAGATTTGTTCGTTACAATGATTCATAGAATATTGCACATGTGTCGCCATCTGTGCCTCAATACAATCGTTACCGCCTAATTTTGTTTTGTTCTCTGCTCGACTGCGCTACGCAATGCGAATAAAGTTATCACTTGCATTATTTAAAGCCAAGTGTTTTTATTGTCTACTATCCTATTTCCTAAAAAATAACATAACATATTTGCCATATTTGTTTATTTTAGTGTCATAATTAAAATCCTCAGTTAGAGACGTTGCTGCCAAATTTTTGACTAATATTTGTAAATATTAAATGTATGAAAGCCGCTTGAATAACTTTCACGTACATAACTATGACCAAATAGTCGCCCAAATACATTTGAGCCATGTGTAAACTAATGAGAGAACTTTTGAGACAAACCCGTAGCCACAAAATTATTTAAATAACTTTTTAGTCATAATTTCAACCGAAAACCGAAATTATATTTCTACCCTATTTTTTTTTTTTTATAACAAAACTTTGATGCATCATACTGCAACAGTGAAACATTTATACGATTCCTTTTTTCTTGTATTTTTTGTTTTCGATTCTATAAATTTAAAACGTGCCGGTATTTTAAAGATGTTTTTTACAGTCACCTCAAGGGTTAGTGGCATAAGTTAGCGACGGCGTTTTTTTCATAACCAAAACGTTACGGGATAAGACAGAAATAACTAAAAAGATAAAATCAATTAGTAATTATTTTCGATCTGTTGGAAGTTTCATCAACGACCAAAAAAATTTAGGTATCTATTATTTAGTTGTAGTATAACTTAGTTACGACTTTCTGTCTAAGACGTCGTACCGACGTCATACCGACGTCGTATTGACTTAAAATTTAGAAAACTGGATTTATCAACCAAAAACTTAAATTTTTATCACTGCACGATATCGAGGGGAATAAATTATCCTGGATTGGATTGGTTGTTGTTAATTTACCCGATACGATTTATCATTTTAACAATTTGAGCAATTTAAAAGTTTTTTTTCGTAATTGAAAAAGAAACAGAACAGAGCATTGCACGAAATTAATTAAAATATCGCAATAGAAAGATTTTCAACGAAAATGCACCAAGGAATAATAATTTATCCCTGACCTTAAAGCCTAGTGCACGCCACGCTATTACATTATATCATAGGCACTTTTAGTGCCAAGTTCATAGTCGACGTCTGTTCTCCGTAATGCACTACACGAGTTCTTCCATAGCCGGGCTCCATGTAGATTAAATACCAATTATTGAAAAATTTATGAATTGCAGAACAGGTCGCTCAATTACTTTTCCTCACACGAATTCATAATTAACTCCCTCGCGTTCATACGGCACGCAAGGTAACAAAACGAAAATAAGGTGTTCGTTGCATGCTGGCTAGCTCCCAACGCTCCAGCTCCACAGAAAGTATAAAATTTAAGCTTGTTGGAAAATTGTCTTGAAGCAATTTTCCTTTTCAGTGTTTTTTCTTTACTTGCCGATCATTAAGAATTTTCGCGGCGAAATGATCGAAAGTGGCCGGGAAAGTGGATCATAATCGTGCGAACAAAAGTCCTTACCCGTAAGCGGGTATCCTTTTCACTTTAAGCGGTTGCCAAAAATCTCATTAATCATAACTCGGTCACCCCAGAGGATTACAGGATAAAACAACCCCGATGAGATTCGGTAAGAACTGGAAGAACTGTTCTTATCCAGGATGTGATTATTATGCAAATCGCAATAGCGATGATGACATTAACTTTTGAATTTTCCTCCCGGGACCGAAAACTTATACCCCGAATAAAGCACCACCCACCTACAAGGCCATAACTTTCCCTTTCAGTCATGTTCAATTTCAAGGATATAAAGTTTTTCGCATGCCGTCCCATCGTCCGCTCTAACCTCACCTTAACCGCCACCGTTTACCCTTATCAGACCCAAACGATTTGTTAAGGGTTTGGGGTGGTTAAAACGGCCGTTAAACCGCCCGGAGTATGGGCCCGGGTGGGTTCTCTAATGTCCGAAGTAAAGCAGGATTAATTGGATTTTAAGGTCCGAGGATTTCCTGCAATTAGGAAATTATTTCATTCCGTTTAAGTGAAAGGTAACACTAATTTGGATCATCATCCAGAAGTGGATACCTCTAGGCTTCTCTACCGGTTAATAATTATTACTGTCTGGCCTATTTTAGGGGTAGCACTTTCGGAACGAACGGCATACAAGCGATTCCGAAACGAGAACTTCTCATTTATCGGTAATTTCTACAACTTGTAGAGCATTTAAGAATTATTAGATGTCACGCAATACTTAGGTTATTAATAATTTAATAGTGTTTCGTTTGGTATGACAAAATACCGCTTAACGACTTTTCCTTATTGGGAAACGTTTGATTCAGTGGTAGAAGCCACTTTTCATTAGGAAATTGATTTTGATGTGATATCAAAATATTATGATGTCTCCGGGCGCAGAGTATTAAAGTTTTAAATCCTTTCTATGCTACTTTGCTATGCGTAGAGTTATTAGTCTAATTGAAATGAATTTATATAAAGAGTTGCTAATCTTACAATAGGATCGAGGTTGCCTTCCTCCCTGGAGGACATCCCACCCCGTCCCGATTGAATGGCTTAAGATATTTCTTTGGATCGCAGAATAAGACACTCTCAGTGTATTTCAGGGGGTAGGCTAAGGGATGAGTTTTTTTCTCGACATAATAGTAACTTTAATTTACCTCTCAGACTAAGCTGATATCACCTTTCTCCGTTAGGGTCAATCCTAGATTCTAGTCTATCAGATAAAGTGGGTTCGAACCTTTCTTAGCAGGTGAGGCTGAATTTGAATATTAAAACACGACTTTGCCGGACTAAAACTATATGAGTAAGGACGTCGGTTTACCGCGGAAAGTCATTAAGTAACATTTTCAAAACAAAAAATCACTAGTAATTTGATGACCTTTTCCTCTGCAAAATGGTGAGGTTCAGCCTGACTAGCTCATGTGGCGAGCTGATACTGGTTCGAATCGTATCCATTACATGGCCCAATGATTTTCTTTATACCTAATTTTCCAGTCTTCTCAAATATCGAACTATCCTTTCAAACCTCCCGCCCCCTCTCAGTGAGGTTGAACATTATGCTAACAATCTATCCCCGGAAAGAAAACCAACAGAGCTACAAAGCTTTGAGGCAAGACTCAGAGTGACGACAAAATTCGATTGAAGGACATCATAAGCCCAAGATGCGATTGTCTCGACATAGAAGAAGAGAATGGCTTATATTAGGAAGGTGAAAGTAAAGTCGGATATTACATGCATACGTTGCATTTTATATGAGTTTGCCACAATCGTCTCGAAAATGTCGTTGCGTTTTACTACCATTCTTTCAAGAACATCGATTTGTTATATAAATTTTTTCATTTTTATTCAAGTATAAAAAAACGCCTTACATCAGCTTAAATAAATATTGTCACATTTTGTAACTTTGATTTTGTAACCTGAAAATTTGAAAAAGAACAATTTCTGTAGAACGATAAGTCTAAGAATTTATCCACTACTAAAAATATAAGTCAGACAAAAATGTCTTGAATTCTCAATATGCCATAAAGTGCTCATAAAATAAATCCTCAAATATTTCAAAGCAAGTCATTTTTGTAGCACAAAGCCGAAATTGCCTATCATGGTAAAATTCAAACAATCAGTTAATCTTCTTCGAAGAATCTCTCTAAAAAAAATGATTCCCAGTTTGAAGATAGTCCAAAACGTCTTTGTAAGCAGTCTAATCAGAAAGAAAGTTAATAGCAATTTTCGATTAAAGCTGTCCCACTACCGATGAGGAAGGATAGTTAGTTCAGTATTAAAATTTCAATTCAAATTCATATTTATTTCCAATAATGTAAATTTCTCTTAAATGTTAACATTGCTTTCAGTGGTCAGGCTGTCGCCTCTTCAACTATTGGTTACATTTGTTTAGCATGTGCTAGTAAATAAAGTTCTTAGTATTAATTTTTTAGAAAAATGGAAAGTAAAAACCTTATGAATTAACTAAAACTATGTGCTTAGACTAAAACAGTATTAAAATTTAAGTCATATGTTTGGTTCTGTATAAATTCATAAGACTTTAGACCAAACTTCGGGCAACCTTTGACTGTAATCCATATCGACATTGTTTCGCGTTTACTCCCTATGGTTTTAGATATAATCGCCAATAAAAATACATTTAAGCATTTCTTGATATTCAACGCCCAAGGGGGTGTTAGGTAGCTGTGTAAATTTTCACGAATTCCGATAAATCTTTTAGTTCTTATATTAGATCGAATTCACTTTTACGTCTATGGGACTTCTATATAATCGCCTAAAAATTTATTTCATTTATTTATTTCATGATACTTTTAATCCCTTGGACGGTGTAAGATAATTGCGTAAATTTGTAAGAATTCCGACATATTCCTTAGGTCTGATGAGAAATCGTTACAGGCTTTCTATATATTACAATCGCCTAAAAATCGGTTTCAGAATATTTTGATATTACTTCTAAGGGCTTTAGATATAATCGTCAATAAAACAAATTTAAGCATTTTCGATATTCAACGCCCAAGACAGTGTAAGGTGGCTGTGCAAATTTTCAGGAATTCCGACAAATCTTTTAGGTCTAATGTAAGATCGAATTCGCTTATATTTCTTTGAGTTTTCTATACAAACTTGAAAGAACTAAAGAACGAACTAGTTCGCGAACTTATTGAACTAAAAGAACAAACTTTAAGTTCAGTGATGAGAGTGATGAGATCCTCAGGTAAAAAAATGTCCTCGGGTACGATGTGATAACCTGAAAAAAAGGTCCTCTGGTAGAATGGGATGATCTAAAAAAAAAAGTTCGTCACTGTACAAGTAGAAAAGGTCATCTCGTAGAATATGATGAGCTAAAAAAAAAGGTCATCCGCGTACAAGTATATCCTACTACTGGCTCACGCAGGAAGGTTTTGCTCCATTTTCCTTCAGAAAGCCACAATGATTCGTTAGAGACATAAGCGTCCGTGCTATAATTTAATAACAATTGATGTAGAGACGAAAGTCTGAGCACAGAATAATTATAAGTTAGCTTAAGCACAAAATGTTAATACTATGGAAAAAAATATATATATCTATCTATCTACTACTGGCTTACAAACGGCAATGAATGAATACAAACGAACTACTCGTAGGAGCGGGACTGGCTGCGAACTAGTTCATTCATTTCTCTTCTGGGAACGCTCTTCTGAACTAGTTCGTTCGCGAACTACACAAGCCTGTTGTGTACATTTGTAACGGCCTTTCTATCTTTTAAAGATCGGTTTCAGCATTTTTTGATGTTTAACCCTTAACCCTTCGTGGTCACATAGGGTACACGTCAAACTTTGGGCGTAAAATGGACTCTCTTCATATGCCGGAATAAATACCGTTTTTGGAATGTGCACTATGCTACTATTTAATTTTTTTCCAAAAGCAGCATAACATTGACAAAGCTATAATTTTTTTGTTTTTTTTACGTTTTCACCTTTTTATGAAATTTGTTTAAAATGTCGCAATTTTATTTCTTATAAATAAATTATTCGTACATCATCTAGAACGGTCAGAGCAAGTTCTGTAATTTGTTTAACCACTTCGGACGAATAGTTTCGTCACAATACCGTTTTGAACTTTTTTACTGGGTAGAATCGACCCAGTATGACCACCGAGATTGAATACATAGGTGTGACCACGAAGAGTTAAGGAGTTATGTCTATAATTTATAACCCCGTTTCAGCTGAAATTGAAGAGTTAAAAAAAAATCTGCCAACAGTCTGGGCGCAACTTTATTATTTTTGGGTAGATGCCCGGAACGCTGAGATGCGGTGTAGGTTACTATGCGACCGACAACCTAAAACATTTAACGTTCCAAATAGCCTCCTGATTATTCTTTAAGTTGTCTTTGATGTAGTGTCATAGAGTACAGTATATTATATAAAATCAACCAAAGATGTCAAAAACGGCGGGAATCAGTATCACGGTGTATCTGTATATTCGGGCACATGGAAGTAAAAGCGAATTAGATATCTCATTGGATCTAAGAGATGTGTCGAAATAAAAAAATTGAAATCGTACACAAATCCGAATTTTGTTCTTTCCGCCCTCTCTCAGTACACCACCACGCACAACATTTTCACGTTGTCCAAACTTTTTTCATTTTCCGCCCTCACAAGCCACCTCCTTCATTAAAAATTGTAATTTTAATAAACGCTCCTAGTACGCCTTTCATATAATCATTGAATTTCAATTTTATGGCATGAACTGTTTCAGAAATATAAATTTTAGTATGTTTCAATCCCAGCTTTGCAGCGTTTCTGATGCATTGTTCACCCCCCCCCCCTCCCTCGCAAACCCCTTCACCCAAGTCTACCTTTATCTTGTAAAAGGCTCGACTAGGTTTAAACTTCGTAGCATTAGCGGTTCCTGAGATATTAAAAAAAATGTTCGTCTAAAACGCTCCCAAACGTACCCCCTCAAAAAGTCACCACCAAAAATTTGAACTTAATATCTCAACGGGCTTATGCGATACAAGCTATCAAGCGGTTTTTAGTACGGCGGACAGACGGATTTTTTTAGCCTACTAGTCCGGAAACGTAAAAATACAAAATTTGAGGGTTGCAAATTTTTTTTGGAAATTTTAGGTCGATCAAAATCTTTATTATTAAAAAAATATTGAAACATTAAAAAAAAGTTAAATTTACATTTTTTTCTAAGCGAAGTGCATTGTCTAAGTAATCGTGACCCAGACTTTATATTAAATTATTTAAAAAGAACACAGAAAAATTTGTCCAGAATAATGTTTTTGTACAAGCGGATAAATGTCTACAAATGTTACAACAAATTACGAGAAATGTCCATAAGACCAAACGTAAATAGTTTAACTTTCCTTAACTTCATCCGCACGTCCACTAATGTTAAGTTCATTAGATTAGATTTGGCTTTGTTCCGAGAGTATCCAGGACGAAAAAAGTCCTTGATTAACGTTGTTATCACTCGGGTTTAATTTATCCACTTTATTGACATGGCGGATAAAGTGGTCACTGACGAAAGGCTTCTAAGTTGGTCTCACTAGTGCGTCTGACTTCCCACAACAGCATTTCATTTCGCATCGTTAGCAAAGGATGTGTCTTTTATCTGCAAATGATTGCCTTTTCCTTCCGGAAAATGTGAAGACATCTTCGGTGCCCATTTTACACAGCAGCAACAAAGCAACCGTAGCGTAGATTTATCAAGACAAGTCTATAGGTAGTATAAATTCTTTACTTGTAGAAGCACATAAAACTAAAACAACATCCAACAAAGTTATTAATTTGTTTGCTATTGTTTTCATGCTTATCCTAGTGAAATTCACTAATTAACTTCTTTGAGTAAATACTCGGGTAGTTCGTGCAAAAGTCGATGTAAGTTGGAGCTGAGTTGCGTGTTGTGTTTTCCCCGGATGGAAATGAACAAAAAAAACTTGTCGAGATATTTTTCAATGTAGCTAAAGATGCATAAAGTGCTAGAAAGCCTTTGGTTTCAAGATTGCCAAATTAATTCCGGAAAAGCTAATTATATCTGGAAAAGTGCAATCCGACGAGAGAGTAGAAAACTAAGTCGAAAGAAAATTTTTCCTTTTGGTAAGCGTTTTCCGGAATTATTTTTAAATTAATTGGTGTTGCTCCTAAGGGTTGTGTTTAATTTGAATCCGAAAAGAAAGTTTTAATTTGTCCTTGCTATGGTTAGTCAAACTTACAGTGATGTGATGCAATGGTGTTGTATGATATTTTAATGTAACAGAAAATAGTATTCCTTTCGATGAGTAAATGCCTTCTCTGTGTAAAACAGCTCAGTTTTAGGCAAAGACGAAATTCAGCCAGGACCTGCACACTCCTTGAATTTTACTCTTGATTATCCGTTTTCTTACGGAATTCAGTTAATTTTTAAGCGATTAGCAATAAGAAGCCCGTTGATCTAAAAACCAGTTAGGTATCCCTGACTTGAGATATGATGGAATTCGTAAAAACTTTCTGTACATTTACTTCACCTGAAGGATTGAATACAAAAAAAGTTAATTGAATTTTATAATATAAAAAATAAAATATTTTTATAATATAAAAACCCCGTGAAATTAAGGAAATCGATCTCATCAGACCTAAGAGATATGGCAGAATTCTTGAAAACGTACACAACTACTTTACACCGCTTATGGAATGAGAACGAAAGTCTTGAAATTGATTTTTAGGTAACTTTACTGGTGAGCAAAAAAATACGTGTGAAAAATATGCACATTTTTACAGTGTACCCTGCTTACCATCAATAAAAATCTGCCAACAGTCTGGGCGCAACTTTATTATTTTATGGGTAGGAGTCCAAAACGTGTTTAATGCTGAGATGCGGTGTAGGTTACTATGCATATGGTATGTACGCGGACTATTAGTCTTAAAACGTACAAATTTAAATTTCCGAAATACATTTAATTTAAAAAAAATTAAGTAAAAATTATTTGCAGGCTCAGCGGAAGACGAGAACTTGAAACTCGTCAGGAACTTTAATCCAAAAATTAATAAAGTTGCGCGAAATTGTGCTTCCAACATAAGCCTCGAGTAATTATTCTAAACATGATTAGTAGCCACCTAGTGAAGTACTAATTATCTAATTAAGTTGTCATATTTTAATAGACCTATTAACAGTGAATCTAATTACTTGTTAAATTATCGTTCCAGGTTAATTAATTCTTGAGAAATTAACTTGATGTTGATTCGTTTTCCGTATTAATAATATAAATGTAATATTTAAAATTCAACCTATATTACATCTTTCTGCACAGGGGATAGAGCTTCAATCAATAAGTCCAAGATACCCAAAAGTTTAAGTAAATTCTCAATTTTTTTTCTATCTTATACTCTTTCAACATTTTTGACTCTAGAGCAGGCTCTGTCGATCTCAGTTAAATAAATCAACAATATCGTGAATGGACGGTAGAAAAAATTCATAAGACATGGTTGGTCTCTATTTAGAATAAAATATTTTTTCACGTTAAAGAATTAATTTTCTTTTTTAAACTTTTATACAAAGCGTTTATAACCTTAAAAAGAAAATCTGCCAATGGTCTGGGCGAAACTTTATTATTTTCGGGTCAAAGTTCGGGAGCGGTCAAAGTCGGAGTATATCATCAGTTGTTTCGAAATTATGAGGTTTCTTGGAAAGTTAGTTTTGTTCTTAAAAAAATATTCAAAATAGAGATTTTTAGCCGATTAAACATTGGAAAAGCCCGTGTAGACTATTCGAATTTTGGTATATTATGTACACTAAAAGCCCATAGAAGTAAAAGCGAATTTGCTTCCTTATAAGAATTAAGAGATATGACGAATTGTTAAAACGTATACAAACCCATTGCTATCACTTGGGGTTTGAATTTCGAAAAAATTGTGAAACAGGTTTTTAGATGATTTCATAAGAAGCAACTTAATATCTCAAGAGAGACGTGGGACTTTGAAAAATTTGTGAAAACGTAAGAAAACCTTTCACACCCCCTTGGTTCTTGAATTTCGAAAAATCGGGAAATTGGTCTTTAGGTCATTACATCAAATGCCGTAATAACCAATTTTATATCTCATCAGAAGTGAGGGATGGAAAAAATTGTGAAAACATATGCAAACCCTTGGGGGTTGAATATCGAAAAATTGAGAAATGGGTTTGTAGGCGATTATATGTATAAAAAGTCTGTGGAAGTGAAAAGCGATCTAATATCTCATCAAACCAAAGAAATATGTCGAAGCTTTGAAAAGCATACAACCCCATTACACCCCTTAGGATTGCATATTTAAGAATACTGAAATTGACTTTTTAGCGCTTATATAGGAAACCTTAGGAAATAAAAATGAATTCGATATATCCTCAAATATGCAACCTCCTTACACCCACTTGGGTCTTGAATATCCAAAAAATGTCAAAGGAGTTAATAAATAAATATGAAGACAAACCGAGAAAGTAGAAACCAATTCAATTTCTTATCACTTCTAAAAGAAATGCTGGAATTCGTGAAAACGTGTTAAACACGTTTATACCCTCTTAGGGGTTGAAAAAGGAAAAAAACTTAAAAACAAGTTTTAGGCGATTATTAATCAAACACGTGAAAGTGAAAAGATATTCGATATCTGATCAGGCCTGAGGGATATGGCAGAATTCGTGAAAAAGTATACAACCCCTTTACACCCCCTTAGGGGTCGAATTTAAAAAAATCCTGAAAAAATTTTCTAGGTTTTTATATGCGGAAGCCGTAGAATAAAAATGAATTCAATATTTGGGAAAACCTAATAGATATGACAAAAATCATGAAAATATATGCATTCCATTTTCACTGATAATTTTGTTCGCCCCCCCTTCCAAACGCCAATGGATATTTGAAAATTTATTTTATTTAAATTACTTTTCTAGTTAATTTACACATACTTACCAAGTTTCAACTTTGTAGCATAAGCCGTTCTATAGATAGGAAAAACACCCCCCACCCTCGTACCATACTACCCCTATAAAAAAATTATATTTTTCCAACATGCTACTATTACAGTTCTATCTAAATACCAAGTCTCAGCTTTATATGATTAGAGGTTCTAGTTGACTTACATATACATACCGAGTTTCAAATTTCTAGCATAAGCCGTTCTATAGTTAGGAAAAACAACACCCCACCCCCGTACCATACTATCTCTATAAAAATTTTATTTTTTCAACATGCTACTACTATAGTTCCATCCAAATACCAAGTTTCAGATTTACATCATTATAGGTTCTCGAGATATAAAAATCGGACCTTTTTCCTTTTCAACCTCCCCCACCCTCACCCTCTACACCCTCACACTCAAAATTTCTTTTTCTGCTAGGGGTCTATTAGGCCTACTTCTGGTAAAAATGTTAAGAATCTATCTCACACTGTTCTTAAGATATGAGACGTGATTTTTTAGAAAAATTCTTATCCCCTCCCTTTCATGCTCCACCGCACTCTTGAAAAATTTTACTTTTATCAAACTTTATTTGTCAACCTTTATACACAAACCGAATTTTATAGGACTAGTGCAATTGTTTAGTGAGATATCGTAATCTAAAGTTTTTTACCCCCACCCCCCTACGCCACTGCCTCCGCTCAAAAATTTGATTCCGGTCTATTCTCCTAGTATACTCGTACCTACAGGTGATTATTAAGTTTTAATTTCGTGACATTAACCGTTTAGGAGATATAGATTTTAGAATGTCTCGATCTCGCCGTTCGAACGTTTCGGACGCATTATTTTTCCCCCCACTCCCACACCCCTTCACCAATAACGGCCTATTTTTTTTCAAATGGTTCCCCTATCGAAACTCTATATAAATTCTAAGTTTCAGCCTCCTAGCGTAAGCGGTTGCTGAGATCTAGAAACCAACATTTTTCGTCTAAAACGTTGATCAATTTGGTCACTACAAGAGGCGTAGTCAGTCTATTCATAAAAAAAAGCTCAAAGGGTTTGGGAGCTACGAGCCTTCAAACGAGTTTGCGTACAGCGGCCGACGTACGGCGTACGGCGGACAGACGGGCTGAAATTTTTTTTTGCTGTTTTCGTGTCTACAAGTCATGAAACATAAAAAAAAATTTAGGGTAGCAATTTCTTTTTTTAAAATCGAACACATAATAAAGTAAAATGACTGTTTTCCACTGCCTTCATGTTTTCAAAACTCTTACACTTCTTCTTTTTTGTTACTCTGAAACTTTTCTTACGTTTTGTTCTTTCTTCAAATCACTAAGAGAAAGCAGATCCAAATTGACCAGTTGAGCCAGCGCCTATGACTGATAAAACCTATCTTCCAGAATCCTGGCTTGATATGATTTTTATCGCAGCTTAGAATCATTGGCTACGTGCATGTAAATCCTCGAACTCGAAATCTGTAAATACTGTAGATCGCAAATTTTTCCTGGAAAAATTAACATAGCCACAAATCAAATGTGGTCTTCAATTCATGCACACCTTCCACTATAAGAAATACCTCTTTCATCCCCTGTATAAGTAACTTGAGTCAACATAAAAAATAGTAAGATCATTTTTCTTCGAGTAGCCTGGTACGACCATTGTTGTGCGTTTTTTTTCTTTGCACTTTTCCATACTTCTAAACAACATTCACTCACAATAATCCTTTCACACGTTCCTTGCTACTTATGAGCAATAGAGCAACAATTTATCGCCAGAAAGCAAAACTGCTTTGGAGAAGCTTCGAGGGAAAACTGAGATCTGATGATGGGACGCCGGAAATGTTCCAAATTCGATAGGAGGAATATCTCTGAAGAATTTAATGCCCGACTTAGGCTGACGCCCATTAACGAAGATCATGGGTCTCAAAGAAAGAAAATATTTGCAAGGATCAAAAGTATTGCGAATGGTCTGTACTTGATGTCTCGACCTCTCTACACTACTGGTCGTAGTGTTTCGTCCAATTACTTTTTTCAGCCGTAGCAGACCATCTACGACCTTCTTCCCATATTATCTGGTATATTAACCAGCTTGTCATTTATTAAACCAAACAAAACAGAATATTACACGCCATATGAATTGTTATCGTACGATCCCGAATAAACTCGAACCGAATCGACATAAAGCCTCTTCAAGTGCCAATAAGTCGCAAAGTACGATATCGAGGCGACCCTTATCCCCCATCCTGATACTTGTATTGTATGTATCGCAAATTGATTTTTCCTTGGTTTCTATTTTCGTGACAACTGGATTAACTCAAGGGACAATTGATTTTCCTACGGATTCAATTTATAAGATGTATAGGACCTCATCACGCCAGTATGTTACCAACTGATGACTATACATTCTAATATGACTCATTGATCCGATCTGGGAATGTTAGTTAGTACCAAGCCACGCATAAGTGAAGATTGTTTCTAATGTGAGGATATGCTGTTAGTATTTGTTGAATTTCAGTTAGTTACGCTTTATCAAACAAAGGTGTAAACAATTTACAACTAAAAGTCATAGCATACAAAAAAAGCATAAATTTATTTCAAATGTTATATAAAATTGCTTACAAGAAACGCAACCGTTGCCGCTATTTTTATAATATTAAATGTTGGAATAAAAAAAAATTGAATTTAAATATCAACTCGAATTTAAAGGAAGAAAACGTTTCGACAAAATTAAAAAATTCATAGATTCCTTACACAACCTGAGAATCGAGATATAGCCACTGAGTTTACGAGTGTAATTTAATGTAAAACAAGTAAATTCTGTTCTTTTGGTTTTTTTGTTGTTTTAATAAGGGATTAAACTAGCGTTGAAACTTTACATTGGAACCTAAAATAATAGAAAAGAAAAAGAAAAAAATTGATTAAAAAAATTGTACGATAATAAATAAATGCACTTTATCAAGAACATTAAATTGATTTTATTTTTAAAGTTTATTTTTTGTTAATAATAATTTTTTTTAACACTAATATCTTTCATTTAACACGAACATGCTAGACATGCTATTTTTTTTTATAACTTTCATAAATTTTTTAATTGATAATGTTTGGTGTGTAGTGCGCACCTTTAGGACATCGTTTAAGCCCCTAGGTAAATGACTTGAACCACGACTTACCCGACGGTCGAGCCGTTTTTGACTTGCTTGCCTTTTTGCGTACTTCTTGTCCGGAGGTTGATTCTCTGGGTTCGGAAGTCATCGCTTCATCCGTATCGGTCAGTTGGGTTTTAAGAGTCTTTTTCAAATTAATAATCTACAAGAAAAAAATTAAGGTAATTAAATAAATTCTTTTATGAAACGAGTTCGAACTAAGACAAACCTCCTGTTCAATTTGTTCCTTGTGCTTAAGACGACGGGCCTTTTCAGCATTGGCTCGATTGATTTGTTCTTCGATACAGCCCAAAACGGTTTCGCAGGACTGACACCATTCCTGTAGCGTGCCAGCTATTTTATTTACATCATCGGGTCGTATATCTCGGCCGAGTGCATAATCAATTTCCAATTGACTATTTTTTTGATCCAATTTACCGTGTATTATGTCTGTAAAGATGATAAATAAATTAGTTTGTGAAATAGTGGATGAAGTATAATCTGTCTCGACGTCGTTCCCTTCGTATTAAAAATTTAAGGTCTCAGACATTCCATCTTGGCTTTCGTATTAAATATTTCATAGAAAATGTCCGTTGCATTGAAGTTCTGGATATTGGAAAAATAATAATTTTTCAATCAATCATTTAAGATTCTAGGATCCGCTAGGTGCTGATTATTTTAGAAAACGAAGCAGAGTAAAAACGTTTTGTAACACAAAACGGACAAATATTGTTGAATAACTAAATTGTGCTAGCCAATTAGCATACTATGCTATCTCCACAAATTCGAATGATGAATTTAATTAGTTGTACAAATCTGGAATCAAACTCAAACTTCGTCAAAACTATGCATATGCGATATTTCGAACTAATATTGAAGATTTGCACTACAAGTATCCAACTGCTTCTTAACAAATTTGAAAATTTAATTTCTGAAACCAATTAAACAGCACTTAGGTACTCATCAAAAGTGGAGTTAATTACCAACATGAATAAAACTAAAGGAGCGTCGGAAAATACGGGGCAAGTCATATATGTATGAACTTGGCAATAAACTACCTTACCTTTGCTTTAACCGTATACAAATTGAATTAATTACGAGGTGTAAGTGCAATATGAAGTTTGGCATACATGTTCTCTTCATGACGATGGGGAAAGTTTTTAACAAGAACCAATTCGAATATCTCCCGGAATGAAAAGTGCTGCAGAGATGCTAGTATGCACCATGCTGTTGGAAGAAACTTTTCGTACTGCAACATTACTCCCAGGTCGTCATAACATACAAAAGATTCTGTTGGCCAACTTTATCGGTCTAAAATGCAGAGAGTTTACGTAATGGCGAAACTAAAGTCATGAGATGTTTCTCCTTATATCTTATTTAGAACAAGGTTGATGATTCCACAGTAGTTTCGAGTTCGGGAGTAGAATAATTGGGTGTTCGTTTATTTTACAGTGAAAGTTTTCAACGAATTTTTGAACTTGATGGAAAAAAGTAACAAAAATGTACGAACTATTATTGTGTGTAAGTGCAAGAGATTCGGTTCGGTACAACAAAGTTTTTTATACTCTAGATGAAATCATATAGAGTATTATAAGTTTAATCCAGCCCAAAAGTTTGTAACGCATAGAACCAAGCCTCGGACAAAAAAAAGTTATATATTATTTTTTGTTTATTTGTGGCCAAAATCGTCAAATCCGCCGACGTCCGTCCGTCCGTCCGTCCGTCCGTCTGTCCGTGAACACGATAACTCAAGAACGCCTTCACCTAGGATCTTGAAATTTTGAATCTGGATGTTTGGTTGAATTTGTAAGGCTAAGTTCGTTAACGGGCAAGATCGGCCTACTCCTTCGGGTAGCTGCCATACAAAATGTCCTTGAAACACGTGTTCAAGAATATTAGTCGATAACTTAAGAAGGGTTTAAGCTACGACTTTGAAATTTTGTATGTGTTATTTTTCCAATAGTTGGAGCTAAATATATGATTATGAAGAAAATCCTGTTAGTCCTTCGTGTAGCTGCCATACAAATATCCTGTCAAAATGTATTCACTTAATTTACGAAACTCACTATAACTCAAGTAATCTTTTAGCTACGAATTCGGAATTTTGTACAAATTAGTTTTGAGTGAAAAGGAAGTTCGACTTTACTAGTCAGCGAAATCCTGTTACTCCTTCGGGTAGCTGCCATACAAAATGTCCTTAAAACACGTGTTCAAGAATATTGGTCGATAACTTCAGAAGGGTTTAAGCTACGACTTTGAAATTTTGTATGTGTTATTTTTCTAATAGTTGGAGCTAAATGTATGATTATGAAGAAAATCCTGTTAGTCCTTCGTGTAGCTGCCATACAAATATCCTGTCAAAATGTATTCACTTAATTTACGGAACTCACTGTAACTCAAGTAATCTTTTAGCTATGAATTCGGAATTTTTAACAAATTAGTTTTGAGTGAAAACGAAGTTCGAGTTTACTAGTCAGCGAAATCCTTTTACTCCTTCTGGTACCTTCCATACAAAAAATCCTTAAGATACGTGTTCAACAATATTTTTCGATAACTTTTGAACGCTTCAAGCTACGAATTTGAAATTTTGTACACATTAATTTTTGAATGGTTCCAAGGAAAAGGATAAATATGTAAGAAATCGAGTGAGTCCTTCCTGCACCTCCCATGTGAAAGTCCTTCAAAAAGGACATTTTTTTTCGATGACTTACCCAGTTCAAGATATGAAATTAAACACTGAATATTGTCTTTTAGGTTTGAGTAGCAATCTAATGGCAGTCCTTAATAAAGGACATACAACATGCACACACGTAATTGTACTTTATCCCCAACTACAATAAAAAATCTGCCAACAGTCTGGGCGCAACTTTATTATTTTATGGGTAGAAGTCCGAAACGTGTTTAATGATGAGATACGGTGTTGGGTACTATGCGACTGACAACCTAAAAAATAACGTTCCAAATAGCCTAATGGTTATTTTTTTCGGTTGTCAGTCGCATAGTACCCAACACCGTATCTCATCATTAAACACGTTTCGGACTTCTACCCATAAAATAATAAAGTTGCGCCCAGACTGTTGGCAGATTTTTTTTTTTATTTACGTATTTTTTTTATCAATAGAATAATTCATAGTAGTAAAAACGAATTCGATCACATTAAACCTAAGAGATTTTCGGAATCAGTGAAATCTTAAACAATACCCCCAGGGGGTTTAATTGAGAAAAATACTTAAATCGGTTTTTTCCCGACTACGTTTAAAGCTTATAGAAGTACAAGTGAACTCCAAATCTCAATATACCTTAGGAATATATCAGAATTCGTGAATATGTACACAACCAATTTACTCCACCTTAGGGGTTGGATATCGAAAAATTCCGTTACCGTTACCGTTACTAGGCGCTTATATAAATAGCCCGCAGAAGTAAAATTGCTTTGATAGCTCGACATGTCTACAAGTTTTAACGAAATTCGTGAAAATGTGGATTCACGGACATTTTTTTTACTCAACCTCTGAACGCCAATAAAAATCTGAACTTTTTTTTGCTTTAATTACTCTAATAGCACATCTACATATACGTACTAAGTTTCAATTTTCTAGCATAAGCCGTTTCTGAGATATAAAAAACCACTCCTCTCCCCCGTACCTTGATACCCCTATCAAAAATTTTATTTTTCTAGGATGTCTCCATAGTGGTTCTATATAATCCTAAATTTTTAGCTTTCTATTCATTATGGTTTTTAAGAAATAAAAATCAGAATGTTTTCCTTTCTACCCCCTTTCACCACCACCCCCTACACCCACACCACCAAAATTTTTTTCCCTACTAGAAGTTTATCGACCCCAACTCCTGTCAAATTTTCAAGATCATATCTGATACGGTTTTTGAGATATAAAAATTAAATTTTTTGAGAAATTGCTATCACCCCACTTTCGTGCTCCACCTCCCCCCTCAAAAAATTTAGTTTTGGTAGACTCCTCTTGTGAGTCCATATACAGAAACTAAATTTTATCTTCCTGGTGTAATTAGTTCGGAAGATATTGTAATCCAAAGTTTTTCACCCCCCACCCCCACACCCCACCACCCCTCTTAAAAATTTTAGCTCTTGTCTAATCTGGAAGTATCCCTAAGAACAACAACAAAGTTCCAATCTTCTGACATCAATTGTTCAGGAGATATCGATTTTAGAATGTTTCAATCCCGACTTTCATGCGTTAAAGACTCATTGTTTTCCCCCCCACTTCCACACCCCTTAACCAATATCGACAATTTTTTTGCAATTGAGTCCATTATCATAGTACTACATAAGTTCCAAGTTTCAGCCTCCTAGCATAAGTGGTTCCTGAGATCTAGAAACCAAAATTTTTCGTCTAAAACGCTCCCCTCTCCTCTCCCCTTGTACCCCCACCCCTCAAAAATATACCAGTTGTAGGGGTTCACCCAATCTATCCACCATAAAAATTTCAATTTAATATCTCAACGGGTTTGGGAGCTACGCGCCTTCAAACAATTTTGCGTACGGCGTACGGCGTACGGCGTCTACGGCGGACAGACGGACATTTTTTTTTTTTTTGCTTTTTTGGGGTTTACTAGTCCTAAAACGTGTAAATACAAAATTTCAGGGTAGCAAACTTTTTTGAAATTTCAGGTCGATAACAATACTTTATTATTAAAAAATAATAAAGTAAAATCGGAGTTCAGTATTCATCTAGAGTATTATACGATTGGCTTGCAGCCGATCGTGACTGCAGTATGTTTTTACGATGACTTTAGGATCAATAATGAAAAGAGTAACATAAGCATCGATTTCAGAGATGTGTCGATTTTTCAAAATTAGATTGGATTCAAAAAGTTTCAGACTAGTGCGCCCAAACTACTTCCAAAAAAAACAAGACTGGGATTGGGACTTTGAAACAAAGGGGATTATATAGAAACTGAAAGTAGACAAATCTTGCATTTCACAACTTCAGCTTTTCTACAACTAAACGGCCCAACATCTCCCCTAGATGGCCTTGCTATCTTCATCAACCGAGTCTTCCCATCGCGTGGTTTGCCTACTGGTCTGTTACCACTCGCTTTGCCTTTAAGAGCATGTTTGGGGATTCTTCTGTCTTCCATCCGCTCTACATGGCCAGCCCACTGCAGTTTACGTAGTTTGATGAACGTTGAAGCTTCTGGCTCCATGAGGAATTGATACAGCTCATGGTTATATCTTATTCGCCAGTCCGTTCCTTCCTTTACAGGTCCCAAAATTCTTCAGAGGACCTTTCTTTCGAATGCGTTGAATGCTCTTTCGGAAGTTCGCGTTAATCTCCATGTCTCGCTGCCATAACAGAGCACAGGTCGTATAATAGTTTAATATATTCGCAGCTTATTGTTCCTGTGCACTTTCTTGGATTTCATTATTGGAAGTACCGAATAATACGTTTTATTTGCTAGCATGATCCGTCGTTTGATTTCGTCCGTTTCGTTACCATCTTTTGCTAGATTAGCCTCAAGATATATGAAGTTGTCCACACTCTCCAAATTATACTCCGCAATTGTTACATTCTGTCTGATTGGCGTTCTCTTTCTTGTTTGCGTCATTATTTTTGTTTTACTTTCGTTTCGTAATCCGACTTCTTTTGCGTCGGGGTCAAGATTGACAAATACCTCCTTAGCACAAGGGAAGGATCTTGCGAGGATGATTATATCGTCAGCGTACGCTACTAGTTCGGTGGACTTGAATAGTAGTGTCCCATTGGTGTCGACTGGGGTTTTTCGGATGACATAAGCCCATGATCCAATCAACGCAGCGCTGCATGCAGTGCTCACAGGCGATTTACACGCTCCATGATCTAATCAATGCATTGCAGTAAATGTTCCGGTATGCAGTAACTCAAATTTTGCTCTGTGTGTATATTGTGTATAGCGCTGCGTAAGGCCAGTCAACAGTCAAAGAAAAAACGTACTAAACTAATCGAATTTTTCTGGAGGGAAGATTGGAAAATTTTAATTTTTTCAGTTTTATATCAAGAAAATTATAGTAGCCTTATGGCTAATTTACACTGCGGCGATATTTCGGGAAAGTGTTAGTTAAGGATAGTACTATGGGAAATGTTCACGGGCTAGAAAAGAACAGAGATAGAAAAACATCGGCCGACGTGTCAAATTTAGTTGTGTATGTATCCCCTTTACCATAAAAATCGGCTGAACATGACCGACTTTATAGCAAATATACTCGAGTATAGTATTTTTATGGCTGATGCACCGACTTTTTTACTCACACATTTGCAAACGGAGAATAAATATAAGTACACACACGTTTGTAGCGTGGAATATCCCGTAAAATTGTTTGTTGTTATTTGGCAGTTATATGGTGCGTGCTCCAGTGTAAGGAAATGGTTGCAGTAAGCACATATTAAATTTGAAATGAATGAGAATTGTACAATTTTTTATATATTTGAAAAAAAAACTGCCAAAGTCGACTGTTTAATTTCTCCTTGTTGAATATAGCAAAATTATAGCAACTGTACTATTATGCCTACTCGTTCTACATCATTCTGCATATTATGTGCAAACACCATATGCCTCTCGCTCATATTGGATGATTTTTCCAAAAGTCGTCACAGTGTAAATGCAGCATTAGAGAAACACTTAATTAAAAATTTTATTTGATGGATAATCAGAGTAACATTGACTAATATTTGAATTTGATGTGACATGCAGCGATGCATTGATTGGATCACGGAAAACATTTCGCTGCCCTTCAATGCTGTAATGAATGCAGTGCTGCATTGATTGGATCATGGGCTTAACTCTAGTGCCAGGTTGAAAAGAATGGGGGCTAGACCATCTCCATGCTTTAAACCACATTCCGTTCAAAAGCTGGTTGTGGAATCGGTTTGTATTCTTACTCAGAGTAAGTCGGACTAATTTTGGTGGAATTCCAAAATCAAACATGATTTGGTACGGTACCCTCCTGTCGATACTGTCATATGCTTGTTTAAAATCTACGGAGATTTGGTGCATATCTGTGTTATATTCCCAGCATTTCTCAAGCACCTGTTTCACAATATCTAGTCTGTTGTAGATCGTCCGGTTCTGAATCCACCTTGGCATTCGCCAACTGTTTCGTTAGTAGTTTCGTCGTCTTAAGACGACGTTCAATTATTTTTGTCAGTATTTTGTAGGACGTACACAACAATGATATTCCTCTGTAATTCTCACAGCAGAGTTTGTCTCCTTTCTTATAAATTCGACATATAATGCTTTTTCGCCAATCGTCGGGTATATTTTCCTCTGTCCAAATTTTACATATCATTTTGTGTAATATTTCCACGACACAGTTTCCACCGTTTTTCAGAAGTTCAACTGGTATTTCGTCAATTCCCGGCGCTTTGTTGAGTTTCTAGTCACATAGGGCTGCTTTGATTTCGTCTAGTATGGGTAGGGTCAATGATGATTCTTCTTCGTCAGTTGAAACCTCAATTTTTCTTTTTGCCTTAATTCGCTTCATTGTATTAAAATTTTGTATAGACCATACAAAGTACTCTACCTCCGAAGTCTACAAATCTTCTTAATTTGACCATAACAGCCGGAAATTACAATTTAATTCATTTATTTCAAGCATTTATTGCCCTCTTTTATTGGTAGAAATAGAAATTACTAAGCCCTAATGGGAACAAATCTGATCAATTGACATCAGCAACTATAGATACTGGCCAATATCTTGAAAATAAATAAATTTTTACTGACTGACCGATTTATTAATCTCTCATAGATACGATTTGTTTATGAAATCACAACCCAAGTGTATCGTTACAAATAGATTTTCCAGATTGCTTTAATTTTTCAATTTTTTTTTTTCGTTGGCCAATAAAATTCAATAATTTTCCTTCCTCCCTATAGGTAAAAAACAACAACAACCAAATGTTGGAAACCAAACTAAGAGGCTCTTAGTAAAATTGATATGCTCACAAGGGTATAGAGTTCATTGCCAAGCGAAAAAGTACAAATTGGATAACCACTGCCTGTACAAAGATGTTTTTCCTCTCGTCCTTTACATTTTGTATACAGCTCCAGCTAAAACCAAGCGAAACGTTCGCTGATTCAGTTGCGATTTTCCTGTCCGGCATACAAAATGAGAATTGGTTTTTTTCCCTGACGGAACGGAGGAAAACAGAGGTTTTCCCGGATCTCTGCTAAAGAAATACTGCAAATATACTGAAGAAAGAAAATCGCCTTAAACCAATTCTAAATAATTTTCTATCTTTTCTTTTCATAGCACAACGATACACTTTTCCCGATATCCTTCGCACATCATGTGCACGTATGATAAGGGGAAAAATATGTATACATACAATATAAACGCTAGGCCATTATTTTCCTTCTTTCGGGTCCTTTTTATTTTCTGTGGTTTTCTCCGGTACTGATTCATTTAGTGGTTCTGCTCTTTATTAGGGCGATATTATTTTCAGTGGTGTTCAAAGAAAGGAAAAATGGCTTCACTAGCCGCGTCCTTTCTCGGTGAGTAGGGTGCGTGACCATGTTGTTTATCACGTTATTGTCGAGAAACAGCTTCTTTAAGGTGTTTTTAGCTCTTCTGTTTCAGTTCATGTCAACTAAACTGTGGCTTTCTTTTCGGCAATGTCCGTCTTATCGTTTTAAATTTAATAAGGATGTCTAAAATGAAGTGAAAGATCATGAGAATTAATTTGGAGATAGTAACAATATCAAAGCACCCGAACTTTTTACGGCAGCAATGGTTGTACCTTACGAGTGCTGAGCACATAACGTCTTACATTTGAACGTGTTACTTCGTTCTTAACAACTGATTGAACGTATCAGCGTGCGGAACCAACCAAAGGAATCTCCATACAAAACAATGTATTTGTCGCTATTTTCCGGACTTTTATCCCGTGATAGCAGTGAGGTCCGGACCTGGGATCTTTCACAGGTGTGGTCTTTTTCAAGCAGCAGTATCCTGACGGTTTTCATCCATCCGACGATAACGTATACAAAAGCAGAGTTTATGGACACGAAAAACCCTTAAAGCTGCACTTACAGGTTACTGTTTCATTTGCAGACATGCAAAATGATGGGCGCTCTGGACGTCGAGAAAATCATATTCCATTAAATTGCGGATGGCTCAGACTGGCGGTTAAAACCAAACAATAGGTAAATGGTTCACCGCAGAGCTGCACAAAGATACAGCCAGCAGGTGGTTTCCACAACGAATTTATGTGGATGGTTGGATCTGTTTGCTCACTCCTCTGGAAGTAACAACCACAGTACATGTAAAAAAGGAAAATAAATTAAAATTAAAAATATACCACTTAGAGCTATTATTACGATCTTCAGTTAAACTTTAACCGGAACTTTAACTGGAAGTTTTGTATGAAAATCGGTCAGTTAAAGCTCCAGTAAGAACGTAACTGAACATCGTAGGAACGGGCCATATAATATGAAATTAAAAATTTGCACAAATTTTGAACGTGATCAAACTTCATTATTAAAGTACTAATTTTCAACTATAGAGTTCAAGTAATATAAAGTGCAATCCTAAACGGACGAGAAGTTTGCATTTCAACTCCTCTCATTGTGCACAATGTGGTACAAGTGTAAACAATTTCCACTTTGAATTAACTAAATCGTATCCCGAGCGTAAAGGATTCTGTGTGCCGACGAACCGATACATCAGCAAACCCTTAACATTTTCAAGTAAAACTCAACAGCATATCGGGTCTGTAAAACAACTGCCTTAACTTCAATAGACCAGTAAAGGAAGTTATTGATTTCTGATTTCTAAACGGATGTTTGATGTACTCCATTCGTCCATACAGGAAACGACTAGAATATTGAACTAGTTTGAAGTAGAGATGTGGTTCTTATTCCGGGAATTTTACCGAAACTTAGCACGAAATATAAGGCTACAGAAATCGAAGAATAGAAAACTTTTGGCTGTATTTGATTGTTGGGATCTAGTATGAACTTGAGACATAGGTTGCCTGAAAAGAGGAATGAGAAGATCTTTGTTGGACAAGAAAGAGGTTTTCCGAGTAGCACAGAATTGTAAGTTTATATAAGAAGGAAAATTATGTAGTGATCGACGATGAATGTCCTGGATTAACCTCTAAATATTATAAGCCTGCTCAGGGCATCAAGGAAAGGAGAGCCACACTAGAGACCATGTACTCAGCTATTCTCCATTTTTTTTAATCAAAATTGCAATGTAGAACAGCAGCAGTAAGTTCTCAGACTTACATTTGCCCTTTAGATAGATAGATTTCGGATTGGGGTTGATTCGGTTTCCTCTGTCACTGAAGCCCAAATTATCTATAGTTCTTCTTCAATCCCTGCGCTTTTAATGAAGGCTGAGATTTTCCAGTCCAATATATTGGGTCTACTCGTTTTTGAGACGGTATACCGTTCTTCATTGCCTGGCTCTATGGTTGAGGGTCCTGGTAAATGAGAGGGAGCTAAAAGTTCTAACGTACGAGTATGTTGTCAATTTTTAGTAATCAAGCCATTGAGTTTCTCTAAAAGGTCCATTTTGCTAGAGTGTGCTTGGGATAGTCGTAAAAATGTCAATGAAAAATGTGTGCAATAATTTGATTGAATCACTAAAGAAATGTTTTTGCTTTGAAATCAAAATTTTACATAAAAATCTGCCAACAGTCTGGGTGCAACTTTATTATTTTATGGGTAGAAGTCCGAAACGTGTTTAATGATGAGATGCGGTGTAGGTTACTATGCGACTGACAACCTAAAAAATAGCGTTCCAAATAGTCTCGTGGTTATTTCTTAGGTTGTCAGTCGCATAGTAACCTACACCGCATCTCATCATTAAACACGTTTCGGACTTCTACCCATAAAATAATAAAGTTGCGCCCAGACTGTTGGCAGATTTTTTTTATTTACTTACGTATTTTTTTATCAATAGAATAAGTCATAGTAGTAAAAGCGAATTCGAGGACATTAAACCTAAGAGATTTTCGGAATCAGTGAAAACTTGAACAATACCTCCAGGGGGTTTAATTGAGAAAAATACTTAAATCGGGTTTTCCCCGACTACGTTTAAAGCTTATAGAAGTAAAAGTGAATTCCAAATCTCAATATACCTTAGAAATATAGCAGAATTCGTAATTATGTACACAACAACTTTACACCCCCTTAGGGGTTGGATATCGAAAAATTTTGAAGATTTGCGCTATATAAATAGCCCGCAGAAGTAAAATTGCTTTGATAGCTCGACATGTCTAAAGTTTTAACGAAGTTTGTGAAAATGTGGATTCACGGACATTTTTTTTAATCAACCTCTGAACGCCAATAAAAATCTGAACTTTTTTTTGCTTTAATTACTGTAATAGCACATCTACATATACGTACTAAGTTTCAACTTTCTAGCATAAGCCGTTTCTGAGATATAAAAAACCACCCCACAACCCCGTACCTTGCTACCCCTATCAAAAATTTTATTTTTCTAGGATGTCTCCATAGTGGCTCGTTATAATCCTAAATTGTTAGCTTTCTATTCATTATGGTTTTCGAGAAATAAAAATCAGAATGTTTTCCTTTCTACCCCCTTTCACCATCACCCCCAACACCCACACCACCAAAATTTTTTTCCCTACTAGATGTTTACCGACCCCAACTCCTGTAAAATGTTCAAGATCATATCTGATACGGTTTCTGAGATATAAAAATTACATTTTTTTGAAATATTGCTGTCCCCCCACTTTCGTGCTCCACCTCCCCCCTCAAAAAATTTAGTTTCGGTATACTCCTCTTGTGATACCATATACAGAAACTAAATTTTATCTTCCTGGTGTAATTGGTTCAAAAGATATTGTAATCCAAAGTTTTTCAACCTCCACCCCCACACCCCACCACCCCTCTTTAAAATGTTAGCACTTGTCTAATCTTGAAGTATCCCTAAGGACAACAACAAAGTTGCAATCTTCTGACGTCAATTTTTCAGGAGATATCGATTTTAGAATGTTTCAATCCCGTCTTTCATGCGTTAAAGACTCATTGTTCCCCCCCCCCCCCCACTTCCACACCCCTTAACCAATATCGACAATTTTTTGCAATTGAGTCCATTATCATAGTACTACATAAGTTCCGAGTTTGAGCCTCCTAGCATAAGTGGTTCCTGAGATCTAGAAACCAAAATTTTTCGTCTAAAACGCTCCCCTCTCCTCTCCCCTTGTACCCCACCCCTCGAAAATATACCAGTCGTAGGGGTTCACCTAATCTACCCACCATAAAAATTTCAATTTAATATATCAACGGGTTTGGGAGCTACGCACCTTCAAACGATTTTGCGGACGGCGTCTACGGCGGACAGACGGACATTTTTTTTTTTTGCTTTTTTGGGGTTTACTAGTCCTAAAACGTGTAAATACAAAATTTCAGGGTAGCAAACTTTTTTGAAATTTCAGGTCGATCACAATACTTTATTATTAAAACATACTGCAGTCACGATCGGCTGTAAGCCAATCATATAATACTCTAGATGAATACTGAACTCCGATTTATATTGTAGTTGGGGATAAAGTAGAATTACGTGTATGCATGTTGTATGTCCTTTATTAAGGACTGCCATTAGATTGCTACTCAAAACTAAAAGACAATATTCAGTGTTTAATTTCATATCTTGAACTGGGTAAGTCATTGAAAAAAAATGTCCTTTTTGAAGGACTTTCACATGGGAGGTGCAGGAAGGACTCACTCGATTTCTTACATATTTATCCTTTTCCTTGGAACCATTTAAAAATGAACGTGTACAAAATTTCAAATTCGTAGCTTGAAGCATTCAAAAGTTATCGAAAAATATTGTTGAACCAGAAGGAGTAAAAGGATTTCGCTGATTAGTAAACCCGAACTTTTTTACTCAAAACTAATTTGTACAAAATTTCCAATTCATAGCTAAAAGATTACTTGAGTTATAGTAAGTTCCGTAAATTAAGTGAAGACGTTTTGACAGGATATTTGTATGGCAGCTACACGAAGGACTAATAGGATTTTCTTCATAATCATACATTTAGCTGCAACTATTGGCAAAATAACACATACAAAATTTCAAAGACGTAGCTTAAACCATTCTGAAGTTATCGGCCAATACTCTTGAACACGTGTTTTAAGGATATTTTGTATGGGAGCTACCAGAAGGAGTAAAAGGATTTCGCTGACTAGTAAACCCAAACTTTCTTTTCACTCAAAACTAATTTGTACAAAATTCCGAATTCGTAGCTAAAAGATTACTTGAGTTATAGTGAGTTTCGTAAATTAAGTGAATACATTTTGACAGGATATTTGTATGGCAGCTACACGAAGGACTAACAGGATTTTCTTCATAATCATATATTTAGCTCTAACTATTGGAAAAATAACACATACAAAATTTCAAAGTCGTGGCTTAAACCCTTCTGACGTTATCCACCTATATTATTGAACACGTGTTTTAAGGACATTTTGTATGGCAGCTACCCGAAGGAGTAGGACGATTTTGCCCGTTAACGAACTAAGCCTTACAAATTCAACCAAACATCCAAATTCAAAATTTCAAGATCCTAGGTGAAGGCGTTCTTGAGTTATCGTGTTCACGGACAGGCGGACGGACGGACGGACGGACGGACGGACGGACGTCAGGCGGATTTGAGGTTTTTGGCCACAAATAAACAAAAAATAATATACAACTTTTTTTCGTCCGAGGCTTGGTTCTATGCGTTACAAACTTTTGGGCTGGATTAAACTTATAATACTCTATATGATTTCATCTAGAGTATAAAAATAATAAAGTAAAATATACTTAATTTTGTGACTAAGCTAAACCGCGCCAAGGGCGTACGCAAATACTTTGCTTTGTATAGTTATCACAATTTATGACGTCGGGCATAGACGATTTCTGTCCAATTAAATTTTTAATTTTCGACTGTAAATATGACGAAATAATTATTCCTATGATGATGTCTTTTCAAATCCTCGATGCTCGTCTATAAAAATTAAACGGAAATTCCCGAAAGAATTGATGAATGACAATCACAACGTCTCCACCTACCTGCAATATTTCTGAATCTCGCCAGGAATAGCATAACTTCTTTCGATCATTCCCTCAATTCCCCTAAGATTTTTTGATTTGAGAAAGTTTCGTTGTTGAAGCTACTATCAACCGGAATTCAAAAAAACGGGAAGGTCTTCGTGCGATGATGAAGCTTCTTGGAAGATAGTAAAAGATACTGTATCCAAGAAGACAATACATTGGACTGTATTCTCTGAAAAAATTCCCATTTATTTGCACGTAAAGTAGCTCGGAATTATTGGCCAATGCAATCCGTACAAATGGAAGATAACCAAAAACATTTTCCACTATTTGGTAAATCAAAAACTATTGTTTCTTCTGCACGAACGAACTTCTTTGGGCCAGGAGCTGATTGGATGACATCCGTTTGTGGATCGAAATGGATACTTAATTGATTTCAGGTCACAAATAACTACTTCTGCGAACGTGATTTGAACTTGATATTGGCCAATTTGAGACTTGAATAGCGTACGTTGATTACTTCAAATAGATTAAAGGGCATGCCTGGAAACAATCAATTTAATTCTTATGATGGTTGATTTCCATTTTAATTACGGAGTACCAACATAGTTGGGATTATTGGGACGAACGTTTCTAGGTTTTAACTTTCTAGCGCAAGCCATTCCTTAGATTGAAAAAATCCTTGCCGTACCGTGCTATCCCAATTAAAAAAAATCTGCCAACAGTCTGGGCGCAACTTTATTAATTTTTAGGTAGAAGTTCGGAACGAGTTTAATTCTGAGATGCGGTGTAGGTTACTATGTGACTGAAAACCTAAAAAAAAGTTCGGGAAGCGGTTAGAATGGGGTCGCGCTAGAATACTTACGCCGCTGTAGTTACTAGTACCGTAACTTTACTCCACATTGTAAGGACGGAAATCCTGGACCAAATTTCCGCCCACACAAACTGCCGAAAACAGAGGGTCCGAGTACGAGCTCGAAGTAAATTATGTGTATATAAACATGAATATATATAATAATAAAAATGAAAAAATAAAATAAACATGATTTTTGCAATAACATAATTCGCAAACGACAAATGTTCTCGCGAATATATAGTCTGCAACGAACAACCAGAAGGCACGCAGTCGGCAGCGACGAAAGTGGCTTAATGATAATATCATTAATGCATACGTGGAGCTACTAGCTCAGCGCAGTAGAGGACGGTCCAGCAAACAACACGTCGCGGCGCTTAACACGTTTTTCTTGCCGTGCCTAATAAATAAGGGAACGGAAGGGGTCCAGCGTTGGAAACAGCCGAACTATCGAGGAAGCGGGATTATACTCGTCCCACTACACATGTTCGGCAACCACTGGTGTATCGCCGTCATCTACCTGCTAGCCAAGACGATCGAGTATTTCGACCCCAGGGGCGGCGCCATCCCGCCAGAGCTAAAAAAACTGGAAGCATACCTGAACGACACCGCAAGCCAAGGAACGGAGGTTTACCGGACGGTGTCAATACCCGAAGCACCGCGGCAATCAAATATTTACGATTGCGGGGTGTTTTGTTGCGCCTTCGCCGAACATCGGGCTCGGGGTGCAGTAATCACTTTCAATGAAGCCGATATGCCGTCATGGCGTAGGCGGATCGCTCAAGAGATCAGGGAAGGACTAGGACCAGACCCCGAGGACAGCGACCATAGCAGCAGTAGCAGTAGTAGTAGCAGCAGCAGCAACAACAACAACAAAAGCCCCACCAGGACAAAGAACGACGACAAAAGCCCGAATGTCAACGAAGAAACAGGAGAGGCGGAGTTACCCCGAGAAGTGCTAGAAGTGGAACACGAGACGATAACGACGTAACAACCCGGTAAGCGCTTACGGTGGAGAAGACAGCATAAAGGCCAGACCTACATCGTGAAGTTTGGACGATGGGTGGCTACACCTAGAGCAGCCAAGCTTCCATTCCAAAGTAGGAGGGAAGTGTAAGGACGGAAATCCTGGACCAAATTTCCGCCCACACAAAACTGCCGAAAACAGAGGATCCGAGTACGACCTCGAAGTAAATTATGTGTATATAAACATGAATATATATAATAATAAAAATGAAAAAATAAAATAAACATGATTTTTGCAATAACATAATTCGCAGACGACAAATGTTCTCGCGAATATAAAACAACCAGAAGGCAGGCAGTCGGCAGCGATCAGCCAGTAGCAAAGGTTGTGGATTTATAATTCCGCCTGAGCGAAAACTGAAGACTGTGCTTCAGGTCAAGTCGACCTGAGGCTGAGGCTTTATAAGTCCGCCAAACTATAGAATCGAGGAGACCAAAGAACGACCGTCACTGACCGGTACCATCTTACAAGAAGGCCGAGGCTTTATAAGTCCGCTTCGAGTAATTTGGAACTGTCATGAGGACGCTAAGGCTGAGGCTTTATAAGTCCGCTTACTGTAGTCGAAGCCAATCTCAGTCAGTAGGACAAACGAACTGAATCAGTCAAGCAGTGACTAGCCAGCAGAATATCGACAAGCCAAGTAGACCAGAGAAGCAGCGAGAAGCCAAGCAGCGGAGCAAGCCAAGGAGAGCAGGGCAGGGACTAGCCAAACAGACCAGAGCCGGCAGCGACGAGCCAAGCAACGATAAGCCAGGCAGAGACTAGCCCAGCAGCAGGGCCAAACAGGACAGGAACTAGCCCAACAGAGCCACACAGAACAGAAACTAGCCCAGGAAACAGATCGAGCAGAGACTAGCCCAGCAGAATCAGAGACTAGCGCAGAATCACGGCGCGATGAGCAGAAAACGCCACGACGAGCAGAGCCCAGCAGCGACGCGCACAGAGCAAGCCACGACGAGCAAGTCAAGCGAGACAGAGACGACATGACACTCAGCGACAGTGTCAAGTAAGGCAGGCAGAGTCGTGCCAGGAGTCAAGCTACAACCAGCTACGACAAGCCACGACGAACGACGCCAAAACCACGACAAGCAGACACAACGGAGCCAAGACGATCAAAGCAGAAGCACACATAGAGACGAAGACAGGGCAGGACGAAAACAGGGAGAACGAGCAGAGGCAACATGCGGAGACGAAGACAGGGGAGGACGAAGACAGGGAAAAGCAGAGCAGAGAGAGCCAAGGCAAGGCAGAGTCGAATCATGTAGAGCAAAGGCGTTGAGCAGGACTAAGTCAAGGCGAGCACAGCAGATGAGCGACGGCGAGCGAACGACGGGCAGAGACGGATCACGAGATGAGATGCGGCGAGCAGAGACGAGCCAAGACGAGATACAACGAGGCGAGACGAGATACAACGAGCCGAGACGAAAGACGACGAACCGAGACGAGATACAGCGAGCACAGACAACGAGCCCAGACAAGATACGACGAGTCAAGACGCCAGTGCAGAAGACAACATAAATTTTAAATAGTATAGAATGAATTTTGAATTTGAAAGTGTAAACTAAATTGAATTAAACAAGAATAAATTATTTGTAACGAAACCTGGCAACCACTGAACATACCCCGACTATAAAAACGAGTCGTTACAACATTGCAATTATATACTTACATTTATATTACTATAGAAACTAAATTAAGACAAAGCAAAAGTCACGTATTTTAAGCATTTAAAAAAAAAAAAGCTGTCATTCATTGTAATAAGCCTCCCGGCTTCAGATACAATAAACATATTATTTATATTTATATTCTCCCAATATGCCTAACAAACAATCATCAAGTTTCAACCTTGTTGGGCGCACCGTTCAATGTCTCGATTCTCATCTTTTGAGCTCGCCAGAAACAATGGTTTGCCTTCCTTCCGCCACTTCCAAACTGCTTCACCCATGTTGACCATTTTTCAAATGGTCCCACTATCAAAGCTCTTGTACAAATTTCAACTTTGTAGCATAAGCGGTTCCTCTGATGTAGAAAACAAAATTCTAAAACGCTACCTCCCCCATTGTTTAATTAGCATCTCTTTACTCAACTTCTTACTTACTAAATGGAAATGTGATTAAAAAAAGCTTATGAACAATTTTCATGGCTCACATATTTCTTCATTCTTTTTTCCCTGGTAAGAATTCAGTTTGGGGAAAGCTGAAAATAATAATTCCCAGATTACATTTACCGTTTTTACTCGATTCGAAAAGAATTTAGGAGTACAAACCATGTCTTATAAAATATTTGAAATTTTAGCGCATCGTAAAAGTGCTATCGAAAAAAGGAAGAATATAAAAGTTTTTTAAATAAACAAAAAAAAACTCCGGCCCTAAATGTATGAGGAATAAGTACGAATTATTCGTACATAAACTTTTAAATTGATTTAAAAAAGTAGACAGTTTTGGAATTATGCTTTTTATGTTTTTATATCATCTCTACCTTAATCATGAAGAGAGGGGATGTATTCTATATAACAAGTCGTAACTTTGGAGAGAAGGGCGCAACTTCGTAGTAGGCTTGTGTAGTTCGCGAAAGAACTAGTTCGGAAGAGCGTTCCCATAAGTAAAATGAACGAACTAGTTCGCAGTCAGTCCCGCTCGTTTGTATTCATTCATTGCCGTTTGGAAGTCAGTGGTACAATATACTTGTAGACTGACTTTTTTTTAGCTCTTCATATTCTACCAGACGACCCTTTTTTTTGGTCATCACATTGTACCACACGAACTTTTTTTTTTGGTTACCATATTCTACCACAATGACGACTACCAGTCGTTCCAAACTTCTCGTAATCGTTCTCATCACTGAACTCCAGCGAACTATGAACTAAAAGAAAGAACTAGTTCGCGACGGATCGGAAAGCGGAAATGATCGCTCACTATGGTGAACTAAAATGCGCAAGCCTACATCGTAGACATGGATTTTATCGTAAACGCTTGTAAATGCTTGGCAAAAAAGTTTCTGAAAGTGAAAGTAATTTATTTGTAGTGAAAGAAAGACAGTTTTTACATTTGTCATGCTTTACAAAACTAATTTCTTAAAATATTCGATGACAAAAAAAAGACAAGAAATGAACGAACTTTCACGTCAATGTGAGACTGTGTATTTTTTTTATGCCAGTCGTTCGCTGCGTGTTTACACTGCACGCAGCAAGTAAAACTAACATGGGAATAACACCCCGAAATATTGTTAAATTAAAATCACCTCAACAATCACATTATCAACAAAATAAATGATCGGAAATAATAAAAAGGCCAAACATCCGAGTGAAGAGCCTGTTATCCAGTAATAAACGAGGTGATCGGTAATAATTACAAAATTAAATACACAAATATTGATCCGATCGAACAATAATGCGACAAATATTGCAATTAAACTGAACGCCAACGTACTTATTATTTATTGTGTTCTTAGTGATTTCAATTATTCGGGAAACCACCTCGCGTTGGTACCCATGAAAATAAATTAATGCGAGGCGTAGAGGTAATTGAATGTTCGGTTGACATAATTCCAATTTGCATTTAATTAAGGACACAATGCATTCTCGAGGATAATAAAAGCATTGTATCGATATAGTGTTCAGGGCTGTTCAATGAGACACCAATTGAGAAATGGGATTATTATAACTCGCAGCCATTAATTTAGTGATTGAGATTCCAGTAATTGCATCAAATGTGTATCGATTATAATATCAAAGACGTTATGGTGATAAGAAGTTTGAAATCAATGAGTCTCTTGATACCGTTACCTTTTCTAAAAGGATATTTATATGGTAGGTCCACGACTACGAAGGAACTACCCGAAGCAGTGGCTCATTATTATTAAAGAAGCCTTTACGCCCTTCACGGCCTAAATTGTTTAATATAAAATATTGGTGTTGCAGTTCGTCGGATTTTCGAGTTAACCAAGTACGGGCGAATGCAAGAACCCAATTTTTGAAGGGCTTCTGTATGGTGGCCACTCGAAGGAATATCTTGCGATAAATTATAGTGTGCATAATACCTTACTAGTTATCTGGTTATCATGCAATTAATGAAACCAACCAAACAATAGGAAGATTTCGATCACTAACGGAACAGGGACGAGTTTTTACTTTTTACTCAAAAATGGACACCGTAAACACTAGTAGGTTTAAGGACGCTTTGGAATCCTATTGAAGGACCTAATCGTTTCGAGCAATATACAGGACTCGAAACAGGCCTGAACGGAGTCTAGCAGTGACCCTGGAGCTGCTAATAAGCACTTACTTTCCGGGATGCTCTAAGGTACCGGAGGATCGCGTCAGTCCTCCAGAAAAGTGAAGCGAGAATTCCCCAATTTGTTGGTGAACTCGAAAATAATCCTTGTGTCAATAGGATTTTGACTACGCTTACTCGCCAGTGGGCGAAGGTAGTTGCGTAAGACGACTTAGTAATTTCTGTGTCAGGAAGCTTTCTATCAACTATTAGCGAGCTGTTCGAAAGAGCGCTAACGTTTATGAACACCAGGGCAAGCAGCTGTGAATCGAGTGTCAACGCCTGCACAACAGAGCTTATACGTTTTACTCGAGGGAACAAGATTTGGAACTCGACCTTCTCAAACTGAAAGGTAATGCACCCAGCTTAAAAATGATGCTTAATACTTGGGTATCGCAAAGATATCAGACCCGAACCTTAGTGGGAGCTCTGACTGGACACATGAGGAAGCATCTCAATAGGATTAGTCTCTCTGAGACTAAAATTTGCAGAATATGCAATGACGAAGACGAAACACCAGAGCATATCCTCTGTGAATGTGAGGGTTTAGCTCACAAAAAAATTCGTCACTTCGGTCAGGATTTCATGGACCCATCGGAATTCCTGACTATTCCTCTTCGCAAAATACTAGGCTTCATTGAAAGCGCAGGGATTGAAGAGGAATCTATCTGGGTATCGCAAACTAACCTGAAATAAGAATGTCGACAAGTGTGGCTCTCTGTGCTTGCAAAAAGATGTTCGAGAAAAACAGGGGAATCCAGACTGGAATTATACATTGGATCCTAGCCTACGAGATTATAGTATTGTTGAAAGCGTTGAAGAAATCCAGATACTAAGTTTTAACGTCTGGCTTCCATAGCACCAATCCCACAGCTTCGTGTGATATGATCCTTCATATAATACCGCTGGACATTAATGGGAAAAGATGGGAGCAAACAGCTCTGTGAGAAAGAGGAACTCAGGAAATTGGAAACCTGAACCTGTTTACTAACTGTAATCCGTTCGAGGAAGCAGACTACCTTGTTCCACAATTAAATTTCTCAAAGAAATTCTCAACAAGGATGGAATGCAGATCTGGTCTAGGAGGAGATTGTCATATCTAGAACCAAGGTCGTTCTACTCAAAGGGAATATGCTAGGTACCTTCATGGATGTACTGACGGACCATTACTTGATAGGCAGGCAGCTGTGGCCGATTCGTACCATAGGAAGGGAAAGGAAGGCATTTTTCTTTTGCTTTGCGAGTCCTCAATCGTGAGTTTCCAGTTCAACCTAGGATGAAAATAGATTCCTAAGTACTTCACACTAAGGGAGAGCGGGATGGTAACGCCATTCAAGCGTGGGAGCCTGAATTCTCGGTCTTTTTTCTTCGTAAAGAGGATAAGGTCGGTTTTCTCCGGATTGATATTGAGACCGCAGTTACCAGCTCACCTGCTCAAGGATTTGAGCCCAGCTTCTAGTAAATCGCTCAAGGTGTCCAGGAACTTACCTCTCACCATCAGAACGATATCATCCGCGTAGGCAACCACCTTGACTCCGGTCAAAGATAGAGCCTGTAAAATTTCGTCAACCACTACGACCCACAGCAGTGGAGATAGCACCCCACCCTATGGGGTTCCACGGGTTGCTTTCATTCTGCTAAATTCATCCCCCAAAGAGGAGTTGATAATTCTACCCCCTAGCATCGACACAATCCAGCACGAAATGGAAGAGTCAACACCCAATCTATTCAATGCCTTCTCGAACGCACTCGACTCCACATTATTGAAGGCACTCTCAATATCTAGAAACACTGCTAGATTATACTCTTTAACATTCAAAGATTCTTCTACCGTGGAGACGACCTCATGTAAGGCCGCTTCGACAGATTTTCCCTTCATATAGGTGTGCTGAGAAGCCTCTCGCGTCCAGAACACATCTGAGATAATAGTCCATTAGTCTCTCCATTGTTTTCAGCAAAAACGATGAGAGACTAATGGGTCTAAAGTCCTTGGCCAGGGTGTGGCTTGGCTTGGTTGAAAATCACCCTTACTTCACGCCACATCTTCGGGACATACCCGAGAGTTAGACAACTTCTAAAGATCCTCACCAAGGAAGGACCAATAAGTTGGATGGTCTCTGCAGCATAATGGGCACCAGACCGTCCACTCCCGGAGACTTAAAGGGAGAGAAGGACATAACCGCACACCTTACCCTTTCAAAAGAGATTGTCCGATTTACAATGGCTGCGTCCGCCACAGAGAGATCTACTACCTGAGATGAGTTCCCAAGCTCCGAGATGCACCCCGGGAAGTGCGCCTCCATCAGTAGATCCAGACTTTCCTGACTCGATTCCGTCCAGTTTCCGTCATTCCACCTCAAGTACCCAGGAACACTGGGGTCCTTGGCGAGGATCCTGCGCATTCTAGATGCTTCATTAATACATTCTATTTCTTCGCAGAGTTTCCTCCATGAACTTCGCTTGGCGAAGTTCAGCGACGATTTAAATTCTTTTTGGCTGAGTCTGTATGCATCACAGTCCAAATCATTCTGAGTTCTTTTAGCTTTCTGGAAAAGCCTCCTCGCCTTTTCTCTCAGAATTTCAAGATCCTTTGACCACCACTTCGGACCACCTTTCCCACCCCCATTTGAAAGCGGACAGACCGATCTAAAGGCAGTCATTAAGGTTTCCGAAATCATCTCCACCTCCCTGTCAAGTAGTTCCGCATGATGCTGATGATTTCCTGCCTAAGGTTGCGTCGCAAAAATGAAATTTAAAGGAGCACACTCTTATTTTCGATCCAGCTTGGTTGCCTTTCTCCCACAAAACGATAGTACATCTGAGACGGTTTCTGCACATCCTAAACCCTCTCCTTCTAGCTTCCGACAATACCATTTCAGATAACAACGTACAGCCGTCGTCTATCATTTCAGAAACTATCAAAATTCTCAGAATATTGTATCCCTAAAAATTTCACTATATTTCGAGGCTCCTTTTTTGTTTGTTTGCAAGGACGAACAAAACACATCCGGCAACAGACAAGAGGAAGCCTTCGAAATAAATCTCAACTGGTGGATTTCTGAAATGGCTGAAAATACTGGAATTCACGTTCCATTCACAGTATTTCGGATGGAGTAGTGCATGGGTTCAGGACAGAAAAAAAAGTGAAATATACACAATTTCGGGTGAATAGTAAATGCAATTTTCTAGCATCCTTTGTTTCTGCCAACGGAGTGAGAGTGCAGCGATTTTGATAAACCTTCGTTTTCGCCATTCATGTAACTCTAATGAGCCGGACAGCTAATAGCTCGTTTGGGTTTAAGGTTTTAAGCCTTTTTTCCCTTTTTCGGGAAACGCAGTAGATGCGAACAATCACAGAAGCAATGTTTATGCAAAGCGGATGACATCTGTGCATAACAGCAGATTAATAGGAAGGATTAAAGTACAAGCTTATCATGTTTTCGGTTGTTAAGTTTTGTAATTGGTTGGAATATAAAATGGACTGTAGAAATAAAGATTAAACCCCGGATAGAAGACCGTGCCGAACAAAGCGTTAAAGTTTAATCGTCTGACCAGAGCGCAGAGTAATGCCAGGCAAAGGAAGCATTGTAAATCCATGTAGCTTCTGCTCACCCTTGGACGGATATTCACATTTGAAACGAAAAGTTGTTCCTAAAAACAATCCTAATCTAATCCTAAAGCTAAGCACCTCATTTTATTGATTTGATTTATTTATGAGCGGTTTTCCGAGCGGAGTTTTGATAGTTTTGAAACAGAATTTGTAGCATGTTCATTAATTGTTAATTTGGCATCTAAAATGAAACCTAAATGGTTTTGTAGATAGGTTATCAGTTCAGTTCCCCTTTCAATTGACCTATCAGTTCAACTGACGTGTAAACAGTAAGACTGAAGCATTTAACTAAAACTGAGACGGAAACGTGTCTTGGTGAACTATCTTGAATTGTTCAGTTTCGGTATCCGTTTAAGAGACGTGTAAATACTCATCAGTTCAGCTCTCATTTGAAAGGTATCATAATAAGTACCTAAAGGCCGCGATTTTCTAATCGAGTTCATCAAAATTTATCGAAGTTTTGCGTGTTTGTGGAAAAAATCCAATGAAAATCATCAAAATACGATCAAGAGGGAAAAAGGGCACTTCCTCGTTCATGTTGTTTCGATAAATGAAAACTTATATGATAATGTAAGTGTACCGTCCGTTTCAGCTTAACTGATAGCTCAACTGAACTGAAAACTGAACTGATCGTCTAAAAGGCCCTTTAGTAGTTGATTTTTTTTACCCACGAAATTGGGTTATCTAGGGAAAAAGGGCACTTCCTCGTTCATGTTGTTTCGATAAATGAAAACTTATATGATAATGTAAGTGTACCGTCCGTTTCAGCTTAACTGATAGCTCAACTGAACTGAAAACTGAACTGATCGTCTAAAAGGCCCTTTAGTAGTTGATTTTTTTTACCCACGAAATTGGGTTATCTAGAATATTTATTATCGGGTCTGTAAGGAAATACGAGGACATTTTCCTAGTGAAAAAGGTAGTTTGAGTCTAGCTTGCATTTATTTCGATTCTCTCATTATTATAATATTTTGAAATGATCTGAAATTGTGAGTGCAGATTAGTTATAATTGCATTTGGATCACCTGAACAGGAATACAAAGCTGTGTCAAACGGCAAACACGGCTGTTTCGCATTTCGTTGAACGGGGGAAGTCCGACGTGTAAATATTATACAGAGTAGGGCTAAGGCAAGAGACCTGCAGGAATATTCCTATAATTGGAGGATATTAATTCCGTACCGTTAAGACTATACGTGGTCCGGGGATTATTTGATCCGACATGCAAGACTGAACACTTTGCTTTGTTCAGCGATATACACCACTTTTCTGACCATTCATATATTTTGTTCAAGTCACCCTGGAGAGTTAAATTTCCAAGCAGCGAATTCCCAAAACGTTTCGTATCATCAGCGAACAAACATGAGCTGGATGCTAGGATGTTAGGTATTATAAAATATAAAATAAAAAAATCTGCCAATGGTCTGGGCGAAACTTTATTATTTTTCGGGTCAAAGTTCGGGAGCGGTCAAAGTCGGAACATATCATCAGTTGTTTCGAGATTATGAAGTTTCTTGGAAAGTTAATTTTGTTCTTAAAATAAAAATATTTAAAATAGAGATTTTTAGCCAATTAAACATTAAAAAAGCCCGTGTAGACTATTCGAATTTCGGTATATTATGTACACTAAAAGCCCATAGAAGTAAACACGAATTTGCTGCCCCATCAGAATTAAGAGATATGACGAATTGTTAAAACGTATATGAAGCCATTAAATCCACTTGGGGTTTGAATTTCGAAAAAATTGAGAAACAGGTTTTTAAACGATTCTTATGAAATCGTTTAACTTGATATCTCATGAGACACGACGGATTTTGAAAAATTTGTGAAAACGTAAGCAAACTCTTCACACCGCCTTGGTTCTTGAAATTCGGAAAATCGTGAAATAAGTTTTTAGGTCATTACATCAAATGTCGTAATAACCAATTTTATATCTCATCAGAACTAAGGGATGGCAAAATTTGTGAAAACATATGCAAACCCTTGGGGGTTGAAAATCCAAAAATTGAGAAATGGGTTTGTAGGCGATTATTTAAAAAGTCTGTGGTAATGAAAAGCGATCTAATATCTCATCAAACCTAAGAAATATGTTGAACCTTTGAAAAGCATACACCCCTTAGGATTGAAAATCTGAAAATAAATAAATATTGTGAGTAAAAATGAATTCGATATATCATCAGATCTAAGCAATATGTAGGAATCAGTGCAAACATATGCAACCTCCTTACACCCACTTGGGGGTTGAATATCCAAAAATCCTGAAAGGAGCTAATAGATAAATATGAAGACAGAACGAGAAAGTAAAAACAATTGAATTACTTATCACTTCTAAAGGATATGACGGAATTTGTGAAAACTTGTTCAACCCTTTTATATCCCCTTAGGGGCTGAAAAAGGAAAAAACTTAAAAACAAGTTTTAGGCGATTATTACGCAAGCCTGTGAAATTGAAAAGATATTCGATATTTGATCAGACCTGGCGGATATGGCAAAATTCGTGAATAAGTATACAAGCCCTTTACACCCCCTTAGGGATCAAATTTCAAAAAATCCGGAAACAGTTTCTAGGTATTTATATGAAGAACCCGTAGAATAAAAATGAATTCAATATTTGGAAAGACCTAATAGATATGACGAAAATCGTGAAAATACATGCATTCCATTTTCACTGATACATTTTTTCGCCCCCCCCCCTTCCGAACGCCAATGGATAATTGAAATTTTTTTTTTATCTAAATTACTTTTCTATGAAAATACAAGTTTTCCGGGTTCAATACTGTTCTTATTTATTTTGCGTGACGTTTCGGACTCGACTGAGCCCTTTATCAAACTGATCGACAATATCTTTACAAACTGTTTTTATATTATAAAAATATATTATAAAAACAGTTTGTAAAGATATTGTCGATCAGTTTGATAAAGGACTCAGTCGAGTCCGAAACGTCACGCAAAATAAATAAGAACAGTATTGAACCCGGAAAACTTGTATTTTCATTTCAACATGTACTGTGAAAACATTCACCAAAACATTACTTTTCTAGTTGATTTATATAAACGTACCAAGTTTCAACTTTGTAGCATAAGCCGTTCTATAGATAGGAAAAACATCCCCCACCCCCGTACCATACTACCCTTATAAAAAATTATATTTTTCCAAGATGCTACTATTACTGCTCTATCTAAATACCAAGTTTCAGTTTTATATCATAATTTTGTAAAATACCGTAATCCACAATTTTTTTGCAAATGGGTCCACTACCGAAGTTCTATATAAATTCAAAATTTCAGCCTCCTAGCATAAGCAGTTGCTGAGATCTAAAAACCAAAATTTTCCGTTTAAAACGCTTCCCCCTCCTCCCCCTCACACCCCCACCCCTTAGAATTTGGTCACTTCAAGCGGCCTACCCAGTCTATTCATAAAAAAAAAATTCAATTTAATATCTCAAACCGTTTGGGAGCTACGAGCCTTCAAACGATTTTGCGTACAGCGGACAGACGGACTGAAATTTTTTTTTGCTTTTTTCGTGTCTACGAGTCATGAAACGCAAAAAAAAAAATTTCAGGGTAGCAAATTTTTTTTTTTTTAAAATCGATCACAATACTGTATTATTAGAAAATAATAAAGTAAAAGAAGTGGCCCTAAAACTGAACCCTGAGGCACACAACAAAGTACTTCATACGAACTTGAACATGAATCGCCGATTCGAACTTTGAAAATATCGATCTGTGATGAATTCCTTAATCCAATCCAAAAGGTGTCCACGGATGCCATAGTGGTCAAGCTTAAATAGGGGTCTTTTGAAGGAAACTCTGTCGAATACCTTTTCAAAATCTAAGAACTACATCAGTTGGTTGTTTTCCATCAAAGCGCCGCATCCAATCATTCATAGATGTAAGAAGATTCGATACTACTGATCTTCCGGAACAAAAGCCGTGTTGACAGTCAGATATAATATTACCGTCGCTGATGTAGTTCTGAACCTCTTGGGCGATTATTCTTTCCATTGTCTTACATACGACAGATGTGAGCGATATTGGACCGTAGTTGGCACAAACCATCTTATATGGCGAAAGACGTAGCAAGTTTGTAGTACCATGCTCATTCAACTCTCTGATGGCCACAACAACCATTCATTTGCCAGCTGCGAAGTAAATGAACACCTTCTTCTCTCCATTAACACCACACCTGCCCCGGATATTGCTGCAATTAGGTGCACATATGACCCTCTTGAAGGAGGAAGAGGTTGTACAGCTCTACAACCAGCCTTTGCACGTTCTCGAGTTCTTCGACAGAATAACTTAAAATTTGTCTCATCGATCCAAATGATTTGTTTTCCTGATTGTACACCATTCTGATAAAAAATCCAATTTTATCTGAAATACAATTTACGTTTTCTGAATTCAAACTTACGTAGTCTGCAATACAATTCACTATTCTGATATACATTTTACCAAATCTATATAAATAAAAATGGATCGCTAAATATGTTGCTAACCGCAAAACTCGAGAACGGCTGGACCAATTCGGCTAATTTTTTTTCCAAACATTCCCTGAAGTCCGAGGAAGGTTCTTATGAAGAGAAAAATTGGAATAATTGCCCGGAAAAAACGTAAAACCCCCATTTTTCCACAAAACGTGTTCCAACAATGTTGCTGCAATACATGATGAAGCAAGGCATTGCAGCAACATTGTTGGAAGGCGGTCGAAAAGCCCATTCAGCGCTAAAATTGCCGTTAAATATGCAAAGCAGCGAAACTCCGATCTGCAACATTTCGAAGAACACTGCAATGGCAAAGGTTTTGCAGCAATGTAAACTGATAGTATGCGATGAATGCACGATGGCACATAAAAAGTCTTTGGCGGCATTAGACAGAACCATGGAAGATCTGCGGAACAATCAAAACCGATTTGGTGGTGCGATGATTTTGTTAGCTGGAGATTTTCGTCAAACATTGCCAGTAATTCCACGGTTAACGCCAGCTGATGAACTAAATGCATGTTTAAAGTCCTCCATTTTGTGGAAGCACGTCAAGATATTAAGCAAGAATATGCGTGTCAAGTTGTAAAATAATCGATCTGGAGAAATATTTTCAAAACAACTAATTGACATTGGTAATGGCAAATTCCCTTTAGACATTTCGACTGGCTGGATAACCTTTCCTGATAATTTTTATCAGTTTCCTGAATCAAAAACCGAACTCATTCAAAATGTGTTCCCAAACGTTGATAAGCATTACACAGATCATGTTTGGTTGAGCGAACGAGCAATATTGGCTGCCAAAAACATTGATGTAAATGAATAAAATTTCAAAATGAAATTGCCGGTGAATTGAGGACATACAAATCAGTTGATTCCGCTACTAACCAAGATGATGTCGTCAACTATCCACCCGAATTTTTCAACTAGCTGGATGCCTCACAATCTTCAATTGAATGTCGGATCGTTGGTCATAATGTTGCGAAATATCAGCCAACCGCGTCTTTGTAACGCCAATGAACAACGTGATCGAAGCAACCATTGTAAAGGGAAAGTATAAAGGAGAGTATGTTTTGATACCACACATCCCAATGATTCCGACCGACATACCATTTCAATTTAAACGACTACAGTTTCCAGTGCGGCAATAAAGAACTAATCAAACTTATTAGAAACGTTACTGTACTAACTTTTTTCTGTATTTTTAACTAAGCCGGACTGAGCCACAGCAACGCGTGGCCGGGTCAGCTAGTCTGAAATACATGTGGAAAAGGTGCAGATAAAGTGTCACTACCAGTGGGACTACATAGTGATGTTTTTGTGCAATAAAAATGAATTGAAATTAGTAAAAAAATTACATTTTTATTATTTAAAAATTCTATGATGCGACTTGAGTGAGTGAATTCAAAAACTGCGTGCGCTCCATGGAGAAAGTGTTAGCTGTTAGTGAAAAATTTTCTAGCGCGCATATGCGATTCGGGGAATCCCCAACTCAAAGTCATGTCATCACGCTCCTAATTCTGACCTTTTCTACTGGACCTTCTGCATTGAAGGGCAACTAAAAATGTGTTCCGGACTGGCACTAAGATACAAGTTGTATACAAGGAAAACTCCATAGCCGTACACGCTTTTGTCAACAGACTGTACGGACAACTGCACAGATTTCTAGGAAATAGGCAAATTTTGATGAAACGCGGTAATATGAAGATCAGCTTTGCTCGCTTCAAGAATCAGAGAAATATCCGAGACGATGGCTGGTTTAAAAATGTTTTATCGGAGGTAAACGACTGACCTCCAAGTAACCTGGATGAGGGGTGCATAAAACACAATCGCTTCAACAAGAAGTCAATCTCGGCATCGTGAGCTTTGACTGTCGGTGAAGTCACAATTTCTACGGGCCGGAACATGGTCACGAACCTGAACCGACTCCGTACCGGTGGTGGAACGGAGAACCGAAAAAAGTGGCCTTCCATCTCAGGACTGAAAATGTTGCCCTGTTTGTTGGTTATTGGCTCGAAACACGTGCAGCTCCCAACAAACATTGCGACCGTCTGAAAACGCCAATACTAAAAACCCCCCAAAAAATTAACCCGGCTGCAGCTTCCTTCTCTGAAACCCAAACAATTTCCATCCTACGACTTACCGGAATAAATCGCCTCGATAATCAGATCCTCTAAGTCGCGCACATTCTTAATCCCGAGCTCCTCGAGCAGCTCGCTGTACGGAATGCACTTGGTCCGAATGGCCATGCTCACGATGGTCAAGTGCTGCAGTTTCTTCTTCATGACCGGCGACAATTCGACGAAGTCGCTCGGATTCTGGACGTACTGTTTGTACGTGCCGTACGCGAACAGGTTCAGCGTATTGAAGTAGATCGCGTGCGGGCCGCTCTCGAGCTGTGGAATGGAAACAATTTCGGGTTACAATCGAGCGGAAAAGGTTGGCACAAGAACGGCAACTGTACGATTCGCACCTCGGCAATATTTGGCATGACCAGGAGCTCCCCGAAGACGTGCACGCCCGGCGTCTCGAGCACCTGTTTGATAAGTTCGAGGCACGCGGCACCTTTAACACTTTTCGCGAGCAACGTGAACTGTTCGAGCGGATTGTGACTTTGTGCCGGCACGTCGATATTTTCCGCGTCCATTATTATGTCGGTTGCCATTTCAGTGAAATTCTTTTATTTAACTCCGAGTGAAATTACTTTGTCCGGAAAGTTTTCGCAATTTGACGTTTGACGTTTCGCGTTGTTGACAATTGAATGTACGGCGCTGCCAACATTAGAGTGTTAAAGTCACTGTGGTGCGGATGTTCGCAATTGGGTGCGTTCGGTAATAACACAAATAGCGGTAACTCACTTTGAATTTTATTATTAAATGGAATTCTATCTGGTAAAACATTTCAGAGTCTCCATGAAACTAAACTTTAATTAAATTCTCTCGTTGCTGCTCAGAATTTAACAAGGACAGTTTTGTTCTTTTCCGGAAATATAGTTAATTGGGAAATGTGAAAGAAGTTGTTGTGAACGGAGGCCTTGGAGTGGTTATTTCGACTAAAAAAAGTCAAAATAACCGAAGGGAAGGTTGGGATCGGGAAACAGGGGTCCAATTCCGCCTACGTCCGAATTGGTGGCTGAAATACGAACTGGAGCGACGTGCTTGCTGACTTCCGGGCTAGCTGCGGCTGTGGGGGGGTACGTTGTTCGTATTCCAGACCATAAAACCCATGGCCTGTACAACAAAATTTTCACGCCGACTTACCCGGGTGATAAAATTGGGATAAGATTCCCAATCGGTCATGAGAGACCGAGAAAACTCCCTTCAACTCGACTGGCGCTGCTGTTGTGCGCCGTCTAGCCCACCCTACCATAGCCATACTTGTCCATTCAAGAATATTAATGGTATGGCCCCTAAAGAGAGGAATGAGGGGGCGGAAGGTCTTCAAACGAGAAGATCCATCCTAATGGCCGTCTTAATTAGCCATTTATACTAAATAACTATATACCAAAAAAAAAACAAAACGAGAGAGAGAGAAAAAAAAAACAAACTAATAAAAAAAAATTACCTGTTATACCGCATATTTTGTTTTCTTGTTTAAATTTTTTTATAATATTTTTTTTTTTTTTATTTATGTCAGTCCGGTCAGTTTCTGTCCATTCGTTGTCATGTTATATTTATTTTTTTAATTTATTTTATTTTTAAATCTAATTTAATTTTTAATTTAATTTTAATTTATTTTTATTTTGCTTCTACTTTTTTTTGCTTATTTATTTATATTTATTCCATCTTATTTTTAAATTCATGATTTTTTTTTATTTATTTGCTTTGTTTTGAATATTTACTTTTAATTGGACACGTTGGCCGAAAACTTATTTGGGTCACTGTATTTGCAAACTCTACTGTGTGCAATCACAACAGTAGGGAGCTATTAACACATAATCCGTGCGCGAAGGTTCGTCATATTGGTTCACTGGAATCCGCGATTAGTAAACTTACGGACGCGAGTAAAAAGTAACATTACGCGACACATAACTTTCCATTTCTTATTCTAACTCATATTTTTTTTTTTCGCCCGTGCGCGCCAAAATCTTAACCTCCTTTTTCCAGCTGTCAGAAAAACTCCTCTAAAACAAAAACCCCAACCACTGAACCGATTGTTTTTTGTGGAATTGGTGTGGATCAAAGTAATGCCACTGCATTAATTGGTCCACACCAATTCTCACAGATGACACTACAACACAGACTGCTCGCCGTTGTCTACAACGCCGAACAGGCTGAAAAAGGCAGCTGTGAGCTCCGTTTGCGTCTCATGCTCACGACTGCAGTGACCGGGCACTCTCGGAGTATTTCACTCGCTCCAGTCACTGACGAAGGTCTTTGGAGTGGTACACTCCCACACGTTTGCCTCCGAGATCTTCTAGCTCATATCGCGAGTTGCCTAGCACACGACGAATCCTGCACTTCAAGAACTTCTTGGCCAGTTTGGCGTTATAATTTTGTGCTGCTGTGGACAGGGTAAAGTTTCTTCTGTACACTTCCTGTCCTTCTCTAAATTGAGTTTGAGCCGCACGCATATTATAACGCCTACTGCTGTTCTCGTGTGCGACCTGAATATTCGCCTGTGCCAGTTGCCTCACGATAGGAGTACCTTCTCTGGGACCCAGTTGCAAGTCTACATCACCTAGTGCTTTCAAACGATGCAACAGAGCGTAGTCATCTCCATGCGACATCATGTGAGTCCCAAACAAAACCTGATAGGGCGAAAACTTAGTGGCTTGGTGAATTGAACTCCTAAGAGAAAATCCTATTTTGCTTAAGTTTTCGTCCCATCGAGTCTGGTCCTCCACGATGAACGCACGGAGTCCAGCTAAAACTGAACGGTTGACTCGCTCTGAAGCATTCGCTTGAGGCGAGTATTTTGGGGTGTATAGGTGTTTAACCCCATACTTAGAAAGCATGGAGTTAAATGTCGCCGACTTGAACTGAGACCCATTGTCGGAGAGAATTGTCTCGGGGGTACCAAACATATGGAAGACATCCCTCTCCAAAAACGTCGTGATCTCACCCGCCGTAACTCTTCTTAGGGGATGAAGGATGGGAAATTTTGACAGATGGTCAAGGACAACAAGGATAGCGATTTTCCCACTTTTGGTCCTAGGGTATGGTCCTAATACATCAATGTATAGATGTTGAAAGGGCTTCTGCGTTTTGAAGGCTTCTGCCATTGCAGCTCTAAGCGGACGATTCGGGGACTTCGTTTCTTTACAAGTCTGACACGAAAGAACGAAATCGCGGACTTGTGTAGACATACCGGGCCAATACAAGTATCGCCTAATGCGCTCTAGCGTTTTGGCGAACCCACCGTGAACCATGGTATCCGCTTCATGGGCCTGAGCGATCGCAGTAGGCGCCAAGCTCGATGGAATCCAAAGTTTCCAGGCACGATCTTCTGTGATTGGGTCACCGTTATAGGGCTCTGTACGCTTGTACACGTAGCCATCTCTAACGCATACATCAGGAAGCCGAGGGGCGTTTGCCTCCACAGTTGCCTTCAGATCCTCATATTCCGTATTCTGAAATTCTGAAGAGCTCAAGTCAACCATGGGAGCAACGTCGATCAGCGCATTTAATCCGTCTTCGTATACGCAAGAGAGAGCGTCGGGAACAATATTCAGGCTCCCACGACGATGTTCGATCACGAAGTCGAAGCCTTGCAACTTCAAACTCCAGCGAGCCAAACGTCCACTGAGATCCTTTTGAGACATCAGCCATTTGAGACTCGCATGGTCCGTTATAATCTTAAACGATGTCCCTTCCACGTACGCTCTGAATTTTTTCACGCTCAACACAGTGGCGTAGCATTCAAGCTCTGTAACACTGTAATTGCGTTGAGCGGAATTGAGCTTCTGGGACATAAATGCAATAGGAGATTCCGATCCATCATTGTTCTCTTGGAAAAGAACACTCCCCACTCCAGATTTGCTAGCATCGCATTGAATCACGAATGGTCTAGTGAAGTCTGGATTTACCAATACAGGGGCCGCAGTTAACATGGCCTTCACAGACTGAAACGCAGTTTCCGCCTCTGAAGTCCAAGTAAATTTGTCGGCCTTTTTCAGCGTGTCTGAGATCGGTGAGACCACGGCTGCAAAGTTGAAAATGAATCGTCGATACCATCCAGCCATACCAAGAAAGCGTCTAACCTGACGTGCGGATTTCGGCGAAGGGTAATCGACCATGGCCGAGACTTTTTTCGGGTCTGTCTTCAGGCCTCCATCTCCAACAATGTATCCGAGGTAATTCACTTCCCTCAGACAGAACTTACTTTTTCTCACATTGATTGTAAGTCCAGCCTTCCTTAGGCATTCGGCAACTTCCGCCAACAAAACCAAGTGAGAATTGAAATCCTCCGAGATCAACAATAGATCGTCCAAGTAAACAAATACTTGGTCCTTCAGTTCGGGTAGGATAACACGATCCATCAAACGGCACATACGTTGGGGTGCATTGCACAACCCAAATGGCATCCGGGTAAAATGATAGAGGGGTCGTCCGGGAATGGTAAACGCCGTCATTTCACGGGACTTAGCCTCGAGAGGAATCTGCCAAAAGGCGTCCTTCAGGTCAAGACTGGTTATGTAGTTGGCTCGTGGTAATCGACTAAGGATTCCGTCGATATGTGGAAGTGGATATGCATCCTTTTTCGTCACATTATTCACCTTTCGAGAATCCAAACACAACCTGACTTCCCCTGGTTTCCTCACGAGCACTACCGGCGAACTCCACGCACTCAAACTAACCTCTATCACTCCCATTGCCAGCATACGATCGACCTCGCCATACATGAGGTTTTGAATCGCAGGCGATACTGGGTAGTGTCTTTGTTTGATGGGGCGCGCTTCTCCTACGTCGATTTCGTGTTCGAGAACGTTAGTCTTTCCCAAACCGTGAAGTTCGAAAGAAGGGAACTTAGACTTAACGTTCTCTAAACGTTCAACATCTTTACTCGTTAAAGAGTGCATCGCAGTAGCATCATGTTGCGAAGAGGTGGTTTGTGTGTTGACACAGCTGATGATGGATGGAGCAAGATGAAAGGCTCGCCAGAAGTCTACCCCAAGATATAAATCCTGAGATAAACTCGGCACGATGTAAAGAGTAATAGGTTGTGTAACTCCACGAAATTGAATTTCGGTCGTCACACTTCCCACTACCCTCTGTGAAGCACCATCAGCTGTCTTCACCTCGTGGCAAATCGGCTTCCAATGCACTTGCGCTCGCTCAAGGCGTTCTAGTGCATTGGCTCCTAGGCAACTAATGCTCGCACCACTGTCTAAAAGACCTTTAACGCCTACATTGAAAAGGGAGACCATAGCATAGGGACGTACGTCAAAAGGTTCGGAGATAATAGTCGACATTACTGCCTTCTTTCTCTCACGAACTTTACGCCAAAATGCGCGTAAACGTAAAATCGTCTTTTTAGGAGTTGGATCAGGGGAAGGTTGAAATGGGGAACAAGATGAAATACTAACAAAAGGGGATTTAGAATTGTTAAAAATCCTGTCGCGGGCCTCCATGTACTCCTTCAGTCTTACATGGTAAGGCTTCCGAGGCACAGGCGCTTTGCGAACAGGAGGTAAGGAATTTTGAAGAATTACGACTGAATGAGACTCAGTCGTGGCATTTGTCAAATCCGATGGTTTTGTCAGGTCCGGTGTATTCGACCTGACTGGTGATGCGTCATCATCACCACAAGTTGCGGAGATCGAAGAGTCTCCTACGTTTTGGGTGGCTGCTGTGGGTTGCTCCGAAAAGGACGAGAATTTGCCGAAGTGGTTCGTTCCGTTCCGGAGTTTTCCCGATTGCAACGAGCACAATGCGGTCGCAAAACGTCTTTTGTTCCGCAGCCATAGCAGAAAATACCCCTGGGAGCTTCTGCACATAGTCGGTAACTGTGACCTAATCGCTCACAGTTCCAACATTTTAGTGGAGCCCCAGATGTAATTGCTGCCATGGCTTCGGAACCATTGCGCTCATCACAAACCTCTGTAGGAGGCTCCACGACCTCAGCAACTCGGGCGTGACTCGAGTAGCCGTAATTGGTGGACCGTCTAACGTCTTCGACTCTTGAGACGATCTGTCGAAGATGGTCAAGCGACCAAATTTGTTGCAGGCAAATTTGTTGCTGCGTGCTTTGCAACAAATTTCCCCGCACCAGCTCCACGAACTCTCCGTCGTGCATCGGATTTGACAGCAAGGTTCGGAGCTCACACAAGTCCTGCTCGAACATCTGATAGGACTCTCTTGGGACCTGACGTCTGGCTAACATTTGCCGTCTAATGTCCCAGTCACTTGCTCGCACACCCCACGTCTGCAAAAATGCAGGCTTTAGTACCGCCCAAGTTGGCATTGGATTGGACCTGTGCCAGGTCCAGAACCAACTGTTTGGACGGCCGTCAAGCAGCATGTAGAAGCTGCGTGCGAGCAAGTCCATATCCGCGTTCAGCTCGCTGGTCGCAAGAGCCTCGGCGCGATATATAAGTTCTTCGGCTCGCAACACCTTAGCGTCTCCATTAAATTTTAGACGCCATGTCCGTATGGGACTTGTGGTGTTGCGGCGTCTATAATTCGGTCCGGTGCTCCTACGATCAGCGAACTGAGCGACCGGATACTGTGGTGGCTGAGCCCTCTCAGGTGCTCGAGCAGCACTTGTAGCTCTGGAGGTGTGGTTCGTTGAACGAGAACGATCACTGCGCGACTCCTGGAATCGATGAGACCGCTCCTCCCTCAGCACAGTGCGAATCAGTTGAGTGATCTCATCAACTCCAAGATTCACACGTGCCTCCTCTGTTGTCGTCATCGGTTGTAGTGGTTGTGGTGGGTATGGTGGTTGTAGTTGTGGTGATTGTGGTAGGCCTTTACCCGAAGGTAGTGGTGGTAGTGGTAGTCGTGGTGGCGTCGGTAGGCCTTTACCCCTCCCTTGGTCGGTGACCACTGTTCCGTCCGGAGCGTAGAAGGCTTGACCGCCGCCCAGCTCGTGTGGAGGATCCAAATTTGACTCCCTAAGGAGAGAAACTCCATCTTTTGAAAGCTGTGGGACCGTTAACTGAGCCCTGCTTCTTGTCAACGGTCCAGGGGCGGCTATCGCTCCCTCTACTCCCCGGAAAGACCAGTAGTCCAACTTGTCCATTTCTTTTCTACAAGTGGGACATATCTGTTGTTTCGTCATCCACTTGTCTAGGCAATTCTCATGGAATTGGTGGCCACATTTCGTTACTGCCTCATTCTCTAACTCCACCCACTCCTGGCAAACTGTGCACAGCACATCAACCCTCTTTTCTGGCGTTCGTGACAGTGGCATGGTGTATGAAAGAAAGAACCCAAAAGAGAAATCTAAAAGAAAATAAATATATCAAATAATCTACCCTACACTAAACTAAATATTCAAATTAAATATAAATAGAAAACTAAAACAAAAAAAAATCTAACTTCCAAAATATATACAATAATAAATAAATGTTCTAAGGGTACAAAAATTAATAATTCAAAAAAATCTAATAACTATCTACATAATAAATTAAACTACCATAACCAAAGAAATAAACTAACTAAACCAACTAACTTAACAAAATAACAACTAAATCTAAGAAAAATTAAACTAATCTAACAAAAAAATTAAATTCAACAACTAAATCAAAAAAATTTAACTACTAAAACTACTACAAACTTAACAAAAAAAAAAATATGCAAAATATATAATAATTCCCAAAATTTTACTAATAATAAATATATATAATAAATAAGGAAATAACTATCTAATCCTACAAAACCATGCGAAAAGAATAAATAACTAAGGTACCAAAAAGAATATATAGCCTAACATGCAAAATAGAAAAACTATAAAATATAATTATCTACATAGGTAAATACATTAACAAAAAAAAAATATCCCTAAACTAAGGATCTAAATAAAAAGGTAGCTAAAAATGAAGCCAATCAAACCAAAAAGGAAAAAAAATGATGTGCAAATCAAAACATCTAGGTGTAGTGAAGCAATGGAATTTGAAATCCAAGCAAATCAAATACACGCGACTATTAAATCAAAATTTGATGGCAACAGAAAAATAAATATATATAAATATCGCAATCAAAAAAAATTATAACAAATAAACGAAAGCAAAAGAAAATCATGCAAATCTAAATAAACAAGCAAACAGAAAATTCGAATCTGCGAAATTGAAGAAAATCTCTACAAAAAAAATCAAAACAAAAAGCAAAACCAAAATCAATTAGTAAATGCTAACAGCAAAACAAAAAAAAATCAAAGCAAAGCAAAATTCCATCAAAAGGCAGAATTTAAATCAAAAATGTGATGGATCTTCTCGCTATCCACCTCCCAAACCTCATCCTCTCTCCTGCTAGGTCGAGTTAAAAGGCAAATCTCAGCCTCTTCAACTTCCTGGGAAAATTGGAATCGAGAAAATATAAAAAAAAATGGGATAAAACAAAAGAAAAAAAAAATACTAATATGAAAAATAAATTGTCCTAAGACTTAAAATTTTAAAGAAAAATATACTACATAATTTTAATTTAATTTTACGTTATAGGAACTCTAAAAGGATGGAATAAGGAAATAAGGAACTCTTTTGAAGACTTCTGTATTGTCTTCTCCTCACTAATCTAAAACATATATTGCAGGTAGTCTGCCCAATCGTCTGACGACTTGCCCGCTAAGTCAAGGCAAGCCCAGCTTTCAAAAGGGTACCTACAATACATCAGTTAGATGGGTCTTGAAGACCCTACTTAACCCACAACAAGTCCAATTCGAACCCACAGATAGAAAAGGCTGCCCCTTCATATGGAATTCTGATGGCGCCTAAAGGTTGCCAACAGAAAACTGTCAATATGAAGGTTTCACAATGTCCAGCTGTAAATTCGAACCACACTAGAAGTAAGTGAAGTAACAAAAGAGCTTGTTCACTTGACTTGTAGGTGCTGTTTAAGCGTTATTTTAAGTCGCTACCAGACAAATTTTAAGTCAATTCGATGTGACAACTTTTATGCGGCATTTTTCCGACTCTCGCATATTGTCCCATCACGCGTTGTGAACTACGCGCTGGTTTGGTTTGGCTAGCCCCACGTTGGGCGCCATTTTGTTGTGAACGGAGGCCTTGGAGTGGTTATTTCGACTAAAAAAAGTCAAAATAACCGAAGGGAAGGTTGGGATCGGGAAACAGGGGTCCAATTCCGCCTACGTCCGAATTGGTGGCTGAAATACGAACTGGAGCGACGTGCTTGCTGACTTCCGGGCTAGCTGCGGCTGTGGGGGGGTACGTTGTTCGTATTCCAGACCATAAAACCCATGGCCTGTACAACAAAATTTTCACGCCGACTTACCCGGGTGATAAAATTGGGATAAGATTCCCAATCGGTCATGAGAGACCGAGAAAACTCCCTTCAACTCGACTGGCGCTGCTGTTGTGCGCCGTCTAGCCCACCCTACCATAGCCATACTTGTCCATTCAAGAATATTAATGGTATGGCCCCTAAAGAGAGGAATGAGGGGGCGGAAGGTCTTCAAACGAGAAGATCCATCCTAATGGCCGTCTTAATTAGCCATTTATACTAAATAACTATATACCAAAAAAAAAACAAAACGAGAGAGAGAGAAAAAAAAAACAAACTAATAAAAAAAAATTACCTGTTATACCGCATATTTTGTTTTCTTGTTTAAATTTTTTTATAATATTTTTTTTTTTTTTATTTATGTCAGTCCGGTCAGTTTCTGTCCATTCGTTGTCATGTTATATTTATTTTTTTAATTTATTTTATTTTTAAATCTAATTTAATTTTTAATTTAATTTTAATTTATTTTTATTTTGCTTCTACTTTTTTTTGCTTATTTATTTATATTTATTCCATCTTATTTTTAAATTCATGATTTTTTTTTATTTATTTGCTTTGTTTTGAATATTTACTTTTAATTGGACACGTTGGCCGAAAACTTATTTGGGTCACTGTATTTGCAAACTCTACTGTGTGCAATCACAACAGTAGGGAGCTATTAACACATAATCCGTGCGCGAAGGTTCGTCATATTGGTTCACTGGAATCCGCGATTAGTAAACTTACGGACGCGAGTAAAAAGTAACATTACGCGACACATAACTTTCCATTTCTTATTCTAACTCATATTTTTTTTTTTCGCCCGTGCGCGCCAAAATCTTAACCTCCTTTTTCCAGCTGTCAGAAAAACTCCTCTAAAACAAAAACCCCAACCACTGAACCGATTGTTTTTTGTGGAATTGGTGTGGATCAAAGTAATGCCACTGCATTAATTGGTCCACACCAATTCTCACAGATGACACTACAAAGTTAAAAGCAATAAATAATTAAGGATCGGCTGCAAGCCAATCGTATGATTCTCTAGATGAAATACTGAACTCCGATTTATATTGTTGTTGGGGAAAAGTGGAATAAGAAGTGCGCGTACAATTCGTCCTTTATTAAGGAATTCCATTGGTTGCTACTCGAAACTAAAAGACAATACCGTTAGAGTTCAATCAATCAGTCAGTAAAATTTTCCTTTTTAAAGGACTTTCATATGGGAGCTGCAAGAAGGACTCACTTGATTCTCATCATATTTATTCTTTTACCTGGAACCATTTAAACATTAATGTGTACAAAATTTTAAATTCCTAGCTTGAAGCGTTCAAAATTTGTCAGAAAATATTGTTGAACACGTTTGTTAAGGATTTTTTGTATGGAAGCTACCCGAAGGAGTTATCGGTTTTACTTCATATTCATACCTTTACTTCCAACTATTGAAAAATCAATACATACAAAGTTTTATAGTCGTAGCTTAAACTGTTCTGAAGTTATCGACCAATATTCTTGAACACGTGTTTTATGGACTTTTTGTATGGCAGCTACCCGAAGGAATAAATAAATTTTACTGACTAATGAACTCGAACTACATTTTCTCTCAAAACTAATTTGTACAAAATTTCAACATCGTGGCTAAACGATTTCTTGAGTGATAGTGAGTTCCGTAAATTGAGGAAGACATTTTAACAGAATATTTGTATAAGAGGTACACGAAGTAGTAATGGGATTTATTTCATAATCATACTTTTAGCTCCAACTATTGAAAAATCAGCACATACAAAATTTCAAATTTGTAGCTTAAACCGTTCTGAAGTTATCGACCAATATTCTTGAACACGTGTTTTATAGACTTTTTGTATGGGAGCTACCCGAAGGGGTAAAGGAACTTTACTGACTAATGAACTTGAACTACATTTTCTTTCAAAACTAATTTGTACAAAATTTCAACTTCGAGGCTAATGCTGTTATGACACTGGCTATTTTTGCGGCTTTAAAGCGGCTAGAATATCCAAATGGAGAGGGATAGAGACTTTTACATACAATTTAGACATTGGTGTGAGAGAGACAGTCCGAACAGTAAACTATGGGTAACTGTCAAAAAACAATCCATAATGCTGTTATGACACTGGCTATTTTTGTGGCTTTAAAGCGGCTAGACAATCCAAATGGAGAGGGATAGAGACTTTAACATACAATTTAGACGTTGGTGTGAGAGAGACAGTCCGAACAGCAAACTATGGGTAACTGTCAAAAAACAATCCATAACTGTCAAAAAAAAAGCTGCAACAAAGCGCATTCGAGCAGTGTTTCGCAACATTCTAGCAGTTAATCCAAGAAAAATCCACTGGCGGCTAGATTTTCCAGCCGCTACAGACTTGTTTTTGAGAGTTCGGTACGTATAAATTATGGAAAGTGCCATGTTCTGTTATGAAACGCGCCAGAACCGGTATTTTTCTTAACATACCAGTTGTTAATTTCGTTTACTAGATGCCGCTAGCGTCGGAAAGAGCGGTATCTCTGTCTTTTCATTCTTGTTAGCCTTGTCGCACGATTGGCTATTATTGCACTTTTTTCTAGCGAGGAAATAGCCAGTGTTATAACAGCATAAATGTAAAAAAAAAGCGACAGCAAAGCGCATTCGAGCAGTGTTTCGCAACATTCTAGCAGTTAATCCAAGAAAAATCCGCTGGCGGCTAGATTTTCCAGCCGCTGCCGACTAGTTTTTGACAGTTCGGTACGTATAAATTATGGAAAGTGCCATGTTCTGTTATGAAACGCGCCAGAACCGGTATTTTTCTTAACAAACCAGTTGTTAATTTCTTTTTATTGTTGTTAGCCTTGTCGCACGATTGGCTATTATTGTACTTTTTTTTAGCGAGGAAAATAGCCAGTGTCATAACAGCATAAGTGAAGACATTTTGACAGGATATTTTTCGTATGGCAGCTACTCAAAGGACTAATGGATTTTTTTTTATATTTATACCTTTAACTGGAACTATTGCAAAACTAACTTCTACAAAAATTCAAGGTCGTACCTGAAGGCGTTCTGAAGTTATTGGCCAGTATTCCTGAACACGTGTTTTAAGGAGTTTTTGTATGGGAGCTACACGAAGGGTTAGGACGATTGCTCTCGATAACGAACTTAGCTTTACAAGTTTGACCAAACATTTAGATTCAAAATTTCAGTATTCTAGGTGAAGGTGTTTTTGAGTTATCGTTCGCACGGATAGACAGACTGACGGACACCAAGCGGATTTCGAGGTTTTGGCCATCCGAAATACCCTTACCCTCTGAAAAAATTCCGAAGCTCCGTTCTACGCGTTACAAACTTTTGAGCGGGATTACTGTAGATTTCATCAAGAGTACGGGTGGTGAAGCGTCACGTCTCATAATTCAATAAATGACTAAGATAATATTTTAGAATTTGTACGGAAGGTAGTCCTTACAGAAAGGTGGGACAATGCTTACTAGTGGCTAATTGAAAGACAAGAATCGTTGTAATACCCTACACCTAAAATTGGCCATTAATTTATTTCCAATTCGGCTTAAATTGGCAATTATAAAGTTGCTTGCACACGTCCCTTCTACTAACGATCAAGACCATTTAACTGTTTCGAATTGAAAAATTTATGAAACGTTTTCTTGCCATATTTCCAGCAGAAGAAGTTCATCGTTTGCCGTCCAAGAGATTCGTTTTCTAATGGTCATATCGTTTCGACAGCAGAATTTAAAACATTTGACATTTAAATTATTTGCTCGGTATGTCTTCTTCGTTAAGGTACGTGTTAAAACTTTTCGTGGACTGTGAAAACCATGATGGAGTTTTCACAACTTAGCTGTTCAGTTCAGGGAGGGGCGCAGTGCTAAGAACCACTACGTGATCCCTTCAAAACCTCATGGGCCGCTTATACCCCTCAAAAACACTCTAGATCCCTGCAGAACCTGACCAGTTTGTCATGCCCTGTCGATCTCAAATCTTCAATGTTGTCGAAGAAAAGACAGCCTAACCATCTCATTCGCCTTCTGGCGACCCCTGGGCTTTCCCACAAGATGTGTGTTATATCCTCTACAGCGTACAAATGTGGGAGGTGATGGAAATGAAAAAATTCTGGTTTTTATTTCTCGAAAACTGCAAAGGAAAGAAAGTACAGTGAAACTTCTATTACCGGACACCTCCGAAAACCGGACACCTCCCTATAGAGGACAGTTCTTTATTCCCCAATGAATTAGGTATTAAACTCAATACCCCCGAAAAGCGGACACCTCTTTATAGCGGACACTTTTGAATTCCCCAAAGGTGTCCGCTATAGAGAAGTTATACTGTAGATTACTATGATACTGACAACCTAAAAAATGACGTTCCAAACAACCTCCTCCCCCTTAAAACCCTAACTTAACCACACTCGGACTTCGATCCGAAAAATAATAAGGTTTCGCCCAGACTATTGCCAGTTTTTTTTTTTAAATGAGCTGTCACATTTTGCCATTATACCGCCGACTTAAACTCAGGCCGCGCACATATGACAGTTCGTCGTGAGAAATGCCTCGTTTTTTATGTGATGTGTGACGTCACGGATCAAAACGAGAAAATATACCAGTTCATTGGAGAATCTTTTTTGGAACGAATTCGTAACAATATTTTATTATCCCAAAGCGCGGTGTTTTAATACAAAACTTTGGAATTGACGAACCCTCTAGAGTCGATACTGAATAACAAATGTTCAGAATCATAGCAATATGCAATGTGTTTCATATAAAAAATATTATCTTTCAAAAAAGAAGCAATTTAACTGCACATTTTTGAAATGGCGGAATGCCGACATTGAAAAATTAAATTGAAAATTGCAATTTTTTTTCGACCTAATTTTTTCTATGAAAACTCAATTCCAGATGAGAAAACTTGTCTAATTCTCATTTTTAAATATGTTTATAAACTATTTAACCTTGCTTTGCCTAACAAAAGCTTGCACTTTAATAGAAAACTTGGTTTTTATCATCCAAGTCATGTACCCGCCATACAAAATTGATGCGATTTGTATGGGGCTGACATGTTTGTTATGACTCTGTTTTTTTATGTTCAATTCAGCTGCGCGGCTATAGTTCAGAGGGCTCTGGCCATTATCAAAACGGCTCCGCAACATGAACGTTTCCTCCCCTCGTTTGAAACAAAATTTTGTTACTTCGTGGCTTTCTTTCGTTCCATTGAAAATTAGTGTTCCGCGCGTGAGCGTATCCTTCGAGTGAAACAGCGCACACACGAAGAGAAGATGAAACTGTGCGGGGGCCATCTTCGTATCGCCATTTGCCGGCCATCTTCGTATCGCCATTCGCCGGCCATCATTGCCGGCCGCCATCATTGCCTCTCCTTTCGCCGGCCGGATGAAAATAAACTTGACTTGATGGAAGCTATTTTCGCTTTTGGTGGGAATGGGAGTCGACTCGATGGTGAATTTTATTGATGGCGAAGCGGGTGACGGCTGGGGGCTTTGAGAAGAGAAGGCGCGCCCGTCGTTTAATGGCGGCTTTGGACGTTTTTTTTTCCTTTTTCGTGTTACCGACCTTTTCTTGATTTTTTTTTACTCCAGCATTTTTAAGGTTGTTTTGTGTGCCCAATCAAAACATTGTTTCTTTTTTTTTTGCTCGAAATATTCGGGTTTTATTTGTGTATCAAGTGTTCTTGGGTTGGTGGCACGCATAGAGATATAAATACTGGAGACTAGAGGTGGGTAACTCAGATCTGAGCCGGCTCAAGCAGAAGATCCAATTGAGCCAGATCTTCTCCACGGATCTTTACGGTTCAACGGTTCAACAGATCTCGACGGCTCAACAGATCTCGACGGATCTTTGCGGTTCGCGGATCATCCCGGCTCCTGGATCTTTAAGGTTCGCGCATCTTTGAGATGATGATGATGGAAAATGGAAGATGGAGGATGGATGATGGTGGATGGAGGATGAAGGATAGAGGATGGATGAAGGACGATGGATGATGGAGGATGGATGGTGGACGATGGAGGATGGAGGATGGATGATGGAGGATTTAGGATGGAGGATGTACGATGGAGGATGGTGGATGGAGGATGGAGGATGGAGGATGGAGGATGGATGATGGATGATGGAGGATGAATGGTGGAGGATAGTGAGTTTAGATTAAAGATTAAAGATCAAAGATTAAAGATTAAGGATTAAAGATTGAACATTGAAAATTGAACATTGAACATTGAACATTGAAGATTGCAGATTGAAGATTGAAGATTGAAGATTGAAGATTGAAGATTGAAGATTGAGGATTTAAGATTGAAAATTGAAGATTGAAGATTGAAGATTGAAAATTAAAGATGGAATATTAAAGATTATAAATTGAAAAGAGGAGATGGAAGATAGATTTAGGCAAAAGTATTTCTGGACACCAAAACTCCAAAATGAAAATTTACATTTTTCATTTATGGTGTTTCCACTTTTAAGTCAATTTCAATTTGTTTCACTCCCCGCTCGACTTGAAATTAAAAGATATCGCTATCTCAAAATTTGCAATGCTAAAGGTATTAAAACTCCCTTTTCGCGTTCATGTTTGGCTGACACGCGCTACGCTCCAACTACCTTTTGCGCAGCCCTGTGTGGGGATTCAAACTCTCTTTTCGCGTTCATGTTTGACTGACGTGCGCTTCGCTCTTGCCATAGAAATATTTTCACTTTCATTTAATATTTTATGTTTTTTAAAGAAACTCATTAAAATCTACTTTGCAACCTTTTCAATTATTTTTCCGACGATATATATTAATGAAATAAGTCAATAATTGTTGAGTGTTTACTAAATTTTAGGGAATACACTCTTCGAAAGGTTAAAAATAATTAAGTGTGTAATTGGCTTTGAGATAAAATCTTTTGATATTTTTAGAAATTCAATTGTTATGCCGTCAAATCCAGGACTAGAGCCAATATTTTTTAAAGCTTGTTTCCTATTATTTCCCGCAATACCCCCAGCATTGCCTTAAAATAATCAACTTTGAGTATTTTCATTAAATCTCATAATTTATTCATAATTTTTTTTTTTTAAATTAGTTTTCGGTTTTTCAATATTAATCTGCAGTCCCCTTGTACGGCAGTGCAAAAGATCCACCTGAATCTTTTGAACCGGCTCTTTGAGCCGAATGAAAAGAGCGAGATCCGGTGAACCGGTTCATTGAAAAGATCCGAATTTCCCATCTCTACTGGAGACGACAACTTGCCGTTTTTGTATGAAGCACTTTGAAGCATTTCGAAGAAAAATTGTACGTTTTTGTATGGAGTGTTTGATGCCAGGTGGCAGTGAAATGCAAATAGTAGCCTAGTATTCAAATGTTTGGCGTTTTTTGTGTTCAAGACCGAAGGATAACATAAATGTGGGTAAGATGCTAATATTAGCATAGTGTTTATTGCCGGTACTTTGCAAGGAATCGTCCGGCTTCAAAACAATCGCTGCTCGTCATCTCCAGTACATATATCTCTATGGTGGCACGGCTTTCTGGTAGCAGGGTTGCCAGGTGAGGCTATTTCTCGCCAATTGGGATACACAGACCTTGTTAGCTACAAAAAAAATCAAAGTTTTGATTTATCTAATTTGGGATATTTTTGATTTGAATCGGCGAATTATGGGCTATCTTTAATTCGATAAATTGTGGGCTATCTTGATACCAATTTAATTCTACTGTGAATGGTTTGTACCTTGATTCCCAGCAGACTTAGTTCCATATACTATACGAAAAATAATACCGAATAAACACCGTAGAATTCTAGGGTGCGATGTCCGCGGTCGTCGTATATGTCTACGTATAGTTTGGAAGAGACCTAGACGTAGAATATTTACGGCGATTATACGTATAATATTTTAGGTGCTTATACGTAACATGCGTACGATCTTTAAAAAATCTGCCAACAGTCTGGGCGCACCTTTATTATTTTATGGGTAGAAGTCCGAAATGTGTTTAATGATGAGATGCGGTGTAGGTTACTATGCTACTGACAACCTAAAAAATAACGTTCCAAAGAGCCTTCTGGTTATTTCTCAGGTTGTCAGCCGCATAGTAACCTACACCGCATCTCATCATTAAACACGTTTCGGACTTCTACCCATAAAATAATAAAGTTGTGCCCAGACTGTTGGCAGTTTTTTTTTATTTACTTACATATTTTTTTATCAATAGAATAATTCATAGTAGTAAAAGCGAATTCGATCACATTAAACCTAAGAGATTTTCGAAATCAGTGAAAACTTGAACAATACCCCCAGGGGGTTTAATAAAGGAAAATACTTAAATCGGGGTTTTCCCCGACTACGTTTAAAGCTTATAGAAGTAAAAGTGAATTCCAAATCTCAATATACCTTAGAAATATATCAGAATTCGTGAATATGTACACAACCACTTTACACCCCGTTAGGGGTTGGATATCGAAAAATTTTGACGATCGTTACTAGGCTCTTATAACATTTTTTGAAAATGCTGTCCCCCCACTTTCGTGCTCCACCTCCCCCCTCAAAAAATTTAGTTTCGGTAGACTCCTCTTGTGATCCCATATACAGAAACTAAATGTTATCTTCCTGGTGTAATTGGTTCGGAAAATATTGTAATCCAAAGTTTTTCACCCCCACCCCCACACCTCACCAACACTCTTAAAATTTTTAGCCCTCGTCTAATCTTGAAGTATCCCTAAGGACAACAACAAAGTTTCATTCTTCTGACATCAATTGTTCAGGAGATATCGATTTTAGATTGTTTCAATCCCGTCTTTCATGCGTTAAAGACTCATTGTTTTCCCCCCCACTTCCACACCCCTTAACCAATATCGACCATTTTTTTGCAATTGAGTCCATTATCATAGTCCTACATAAGTTCCAAGTTTCAGTTTCCTAGCATAAGTGGTTCCTGAGATCTAGAAACCAAAATTTTTCGTCTAAAATGCTCCCCTCTCCTCTCCCCTTGTACCACCACCCCACAACCACTCGTAGGGGTTCACCCAATCTACCCACCATAAAAATTTGAATTTAATATCTCGACGGGTTTGGGAGCTACGCGCCTTCAAACGATTTTGCGTACGGCGGACGGCGTACGGCATCTACGGCGGACAGACGGACATTTTTTTTTTGTGTTTACTAGTCATAAAACGTGTAAGTACAAAATTTCAGGGTAGCAAACTTTTTTGAAATTTCAGGTTGATCACAATACTTTATTATTAAAAAATAATAAAGTAAAAATATAATTTTTTATAGGGGTAGTATGATACGGGCGTGGGTGATGTTTTTCCTATCTGTGGAACGGCTTATGCTAAAAACTTGAAACTTGGTATGTATATGTAAATCAACTAGAAAAGTAATTTAGATAAAAAAAATTTTCAAATATCCATTGACGTTCGGATGGAGGGGGGGCTAAAAAATTTTTCAGTGAAAATGGAATGCATATATTTTCACGATTTTCGTCATATCTATTAGGTCTTCCCAAATATTTAATTCATTTATATTCTACGGCTTCTTCATATAATTACCTAGAAAGCTTTTTCATGATTTTTTGAAATTCGACCCCTAAGGGGGTGTAATGGGGCTCTATACTTTTTTACGAATTCTGCCATATCCCCCATGTCTGATCAAATATCGAATATCTTTTCACTTTCACGGGCTTGCGTAATAATCGCATAAAACTTGTTTTTATTTTTTTTCCTTTTCCAGCCCCTTACAGGGTATAAAAGGGTTGAACACGAATTCCGTCATATCTTTTAGACTTGATAAGAAATTGAAAGGGTTTTTACTTTCTCGTGCTGTCTTCATATTTATTTATTAACTCCTTTCATGATTTTTGGATATTCAACCCCCAAGTGGGCGTAAGGAGGTTGCATATGTTTTCACAGATTCTTACATATTGCTTAGATCTGATGATATATCGAATTCATTTTTACTTCCTAAGGTTTCCTAGATATAAGCGCTAAGAAGTCAAATTCAGTATTTTCAGATATTTAATACTAAGGGGTGTAAGGGGGTTATATGCTTTTCAAAGCCTCGACATATTTCTTAGGTTTGATGAGATATGAGATCGCTTTGCACTTCCACAGACTTTTTATCTAATCGCCTACAAACCCATTTCTCAATTTTTCGATATTTGCACATGTTTTCACAAATTCTTCCATCTCTTAGTTCTGATGATATATAAAATTGGTTATTACGGCATTTGATGTAATGACCTTAAAACCAATTTCATGATTTTTCGAATTTCAAAAACCGAGGGGGTGTGAAGGGTTTGCTTACTTTTTCGCAAATTTTTCAAAGTCCCTCGTGTCTCATGAGATATCAAGTTGCTTCTTATGATCTCGTCTAATAACCTGTTTCACAATTTTTTCGAAAATCAAACCCCAAGTGAAAGTAATCGGTTTGTATACATTTTAATAATTCGTCATATATCTTAAGTTTGATAAGGCAACAAATTCGTTTTTACTTCTATGGGCTTTTAGTGTACATAATATACCGAAATTCGAATAGTCTACATGGGCTTTTTCAATGTTTAATCGGCCAAAAATCTCTACTTTAAACATTTTTATTTTAAGAACCAATTTAACTTTCCAAGAAACCCCATAATCTCGAAACAACTAAACAACTATATACTCCGAATTTGACCGCTCCCGAACTTTGACCCGAAAAATAATAAAGTTTCGCCCAGACCATTGTCAGATTTTTTTCTCGTTGCCGCTTTTCTTCTCGTTGACGCTTTTCAATAACGCTTTTCGTTTAAACGTTTTTTGATCTGCTTTCTGAACAATAGATTCATATTTTAAATTTTCTTTAGACTTTGACTTGTTCACAGGATGAGAGCTCGAAGGACAGTGACAGGATTCGTCTCAAACTCTTAAGAGTATCCCTTATCCAAGCAAAGAAAATATTAGTAGTAGTCAACTACTACCTGATTCCGATACTTTCAGATTCCTAACTCAACGCGTATCGAAGTTTACATCTAAACATGCTAACCGCGTATTTCAAGGACTTTTGTATGAAAGCTACTCGAAGGAGTGAATACACTTTGCTCAAATCCCTGTTTGTTGTACTTAACCATAACATAAAATTTCAGTCCCCAGGATGCATCAGTTTAACAGGTATAACAAATTCGCCCGGATACAAGCGCGAATTTTTTAAGAGAGTGTGTATGGTAGAGGAGTCGAAAATGTCCTTGATTTTCTACATTTTCGTTCCTGTATTACCGTAGAATATTGGAAATAACTTTAAGGATCCAGATAATGATCTGGAGGCTTATGCGGCTATTCCCACTAGTTTGAATCATCCCTGAATAGCAGTAGTTAATTGAAGTTAATATTCTCATTTTATAGAAAAATTACCGGAAATAGTTTGTTTTTTAAATCTTCGAGAAGACTTGTGTACACAATGTTCCAGTTGGCTGTTGCAAAGTTGTTTTGCAATTCAAGGCAATATTTACTTAGAATTGATCAACTACTGTGAGAACAATGCTATGGATTTTGAATTTGTTGCAAGCAATGAAACTTTGAAAAAAAATTTGCAGGTGGTTGTTCAAATTTTTTTATAAATGCTTCAGGTGTGTTCCACTATAAAAAGGTAACCGGCAATTACAAGTCATGTCACTTTCAGGTGTAATCTTCACAAAATGAAGTTGACTTTAGCGCTAGTGTTCATATTTAGCAGTGCCTATGGAAAGGACTGGTGGGAACATGGAAATTTCTATCAGATCTATCCGCGATCCTTCAAAGATAGCGATGGAGACGGTATCGGTGATATCAAAGGTATGTCAGCTGTAAGGGCTCTGTTTGTTGAGCAGTATTTAAAACAACCAATGAAATAATTACAGGAGTAACTGAAAAGCTGCCATACTTGAAGGACATCGGAATGACCGGAGCATGGCTATCGCCCATATTCAAATCGCCTATGACCGACTTTGGCTACGATATTTCCGACTACCGTAAGATCCAACCAGAATACGGAACCATGGAAGATCTAGAGGAGCTTATTGAAAAAGCTAGGGAAATGGGCCTAAAAATTATCCTGGACTTTGTTCCGAATCACACCAGCGACGAACACGAGTGGTTCCAGAAGTCGGTAAAGCGGGAAGGTAACTTCACCAACTACTACATCTGGCATGACGGTCTACCGGATCCAAAAAATCCCGGAGGACGCAACCTACCCCCGAACAATTGGAACTCGGAGTTTCGTTATAGTGCATGGCAATGGAACGATGAACGCCAGCAATACTACTATCATCAGTTCGGAGTTCCGCAGCCCGATTTGAACTATCGCGATCCAAACGTGATCGAGGAAATGAAGAATATCCTGAAATTTTGGCTGGGAAAAGGAATCGGTGGATTCCGGATCGATGCGGTTCCGTACTTGTTCGAAATTGATACGAACGCGAACGGCAACTATCCAGATGAGCCGGTAAATCCGGATTGTGATGATCCGAACGATTACTGCAGCACGATCCACATTTACATGAAAGATCAGCCCGAAACGTTTGGCGTGATCTACGAGTGGCGTAAACTTGTCGACGACTATACTAAGGAGCACGGTGGCGATAGTCGGATTCTGATGACCGAAGCGTATACTACTCTGGACAATACCATAAAATTCTACGGCGATGGTGTTCACAACGGTTCGAATATTCCGTTCAATTTCGAAATGATCACCAATTTGAATATGAATAGCAACGCAATAGACTATGCAAAAGTGATCGATTCTTGGCTGGATAGAATGCCACAAGGAGTAAATCCGAATTGGGTTCTGGGAAATCACGATCAAAAGCGGGTGTCGTCGCGATTTGGTGAAGATCGGATCGATCTGATCAATATCTTTCTGCAGACGTTGCCTGGTATTGCGATCACCTACAATGTAAGTATGAACGCGAACGAATGCTCGATATGGTCTCAAAAATCCTGATATTGTAGGGCGAAGAGATTGGCATGCCCGATGTATTCATTTCGTGGGAAGATACAGTCGATCCTCAAGCATGCAGTACGAATCCGAAGATTTTCAATTCGTACTCGAGAGACCCCGCCCGAACACCATTCCAATGGGATGATTCGCCGAATGCTGGTAGGTAATCGTTAATAGCTAACTTTTGCTCTAATCTGAATCTGGATTGTTTTTTTTAAAGGATTTTCGAACGCGTCAAAAACATGGCTACCGGTATCGCAGAACTACAAGGAGACCAACGTTAAACTGGAACAGACAATGCAAAACAGTCATTTGAATATTTTCAAAAATCTGACTCAATTAAGGCGCCAACCAACTTTCCAGGAAGGAAGCTACGAACATAAAACTGTAGGCAAGGATGTCTTGGTTTACAAGAGGTGAGTACAGATTTTGTTTTCCACGTACTCAACATCAGTTCAAATGTGGGATTAGGGGATAACGTTCTTCAAAAATAACGTATTTTAATTATTTTCCATATTATGTACTCGTATCATACCCGTTATTACAGTAACTGGAAATCAACTGAGCCTCTCTAAATTCTAGCGTACTGCTCCATTCCCATAGACGATCAAATTTCGCTCTTTACTTCAAATCTGTGCATTGATTGATGTGCTTTTCAGTTCAAATTTAAAATAGGAGTGTTTCTAAAACTTTTTCGATCCAACAGGGTTCATAGAGCTTTTGATGCGAATCAAATACATGATGTAGCACTTAACTGGTTCATGTCTCTACTACCAGGCTATGGGAGTTGTGCAAAGCTTAGCAAACTGGTAAAACTGCGTTGCTAAATCAGTTGTGATACTGACGTATTGGCGGTTGAACAGTCATTGCCGGCATCGATACCGAGATAATAAATTCTTAGCAAAAAGGTTCCAAAACTGTTCACGGCATACTACAGGATGATTCGCCCATTTTTGGTTTATATGATCTCTTCGTAAAAGAGCGAGCAAAATTCAAGAAGGTTGCTCTGAATGTTGAAATCAGGTCTCTCTTTTACTAGTCGAACAAAATGTCTAATTATCTAGGACCAGAGTGGGCCAAACCTGTGAAATCAAAACTGGCCTAATTTAGATGAAACGCTGGTATAATGTAGTCTCAATATTTGAAACCGAGTAAGGTGTAATGTTCCCAACAAACGCTCGGCTAAGGAGTTAAGTTTTAAGGATTAGCATGCCAAGGAGTAGGTGAAGAAATTTAGGAAGCCTGTCCAAAAATTGGGTAGCCAATGCTCTTTCAAACTTAACTAAAATATAAGACTGGAAAATGAAGGCTGGAGATATCTTCTTTGATATTCGAAAAAAAAAAATCACTTCAAACTTTTCAACTTCACATCTACCTTTTAATACAGCCCCAAAAACTGCAAAAATTCTCACATCAAAAGTGCAGTAATAAAACAAATTAACCCGCAATTACGGCCGTACTCCCATAAAGAGCTACCTTTTGAATTCTTCGAACTACCCTTCAGGATAACTCCTCCTCCTAACTCTTCTTTGGCTCCAATAAATTATCCAATTAAATCCGAAGGGATGTAGTTAAGACCACAACGTCATATTGTCTACCTTCCGCTCTTTTTAAAGTGCAGTCGTTACGAGGATTTTACGAGACAAAATTAATTGGTTAGGCTACGAACGTAAACGTAAATTTTATGGTTTTTCAAAGGATTTTATGTGGCGAATAAAACCACCCGTTCGCCTTATGAAGCTGTTCAGATAGATAGAAGCTAGGAGCTACGAAAAAAAAGTCGTCAAGTATGTTATAAAGATAGCTTCCATAGGGCTTATAACACGTTTCGGATTAAAAAGACGGCGTTAATTAAATAGTTAATTTCTCGTTCTCCAGGGAACTGCCCGGAAGTGAAACGTATTTCGTTGTATTAAATCTGGGACACAAAAATGAAACTGTTGATGTTAAGTCCGCTTTTCCTGCTGTTGGTGATCGCGCCGAAGTGGTTGTTACTTCCATACAATCGTCACTCAAAATTGGGTAAGGAAATTTGAAATTATACACTTTACTTTTTCAGGATTTCACGATTTTATTTCAATTTTCAGCGATGCCATCAAAACTAAAAGTATTCCTGCTCCTCCAGCAGTTGCAACTGTTTTTAAATCACTGAAATAAAATTCCAACGGATTCTTATAATACACTTTTTCTCCAATTTTGAAAATAAATCGAATGTAATGAAATATAATTAAAATCCGTTGCCGACTTGATTTTGACAAAACTAGATAGCGATGAATCCAGAATTCCAACTTTCAGCCTCCTAGCATAAGTGGTTCCTGAGATATAGAAACCAAAATCTTACTTCTAAAACGCACTGCCTCCTTCCCTTTAGACTCCCTCCCCCCTCCCAAAAAAAAAGATACCAGCCGTAGCGTTCATCCAATATAACCTCCATTAAAAATTTGAATTTAATATCTCAACGGGTTTTTGAGCTAGGCGCCTTCAAACTGTTTTGCTTAAGGCGTACGTCTATGGCGGACAGACGGACAATTTTTTTCCCTTTTTTTGGGGCTTACTAGTTTTAAAATGTGAAAGTACAAAATTTCAGGGTAGCAAATTTTTTTTAAATTTCAGCTTTATCACGAAACTTTATTATTAAAACATAATAAAGTGAAAGGAGAAAAATGTCCGTCTGTCCGCCGTACGTAAACGCCTTCGATGGATGGAGTGTATCTCATCAACCCGTTGAGATATTAAGTTCAAATTTTTTTTTTGTAGTGGACCTCTTCAAGTGGTGACCCCCTAGGTGTGAGAGGGGATGGGGGGAGGCAGCTTGTGATGGAAAGTTGCAGATGTTGGTGGGTAACAATTTTTGTACAAAATAGAGTCCTATATCTTATGGAAGTAAATCTCCTTCAGAAAAAATAGAAGTAGGAGTAGGGCTCAAGAGTGGATGATGAGAAGCAAAATTTTCTGATTTTACTTTATTATTTTAATAACAAAGCATTGTTTTCGATTTTTAAAAAAAAAAAATTTGCTACCCTCAAAATTTTTTTTTTCACGTTTCATGACGAGTAGACACGAAAAAAGCAATAAAAAATTTCAGTCCGTCTGTCCGCCGTACGCCGTACGTCGACCGCTGTACGCAAAATCGTTTGAAGGCTCGTAGCTCCCAAACCCTTTGAGCTATTAAATTAAAATTTTTTTTATGAATAGACTGGGTAAGCCACTTGAAGTGGCCAAATTTGGAGGGGTGGGGGTGTGAGGGGGGAGGAGGGGGAAGTGTTTTAGACGGAAAATTTTGGTTTCTAGATCTCAGCAACCGCTCATGCTAGGAGGCTGCAATTTGGAATTTATATAGAGCTTCAGTAGTGGACCCATTTGCAAAAAAATTGCCGATATAGGTGAAGGGGTTTGGGAGTGGGGGGAAAAATAATGCGTCCGAAACGCAAAAAAGGTGAGATCGACACTTTCTAAAATCCATATCTCCTAAACGGTTAATGTCACAAAATTGAAACTTTATGAATATCTGTAGGTATACTAGGAGAATAGATCGGAAATAAAAAAATTTTTACCAGAAGTAGGCCTAATAGACCCCAAAATTTTGGAAGTGTGGTTGTAAAGGGGGAGGGTGGGGGAGGGTGAAAAGGAAAAAGTTCCGATTTTAATATCTCGACAACCTATAATGATATAAAGCTGAAACTTCGTATTTAGATAGAACTATATTAGTAGCATCTTGGAAAAATATAATTTTTTATAGGGGTAGTATGGTACGGGGGTGGGGGGTGTTTTTCCTATCTATAGAACGGCTTATGCTACAAGGCTGAAACTCGGTACGTTTATGTAAATCAACTAGAAAACTAATTTAGATAAAAAAAAATTTCAAATATACATTGGCGTTCGGAGGGGGGGGCAAAAAAAATTATCAGTGAAAATGGAATGCATATATTTTCACGGTTTTCGTCATATCTATTAGGTCTTCCCAAATATTGAATTCATTTTTATTCTATGGATTCTTTATATAAATACCTAGATAGCGTTTTCAGGATTTTTTGAAATTCGACCCCTAAGGGGGTGCAAAGGGGGTTGTAAACTTTTTCACGAATTCTACTATATCCACGTCTTATCAGATATTGAATATCTTTTCATATTCATGGGCTTGTGTAATAATCGCCTGTTTTTAAGTTTTTTCCTTTTTCCACCTAGGAGGGTATAAACGGGTTGAACACGTTTTCACGAGTTCCGTCATTTCTTTTAGAAGTGATAAGAAATTGAATTGGTTCCTACTTTCTCGTGCTGTCTTCATATTTACTTATTAACTCCTTTCAGGATTTTTGAACATTCAACCCCCAAGTGGGTGTAAGGAGGTTGCATATCTGGTGATATATCGAATTCATTTTTACTTCCTAAGGTTTCCTATGTAAAAAAGCCAAAAAGTCAATTTCAGTATTTTAGATATTCAATCCAAAAAGGTGTAAGGAGGTTGTATGCTTTTCAAAGTTTCGACATATTTCTTAGGTTCGATGAGATATTAGATCGCTTTTTATTTCCACATACTTTTTATATAATCGCCTACGAACCCATTTCTCAATTTTTCGATATTCAACCCCCAAGGGTTTGTATATGTTTTCACAATTTTTGCCATTCCTTAGTTCTGATGAGATGTAAAATTGATTATTACGGCCAACCAATTCACGATTTTTCGAATTTCCAGAACCAAGGAGATGTGAAGGGTTCGCTTACGTTTTCAGAATTTTTTCAAAATCCGTCTTGTCTCATGAGATTTCAGGTTGCTTCTTATGAAATCGTCTTAAAACCTGTTTCACAATTTTTTCGAAATTCAAACCCCAAGTGGAAGTAATGGGTTTGTATACGTTTTAACAATTCGTCATATCTCTTAATTCTGATAAGGCAACAAATACGTTTTTGCTTCTATGGGCTTTTAGTGTACATAATATACTGAAATTCGAATAGTCTACACGGACTTTTTCAATGTTTAATCGTCTAAAAATCTCTATTTTAAATATTTTTATATTAAGAACAAAATTAATTTTCCATAAGAAATCTAAAAATCTCGAAGCAACTCATGATACACTCCGACTTTTACCGCTCCCGAACTTTGACCCTAAAAATAACAAAGTTTCGCCCAGACTATTGGCAGATTTTTATATCTCAAACTCAGGTGACTCGGACCCGTCATCCCAACGTTGTTTTGTCTTAAAAGAAAAAATTCTAGGTTATATTTGTTACCGAAAAATTACTGAAATACCGTTTTAGTCACATTCGTAACCAAGAAGTCGTTCGAATTAATTTTAAGTCATATTTTTCCCTCCATTACTTCTCAGTTAAGTTAATCAGTCGCCTAAATAACTTTGAAGTCATAACTGTGGCCACAGGGGATAACTTGGTCACAGGGAATAACTTGGTAAATCGAAGAATGGTCAAAAAGGGATAAGTGTACTGTGGTCATCTCCCAAGACTTATACGCACTGTGAAGAAGTTGGCAACTCATGACCCCAATAGTTTCCGAGTTAAATCGGTGGGGGTTTCTTGGTTTCAAAAAACTGGATTTACAGGAATAGTTCAATGGTAAAAAGGTGTTACCCCGAAAAGTTTCGTTTTTAGACTTACCGAGTTATTCTCTGTGACCACAGATATTTTCTCTGTACATATTCACCTTATAACTAAATTGTTGCACCGACGTCGTATAGACGCAGCATTTGTAAAATTCATTGCTCGGCGTCGCCCTTGGTTGTTACAATATTTCGGGCCGATGAAAGATAATCGGCGGTAGAGGAGAAAGCGAGGGGGTCCAGTTAAAATAAATTACCCAAAAAAATGGGTGGGCTGACAAAGTCATTAATATTTATTCGGACATCCAATCAGCCTTTAAATCCCAAGGCACTACGAGAGCCTCTTCGCAACTTGTTGAGGATGTCATTGGGAGGATGAATAAAATGGGCAGATGTAATAAGGTGACCGTAGTCCGATTTCAGAGACATTCAATGAAATGAACCGATCTTTACAATACTAATCTTAAAGCAATCATTTTGGGACACTTTACGACTCGATTAAAAAAAAAATTGATTGTCCGACTCAAAGTTGAAAAAGGATTTGAGAAATAGTTATCGACAAGGCCATGGCGCGACTTGGGCTGCCACAGGACAATTCGGAACTGTACCTACGTCTATTAAACTGATAGATTAAGATGACCGTATAATGCACGGGTTTATTCCTTCACGGTACCATATGTTAGGGAACCGCATGATATATCCAAGAGTAGTATATTCATACTTACCTGAAAAGGACTCATATGTATTTTGCTCTTCACAGCATATTTGCTGAAATAGAAACAATGGTTTTTTCTCCAAAGTTTCATTAGTGTTGAGAACATTGATTACTTTTTTTTACCTTTCCTTACATACCAAGAACTACTCACCTGCCATCAAAAATGAACCGATTTCACGTTGCATGAAAAACGAAACTTAACTGAACAAGAAATGGTAAAAAATACCACTTCAGTATTTCAACGGATCAACAAGTTCTCTGCAATAACTAAAAGGGGTCTGCAGGTTGAAATCAACACAAAAGGTACGTTATTCACTTCAAAGTTGGATACTATTGAATGGTGTGAAATTTTCACTCTGAACTCAAAGGGATTCCTTTTTGCTTTTAATGGAAAATGGGGTTCTATGGGTTTAGTTTAATTTGAAAATGTATTGTAGTTTTGAAAAAAGTGCACAATGCTTTAGCGAAAGGCACTATAGTTGTGTTATCTATACACTTGTTGAACGAAAATGGTGCGTCTTGCAATATTAAGTCAAGTAGGTGCCACGTTACTCGTTAATCAAACCTTTTGCAATGGCATTACAATCCTGTTCCTGGAAAAAAGAACTTTATTGTTTCAATCGGATATTTCGGTGAAAGGATAGTTTTTATATTGTTAATATCAAAAAAAACTTTGGATTACAACATCATCCGAACCAATCATATCAGGAAGATAAAATTTGGTTTCTATATTAAGGATTAAAAGTGGAGTCAATTGAATGAAAAATTTTTGAGAGGGTAGGTGGAGCACGGAAGAAGGGGCAATTTTTCAAAAAATTTAATTTTTATATCTCAAGAATTGCACCAGATGTGAGCTTAAAGATTTAACAGGAGTTAGATCCAGTCGACCTCTAGCGGACAAAGTTTTGGGAGTGGCGGTGGAATTTTACATTTTTACGAATTTCAATATACATATGTATTCCCTCGGGAAAATGAGACGTCAACTCGCTTTCACTTCTAAAGGCTTTAAATATAATTGGTAAAAAATGGATTTAAGCATTTTCCGATATTTAATACCTAGAGGGTGTAAAGTATTGTTCAAGTTTTCACGAATTTTGGAAAATCTTTTAGGTTTAATGAGATCAAATTCACTATTACTTCTATGGGCTTTACATTTATAATGATCTAAAAGTTAATTTCAGAATTTTGCGACATTCAATACCTAAGAGGGTATAAAATGATTTTGTACATTTTTACGAATGCCGACATATCACTTAGGTCTGATGAGATATCGCCTAAAAATCGGTTTTAACCTTAAAGAGTGGCTATTTGGACCGTTAACTATTTGTAAAGTTATTTTTTAGATTGTCAGTCGCACAGTAACCTGCACCGTATTTCAGCAGCACCACCATAAGCATTACCTCTCATTACAATTTGCGTACTTGAATTATATCTACCTCAATAAATCCGATCTGTGAAGTCAATCTAAATCAGTTGCACAAGTATGCGATACACGCTATCGATTAGATACCACTCGTGCCATTTTAAATATTTTCCACTTCGAGCGATACAACTATCTGCTTGCGAACAAATTTCATAATTACTAAAATATGTTCGCCCAGAGCGTTATAACGTTTGGAAAATTAATTGGAATTTGCCTAATTGAAAATTGTGTTTTGTTGACAGGCTGCATTTAATTGCCAAAAATACTATCATTGAATGAGAATAGAAAAGGTTATTATTGATAGATTTGTAATTACGCTAAAAAGAACGTTTTAAATTACGTTCAAAACAAACTTTAAAATTGCAATGCAATTCTAATATTTGAATATTTATTTATGTACTAAATATATCCTTGTAATGATGTTTGTTTTATGAGCATTCCTGGAACTTAGACGTTCCTTTGATCGATCAAACACACTTTATAATTGAAATATCATTCCGGGCAAGCTTAATTGCATGTAAGAAAAAGTACTTCGGTAATTTTAAAGAAAATTATTTATTCCTGATTGACATAAGGTAACTTAGAACTGAGACCGACCTTTACTTGCTTTATAACTTTTAAACAAAGTATAATTCGATTTTGTTTATAAAACTGAAAATGTTATTTTGGAAGAATTATTAATTAGATTTTCTTTAGAAAGCTGAAGATGGAGTTAATGCAGAATTAGTATTTTAAATTCTGGTGAGTTAATTAGATTTTGATGCTCATGTTTCGGTGATATCATTTGGGAGTAGAGATGGGCAAAGCAGTTCCTTTTAGTGAAGTACTTCACTCCAAGTCACTCACTTTAAGGAACGAGTTTCGTGAAGTACTTCCATGGAACTCTTCGTTCCATCGTTCCTTCGTTTTCGTTCCTTCATTCCATCGTTCCTTCATTTTCGTTCCTTCGCTCCATCGTTCAGTAGTCACTAGATGGAACTCTTCGTTCCTTCGTTCCGTAGTCACTAGTCACTTCAATTGAAGTGTTCACGCACTCAATGAAACTCTTCGTTCCTTTGTTCCACACTTCAATTGAAGTGTTCGATCACTCTTACTACGTTTACATGGAGGATCGAAAGATCGATAGATCGAAAGATCCAAATTTGAATCGCGTATATGACTACACCGGATCGAAAGATCGAAACATGGGAAGATCGAAATGACAAGTAACATAACCTGAAATCTTTCTTTAATGGTACAAGTTCGAAGTGCAGTGCATAAAAATGTTAAATTTAGCAGTTTTGCTAATACTATGAAAATGATATAAGATAAATTTTTATTGTTAATGAATTTGCGACGATCGAACTTTCGGTCTTTCGATCTGCGTTTACATGAGAAGTTCGATCCGATTTCGACTCGATCCAAGTCGAGAAGTTCATTCGGATCGAGTCGATCTCATTCCAATCCGATCTGCGTTTACATGATATTTTGGAGGATTGAATCCGGATTCAATCCTCCATGTAAACGTAGTATATCTTTTTATACTCTAGATGAAATCATATAGAGTATTATAAGTTTAATCCAGCCGAAAAGTTTGTAACGCATAGAACCAAGCCTCGGACGGAAAAAAGTTACATATTATTTTTTGTTTATTTGTGCCCAAAAACCTCAAATCCGCCTGACGTCCGTCCGTCCGTCCGTCCGTCCGTCCGTCCGTCTGTCCGTTAGCACGATAACTCAAGAACGCCTTCACCTAGGATCTTGAAATTTTGAATCTGGATGTTTGGTTGAATTTGTAAGGCTAAGTTCGTTAACGGGCAAAATCGTCCTGTTCCTTCGGGTAGCTGCCATACAAAATGTCCTTAAAACACGTGTTCAAGAATATTGTTCGATAACTTCAGAAGGGTTTAAGCTACGGCATTGAAATTTTGTTTGTGTTATTTTTCCAATAGTTCGAGCTAAATGTATGATTATGAAGAAAATCCTGTTAGTCCTTCGTGTAGCTGCCATACAAATATCCTGTCAAAATGTATTCACTTAATTTAGGAAACTCACTATAACTCAAGTAATCTTTTAGCTACGAATTCGGAATTTTGTACAAATTAGTTTTGAGTAAAAACAAAGTTCGAGTTTACTAGTCAGCGAAATCCTTTTACTCCTTCTGGTAGCTGCCATACAAAATATCCTTAAAACAGGTGTTCAAGAATATTAGTAGATAACTTGAGAAGGGTTTAAGCTACGGCATTAAAATTTTGTATATGTTATTTTTCCAATAGTTGAAGCTAAATGTATGATTATGAAGAAAATCCTATTAGTCCTTCGTGTAGCTACCATACAAATATCCTGTCAAAACGTCTTCACTTAATTTACGGAACTTAGTATAACTCAAGTAATCTTTTAGCTATGAATTGGAAATTTTGTACAAATTAGTTTTGAGTAAACACGAAGTTCGAGTTTACTAATCAGCGAAATCCTTTTACTCCTTCTGGTAGCTGCCATACAAAATGTCCTTAAGACACGTGTTCAACAATATTTTTCGATAACTTTTGAACGCTTCAAGCTACGAATTTCAAATTTTGTACAAGTTCATTTTTAAATGGTTCCATGGAAAAGGATAAATATGTAAGAAATCAAGTGAGTCCTTCCTGCACCTCCTTCAAAAAGGACATTTTTTTTCGATGACTTACCCAGTTCAAGATATGCAACTAAACACTGAAAATTGTCTTTTAGTTTTGGGTAGCAATCTAATGGCAGTCCTTAATAAAGGACTTACAACATGCACACACGTAATTCTACTTTATCCCCAACTACAATATAAATCGGAGTTCAGTATTCATCTAGAGTATTATACGATTGGCTTGCAGCCGATCGTGACTGCAGTATGTTTTAACAGACGTTTAGTAGCCACCGGTGGGCTGTTGTGTGTGTGAGTTTTCTTCTCTAAACAGCCGCTCACTTAATCACACACTAGTCCTTCCTAAGTTCTAGTCAGACAGAAGTTCGTAGGGTTGGGGTGTGTGGATTTTCTCAAGCCGGTCTATAGTCAGGCAGGCAGTAGTTGTGCTTGTGGGTTGGGCAATATTCTTTCCTTCTTTTATAACAGTTCCCTCATAGAGATATATATATACTGGAGATGACAAGAAGCGTTTGAGTTGAAGGCGGACGTCGTCGCATTCACTTGCACACAAAACAACAACAAATTGACATAACGCTCCTGTTTTGTCTCACTCACTCTCACGCTAAAACAACAACAATTTGATATAACGGCCCTGGTTTGTCTCACTTCTCACCGTGTTTTTGACTTCAAAGCGCTTTATACAAAACCGATGGCTTGTCGTCTCCAGTAGCTCTATGAGTTCACTTGTGAACGACCCATTTTGAAAATGAAAATATCGCGATGTTATTGGTTAGTTCTCACGATTTCATATCTTGGTATTCGTCATCTTGTTTCGTTTTATGGTAAGTAGATGTATGTGGGTATATGTAACTCTTTTTGTCAAAGAAGAGACTTAATTAGTAATTTTAAAACACAACCTATTTTCTTCAAGATTATTCTTTCCTAAGGAACTCGGAAACGACTCTGCTTCGTCCTACGTTCATGGAACTTATATACCAACTCCTTTGTCTTTTTTTATGATATGCTTTCGGGTGGGTCCACTGTGCGCTTCGGTAGTCGTAAATCTGGTCGTGCGCGATGGTTGAATATGACTGTCGTGTGTGATCCTTTAAAACTGTGGCGTCATGGGTGTTCAGAAAATTGACTTTTGTAGTCGTTAGTTTTCTTGTTTGACCCTGAACATGACTCAGGTGGGTGATCTTCAAGTAACTGTTTCTTCCTGTTTACGGGACCATGGCCACGGCCAAGGGCGCCCATAGAGGGAGTCAAAAGGGGGCACTTGCCCTCACTTGCGTTTCACCTTCCAGTATTTTAAAAACACCATTTCGTCACTTGAATAATTCTTTTTTTTTAATATAGTGGAATTAAGACCTTTTCATTGTTCTATTACACATAATTTATTGAACTACTAACAAATAGTTACTAAGTCAACACCGTTTACTGTTTTCAAAACATCTTTTTATTTGTATTTCAAGAAATTTCACTTGTTAAAAATTAAGGTTTTGTTACTTACCGCAGAAAAATTAGATTGTAATTCAAATTTAAGTAGACAAATAAAATTAAGATTAATACGGTAAGGACATTGTTTTACTGGAAGACGTAATTGAATTTCACACCCAGGATTTTTTCTTCATAGAAGTTTGGTATGACTTATGAAAAATACAGGAAAACCAAAAGGTTTTAATGGTTTCCTGAAATAAAGTACCCATCAGCTCATATAAAATTTTTTTATACATCCTTTCGACTTTATGCTGGGAAAGAGGTGTTTTTAAACATGCAAATTTTTAAGGTATGTTGATTAAACTAGCAGGATCAGAAGATTAGTAACATTAGCACGTAACTTTATTAAAAAAAAAAGAATTGTTAAAATTAAAATAATGTGAATAACTTTGAAAGTTTTTGAGCTAGAGCGATAAACTTACCCTACTAACCCCGCTTCTTCTTAGCATTTACAACAGCTTGAACACGGTTACAACTAATTCCAAGGCTTCATGTTGACTCACCAGAAAGCACTAATTTGTTGAAAGACTTTTGTATGGCAGCCTAAAACAGTATCTTCTTTTCACTCTGTTTTCCAGTTTTGATTCTTTCAAAATAAGTGTAACTACATAACCCCCTTCCCGAGAATTTTGTCTTAACTTAATCACAAAAAAAGCTTTTATGCCCAATACGTTCCGTTCCGTAATTGAAGAGTTGAAATTCAAAAGGATGTAATTGCCAAAAATATGATTCCCAGGAAAATGAGAAAAACGTGTACAAACCTGTGAATTGTGCCTGGAGACTCTGTTTTTGCATTAAATGCAAGTTGTTTGCGTAATGTAACTAAGCATTGGTTATTTCTCGTAAAATCATGATCATTAAATTTATCAGATATATATATATGAATTTGATTGAGGTTTGCCCATAGAGCACTTTGCAAGGAAAAACTAAACTGAACTAAAAAAAAAAAATTGTTTGGCACTTAGACCCTTTGGAATTTCAACTCTTCAATTATCGCTCCTTCGCAACAAAATAGGAATCATTTTTATTAAGAACTTTTGTATGGTAGCTAATTGAAAGAGTACCGCAATATTGTCAGTTCCTGCAATATTTAATTAAAAAAAATTGTAAATTTCTGAACATAACCGTCATCACTTGTTTAGAGGAACTTTGTACTCGATGTACCCGAAAAAGTTGGGCGATTTTATTTATTAACGGATTCTAAGTAAAATTTAAACTTCTCTGTATTTTTCCTCTATTTCCCGGTGCGCAGATATTGTTTTGGGGGGGCAGAAAAGGTTCAATGGTTCTTAACTGAGTGAAATCCACATTCATTCTATTCGTCACAAGATGTAGCTCCCGAAATTGCAAGCTCCTTTTATAAGCCATAGTTCTGCCCCTCCCTACGAAATGTTGTATGTGCGCCCATGGCCACTCCACAAATGCTAAAAGAAAGGTGGCTTATAGTGGACTTTTGTGCTTAAATCTCAATTTTGCGGAACCGCTGAAGCTTGAAGCTTAATCATGGGTTTTCCAGTAAACCTGCTCTGTGCAGACTGGGTAGGAGATGACGACTCTCGATGTCCTGGTTGAATGAATCGTGATTATCTATTGCTTGCAGTTGAGACACTGTTGTTATCATGACGCTTATACAACAAGCAACATGTTGCTGGGAGTTGGGTTGTTATAAAATTATTCAAATTTGAAGGTGTATTTCTTCTTCAATTCCATTTTTATTAAATCTAGCATCTCAAAAATATCATTTAGAAAAAATGAAACATGTTTCTTGGTTACGCACTATATATTTATTAATCTTGTTTGAAAATGAGGATAAATTTTCATAAGCAAGGATTATTTAATTTTACGAATTATGATAAAAAATGCTAATAACATTCCATTCGAGATGAAAAGCTACACTGCAGCTGCACATCTAGTCCTTAATGCGATGAATCGTATATTCTGGGGTAGTTTTGAAATATTGTATCTTCCGTATATTAAGAAGTCTGTAGTTTAAGATGCATCACACATTACAGTATGATGTTCGTTAGACTCGGCGAAAAATTGTCCCTGCACATAATATTTCATAGTCAGAATATTATGCAAGCATTTTTACTTATGCATGTCAAGGATATTGCAAAAGGCAAAGAAGTGAAACAGAAAATAGGAAAAATAAAGAAAATGTTGTAAACTTTCATATTACTTGCCGTAAATAAACCGCATTGAGAATTACGTCCCTGTATACTTTCATTAAGGTTGGTAGAGTACCGTGTGTTTTATAGCAGTTGAGTTGGTATACTGAATAAATTTTAATACTATTACCGGAAAACCCTCTTTTCTTTACTCTACCTACATAATGGAATTGTGAAAATAAAACAAGTTGAGTAATAAACAAAATAGTGGAAGTTGGACTGGAAATTACGATAAAACTATTTTTTTCTGGCTCTCTTTATAACGCGTATAAAAAAATCCGATTACAGGTGGAAATTACTTTCGGCAACATTACCTTGAGGATTTATAAATTGCGCAACTTATCAATTAAAGCGATATGAAAGTATTGGAGTTTTATCAGTTAAATACCATGCTTCGATGTTTATTCAAATATATCAATTATTTCCGAAAACATGCTGGTTTCACGTGATCCGAACCTTGATTATAGTTCGAGTGATCTGAAAATAATTTTTTAGTTTATCTCACTGGATATGTTTCTTACTACGGTATTTCAATATTGGCAAACGTACCTGGCAATCTTCATAATTTCTTTTATTAAAGACCTTCAGTCAGACGCATAGTGACCTACACTGCATCTTGTCATTAAACACATTCCGGACTTCTATTCAAAAAAACAGAGTTTTGCATTTTACTTTATTATTACAATAATACAGTATTTTTTTTATTTTCAATAAAATACGTAAGCCCTAAAAGTAAAATATAAAAAAAATTCTAAAACCGAAAGCCTGTTAAAGTAAAAAAACAAGCCGATATCTCGGAATTCGTAAAGATCTGCACAATTATTTTACACCTTCATTAGCAGTTGAATATCGCATAATTTTGAAATTAAATTTTAGGTGCCCGTTAATATCCATTCAATTAAAAGAAAGATCAATATCTCGTTAGACCTAAACGATTCTTCCCTGAGGGTTGAATATCGAAAAATACTTATATCAGTTTCTAGACGATTATATTTCAAGCAATTAAATGTAAAAGCAAAATTCGTTATTTCATTAGACATAAGAAATATGTCGGAATTCGTGAGAACGTACAAAGTTACACCCACCCTATGGATTGAATAACGAAAAATCGGAAACAATTTCTAAGCGCTTATATACAAAGCCTGTAGAAGTAAAGATAATTCTCAACCTCAAAATTCATGGAAATGAATAAAACCATTTTCATGGAAAAAATAAAATAATTAAATTTTTAGTATATAGACATATATGCACAAAGTTTCAACTTTCTAGCAAAAAACACCCCAACTCTCGTCTTAAAAATTTATTTTGGTGCCCCTGCATTAGCTCTACACGGAAAAAAAGAAATATTTTTGACTGCCAACGACAAGGGTTCTTGTTACTATTGTGATGGTGAAATTACAGCTAACCATCATTTTTAGTTTTCAGTACCACTATAAAATGTTGTTATTAAAATGTAATAAGAAGAATTTAATTGTATTTATTACTATTTTTGTGTACAAATCACATTTCGCCATTTGTATAATTCCCAACGAAAGAGTGGTCAACACAATTAGAAATGTCAGTAATAAAAAATAGTAATATCTTTGATGAAAATTTGTTAAACCTACACAGTACAAATGTAAAAACCACAATATGGAATGTTTTGAGAACATTTTTTTTTTTTTTTTTTCAATTCAATCAATATTTATTAGTTTTTTCACTTATGTCTACCATCTTATAATTTATAATTTAGAGAACAGATAATTCAATATCTTAACAGCTAAATTAAATCAAGTTAGCACAGAAAAGCGAAGGATCTACGAGAATTTTAGTGAAATAAATTCAAGGAAAAATTTATACAAAAAACCTTGTGTAGTGAGTTTAAAACTAACTTACAAACTAACTTAAATTAAAGGAAAGCAAAAATAGTAAAAAGGTAATTAACTAACTAAAAACTAAAAACAAATTAGACACCAATACATGTCAAGTAGTAGGGTGTTATATGAGTGATAGTATTATCTGATTGTCGACTAGTTCCAGTCTTGTTACAAAAGATGAGTATCTGGTTGAAATTAATTCAAGTACAGTTTGCGCTTTAACTTTTGCGCTTTAACTTCTAGTGGAGAAGAAGAATGGTTTCTTCATTATTATTTTGAGGCACTTATTTTGTGAGACCTGAAGCTTGATTTGAGAACATTTGTTATGTAGCGTAAGCTTTGAAACATTTTCATAGTTCTGAAAATGTAGGAACGAGCATGAATGAATAGAGAATAATACTAATAGCAAAGAAAATGTTCTAGAAATATGTTGCGTTTTTAACAGTCCTTCGATTAGTAAAAAGTCCCACTTTTGCTGTCAATAGGTACCTACTCGTATAATACTATAAAAAAATATTTTTTATTGGAGTAAAATATGGCACAGGGTCATGTTGGGGAGATCGATTAAAAATATAACAGAAAAAAAACATTTATTTAGTTAATTTTTTTTATTTTTTATTGATTATTTTGTTTCCTTATTATGCTTAATTCTGTTTAATTGTTATTTTTGGTAAATATACTCAGTTTTTAATTAATAAAAAGGTACAATTCGCGCACCTTTTATACCAATTGGTAACACTTGAACTAAAACTTTCAATAACAAACTACATTTAATTAGTTTAATTGATTTATTAACACACTTGTCACTTGACTATCTTACAAAGAAGACGCGTCGAAACTGATTTATTCAAATCTACCGCAAAGAAGAGCGATTGTTTTTTGCTACTACAATTTTTGTGGTAAACGTTACATATTATGTGTACAGTGCACATGATTTGATGTCATACACCACAAAAAATTTGTCTGCTACACTTTCTTAGTTTGCATTACTTTTCAATAGTAACATACCAATTAGATATTCCAGAAAACTATTTATATGTATTATTTACATTGGTATTTTGGAAAATTAGAACAATTCTTAATGTTCATAGGTACATCAGAATTTGTAAGAAAATAGTAATGATAACATATTTACGTGTAAGGAATACATATTTTATGTTTTGACGTAAACTCGTAGCATTCTGTCCTTAGCGGTTCCGTTTTCCACCCTTATCCCCAAATGTTTCTCTCTATATGAGAGGTAATTCCAAACGAATTTTAAGGTCATATCTGTATGGCCCTTGGTACAACAAGGGGTCAACTCAATTTTAAATAGCATGAGAGGACTTGACTTTTCTGACCTCTTATTCTAATCGGATGCATTTAATCCCTTATGATTCAATAATATCCTCAATAATTTTAATAAAATCATAAAAAAAATCAATAAAATAGTTTTAATTCAATAAGGGATCATAAAAGTAAAACTCTCTCATGTTGTTGGAAAAATTGAGCTGACCTATTGCTGCACCAAAGGCTTCAGTTGTTCGTAATTTTTAAAAATAGATTTTTTGAAAAATGTTAATAACTTTTTTTAATCTTTTGACGTTAACCGTCCAGGAGATGTCGATTTTAGTATGTCTGGATTCGAGCCCTCATTTTCACTAGGACGCTTGTTTTTCATCCCACCCAACATCTTTCTACCGATATCGACCATTGTTTTTTGCGAATAGCTTCACTGTCATAGCTCTATATAAATTCCAAGTTTCAACTTCCTGGCATAAATGGTTCCTGAGGTATAGACCCCAAAAATTTTTGTCTAAAACGCTCCTCTCAGACTTGCACCCCAAAATGTGGACGCAGGGGTTACATCCATTTAAAAAAATTTAACTTAATAGTTCCAAGGGTTTAGAAACTACGAGCTTTTAAACGCGTTTGTGTACGGCGGACAGACAGACTTTTGTTTAAATTTTTTGGGTTCTACTTGTCCTCAAACGTAAAAATACAAAATTTGAAGGCATTAAAATTTTTTTTAAATTTCAGTTCGATCACAGAACATTATTAGGCTTCCTTTTTTGTGCCATTCATCCAAAACTTAGCAGGGTCGAAAATTTTTCTATAAAGCAACAAAAATACTGCTGTTTTTGTGATTTATTTTTTATGAATTTTTTCCCGAAGATAATTGGCGACATTAGTGCACTTTTTGATGATTTTTCGCCCTTGTAGGCACATTGCGGCAAAAATATTAAAAAAAATTGGCCTAAACTAGCCTACTATCTTTGAGAAAAATTATAAAAAATCACATTCAATTGTGGTTTTATATGGAAATTTTCTACCCTACTTAGCTCTAGATGAATGGCGCAGAAAACACACCTATTATAAAAATAATAAAGTTAGATAGATGTTTATTGCGTTCCAAATAATGTTTATAAAAGTATTTGTACAATATCTCTGTTCAATTGGTGCTCAGATCGCATATCTTTTCAAACCATAAAAATTCATAATGTTTCTTTTGTGCATAAACTTAAAACTATTTGTGGTTAATGTTTTTAATTTGATAATAAAGTTAGTGGTAGTATAATAGTAGCTTCAATCTAAGTGTCTGTTTTATGCTAATTTGGATTTCATATACATATAAACATATTTATAACGCAAGAAATATAATCCCAAATTTATAAAATTGTTATTTATTAAGGGGGTTGTAAATTTAAAAATCTGCCTATGCTCTGGGCGAAATTTTATTATTTTCGGGTCACAGTTCGGGAGCGGTCAAAGTCGGAGTATATCATTAGTTGTGTCTGTGAAAAGCGATCTAATATCTCATCAAACCTATAAATGTGTCGAAGCTTTGAAAAGTATACAAGCCCCTTACACCCCTTAGAATTGAATGTCCAAAAATAATGAAATCGACTTTTTGGCGCTTATATAGGAAACCTTAAGAAGTAAAAATTAATTCGATATATCATTAGATCTAAGCAATATATAAGAATCTGTGAAAAAATATGCAACCTCCTTACACCCACTTGGGGGTTGAATATCCAAAAATCCTGAAAGGAGTTAATAGAAAAATATGAAGACAGCACCAGAAAGTAAAAACTAATTCAATTTCTTATCACTTCTAAAAAAAATTACGGAAATCGTGAAAACGTGTTCAACCCTTTTACACCCTCTTAAGAGCTGGAAAAGGAAAAAACTTAAAAACGAGTTTTAGGCGATTATTACGCAAGCCCATGAAACTGAAAAGATATTCGATATCTGATCAGACCTGGGGGATATTGTTTCCGATCTATTCTCCTAGTATACTTACAGATATTCATTGAGTTTCAATTTTGTGACATTAACCGTTTAGGAGATATGGATTTTAGAATGTCTTGATCTCGGTTTTTCTACGTTTCGGACGCAATATTTTTTTTTTCTAGTCATAAAACGTGAAAAAAAAATGTTTCAGGGTAGCAAATTTTTTTTTTTAAAAATCGATCACAATACTGTATTATTAGAAAATAATAAAGTAAAAGTAGGAATATGATGTAACGAAGTATTGCAATAAGCTCACGTATATTTTTGTTTAAATAATAAAACTAATTTCGATAATTAAAGAAAATATGTTCAATTATTAAAATATCAAGGCACAATTTCTTGGAATATCGTAACCATACTAAGATTACCAAATTCTTCCTCTCTTTATCTATCGTAACAGTATTTAAAAACTAATCTAATAAATTAATGATATCGAAATGTGTTTAAGGAAAGTAGCACCTATTATACCTACTCGAACACGAAGTTTATAACTTTACCTGTCTCCCACCCGCAATGTCCTTGGGGGTTTGATTAAAGATATTTCCGAGTGAGATTTTTTTTACTTAAGCTTATCAAATTTTCTTATCGGTCTAATGCATGCTCAGAACGTGAATTCATGTATCGATAATAATTCATGTAGGTTTCCAACGATATACAAATTATATTACGTGTTGCTTATTATCCCTATCGCATTGATTTAAACTAGATTAAATAATATGACATATATATTTGTGTGTAAACCTAGAACAATGTGAAATGTGGATGAACGGGGTTTTTGTAAGATTAAAATATAAAAACTCTTTGAAGGAAATTAAATTCTCAATTTATTTTGTTCACTTTTTTCGTTCATTTCTTTTTATTTGCGCTAGATTTTAATTTGGATTAGTTGATTGAGATAGGATGACAGGTATTTTATTTAATTTACAATGAAATCACTGTTACTCACTAGGACATAGTATTTTTGATAAATTCGTCACTGGAAAACACACCTAAAAGTGATAAGCTTATATTGAAACTGCACTAATAGTAACAAGTAAACTTTGCGGTAGAATTTCTGAGGAATAAATACTTGATGACTGACACAAAGCCTTTATCTGTCGAATATTTGACAGGAAATGTAACAAAAAGTGTTGTGAGAACTGAATAAGAGCTCCGTAAATCATTTTGATGAAATTAAGCGAACGATGATCGAAGACTGGAATTTTAGTGAAGAAGATACTATCAAAATCTTGGAAATCCATAAATACGTGCACCTGATCTTTTAGCTCTTAGCATTTGGTCTGCCTAATTCACCTATTGCATGGATTTCAGGATTTTTTTTGTATAACCGTATAACCGTTTTTTTTGTATCACAAGTAGTTCTCATTTAATTAATGCTGGAGTCCCTCAAAGTTCCGTCCTTTAATCTACTTGATTTTTAAAATATTTATTAATATTTATTAACGACAATTACAGAAGCGTATCGTAGTTCCTATCTAAGACAAGATATACTCATTGCACTCAGATATATTTCAAATTACTTTATTATTTTTTAATAATAAAGTTTTGTGATCGACCAGAAATTTCAAAAAAATTTGCTTCCCTGAAATTTTTTATTTTTACGTTTTAGGACTAGCAAACCCCAACAAGTAAAAGAAAAGTGTCCGTCTGTCCGCCGTCCGACGTTTGAAGGCACGTAGCTCACAAACCCGTTGAGCTATTAAGATGAAATTTTTATGATCTGTAGATTGGGTGGACCCCTATAAATGGTATCTTTCAGTGGTGTGGGGTGTGAGGGGGAGGGGGAGCGTTTTTGACAAAAATTTTGGTTTGTAGATCTCAAGAACCACTTACGGTAGGTGGTCGAAACTTGGAACTTATGTAGAACTATGATAGTGGACCCATTTGTAAAAAAATGGTCGACAGGGGTTGAGGAGTTTGGGAAGGAGGGGAAATATGCGTCCCAAACATTTGGAAGCTGGGATTGAAACTTTTTAAAATCCATATCTTCGAATGATTAATGTCAGAAGGTTGAAACTTTGAGGTTGTCTTAAGTGATAGGAGATTAGACAAACATTTTTAAGGGTGTTAGTAGGGTGTGAAGTTGGCGGGTGCAAAATATTAGATTATAATACTTTCCGAACCAACTGTACCAGGAAAATAAAATATGGTATACGTATATAGAATTGCAAGAGGAGTCCATTGAATGTAAACATTTTGAGGTGGGAGGCGGAGCACGGTTAGCCATTTTTCAAGAAATAAAATTTTCATATCTCAAGAACCGTACCAGATATGATCTTAAAAAATGGGAGGGGTTGAAAGGGGAAAATTCTGATTTTTATTTCTTGAAATCCGCAAAGGATAGAATGCTGAAAATTAAGGAATTTATTAAGCCACCATAGAGACACCACAGAAAAAGAGAATAACCAGGAGGCTATTTCGAACGTTGTTTTCTAGTTCGTCAACATACACGGCATCTGAGCATTAAGGTATCAGTTAAAAGGCCCGAAAAATGCCTCAATTTCAGGCTTTTTTTTTGGATATAAAATAAATATATATGGAAAAAACTATTAGCTGGTTTTATAGAGGTACAACTGAAGAATAATTGTGAATTCTTTCATAAAAAAAATATTGCAAAATAGCGGCTCCAGCTCCCATGATGTAAAGCCGCGATCGGCGTGAGTTGATGCACGTGGTACCTTCTACAGCCTTGGCAAGTGATCTGAAATCAAAAATCCAAAAAATTTATGAAACTAGATTAAATTTGCTAGGCCCTATCGTTTTCCGATTTTGAAAAAACGCCCTGAGACTAAAATGGCAGCTATTTGAAAAAAAAACACTTTTCACTCTTTTTTTGGTTTAAAAATTCAAATAAAAAAAATGTGCAATAAAAAAAAACTCGACGTTCATTTAGTTTACTTTCTTTTAAGCTTTTATTCATTGAAATCGGTTCATTAGTTGAAGCTGTAGAACGTACCGCGCTCCGGAAAAAATGGTTTCGAGAAAAACGCGTTTAAAGTTTGACGTTATAAAAAATCGTATTGCATGTCGGCCGACCGTTCCACAAATCGGTCTGTAACTCGTGAAATACATTCGATATCGAAATATCCTTTTGTCCACGTACTCTCAATAACTTAAGGATGCAAATTAATAAAAAAAATGAATTTTTTCATCGTCATGAACTGATACCTGGCCTTAAACTCGTTCCGTACTTTTACCCATGAAATAAATAAAATTGTGCCCAGACTGTAGCAATTTTTTTTTATTAATTTACGTACTTTTTTTCCAATAGAAGATTCAATAGAAGTAAACGCGAATTCGATCTAATTAAACCCAAAAGATTTTCGGAATTCGTGAAAACTTGAACAATACCTTACACCCCCAAGCGGTTTAATATCGAAATATACTTAAATCGGTTTTTCCCCGACTATATTTAAAGCTTTTAGACGTAAAAGTGAATTCGATATCTCAATAGAAAGAAAGAAATGTAGCGGAATTCGTGAAAATGTACACAGCCACTTTAAACCGCCTTATGGATATCAACAAATTTGGAAATACGTTTCTAGTTTTTAACTGGTGCAGACAAAATAGAGTCAAATTCAAAGCATGGAAAACGTAGTACGCAGAGAAAAATACCTGTAATAAATTCTATAAAACAGTGTAATGAATTAAAAAAAACCCCGTTGCCATAAGATTTATTGCAAATGTGGTGAAATTTGAACAAGTGTAGTACTATTGTAGTAAAATTAACGAACATCATAAACATATCATGTAGTAAAATTTACTAAAAATGTAGTAACCTTGCTAAGGTAATAAAATTTACTATACAATCGTAATTACACTGAAAGAAAATATTCGAATTACAGTATGTAGTAAATTTGACTAAAATAATAGTGAATCTGTCGAATGTAGTACATTTCGTAAAGATAGCAATAAATTTTACTAAAAAAGCAGTGTGCTTGATGACAGTAGTAATAAATTTGACTAAAGTTTTAATGAATTTGACTAATGCGCTAGTGTTTTTGAATACGGAAGTAGTAAGTTTGCAGAAGTGTGACGACGCCCATTTATTGCACATTACTTACTTGTTGAGTTGAATTGAGTGATAGTGATCGTTTTTGTTAAATTTTTGTTTTATTGAAGTGTTTTTCGCGGTTTCTTTCCTGTTTTCGGTAAACAGTGTTATAAATATCACAAAGTGAACTGGTTATGAATTTTACTATACGTAGTAATGCATTTTACGCTACATGGTGAAAAATTTCACTATAGTTGGTAAGGAAATTTACTATACTTGGTAATTATTTTGACTACACTGGTAATACACTTTATTAAATTTTACTACACTTGTTAATGAATTATACAGTGCGATTTAAAATATTTGTAATAAATTTTACTAATCTGTAATAAATTTAACAGCAACTCTTTACTACAGAATTTTATTACATGTCATAGTTTTCATTGCGGGTGTATTGGGTTGGAATTTCATTGCATTTGTAATCGAAATCATGACATTTTTTGTTACATTTCATTACACTTTTCTCTCTGTGTACTATCTTTCAAGCCTCAAAACTATTCCAACTATTTGATTGGAGCCGATCATGACTGCAGTATTTTTATAAATAAATTTCGAAAATAAAACCATATTCACTTTAGAGATAAACGTTTTATTGCCTTTTCCGGATAAAAGATCGTATTATTAAAAATGCTACGTAAATCGAACGTCCTTTACTTACTTTCAAATTAAACTAATTTAACAACACAATTTTGAATTAAGAATTTCTTGATATAAGTGTTTAAATAAAAGCAGTGTTTAAAGCTGCAGTCCTTCTTGAAGTTGTTGAACAAATTCTTTAAGCATTCGCCAATAGTTTTATTATCGTAACTCCCACGAAGGCCTTATTTGATATGTTGCAATAAAAACCCGTTTTATATTTGAATGCAACAAAATGTTAATGATCTGAATCGACGGATCATATTTTTTACTTTATTATTTTTGAATAATAAAGAATTATTATCGACCTGAAATTTCCAAAAAATTTTGTATTTTCACGTTTTAGGACTAGTAAACCCCAAAAACAAAACCGCAAAAGCGTTTGAAGGTGCGTAGCTCTCAAACCCCTTGAGATATTAAGTTGAAACTTTTATGGTAGGTAGAATGGGTGAACCACTACGAGTGGTATCTTTTGGTGGAGAGGTGGTGTGAGGGAGGAGAAAGGGGGAGGAGGGGGTAGCGTTTTAGATCAAAAATTTTGGTTTCTAGATCTCAGGAACCACTTATGCTAGGAGGCTGAAAGTTGGAACTTATATAGTACTACGATAGTGGACCCATTTGCTAAAAAATGGTCGATAGGGATTGAGGGGTGTGCGAGTGGGTGGGAAAAACGCTTGAAAGCTGGGATTGAAACATTCTAAAATCCATATCTCCTGAACGATTGATGTCAGATATCTGAAACTTTGTAGTTGTCTTAAAAGATACTAGGATATTAGAAAAGGGTTAATATTTAGGGGGGGGGGGGGGGTAAGGTATGGGGGAGGGGGTGAAAAACTTTAAATTACAATATTTTCCGACTCAATTGTGCCAGGCAGATAAAAGTTGGTTTCTGTATACAGAATTACTAGTGGAGTCTACTGAATAGGGGGTGGTGAAGCGCGGAAATGGGGGGACAGCCATTTTACATAAAATTAAATTTGTATACCTCAAGAACCGTATCAGATATGATCTTGAAAATTTTACAGGAGTTAGGACTAGTACACCTCTAACCCAAATTTTTTTTTTGAAGGTCTTGGTGTAGGGAGTGATGGTGGGAGGGGGTGGAAATGAAAAAAATTCTGATTTTAATTTATCGAAAGCCGCAAAGGATAGAAAGCTAATAATTGAAAACTGTATAGAGCTACTATAGAGACATCCCAGAAAAATAATAAATTAGGTTATCAGTCGCATAGAAACCTACACCGCATCTCAGCATTAAACACGTTTCGGACTTGAACCCATAAAATAATAAAGTTACGCCCGGACTGTTGGCCGATTTTTGTTCTTGGTTAAGGTGACGAAGTTTGTAGCCAATATTGTTTGAGAAAAGAACGTATTTTTCTTTCAATAGAATTTATGATGACCTAACTAGAATGTTGGGGCTAGAGACAGATTTATCAGAAAATCATATGTACTTTGTGCTTTTTTCGAATTTATCTGTAGGAGAAAAGGGATGGCGGTGGTCTGCTTCGTCCGTCTAGCAACGCATTCTGGACTTTCGTAATTATTGTCGTATATTCTAAGACGAAAACCAGCTTTGGTGAAGAGATCTATTTACTTTTCCTTTACCAACTATTATGAATTGACATTGCATGAAAGGGGTAAGATTCACAATCATCTTTAAAATAGGAACATGAACATTTTCCATTTATCGCTTTTTATCAATCGAAAAATTGCTGTGATTTCAACGCATTTCCGAATGACCATATCTTAAGTGCTACGATAAAAGTTTCAATTGAGTTGGTTTCGCAATCATGCGTTTCGTATCGATATGAAGTAATTGAGTAAACTAAAAATCTGTAGTGCACTTGAAAGATAAACAATAAGTCTATATAATGCCAAGTAGTTTCAAAATAGTGCAATCATTTTCTATCCAGCTTTCTATCGAAATGAAGCTGCTATTCTTGGTAATTTGTGTGATAGTGTCTGGAACTAGTGCAAAGGACTGGTGGGAAAATGCGAATTTCTATCAAATTTATCCACGCTCGTTTAAGGACAGTAACGGTGATGGAGTAGGCGATCTTAATGGTAAGACAGGTACTAAATCAATGGATCTTGTTTTATTTGGTATTCTTTTTTTTCCAAGGAGTGGCTCAGAAGCTACAGTACATCAAAGATCTTGGCATCGATGCAGCTTGGCTTTCGCCCATTTTCAAATCACCCATGGTGGATTTCGGTTACGATATTTCGGACTACTATCAAATTCACTATGAATATGGAACTCTCGAGGATTTCGAAAATTTACTGAAAAAGGCAAAGGAGGTTGGAGTGAAGATAGTTTTGGATTTGGTTCCGAATCATACAAGTGACGATCACGAGTGGTTTAAGAAATCTGTAAAGCGCGATGGAAAATATACAAATTATTACGTTTGGCACGATGGGATCAAGGATCCCGAAAATGCAACGGCTCGGCCAAAACCCCCAAATAATTGGGTAAGCGCTTTCCGATATTCGGCTTGGGAATGGAACGATCAAAGGCAGCAGTACTACTTACACCAGTTTGCCATAAGACAGCCAGATTTGAACTATCGCGATGCAAATGTTGTTGAAGAAATGAAGGATGTGATACGTTTCTGGCTAGGAAAAGGAGTGACTGGCTTCCGGATTGACGCTGTTCCGTTTATGTTTGAAATCCAAGCTGATGCAAATGGCAACTACGAAAATGAACCAGTTAATACCAATTGTCCTAATGCTGACGACTATTGTCACACGCAACACATCTACACCAACGATCAGCCCGAAACTTACGACATGATCTTCCAGTGGCGTGCAATTCTGGACGAATTCAAACAACTTAACGGTGGCGATACGCGAGTTATGCTGACCGAAGCGTACACAAGTTTGGAAAAAACTGTGATGTTCTACGGCACTGAAACTCGAAATGGATCTCATGTTCCATTCAATTTTGAACTAATCAGCTACACGAATACTATGAGCACGGCCGCGGACTTTTCAAACCGAATCGATTCTTGGATCAGTCGAGTACCGAAACATCAGTATCCGAATTGGGTGATGGGTAACCACGATAACAAGCGTCTTGCTTCACGTTACGGAAAGAATAGGTCCGATCTTTTGAATATCATGCTTCAAACTTTGCCGGGAATCGCAGTTACCTATAACGTAAGGTGTTTGATCTTGAAGTTCTACGTTTGAATATAGTCAAGGTGTTTTTTTTAAGGGTGAAGAAATTGCCATGACAGATGTCTTCATATCGTGGGAGGAAACGGTCGATCCGCAGGCTTGTAATACAGACAAGGACGTATTTAATACGTTTTCGCGAGATCCGGCACGAACGCCATTCCAGTGGGATGCCTCGAAAAATTCGGGTAGGTATTTTACTGGGTATTTAAAGCATAGTCCGAAAGAGGTCCTTTCACTCTGCTAACTGAATTTGCAAGTAGCACAAACTATTGATTATTATTATTTACCCATAATTACCAACCCCGCAAATACTGTGTTCTATTCTCACTTCGCGATCTTTATCTCATCTGCAGAAAGTACAAGCTTCTGTTCTATTGTCCCATTCGTGAAGTTTTTAAATCAATAAAACTTTATATCAAATTCAGGCCTCGAGGATACAACACCTTCAATCGTCTTGAAGCTTATTTCTCAGCAAATAATAATTAAAAATTAAAAATTTCGTTCCAGGCTTTTCGTCAGCTTCGAGAACATGGCTTCCAGTTTCGGCAGATTACAAACTTAACAATGTCCTAATGCAGCAACATGCACCTGTAAGCCATTTAAATATCTTCAAGAAATTGACAAGACTGCGCAACGAACCTTCTTTCGATAGCGGCTCATTCGAAAAGACGGTAACCGGCGAAGACCTGCTAGTTTACAAAAGGTGAGTGGAAATTGCGGTATTGAAATTTTAAACTAAAAATTTGAATCATGCTTGATTTAGAGAACTTAGTGGCAGTGATGCCTACGTTGTTCTGTTGAATTTCGGTAAGAAGGAGCAATCTATAAGCTTGAAGTCCATCTATCCTACAATTAGCGATCGGCTTGAAGTTATTACAACATCTGTTCAATCGAAATATAAAGACGGGTAAGCTTAAATTTAAAATTATAAATATTTATGTTCACAAATAAAACAAATAGATTACTAATTTCGATTATTTAAACAGGGACATCGTGCCATCTTCGACGGTTACAGCTTATGCAGAAGTTGGTACCGTGTTTGTATCTATTAAATGAATTGTTTAATTATTATTTGAACAAATAAAAATATAAATTTTTTTTTATGAAAATAATAAAGATAAAGTAAAATTGCCTTATGATCTGATCCATGACTACATCTCTATTATATTAATTTTAAATTGGATTCATATCAGATTGGATTCTCATCAGTTTTAAGAGAGATGGCGATTATTGTAAAAACGTATGCAACCTCCTTGCACCACTTGGGGGCTTAACATTAAAAAATCTTGAAATTAACTTTTAGGCGATTATACAGGAAGTTCATGAAAGCAAAAAGCAATTCCATACCTTATCACACCTAAGGGATATGACGGAATTCGTGAAAACGCGTTTACACTCCTTTACACTCTCGTTTGAGTTGAAACGATAAAAAATTCTGAAAACGGTTTTAGGCTTTTATACCTAATCAGACACAAGCGATATGGCAGAATTTGTTAAAGTGTATACATTCCCTTTACATCAGCTTAGTGGTTGAATTTTAAAGATCCTGAAAACAGTTTCTATGTTAAGGCATTTATTTGAAACCCTACAGAAGTAAAATCACTTCAGTATTTCAGAAGACCTAAGAGATATGGCGAAATTCGTGAAAATGCACACCATGTTCGGTGATTTTACTTTATTATTTTCTAATAATATAGTATTGTGATTGATTTTTAAAAAAAAAATTTGCTACCCTGAAATTTATTTTTTCACGTCTCATGACTAATAGACACGAAAAAAGCAAAAAAAAATTTCAGTCCGTCTAGATCTCAGCAACCGCTTACGCTAGGAGGCTGAAACTTGGAATTTATATAGAACTTTGATAGTGGACCCATTTGCATAAAAATTGTCAATATGGTGTGCAGGGATGTGGGAGTGGCGGGAAAAATAATGCGTCTGAAACGCAAAAAAGCTGAGATTGACACATTCTAAAATCCATATCTCCTAAACGTTAATGTCACAAAACTGAAACTTGATGAACATCTGTAGATACACTTGGAGAATAGATCGAAAATAAATTTTTGAGTGAGGGCAATGGCGTATGGGGGTGGGGGGTAAACAACTTTACATTACGATATCTCACTATAAACTCACAATAAAATTCGGTTCGTGTATAAAGGTTGACAAATAAAGTTTTGCTGGAAATCAATTTTTTTAGGGGGGTCATGGATCATGAAAGTGGAGGGAGACGAATTTTTCTAAATACAGTGTAGCACAGATGCTTAAAATTTTTACCAGAAGTAGGACTAATAGACCCATAGCAGAAAAAATTATAAATTATAAATTTTGGTGGTGAGGGTGTAGAGGGTGAGAGTGGGGGAGGGTGAAAAGGAAAAAGTTCCGATGTTTATATCTTGAGAACCTATAATAATATGAAGCTGAAACATAGTATTTAGTAGAGTTTAGATATAGTAGTAGCATATTGTAAAAATATAATTTTTTATAGGAGTGGTATGGTACGGGGGTGGGTGATGTTTTTCCTATCTATAGAACGGCTCATGGTACAAAGTTGATACTTGGTATGTATATGTAAAACCACTAAAAATGTAATTTAGATAATAAAAATTTCAAATATTCATTGGCGTTAGGAAGGGGAGGTGAAAAAATTAATCAGTAAAAATGTAATGCATATATTTTCACGATTTTCGTCATATCTATTAGGTCTTTCCAAATATTTAATTAATTTTTATTTTACGGCTTCTTCATATAAATACCTGAAAAGGATTTTGAGGATTTTTTGAAATTCGACCCCTAAGGGGGTGTAAAGGGGTTGTATACTTTTTCACGAATTCTGCCATATCGGCCAGGTCTGATCAGATATCGAATATCTTTTCACTTTCACGTGCTTGCGTAATAATCGCCTAAAACTCGTTTTTAAGTTTTTTCCTTTTTCACCTCCTAAAAGGGTATGAAAGAGTTGAACACGTTTTCACGAATTCCGTCATATCCAGGCGCAGATAACTTGTCACACTTGAGCAATTTGTAAATTAAATTTTTTTATAATGTAATAAAGTTTCTAAAGCTAATAGGCTTCAATTCGTTTTATATCGGTTTTTTGGCATTTTTTTTAAATATTTTGGAAGCGATAACAGTCGGAAATCTTAAGCAATGAGGTATTCGATTTGAAGTTTCATTATACCTATTTTTACTTTTATTTTTATTCTTAATATTTTTATACATTTTATTATTCAGATTTTAGATTATAGATCTTTAATTTCATTTCCCACGTCCTACGAAATCAGATAAAATCATCACGAGTCAAGAAGGATCTAACTTCGCCGTTTTAGACACATATTAAATACAATAACTTGTTGCAAGTGGAAGGAACATACCAGTATACAACATCAACACAATTATTGCTGGCATCATTAAATTATGGAAGAATGTCAAGTGGTGTGCCTCGATTCGGAAAAATTTTTAAATATTTATTTTTTAATAGCTTTTCAGTTATTTCAAATTAAATTTAAAAAATGTTCAAAGTTTAAGAAGTAGGTACCTTTTATTTTTTTTTTCATTACTCTAAATAATACTTATGTGTTAATTGTTATGTTTATAACATAAATGAAATATATTTTTGTTTCTTTAAAAGTAAGTGCACAAATTTAATTATTGCACATCATTTGATATAATTCCAATAATACCTAAATTCCAAACTCGTTATTTTTGTCCAAAATTAAATATAATTTATTGCAAAAAATAGGCTTTAGAAATTAAGAGATTTAAGGAATTGGCGCAAATAAAGCATATTTTAAAACTTAAAAAACAGAGCAGATTTTGATTAGCAATATGAGTATGATTTTCATTCATAGCTCAGCCACTTTGTAAAGCTTTGAGGGCGACTGGAACCGGGAAGTATTGACAAGTGTAATAACTAAATTGAGCGATATTAATAAAGTGATTTGTTTTGATTGACTCAAGTTGTTTTGCTTGAAACGAACCTGAAGGTCGCAAGAATGTACTTAAATTAACCTCGCTACTAATAAGTTCTATGATTTCTGTGAGATAGATAATAAAGAGAATATAGCGCTTCACTATGATCAAATCCATACATCTCTCGAATAAAACACCCCAATGTACGCTTCATTAAAAATATACCACAATATCGATCATTCTTTTTTTCGGAGTTATGAAATTTCAGATGAAAATATACTTCGATAATTAATCATGATCCCTAATAATTAATGGTCAATTTCCACGCTCGACCCACTTGAAATTGCCACGACATTTTCTTTCTAATGAAAATTAAAAGTGGAAATCGGAAAAGAAACAAAAACTCTTAGCCCAAAAAAAGAAAAAATGATAAAAGTGCCTTTTGTTTCTAAAACTTTTTCATCATTTTTCTCAGCGCGAAATAATGAAATGAAAAATTTTAAGTTTTCTGGTCGTGTATTTTTCGTCTTCGTCGTTTCTTAGAGAAAATCTGTCACGTCTATCATTAGGAACGACAAAAGTATCTTATGAAAATTTGCTCAAATTTTCTTTTTATAAGAAAAAAATAAAGAAAACAAGAACCCACCCTTCTTCTCCTTATTTTTCTTGTAGAAGAACACTCCTTAACATTTATCACCACCCTCTTATACACCCCACATACTGGTACTTACTCGAAAATGGATAGACAGCGCTCGGAAGACGCTATATCCCATGGCTCAATTAACTTTTCATTTCCTCAAGATTACGACCAAATCAATCTTATCGTGAAGAGCTTCTGAAAAGAGTGACGGGCGAAATACAAAAATACGATGAGCAAAAGAAAAAAATTCCCCCATCGAGCCATTAGCGTCTAGGCCCACCACCAGGATGGGGGCTATCTTGAGATACGCTGATGGTGACATTAATCATCACTTTGCAATTTTTCTAATACCATTGCCATACAAGAAGATAACGCGATTCCGATAATATCGCGTTTTTTGATTGATAACATTCGATGCTTGTAAACGTACGAGTTTCACCGGTGAGCTGAGTGGTGAGTGGCATGAATGTTCAAGCTGTCAGCTGGAATCCTCGTGCAAGCCCAACTCACCCACCTCATATCACCTTCGCAATCTATCACGCAATTATGAGTTGTTCAATGCTCGATTTTGATGGAATGGAAGGCAATCTTTAAGTAAGTTTACACTTTAAATCGCCAGAAAATTATTAATAGCACTCACAGTTTAGATTAAGCAAATCCTCAATTGTGATAGCATGCTGCTATCTTGGCCTGATGATAATTTGTTTGATTTTGTGGCTTAATTTAGACGAATTGTTTGCTTTAGGTCAATGTCGTAATATTGATTTGACGGATTTTGCTAAGCTTGTGCCAAAGTTGGTTATCATATCTAAATTGGTCTTGAAATTTCGCTAGCTTTTAGTAGCAAGTATGTATGTCAAATTTTGGGTAGCCACTTCAGTAGCGAAAAAGTAATGAATTCATCAATTTACTCATAATGAAATTCATGAGCTCTGGACTACAGGACTAAATTTGTTGTTCTTATGCTGAACTTCTTTACGAATTTCTTAATTGTTCTAATAACAAAGTTATAAGTTCACTAATCCGCCACCATGAAGGCCGACGGATTATAGTGTATACATAAGGTAAAAGAAAGAATAACATATTGTTACATGCAACCCTGGCAACCGTTTAATTCGATCAGTTTCTCGTGAGAAAAACAGCAAACTCCCAATACCCAAAGCAGGGAAAACAGCCGATTGGCTACACACGAGGCCAAATCTATGGCAACGTTCGATAGCGTTCGAGAAGAATGACTTTGCTGCTTATGGGTTGTTACTCTATTCACATACACATACAGCAGAACAGTGTGAAGGTCTCTCGACTCCTCTCGCATGCAGAGTATACTTCTGGAAAGTTCTAATCACACCACCGATTATTCAAGAAGGCGCTCGACTACGGCGCAAGAGCTTTCAGTACTTGCATACAACACAATAGTTTTCTGCTAAGTTGAAGCGACAGCCAGCGAATATTACGCGGAAGTAATATTCGTGATCGAGTTGAGGTAGCACCGTACAAGAATTGTGATGATTTCTCCATAACAGGAACAGCTTATACTGAAAAGTTTAAACTTAGTACATATATCGATGCAGGAAAGCGAATTTAAGTTGAACATTTCAGAAAAAAATTATTAAAAATCAGCTAATGATCCGATTTTGTAGCTTGGTATCTTAATGAAGCTCGGAACTGAAATTTCAAGCTATGGCATTTAAAATTTTCTTAAAAATTATTTATTTGGGAAAATAATGTCGCTTACGCAATTTAGTCACGAAAATACAATGAGGAATGAGGAAAAAGGTTTTAAATAATGTATTAGTACTCGTATGTATGATGGTAAAAGGGCGTAATCGACTTATTTGTCGTTTTCTATGTAAGAACAAAGGATTTAATCTTATTTCTCAACTGTTAAATATACAATCAATTTAGCCTAAATGTCTTAATAACTTTCATCAGAACCAAGGTACCGGACAACCTTCGCAATTAAACATAATCGGTGCAATGAGGAGTACTTATTTATTAATAGTTAAAACAATTTTGCTCTTAGTAGAGCTCGTAAACAAAACGAAAAAATATATACAATTTTATTTATTACTATACTGAAAAAGTTATTTTAGTAAAAAAATCAAATTCTATCGGCGTACGGTGGAGGAGCAAAAAAACAAGTTATTCAAAAAGGACGTGCATATATTTTCACGAATTTCGTCACATTTCTTAGTTCTAATTAGATATTGAATTATAATAGGTTTAGTTCTAAGTGCCCCTTGTATAAAAAGCGGTTTCACAATTTTTATCCCCTAGTGATATAACAAAGGGTGGTATACATGTCTTCTAAATGAAGTTAATTAATTAATTATATTAATTTTCATTTTCTATTGATTTATATCATACAATCGCTTGAACATTATTTTCAGGCTTTTTTCATGTTCAAACAACGTGAAGGGGCCTACTTACCGTAAAAATTCTAAGCACCTATCTTCAAATGTTCTTCAGATATAAGACGCGTTATTTTAGAGTATGTCTTATCACCCAACTTCCATGCTCAACCGTCCTCTTAAAGAATTTTATTTGCAGCGAACTCCATTTATTGACTTGTATACACAAACTGAATTTAATTTTTTTTTCGCAATAGGTTCGTGCTACATCGTAGTCCAAAGTTTTGCCCACCTCTTAAAAAGTGGCCACTTTAAGGGTGTACCCAGTTTACCCACAAAAAAATTCAACTTAACAGCTCAAAGGGTTTGGAATGCCGTCTTTTGAATTTCTTAACCCATCCGCCGTTTCTTGAATTTCTTTCTTCCTAACCTCCACCGTCTTTTAAATTTCGTAACCTCCACCGTCTCGTGAATTTATTAACCTCCATCGCCTCTTGAATTTCTTATCCTCCGCCGTCTCTTGAACTTCTTAACCTACGCCTCATCTTCAATTTCGTAACCTCCACAGTCTCTTGGATTTCGTAATCTCCACCGTCTGATGAATTTCGTAACCACCACCGTCTCCTAAATTTCTTAACCTGCACCGGCTATTTAATTTCGTAACCTCCATCATTTCTTGAATTTCTATACCTCCATAGTCTCTTGAATTTCTTAACCTCCACCGTCTCTTGAATTTCTTAACTTCCAATGTCTCAACCCTTCCGCCGTTTCTTGAGTTTCTTAACCCCTCCACCGTCTCCTGAATTTCTTAACCTCCACCGTCTCTTGAATTTCTTAACTTCCAATGTCCTAACCCTTCCGCCGTTTCATGAGTTTCTTAACCCCTCCACCATCTCTTGAATTTCTTAACCACCACCGTCTCTTGAATTTCTTAACCTCCACCCTCTCTTGAATTTCTTAACCTCCATCGTCTCTAGAATGTCTTAACCTCGGGTTGTGTTGGAGCAGGACATTGTGTAGGGGCATTGGGATGGGTAGATTGGATGGGATTATATACTGGAGTGGATCAGTTTGGGTCGATCGTTGTGTGGTAGTGTATAAGTTTACCATTTGTGTCATGTAGGAGTCTGATTTTTGTCGGGTGGAATGGGGATGGGGGACGTTTGTTGTGGAGGTTATCGAAGTAATCTACGTGTTCTGTTTGTGTTGAGGCGTATAGCTGATTTGTTTATGGATGAACTGAAAAATAAAAGGTCGTCTGCATATTGGAGGGTATTCACTGGATTTCGGAGTACTGGTGGAATAGGGATGTCAGCAGTAATTGAGAACAGAAGGCTGGATAGAACGGATCCTTGAGGGATTCCTGCTACAGCAATGTATGGGTTTTATGTCGTTGATTCTAGCTTAACTTTGTGAGGACCTGTTTGTGAGTTCTGCTACATTTCTTTAGTTTTATGTGATATCGAAATGGTTTTTAATTTTTACTTTATTATTTTGTGGAATACTTTTGATTACAATATCTGCCGAACCAATTATACCAGGAAGATAAATTTTGGTTTTTGTATATAGGATCACAAGTGGAGTCTACTGAAAGTAAACTTTTTGAAGGAAGGAGGTGGAGCATTCAAGTGGGAGGATAGCAATTATTCATAAAATTTTGTTTTCATATCTCAAAAACCGTATCAGATATGATCTTGACAATTTTACAGGAGTTGGGGTCAGTAGACCTCTAGTAGGGAAAAAAGTGCTGGGGGTTTGGGTGTTGAAGGTGATGGTGAAAGGGGATTGAAAGGAAAACATTCTGATTTTTATTTCTCGAAAACCGTAATGTATATGTACACGACTATATATAGCCACTATAGAGACACTCTTGAAAAATAATTTGTGATAGGGGTAGCAAGGTACAGGGGTGTGGGGTGGTTATTTATAAAGTTGAAACTTAGTACGCATATGTAGATGCGCTACTAGAGTAATTAAAGTAAAAATTTTTCGATATCCAACCCCTAATTTAATGTAAAGTGGTTGTGTACATTTTCACGAATTCCGATATATTTCTTAGGTCTATTGAGATTTGGAATTCACTTTCACTTCTAAAGGCTTTAAACATAGTCGAGGCAAAAACCGATTTAAGTATTTTTCAATATTAAACCCCCTGGGGGTGTAAGGTATTATTTAAGTTTTTGCTGATTCCGAAAATCACTTCTGAACATTAAATGCGTTTCGGAATTCTACCCAAAAAATAATAAAGTTGCGCCCAGATTGTTGGCCGATTTTTTTTTTAACTCAGTCCAGCTTAAATGGAAGGAATAGTGAATATTTTTGTTTTTGGTAAAAGAAATTCGGGCAGTTTTCGATTGTAGTGCGACTTTACCTGCCACAATTTGTCCTTGAAGAAAGGGTTGTCTAGAAAATTGGAGTTAAAATTGATATTAGAGAACTTGTCAAGTGCTATATTATTTCCATTTAATAAATCTTATACTTTACAATTTTTACAGGCAAATGTAATTATATATTAAATAAGGTTTCCTTTTAGTACAAGCGCTTCATATGGTTCTAACCTGATGTTCTTTACAGAAAGAACATCGCTGAAAAGTTAAGGAGAATTCGATTGTTGATAACATTAATGTCACTAGTGAATTGAAATAAATTAGACGTACCCAATTTTGTAAACTGATGATCGGCTTGTAACTTTGGCTGTTAAATTCTTCGGTATCATATGATAGGAACCAAAGTTTAAACTCTCCTTAGAGGATCCGGTATTGAACAAACCCACTATCGTAGAATTTTTTTCATGAGTTCTGCGGAGATAGAAAAAATATAAAAAAGAAAATATAAGTAATAGTGAAGTTGTATTTGAGTTTGGATTTATTTTTCGTGCGCATGTTGATTGTATTTACATCAGTTTACCAATTCGCGCAGATAGAGGTCGACAGTCTATCCGTCTGTCTGTGAGTTCGTCCGTCTCTCTGTCAGTGTGTCCGTCTGTCTTTCTATACATCTGTCCGTCTATGCATCTATTCGTCTGTCCGTCTGTCCATTTGTCCATCTATCCATCTGTCCATCTATCTGTGTGGCCGTCTGTCAGCCTATCAGTCAGTCCTTCTGTCCGCCTGTCCATCTGTCCAACTGTCGAACTGGCCAACTGTCCGTTTGTCCGTCTGTCCGTCTGTCCTCTGTCCGTCTGTCCGTCTGTCCGTCTGTCCATCTGTCCGTCTGTCCGTCTGTCCGTCCGTCCGTCTGTCAGTCTGTCCGTCTGTCCGTCTGTTCATCTGTCCTCCTGTCCTTCTGTCCTTCTGTCAATCAGTCCGTTCTTCCGTCTATCCATCTGTTCGTCTGACCATTTTCTTGTTAGTCCATCTATCCGTTTGTCCATCTATCTGTCTGTGCATCTGCCTATCCGTTTCTATACCCGTCTGTCTGTCTGTTCATCTATTCATATGTCTATATGTCGGTCTGTCTGTCCATCTGTCTGTCCATCTGTCTGTCCATCTGTCTGTCCGTCCACAACCTTTCAAGTTTGTACTTAACTTCAATATCATTTTTGGACTACGTAAATCAACTCTTTTCGGAGTTCTTTTGGACAGACGGCATACTTCGACCAGATTTTTCAAACATAGCTGTTCTAAAGGTTACAAACTTGGGACTCATTACACTTAAAATTAGAGTGCTTATGGTTTCTTTAAGGCTTAAGTACTTCCTCATCGCTTTCAGAAAACTTAATGGTTTTGATTTCCAGATTACTTCAAAAAATTAGAAATAAATTCAAAATTTCTGAAAATTTTCCTCACTACTCAATGCAGTATAGAGAAGCTAATTTTACGTAGCAAGGACTTGCCTCCAGAAATACAATTTCTTCTCAGAACATTGCGGATCCTACCTGATTGTAATAAAAACGTTTAAGTTGACTAACAACGCCATAAAATTTCCATTTTGTAAAGCCGGCTCATTTCGGATACTGAGAACTTGTTTGTAGATCTTCAAGTGAGTGTTATTCGAAGCGTTCTGCAGTTTTATGTTCACCTCTTTGTAGTTGGATGCAACGGGCAGCCAAGGTTTCGGATTACTTGAGAAGCCTGCACTAACCTCATCATTCCATTGAAGCGGGGTTCTTTCAGGATTTCGTTCGCAGGACGCAGTATCGTTACTACCCTGACACGATATTGGAACGTTTGTCATGCCAATTTCTTCACCCTGTTGGAATAGAATCGAAACAATAACCTGATCAAAGAAGATGTGAGGAATAATTGCCTTACGTAGTAAGTAACCCCAGCTCCTGGCAGAGTGTAGACCAATATGTTGAACAAATCGATTCGGTTTGTACCGAATTTCGTTGCAGCCCTCGAGGTGTCGTGGTTTCCCACCTGAACAAACAAATTACACATTTCATCGTATTTAGTACCAGTTTGTCATTTTCATCACAATTTTGTATGGTGTACTTACCACCCAATTTGCCGTACGACCTTCAGGCATTGTATCCATCCAGTTGGCGATGGCACCGACATAATCAATTGCAGTCGATCGTTCATTCAGTTTCGAAATTAGATTGAAATTGAACGGTAAATGGGCGCCATTGTGTGTCGCGTTTCCGTAGTATTTCATAACAATGTTCAGCGGTGAGTAGGTTTCAGCCAGGAGGATTCTAGAGTAGTGGCAGTGACAGTTTTTCTATAATTCGTATTCGGACGCTCCTGGAAATTGAAATTTCAAATTTTACCTCGTGTCACCGCCATGTTGCTTTTTGTAATCGTCCAATACTTGACGCCATTGGTACAACGTATCGAGCGTTTCGTCCTGGTCCACGGTGTATATGTGCTGCAAGTATCCGTAGTTGGTCGAATCGTTCGTAGTTCCACTCCGAGGCTCGTCCTTATAGTTTCCACTAGAATCTGGCGGAATTTCGAAAATGTGCGGAACAGCATCTATTCGAAAGCCATGAACGCCCCGATCCAACCAAAAGCGAAGCACGTCCTCGAGAATAGATTAAAAAAAACCGACCGGTTAGAGGATACATAAAAGTTTCGATTTGTTTTTATGGGTTACAGGATGTTTCGATGGACCATATGTGATATTTCCGTTGGGCACAATTGTGTCCTTCGGGGCTATTGTCCTTGTAGTGAGACAAATACCGAACTTACAACTACGGGTTTTAAATGTTAAAAAGGTGCAGATATGAAAGGACGCGTAGTGAATATCGATTAAATGGCATTTCGGGACCATTATCTAAACCCCCTCTTGTTTTGGGACAGTTCAATTTTAACATATCTTTGGTAAATTGGGAACCCTTCGGCAATTGCCTCAAGGAAAACGGAAATGAGCACAAATTGTCGGTATGCAAATTTAAGTATAGATTAGTGTCAGAGCGTTCCACTGAACGTAATCTCCAACTGAAAAAGAAGCTACTCGGTCAGTGTGAAAGCGAATGTATGCTATTGAAAGTTTATCGGGGTGAGAACTTTTACTGGAGAAGTAAGGCTCAATTCTGCTCATCCGTCGTCTAGTTATAGACTTATTAGAATTATTTCTGGTTGCGAAAATATTGAAAAAAAGTTATCCTAAAGCGGCTTTCAAGTGTTTGTGGAAGCCTAAAACGGAATACCTAATTTTAATTTGGGCTCCACCAAAAACATTCAACAAACCACCAACTTCAGAGAGTTACTCTCGATGTTCAACATATCTTTTGTGACAAAGAATAGTTGGTGATGGTTGCATACTTACTTATTTTGAGAAAGCTGGGAAACGTTCTCATTTTAATGTCCTTAAATTTGCTAGTGGTAGAAAGTTAAAACTTGGTGATATTTTTTTAATGAGTGTAGTAAGGTACGGGAGATGGAGGTGTTGTAGTGATGGATTGTAGTGATGGATTGAGCTACAAAGATCAAATTTAATTATACAAGAAAGAGTACTGAGAAAACTGTAAGAAAAATCTGCCAACAGTCTGGGCGCAACTTTATTATTTTATGGGTAAAAGTCCGAAACGTGTTTAATGCTGAGATGCGGTGTAGGTTACTATGCGACTGATAAACTAAAAAAAAAAAGTTCCAAATAGCCTCCTGGTTATTCCTTAGGTTGTCAGTCTCATAGTAACCTACACCGCATCTCAGCATTAAACACGTTTCGGACCTCTAACTATAAAATAATAAAGTTGCGCCCAGACTGTTGGCAGATTTGTTTTATTTATTTACGTATTTTTTTTATCAATAGAATATTCTATAGAAGTATTATAAAAGCGAATTCGATCACATTACACCTAAGAGATTTTCGGAATCAGTGAAAACTTGAACAATACCCCCAGGAGGTTTAATAGAAAAATACTTAAATCGGGTTTATCCCCGACTATTTTGAAAGTGAATTCCAAATCTCAATATACCTTAGAAATATATCAGAATTCGTGAATATGTACACAACAACTTTACACCCCATTAGGGGTTGGATATCGAAAAATTTGGAAGAATGTTTCTAGGCGCAGAAGTAAAATTGATTTGATAGCTCGACATGTCTAAAAGTTTTAACGAAATTCGTGAAAATATGGATTCACGGACATTTTTTTACTAAACCTCGGAACGCCAATAAAAATCTGAGCTTTTATTTTGCTTTAATTACTTTAATAGCACATCTACATATACGTACTAAGTTTCAACTTTCTAGCATAAGCCGTTTCTGAGATATAAAAAACTACCATCCACCCCCGTACCTTGCTACCACTATCAAACATTTTTTTCTAGCATGTCTCTATAGTGGCTCTATATAATCCTAAATTTTTAGCTTTCTATACATTACGGTTTTCGAAAAATAAAAATCAGAATGTTTTCCTTTCTACCCCCTTTCACCATCATCCCCAAGTTTTTTCCCTAATAAAGCTCTACCGACCCCAACTCCTATAAAATTTTCAAAATCATATCTAACGGTTTCTGAGATATAAAAATGAAATTTTTTGAAAAATTACTGTCCCCCCACTTTCGTGTTCCACCTCCCTTCTCAAAAAGTTTCCTTTCAGCAGACTCCTCTTGTGATCCCATATACAGAAACTAAATTTTATTTTCCTGGTGTAATTGGTTCGGAAGTCTTTCACCACATACCCCACACCCTATCATCCCCCTTAAAAATCTTTCATAGTATTACATAAGTTCCAAGTTTCAGCTTCCTAGCATAAGTGGTTCCTGAGATATAGAAACCAAAATTTTTTCATCTAAAACGCTCCCTTCTACCCCTCCTCATGCCCCCACAAAACAAAAGATACCAGTTGTAAAGGTTCACCCAATCTACCCACCATAATAATTATATCTTAATATCTCTACGGGTTTGGGAGCTACGCGCTTTCAAACGATTTTGCGTACGGCGTCTACGGCGGACAAACGGACATTTTTTCTTTTTGCTTTTTTGGTGTTTACTAGTCCTAAAAAGTGTAAATACAAAATTTCAGGGTAGCAAAGTTTTTTGAAATTTCAGGTCGATCACAATACTTTGTTATTAAAAAATAATAAAGTAAAATTATGGGTATTAATGTTATTTAAACCTAAAAATATACCCCTTCGATATTTCTCATAAATATGTCCATTTTTCGACCACTCTCTTTTACTCCTTGACCCCGTTCAAAAATATTATATTTTTATAATTTTTTATTATTACATTATTTTTTAAGTATCTCTGAGTCCATGACTATTTTGTTTTATTTTATACAGGAAATATTAGCTTGGATTAATCGATTCAGCGCCAGAAGAGATGCCGTGCTAGCTACTTAAGTAATTTCCGCTATCACACAATTGCTGGCGCTGCGTGTATTCTGTTATTCCTTCACAATAGAGTTCTTTGTTTTGGCGAATCGAAATTGAACGAAAATGTAGCTTCGAAGTAGAGGGAAATAAATTCTCGATACTAGATGGCAGTGATATAAAAGTGCGCGACATTGGTACATACAGTACAATTCCGACACACAAAACAACATAATATACCACAAAACTTTCCGATCACAAACGAAATGAAAGGACAGCGAACGGTTGAAAATTTTGAATTGTAAAATATTTCGTATGTCATAAAAGGGTACGCTGTCTTTGAAATGAAACCAAGCACCATCTATTGGTGACTAGTGGAAATGTTAATTCCGTCTACCGCAGTACTGAAAAACGAATGATATATTTTGTCGCGAAAAGTGAGCAAAATATTAATTTTTACTTTATTATTTTTTAATAATAAAGTATTTTTGTATATGTGATTTGACCGTTTATTGCATTTCGTTCGGGACGAGTACTAATTTTAAAATAGTATAATATAAAGCTAGTATAATATTACAAACCATAAAAAAATCATTAAATGTTAAAAATTGTTGGCTTTTTTTAAATGACAAAGTCAGGCGTCTAGAGAAAAAAATTCACTAACTTGAATTACTATGTATTTCTATAAAGGACAACATTATCGCAAAAAGATTTAAAACTAATATTGTCCCTTTCTATCTGATTGAAATTATAAATTACATCATGCATTACGATTCGCCAGCATATCGACTGCGAGCCGCTATCTCGAAGAATTTTTTTAACAACGAAATCGCGTCGATTTGCCTAAAAAAACTTGACATTGTCCGACTAAATTTAAACTTAACAATTGTATCTACGAGTTTTCATTTTCTGCAAACATGTAAATATCCGTTTTCAACTTCCGTCGAAGAAATTCTTCGATGTGATGAACTGTATTCGAAGTGCTGATATTTTATGACTTTTCTTCATCTAAAAGAAGAAAACACGATTCGTTTACTGGTCAGTTTGGCGAATGTTCGCCAGAATGTTTGGTGCGAAGTATTGGAAATTGTACAGGAGAGAAATTTGATATGTTCTCGAATAATCGGTTTTCGTGGTAGCAACAAACATTCGAAATAAAAGGACAGATAAATGGTGAACTCATCGATTCAACCTCAACATTAAATTAATTGTAATTTTGTTCATCAAAATTTTAGTTGTATCCGTTAAAAGCTTCGGGCAACAGAAATACAACAGAGGTATTATCGATAATGGATTAATAAATTATTCGGTAGAGCAATAATTCTTCATCGGAACAAAATTCGTTCCATTTAACACCGTTTTGTGTTTATCGCGTGGTGCAATTAATTAATGAACAACGTGAAATTCACAAACAGAAATAATGTACACACCTTCATTTGTCGAACAACAGCTGGACTTCTGTAATTTAGATCCGGTTGTTTATCCTTAAACTGATGGAAATAATATTGTTGTCGTTTTGCATTCCAGGTCCAGGCGCTGCCCCCGAATACACTAATCTGCGTGTGAAAATACACTTTGATTTAAAATCGCGATGCAATTTTAAAGTATTAACGAAAAATACACGATTTTCAATAGAACTTCAGTGGCTATAAATAATTTTTGTATGAAAAGTCCTACTGGAAAATTACCCAATTGTTCGGCGGTAAGCGTTTTGTCGAGTTTTTCGGATCCGGTATACCATTATGCCAGACATAAAAGTCCTCGTAGCCCTTTTCACGATTTACTGATTTTTTAAACCACTCGCATTCATCGCTCGAATGATTCGGAACAAAATCCAATATAATTTTAATACCAATTCGTTTTCCTTCGATTATCAGAGCATCGAAATCGCTCAGGGTTCCGAATTCGGGCTGAATATCGTAAAAATTTGATATATCGTAGCCGAAATCGGCATTTGGTGATGTGAAAATGGGCGATAGCCACGTTGCATTTATGCCCAGTTCTTTTAGATGATTCAGATTGTTCTTAATGCCTGAAAAGAATCTTAACGTCTTTTTGGATCATACATATAAAAAAAAATAAGATTGTTACCTATTAAATCGCCGACTCCATCGCTATTACTGTCTTTATACGAGCGGGGGTAGATTTGATAGAAAGAACCTACTTCCCACCAATCTTTTGCAGCTGGTGCCTGTGAAAGGCAATTATTCAGTGAGAAAATCACCAAAACTACTTTTAAAACAATTTTAAGCGACATTATTGCTGCCCTTTAAATGGATAAATGTTCGAAATTCTCCTTATATAGCTTTGGATTGCAAACAGTACTATCTGAAGTGCAGGTATTACCAATATAATAATTCTCGATTAAACACTTGATGGTACTTGATGTTGGTGACATGGCTAAAATAAACAATTATTTTTTTTTAAGGGCGATAAAGAAAATGTGTATGAAATAGCTTACCGAATATTTCGCATTGAAGTCGAGGCCTTACACTTTTCCATTTCTTGAAGATAACGTTCATTCATATTTTCACTTTTTTAAAAATGACAAAATACTTAACTTGAGGAAAATAATTTTTGTCTCTTAAAGTTTGTTCGTAACTCTCAATTATTATGAGTTTTGAATATTTACTGAAATTTAATAATTTATTTTCGTAACAAAGAACCTCCGCTTTTACTTTATTATTTTAATAATAAGCTATTGTTATCGACTTTTAAAAGAAAAATCAGCCAATGGTCTGGGTGAAACTTTATTATTTTTCAGGTCAAAGTTCGGGAGCGGTCAAAGTCGGAGCATATCATCAGATGATGAGGTTTCATGGAAAGTAAATTTTGTTTTAAAATAAAAATATTTAAAATAGAGATTTTTAGTCGATTAAACATTGAAAAAGCCCGTGTGGACTATTCGAATTTCGGTATTATTATGTACGCTAAAAGCCCATAGAAGTAAAAACTAATTTGTTGCCTTATCAGACTTAAGAGATATGACGAATTGTTAAATCGTAAACAAACCCCCTTCCACTTGGGAGGTTTGAATTTCAGTTCAAAAAAAATTGTGAAACAGATTTTTAGACGATTTTTTAGACGGTTTAGACGATTTTTGAAAAATTTTTGAAAACGTAAGCAAACTCTTCACACCGCTTTGGTTCTTGAAATTCGAAAAATCGTGGAATTGGTTTTTAGCTCATTACATCAAATGCCGTAATAACCAATTACTTTATTATTTTTAAATAATAAAGTATTTTAGGTATATCTCATCGAAACTAAGGGATGACAAAAATTGTGAAAACATATGCAAACCCTTGGGGGTTGAGTATCCAAAAATTGAAAAATGGATTTGTAGGCGATTATAGATAAAGTCTGTGGAAGCGAAAAGCGATCTAATATCTCATTAAAAATAAGAAATATGTCGAAGCTTTGAAAAGCATACAACCCCCTTACACCGCTTAGTATTAAATATCTAAAAATACCGAAATTGACTTATTTAAAATTAAAATAAATTCGATATATCATCAGATACCCCAACTTGAGGGTTGAATATCCAAAAATCCTAAAAGGGTTTAATAGATAAATAAGAAGACAACACGAGAAAGTAGAAACCAATTCAATTTCTAATCACTTCCAAAGGATATGACGGAATTCGTGAAAACGTGTTCAACCCGTTTATACCCTCTTAGGGGCTTAACTTAAAAACGAGTTTTAGGCGATTATTATGCAAGCCCTTGAAAGATATGGCAAAATTCGAGAAAAAGTATACAACCCCTTTACACCTCCTTAGGGGTCGAATTTAAAAAAATCCTGAAAACACTTTCTAGGTATTTATATGAAGAAGCCGTAGAATAAAAATTAATTCTATATTTTTGAAGCACCTAATAGATATAACGAAAATCGTGGAAATATTGTATATATGCATTCCAGTTTCACTGATAAATTTTTTTTGCCCCCCGTTCCGAACGCCAATGGATATTTGATATTATTTTTTTAATCAAATTCACTTTTAAATTGGATTTACATATACATACCGAGTTTCAACTTTCTAGCATAAGCCGTTCCAAAGTAAGTAAAAACACCGCCACCGTACCCGTACCGTACTACCACTATAAAAAATTATATTGTGTTTTTCCAACATGCTACTACTATAGCTCTATCTAAATATCAAGTTTCAGCTTTATATCATTATAGGTTCTCGAGATATAAAAATCGGAACCTTTTTCTTTTCACCCTCCTCCACCTTCACCCTCTACACAATTTTTATGCAAATTGGTTCACTATCGAAACTCTATATAAATTCCATGATTCAGCCTCCTAGCATAAGCGGTTGCTGAGATCTAGAATCCAAAATTCCTACCCCCCCTTTTCCCTCACACCCCTACCACTCAGAATTTGGTGACTTCCAGAAGTGTACCCAGTTTATTCATAAAAAAAATTTCAATTTAATATCTTCCAGCGTTTGGGAGCTACGAGACTCCAAACAATTTTGGGTACGGCGCGGTGTACGGCGTACGGCGTACAGACGGACTGAAATTTTGTTTTGCCTTTTTTGGTGCCTATTAGTCATGAAACGTGCTAAAAAAAATTTCAGAGTAGCAATTTTTTTTTCACGTTTCATGACTAGTAGACACCAAAAAGCAAAAAAAATATCAGTCCGTCTGTACGCCGTACGCGAAATCGTTTGAAGGCTTGTAGCTCCATAATCCTTTGAGCTATTAACTTGATTTTTTTTGTGGGTAGACTGGGTTTACCCCTTTAAGTGGCCACATTTTAAGGGCAACCGCTTACGCTAGGAGGCTGAAACTTGGAATTTATATAGAGATTTGATAGTGGACCCATTTGCAAAAAAAATTTAGATAGTGGTGGAGGGCTGACAAACGCTCGAAAGCTGAGATTGAGACAATCTAAAATCCATATATCCGAAACGGTTATTGTCACAAAATTGAAACCTAATGTCTGTCTGTAGGTATACTAGGATAATAGACCGGAAATACAATTTTAAGGGAGGTCAGTGGCATGTGGGGGGGGGTGTAAAAACTTTAAATTACGATTTCTCACAAACCAATTGAGCCAGAAAAATTAAGTTCGGTTTGTGTATACAAGTCGACAAGTAAAGTTTGCTGAAAACACATTTTTTTAAGAGGGTGGTGGAGTATGAAAGAGGGTGATACGAATTTTTTATTAAATAACGTCTCAAGAACAGTTTAAGATAGATGCTTCGATTTTTTACGGGACGTTGTCCTAATTTGTTGGGTTGTGGATGTAGGGGCTGCAAGTGGGGGAGAGTGATTAAGAAAACATTCAGATTTTTATATCTCCAGAATACATAATGATGGATAGCTAAAACTTGGTATTTAGATAGAGCTGTAGTAAATGTTGCATAGTACGGGGGTGGTGAGTGTTTTTCCTATCTATAGAATGGCTTATGCTAGAAAGTTGAAACTTGGTGAGGATATGTAGATCTATTAGAAAAGTAATTTCGATAAAATAATATCAAATATGGATTGGCGTTCGGAATGGTGACCAAAAAAATTATCAGTGCAAATTAAATGCATATATTTAAACACTAATCACAAATAGCTTCAATTTATGCACAAAAGAAACACTTTTAATTACTATGGCTGAAAAGATATACGATCTGAGCACCAAATCAACAGAAATATTATACAAATACTTTTATAAATATTTATTGGAACGAAATAAACATCTATCTATCTATCTAAATTCATATATTTTCACGAATTTCGTAATATCTCTTCGGTCTCCTGGTATATTGAAGTAATTTTTATTCCACGGATTCTTCATATAAATGCCTAGAATGTGTTTTTTTAAATTCAACCCCTAAGGGGGTGTAAAGGGGTTATGTACATTTTCTCGAATTCAGCCATATAATTCCGGTCTGATTAGATTTCGAATAACTTTTCCCTTCCACGGTCTTGTTTTATAATCGCGAAAAACACGTTTTCAAAGGTTTTGTCTTTTCAACCTGTAAGAGGGAATAAGAGAGTTGAACACGTTTCCACGAATCCCGTCATAATTCAAATTGGTTTTTACTTCCTCGAACTTTTTTTATATTTATCTTGAAACCAATTTCAGGACTTTTGAATATTCACCCCCCAAATAGGTATAATAGTGTTGCATACGCTTCGACAATATTATATATCTCTTTGGGTTTGATGAGATATCAAATTGGATTCTGCAGAGTTTTTATATTAAAGCCTATAAACCGATTTTAGTATTCTCTGATATTCAACCCTCTAGGTAGTGTAAAGGAGTTGCAAACATTTTCACAAATTCCTACTTATTTCTAATTAGATATCGAATTTATTTTTTCCTGTAAATTAACCAGAAAATATACAACCCAAACGGGCTGTAAATGGGTTGCATAGTAACATATACCGCATCTCAGCGTTAAACGCGTTCCGGACTTCTACCCAAAAAATTATAAAGTTGCGCCCAGACTTGTTTGCAAATTGTTTTATTCATTATTAATCAAATCTGGAGGTTTACAGTAGTTAATGTTGGTTATTATTGGCGACGGTTGCGTGAATCTCGACGACCGGAATTGCGGCGATCAAAATCACGGCGTGAGTTAAAAGGTCCTCGAGGTCCATAAGGTCCTCTTGGTCCAAAGAATCCTCTAGGTCCAAAGGGTCCTCGAGGTCCAAAGGGTCCTCTAGGTCCTCGAGGTCCCCGTGGGCCACCTCGTCCTCCAAATGATCCTCGCCTCCAACCTCCTAGGCGTCCTGGATAACGACGTCCACCATGCCTATGTGGTCGACCGCCCCAGCATGAACCTCGAGTGGGAGCAGACCTGGTTGTAAGCGTTACAGGTGAACCGGTCGATACAGGTGCAGCGGTTGAAATCGGTTCAGCGGTTGAAATCGGTTCAGCGGTTGAAACAGGTGCAGCGGTTGAAATAGGTTCAGCAGTTGAAACAGGTTCAGCGGTTGAAACAGGTGCAGCGGTTGAAACAGGTTCACCGGTTGAAACAGGTTCAGCAGTAGTCAAATCAGTTGCACTAGTCGCGGCAGACGATGATCCTGAATCACTTACGGTAGTTACTTCCGCCTCTGATGTAACTGTGGTAGGAGTTTCAGTTTCGGCTGTAGCATCAGTTTCTTGAGACGCTACTAGAGCGACTGAAAGGGCCAAGACCCCAAAGACGACGAACAGTAACTTCATGATTTCTGAAATGTAAAAAAAATTATAAAATGTTTCCTTTTTAATCCTTAGCAGAGACAATTACCTCTAGTATTGTAAGGAAGATACCGCAATAGAAGTGATCAAAATTTAGATGTAACTTCTGGCTTTTATAACGAAGAAGTGCTGCAGAATTTTGATATCAATATTATTTACACTAATTAAAATCATTTGCGTACTTTTGATCGATTTAAATGCAACTGATAAAATATGATATTTCTTGAAATTCTGGATTCGTAGAATTTTAAAAGCGTAAGAATGAGGTTCTTACGCAGCTGAACTCTTTTGTATTTATATTTTTGCTCATATGATAAAATTCCCGCTAAATATGAGATACACACGCAAGATCAATATGAAATACTTAATATGTATTTAATTGCATATTTTAGATAAAAAAAACGTTATGGGAACGTGATCCAGTACGAAGAGTTTGGGGGCGAGGATCATTTGGAGGATGGGGTGGCCCACGGGGGCCTGGAGGACTCAAAGGACCATTTGAACCTAGAGCACCTTCTGGACCTAGAGGACCCTTTAGTACCTTTTAACTCAAGCCGTGACTAGTAGACACGAAAAAAGAAAAAAAAAATTTCAGTCCATCTGTCCGCCGTACGCCGTACGTCTACCGGTCTACGCAAAATTGTTTGAAGGCTCGTAGCACCCAAACCCTTTGAGCTATTTAGGTGCATTTTTCTTCGTGGGTAGAGTGGGTAGGTTCCCTGAAGTGACCAAATTTTAAGGGGTTGGGTGTGAGGGGGGAAAAAAAATCTAAAAAATCAAGTCTCATATCTCAAGAATAGTGTAAGATATTATAGATGCTTAGAATTTTAACCAGTAGTAGACCTAATAGACCACTATCAGAAAAAAAAGTTTGGTTGGTGGTGTGTAGATGGTGAGGGTGGGGGAGGGTGAGAAGGAAAAAGTTCCCATTTTTATATCTGGAGAACATATATTGATATAAAACTGAAACTTGGTATTTGGATAGATATGTAGCAGTAGCATGTTGGAAAATATGATTTTTTATAGCGGTAGTATGGCACGGGGGTAGGGGGTGTTTTTGCTGTCTGTAGAACGGTTTATGCTACAAAGTTGAAACTCTTTAAGTGTATGTAAATCAACTAGAAAAGTAGTTTAGATAAAAAAAATTTCAAATATCCATTGGCGTTCGGAAGCGGGGCGAAAAAAATGATTATTGAAAATGGAATGCATATATTTTCACGATTTTCGTCATATCTATTAGGTCTTCCCAAATATTTAATTCATTTTTATTCTACGGCTTCTTCATATAAATACCTAGAAATTCTTTTCAGGATTTTTTTAAATTTGACCCCCAAGAGGGTGTAAAGGGGTTGTATACTTTTTCACGAATTTTGCCTTCCCCCAGGTCTGATCGAGATCGAATATCTTTTCACTTTCATGGGCTTGATTAATAATCGCCTAAAACCGGTTTTTAAGTTTTTTCCTTCTTCAGCCCATTAAAAGTATAAAAGAGTTGAACACGTTTTCACGAATTCCGACATATCCTTTAGAAGTGATTAGAAATTGAATTGGTTTTAACTTTCTCGTGTTGGATATTCAATATTAAATTTAAAAATTTTTTTTCTATTTTTTTTTGTGATAGTCAAACACCCACAAAATTTCAACCGAGACGCGGGATACAACCTCTCTTCACTTTGGTTACCTGCTCTACGTTTTGGAAAAAACACTGTTTATCAAAAATCATTGATCCTAAAAACCAATTAAGCTCAGATTTCACAAATATCCCCCTTTTAATGAAATCCGTCCCTTTTAATGGTTTTATGACTACCCTTATTAACGTACCCGAACTTTGACCCGAAAAATAATTAAGTTTGGCATAGACCATTGGCAGATTTTTTTGAATTATTTTTAATCCGAAATTACTCTATTTTCCCAAGACTAAAAATAAATATCCAATTTGATAGGTAGGAATGATACTCTAGAGTCTAGACTATATAAAATATTGTTCTACGATTTTAATTGTATTTTACAATTGTTAAATAAATAGTCATATAAATTTAAAATTCTTATGTTTTTTAAGAACAAATGTATGGTAGTTCTACCACAATCAGTCCCATTAGTACACCTCGTCATTTCTATTCTAAACTTAATTACATAAATTTTGAACTTTATCATTGTGTCGTCGAGAGTATGGGTGAATACAAGCTTTTTTTAAAGGCATGATAGGGACTTTAACCGTCCGGGACTATGGCCCAAAAACGGAGAAATAAAAATAAAAAAGTTTCGCCCAGACTATTAACAAATTTTTTTCTTATATCTTACATACATTCTTAAAAATTATCGAATGCCAAATTCAAATTCGTAGCTAAACTTGTTTCAAGAACTTTTGTAAGTATATTGAAGAATATGTGCGAGAAAGGGATATCAATGTGAACACTTTTTACTTGACTCTAATTCTAAAATCTCAAATTTTTTACTATACGGTTTATGAAGTGAAATCGGATTCCGAAAAAAAGTGTGATATTTTTTTAAGAACTTTTGTATGGTCGTTACAAAACAGACAATTAGTTCTGACCATATTTATAGAAGACTTTGATTGATTCTCCTGTCAAAATTGGTTTCAGATAAGTAGTTCGAAAAAAAAATTACATATCAATCATGTAGACATAGTAAAATTTAAAATTTTCCATTTTCCAAATCTTACAGTTACGAGCTAATTAGTTGACAAAACCTTTTTATTTTTTTATAGAGGTTACCCTGTTCAGTTTATGTATCAACTCTTCACAGCCGGTATTTTCTCTACCGCTCAGAGTTTTAAAAACCTAGAAAAAGTTTTGGGTTTGTCTCAAGTAAGTCAATTTTGTTTTTGGTGGCGTTCATGCATGAGCACTACATTCCAAATGCCATGAATGCCATGGGTAGATCATCTTTTTATACTTAGAAGAAAAAATCTCCGCTTGTTATACGAACTCTTAAAAACTTTGTTATTCCCAACCATAAACAATAATTTTATAACAGCCAGATTGCGAGGTTTTACGAGTATCGCAAGGAAACATTTTTAATAATTAATCAGATAATCGCTTTTTATAACTAAGCCGTAATTTTTATGCCAACAAGATGATCACATAAACCCACTCTAAAGGACAATGCATCCTGTCTGAAAGGTGAGTGTGAGTTTTACAACAATAAGTACAAGACTGGCATCATTCATTTTATTTTCATAAATTTTTGATCAGAGAACATTGACGGAATATTCTTAAAAAAAAGGACGACAAGCGAGCTGAAAAGCACGTGAAACTTTTCTTTACGACATTTTCCACTCTCAACCGTTGTAATTTCGGTTCGTCTTTTAAGTGGTTTCGAACAAGATTTGGCCGGAATGAAAAGAAAAGCCACGAAAAACAACCGACAAATTTAATCAGGGCTTCTGGAAGAAGCTGCACGAAAAGAACCCATTTTATTACCCTGTGATTTAAGTTTTCACATTCGTTTAGTAAGTCGATGGTGTAGCTGCTGGGCTACTACTAAAAAATTGTTGGGGAGTTTTTCTTTTCACAAAGAAAATTTATTGCTCAAATTTTTTTTTCGCCTTGCAGCTATTGTAGAGAGTTTGTACGATATAAATTCTTTCCTTTCACAGCGAACACTTAGATTGCTGTTTGGTCATTTTGTAAATTAGCGAATTTGGATGGAAAGTTTTTATTTGGTGAGTCGTTAAATCGATAAATTTATGGAAAATATCAGATACAGATGGCGTCGGAGGACAAAGTATAGTTTTGGTTGGAGTTTATAGCCGTCAGAGCTTATTTTGCAAGAATAAACGAATCTTAAAAGAATCTCAAAATCGTTTTTATAATTATCTTCTAATTAAAAGGTAGTGAACTACATCCATGCTCCAGTTTGGTTTGCGCCTCGACTAGAAAGACTATGATTTCGATGCATTGAACTACTTAAATCGACTATTGCAATTAATATCTCAAAAACTCCCTCCGTGAGAGGCCACATAAATTAACCGATCTTTGGTAGAAAAATGGAAGAAATGTGACCGAAATCTTGAGAAACTACCATTTTTTTTTTTTAAATGTTAATAATGAACATTTAATTATAGCATCTTATAAGAATATATGAGGTCAATCGGTTTTAGTGGTAGTTAGAGGCAAAAACGAAACGCAATTCGGTGAAAATTTTGTATGTTGCAAGTTGATGTGTTTTCTAGCTTTAAGGCTTGGCAACCATTAACCTGCACTTTATTCATTCAACTGAGAATTAGAGTTTCGTTTTAAGAGTATTTGAAGTGCTCTCGATGCATTGAATTCGAATTCAATTTTCATACTCTTGGTTTTAAAGCGGAATTCCTAAATAGCCGAAATCATCAAACTTCTTCGGCTTGCTACCATACAGCCGTCCTTAAAATGCGAGTTCCAACCTATCACGCCATCCCGAAAAAACACTGAGCGTTAGAAACCCAACACTTTACATTTCAGTCATTCCTGAGATCATCTTTTCATTACGTTTATGAATCCTTCGTCTTGCCATTTGCACGATAACTTAAGAATGCTTTTAATTTAAATGAAAAGAGCGGCAACAACTTTACTTTTAACTACACACACCCACAAAAGACCAAAAGGTTGTCGCACCATTTCCATGAAAACTTGAATACCCGGTAAACTATAATAGAAATTCAATTATACATTGGAAAAAAATCGACCAACTCATTTCAGTAGTTCCCATACAAATGTTCTTAAAAATTTTCATTCTCCAGTACAATAATTCCAGAACACATTTGGAAACATTAAGCAGTGTTTTAATTTGTGTATATGGAGTATGATACATTTAATCCAGTACAAGTGTTGTGTCACATATTAATGGCTGAAAACTTTAAATCCACAAATGGCAAACTCATCCTAATCCTGTGATTTGCTGTCATACAAAAATCGAAGAAAGTTGACATACTTATTGCAAGATAACCAGAAAGCTCGTAAAATTTTGCCCACTAAATAATAAATAAAAAAAATTAGGTTGACTAAAGGTACACCTTCGGGTAACTACTATAAAATATGTCCTTAAATAAAAGGGGCATTAAGTCGACTGAATTCGCAATAAATCGAGATCAAGATGAGTAAGAAATTCATGCCTCAATTAAATTTTGGTTCGAATCATGGCTAAGCTAGACTATAAGAAGAAAGAAAGTAAAATTATTGAAAGGAGTGGCACGATACGGGGATGGGAGTGGTTCTTCATATCTCAGAAGCGGCTAGTGGTAGAAACTTGAAACTTAGTACGTATATGTAGATGTACTACATAAAAAAGTTCAGATTTTTATTGGCGTACAAAGGTGGAGTACAAAAAAGGTCCGTGAAAACGGTTTTTCCACATTTTTACGAATTTCATTATATCTTTTAGGCATGTCGAGTTATCAAATTAATTTTATTTCTCTGTGCTTTTAAGCGCCCAGAAATATTTTTCCAAATTTTTGGATATCCAACCCTGAAGGGGGTGTAAAGTGGTTGTGTGTACATTTTCACGAATTCCGACATATTTCTTAGGTCAATTGAAATATCGGATTCGCTTTCACTTTTAAAGGCTTTCAGTGTAATCAGAAAAAAACTGATTTAAGCACTTTTAGATATTAAACCACTTGGAGAGTGAAAGGCATTGTTTAAGTTTACACGAATTTCAAAATTCTTTTAGTTTTAATGCGTTTGAATTTGCTTTAACATCTATTGAATCATCTATTGAAAAAACAAATACGTAAATAAATACAAAAAAATTTGCCAACAGTCTGGGCGCAAGTTTAAGTTTATGGGTAGGAGTCCGGAAAGTGTTTAATGCGGTGTAGGTTACTCTGCGACTGACAACCTAAAGAATAACCAGGAGTCGGTTTTTTTAGTTCTCAGTCGCATAGTAACCTACACCGCATTTCAGCATTAACGACGTTGACTCTAGCCACATTGATCTTTCATATTGATTTTGGGTGTGTATCTCATATTTAGCGGGAATTTTTTCATATGAGCAAAAATATAAATACAAAAGAGTTCAGCTGCGTAAGAACCTCTTTCTTACGCTTTTAAAATTCTACGAATCCAGACTTTCAAGAAATATCATATTTTATCAGTTGCATTTAAATCGATCAAAACTACGCAAATGATTTTAATTAGTGTAAATAGTATTGTTATCAGGATTCTGCAGCACTTCTTCGTTATAAAAGCCAGAAGTTACATCTAAATTTTGATCACTTCTATTGCGGTATCTTCCTTACAATACGAGAGGTAATTGTCTCTGGTAAGGATTAAAAAGGAAACATTTTATAATTTTTTTTACATTTCAGAAATCATGAAGTTACTGTTCGTCATCTTTGGGGTCTTGGCCCTTTCAGTCGCTCTAGTAGCGTCTCAAGAAACTGATGCTACAGCCGAAACTGAAGCTGTCACCACAGTTACAGCAGAGACGGAAGTAACTACCGTAAGTGATTCAGGATCATCGTCTGCCGCAACCAGTGCAACTGATTTGACTACTGCTGAACCTGTTTCAACCGCTGAACCTATTTCAACCGCTGCACCTGTTTCAACCGCTGAACCTGTTTCAACCGCTGAACCTGTTTCAACCGCTGAACCTATTTCAACTGCTGCACCTGTTTCAACCGCTGAACCGATTTCAACCGCTGAACCTGTATCGACCGGTTCACCTGTAACGCTTACAACCAGGTCTGCTCCCACTCGAGGTTCATGCTGGGGCGGTCGACCACATAGGCATGGTGGACGTCGTTATCCAGGACGCCTAGGAGGTTGGAGGCGAGGATCATTTGGAGGACGGGGTGGCCCACGGGGACCTCGAGGACCTAGAGGACCCTTTGGACCTAGAGGATTTTTTGGACCTAGAGGATCCTTCGGATCAAGAGGACCTTATGGACCTCGAGGACCTTTTAACTCACGCCGTGATTTTGATCGCCGCAATTCCGGTCGTCGAGATTTACGTAGCCGTCGCCAATAATACCCAACATTAACTAATGTAAACCTCCAGATTTGGTTAATAATAAATAAAAAAATACAACATTAATTTATTTTCTATGTTAATGATAAGAATGTCCAGCTATGCAGAATCCTAATAACCTTCCATATGCCATCATTTTTCTGAGAAGCTGAACTTTAATAACTTTAACAAATGCCAGCAACCTGGGCGAAACTTTATTATTTTTTAGCCAAAGTCCGGGAAGCTGTTAAAGTGATGGTGGGACAAAAATGCTTACTCCACCGCCACCCTTAATACATGAAAATCTTTGTGTCATAGTCCGGGACGCGGTCAAAGTCGAAATATAGAATCGGTTGTTTCGAGTTAAGGGTTTCTTGTGAAAGAGCTTCTTGTAAGATACTACTTACTGTTGGTTCTTTATATGTAGAAACATTTAAATAAATAAACTGGCCATAGAAGTTATTATATTAAAATTAAAAAAATTTGAAATCGATTTACATTTGATTATACATAGTATAAAAAGCCCGGGTCCACATCACGAATTTCGTCACATCTTCGTGGAAACATACCATCTTTTAGGGGTTGAATATCAAAAAATTCTGAAATTAGTTTTGAGTCGATTACATAAAGGTTAAAACCAAGTAGCTATCTCAACAAAAATAGCCGATATATTTTTTGAAGGCCGCAGAGGCATACGGAAAATAATTGTCCATATCTTACAAATGTCATATGGTGCAAAGTTGAAACATTGTAGGTATGTACGTATCTAGTAGGGAATTGTTCCTGATCATCAGAGTAGTGTACGGAAAATAAATGATCGCGTTAAGGAGGGACACTCCTTTCCTTGGTGGAAAAATACATGATTTTCAAGAATTATTTTCTCAGGTATAATAACTCGAAACTCTTTGAAATTTTAATGACAATTTAATGCATAATTCAGCACAGCAGTATTTTTTCACATTAAAAAATCGATGTTTAATTTAAAAATGGATGGATGTTAATATCGCCTCGTTTCTAGCTGCGTACACTCTAGCGTCCTTAATTTTGATCTGAACCAAAAAAACCATAAGTTTTTGTAAAGTTTATGATACTAGCTTCCAGATGACGTCGAGTAATTTAAAGAAAATGAAATTGCATGTTTTTACACAGTTTTAAATTTAAAGTGCAATTTTCGCTAAAAAAAATTGACTTTAAAATACGAAAAAAATATTTAAAATTTTTTTTTTCATAAAACAATTAACGTCATCTAGTAGATAATTTATTTATCTATAAAATGAGCCATCATAAGGCCAAATCGGTTCAGTAGAATTTTCTCAATCGTGTACGCAAAATCGAAAAATTATGTTTCGAGAAAAATGCGTTTAGAGTTTTGGAAACATAAAAAATACTATGTACTCGTCACCCGACCCCTCCGCTTTATGAGCTGTAACTCGTAAACACTGCAGATTTCGACTGAAATTTTTTCAGAGAATATTCTTGAATAGTTTAGCAATCGATTGTCGCCTCTTAACCACGGTTTATATCTGAAGACACATTCTAATTTCCAATTAGTGGATGAGGTTTAACTCTATCCGTATTTAGGGGTGGAGGTTGGAACCTATTCATTAATTAATTCGAAAATTAATAATTTAATTTTGAAACTTGCAAGCCTACAATAGGTACTCAATAATATATGTATCTATTGCTAAAAAATATTAACTGGAGTAAAGCTATCTTGAATTGAATTGCAATACTGAAATATATTGTTGCGAGCTAGGGGTTCGCCGGGATTTCAAGTAAAACACAGTTCGTTTAAAATCAAAATAAGTAACAATTTGTTTATTCGCACTTTAATTCTGTTCGGACAATTATTCGCACTGTATGGCAATACCGCTCGCTTTTACATAGCACTTGTCTCGATCGCACTTTATCAATCGCTTTCCACCAATACGGTTGCGTATACACGCTGGCTGTCACAGTCGACGCAATAAAAATTACTATGTCCCTCGCTGAAAGCTTTATCTGCTTTTATACCAGTTGTCTGCAGTCGAGACTGTTGTTGAATCTTCGTTCGGTTGTGTGTGTAGAGGGTTCTAGTGAGCTTGAGATCTTTCCGCTGTTCTAGTACATTCGAGCACATTCGAGCACATTAGATAAGAAGGGGGGTATAATCGTGTTGCTCCGCTCTCCTTATATACTTCAACTAGGTTTCTGATTGGGTTACTTTGTAGCTAGGTATTCGGTTGTTCATGCGAAACGATCGAGTTGCGCGGTTGCCTGGTTTACATGTAACAATATGTAAAAATGTTGTTTATTTTTTTTCCTAGTATGAATTTTTAAATATAAATATATATATACATATCGAGAAATTCTTAAAGTTGTGTTTGAATTTCATAGTGGCAAACGTTATACCGTTGTGTTAAATACTGTCTAATAGTAAATTAACACTATGTCCTGTTGGTTTTCTACAAATTATATTTTACTATTGTAAAAAGTTTTAAATATTTTGAAATTCCAGGGATAGTGATCATAATTCATTAGTGATCATTTGTTTTTCAGCTTATACTTTATTCATGCGATGTCGAACTGGCTTTATCTACTGAAATTCCAGTCGAAGGTTCCGAATTTTAGTAGGCAGCTCAAATACGTATCCGCATAAATAAAATAAGCTCCATTGAATCATTACATCTAAATAATGTAAGCACTCCAATTACATCATTATAAATGTAACTAGCTTTTGTAAATTTAGAACGTTCTACTTAAAATTACATAATTTTTGGAGTAAAATTGAGTTTAAAGTTACATATAAATAATGTAAATATATCAATTACACCGCTTTATGTGTAATTTTGTATTTAAAAAATTTATAACTTTTGTTTAAAATTGAGCGTAAACGATGTAAAATTACGACCATCGGCTCGATATTAAAAAGATTTTTGCGTAAAAATAAACAGATGTGTGTACCTATATTTTACGACCATGTGCTTATTTAGTATGTTGTTACGTCCCGGTGTAAATTTACCTTTATAATACTTGGTATTCAGTTGAGTAAATTTACACTAATTTTTGTTACATTCACACTTTATTAAAAAAAAGAATTACTCAAGTTACGAAATTGTTTTAGTCAAATACAGATTACTTTTGAAGTAGTTTAGTTAGAACGATAAATTAGCCTCCAAATAAAGGTTGGCTCGCCATGCGAGAATATGTAGTACAAAAAAAAAAACTTTTATTCAACGATCCCGTGTTTTTAGTTAAATGATTTCGAAACAAATTTTTTCAAAGAAAATGTTTTGGGAATAATTCTGTGGTAAAAAGCGATTACAGCTTAAGTCGAGAAAATAATTAGGCGGTTACGTGTATCAAAATTGATAAATAGACTAATAAAAAATATATTAGGAGATCTTATTTTATTGAATTTAATAATACAACACAATAATAATATATTAGATGAGATCAAAATCTATCAAACAACAATGGCAATTCTTTTAAAAAATGCAATTGAAAACTTCAAAAATGGTTTTTTCTTATATCGACATAAGCTGTTATCGCTTTTTACCACAGAATTACAAGTCGACTATCCCGTTGCAGAAAACTTTAACTAAGCCGGTTTTAAAAAAATCTGCCAGTATGTTCTATTCAACGTTGATTAGATTATTAAAAAAGTGTTAACCGTTCACAGGTTATTGATATAAATAGAAAAATTTCGAAAAATGCCTTAAAACGATATATGGATGGACAAACGGGGACAGCAAGCAGATTTAAGGTTTTAAATATAAAAAAATGTACAACCTTTTTTCTTCCGAGGCTCGTTTCTATGCATTAGAAATTTTTGGGCTGGATTAAACTCTCTCACTGACTCTCATATTGCATCTATGGTTTTTAATCCTGTTTTTCATTTGTTTAATTTACTTACTTATATTTTTATTTTTATTTTATTTTATTTCTCCCCATCCAGTAGGTACTGGCTGGACTGTTCATGACTGTATTAAAGGTTGACCCCTAGGTCCAGTTCGATGCTATAAAAAAAACGCAGCGTGGCTTCCTAAAATTATTATGCTATTATTATTTAAGGACTTTTGTTTGGAAACTATCCTAAACTGAGTCTAACAGTTACTTAGTGCAGTGCAACACCCTCTCGAATTCAAGCAAATACAACAATATTTACATGATGTGTACTTGAAGGATTTACACTTTATTAAATTATTCTTACTCTCGAATATTAAAATGGGAAAAATTGATTGAACCAAATTTTAAACTTTTTCATTGAGATAAAGGTGTAACTTAGTAATTTTTAGACTTTTATACCCAAAAGTGTGAAGGAGCTGCACCTTGCAATTATCTAAAAACAGGTTCGTAGAATAATTCGACTTCTTCCAATTTTAAGCAATTTTCTGAATTAAACCAGTTTCCGGAAGATGCATCATCGGTTTTCTTAAGTTAATTTATATGGGAGCTACACTAGATTTTTTCGATATTATTTTTATAGTGGGAAACATTAAAAAGTCAATGTGTACAAAATTTAATACTTTTAGCTTCTAGCATTCCAAATTCAGTGTTCAATATTCGTGTAGACAGATTAAAATGACTTTTGTATGGTAGCGATTGTCCCGTTAATGAACTTGGTCTTATAAATTAAACAAGACAAATTTTGACATTATAGATCGAGGAGTTTGTTAAGCAGCTTGCGTATGTACAGATGGATGGACGGATAGGTAATAGGAGCATTTGGCGTTATTGGCTCTTATCTGAACAAAAAATATTTTAAAACTTTTTTCCGAACGATGCGCCGTCTCTACAAAGTTTTTAGCTGAAATAAACTTAAAATAGGCAGATATAATACACATTTTGTCTAGAATACCTTTAACACTTTGGGTGCCAAACTTTCTGTCAAAAATTTTGACAATGCTATTTAAAGGGGTCAAAATTACTGGCTATCAAAAATAATAGCCACGTCAGTCAATATGTTAAGACGACTTAGTGGCTGGAATACAAACATAATCCTCATTTCCTTTATATTCCTACAACTGCTTTATTCCTTACTACTCATGTCAGTACTTTTCCATGAAGGAAAAAACCACTTTTGGTTCTGACGCATTTATAATAATTTGATAATTCAAATATAGAAACATTTATGCAAAATACACCGAATCTATTATTTCGAGAACCAGCATATTTGATCAAGTGCATTTTAATTAGTCAAATATACACAAACGATCTTAATTAGTGTAAATAATAAATTCATCAAAATAGTGAGCACTTCTTTGCTATATAAGCCCGAAAATTTGTCTTATCTTTCATCAAATCTGCTGTACACTTTGCCTTCTAATTCGAACTGCAATTTACTCCGGTAAGAATCGATTTTGACGAAAACGAAAAGGAAACATTTTTTTAACCTTTTTGTTTTATATTTTCAGAAATCATGAAGTTACTGTTCGTAGTCCTTGGGGTCTTGGCCCTTTCAATTGCTCTAGTGGTGTCTCAAGATACTGATGCTACATCCGAACCTGAAGCTGCCACCACAGTTACAGGAGAAGAAGAAGTAACTACAGTAGATTCAGGATCATCATCTGCCGCGACCGATGCGTCTGTTTCGACCGATGGAACTGTACCACTGACAACTAGGGCTACCCCAGTTCGTGGTTGTGGAAAGGGAAAAGGTGGAAAGAAAGGTGGAAAGAAAGGTGGAAAGAAAGGTGGAAAGAAAGGAGGTGGAAAGAAAAGTAAGAATGGAGGTGGAAATAAACGCAATAACCGACCAAATAAACGTGGACGTGGTTCCAGTCGTCGCGGCCGTCGCAATTAAGGATCGTTCGAAAAAATGATTGTTAAAAATATCGACAGAAATACATAAAATAATATGCATTTTAAATACGGACACTTTTATGTAGAAAACTTCGAGTCCTCAAAAAGGCCAAATCGACTGGTATTTGCAAGAAACTCTTAACTGGCAATGATCAAAAATGTAAAGACGACTAAATTATTGATGGGATAAGTAACTCAGTATGACCGAGTCATTTCGTTGAAGTGACCGATTAAAAAGATTCGGTCATTTCGGTCACTTGCATTTCATGATTCGGTACTGTCTGTATTATGACCGAAATGACTCGAGACATACGAAATAGAAATCGGTCAAAAGGTTCTCGTATCGTATCTGATGTTGATAGCCCCAACGCACACACACTTGCTATTCGACATTTCGAGTCGATCGGTTCTCGGTAGTTAATAAAATATTTTTTTAGTGACCGATGAACGACTTGTTCTATTTCATATGATTCGAGTTAATTCGGTCATAGTACTGACCCGGGCGCGACCCAGTCGCCATCATTAGACTAAATATCGATACATAAACTATATGAAGTAGGCTTGTGCATTTTAGTTCGCTATTTGTGAGCGCTCATTTCAGATTCCACCCGATCCTTCGCGAGCTTGTTAGCTCCTTAAGTTCATAAGTTCGCGGGTTTTTGGATTGGATTGGAGTGCACTCTGTTTGATTCTTCCAGTTTCTTTGGAGTGACTTCGGGTGAACACACTTTTCTTAACCTATTAGCATATCGTATTTATGATGAGATGTTGGGACAAAGTGAATGTTTTAATGTTATCCTTGTTTTGAATTCTCTTGTTGGAACTATAGATGCCGAGTCTTGAGACTAAAATAGAAGCGTGTATCGAGAAACCTCGCATACTTAACTGCTTCTTCATTCGAAATGTGATCATTTCTGTGTCTACCTAAACTTCATCAACTGATTTGTAGAAAACTGTTCCTATTGTACCTTAACCATTCGAAAATGATATGTAAAATCATCATGTCTACTTTTTACCCGCTGGGTAGTTTCCAAGTAGGCTGGGTGGCGTAGTGGCTAGAGCACTTGTCTTCAGTGCACCTGGTACCAGGTTCGAATCTGCTTGGCGACACGTAATTTTCGAGAATGGGATTGGGTGCCAGACTACCAGTTCACTCAGCTGTAAATGAGTACCTGAGTTAAAATCGGGGTAATAATCACAGACGAGCGAGTGGCTAATCACTTTACCTCCTAGTGTTCTGTTGGTCCAATAATGAAGTAACTCAAGCATTACTTCAAGGCCTAGGCCCAATTTGGGCTGTTGTACCATTGATTATTATTATTATTATTATTAGTTTCCAATTGGGCTTACTTCACTCGTTTCGTTACTATGGTGAATGTCGCCACTGAAATTCACATGACAGATCTTGAACATATGCAATCCACAGTTTGGCAATGAATAAATGAATGAACTGGAACGAACTAGGAGCGGAACTGACTGTGAACTACTTCGCTCATTGCACTTATGGGAACACTCCTCCGAACTTGTTTGTTTGCGAACTACACAAGCGTAATGCGTAACCAGCTGCGCTCCAGACAAGAATGTTCTAAACTAATCGTGAGGAGAACTTGGAAGCAAATTCCTTATTGTTTCCATCCTACGGTGTTGGTGTATTTTTTTTAAAGACGTCACAGTAGATTTTCTACGGAATCAAATAAACGCACATAGAAGTAACTTTTGAATTGCTCCCATGTGCCTTCTTCTTGGTTTTTTCATTACTTTCTTGTAGTTGTGTTACCAATTCGGTGAGATATTCGTAATTAGTTTCTTGGGACTTTTTTTTACGCTTTGCCGAAGAAAATGCCTAAGATATAATTTTTTTTCAAATGCTATAACTGATCGGTGATAAGATAACTTCAGGGTTGTATAAATAAAGCTTGTATTACACTGTATGCCACTATGTACAATATTTGACTCTTTGAAATGCAATTTTTGTTTGCATATTATATTATTTGCTTTATATAAGGTCAGTTTTGACGAAAAACTTTGACCGAACTTTTCGTCAAATTTGTTAAGTCAAATGTTTGACAACATAATACCATGAAAGACTTCTTTTGACAAATCCAATCTCGGTTGGATACTGCTTAGTTATGAGAGCTTTGGGACGACCATGAAAGTTGTCGGCACGACGTTGTCAAGACGTCACTGGAAAATTGCTGTGTAGGTCAATAGTTATCCAACCAAAGTCAGAATGGCGTTCAATTCTGTTTAACTTTCTTTTTTGAATTAAGTAACTAGAGCGAAAAAGCTGAAATTTTATACAATGAGAAAATGTAAAACGCATCATCGTGGTTAAAAGTAAGGGCAATCAAACAACTCTATTATCTAATTTTGATTATATTTTAGCAATTAGTTAATTTAACCATAACAAAAGTACCTTACGTACCATTGCGTTTAATTTACCAGTATATACATACCTACCGAATATAATCTGTATTTTTAATTAAAAACAGAATATAATTATTTTTTATAAACAAATACCAGTAGAATTTTTAAACAGTAAGATGATGATGGGAAAAGTACTGCAATAAAGATCGTCAAATACATTCAAACTTTAGTAATTGTATATTTCATAGCACGATAATTTTTCGTTCAATTATCCTGATGACTATAGATCACATCACAAATTACTGATAAGCTACAAAGCGTTTTTTTAAACGGACAGTAACGCATCAATAATCAAATAGATAATAATATTATAAGGTGAGACATGATAAAAAGATAGTAGCTGATAGCAATTAATGCGTGAATTATTCTATACTTTGCTAGTGATATCGATTATTAGAGCTAATTATGCTCATCCGTTGGGAACCTATTGACTTTACCATCAATTCAACGAACAATCAGTCCTGATTTTTATTTCGACGCGATCAGCACAATGTGCTCCCCAGTAGTTTTCCTGGTAGTGTTACTCCTTCCTGCGGTAGTTGTGAATAGTGCAGATGTACCTGATCAAAAGGATTGGTGGGAAACAGCTTCGTTGTATCAAATTTATCCGCGATCGTTTAAAGACAGTAATGGTGATGGAATTGGTGATCTTAAAGGTAGACAAATGAAATTAGACTTTTTGAAGGAAAATCTCAGAATTTTTGTGCGTTGGTTGTGAATTTGAGATTATTAGTTTGAATTTTCGTCACAATGTGGAATGATATCTTTTTTTGAATGACTTTATCATATATTGTGAACTAATGAAAGTTTCTACTTGAGTTGGATCTTGAGTATAATCCGTTAAATGGTTGTGATATCCTCTCTGTCTGTGTTAATATCGGCATATAACAATAAAATAAACATAAAATGAATAATTACTATCGTTAGATGAATTGTACTTTCGGCTGAAGTCAACCACAAATTGTTACAAATATTCCTCTAAGAAATGCAATAGAATTTACGAATTTTATTATAAGTATATTTCATCGGTTGCGTTAATTTTTCTCGTAAAATTTACAATTTTTTATTGGTAAATTTATTTTTTATTTTAGAAAATAAAAAACATTGTATCAATTGAAAATTAAAAAAAAATACACCATACTAAAATTTTGTATTTTCTCGCTAACAATTCTTCGAATTCTGAACATCTTTTTATATCTTCCCTATTCGGGATCGGTAGGGCGCATTTCAAATGCAAATTTCTAATTATAATATTTCACATATGGTTCAGACTAGAGAGCTGCAACCAATTACCGGATCATCAAACAGAAATTTATTGCATGTCCTCATTGAATTTTGTTTTTTCAAAAAGATAAAAAAACCATCTTTCCGCCGAGTATGCCATTCGAAAGCGCGTTTGGAGGTTTGTAATACTCTCTAAGGAAGAATTTTCCTTTTAACCTCATTTTGGAGTCCGGAAAAAATCATTTTTGATGAGGTAGCACTCTACGGGGAATGGGATAGGGAATAGCTTATGCTAGAAAGTTGGAACTTTCATGAATTTAATCATACCTTTGGGTTTGTCAAGGTATCGAATTTATTTTACTTCAGTGTGGTCATTAAATAATCATATAAAAACTAATTTACGTATTGTTCGACATGTAAGCCCAAAGAGGGTGTAAGAGTGGTAGTTTAATTTTGCACGAATTCCGACAAATATTTTAGATCTAATGAGATATCGAATTCTTATTTCTATGTCCCTTATATAAACGCACAAATTTCAAGATGTTTCATTATTCCTATGTTGGTCTAAAATGATTGCTTACGAATTCCGACATATCTCTTAGGCGTGATGAGATATCGAATTTTTTTTTTTGCTTTGACGGGCTTTCTATCTAAAATCAATTTGATTTAACCATTAAGGAGCTATGTCGATATTTTATCTCTTATGTTTTTTTATTGAAATTGAAAATAAATAAATAAAAAATCTGCCAACATTTTGGGTGCACCTGTAATATTTTTTTTTTTTTAAATATTTATATTCGTAACGCTTTTAATGCTAAGATGCATTACCGGTTACTATGTCAGAGTAACCAGGAGATTATTTAGAAATTAATATTTCAGTTGTTAAGTTTGTATTACAGTGTATGGCACTATGTCAAATATTTGACTATTATGGCTGGCTAATGCTGGCACATAGTATAATCGTCAAACTTTTGTTTAATATTCTAGGCATCACCCAAATGCTACCATATTTGAAAGAAATTGGTGTCACGGGAACGTGGTTATCGCCAATCTTCAAATCCCCAATGGCCGATTTCGGATACGACATATCCGACTTTTACAGTATTCAACCGGAATATGGAACAATGGACGATTTTGATGCAATGGTCAAAACAGCAAAACAGCTTGGCATCAAAATAATTTTGGACTTTGTACCAAATCATTCGAGTGATGAAAACGATTGGTTCCAAAAATCCTTGAAAAACGAAAAGGGATTCGAAGATTTTTATGTTTGGCATCCAGGTTTTGTAGATCCCAAGAACGCATCGAATCGTCTTCCGCCAACCAATTGGGTTTGTAAAATTTTATTCTTTTGGTGTGCGAAGGTTTGGATTAAGAATATTATTTTTATAGATTAGTGTATTTCGAAACCCGGCTTGGACATGGAGAGATGAACGAAAAGCGTTCTATCTTCATCAGTTTGTTGCCAAACAACCGGATCTTAACTACAGGAATCCGGCTGTAGTTGCCGAAATGAAAGTTAGTATTGCATTTAATGGAAAATTTTTGTGTTTTGAAATAAAAAAAAATGTGTTTTCAAAAGAATGTTTTAACATTTTGGCTTGATCGTAATATCGATGGATTCCGTATCGATGCAACTCCGTTCCTTTTCGAAAAGGCTCCGGACAGTAAGGGCAATTACTTGGATGAGCCTTTAAGTGGAACCACGGATGATCCGGAAGACTATGGTTATCTAAGTCATATCTACACATCCAATCAGCCTGAAACTGTTGATATGATTTATCAATGGCGTGATTTGGTCGACAAGTACAAGGCTGCCAATGGTGGGGATACGAGGTAAGTGAAGATCTTACTATCAAGTAAAGATTAAATGATTTTAAAATAATCATTCAGAATTTTGCTGACTGAAGCCTACTCACCAATCGACGTTGTTATGCAGTACTATGGAAATGGAACCACCCTAGGTTCCCATATTCCTTTCAATTTTCTCTTCATTGAGGGTTTGAATGCCGAATCCAATGCAAATGATTACGTTCGAGTTATTAATTCATGGATGGATAAAATGCCGGCAGGACGTACAGCGAACTGGGTGGTAGGTCCTGATCAACATGGCGAGGTCTTGAAAAAATTCTTACATTTTTTTTGAATTTAGCTAGGAAATCATGATCGGAGTCGAGTTGCCAGCCGCTTTGGTGTCGATCGGATTGATTTACTCAATATGATTATGATGATGTTGCCAGGTGTTAGCATCACCTACAATGTATGTATTCGTTTGGAAGATCGCAGAACTAGATCATGTTTTCTTTGACTTTTGTTCAGGGTGAAGAAATCGGTATGACAGACGTTTGGATTTCGTGGAAGGACACAGTTGATCCTGCAGCTTGCAATACAAATCCAACTATTTACGAGCAGTTTACACGTGATGTTGTACGAACTCCATTTCAATGGGACGATTCTGTGAATGCGGGTTTCTCAAGTAGTTCACGAACTTGGCTTCCGGTTGGTTCGGATTACCGACAAGTTAATGTGAAGAAAGAACGCGGTATTGTCCGGAGCCATCTTAACACCTACAAGCGTGCAAAGTTGCTTCGTTCCAGTAAAACTTTACAAAACGGCGATATGCACTTGCATGTATTTAATGAAAATGTCTTCGGAATTCATAGGTAAAACGATCGATTTATTCGATTATTCCTGCTCTTTATTACACTTCTTTTTTCCCACTAGATCTCTTACTGGAGCGAATTCTTACCTCGCAATTGCCAATGTTGGTTCCAAATTGGAAAGAATTAATTTAAATATGTTCGCAAATTTAGCAACTATCAAGGAAGTTGTTGTTTCGAGCACTACATCACCTCGCCGAGTTGGGTAAGTTTATGATTGAGCATGTAAGCCAATATTCCTTAAAATTTTGAATTTTTTCAGTGATGATGTTGATCCCAGTGACGTCATATTGTTACCAAATGAAGCCATCATACTTCAATCTTAGACTTCTGTCTGTTAACTTTTGCTTCTGAACTGTATTTTATTCACAGAACTTAGACCTAGAAATTGTATCAAATAAAGATAAATATATATATTAATTTTACTTTATTATTTTAATAATAAAATATTGTTATCGATTTTAAAAAAAAAAAAATTTGCTTTCCTGAAAAATTTTTTTTATACGTTTCTTGACTAATAAGCACCAAAAAAGCAAAAAAAAATTTCAGTCCGCCTGTGCGCCGTACGCCGTACGCCGTCCGCCGTACGCAAAACGTTTGAAAGCTTATAACTCTCAAACTCTTTGAGCTTTGAATTTTTTTCCATTGGTAGAATAAGCAGACCCCTTCAAGTGGCCATCTTTTAAGTAGCGTGGGTGCGAGGGGGGGGGGTGGTGGAAGCGTTGTAGACGGAAAATTTTGGTTTCCAGATCTCAGTAACCACTTAGGCTAGGAAGCTGAAACTTGGAATTTATATAGAGCATCGATAGTGGACCCATTTGTAAAAAAAATTATGATATAGGTAAAGGGGTGTGGGAGTGGGGGGAATAATAATGCGTCCGAAACGCAAAAAAGCCGAGATTGAGACATTCTAAAATCTATATCTCCTAATTGGTCAATGTTACGAAATTAAAACTTAATGAACATCTGTGGGTATACTAGGAGAATAGATCGGAAACAAATTTTTGAGAGGGGGCAGTGGCGTACGTAGCTCGGGGGTGAAAAACTTTAGATTACGATATCTCACGAACCAATTACACTAGACAAATAAAATTTGGTTTCTGTATTAAGCTTGACAAATAAAGTTTGATGAAAGTAAACGTTTTTAAGGGGGCGGTGGGGTATGGAAGTGGAGGGGATACGGATTTTTCTAAAAAATCACGTCTCATATCTCAAGAACAGTGTAAGATAGATTCTTAGAATTTTTACTAGAAGTAGGCCCAATAGACTTCTAGGTTTTTGGTGAGGGTGTAGAGGGTGGGGAAGGGTGAAGAAGGGTGAAGAAGAAAAAGTTCCGATTCTTATATCTCGAGATGATATAACGCTGAAACTTGGTATTTGGATAGAACTATAGTAGTATCATGTTGAAAAAATATAATTTTTTATGGGAGTAGTATGGTACGAAGGTGGGGGGTGTTTTTCCTAACTATAGAACGGCTTATGCTAGAAAGTTGAAACTCGGTCTGCATATGTAAGTCAATTATAAAAGTAATTTAGATTAAAAAATATTTCAAATATCCATTGGCGTACGGAAGGGGGGCAAAAAAAATGATCAGTGAAAATGGAATGGATATATTTTCACGATTTTCGTCACATCTATAAGTTCTTCCCAAATATTGAATTCATTTTTATTGTACAGATTCTTCATATAAATACCTAGAAAGCGTTTTCAGGATTTTTTGCAATTCGACCTCCACGGTTGTGTAACATTTTCACGAATTCAGGCATATCCCTCAGGTCTGATTAGATATCGAATAACTTTTTACTTCCACGGGCTTGTTTAGTAATCACCTAAAACCCGTTTTCAAGTTTTTTTCCTTTTTCAACCCCTAAGAGGGTATAAACGGGTTGAACACGTTTTCACGAATTCCGTCATATCTCTTAGGAGTGATAAGACATGGGATTGGTTTTCACTTCCTCGGGCTTTCTTTACATATATCTAATAACCAAATTTATTAACTGATACTATACTATCACTTAGACCTCTTCCCGGAGTATAACCCAATTAAGTAATTCATATGTTATATGTGACAGCGGCGTTTAAGTTTTCTAGCGCGACCCCATTCTAACCCCTTCCCGAACATTTTTTAGGGTTTCAGTCACATGGTAACATACACGGCGTCTCAGAATTAAACGCGTTCCGGACTTCTGCCCGAAAATAATAAAGTTGTTCCCAGACTGTTGGCAGATTTTTATACTCTAGATGAAATCATATAGAGTATTATAAGTTTAATCCAGCCGAAAAGTTTGTAACGCATAGAACCAAGCCTCGGACAAAAAAAAGTTATATATTATTTTTTGTTTATTTGTGCCCAAAAACCTCAAATCCGCCTGACGTCCGTCCGTCCGTCCGTCCGTCCGTCCGTCCGTCCGTCCGTCCGTCCGTCCGTCCGTCCGTCCGTCCGTCCGACTGTCCGTTAGCACGATAACTCAAGAACGCTTTCACCTAGGATCTTGAAATTTTGAATCTGGATGTTTGGTTGAATTTGTAAGGCTAAGTTCGTTAACGGGCCAAATCGTCCTACTCCTTCGGGTAGCTGCCATACAAAATGTCCTTAAAACACGTGTTCAAGAATATTGGTCGATAACTTCAGAAGGGTTTAAGCTACGGCATTGAAATTTTGTTTGTGTTATTTTTCCAATAGTTCGAGCTAAATGTATGATTATGAACAAAATCCTGTTAGTCCTTCGTGTAGCTGCCATACAAATATCCTGTCAAAATGTATTCACTTAATTTACGAAACTTACTATAACTCAAGTAGTCTTTTAGCTATGAATTCGGAATTTTTTACAAATTAGTTTTAAGTAAAAACGAAGCTTGAGTTTACTTGTCAGCGAAATCCTTTTACTCCTTCGGGTAGCTGCCATACAAAATGTCCTTAAAATACGTGTTTAAGAATATTGGCCGATAACTTCAGAAGGGTTTAAGCTACGTCTATGAAATTTTGTACGTAGTATTTTTCCAATAGTTGAAGCTAAAGGTATGATTATGAAGAAAATCCTATTAGTCCTTCGTGTAGCTACCAGACAAATATCCTGTCAAAACGTCTTCACTTAATTTGCGGAACTTACTATAACTCAAGTAATCTTTTAGCTATGAATTGGAAATTTTGTACAAATTAGTTTTGAGTAAAAACAAAGTTCGAGTTTACTAATCAGCGAAATCCTTTAACTCCTTCTGGTAGCTGCCATACAAAATGTCCTTAAGACACGTGTTCAACAATATTTTTCGATAACTTTTGAACGCTTCAAGCTACGAATTTCAAATTTTGTACACGTTCATTTTTAAATGGTTCCAAGGAAAAGGATAAATATGTAAGAAATCAAGTGAGTCCTTCCTGCACCTCCTTCAAAAAGGACATTTTTTTTCGATGACTTACCCAGTTCAAGATATACAACTAAACACTGAAAATTGTCTTTTAGTTTTGAGTAGCAATCTAATGGCAGTCCTTAATAAAGGACTTACAACATGCACACACGTAATTCTACTTTATCCCCAACTACAATATAAATCGGAGTTCAGTATTCATCTAGAGTATTATACGATTGGCTTGCAGCCGATCGTGACTGCAGTATGTTTTTCTTTAAAAGTTTAGAGAAAATGTGCCCTGATGAATTTTATGTGCCTTCATCAGAATCATGAAGGAATGAAAAAAGTTATGAAGTTTCTCTTTTTTTGTGAATTTTTGAAATTTAATTTAATTTTTATACTCTAGATGAAATCATATAGAGTATTATAAGTTTAATCCAGCCCAAAAGTATGTAACGCATAGAACCAAGCCTCGGACGAAAAAAAGTTATATATTATTTTTTGTTTATTTGTGCCCAAAAACCTCAAATCCGCCTGACGTCCGTCCGTCCGTCCGTCTGTCCGTTAGCACGATAACTCAAGAACGCCTTCACCTAGGACCTTGAAATTTTGAATCTGGATGTTTGGTTGAATTTGTAAGGTTAAGTTCGTTAACGGGCCAAATCGTCCTACTCCTTCGGGTAGCTGCCATACAAAATGTCCTTAAAACACGTGTTCAAGAATATTGGTCGATAACTTCAGAAGGGTTTAAGCTACGTCTTTGAAATTTTGTATGTGTTATTTTTCCAATAGTTGGAGCTAAATATATGATTATGAAGAAAATCCTTTTAGTCCTTCGTGTAGCTGCCATACAAATATCCTGTCAAAATGTATTCACTTAATTTACAAAACTCACAATAACTCAAGTAATCTTTTAGCGACGAATTCGGAATTTTGTACAGGTTAGTTTTGAGTGAAAAGGAAGTTCGAGTTTACGAATCAGCGAAATCCTTGTACTCCTTCTGGTAGCTGCCATACAACATATCCTTAAAACACGTGTTCAACAATATTTTCCGATAACTTTTGAACGCTTCATGCTACGAATTTGAAATTTTGTACTCGTTAATTTTTGAATGGTTCCAAGGACAAGGATAAATATGTAAGAAATCGAGTGAGTCCTTCCTGCACCTCCCATGTGAAAGTCCTTCAAAAAGGACAATTTTTTTCGATGACTTAGCCAGTTCAAGGTATGAAGTTAAACACTGAATATTGTCTTTTAGTTTTGAGTAACAATCCAATAGCAGTCCTTAATAAAGGACATACAACATGCACACACGTAATTCTACTTTATCCCCAACTACAATATAAATCGGAGTTCAGTATTCATCTAGAGTATTATACGATTGGCTTGCAGCCGATCGTGACTGCAGTATGTTTTTTAGTTAAAAACAAAATATAATTAATTTTTTATGAACAAATACCAGTCGAATTTTAAAACAATAAGATGATGATGGGAAAAGTATTGCTATAAAGATCGTCAAATACATTCAAACTTTAGTAATTGCATATTTCATAGCACGGTAATCTTTCGTTCAATTATCCTGATGGATCTGATCACATCACAAATTACCGATAAGCTACAAAGTGTTTTTTTAAACGGACAACGCATCAATCATCAAATAGATAATTATGTTATAAGGTTAGACATGATAAAAAGATAGAAGCTGATAGCAATTAATGCGCGAATTGTTCTCTACTATGTTTGTCATTTCGATTACTAAAGCTAATTATGATCATCCGTTGCGAACCTATTAACTTTACCGTCAATTCAACGAACAATCAGTCCTGATTTTTATTTCAACGCGATCAGCACAATGTGCTCCTCAGTAGTTTTCCTGGTAGTGTTACTCCTTCCTGCGGTACTTGTGAATAGTGCAGATGTGCCCGATCAAAAGGATTGGTGGGAAACAGCTTCGTTGTATCAAATTTATCCGCGATCGTTTAAAGACAGTAATGGTGATGGAATTGGTGATCTTAAAGGTAGACAAGTGAATTTTAAAGGAAAATCTTAGAATTTTTGTGCGTTGGTTGTGAATTTGAGATTATTAGTTTGAATTTTCTTTTTTTCTTTTCTTTTATGACTTCGATTTTAATAAATGTAAAATGTGTTCAATAGTTGTAATTTCCTTTTTGTCTGTGTTAATATTGGGACAAAAACATTAAAATAAACATAAAATTAATAATTACTATCGTTAAATTAATTGTACTTTCGATTTAAGTCAACCACAAATTGTTACAAATATTCTTCTAAGAAATACAACAGAATTTAGGAATCTAATTGAAGTACATTCCATCGGTAGCGTTAATTTTTCTCGTAAAATTTACAGTTTCTCATCGGCATATTTAATATTTTGTGGATTTTTGAAAATAAAAAACATTTTATCAATTGGAAATTTAAAAAAAATACGTCATACTAAAATTTTGTCGCCAACAACAACATATCTGCAAAACGGACTATTGAAGTTGATTATTTAGTCATTTATAATAAGTATTAAAAAAAATTTGAATGAGTGCCACTTCTTATTTGTCTGCTCAAAGTCCGATGAGTATTTCTTTTTGGGTTGGTGGGGCAAAACTCATAAACCTAAAGAAAATACGAACTAAGTTTCAACTTTCCAGTGTGCCAAATTTGGAATTTCTTCATCTTTGTATATATTAGGGAAAATGAAAAAATTCCAAAAAAGATTTGGATTCCAGAAACTGAAATTTATTGGATATCCTCAATGAATTTTGTATTTTCAAAAAAATTAAAAAAGCCATCTTTCCGTTTGAAGGCTTGTAGTTCACATACCCTCTATGATAGAATTTTTTCGGTTGGTAGACCCTTTAATTGGTCACATTTTGGAGTGCCAAAAAAACTATTTTAGATGGTGGTAACACCCTACAGGGGTTAGGATAGGAAATAGCTTATGCTAGAAAGTTGGAAGTTTCACGAATTTCGTCATACCTTTGGGTTTGTCGAGGTATCGAATTAATTTTACCTCAGTGGGGTCTTCACATAATCACCTAAAACTAATTTGCGCATTGTTCGATATGCAAGTCCAAAGGGGGTGCAATGGTGGTAGTTTAAGCTTGCACGAATTCCGACAAATCTAACGAGATATCGAATTCCTTTCTGTTTCTACGTCCCTTTTATAAACGCCTATATTTCAAGATACTTCGTTATAATTATGTCGGTGTAAAGTGATTGCTTACGAATTCCGACATATCTCTTAGGCGTGATGAGATATCGAATTTTTTTTTGCTTTGACGTGCTTTCTATCTAATCGCCTAAAAATCTGTTTGTTTTAGCCATTAAGGGGTTATGTCGATATTTTATCTCGCATGTTTTTATTGAAATTGAAAAAACTAAATAAATAAAAAATTTGCCAATATTTTGGGTACACCTTTTTTGTAGAATATTTATATTCGTAACGTTTTTAATACTTAGATGTAATGTAGGTTACTATGCCAGAATAGCTAGGAGGTTATTTAGAAATTAATATTTCAGTTGTTAAGCTTGTATTGCAGTGTATGTCACTAGGTCAAATATTTGACTATTCTGGCTGGCAAATGCTGTCACATAGTGCTAATCGTCAAACTTTTGTATCCGATTCTAGGCATTACCCAAATGCTACCATATTTGAAAGAAATTGGTGTCACGGGAACGTGGTTATCGCCAATTTTCAAATCGCCAATGGCCGATTTCGGATACGACATATCCGACTTTTACAGTATTCAACCGGAATATGGAACAATGGACGATTTTGATGAAATGGTCAAAACAGCAAAACAGCTTGGCATCAAAATAATTTTGGATTTTGTACCAAATCATTCGAGTGATGAAAACGATTGGTTCCAAAAATCCTTGAAAAACGAAAAGGGATTCGAAGATTTTTATGTTTGGCATCCAGGTTTTGTAGATCCCAAGAACGCATCGAATCGTCTTCCGCCAACAAATTGGGTTTGTAAAATTTTATTCTTCTGGTGTGCGAAGGTTTGGATTAAGAATATTGTTTTTATAGATTAGTGTGTTTCGAAACCCGGCTTGGACATGGAGAGATGAACGAAAAGCGTTCTATCTTCATCAGTTTGTTGCCAAACAACCGGATCTTAACTACAGGAATCCGGCTGTAGTTACCGAAATGAAAGTTAGTATTGCATTTAATGGAAATTTGGTGGTGTTTTGAATAAAAAAAAATTGTGTTTTCAAAAGAATGTTTTAACATTTTGGCTTGATCGTAATATCGATGGATTCCGTATCGATGCAACACCGTGGATTTTCGAAAAGGCTCCGGATAGTAAGGGCAATTACTTGGATGAACCTTTAAGTGGAACCACGGATGATCCGGAGGACTACGGATATCTTAGTCATATCTACACAACCGATCAGCCTGAAACTATTGACATGGTTTATCAATGGCGTGATTTGGTCGACAAGTACAAGGCTGCCAATGGTGGAGATACGAGGTAAGTGAATATCTTACTTTCCAGGAAGGATTAAATGATTTCAAAATAATCATTCAGAATTTTGCTGACTGAAGCCTACTCACCAATCGACGTTGTTATGCAGTACTATGGAAATGGAACCACCCAAGGTTCCCATATTCCTTTCAATTTTCTCTTTATTGTGGGATTGAATGCCGAGTCCAATGCAAATGATTACGTTCGAGTTATTAATTCCTGGATGGATAAAATGCCGGTTGGACGTACAGCGAACTGGGTGGTAGGTCCTGATCAACATGGTGAAGTATTTCAAAACTTCTTACATTTTTCTTGAATTTAGCTAGGAAATCACGATCAGAATCGTGTTGCCAGCCGTTTTGGAGTCGATCGGATTGATTTACTCAATATGATTATGATGATGTTGCCAGGTGTTAGCATCACCTACAATGTATGTATTCGTTTGGAAGATCGCAGAACTAGATCATGTTTTCTTCGATTTTTGATCAGGGTGAAGAAATCGGTATGACAGACGTTTGGATTTCGTGGAAGGACACAGTTGATCCTGCAGCTTGCAATACAAATCCAACTATTTACGAGCGGTTTACACGTGATGCCGAACGAACTCCATTTCAATGGGACGATTCTGTGAATGCGGGTTTCTCAAGTAGTTCACGAACTTGGCTTCCGGTTGGTCCGGATTATCGACAAGTTAATGTAAAGAAAGAACGCGGTATTGTCCGGAGCCATCTTAACACCTACAAGCGTGCAAAGTTGCTTCGTTCCAGTAAAACTCTACAAAACGGTGATATGCACTTGCATGTATTTAATGAAAATGTCTTCGGAATTCATAGGTAAAACGATCGATTTATTCGATTATTCCTGCTCTTTGTTACACTTATTTTTCCCACTAGATCTCTTACTGGGGCGAATTCTTACCTCGCAATTGCCAATGTTGGTTCCAAATTGGAAAGAATTAATTTAAATATGTTCGCAAATTTAGCAAGTATCAAGGAAGTTGTTGTTTCGAGCACTACATCACCTCGCCGAGTTGGGTAAGTTTATGATTGAGCATGTAAGCCAATATTCCTTAAAATTTTGAATTTTTTCAGTGATGATGTTGATCCCAGTGACGTCATATTGTTACCAAATGAAGCCATAATTCTTCAATCTTAGACTATATGACTTCTGTCAATTAAGTTTTGCTTTTGAACTGTATTTTATTCACAGAATTTAGACTTAGAAATTGAATCAATTAAAAATATATAAACATATATTTTAAAAACGATTTTTTCATTTCATTTGATCGTCGATGGTGATACCATTTAAACCAAATCTTTTTCTTATGAAAATACCAATAGATCAACCAATAAGTAAATTGTCTAATTGTAGTACCTGTAGTTTGAATCTCAGCTGAAGCTCTCAGCAAAATCCCTAACTAAGAATAGAACTTTGGATCAAAATCCCCAAGTGAACTGTAAAAGTCAAATAATAAAATGTAAAAAGTTTCGATTGAAGAATGAAATTCGCAGGTTTTCTTACTCGGTTTTAGTTAAAGATAGCTTCAAGTAGTAGGAATTACATCTGCCCTGAAAATTAGTTTATTAACACACGCAACCTATAACATAATACTATGTTCAGACTACGAGATTGACGCGTTTAAATCGAGTTAAGTGCGCTGAAAACACTTCCCGGACGCGTTTACGAAAACACGTAGCTACTACGCATTTAACCGAAAACATGTACTGCGACCAGCGCGGAAATCGAAGTAAACTTTGGAAGAAACTATTTAATGTTGCAGAAACTGAATTTTGTGCTTGTGCAACGACTGCATTTGCTAATAAATTCCCTTTTCATTACTGGTATACAAACTAATTTGTTTCAAACAATTTAGAAAGCATAAATTTGCCAATGAAACACAGCTGAATATCTACTTGTCAAAATAAATCACATCAAGCTATCATGTATCAAAATAAAACGAGTTGCCTAGTCTGAACACTACTTTTTTAACATGTTAAATGTACCTACTTAAATGCGTCTAAAATGCATAGTCTATACAGGGTATTAGTCGAAGCTAGTGAGTTCAGTTATCTCCAGTAAAACATAATACTATCTTTAAGAATTGCTCTGTTAGTAAACACATAAACATATAATGGAAACGAAAAAGACTATACTTTAAAAGCTGTGGAAAACAATTTTACTTTCGTTTTAATTCACATTAAATACGTTTTAAGGTAAATATGACAAAATAGCTAACATCATAGAACTATCTACGTAAATTGATTGATGATAATCCAATTATTTTACCTTCGTTGTATTCATTATGTCTCCTAAAACTGGCAATTAATAAAGTCAACGGTTTCAAAAAGAATTGAGAAAAATGGATTGAAAATTAAAAGCCAAGCTGTTATTTCGGGACGTGATTAAGGTTGGGTTGAAGAAGTGATTACGTAGCTGCCATCCTCAAAATACTTATTAGTGAATTACATATTGTGACAAGAAACGAAAGGAAACAGCACCACTCAGAGATGACCTTATTCACACGTGACACGCCTAACCAACCATACGAGCGAGATTTGCTTTCACATGCGAGCAGAACAATTGCAACAAAATACCAATATACCGCGAAACACAACTCATTCTCAAAGACTATAGTAACTATACACACGCATACCACTCAGAGGTCGCGACTATAAAAGCCGGCCAGCTGTAAGCAGGAGCAGCATTCTTTACTTGGCAAACCGAGCCACCACTTAGAGATCTCTCAAAACAAGCAGCGAATCGCCTAATCAATATTGATAAAGCCAAAATAAATATTATTTAAGGAGATAGCTTCGAATGTGTACTTTTTTGGGACCATTAGGTTGTCTCAATTTGATACGAGATGTTTTAACTAAATGTAGGTAGCTCTAAATGGGTACGTTTATTAGACTATAGGTACGTATTTTTTTTAAGGGGAAACATCCGAATAGAACATTTTTTTTTCGCTCATCTTAAAGTTTGTAGGCTGAAGAATATTGTGTGTAAATTTCGTATTGAAATTCCAATAATTGTGAAAGTTTTGGGGAATTAACCGGAATGGGACCTTCATGACTTCTCTATATAGAGCGGCATTCAAACGCGATTATCTCGAAACATACTTTTCAAACACGGTCCCCAAAATCTTCGGAAAACGGCTTGACCGATTGCTTCCAAAATTGCACACAATATTTTTGGGTAGGTTTTCTACTTTGCTACGTAGGATTTTTTTTTTACTTATTCCTTTTTTTTTTTATCAAGCCAGAAAGGTCGATAATTGAGTTTAAAAACTGAAAATAAAGTTCAATCGGCCGCCATTTCGTGAAAAATTTTTTTTTCAAAAAACCCTAGCGAAAGGCATCCTCAAAATACTCAATCATACTGTTACATGTAAACCTGGCAACCGCGCAACCGTGCAACTCGATCGTTTTACGTAATGAAAACAACAACAGTCGAATACCTAGTTGCAAAATAACCCAATCAGAAACCTAGCTGAAGATAAGGCGAAACAACACGATTGTATCTCCCTTCTTATCGAATGCTCTCTAATATACTAGAACCCTTTGCATACACCACTGAACGAAGATCGAAATCGAAAGCTCTAAAGCTTTCGAGAAGATTCCACACTGAGCGAACATTCAAGTACATCCTAGACTGCAACCGGATAGTATATAAGCAGGTGAAGCTTTCAGCGAAGAGATAGTAATTTCTATTACGTCGACTGTGTCAGCCAGCGTGTATACGCGACCGTGTTGGTAGAGAGCGAAACTGATCGAGTCAAGCGATGTAAATAAGCGGGCAGTGCTGCCATACAGTGCGAATTATTGTGCGAATAGAATTAATAGTGCGATTGAATAAATAATCACTTATTTTTACCCCTAGCTCGCAACAATACTTTACATTTTCAGAATCTTTTTGAAATTTTTTGACCATGACAGCAGTGCCCCCGGTTGATATATATTTATAAAAAAAAATTATTACCGTACCTCAACATATATACTTTCGAATAAAACCAACCTGGATAAAATCGAGCGTATAGTTTTTATCCAGCCTAAAAGTTTGTAACGCATAGAACCAAGCCTCGAACGAAGAAAAGTTATATATTATTTTTTGTTTATTTGTGGCCAAAAACCTCAAATCCGCTTGACGTCCGTCCGTGCGTCGGTCCGTCCGTCTGTCCGTTAGCACGATAACTCAAGAACGCCTTCACCTATGATCTTGTTGAGATAATAATTTCTAAAATTCACCTATTTTTTCTGCTTTCTACTCGGATGTTCCCCCTTAAGGATTAAAGTAAGAAGGTGGTGAAAATAGAACCTATGGATATGTAAATCAGAGATTACATTTCTAACATTCTTGGCGTTTTCTATGAGAACACTGAACTAAATGAAAATATTAAACTGATAAAAGAATATTCCGATATTGATCTTTTTGTAATCATTTATTGAGAAAACATACTTCTCCAGTAATAATTGGACTAAATTGCAACTTTCTAAAATAGGTCCTTCCTGTTTTACATTGCGAATTTTTTTTTTTAATTTCAAAGTTTCAACTTGCTATATAATTTGCAGTACAATATTTTTATCCACGAAATCTACACACTGTACTTTTAGGGCATTCTGAATGGTTCTCCAAATCCGAAGCATTATTTTTGAAATTCTGTTTTCTCCACCTCGTACACAACTACAAATCTAAAATTAAATTTTTCAGGAATAGTTTTTTTTATAATTACAAATTTATTTTAAGTGTCAACTTTGTAGAATACGCTGTGCATAAAAAAATTTTTCAAACACTCGAACCGTTCTACTTCCAATTTTCTTTTTGAATAACTGCTTTTCACAATCAACGATTCTAGAGATATAAAAATCAGTTTTTGCGCATTAAAAACGGAAATTCAGCAAGGTTTCACTGGGTCAAATACTTTTATTCAAATTTGAGGTTAAGTCGCGAAGAGTTTTAGAGAAGACTTGATTTGAAAAAATTGCTACGTCCACTACCCTTTATATTCGAAATACTCCACTTACACCAAGTTTTAACTTTCTCCAGTAATTGCTCCGTAAGATATCGTAACTCATAGTTCTTTTTAGCCCAGTCCTGTGCGCCCCTGAAATTTGAAGCGTAGATTGTTGTACTCTTGAAATATTGTATCCCACAGATCATAGAATAGTTTTTTTGTTTGAAAATGGCTCCAACTTCCTAAATTTCTAGTTTCAACTTTCAACCTATTGGAAGCGCTTCTTGAAGCATTAAACTAATCTTTCGTTTCGTTTTCTGCATTTTTCAGTGGAAAGAGGCTAAATAAATAGAAAATACGCTTTGAAACTAAATAAATAAATGATTTATCGAATAAAAACTTTATTTATAATCAAAAGTAATTTCTCACTATACATATTATATCAGATTTTTGCAATTGCTTGATATTTTCATGCACTTCCTTTTTATTGATTGTTTAAAAAAATTAGTAGAAAAAACAGTGCGTATTTTTTTTATTGTTACGTAAATAATTCTTTCATAATAAATATTACTTTTAGTTATAGCTTTGAAAATATTGGTTTATCTAGTAAATAGATATTGTTAAGAATATTATTGTGAGCCGGAATTTCAAGTAAAACACAATTCATTAAGAATCATTCTATCGATTTTAATGTAGTAACGTTAATAGTCGCACTAATAATCACAATACCGGCAACGCTGATCAGTGTTCGATCGCTGCTTCTAATCAAAGTTGATTGACAAATAATGTCGCGTTTAAAGTGCTCGTCATCACGCTGTGTAGCAAAGCTGTTTGTGGCCGAAAACTCTGCCGTGCTTAAATACTACTTGTGTTGAGTTGAGAGCTTTCCCGAATATTCGGTCGTTTGAGATGAAGATTTCTCCACGCTCCTTCCACTGCAAGGTGGCCAATCGGATGCTTTTCTCTGCCTTCCAGCTAGACATTGGAAGGTTGCTGTTTTTCTCACTAAAAACTGATCGAGTTGTGTGGGTTGCTGGGGTACCATGTAACAATATGTTGCAAACAGATAAAAGCTGTGATAGGTGACATTTTTAAAATTTCGAAATCCGAAATTCTATTCTTAACACCTTATCAATTTATGTAATATTTAGATAAGTTTAAGTTTAAGTTTTAAGTTTCATTTATTTTAAGGACATTTGTTTGAAAGCTACGCGATGAAGTAAGAGGATTTCTCTTAGGAGTAAAGTATGTATAGGTATCTACCTTATTATTCAACTTATAAAATTGTGGCTTAGATGTAAGCAGAAGCGTATAATTGGGGGCTGGGTGTTTATGAGTGTTAGAACCCATTAGCAAATAAGTAACTAATTTCTACGCCCATATTCGTTATCCTCAAAAGTGCCAAATTTTATATGAAAAACTTGTTAACAACTAGCTAGCAACTATGTACCTAGTAACTATTAGTTGTTGAGAGGAAACGGTTGCATTAATACAATATTCGGCGGAGGTGAATAATGACCTATACATGGGGAACAAACAACCGCCCATTTCGCGTCAAGTGATTTTGTCTAGCAATTAAGAGTGCACACTCGTAATTGTGGTTAATATTTATATTAATAAAAATTATTTGTTAGAACGAATTTGATACCCGTAACCACAGCTATTCCAATTGCTCTTTACACTTTACATACAAAATGTTAAAATCTTAAATTCTCTGTGTAGAACAATGAAAATTAATTTAAAACAATGAATACAACGAGGCCTCAACAAGTTTTATTCAGATGTATTCAAAGTTCTGATTTCTTTGAACTATATAACAAAATATAAAATTATAATTTTTATAGCTACATACGAGTACCTCCTACAAATTGTCGGAATAACGATGTTTGGATTGTTTACGAAAACCAAAGTTACGCGTTGTTACTCCGTACTGGAAAAATAAAACAAAGTTAAACAATTCATTGTTTAGTTTAGTCATCGCAGAACGATAAAGCGAATTCTATACGCTCGCAAGCTGATAATAAGAACGTCCAGTTCCAGTTCCATTAACTTTTCTTTCTTTGCCTAAGAACTCTTTTGAGAACAATTTCCTATTGCCGATAAGAGGAATATGAACACCCTCTTTATTAAGATGTTGTTGCAGTACTTCATAAGAAGATAACTCGTATATATTTAGCATTAATGGTATTAACTGCAAGTGAATAATATATGCATACATACATTGGGAATATCAAGTTTTGCGATAGGGGAAAACGAAGTCTTGGGCACCTTATTTAATTTAATAAATTGAAAAAAAAATTTACTTTACACTGGCAATTTATCTGGCAATGGCAATGACAGAGGCAATATTGCTATATACAAATTGACAGTGTAGATGCATCAAACGCATATGGCAATATTGCTCTGAATATTGCCATGTGAATTCTTAGAGCAATATTGCCAGAAAGCGCATCGTTTGACATAAGTGAGCGTCTCTTGTCACCAGGTAGGAATAAGTTTGTTTTTTGTTTTAATCGCGTAAAGGCTAAAAATAAGTTGACTAAAGAGAAAACTATTAAATTTATCAATCATTTTTTTTTTTATGCAATGTCCGACATTTTGCTTTGCTTCAGAACTTGACACTTCGAATTCACTCGCTCAAATGAAAATTGCATGGCAATCAAATGCCCACTGATTACGATTTGACATTTAACGCAATGGAAATATTGCCATTCCCATTGCCAGATTTGCCAGTATACCCGCAGGGTTAGCTAAGGTTCATAGTGCCCGGTGCAAAATGATCATTCGGGCCCCTACTGCGGATTTAAAAAAATATAAATAAAATTAAATGTTTAAAACACTGTTCGTATATTTTCAGCTACATAAAAAACATCAAGAATTAATATGAATAATATTTTTACAGGTAAATCATGGGAATAAATGGAATAATTTCAAAGCTCTGCATGATGGTAATGACTGATTTATACCCTTTTACTTACGAGTGTTTTAATGACCAATTGATGATTAAAAAAATTAGTTTTCAAAAGTCTTATTTTGGACTCTTAAGTTTCTGAGAAAAATGGGATGGCCTAAGTCCGGATATTTAGACATCGAATGCATTTATTGTTATTTTATTTTATTATTTTTTTTAATAATAAATTATTGCTGTAAGTTTTTGACTCATTGAAAAAATTGTTTTATAAGTTTTTTTATTTAATTTCTCAATGCATGATTTAATGCCAAACTGAATCCCATTCATATGGATCTCGGATGATAGGTTCTTTTGTCCTGAACCCTCAAAAAATTTGTTATCGTATCAAATTTGCACTTAAAAACTATGCTTATCTCAAATTTGAAAAGATTTCACTATTTAGTGCAATGATAAAAATAATATCCTAGTCAACTTGACTATAAAAAACTCGGAAACCGATTATATTGAAAGCCCTTTAAAGTAAAAAACAATTCGATATCTCATTAGACCTAAGTGATATGGTGGAATTTGTAAAATCTATACAATTATTTTCAACCTCTTAGGTATTGAATATTGCAAAATCATTTGCAAGTAAAAGCGAATTCAATCACATTAAACCTAAAAGATTTGTCGGTATTCGTAAAAACTTTAACAATACCGTACACCCCTATGGGAATGAATATCGAAAAATGCTCAAATCGGTTTATTTCCGATTATATTAAAAGACTTTAGAAGTGAAAGCAAATTTGACATCTCATAAGACCTAAGAAATATTTCGGAATTCACTTTACACCTCCTTAGGGGTTGGATATCAATAAAATTTGTTATAGGCGCCTGCACAAAGATGCCTATAAGATATAATGAAATTCGTGAAAAGGTGGAAAAACCCTTTTTCGGGAAAATCTAAACATCTATTTTTGCATTAATTATTTCTACATATAAATGTAGTTACAAAATTTCAACTTTCTAGCATTGGCTGTTTCTGAGATACAAGAAACCACCGCCAACCCCGTACTCCTAGAATGAGTTAGCAATCTTTCTTAGATGCCTCTGTAGTAGCCCTATATAGTAATCAATTTTTAGCTTTATATCCTATGCGGTTTTTAAGAAGTAAAAATCAGATTTTTTTGGCTTCCATTCCCTCCCACCGTTACCTCCTACACCATCGCCCTTTAATTTTTTTCTCTACTAGAAGTATACTGTGACCAACTCCTGTAAAATTGTTAAGATCAAATCTGGTACGGTTCTTGAGTTAAATTAATTTTCTTGAAAAATTGCCAATTTTTTTTTTAAATTTAATAAAGTCAAAATCTAGACAAAACCACCGCATGTAAAGGTGTTTCGACAATTACATAATACACTTTTCCAACCCTCACGTCCAATGATAGCGAATACTTCGATCGATACCAGCTTAGAAGTTTGTGCGATTATAACTTCTCAAAATTTCTTTAAAAATCTGCATACAGTCTGGGCGCAACTTTATTATTTTATGGGTAGAAGTCCGAAATGTGTTTAATGCTGAGATGCGGTGTAGGTTACTATGAGACTGACAACAGAAAAAAGAGCCTCCTGGTTATTATTATTATTTTTAGCTTTTTATTCATTAGGGTTTTTTTTAAATTTTTTCCCTATTAGAGGTCTACCGACCCCAACTCCTATAAGATTTTCAAGATCATATCTGATACGGTTTCTGAGATATAAAAATGACATTTTTTGAGAAATTGCTATCCCCCCACTTTCGTGCTCCACCTCCCCCCTCAAAAAGTTTACGTTCAGTAGTCTGCTCTTGTAATCACAGATACAAAAACTAAATTTTATCTTCCTGGTATAATTGGTTCGGAAGATATTGTAATTCAAAGTTGTTCACCATCCACCCCACACCCCACCACCCTTAAAAATTTTAGCCCTTGTCTAATCTTGAAGTATCCCTAAGGACAACCACAAAAGTTTCAATCTTCTGGCATCAATCGTTCAGGAGATATGGATTTTAGAATGTTTCAATCCCGGCTTTCAAGCGTTTTGGACTTATTGTTTCCCCCTTCCCCACTTCCACACCCCTCAACCCTTATCGACCTTTTTTTGCAAATGAGTCCACTATCATAGTACTACACAAGTTCCTAGTTTCAGCCTCTTAGCATAAGTTGTTCCTGAGATCTAGAAACCGAAACTTTTCGTCTAAAACGCTCCTCCTTAATCTCCCTTTACACCCCCACCCCTCCAAAAGATGCCAGTCGTAGGAGTTTACGCAATCTACCCACCATAAAAATTTCAACTTAATACCTCAACGGGTTTGGGAGCTACGCGCCTTCAAACGATTTTGCGTACGGCGTCTACGGCGGACAGACGGACATTTTTTTTTTTGCTTTTTTGGTGTTTACTAGTCCTAAAACGTGTAAATACAAAATTTCAGGGCAGCAAATTTTTTGAAATTTCAGGTCGATCACCATACTTTATTATTAAAAAATAATAAAGTAAAATTAATGGACTTCAAATATTTAAATGAAAAAGTATTGAATTTAAAATTTTAGAACAAAACATTCCGATTATGAGAATGGGTTTTTTTCATGTTTTTTTTTTAAAAAAATCGCTGAGGATAAAAAGCTGGAAGCTGATATTTTCAGTTTTACCATAGGGTGCCTTAAAAATATAATTGTTGATAGCGATAGCAAGGTACGGGGGTTGTAGGTGTGTAAACGGTTTATGATTGAAGTCAATGTGTAAAAGTAAATTTAAATTAAGCAAAAAATAATGATCAAGGGTATGAAGGTGGGTCAAGTCAAATAACGAAGTTCATCATATCTCATCATCATCATATCTCTTAGGTCTGATGGGATTTCGAATTAATATAATTTTTTGGTTTTTTATATAAACGTCTAAGAATTGTTTTTAGGAATTCTTTGTATATTCAACCACTGAGCAGGAATTAAGTGGAGGTGTACCTTTTCACGAATTTCGACATATCTCTCAGGTTTAGATCGCATAGTAACCTACACTGAATCTCAGTACTTAAGACATTTTGTCCTAAAAATAATAAATCTGTAATTTTTTTTTTTAATTTCTGGTTTTTACATTAAAGCATGATGATGACTTTAATATATTAATAATAACAGAAAAAGATTTCTTAGTACTCCGGTCTCCCCTACATTGCCAGTTCTAAATGATAAAATCATGACATCACTTCCTCGTAGCAGAGAAATTGACGATTCTAATTTCAGTTTCAATCTCTGTGGAGTTCAAATCCAGATTTTAGATCTAAGGAATGACAGAAGAATTTTATTTGCATACATTGTCAAGCGAATTCTATAAATAAAAGGTAGCAAAAGTTTTCTCGAAGAGAAGCCATACAATCCTGAGAGTTTCTTTAGGTTCAGTAGTTTGCCCGAGTCTATATAGTCGTTAGTCTACAAAAACATCTTTCTGAATACTCAATAATCAGCTGTTTCTCTACTAGAGCAAATTGCTCATACCACAATCTCATGTAGTTTATACGTTCAATGGTATAATTTTAAATTTGCTTAGTCAACAATAGGCAGGTATCTTAGTTGTCCGAGTGTTTGATTAGAACTTAATTTTTTTTTCACTGTGCGCTTTATCGTCAAAATCGACGCGTTTCGTCTTATCAGATTAAAGATTTTTTTTCAAATTGCTTCAAGAATATCGAGAAAAAAATAGCAGGAAGGCCTTTGGGAAGGCCTTTGTGAAAAGCTCATTAAAACCGCCTAGTATTGTTATGTGGTTTTTACTGATTTGTGTTATCGTTGGCGATTAGTGCGTGTAGCTGCTGTCCCAACAGTTTTGACTTCTTTAAATCGGAAAACCAGTTGTTCTTCGTTCAGTACTAAAGTAGTTTCGAACCGGGCAGCACAATGTGCTCCGTAAAATTGTTAATTGTCGGGTTACTCCTGCCTGCACTAATCATTGCAGGACCTTATCCAAACTTCCATTCGGAAGTCGAAATCAAACTCTTAGAAGGGCAAAAAGACTGGTGGGAGACAGGTTCGCTGTATCAAATTTATCCGCGATCGTTCAAAGATAGCGATGGCGATGGGATCGGTGATATTAAAGGTAGTCATTTTTTTTTGCGATATCTTAATATTTATTTTACTTAAAAAAATCATGTTCATTTCTCAGGTATTACCGAGAAACTGCCCCATTTGAAAGACATTGGTGTGACTGCAACATGGCTTTCGCCCATTTTCAAGTCACCGATGGCCGATTTTGGATACGATATTGCCGATTTCTACGATATTCAGCCCGAATACGGAACCCTGGCCGATTTTGATGAAATGGTCCAAAGGGCCAAGGAACTGGGTATCAAAATTATTTTGGATTTCGTGCCGAATCATTCGAGTGATGAATGCGATTGGTTCATCAAATCGATGAATCGTGTTGAAGGTTTCGAAGACTACTACGTTTGGCACGAGGGATTCCCGGATCCGAAGAATTCTTCGAATCGACTACCTCCCACTAATTGGGTATGCATTGAAAACATTTTGATTTACCTGTACTGAATTTTTACCTTGGCTCAGGTGAGTGTCTTTAGAGGACCGGCATGGACATGGCGATCGGAACGTAAAGCATTTTACCTGCATCAGTTTGCATCAAAACAACCTGATCTCAACTTTAGGAACCCGGTCGTTGTGGAGCAGATGAAGGTGAGAACAGGTTTCTTTTTCTGATTGTTGTGTTGTTGTGGTTGAAGTAGTTAGTTCTGTTTTTTTTCGATGTGATCAAACTTAAGATTTTATTTGGAGGTGATAATTCTACAACTTTTGTAACTTTTGTTTGATTTTTTTTTAAATCAATTAACGTAAATTAATCGTGAGTGGTGTTATAATTTACGAGATTATTGAATTGTAAATTTTCGTCTGTTCCGCGATACTCGTCATACTCAATGATAACCTCTATGTTTCCTAGAGCAAATTTTGCACGGGTTGTCTGTCTTTTCTACTTGTGGTGCAAGTCTTTCAATAACAGAAATAATCAATTTCTATTTTTGTTTTCCATTGATTTAATGCGTCTTCATAATTCAGTTCTGTTCTGAGATTTTCCTTCCAAACTGTGTAAGTCTAAAAATATCTCGAGTTTCTATTTTCTTTAAGTTGTTATTGTTTGTTGTGTAAAAGTATCTTTTTAAGCAAGCAGAACAAGAGTTCAAAAATTTGTTTTTGGAGACAAACTTTTTTCGCATAAAAATGTTCATTAAAGCAAACTTCATCGATCTAAAGAAATATTCAAAACAGTGCACCCCAAAAGCCAGAAAATTTTTTTTATGAGAATCGCAAATATTTATTTTGTACTGATGATAAAATCTTAAGAGTTTAATGAATAACACAAAATAAACAACTGAGTGGATTTATTAAAAATGATTTCTTTGTTAAAATGTATTATTCATGTACATAACTTCGGTGATCTCAGCGGTTTAAGCATGCCTTGGGGTCGAACTCTATCTATTTGTTCTGTGTTCTATAAAAACGAAAGAGTTTATAATCGCAAAAATGATATAGAAAATTACTCAACTATTCTATGCTTCAGAAGGAATCATGAACTGAATAAAACCTGCTCAGTGCAAAGTTTAGCGGAAAGACGTTTTGGAATTTTCCTAATAATGGAGTTTTCCTGTAAAGAATTCAATAAAAATATACTTTGGTTAGTGAGAAGCATTCCAGACCTTAATCCGAGTGTACAATTCTTTTTAGAGGCTTCCTAAACTTCTATAACTCGAAGTTCTATATGTCGAATTTTTTCAATACCTCAAACTTGGCTGTTGTGATATACAACTAGATTTTGGGAAAACTAAATATATTTATCGGTTTTTACTTGGATTTAAATTAAGATTGATAAATAATGAATTAATCATAGTAACTCTCTAAAATGTATTTACACATGTAAAAGTGTAAAATCTGATATCTGATGGTATAGACAGTTGTGTCAACACTTAAACTGAAAAATAAATATTTTTCCTAACTCGAATTTCCTATAACTCGATCAATATTTTTTTTTATTTGTTGTTCGGCTTAGAGAAATTCTAGTGTATTGAGAATTCATTTGAAATATTTTTTTTGTATAATAATGTTTTGTGATCAATAAAATCGTACTTGAGAGTACTTGAGAGGCTTAGAAAATAAAAAGTATTATATAATTGAAAAAAAAACATTTAAAAGAAATCAAAAATTGGTGATTATATTACAGTAACAGTTCACACTAAAAAAATTTAAACTTTGAATTCACTGTACTAATGGATTTGACAGAGAGACAGTAGCGTAGTTGAAAATGGGGGGCTAATTTCCCGAATTACATATCTTGTAGTTGCTATGATTTCGACCAATTCACATCGGTAAAATTGCAATGATTGAATCGAAATTAGAAGCCAATTTTTTTTTGATTTCGATCTAAATTGAAGGTCAAAATATAAAAACAGATGTAAAAACATTAATTTTTTCGGTCTGATCTCAAGAGGAAGAATACTGTATACAAATCTAAGACTCTTGTAAAATAATTTTACGTTATGCAATAAACAGAACAAAAACAAGTTCATCGAGCTCATTATACTTTCAAAGAAATTTCACGCATTAGGACAAATTGAAAATTTTTTAAAACTAAATTTTGTCAGTAGACCTGTTATAAAAATTATTTAGCTAAACAGTAAAAACTTGTTTAAAATATTAATAAATGAAAAAAAAAATTATTTGCAAACATGATTTTAAAAACAAATATTCGTAATTTCTACGAATTTTTGAATTTTCTAATTTAAAGATACAAAAAATTTTGTACATTTTAAAAATTTTGCAATCTGTAGTTTTACTAATAAGGACGTTTTTAGTATATTTCACAATACGTAGGCAACTCTAGAGTATAATTTTTTTATAAGAAAATATTTTTATAAAAAAAATCCATAAAAATTGTCTTTTACGGGATAAGGAATTGAAGAAAGGGATGGAAAGGTGGGTGGTGGTGGGAAAGGTGTGTGGTGAAGGATATAGGTGAAGATACACATTAATATATTTTAATTTTTAAAATTTCGAAAACCGCTGATGACAAAAAAAAAATTTTTTATTGAGATGTTTCGATCTCAGGAGTACCTTGTGTTAGAAAGTTGAAACTTGTTGCTTGTGCTGTGCCAAATTATATCCACTTCAAAATAATGTTGGCTTACAGTAGCTTCCAAAATCAGAATCGCAAAACTATTGCCGGCCAATATCTTAGAAATGGCAGGACCCAGGTAATTTCTAAAAAAAAAAATTTGCGGATGTGGTTATAAAACTGACAGGTATTTTTTTAAATATATTTTGGAAAATACAAATTGCGAAGTCTTTCAACTACATCATGTAGCTTTTTGCACCTTGAAAGAAATGATTTCAAGCTTTGTGTCTTTCAAAAAGAAGTTAATCCCCATTATCAACGAGAATTCTTATTCGTTATGCGGGCCGGTAGTTCATGAGAAATGAATCTTACCTATATTATGAAGGCATACCGTAGGGGAGTGTACAAAAAATGAAAATCCTCTTTAAGGAAAAGGGGACAACCTGTATATCACCAATTCGAAAAATGGTACATATTTCAAAATGAGTACTGAAAACTATAATTTAATAACCAAATTTAACTTAAGTATTTTGCAAGTTAGATACCCTATAAAATATTTGCTTCATTCGTCTGGTTTGAATCCGGATCGACGGACCAACAAATGTGTACTTATTTAAAAAGAACATAATAATTTTTCTTCGAGAATTTAACTGTCGCAAGGATGTCTAAGGATCAAATTAAGTTCTTGTATAATTGTTTTCAATGTTCAAAAAAAATTATGAAAATTGGAAATTGATTATGAGTTTTGTTGTAAATAGTTTTTGTATAGTATCAGCAAAAAAAAATGCTCAAGCCTATTCTGTGTACAGTCACAATTCACAATTTTAGCGCAGAGTCATCTTTTTAGAAAATCTGTGACTTTTCATATTGTAGCATTAGTCACAATTTTGACGTTATAAAAAACATCACAAAATTGTGACTATCGAAATAGGTGATGACAATGGCCAGCCATGCAAACAATTTTACAATTTTAAGGTTTCGTGAAGTTTCAACTTACTTAATATTGAAAAAAATGGAATGTTTGTTATATTTGCTGAGGTAATTACTGGAAGAAGCTGAACAAAAGTAATTTAACGTAAATTTAGATGGCTGTTTTACATTTTGTTGGATTTAAGGGTGTTGCGAAAAGCTACACTCCGAAACTTGAGGAACGCAATTGATCCGTTTTTATTAATCGACAATACATTTGAGATTTACTTCGGATTTCCACGTTTTAAATGTTTACTAAGGCACACAACTTTCTATTATACACTTGCAAAGGCCGAATTGATCGCTGATACTGACACAGCATCATCATTTTCACATGTTTCCAACTATGTGGAGAAATTATTGTGACCTTTCTTGTGACTGTAGCGCCAGAATGCGAAAAAACGTTTCGATCACAACCGCAGTCACAAAATTTTAGTCACAGCAGGTTGTGACCTGTGATAGGTCACAATTTCAGAATAGGGACGTCTATTGCAATAAGATTCTAACATTTTTCAAAGAAGTGTGTTAAAATTTGTGAATTTATAGCACCAATGTTGTGTATTGTACTATTAAAATGAACAATGGCACTGAATGTAAAAATACTTGTTCAAAATTTAAAAATATTATAGTAACGTTTCTTTGGTGTCGTAAGTATTCATTGGATAATATTTGATAGATATTTACGGAAGGGTATTGAGTGTAGTGGGGATACTACGGCTACTATTGTTTCAAGTCTTTAGGTCGGTTGACTTCTTTTTTTTTAAATCTTCTATTGCATTGATATACTTCATATGACTTTAGCTTCTAAGCCATAGCTTTGCCCTAGTACTACTTAAAATACAGAAGCCACGTGCAGTAAGCGGCTTAATTAATTAGCGCTATATCCTTTAAATTGCTTTTCATTTTTATTAACTGACAGCATCTGACATAAATAATTAATAATAATAATAATTTAGTTACTCTAGTCATCGCAGGCTGGCTGAATGGCGCTGCTAGCAGTAAAATGTATGACATATCAGTAAAACTAGGTAGATACCAGCTCGGTTATCTCGTATATACATAGTATTGGGTGGTACACTACTGGCTTTGTGATATTTTAATTTGATGATATTATGATCCTCGAATATAACAAATAGTCATCAATACTAAATTGCCCTATTTATGCACTATTTTGAATATTCAGAATACTTTCAAATTTTGTCTTAAAATTTTTAGGGCAGGTACGGACTTAGTCTAGAGTTAAAATGGTATTCGAGCGAACAGAGTGACCAGACCGTTTTGCATCGAGTCTGTAGAGTAAGTCTGTAGAGTCTGTCAGTCCTATAGTATCTGAGAGGCAAAATGTTGTAACTGATTTTTATCTTTTTACTTCTGGGCTGACTTGGTACATAAACTAAATTAATGTTTGGTATTCAAATTTCGCTTACTACTGAATATTCCACAATTTACCAGTGAAAAATAATAAAAATGAGGCTAAAGGTTGCGAAATTGATAATTTTGCAGCTACAACAGCTTGCCTCTCAGGCAGGCAAATATTTATTCGACGATTAAAGAAAAACCTAATTTCAGATCGATGTAATGTCCTAGAATAATAGGGTACGTGTCCGTTCAAGTATGATTTCAATGTTTCGATACAAATCTTATCAATCTCATTTGAGATTGTAATGCACTTCGTGCCAATGTTCAAGTTAGTTTATCAATATTATTGAAGGCTGTCACACCAATTGAAATATTCAATTTGGACCATATCTTATCTTCTCCGTTCAATCAAATTTTATTGTATAAATTTTATTTTGATTACGTATACTAAATGATATCTTCTCGAATCATTACTCATCAAGATGTTGCTACCTTGTTGCTGTAAAATCCATATTTCTGATCATAAAAACAATTTTATGCAAAAAAGTTATAATCACATACTTAGTACGTTGCAATAGTGTACCGTGTAGCCGCTACATCTTCTTTTTTAACGCATCAATCTTGGATTATTTTTATAAATAGGCGTCAGTGTTATCCCTTGAAACGCATTTTTTGGCCCGTACTATTAGTTGTGACTACTTATCAACGCCTGTTTAATAAAAATACGCGTTATTCGATAAAAATTATCAAGTTCTTATTATCTGGTCACCAGTGAAGTATGACTGACATCACTCTGCACCTTCGATAAGCTCCCATACAAATGTCATTACAAATTAAAGTTTAATAAAAATGATGTCGAATTCTGAAACAGATTTCGTACCTGGAAATTTGTAATTGTACAACTTTTTAGTGATATCTACTCTTTTTCCCCATATAATTATTCAAATTTTCATTCTTCTAATACTTTTACTTTAAAATTCAAATTCAAATACATTTATTTCCACAATATAGGTACTTAAAACTAGACATTGCTGGTAAATTGGTTGATTAGGTGGTCAGTTAACAAACCACTTTTACTTTATTATTTTTTAATAATAAAGTATTGTTATCGACCTGGAATTTCCAAAAAAATTTGCTACCCTGAAATTTTGTATTTTCACGTTTTAGGACTAATAAACCCCAAAAAAAAAAAAAAAATGTCCGTCTGTCCGCCGTAGACGCCGTCCGACGTACACAAAACCGTTTGAAGGTGCGTAGATCACAAACCCTTTGAGATATTAAGTTGAAATTTTTATGGTAGGTAGAATGAGTGAACTCCTACGAAGGGTATCTTTTGAGGAAGTGTGGTTGTGAGGGGGGAGAAGGGGAGAGCGTTTTAGATGAAAAGTTTTGGTTTCTAGATCTCAGGAACCGCTTATGCTAGGAGGCTGAAAGTTGGAACTTATGTAGTACTATGGTAGTGGACCCATTTGCAAAAAAATGGTCAATAGGGGTTGAGGGGTGTGCGAGTGGGGGAAACCAATGCGTCCAAAACACTTGAAAGCTGGGATTGAAACATTCTAAAAACTTTGAATTACAATATCTTCCGACTCAATTGTGCCAGGAAGATAAAATTTGGTTTCTGTATATAGAATTACCAGTGGAGTCTACTGAATGTAAAATTTTTGAGGGTGGCGGTGAAGCGCGAAAGTGGGAGGACAGTAATTTTAAAAAAAAATTTAATTTTTATATCTCAAGAACCGTATCAGATATGATCTTGAAAATTTTAGAGGAGTTAGGACCAGTCGATTTCTAGCGGGAATAAAAATTTAAGGGTTTGGACGTAGGGAGTGATGGTGGGAGGGGGTTGGAAATGAAAATTTTCTGATTTTAATTTCTCGAAAGCCGCAAAGGATAGAAAGCTAAAAATTGAAAACTGTATAGAGCTACTATAGAGACATCCCGGAAAATTGATAGGGGTGGCAAGGTACAGGGGTGGCGGGTTTTTCATATCTCAGAAACGGCTCATGCTAGAAAGTTGAAACTTATATGTAGATGTGCTACTAGAGTAATTAAAACTAAAAAATTAATCGGCCAACAGTCTGGGCGTAACTTTATTATTTTATGGGTTGAAGTCCATAACGTGTTTAATGCTGAGATGCGGTGTAGGTGACTATGGGACTGACAACCTAAGGAATAACTAGGAGGCTATTTGGAACGTTATTTTTTAGGTTGTCAGTCCTATAGTCAGCGTAACCGCATCTCAGCATTAAACCCGTTTCGGACTTCTACCATAAAATAATAAAGTTGCGCCCAGACTGTTGGCCGATTTTTGCTAGTTAGTTTCCACATTTATGAACTCAAACAAATTTCTTTAAATTTTCAATTTAATTGGTGAAATGATACCCTTTTCGATTTTAAAAGGCCTAAGAGTTTTAATGTCGGAATACTCCAATTATCCAATTTATTTACCCAAAATTATTTGTAGAGTTAAAGTAGAGTCGGTCTTATTAAACAGGTCAGAGGTCACTAACAGTAATGGGGACAGCTACCCAATCTACAAAACAGCATTATCTTATAGCATATTTTGTTAAAATAAGTATTTATCAATTCAGCCCAGTTTAATCAACCTCATTTGACAAACAAAATTTTTTTTCAATTCAGTGCCTATTTTTCCTCTTTTCGGAGAAATGAAAAAATTTATAGATTTTAGTCTTAAAGATCTTCAATTTGGATTCTCGTTAAAATAATTTATTAGAAATCAAATTAGAGGAACAAATTTAATTGTTGTTGAATGTTTTACGGTTAGGACATTTAAAAAAAAATAAATGTCAATACTCGAGTTTTACGAGAATTCATATGTTTCTTACAGAAATGGCTAGTCCTACGCAAAAAATTGTTAGGATTAAATTAATAAACAATGAAATATCCGGCATTTTGTTTCGTAGTTGAATGTTATACGGCTAGTTCTATGCTAGAAATGGATCTAATTACGGAAAATATATGTGTTCCCCGAGTAGTTTGTTGTAAAATTATAGACAGTAGACAAATTATATTATTATTATTATATTTTAATGAGAGGTATATATGTAAATACACACAATTATTCTTAAGCACTAGTTACAAAGACCATCAGCTTAGACAAATTTAAAAATTTTTTATATTAAACGATTAATTTTGTAATTTTCCAGGATGTCTTAAGATTTTGGCTTAGTCGTGGTGTCGCTGGATTCCGGATCGATGCCATTCCCCATTTGTTCGAGAAAGCAGCGGATAGTCTCGGAAACTTTGAGGATGAACCAATTTCGGGACATACCGATGATAAAGATGATTACGGATATGTTGATCACATCTATACCAAAGATCAGCCGGAAACAGTTGAAATGGTTTATCAGTGGCGTGAAGTAACCGATAAGTTTCAAGAGGAGAATGGCGGTGATACAATGTAAGAATTTAACACACTTTCCAAGATTATTTCACCATTTACCAGTATCACTTCCATAAAGACATGTAGAACTGTGATTGATCTCATCGATGATTTATTTGCTGAAAATCGTTTTGCTGATATTCGACGGTTGCCCATTTGCCAATTCAGTTGAAAATCATTGAGAAATAATTCGCAGTTTTTCAAGTAAAATCTCTTTCTCGGTCGTGTTCCCATCAATCAGCTTGATATTATTGGGGCTCCCATAATTTAGTTGTTATTTGATTTTAGTCGCTATAAAAATTATTTTTCAAATATTTCCTTTTTTTTGTCTTGATAGAATTCTTCTAACTGAAGCATACTCCCCAATCGAAGTGATTATGCAATACTACGGGGATGGAAAGCGCGAAGGATCGCATATTCCATTCAATTTTCTTTTTATTGACGATCTGAATGGCGACTCAAGAGCAAACGACTATGTAAGGATTGTCAACTTCTGGATGGATCATATGCCAGCAGGACGTACAGCTAACTGGGTGGTACGTAGATTTTTTAATTTTTAAAAATTTTAACATTAAAGTTAATAATAATTTGTACGTTTATCTAGCTGGGAAATCACGACAAGTCCAGAGTAGCAAGCCGTTTCGGCACTGAAAAAATTGACTTACTCAATATGCTCATGATGGTTTTGCCAGGAGCAACCGTCACGTATAATGTAATAATTTGAAATTATCAAAAAATTCGTTGAACTTTAATTATTAATTTAATTAAAATGTAGGGTGAAGAAATCGGCATGACCAACGTCTATATTCCATGGGAAGAGACTGTTGATCCTCAAGCCTGCAACAGTAATCCAGATATTTACTTGTGGTTTACTCGTGATCCGGAAAGAACACCTTTCCAGTGGGATGATTCCACAAGTGCCGGATTTTCAACAAACACCTCGACCTGGCTTCCGGTATCGGACACCTATCGCGAAGTTAACGTAAAGAGACAAAAGGGTATCATAAAGAGTCACCTGCATACCTACATAAGAGCTAAGGAAGTTAGATCGACGACAACTTTACAAAATGGCGATTTTCATATTAAAGCATTAAACAATGATGTTTTGGGAATAATTAGGTAAAATTCGAAAAATAAGGCTCACAAATCAAAAGCTTAATTATGAAAATTAAATTTTTCAGAGAATTATCGGGCGAACCAACTTACGTCAGTGTTTCAAATATTGGCTCGAAATTGGAACGAGTAGATCTCAGCGCCTTGGGTAATTTACCAACAACTATGGAAGTAGTTGTTTCTAGTCTTACATCGCCACGAAGAATTGGGTAAATATGGCTGAATTTATAAAACACTATGATATAATTTTATTTTCGAAATTTCTATTATTTATAGGGAATCGGTTAAAATTAAGGAAGTCATTCTGCTGCCGAACGAAGCTCTTATTTTGAAAACAAAGAGTACGTCGTCAACAATTTTGGGATACTTTTTCTATGGAAGTGAATAAATAAATATTATATTATAAATATTTTTTTTATATGTATAATATAACTTTAAGAGATTGACAAAAGTTGAGACGTAAAATAAATAATAAGTTTTAATATCTTTCCTTTTTATTTTAAACAAAAACTGCGTTCGGCCCAACTACAAAATAACTTTAGGTGGTACAAGACAAGAACCTGATCCAAATTGAATTTTTGGTTTTAAGATATAGAAAGTCTGTTAAAGTAAAAAAGATTTCGATATCTCATCAGACCTAAGTGGCATGTCAGAATTCGTAAAAACATACACAATCATTTTATGCCCTCTTAAGGCCCGTGGACACTAGCAAATAACTTGCGACATTTCTTGCTAGAGTAAGTTGCTGCGTAGTTTACACTAACTGCCAAATTGCAGTAATTTTACTCTAGCAAGCAGCTCGACAAAAAACTTGCAAGCATAACTTGCTTATCCGTGTACATATGTTTCTTCTGTGTCTACTCTCAATACAAAAATGTCGCGTGGTACTTCCAATGCAACTCACTAGCAGAAAAATGTCGGAACCGATCAGAACTTTCTTGGGCAATTTCAACTATCGCAAGTATACTTGTACATTAACCACTTGCTTGAAAAGGCAAGCATTTGCTGGCTAGAGCTAAAACTTGGGCGTACGCGCTCTCGGAACCGTGTACACATAGAGCAATAAATGTCTGAGAGCGACTTGCAAGTTTTACTTGCTAGTGTCCACGGGCCTTAAGAGGCTGATAATCTCACAATCGCGAAATTTATTTTTCGATCATTATATGAATGGGTCCTTGCTAAAAGGTCATCAGTCCATTTTTCAAAAATAAAATTTTTATATTTTAAGAACCGTACTAGATATAATCTTGAAAATTGTACAGGAGTTAGTAGGTGCTAGTAGACCTCTGCCGTTGAAAAATTGGTGTGGGTGTATGTTGGAAAAAAAATCGGATTTTTATTTCTCGAAAGTCGCAAAAGATAGAAAGCTAAAAATTAGCATCTATTTAGAGCTACTATAGAGACATCCCAGAAAAATAAAATGTTTGATAGTGGTAGCAAGGTACAGGGGTGGGGGTGGTTTTTCATATCTCAGAAACGGCTTATGCTGGAAAGTTGAAATTTAATACCTATATGGAGATGTACTACTGTATAAATTAATGTTAAGATGTGCCGGACCTCCAAGACTTCAAAACTAGTGAAATCGCAATTTCGATAAAAATTGCACTGATGATCTTTTAGCATGGATCGATTTATATGTAAGCCTCACAGAAGTAAAAGCGATTTCTTTTTCATTTAACCTAAAAGATTTGTCGGAATTCGTTCCTCTAGCGGATTGAATATGGAGAAATTGCTTAAGTCAGATTTTTTCGGAATATACATGGTGTCCGGTTCTCCTTGTGCCACCTTGTAAGCTGTTATTCCTTGATATATTTTGAAATAAAAATTGTTCTACAGGGTGGTCAATTTTCAATATCCATTGGAGATACAGGGTGGTCAAGAAAAGTGTTTCGAACCTGTACCCTCACTCACTTAAAACGTTATATCTTGAAAAATAATAATCAGAATTTAAAGTGTTATAACTTGTTGTTTAGGGAGTCGAATTACCTTTTATTTGATGTAACAGCTCAAATTGTAACTGCAACCGATCTTGAGATATTTATTTCAAAACAAAAAATTTGGCTACTTCAACCCTAAAATTCCGAGATCAATGTAGTTTTTCTCAGAAAACCCCATTATAAAAATGTCAGTTTAATTTAATTAAATTTTTTTTTTACGACTATTGTCTAATCTTTGCTTATTAATAACATAAGTTTATACTCGAAATCATAACCGAATAAATATTATTATTATTATTATTACTATTATTTTTTTATTTGTCATATTATTACCTACAAAAGTTGCATACACTTGCATTGCATAAGTTTAATAATTAAGACAAAGCTATGATTCTAAAAATATTGCACTTTTATGCAAAAAAGAAGAGCATATTGATCTACACTCTTTGCTTGAACTGAAAGAATTTCATAATATTATAGTTTTTATGCTTTATTTCAAAATTTTTTAATTACAGTAAAAAAAAAATTTGAAATAAAGCATACATTTTTTTTAATTACAATAACGGTCTCTTTTGTAAGGTCTAAGTGTACCTACCTACCTACCTAATTACAATAAATGTTCAAAATGGCCACCTTAATTTTGAATGCATGTAAGGGGTTCAGGTCTGAAACACTTTTCTTGACCACCTTGTATCTCCACGGATATTAAAAATTGACCCACCGTGTAGAACAATTTTTGTCTCAAAATATATCAAGGAATAATCCCTTACAAGGTGACACACCTTTACAGGCTTTAGAAATGAAATCGATTTCGATATTTGAATAGAACTAAGAAATATATCCTTTACACCCCCTTAGGGATTGAATATCGGAAAAATTGGAAAATTGTACTCTACCTTTGTACGCCAATTAGTAGTCTGGGTGGCTTAGTGGCTAGAGCACTTACCTTCGGTTCACCTGGTACCAGGTTCGAATCTGCTTGGCGATAAGTAATTTTTGGGAATGGGATTGGGTGCCGGACTACCAGTTCACTCAGCTGTAAATGAGTACCTGAGTTAAAATCGGGGTAATAATCACGGACGAGCGTGTGGCTGACCACTTCACCTCCTAGTGTTCCGTTGGTCTAGTAATAAAGTAACTCTAGCAATACTTCAAGACCTAGGCCCAATTTGAGCTGTTGTGCCATTGATTATTATTGTAAACCAATTAACCTTAACTTTTTTTTGCTTTAATTTTTCTTGTAGTACATTAACATATACGCAATAATTCTAGATACAAAACACCACGACCCGACCTCGTACCTTGCTACCACCATCAAGAATTTAATTATTGTAGGATGCTTCTGTAGTGGCTTCATATAATCGTAATTTTTTAGCTTTCTATTCTCTCCGGTTTTCGAGAAATAAAAATCAAACTTTCTTTCTTTCTACACCCTCGCATCATCACCCCTAAAACCGCACATGCACTCTGCTAGCGGTCTACTGGGCCTAACTCTTGTAAATATTTTAAAATCATATCTGATACGGTTCTTGAGTTTAAAAATAAATATTTTGAAAAATTGTTTTCATTTCAAACATTTTCACTCGAAGGGGCTCACCCAATTTCAACACGTTTGTGAACTATTCGCCCTTAAACGCTTTTGCGTACGGCGTCTACGGCGGGCAGACGGCTTTTTGATTTTGCTTTTTTGGGGTTTACTAGTGCTTAAACGTGAAAATACAAAATTTCCGGGTAGAATTTTTTTTTAATTTCTGGTTGATTACAATATTTATTAAAAAAATAATAAAGTAAAATTAAATAAACAAGTAGATTGTTTTGAAGGTTTTAGATATCGAAAACTTTGGTTTACTACTTCCTTCCAATTACATATTTGCGTACGGAGCATATTGTTCTAAAATTTCGATAAAACGCGAACAAAATTTGAACAATTTTACCAGATTTTTTCAACATTTAGCTCACTATCGTTTTTTTACTGTCCAAAAATTTTGATAGTTTTAGAATTTATATTATGTGTTCACTAATTTATCAATGTTTGAAATAAAGATACGACATCAAAACCGAAATAATTATAATTGATTACAATTTATTTATTAATAATTAAAATATAATAAGACACACTACGAACTGAGTACTAAAGCTTCAAACGCATCGAGTTCAAATAGCGGTCTTATAACTAAATCACTGAAAAAACAAAAACATAAATTGTTATTAATAATTTTTTTTATACAGCAATATGAATAAAATAATTTACCCTGGATTTCGCTTCGAACCTACACTCGAAATTCGGCATTTAAGGGTTGTTGGTAGCGAATTGTCTAAATTCACAACTTGTGTGGAATTCCCAATATTCATTACCAGTACAATTGTGTCTGATCCAGGCAATGATCTAGAGAAATAAAAACAAATTCAATTAATACTTTTATTATTGTAAAATATGTTACAAACCTTTCAATTACAAGAACGTTACTATTGATGGCTTTGTAACTTAATCTTCCACTTTGCAATGTTTTGGTTTTTCGCAGTGTTACCAATTCCTTGTAAATTTTAAGATGACTTCGTGCAGCTTGAGATTCAACCTTGACATTCACTTGTTTGTAGTTTGCGTTAATCGGCAGCCAGGTTTTGTTGGCAGTTGAAAATCCTAGAAATTTATGATAAAATCGATAAGTACTTTATTTGCTTTTCATACCGGCATTTTTGGAATCATCCCATTGAAATGGGGTTCTGGCTGGATCTCTTGAAAACTGTTGGTATATTTGCGGGTTTGAGTTACATGCAGCCGGATCTTGACTTTCTTCCCACGATATGTTCACGTCTTCCATTCCAATTTCTTCACCCTAAAGAAAGGAAATTTCCCGAATTATTAACAGAATTTAGGCTTAGCTCAAGAGCACCTACATTGTAGGTAACACTGGCACCCGGTAAAATCATGAGGAGCATATTCAGTTGATCTATCCGGGCCGGACCATATCGGCTACCAACTCGTCTTTGGTCATGATTTCCCACCTGGAAACGTTTTAAGAATAAGTTGTTTTTGATCAAAATCGAAAATAATATATCAAAACTTACCACCCAGTTCGCAGTACTCCCCTTTGGCATGTTATCCATCCAAAGACTTATTGCTTTCACGAAGTCCTCTGCTTTGGATGCGTTGCTAGTTTTCGTGATAAAGTTGAAGTTAAACGGCAAATGGGCTCCTTTATGAGTTGCATTTCCATAGTACTGTGCTATCACATCGATTGCGGAATAAGTTTCAGCCAAGAAAACGCGAGTATCGCCACCATGCTGCTTTTGATATTGGTCGAGAAATGCTCGCGATCGATATATCAGGTCGATAGTTTCGGGCTGATCCTGGGTGTAAATATGACTCAAGTAGTCGCTAGCAGCGGAATCGTTTGTGTAACCACTCTTCGGTTCATCCGGATAGTTTCCATTCTTGTCTGGTAGAACTTCGAACAAACATGGCACTGCATCAACACGGAATCCTGCCACTCCTCTGTCCAACCAGAATCTAAGGACATCGGTCATAGCGGCTACAACTAGCGGGTTTCGATAGTTAAGATCGGGCTGTTGAACAGTGTACTGATGAAAATAAAATTGCTGACGTTTCGGAACCCATTCCCAAGCACTGCCGCGGAATGCTTGCAACCAATTGCTAGGTGGCAAGCGATTTGTCGAATTTTTAGGATCTGGTTTTCCCGAATGCCACACGTAGAAATCTTCGTAGCCCTTTTCACGATTCACAGATTTAACGAACCACTCGCTCTTATCGCTGGAATGATTTGGAACAAAATCCAAAATTATTTTAATTCCAAGCTGATTTGCTCTTTTGATGAGATTATCAAAATCCTGCATGGTACCATATTCCGGCTGAATTGCATAGAAATCGGATATATCGTAACCAAAGTCGATCATAGGAGATTTGAATATTGGCGATAGCCATGCAGCCGTTACTCCAATGTCCTTTAGGTGTTGAAGGTTGGATGTAATGCCTTTAAAAGCAGTATGGGATTAACAAAATACTTTTCTTGAAAAGAATTTATCAACTATAGGATCTTACCGTTTAAATCACCGATTCCATCGCCATTCGAATCCTTGTAGGATCTCGGATAGATTTGATAAAACTGAGCTGTTTGCCACCAGTCAGTCTGACAGGTGCTACAAACGGTCAAAGTTATTAAAAGGAATAAAATCTTCATTTGAAGGAATGGTTCTGACTTACCTACATACCTGTTGAAATTTTTCACTTTATATAGAGACGGGGGCATCTTATCAATGTTTACAAACCAAGCTATTTGAACGAACCTTACGACTATAAGTGGTCATTATGTCACTTTATCTCAACCACTCAAAAACTCAGAGACCCTATCTACTGGTGAGGTAGTCCTTGAGATTATTGTTATTATTAAAAAAAACGTATGTCGTAAGTACTATCTTAATTACTTGCAGTTTGACGGCAGAGTTATTAATGAATAAGCGCCTTACGCAAACGCGTTTGAAGGCTCGTAGCTCACAACTTATATTTTTATTGGTGGGTAGATTGGATTAACCCCTTCAAGTGATGACTTTTGGGGTGGTCGCGCAAGAGGCCAGCGTTTTAGGTGAAAGTAAGGGTGGCAAGAAAAAAAATCTGAATTTTATTTCTCATTAAGGATAGGAAGTTAGACTTCATGTCTGTATAGAGCCACCATAGAAGCACAAATTTTGGAAGAGGAAGCAAGGTACGGAGGTAGGTTTGTTTTTTATCACAGGAACGGGTAATGCTATAAAGTTGTAAATTGCTATATATATCTACCCCAAGGAAATATAAGCAGAAATAAAATTCACATTTGTATTGTCATACGGAGATGGGAAAAAATATTGTCCATGAAAAATGGTTTTGTACATTTTCACGAATTTCGTCATATCTTTTAGGTCTGTTGAGGTATCGAATTAATTTTCTTTCTAATGGCTTTTTATATAAACGCCTAAAAATTATTTTCCAGATTTTTCGACATTCAACCACTAAGGGTCAATGCAATAATTGTATTTCTTTTCAAAAATTCCGACATATTTCTTAGTTCTAATGAAATATCGAATCTGCTTTTATTTGTAAGGGCTTTGCATATTGATTCATCATTTTTTGATAATCAACCACCAAGTGGGTATAAGTTGGTTGTGCAACGAATTTCATCATAATTCTTGGCTCTATTGTGATATCGAAATCGCTTTTGCTTCTATGGCTTTATATACAATCGCAAAAGAATTGGTTTAAGGATGTTGCGATATTCCACCATTTTGGGAGTGCAAAACGAGTGTGTACGGTTTTTACGAATTCCGATATATCTCTTAGGTCTCATGTGGTGCCAATTGTATTTTATTTTAAATGGCTTACTATAAAAAATGACTAAATATTAAAATAAAATTTATCAGACATTGTCTTATACTGTGAATACTTGCGTTTTTGTAACTAAGTAGTTCATAACCATTAGATTACGTTAAGTCGTGACTGTTGTACATCATTTTTTTTAATAATATTTAGTGCTTTTGTAACATAACATGAATTGAAAGGACTGTTAATGATATATGTAGTTTCTAGAAGATATTTTGTCATAAACTGTTCAATTGGTATCTAAATAAACAAATTTTATTTTTTTGTTATAACAATTCCGTCCCCGCATCTGGAAGGAAAATTTACTATTCTCAATTGCTCGTACTACAATTTACAGAAAAGAGAAGGATTTTTGGGCTGTAAAACCACTTGAACTTTGAGTTAAGATTGACTGAAATTAATATTAATAATTTTAATGGTTATTTAATTACTGTTTATTTTTAATTTATTGTTTAAAGTCATTGAATTAAATTATTTACGAGTGTTGATTCGAGTCTAAATGCTATTTAGTGTACTGCATTAAATTGGAATAAATTTCACTTTTCTACATTTCGTTAAAAAATATACCAGCAGCCTGTGCGCAACATTATTATTTTTTGGGTCCAAGTCCGTAACGTGTGAAAACCTAAAAAACAAAGTTCTAAATAGCCTCCTAGTTATTCTTTAGGTTGTCAGTCGCATAGCTACCTACATCGCATCTCAGTATTAAACGCATTCCAAATTTCTACCAAAAAAACAATAAAGTTGCGTCTATATTGTTTTAAAATTTTTTTATTTATTTACTTATTTTCTTGCAATATTATTAAAAACATAGGGGATAACATATCGACCTGTCCCTTTAGGGGTTGAATGTAAAAAAATTCTGAAACCAATTTTTAGGCGATTATATAGAAAGCCTGTTAAAGTAAAAAAGAATTCGATATCTCATCAGACCTAAGTGATATGTCGGAATTCGTAAAAACGTCTGCAACCATATTACGCCTAAATTTAATTTTCGATCATTACAAGTAAGCCCCACAAAGGTAAAAGCGATTTTTTTTTTCATTAAACTTAAAAGATTTGTCAGAATTCGTTCCTCTAGTGGGTTGAATATAGGGCTGCAACATCGACATCGATGTTTCTAAAACATCGATGTTTTGCAAAAACATCGAGTGCTTTTAACATCGATGTTTTGGTTTCGATGTTTTTTATTCATCGATGTTTTATAATAACATCGAACACAATATAATCATTAAGTACCTAAAATAAATTATAATTTACTTATTAAATTTTAATTTTTAAATAATATCTCAATCATTATTTTGTTCTTTCTGTATTGCACATCAGTCAGCAGCTCATCTGATTTTAAATCGTTCATTTCTCTATGTAAAAGGCGGAAATAAAAAAAATGCGCGAGCAAATACGTTGCACCACTCGTAGAAATGGAGTGAATTTAGTGCGTACAAAGAACGACGTACGTATGTTACGTATAAGCACCTAAAATATTATACGTAGAATCGCCGTAAATATTCTAAGTCTAGTGCTCTTCCAAACTATACATACAGCGGCCGCGGACATCGTACCCTAGAATTCTACGGTCTCTATTATTAAAAATTTAGAAAAACTAGAATTTTTAATACCATAAATAAATTTGTTTGTTTTAACAAGCCTCTACCTATATTTTTTGCGCCTGAATCTTAATTATTATGATGATTAATACTTTTAATACATCATCCACAAAATTCTATATTTTATCAACATCGATGCCTTTTGTTCGAAACATTGATGTTGTAAAACATCGATGTTTTGAGGTCGATGTCGCAGCCCTAGTTGAATATCGAAAAATGCTCAAGTTAGACTTTGTTCCGATTATATAAGATTTATAGTCTTTAGAAATGAAAGCGAATTCGATTTCTCAATAAACCTAATAAGTATATCGGAATTCGTGAAAATGTATAGAACCATTTTACACCCCTTTAGGTATTGAATATCGGAAAATTGTTTCTATGTGATTGTATAAAGAGGCCGCGGAAGTTAAATTAATTTTATAACTCAATATACCTAAAAGATATAACAAAATTCGTGGCAATATGGAAAACCCCTTTTGCGTACGGCGTCTACGGCGGGTAGATGGATTTTTTTTTGCTTTTTTGGGGTGTACTAGTCCTGAAACGTTAAAATACAAAATTTCAGGTAAGCAATTTTTTTTTTAATTTTTGGTTGATCACAATATTTATTATTTTTCGGGTAGAAGTTCGGAACGCGTTTAAGATTAATGCGGTGTAGGTTACTATCTGACTGAAAACCTAAAAAAATTGGTAGAATGGGGTCGCGCTAGAATACTTACGCCGCTTACTACGTAGTTATTACGTGATTAGGAAGTTTTTCGTGTTTTCGTTTTGGGCCATTACATGAAATTGGAAATGCGTTTGTAGGCGATTATATAAATAGTCTGTGGAAATGAAAACCAATCTAATATCTCATCAATCCTAAGAATATCTTGAATATCTAAAAATCCTGAAATCAACTTTTTGACGATTATATAGGAAGCCGTAAGAAGTAAAAATGAATTCAATATCTCATTAGAACTAAGAAATATGTGGGAAGTTGTGAAAATATATGCAACCCCCTTGAACCCACTTTGGGGTTGAATATCCAAAAATCCTGAAATGAGTTTTTAGATATATATAAAGAAAGCCCGAGGAAGTGAAAACCAATCCGATTTCTTATCACTCCTAAGAGATATGACGGATTTCGTGAAAACGTGTTCAACCCGTTTATACCCTCTTAGGGGTTGAAAAAGGAAAACATTTGAAAACAAGTTTTAGGTGATTATTAAACAAGTCCGTGGAAGTAAAAATTTATTCGATATCTAATCAGACCTGAGGGATATGGCTGAGTTCGTGAAAATGTATACATCCCCTTTACACCATCGTGGGGGTCGAATTTCAAAAAATCCTGAAAACACTTTCTAGGTATTTATATGAAAAATCCGTTGAATAAAAATGGATTCAATAATTGGAAAGACCTAATAGATATGATGAAAATCGTGAAAATATATGCATTCCATTTTCACTGATCATTTTTTTCGCTCCCCCTCTGGACGCCAATGGATATTTGAATTTTTTTCCAATCTAAAAGACTTTTCTAGTTGACTTACATACCAGGTATGCAAGTATGAAACCGGAATTTTTTTATGAAAAATAGACGTTTATTCTACAAAAGTGTTACAACATATTTCATTAGAAGTATTGCCCATCGCTAGCTATACATTTTGCCCATCTCTCTGACAAGTTATGTATGCCACGCCAAAAAAAAATTTTTTCTTTTGAGGCAAACCAGTCATCGAGCCATTTTTGGACATTTTCGTACGACGTGAAGCGCTGCTCACTAAGTGCGTGTCCCATCGATGCAAACAAGTGAAAATCAGAAGGAGCCAAGTCTGGTGAGTAAGCCGCATGCGGAAGTATTTCCCACTGACAAGCCTTAACCGTTTCCTTCACCGGTCGTGCCGTGTGTGATGGTGCATTGTCATGCAGCAAAATCACTTTGTGTTGCCTCTTTGCATATTCTGGCCGTTTTTCAAGCAAAGCTTGCTGCAGATCGATCATTTATTGTCGGTAGCGTTCTGTATTAACGGTTTCGCCAGGTTTCAGCAGCTCGTAATAGATCACGCCCTTCTGATCCCACCAAACACAGAGCATTGTCTTCCGTCCATAGCGATTTGGTTTTGCATTCGATGTGGAGATACCCCCTGGAGATACCCACAATTTTTTCCGCTTCGGCTTCTCAAAATAAATCCACTTTTCATCGCCAGTCACAATTTGATGGAGAAATGACTTTCTTTGGTATCTGGCGAGCAAAATTTTGCAAGTGGTTTTTCGGTTTTCCTGCTGTCTTGCATTGAGTTCATGTGGAACCCATTTGCCCATCTTCTGGACCTTTCCCATGGCTTTCAAATGTATGGACACGGCTTTGTGGGTCACATTTAACTCATCTGCGAGTTGTTGTTGCGTTTGGGTGTCATCAGCATCCAACAATGCCTGCAATTCGCTGTCTTCAAACTTTTTCGGTGGTTTTCCACGTTTCTTGTTTCCGATGTCGAAATCACCACTTTTAAATTTTTTGAACCACTCAAAGCACTGTGATTTCCCAAGTGCATGATCCCCGTAAGCTTCAACAAGCATTCGATGCGATTTTGCAGCCGTTTTTTTTAAATGGTAACAGAAAATCAATGCTGTCCGCATATCATCGTTCCCAGGCACAAAAGTTGACATGTTCAACGCTCGTCAAAACTACACTGTTGTATGAAACCGGTATTGCTGGGTATTTTATATATTTATCAGATATCCAAACAACAAAATGGCGTCCATGGTTCGGTTTGACAGTTACTACTTTGACAGCTAGAGCCATCTATGAGTGAATTCCGGTTTCATACTTGCATACCTGGTATACATATCGAGTTTCAACTTTCTAGCATTAGCCGTTCTATGGTTAGGAAAAATACCCCCCACCCCCGTACCATACTACCCCTATAAAATATTATATTTTTTCAACATGCTACTGCTATAGTTCTATCCAAATACCAAGTTTAAGCTTTATATCTTTATAGGTTCTCGAGACATAAAAATCTAGACTTTTTCCTTTTCACCCTCCCCCACCCTCACCCTCTACTCGCTCACCACCAAATTTTTTTTCCCTGCTAGGGGTTTATTTGGCCTAATTCCGGTAAAAATTCTAAGCATCTACCTTATACTGTTCTTGAGATATGAGACGTGATATTTTAGAAAAATTCTTATCCCCTCCAATTCCATACTCCACCGCCTCCTTAAAAAATTTTACTTTCAGTAAACTTTATTTGTCAACCTTAATACAGAAACCAAATTTTATTTTTCTAGTGTTATTGGTTCGTGAGATATCGTAATCTAAAGTTTTTCACCCCCCACCTCCGTACGCCACTGACCCAACTCAAAAATTTGTTTCCGATCTATTCTCCTAGTGTGCCCACAGATGTACATCAAGTTTTAATTTCGTGACACTAACCAATTAGGAGATATAGATTTTAGAATGTCTCGATCTCGGCTTTCGAGCGATTCGAACGCATTATTATTCCCCCAACTCCCACACCCCTTTACCCGTATCCTCCCTTTTTTGCAAATGGGTCCACTATCGATGCTCTATATAAATTCCAAGTTTCAGCCTCCTAGCCTAAGCGGTTACTGAGATCTAGGAACAAAAATTTTCCGTCCGAAACGCTTCCCCACCTCGCCCCTCACACCGCCAACACTCAAAAGGTGGGCACTTGAAGGGTTCTGCTCACTCTACCAACAAAAAAAAATTCAACTTAACAGCTCAAAGAGTTTGAGAGCTATAAGCTTTCAAACGTTTAGCGTACGGCGTACGGCGCACAGACGGACTGAAATTTTTTTTGCTTTTTTGGTGTCTATTAGTCATGAAAGGGGGAAAAAAATTTTTCAGGGAAGCAAATTTTTTTTTTTTAAAAATCGATAACAATACTTTATTATTAAAATAATAAAGTAAAATAATAAAGTAAAATGAAATGAACAAGTAAATTGTTTTCAAGGTTTAGATATCACAAATTTTGGTTTACTACTACCTTCCAATTAAAAATTTCATTAAAACGCGAACAAAATTAGACCAATTTTACCGATTTTTTTCAACATTTAGCTCACTATCGTTTTTTTACTTTCAAAAAATTTTGATAGTCTTAAAATTTATATTATGAGTTCACTAATTTATCAAAGTTTGAAATAAAGATACGACATCAAAATCGAAATAATTATAATTAGTTAGAATTAACTTATTATTAATTAAAATATAAAAATATATATAAGACAGACTACGAACTAAGTATTAGAGCTTCAAACGCATCGAGTACAAATAGCGGGCTTATAACTAAATCACTGAAAAAACAAAAACATAAATTGTTATTAACAATTTTTTTTATACAACAATATGAATAAATGTAATTACCCTGGATTTCGCTTCGAACCTACACTCGAAATTCGGCATTTAAGGGTTGTTGGTAGCGAATTGTCTAAATTCACAATTTGTGTGGAATCCCCAATGTTCATTACCAGTACAATTGTCTCTGATCCAGGCAATGATCTAGAGAAATAAAAACAAATTCAATTAATTTTACTTTATTATTTTAATAATAAAGTATTGTTATCGATTTTTAAAAAAAAAAATTTTGCTACTCTGAAATTTTTTTTTTATGCGTTTTATGACTAATAAGCACCAAAAAAGCAAAAAAAATTTTCAGTCCGTCTGTGCGCCGTCCGCCGTCCGCCGTCCGCCGTCCGCCGTCCGCCGTCCGCCGTCCGCCGTACGCAAAACGTTTGAAGGCTTATAACTCGTAAACCCTATGAGCTATTAAATTGAAATTTTTTTTATTAATAGACTGGGTAGGTTCCTTGAAGTGACCACTTTTTGGGTGGTCGGAGTATGAGGGGGGAGGTGGGGGAAGCGTTTTAGACGAAAAATTTTGGTTTCTAGATCTCAGCAACCGCATAGGCTAGGAGGCTGAAACTTGGAATTTATATAGAACATCGATAGTGGACCCATTTGCAAAAAAAAATGATAATATGGGTAAAGGGGTGTGGGAGTGGGGGGAATAATAATGCGTCCGAAACGCTCGAAAGCCGAGATCGAGACATTCTAAAATCCAGATCTCCTAATCGGTTAATGTCTCGAAATTAAAACTTAATGAACATCTGTGGGTATACTAGGAGAATAGATTCGAAACAAATTTTTGAGAGGGGGCAGTGACGTACGGGGGTGGGGGTTGAAAAACTTTAGATTACGATATCTCACGAACCAATTGCACTAGAGAAATAAAATTTGGTTTCTGTATAAATGTTGACAAATAAAGTTTGCTGAAAGTAAAATTTTTTAAGGGGGCGGTGGAGCATGGAAGTGGAGGGGGTAAGCAATTTTGAAAAAATTCACGTCTTACATCTCAAGCACAATGTAAGATAGATGCTTAAAATTTTTACCAGAAGTAGGCCTAATAGACCCCCGGCAGAAAAAAAAATTTTGAAGGTAAGGGTGGAGAGGGTGAGGCTGGGGGAGGGTGAAAAGGAAAAAGTTCCGATTTTTATATCTCGAGAACCTATAACAATATAAAGCTGAAACTTCGTATTTAGATAGAACTATAGTAGTAGCATGTTGAAAAAATATAATTTTTTATAGGGGTAGTATGGTACGGGGGTGGGGGGTGTTTTTCCTAACTATAGAACGGTTTATGCTAGAAAGTTGAAATTCGGTATGTATATGTAAATCAACTAGAAAAGTAATTTTGATTAAAAAAAAATTCAAATATCTATTGGCGTTCGAAAGTGGGGCAAAAAAAATTATCAGTGAAAATGGAATGCATATATTTTCACGATTTTTGTCATATCTATTAGGTCTTTCCAAATATTGAATTAATTTTTTTTCTACGGGTTCTTCATAGAAATACCTAGAAAGTGTTTTCAGGATTTTTTAAAATTAGACCCCCAAGGTGGTGTAAAGGGGATTATACATTTTCACGAATTCAGCCGTATCCCTCAGGTCTGATTAGATATCGCATAACTTTTTACTTCCACGGGCTTATTTAATAATCACCTAAAACTTGTTTTCAAGGTTTTTCCGTTTTCAACCCCTAAGAGGGTAAAAACGGGTTGAACTCTTTTTCACGAATTCCGTCATATCTCTTAGGAGTGATAAGACATCGGATTGGTTTTCACTTCCTCGGGCTTTTTTTATATATATCTAAAAACTCATTTCAGGATTTTTGGATATTCAACCTAAAAGTGGGTGCAAGGGGGTTGTATATGTTTTCACAAATTCTTACATTTTTCTAGTTCTAATGAGATATCGAATTCATTTTTACTTCCAAAGGTTTCCTACATAATCGTCAAAAAGTTGATTTCGGGATGCTTGTTATTCAACTCCAATAGGACGTAAGGCTTTCGACATATTTCTCAGGATTGATGAGATATTAGATTGGTTTGCACTCCCACAGACTTTTTATATAATCGTCTTCAAACGCATTTCCGATTTCATGTAATGGCCCGAAACCAAGTCACGAAAAACCTTCTAATGTCGTAACAACTGATATTATACTAGGACTAGATCTCGTCCCGGTGTATGAACCAATTATGTAATTAATATGTTATATGAGGCAGCGGCGTAAGTATTCTAGCGCGACCAAATTTTAACCGAATTTTTTTTGTTTTCAGTCACATAGTAACCTACACCGCATCTCAGAATTAAACTCGTTCCGAACTTCTACCGAAAAAATAATAAAGTAGCGCCCAGACTGTTGGCAGATTTTTTTAATTGTTGTAAAATATGTTACAAACCTTTCAATTACAAGAACGTTACTATTGAGCGATTTGTAGCTTAATCTTCCACTTTGCAATGTTTTGGTTTTTCGCAGTGTTACCAATTCCTTGTAAATTTTAAGATGACTTCGTTTTGCTTGAGATTCAACCTTGACATTGACTTGTTTGTAGTTTGCGTTAATCGGCAGCCACGTTTTATTGGCAGTTGAAAATCCTAGAAATTTATGATAAAATCGATAAGTACTTTATTTGCTTTTCATACCGGCATTTTTGGAATCATCCCATTGAAATGGGGTTCTGGCTGGATCTCTTGAAAACTGTTGGTATATTTGCGGGTTTGAGTTACATGCAGCCGGATCTTGAGTTTCTTCCCAGGATATGTTCACGTCTTCCATTCCAATTTCTTCCCCCTAAAGAAAGGACATTTCCCGAATTATTAACAGAATTTAGGCTTAGCTCAAGAGCACCCACATTGTAGGTAACACTGGCACCCGGTAAAATCATGAGGAGCATATTCAGTTGATCTATCCGGGCCGGGCCATATCGGCTACCAACTCGTCTTTGGTCATGATTTCCCACCTGGAAACGTTTTAAGAATAAGTTGTTTTTGATCAAAATCGAAAATAATATATCAAAACTTACCACCCAGTTCGCAGTACTCCCCTTTGGCATGTTGTCCATCCAAAGACTTATTGCTTTCACGAAGTCCTCTGCTTTGGATGCGTTGCTAGTTTTCGTGATAAAGTTGAAGTTAAACGGCAAATGGGCTCCTTTATGAGTTGCATTTCCATAGTACTGTGCTATCACATCGATTGCGGAATAAGTCTCAGCCAAGAAAACGCGAGTATCGCCACCATGCTGCTTTTGGTATTGGTCGAGAAATGCTCGCGATCGATATATCAGATCGATAGTTTCGGGCTGATCCCGGGTGTAAATGTGACTCAAGTAGTCCCTAGCTGCAGAATCGTTTGTGTGACCACTTATCGGTTCATCCGGATAGTTTCCATTCTTGTCTGGTAGAACTTCGAACAAACATGGCACTGCATCAACACGGAATCCTGCCACTCCTCTGTCCAACCAGAATCTAAGGACATCGGTCATAGCGGCTACAACTAGCGGGTTTCGATAGTTAAGATCGGGCTGTTGAACAGTGTACTGATGAAAATAAAATTGCTGACGTTTCGGAACCCATTCCCAAGCACTGCCGCGGAATGCTTGCAACCAATTGCTAGGTGGCAATCGATTTGTCGAATTTTTAGGATCTGGTTTTCCCGAATGCCACACGTAGAAATCTTCGTAGCCTTTTTCACGATTCACAGATTTGACGAACCACTCACTCTTATCGCTGGAATGATTTGGCACAAAATCCAAAATTATTTTAATTCCAAGTTGATTTGCTCTTTTGATGAGATTATCAAAATCCTGCATGGTACCATATTCCGGCTGAATTGCGTAGAAATCGGATATATCGTAACCAAAGTCGATCATAGGAGATTTGAATATTGGCGATAGCCATGCAGCCGTTACTCCAATGTCCTTTAGGTGTTGAAGGTTGGCTGTAATGCCTTTAAAAGCAGTATGGGATTAACAAAATACTTTTCTTGAAAAGAATCTACCAACTATAGGATCTTACCGTTTAAATCACCAATTCCATCGCCATTCGAATCCTTGTAGGATCTCGGATAGATTTGATAAAACTGAGCTGTTTGCCACCAGTCAGTCTGACAGGTGCTACAGACGATCAAAGTTATTAAAAGGAATAAAATCTTCATTTGAAGGAATGGTTCTGACTTACCTACATACCTGTTGAAATTTTTCACTTTATATAGAGACGGGGGCATCTTATCAATGTTTACAAACCAAGTTATTTGAACGAACCTTACGACTATAAGTGGTCATTATGTCACTTTATCTCAACCACTCAAAAACTCAGAGACCCTATCTACTGGTGAGGTAGTCCTTGAGATTATTGTTATTATTAAAAAAAAATTATGTCGTAAGTACTATCTTAATTACTTGCAGTTTGACGGCAGAGTTATTTATGAATAAGCGCCTTACGCAAACGCGTTTGAAGGCTCGTAGCTCACAACTTATATTTTTATTGGTGGGTAGATTGGATTAACCCCTTCAAGTGGTGACTTTTGGGGTGGTCGCGCGAGAGGCCAGCGTTTTAGGTGAAAGTAAGGGTGGCAAGAAAAAAAATCTGATTTTTATTTCTCATTAAGGATAGGAAGTTAGACTTCATGTCTGTATAGAGCCACCATAGAAGCAAAAATTTTATAAAGGGAAGCAAAGTACGGAGGTAGGTTTGTTTTTTATCACAGGAACGGGTTATGCTATAAAGTTGCAAATTGCTATATATATGTACCCCAAGGAAATATAAGCAGGAATAAAATTCGCATTTGTATAGTCATACGGAGATGGGGCAAAATATTATCCGTCAAAAATAGTTTTGTACATTTTCACGAATTTCGTCATATCTTTTAGGTCTGTTGAGGTATCGAATTAATTTTCTTTCTAATGGCTTTTTATATAAAAAAAATCATTTTCTAGATTTTTCGATATTCAACCACTAAGGGGTTTAAAATAATTGTATTTTTTTTAACAAATTCCGACATATTTCTTAGGTCTAATGAAGTATCGAATCCGCTTTTACTTTGAAGGGTTTTGAACATAATCGCCTAAAATATTGATTCAGCATTTTTTTTATAATCAACCACCAAGTGGGTATAAGTTGGTTGTGCAACGAATTCCGTCATAATTTTGGGCTCTATTGTGATATCGAAATCGCTTTTGCTTCTATGGCTTTATATACAATCGCAAAAGAATTGGTTTAAGGATGTTGCGATATTCCACCATTTTGGAAGTGCAAAACGAGTGTGTACGGTTTTTACGAATTCCGATATATCTCTTAGGTCTCATGTGGTATCAATTGTATTTTATTTTAAATGGCTTACTATAAAAAATGACTGAATATTAAAATAAAATGTATCAGACATTGTCTTATACTGTGAATACTTGGGTATTTGTAACTAAGTATAACCATTAGATTACGTTAAGTCGTGACGGTTGTATGTACATAATTTTTTTTATAATGTTTAGTGCTTTTGTAACATAATATGAATTGAAAGGAGTGTTAATGATATAGTTTCTAGAAGATATTTTGTCATAAACTGCTCAATTGATATCTAAATAAACAAATTTTATTTTTTTGTTATAACAATCCCGTCCCCGCATCTGGAAGAAAAATTTAAGTTTCTCAATTACTCGTACTACAATTTACTGAAATTTCAATGAGAAGGATTTTTGGACCATAAAACCACTTGAACTTTGAGTTAAGATTGACTGAAATTAATATTAATAATTTTAATGATTATTTAATTACTTAATTAGTTTCCTTTTAATTTATTGTTTAAAGTCATTGAATTAAATTATTTACGAGTGTTGATTCGAGTCTAAATGCTATTTAGTGTACTGAATTAAATTGGAATAATTTTCGACTTTTCTACATTTCGTTAAAAAATATATCCGCAGCCTGTGCACCACATTATTATTTTTTGGGTCCAAGTCCGTAACGTGTGAAAACCTAACAAACAACGTTCTAAATAGCCTCCTGGTTATTCTTTAGGTAGACAGTCGCATAGCTACCTACACCGCATCTCAGTATTAAACGCGTTCCGAATTTCTACCAAAAAAATAATAAAGTTGCGTCCATACTGTTTTCAGATTTTTTTATTTATTTACTTATTTTCTTGCAATTTTATTAAAAACATAGGGGATAAAATATCGACCTGTCCCTTTATGGGTTGAATGTAAAAAAATTCTGAAATCGGTTTTTAGCCGATTATATATATAGAAAGCCTGTTAAGGTAAAAAAGAATTCGATATCTCATCAGAGCTAAGAGATATGTCGGAATTCGTAAAAACGTCTGCAACCATTTTAGAGGCTCAAAATCTCAAAATTCCGAAATTTATTTTTTGATCAATACATGAGGGCCTCACAAAATTAAAAGCGATTTCTTTTTCATTAAACCTAAAGGATTTATCGGAATTCATTCCTCTAGCGGGTTGAATATCGAAAAATGCTCAAGTTAAATTTTTTCCGTTTATATAAGATTTATAGTCTTCAGAAATGAAAGCGAATTCGATTTCTCAGTAGACCTAATAAGTATATCGGAATTCGTGAAAATATATACAACCACTTTACTCCCCCTTAGGTATTGAATATCGGAAAAGTGTTTCTATGTGATTGTATAAAGAGACCGCGGAATTAAAATTAATTTTATAACTCAACATGCCTAAAAGATATGATGAAATTCGTGACAATATGGAAAACCCCTTTTCCGTACGGCGCCTACGGCAGGTAGATGGATTTTTTTTGCTTTTTTGGGGTGTACTAGTCCTGAAACGTTAAAATACAAAATTTCAGGTTAGCAATATTTTTTTTAATTTTTGGTTAACTACAATATTTATTAAAATATAATAAAGTACAATTAAATAAACAAGTAAATTGTTTTCAAGGTTTAAGATATCAAAAATTTTGGTTTACTACTTACTTCCAATTAAAAATTTTATTAAAACGCGAACAAAATTTGACCAATTTTACCAAATTTTTTCAACATTTAGCTCACCATCGTTTTTTTACTTTCAAAAAATTTTGATAGTTTTAAAATTTATATTATGACTTCACTAATTTATCAAAGTTTGAAATTAAGATACGACATCAAAATCGAAATAATTATAATTAGATAGAATTAACTTATTATTAATTAAAATATAAAAATATATATAAGACAGACTACGAACTAAGTACTAGAGCTTCAAACGCATCGAGTAAAAATAGCGGTCTTATAACTAAATCACTGAAAAAACAAAAACATAAATTGTTATTAATAATTTGTTTATACAGTAATATGAATAAATGTATTTACCCTGGATTTCGCTTCGAACCTACACTCGAAATTCGGCATTTAAGGGTTGTTGGCAGCGAATTGTCTAAATTCACAATTTGTGTGGAATTCCCAATGTTCATTACCAGTACAATTGTCTCAGATCCAGGCAATGATCTAGAGAAATAAAAACAAATTCAATTAATACTTTTATTATTGTAAAATATGTTACAAACCTTTCAATTACAAGAACGTTACTATTGAGTGCTTTGTAACTTAATCTTCCACTTTGCAATGTTTTGGTTTTTCGCAGTGCTACCAGCTCCTTGTAAATTTTAAGATGACTTCGTGTTGCTTGAGATTCAACTTTAACATTGACTTGTATGTAGTTTGCGTTAATCGGCAGCCACGTTTTATTGGCAGTAGAAAATCCTAGAAATTTATGATAAAATTGATAAGTGCTTTATTTGCTTATCATACCGGTATTTTTGGAATCATCCCATTGAAGTGGGGTTCTGGCTGGATCTCTTGAAAATTGTTGGTATATTTGCGGGTTTGAGTTACATGCAGCCGGATCTTGAGTTTCTTCCCACGATATATTCAAGTCTTCCATTCCAATTTCTTCACCCTAAAGAAAGGAAATTTCCCAAATTATTACCAGAATTTAGGCTTAGCTCAAGAGCACCTACATAGTAGGTAACACTGGCACCCGGTAAAATCATGAGGAGCATATTCAGTTGATCTATCCGGGCCGGGCCATATCGGCTACCAACTCGTCTTTGGTCATGATTTCCCAACTAGAAACGTTTTAAGAATAAGTTGTTTTAATCAAAATTGAAAATCAATATCGAAACTTACCACCCAGTTAGCAGTACTACCCGTTGGCATGTTGTCCATCCAAAGACTTATTGCTTTCACGAAGTCCTCTGCTTTGGATTCGTTGCTAGTTTTCGTGATAAAGTTGAAGTTAAACGGCAAATGGGCTCCTTTATGAGTTGCATTTCCATAGTACTGTGCTATCACATCGATTGCGGAATAAGTCTCAGCCAAGAAAACCCGAGTATCACCGCCATGCTGCTTTTGATATTGATCAAGAAATGCTCGCGATCGATATATCAGGTCGATAGTTTCGGGCTGATCCTGGGTATAAATATGACTCAAGTAGTCGTGATTTTCGGAATCGTTGGTGTAACCACTTATCGGTTCATCCAGATAGTTTCCATTCTTGTCTGGTAGAACTTCGAACAATGATGGCACTGCATCAACACGGAATCCTGCCACTCCTCTGTCCAACCAGAATCTAAGGACATCGGTCATAGCGGCTACAACTAGCGGGTTTCGATAGTTAAGATCGGGCTGTTGAACAGTGAACTGATGAAAATAAAATTGCTGACGTTTCGGAACCCATTCCCAAGCACTGCCGCGGAAAAACTGCAACCAATTGGACGGTGGCAAGCGATTTGTCGAATTTTTAGGATCTGGTTTTCCCGAATGCCACACGTAGAAATCTTCGTAGCCCTTTTCACGATTCACAGATTTGACGAACCATTCGCTCTTATCGCTGGAATGATTTGGAACAAAATCCAAAATTATTTTAATTCCAAGTTGATTTGCTTTTTTGATGAGATTATCAAAATCCTGCATGGTACCATATTCCGGCTGAATTGCATAGAAATCGGATATATCGTAACCAAAGTCGATCATAGGAGATTTGAATATTGGTGATAGCCATGCAGCCGTTACTCCAATGTCCTTTAGGTGTTGAAGGTTGGCTGTAATGCCTTTAAAAGCAGTATGGGATTAACAAAATACTTTTCTTGAAAAGAATCTACCAACTATAGGATCTTACCGTTTAAATCACCGATTCCATCGCCATTCGAATCCTTGTAGGATCTCGGATAGATTTGATAAAACTGAGCTGTTTGCCACCAGTCAGTCTGACAGGTGCTACAAACGGTCAAAGTTATTAAAAGGAATAAAAACTTCATTTCAGTGAATGGTTCTGACTTACCTACATACCTGTGGAAATTTTTCACTTTATATAGAGACGGAGGCACCTTATCAATGTTTACAAACCAAGTTATTTGCACGAACCTTACGACTATAAGTGGTCATTATGTCACTTTATCTCAACCACTCAAAAACTCAGAGACCCTATCTTCGGGTGAGGTAGTCCTTGAGATTATTGTTATTATTTAAAAAAAAATTATGTCGTAAGTACTATCGTAGTTACTTGTAGTTTGACGTCAGAAGAAATTTCTGAAAAAGGCTTCAGACCCTAATTGTACGCATTTTATTGTTATCGTGCAATATGACGATAAGAAATTTTCCGGTGATTTGCATGGTAGCTCTCAATTATATTTATCTCGAATTCCAACACTAACCATGTTCTAGGTTTATCTATAGACTTTAATATTTATGTAAAGAATTCCAATGAGTATATATTATAATATTCTTCGCTCACTGCATTCCTTAATTATCACATACATAACAGGAGCTATTACGGCTTCAACACATTTAATTTAATCAGTATCCCGAACGATTTTCATGTCAAACCAACACAATCCCAAAATCGCACAATTCAAATTGAGTGCTTCGCTTCGAAGTTACGAAAAGAGTTTAGCAACCTTCCAGATCGTAGCAGACCTACTTAAAAATATTAAGGATACCATTTTTTTAAGATACGAATTTCTCGATACTGGATCAGAAATTTATATAATTGTTGCCTTTTCGCCGACAATACTGCCATTCTAACCAGCGATGAAGATCCAGCGATCATAACCATTTGTATTCAAAGTGTAATTAGTCCAATACAAGAATACTAATTGGGGTGGAAAATAAAAAGAAGCACAGTCAGAACAGAAGAACTCTTCTTTAAGAAACAGTAGTCAGCTTTTCTTCCATCTTCAATCAATTGGAACAAATTACTTGTCGTAACAAAATCCTTCCTCATTAATTAATTGTTTTAAAGGAATCGTTAATGAATCGTTATTTTTGAATCAATACTGAATTGTTACAAATGATTAATAAATCGTTATAAATATTATCATTTGAGACACCAAGCTTACGTAATGAGTAGACAAACTAGTTTTTATGTTTAAATTTAAACAAGTTTGTTAGTTAGTTTATACCCTATTGGATAAGTAATGTTTACGTTTCAGGGCTAGAAGATTCCAATAGTAAAAAAATATTACGTTCTGTCCATCTTACGCAAACGCATTTGAAGGATCGTAGCTCACAATTCATATTTTTATCTTTGGGTAGATTGGATTAACCCCTTCAAGTGGTGACTTTTAGGGTGGTCGTTCGAGAGGCCAGTGTCTTGGACGAAAGAGAGGGTGGCAAGCAATAAATTCTGATTTTTTTTTCTCGTTAAGGATAGGAAGTTAGACTTCATGTCTGTATAGAGCCACCATAGACGCACAAATTTTGGTAGGGGAAGCAAGGTACGAAGGGGGGTTTGTTTTTTATTACAGGAATGGCTTATCCTATAAATTTGTACATTGCTATATATAAGTACTCCAAGGTAATATAAGCAGAAATAAAATTCACATTAGCATTGTCATACGGAGATGGGGCAAAAAATTGTCCATGAAAAAAGGTTTTGTACATTTTCACGAATTTCGTCCTATCTCTTGGGTCTGTTGAGGTATCGAATTCATTTTCACTCTAATGGTTTTTTATATAGCATAAACGCCTAAAAACCGTTTTCCAGATTTTTCGATATGCAACCACTAAGGGGTTTAGCATAATTGTGTTCATTTTAACAAATTCCGACATACTCGTATTTCTTAGGTCTAATGAAGTATCAAATACGCTTTTACTTGTAAGGGCTTTGAAAATAATCGCCTAAAAGATTGATTCAAATTTTTTTTGATAATCAACCACCAAGTGGGTATAAGTCGGTTGTGAAAATTATCACGAATTCCATCAAAATTTTGGGCTCTGTAGTGACATCGAAATCGGTTTTGATTCTATGGGCTTAAATACAATTGGTTTAAGGATGTTGCGATATTCCACCATTATGGGAATGCGGAAGGAGTGTGTACGGTTTTTACGAATTCTGACATATCTCTTAGGTCTCATGAGGTATTAATTTTATTTTATTTTAAATGGATTCCTATATAATCGTCTTAAAACCAGATCAGAGATTTTACTTTTTAGGTAAAAGTTCGGAGCGCGTTTTATGGTGAGTCGCAATGCAGGTTACTACGGGACTGGCAAACTAAAGAATAACTACTTAGCTCTCAATAGATTGTGTCCGAAAAATTAATGCTCTCATCGAAAATAGCGGCTTTAGAGTTTAATACAGGTGAAAGGCAATTTCGAAAATATCACCAGTGGCGCAACAAAAATTTTGGTTGAATGGCTTTTCTCTTATTGACAACAGAAGAGATGAAACAAAAAATGATTATTGTAAGGTGCAACAATATTATATTTTGTGTTAGTGTCCGGTATTCGGCACAAGTGCTTAAGATACTGAATTTTTTTTAAAAATATTTAATGAAAAGTATCAAGAATTTAAAACAAAAACAATCTTCAACTAAAGCATAAAATTTTAAGTTTATAGATCGATGTGTGCACGAGTTTTTGTGAGTATGACCGTTCCTAAATTTTTGGATAATTAAAATTTAAAAATTTTCGGTAAATTAACAAATATTCAAAATTTTCGGCTTGAAGCATTGAATTCGAAAAATTTTTTTCAACTTTTCTAGTGAAATGCCTACAAATTTGTTTGTGATGTGGAAGTAACTATAGCACTGCATTCGTTCCCTATACAAAGCTATTTGGAAAATTTATAGTTATCTCACAAAGCTGTCTACTCGAACAAAATCTTTATTCTGAATTCGATGTTGTAAGGTAGAAGGTCATTTTACAAAATTACAACTTCGTCTTTGTCTCACTATAAAACTTTGTATGGCCGCCAATCGGTATTTGCATCAAAAACAGTTCGTTATACTCTAGATGAAATCATGTAGAGTATTATAAGTTCAATTTTAAGCTTGATTTTAGAACGTCATTGGAAGGGTTTCTTAATCCCAATTTGCCCGTTCTTTTCAATTAAAGTAAAAAATATAGATATAAAACATAACAAATTATAAAAGACACTAGTCAGAGTTTCATGAATAAATAAACGGGAGCTCTAAAAGTTTATGTAGTCTTAACAATAAATTAAAATAATATTAAGTAAGAATAAATTTATTTTTAATTTCTAATTGATTACGTAACAAAAAACAACAAAATTGAGAAATCGTCATACAGTAAAAGAAGCCGTCATTCCAGTTTCTCTATATCCTCGGCTCGATAGCAAATGAAATTAATGCTAAATATTGTTGTGAGCTAGGGATTCGCCGGGATTTCAAGTAAAACACAATTCAATTAAAATCGAAATAAGTAATAATTTATTTTCCGCACTATTATTCTTTTCGCAGAATAATTCGCACTGTATGGCAATACCGCCCGCTTATATATCGTTTAACTCGATCATTTTCGCTTTCTACCAACACGGTCACGTATACACGCTGGCTGTCACAGACGACGTAATAAAAATTACTATGTATCTCGCTGAAAGCTTCGTCTGCTTTTATACTATTTGTCTGTAGTCGAGACTGTACCTGAATGTTTGCTCGGTGATGTGTGTGGAATGCTTTAGAGCATTCGATTTTGATCTTCAACGCTGTTCTAGTACTTGCGAGAACATTCGATTAGAAGGGAGGTACCATCGAGTTGCTCCGCCTCCTTATATACTACGACTAGGTTTCTGATTGGGTCACTTTGCAGCCAGGTATTCGGTTGTTGCTGTTTCCATTATGCCAGGTTTACATAAGACAATATTTGGCCCTTTGGCAATAAATATTTAGATAAAAATTATTATCAAAATCTTTTTAATTTTTGTAAGCTATTAATTTTCTTTTCTTCTATTTATAACAATTTCAAAAACAAATTCAAAGTTCGCTATGATGAATATTATTTTTTGCAACGAGCACCAGCGATTCATAGGGTCCCACAACTAAAGCTGTACCATTTACAAAGTCTCTAAAATTAAAATAAGTTTATTATCAAAATCTTTGAAGCAATTTATAAGACATAGTACCCAGGATGCCGTGTCGAATCCAAGCTCACAATTCTACATTTCAATTTGCCCGGAAGATTTTCGGATAATTTCCGAAGATTAACAATTTCTGTTGTGTTGTCGACATTAAATACTAAAACGATTGTTTCAAATCCCGGTAGCTTTCTGCGATATGACAAAAGTGTTTCAGGCGCAATTTCAATTTATTTCGAAAAGCATTAATTTAAATTGAACGGATCTACCTTTCGATGGCAAGGACATTGTCGTTCAGCGCCTTGTAATTGAGTGAGCCATTCTGTAGTGTTTTCGTATTCCGTAGTGCCACTAAATCTTTAAAGATCTTCAGATGACTTCGTTTGGCCCGGTACTCGTTTTTCACATTAACATCGATGTAGTTGGAGGCAACCGGAAGCCATGTATTGTCAGCTGTTGAAAATCCTGCGAGAAAATTTACATGCATACATTTTCACTATATAAATCTTATGGTAATTTTATGTTACGAAAATTCCATTATACTTTTCCGTTGCGGAAAATCTAAGAGGCAATGATCACGAGAAAGTGAAGAGAAAATAGTTGAATTTGGGATTCTGATGGATTTATAAATCTGTTCGCTTCAGATATACGAATGGATGCACTTTCTATTAAGGGAATAAGATTTATTACTCGGTTCAGAAGTCTTTTGGACAGGACTTTAAAAGGATATTCAAAGGCTGGCTATTAAATGGACTCTTTTATTTTATGGATTTTTCTGAATTTTCAGTCCCTCTTTGTTTGAAAAAATGCTGGATGTGGCAAGTTGAAGGGTAATGCGGAAATGGCATCAAAATGATAACACTTCAAGTTTGAAAGATTCAGCAAGGATGGGAGTAGCGGCATCCTTCCTACTTGGACTTTTATAACATTATCATACTGTACAAAATGCTGTGGCGACAAAGTTGAAAGAAAACCTTAAAATTTTTATCGATACGCTTTCTATCTAGTCTCTAGAACTGCTTACACTCTGAAGTTGAAACTTGGTTTACAGTGCACGCTAGATAGTAAGAACTGTAAGAACCCTACGTGATATGTTTGTATGTTTGAAAAGAGAAAGATAATGGAAACACAAACATTATGTTTCTTATATATCGTCGGATTACCTCGAGATAGAAAACTGAAAGTATGTGCCAAAAAAAATAGTGGGATTAATTTACGTTCAACCCCAAAGAGGTGAAAATGGGTCGAATACGTTTTCTCGAATTCCGCCAAATGTTTTAGACCTGATGATATATCGATATGCGAAGGGCTAGGTATAAATTCATTCCGTAATTTTTTGATATTCAACTCCGAGGGGATGAAAACGGGTTGAATATTTTTTCGCAAATTTTAACCTATTTTTCTTATTATTATATTTTTGGTTTTCTGAATTCTATCATTAATTTGGGATAGTATTAATTATTAACTAAATGCGGTGCAAGTCTTAGATCTTTATTTATATTAGTTACTCACCGCCATTCTTGCTAGCATCCCATTGAAAGGGAGTCCGTTCTGGATCCCTAGTGAATTTTTCATAATCTGCAGGATTAGTATTACAAGCAGCCGGATCTTTGGTGTCTTCCCAGGATATGTAACCATCCAACATTCCAATTTCTTCACCCTGTTGAGACAAGAAATGGCATAAAATTCCCAAACTAACAGCATCTAGCACAGATCATAGGTATGTAGCTTACATTGTAAGTGATACTCGCACCTGGTAGAATCATAAGAAGCATATTCATTTGATCGATTCGAGCTGATCCAAAACGACTTCCTACTCGTCTACGATCATGACTGCCCAACTATTTCAAAAATAGCGATCTTGATATTTTGAAACCCGAATAAAAAATAAAAAAAACAACTTACGACCCAATTCGGGGTACAACCTTCCGGCATTTTATCCATCCACATGTGAATTACATTCGCAATATCCTGTGCCTTAGAATTATTATTTGTTCTTGTCAGAAAATAGTAATTGAACGGCAAATGTGCTCCACGATAAGTATCATTGCCATAATATTGCATAAGTGTTGAAATTGGCGAATTACATTCGGCAAGAAAAACGCGCGTATCGCCACCTCGTTCTTTCTGATACTGATCCAAAATTGATCGAATTTTGTAGACGAATTCAATAGTTTCGGGTAGATCCCGGGTGAAAATATGTTGAACGTAGTTCTTAGCTTTCGGATCATCGGTAATACCGCTTAAAGGTTCGTCCGGGTAGTTACCATCTGTAGCGGGAGGAACTTCGAAAATTCGTATTAGGGCATCTCCTCGAAAACCTGCTACTCCTTTGTCCAACCAAAATTTTAGAATTTTTGTCATTTCTTTGAATACCTGAGGATTTCGATAGTTGAGATCGGGTTGTTGGATGGCATATTGATGTAGGTAGAATTCTCGGCGCTTTGAGTTCCATTCCCAAGCGCTTCCATGAAATGCAGAAACCTGGAACAGTAATATTATAATCAAATCAAGGAAGGACTTTTTTTCATTTCACTTGCAATTTTTATTTTTATATTTTTTAATCGATAGCTTTTCACTTTACTTGATTTTCTTTCAGTTTTTTTTATAGGAGTAGTGAAAAATAATTTTTTTTTATGAATAGGACAATTGGTTAGGATATGGCTTAATTCATTTCCAAGATTTCCAAAAAAATATTCTCAAAATTTTAAACCCACCCAATTGCTAGGAGCTAATCGATTGGTTGCGTTGCTTGGATCTACTTTGCCTGGATGCCAAATATAAAAATGATCAAATCCAATTTCCCTGTTTATCGACTTTATGAACCACTCATGCTGATCGCTTGTATGATTCGGGACGAAATCCAAAATAATTTTAATTCCCAGCTTTGTAGCTTTCTTCAATAAATTTTCATAGTCCGCCATGGTTCCATATTCCGGTTGAATTGAATAGAAATCAGAGATATCGTAACCGAAGTCGACCATTGGTGATTTAAATATTGGCGAAAGCCATGCTGCAGTTATTCCAATACTTTTTAAATATGGAAGTTTTTCGATTATTCCTGAAATTAAATGAGACTAATTTTTTTAAGACTTAACAGTATTTCGCCGATTACCTTTCAAATCACCAATACCGTCACCGTTTGTGTCTTTGAAGGATCTCGGATAAATTTGATAAAATTGTCCAGTCTGCCACCAATCCTTTTCAGCATGGCAGTTTAATTGCAGTGCAATGAGTATGAGGAACAGCTTCATTACTTCTTATTCTTAGTATGATCCTCCGAAAAAGGATTAATTAACAACCGAAAACTTTATATCTTGTTTTAGAGCTTTTACGCGCTAAACAGTGAAAAAAATTTCACTCCAAAATGCCAAAATTGCCCTCCCTTGAATAATTTGAAAACATACTTAACCCTTGTTAATCCCTTTTAACTCCTTTTACCCCCTTTTAACGCCCTTTAACCTCTTTTAACCCCTTTTAACCCCTTTTAACGCCTTTTGACCTCTTTAAATCCTTTTAACCCCTTTTAACCTTTTTTAACCTCTTTTAACCCCTTATAACCCCTTTTAACCCATTTTAACCCCTTTTAACCCCTTTGGGGGTTCAATATCGAAAAATTCCGAAAGTACTTTGGAAGCGTTTGCATAAGTTGCAAGTAGAAGGAAACGTTTGATATCTTATCCAACCAGAGCTATTGCGGTTTTTGTGGATATATATTCAACCCCTTTTCACTACGTAGTTGTAGTAGCTTAAATGTTTGTAAAAGCACCTTGCAGTGAAAATGAAAATTAATATCAATTTGATATATGATTCACTTTAAGCGATATTGAGAAATTCGAGAAAACACACTTAACCCCTGTTATCATTACTTTCGGGGTTTGCTACTCAAAAATCCCTTAATGCGTTGATAGGGAAAACAATTATATTTCGTCTGGTCTGAAAGGATTCATATTGAATAAATAATTTTTTAGGCGTTTGCATAGGTAGTCTGTGAAAGTGAAAACTTACACGATATTTGATCAATTTCAAGAGATATATATTTTTGATTGAAACATATTCAACCTATTTTCACCATTTGGGGGTTGAATACTGAGAAATTTCGAAAACATTTTGTAGGAAAAAACTTTTTATTCGTGTCCCATGCAAGGTAAAACTATCCACTGGCGGGCTAAGAGGTTGAATATGATTTTCATATCAGGCAATTCTTTCCGGACTCCATAAATCAAATTTTGATCCCTCTAAGCGTTCAAATCAACTCAGGAGACTTGAAAAGAAATCGAATAAACCAAATCAAATCGTTAGGATATTCTTTGCACTTTATAGAAAGCCTGAAGGCCAAAGATGACGAAAAAACAGAACAGAAACGCAAACAAAAAGAACCGAATGAATCAATACGGGGGTGCTTTTTTCAGCCAGCTAGCTCTTCGTCGCCGAGAATTTTCCCTATGTAAACAGGTCAATCTTTCCGATGGTATTTCCTTTATCGATTTCACCTTGGGGCTTAACAAGTCCTATCCAATCGCTAGCCCTGATCTGTTTCCTTTCATAAGCCAGCAAATCGTTTGTAGAATAAACCGCTTGTGGTTTCGTTTTTATATTGTAAACATTCGATTTTTTTCGGATTTTCACAATTTCGTCGTATCAATGGAGGATTTGCCAATATTTCCATTTGGCAAATAAAAGTTTTAGCCGAAACAAAAACGCAGAACGGTGGATTATTGACTAGTTTATAGAGACAGTAAGGGTAGATAACTTTTTTTTTCATATCGGAAGTATTTCCTTTTTTTTGAACAAGAGGAGCAATTGGGTGAGTCTGGCATCTGTTCCACCTCGAAACTTCGAACACGCAAACCATTTTCAAATATGGAAATTTGATTAGTAGCCCCAAAACGGAAAACCCTTTCTCACGACTCCACCGTATTTCCTAGTTCATTTTATTCGAATCCGTCCTATGATTCAATTTTGTCATGGAAAAGACTTCGTTATTTGATGGGACTTATGGATACAAACTACCCTAAGATCCTTTAAGTACAGCGTCCTTTGGGATTGCTGCTTTAAGGCGGAAACGAACTGAAAAAAGTACGAAGAGGAACAACAAAAAAAATCAATTTTATTGGATGTTTAGGAAACGTTGTAGATGTTTTTCGGCCGTGTTGGCATTATGCATACAACATGGGAGCTTGTATCCCATATTAAATAAATTGGCCCAAGTCTGAGCGTTGTATAGAGTGTCTGCAAGGAGCGTTTTCGGAAAGTGATACTATCAAGGCTACGTACCACGCTCATGATAAGATTACAAATATTAGGATATGATGCTATCCGCTACTATCCTTTTGGCTTTAGCAACGACATATATGAGTATGAATGTCCTGGGACAAGTTTCCTGTCACGTACGCTACTTAGAATCTAATCTTTGCGTTCGAGAGCTTCCTTATTTTGAAATTCCCTAAGTGTATCGTCGTAGAGTGTAGGCTTCTAATGTGGAATGTCAAGGACTCCGAAACTGTTGGTTGTCGACAGATTCGAATATGTGAGCCCATGCGACTAGAATCTTAACAGATAAATTGGAGCTTCCCCCCATTGTCTTAAATCTTTTCTTTGGTGTCTTAAAGTAAAATGTTTCGTAAGTCTAATTTATATATTTCAATAAATACATCAACTTTCAGCCTAAATATTTTTTTTAATAATTAAAGGTCGTACACATCAACTCGACGTTTATCTCCTGCTCTTCGTAATTTTGCACCGCAAAAGTGGCTTCATGCCTTCTCACGAATTTCGTCATATCTCTTAGGTGTGTTGGGATATTGAATTAATTTTATTTTCGCATGCTCTTCATACAAGCGCCTAGAAAATGTATTTCCAGGTTTTCCGATATTCAACTCCTAATGGGTAGTTAAACGTACAATAGATTCTTGTGTTTTCACGAATTCCGATATATTTCTTAGGTGTAATAGTATCAAATTCGCTTTTACTTCCAATAGCTTTCAATATAAGAGCCTAAAATTTATTGCCAGATTTTTGCGATATTCAACTCGTAATGGGCTGTACACTAATTGTGTACATTTTAACGAATTCCGATATATTTCTTAGGTGTAATGATATTTAATTCGCTTTTACTTCCAATGACTATCAATAAAGGAGCCTAAAATTTGATGTCAGATTTTTGCGATATTCAAACCCTAGGGGGTTGTAAACTGATTGTGTATAGCGCTCTAGTGGACATTTTCACGAATTCCGATATATTTCTTAGGTGTAATGATATCAAATTCACTTTAACTTCCAATGGTTTCCAATACAAGAGCCTAAAATTCGTTGTCAGATTTTTGCGATATTCAACCCCTAGGGGCTGTAAACTGATTGTGTACATTTTCACGAAATCCGACATATCTTTCAGGCCTGATAAGATATCGAATTATTTTTTACTTTTAACGAACTTTTCCACAATAATCATTTCAAAGTTGTTTAAAATTTTTTGATATTTAAGCTATAAGTGGTAGATTTTTATTGAAATTCCAAGTACCAAGTATCGATATTGGTATGCAGAAAGTGGAGTGAGTCCTTCCTGCAGCCTTCATATAAAAGTCATTGATTTCTGAGTCTACTAATACGGAGATGACGAGTTCCTAAACCACCTAGTCTGCCATGAATTACTGGACTGTACACTGAGGTCTAAGAATGGTCCATTGGTTGACTTACAGATGTCCGTTCTTATGAACTTTACCATCTTACACCCCGCTTTACCCTAAAATAAAATACATGCAGAATGGGTAATTTTTAACGGCCTTGCACCTCTTGACTTTTAAAAACACCAGCTAATTTATATTGACAGTAATTAATAAATAATACTAAAAAAACTGATAAGATATCGCACATCTATCTTGAGAACTTGTACAACAAATACTTGATCTTAACTAGATTGCAAACAAAATTTAAAGAAAAATCTCTAGTAGGAGTACAAACATCCAAGCTTTTGTGGAATATTATTCACTTGAACTGGACGTACTTCACCGATTAAACTTAACCACTCCACAACCTTATGCCCACTAGTCGATTAATTCACCAACATTATCGGTGATAGCATTTTTTTTTATTTAAGTGATAGCAGCAAGCAATTTTTCCGTGCCGGTAGATAGTCTTATCTTATTCCCACCAAGAAACCAAGAATCCAGTGAAGTCGATAAAAGGTTCCGGCTTTTAATGCAAGGAGGTCACAAAATTCCGTGCATTGAAGGGAACAATGCAGTTCCGTTTCGTGATATTTTTATGTGCAATTACTGCATGCTTGGCATGTCAAAAAGCAGAGCCTGGCGCACAGAAGGACTGGTGGGAAACATCTCAATTCTATCAAATTTATCCCAGATCCTTTAAGGACTCCAATGGCGACGGAATAGGAGATTTAAATGGTAAGTGAAGGAAAAATAAAACCCCGCTTCTCTAATACGTCCACCAAAAAACCTATCAGGTATCACGGAAAAGTTGCAGCACTTAAAGGACATCGGTGTGAACGCAACATGGCTTTCGCCAATTTTCAAATCGCCAATGGCCGATTTCGGTTACGATATTTCCGATTTTCAAAGTATTCAACCGGAATACGGAACAATGCAGGATTTCGAGAATCTCGTCAAGAAGGCAAAACAGCTTGGTATCAAAATTATTTTGGATTTCGTACCGAATCATTCGAGTGACGAAAATGAATGGTTTGTCAAGTCGGTGAAGAAGGAAAAGGGTTTTGAGGATTTCTACGTGTGGCACGATGGCCGTCCAGATCCGCGAAATTCGTCAAACCGTCTGCCTCCAAGTAATTGGGTAAGTACAAATAATTAGTTTATCATAATTATGCATTTTTTTTTTTTTTAATTTTGGCTGGTTTTAATTGCATTTCCCTGTGGGTAGTGAAATAATGGGTATGTGAAATTAAATTTTTGATCAACTACGGTATAATTAAGATACAGAGATAGTCAGCAATTATATTCCGTAATTACTGATTTAAGTAATCATGTGGAATTCTGTAAAATATACTTTTTTTTATGTAAAAAATAATTTGGATGTATAAATTGCATTCAGTAAAATAATGTTCGTCAAAGTAAACTTTGATATGGAAATAATAGTATAAGTGTTCTGTTGAAGAGAATAAAGTGAGCTTACAACAAATAATACGCGAATAAAATTAAATATTATTTCTATGGAGACTCAAAATTAATTTTAACAGATTCAAGCTAGGAGTCGCCCAAATATATGTGCTTTGAAGTTTTAAAACGGACTTAATTTGTTTGGGAAATTTTTTTATATTTTTATAATCAGTAGAAGTAAAAACCAACTCAATATATCATCAGACCTAAGAATTATGGCGGAATTCGTGAAAATGTCTCTAGTCCTTGTTCGCACTCTTAGTGAATGAATGATCGAAAAAAACTGAACTGAACTGAATTTTTGGCTTTTGCATTAGCAGTCCATCGAAAGAATAATACGCTGATTTAATTTACTGTCAAAAATTCAATTCGACCTAAGATATATGACGAAATTCGTGAAAAACTATTCAACCTTTTGCACTACCGTTGTCTGGTTTTACAACCAAAACAATACGAACCTGAATTTTTTTTTACAACAATTTATTTTTAGTAGGTATTAGGAAAAATTTTTTTTTTTATTAAATTTATTCCAAATTTTATACTAACTTCAATTTGAATGGAGAAATAATTTGAGAATTCGATTTTTTCATGGTAAAGTTACCATAGAAGCTAATTTTGAGATTGTTTGGTGTTTTTTTTTGTGTCAGTTTGAATAAGAAAATCTCAATGCTAATGTGGTAATTTCACTGGAAAAGCAAGTTTAAAACTGTGTTGTAATAGGTCCGAAGGAGTTGTTTTGTCATCGGATGGTATTGAATCATCAGAGGATGTATCATGCCTACTATCGAAAACATCCTTACAGCTGCTGTATTGTTGAGGATATCTCTATATGTGCGATACAGAAACGTAATTCATTACTGCGAATTATAATTTAGTGAAATTCGTTATAGTATTTAGTTTATAATTATGTTAATTTTATCGGGGTAACGTCAAAGTATTAATAGTACTCGTCTTTTACCCAAAAGTTCACTGTTTTTACACAGAAAGTAATGTGCGCTTGAGAAATACCGAAACAAAAATGCTGAAATTTTTACATTAAGCCATCTACAGTCTTATTTTCCTGATAGTTCACACTACAGGTGTGAAAGTTAGATGTTGTAACTTGCAAGCGTTTGTACCTATATCTTTGTTAAGTTTAGTTAAGTATTTAAATCGGACGTTAATCGTAACAGATTGCGACTAACTCCGAAAACCTGAGTGATATTTACAAGAAAGAATGCGTACGACCTTACTGCTTTAAATATCAAAAAACCCTAAAAGCAATTTCTATTCCTTCCTCTGTGGAGCTCGTGGAAATTATTTCGATATATCAAAAGGCCTAAGAGATTAGACAAAATTCGTGAAGATATGTGGACCCCTTTATCACCGACCTCTTTTTTTGCCCACTTACGTATGCCAATGAAAATCTAAAAACAAGATGTTGTTTTTCTAGTGAATCTACTTAAGGCAGGCGTCCACTAGGGCGGACGGGCCGGGCCAGGCCGGGCCGCATTGCAAAAATCTGCCTGCCATACATTGTTATGGAAGTGCGTCCACTGAACGAGACTCGAGACGGAACGAAGTACGTAGAAAAAAAAATGCTCGCCGCACCGTTGCGATGAGGCCCGCCTCTAGTGGACCCCTGCCTTTATACGTACTAAGTCTCAACTTTCTAATGTGCAAGCACTTCCCAACCCGCCCCTTGCATCTACTACACTCAAAGAAAAAATATGATTATGGCCACTATATTTTAGGAGAACCTTACTATGATTAAGGTTATAGTTGCCACAACCATGTTACAACATGTAACACAGTTGTACTAACTGAATGTATGTTTGTAATAACTATAGGTCTATAGCAAAAATTTTACAACTTAGTTACTAGAACTATGGTGTTTGTTTTTAGGAAACATACAATGTTTGTCTCAAACAAAATTATGGTTGTGAAAACCTAGGTGTATGATTCACGCAACCTTCTTTTTTAATAGAACAGATACGCCAATTATAATATAAAAATCCTGTGATATGGTTGCTTGAAACATAGTTCAGTTTTTAGAAAACATGTTATGTTTGGCTCAAACAAAATTATGGTTGTGAAAATCTAGTTGCGTGATTAACGCAACCATGTTTTTTATTAGAATGATTACACCAATCATAAATATTCTGTAACGTAGTTACTAGAAACATAGTTATGTTTTTAGGAAACATGTTAAGTTTGGCTCGATCAAAATTATGGTTGTGGAAATCTAGGTATGTGATTCACGCAACCTTCTTATTTATTAGAACGGTTACGCCAATCATAAACATAGTTCCTAGAAATACATAATGAAAGTATAAAAATTACCAGAGATATGAATTATCAAAGAGGACTCGGACACCATTTTTGAGCGAACTTTAACATACTTTCACATATCATACTATAACTAACAAAAAAAATTAGATAGAAACAAAAAATTGAATTTCAATTATTTTTTTCACTAGTTCTTAAAGTACAAAAATTTTCAAAAGAATCGGAGATGGTAAGGTCATAACTTTGGCGATTCTTGATGGAATGACCCAAATATGAACTTACATGATTGTACTCACCATATTTTAACAAATTCTAATGTCACACTGATCATATTCATGCTTATCACAATCACAGTAAGGTTACGGCAATCATAATACATATGTCAACTAACATGATTGTACTGACCATCTCTAATCTATAGTTACACTGATCGTTCAAAGTTATGTCAATTATAGTATGGTTGCGACAATCATATCTAATATCTTACCTTACATGATTGCACACAACATATCTGGTATGATTGTGGGAATTATTTTATCAAATTTCATGGTTCCACTGATCATAGAATATTGTTGTCGTAATTATAATATACTTTTACATCATGTAACGAGAATGATTGGTACAGCAATATTAAATAAAGTACGGATATATGTTTAATGCAACCATACTATGTGAATACGATCAGGTGATCGGTGCAAGTTGATACTTGCTGGTGTGGATTTTTGTTGACGAGTTCACAAGGGCAAAATTGCAGCTTGTTTGATATTTGATCCGGCTCGACGGACCAATGTTTACGATCAGAATATTTGATAATTTTACTCGTTGAACAGGAGGGAATGAAAAGGTTGAAGATATATGAGTTTAATTTCGCGAACGAGTGTTGGGTTCGTTGAAACCGTATTACCTTTGAAAAAGGTCCCCTGCTGAAGCAGCGTGAAGACAAGTCTCAAAGGTTTCTGATTTAGAATACTTACCTTTCGGAATATCGCTGAAACAGCTTGGATGCGAATCGCAACTAGATATTCGTTAAAGTACACTATCCAAAAGAGATCGTCTTGACGACAGACGTGCCTTTTATAGTGCCGTGTAGCTTTAACTACTGTTGTTTGTTTAAGCTCCACAGTCAACGTTGTCAGGATTGTCTAACAGTTTGGCCTATAAAAATCGACCGTGGTAAAATTTAAAATTTAAAATTTTTTGCATTATGTTTGAAGTTCAAACACTATGTTTTTACGAATTATATGCTATGGCTAGGAGCACTATATCCATGATCATTGGAAACATATCTGTTTTACATCAGTTAGAAGAACTTTAATATAGTCAATGCAACCTTGGAATCAACATAGTTTTTCTTTCAGTGTAAGAAAAATATATTTTTAGAACGTGGTACTAATATAGCCCTATTCAAAAACCAATATTCAGCTTTCTAGCCTTAGCGACTCTCGAGGTTTAAAAATCAGAATATTTAGTTCATCACTCTCCCCACCCGCGACACTCCTTCTACTAATTTTAATTTTTACTTTATTTTTTTTAATGATAAAGTATTGTGCCAGGTGAAATTTCCAAAAAAATTTACTACCCTGAAAATTTGTATTTTCATGTTTTAGGACTAGTACACCGCAAAAAAGGGGAAAAAAATAACAAATATCCGTCTGTCCGCCGTTGACGGAACTTGTAGGCGCGTAGCTTAAAAACTCGTTGGGATATTAAGTAAAATTTTTTTTGGTGGGTAGATTGGGTGAACCCCTTCAAGTGGTGACTTTTGTGAAGGTTTGGGAGTGTGGGTGGAGAAGCGTGCAGAAGCGTTTTAGACGAAAAACTTTGATTTTTATTTTTATCTACGCTAGGAGGCTGGGCTGAATTTCGGAACTTATTTCAAGTTATGATAGTACTGTCATTCACAAAGAACTGGTCGATATGGGTGAAGGGGTGTAGGAGAGGGTAGCCCGAAACGCTCGAAAACTGAGAACTAAACATTCTTAAGTCCATATCTCCTGAACGGTTTATGTGAAAATGTTGAAACTTTGTGATTATTCGTAGATTGAAAAAAATTTCATTAGTTTAGGTATTTTACGTCGATTTAGAGAGAGGGTCGACTTACAGAGGCTTGACTTTAACTTTAAATAAAATTAACTTATTGCAAGATAAAGCTAAAGGTAGATTGGATTAGATTTCGTATGGGGGTTGGTTTGGTTACCTTCATTACTGAAGCCTCAATTGGGCCTATTGTGACGTAAGTTAAAGGTACTTTCCTATTAGTTACAATATTAATAAGAAATTCATTAATTAACAATTTACCAAGAATATTTTTATTTTCAGCTTCAAGCATTTCGCGGAAGTGCTTGGCAATGGAATGCAGTCCGAAAACAATTCTACCTTCATCAATTTGCTGTAAAACAACCGGATTTAAACTATCGAAATCCCGTCGTAGTCGAAACAATGAAAAATGTCCTTAAGTTTTGGCTGGATAAAGGAGTTGATGGATTCCGGGTAGATGCGGTACCATGGTGTTTCGAAATCAAACCAGATCAGAATGGCAACTATCCAGATGAACCGAAGAGTGGTTGGACAAATGATCCCGATGAATCGGCCTATCTGAATCACATATACACTCAGGATCAACACGAAACTGTTGAGATGGTCTACCAATGGCGTGAGCTATTAGATAATTACAAGAAAGCGAATGGTGGTGATACTCGAGTACTTCTAACCGAAACCTATTCACCAATCGAAGTTGTTATGCAGTACTATGGAAATGGGAGCACTAAAGGAGCGCATATTCCTTTCAACTTCAATTTCATTACGAGAGCAAACCAAAACTCATCAGCTAAGGACCTTGCTGACATTATTACCCTGTGGATGGAAAAAATGCCGAAGGGAAATGTACCGAACTGGGTGGTAAGGCTCCAAATAGGGGAGTGTTTATGGAACCGGATGGTATCTTTGACTTGACTTTTCTTTTAGATGGGTAATCACGATCAGCGACGAGTAGGTAGTCGCTATGGCCAGAATCGAATCGACCAGATGAATATGATTCTTATGATGCTACCAGGTGTTGGTATTTCGTACAATGTAAGTACCTCTCATAACTAACTGGTCGGTATCTACCTGAACACATTCATGTTTGAGATATGAGAAGTTGTTGAAATAAACTTATCAAGAGTGCCCTTAAAAAACATCCCTTTCAACTCTCCGAAGTGCTTCAACTTTTTGGTACCTACTCGTACGAGTACTTCCGCAAAAAAACCAAATTCCCAAAATTGTCTTAATTTCCGCCACATCATACAAAACATTATTTTAAAAATACTTTTGCTTAGGGTGAGGAAATCGGAATGCTGGACGTGAATATTTCATGGGAAGATAGCAAGGATCCTGCCGCATGTAATTCAAATCCTCAAATATACGAAAAGTTTACAAGGGATCCGGCACGGACTCCATTCCAGTGGGATGCCACAAAAAACGCAGGTTTGTTGAACAACTCTTCAAGTACGAATTTGTATGAAACGCTTGTGTAGAGTAGATTTATGAATGGGATAGTACGTCCTTGTATATTGCTCATTTCGTGTATTTCGAACGGATTTGTATTTGGTGTTCTAGCAAATGGTGGCAAATTGCCCAAATTTGCGGAGCAGCCAAAAGGTTCATTTACTAATTGCGGCATCTGAGAAAAAAAGATAATTTCATAATTGTTGTGTGTTTTTATTTTCACGAAAATTACTGTGTGAAACCATTGCCAAACGGATTCTACAAATGAATTTCATAAATTTTCAGGATTTTCGTCGGCCAACAAAACCTGGTTACCAGTTGCTCAAAACTATCAACAAGTTAACGTTCAAGTCGAGTCACAGGCCACTAAGAGTCATCTTAAGGTCTACAAAGATCTAATTGCTCTTCGGCAGTCGGATATTTTGAAGAACGGACTTCTAAACCACAAAGCCCTAAACAACAATATTCTAGTCCTGGAAAGGTGAATAGATCCCACTCGTATTTGCATATATTTCTTGAAACTGCTCAAGTCCTGTCCTTAGATATTTACATACGAATGGCGAACAACTTCAATTGGCTGTTTCATTAATAACAATAAAATGTTGACTTTACTTCCAGGAAACTTCGGTCAAACGAGGCTCTAGTTCTATTAGTTAACATTTCGGGTTCAACACAAATTGTTAATTTAACTTCGTTCTCGCAAACATTGTCCACAAAGTTGAAATGCAAAATTCTGAATGTTGCATCAAAGCGGAAAGTCGGGTAAGAAACTTCTTGTTGGTGTTGAAAACTAACAATCAACTCCATAGTTGGCTTGAAAAATAACAGAAAACTTTTGCTTTTCAGAGAAACTGTGTCAAGTGCACTGATTGTGTTGGATCCTTACGAGTCGTTGATTCTGGAAAGTTTGTAATCATTCTGTATCTTATTAGTTGTTGAAAATCATGAAATTTATTGTCAAATTACTTGCTACTTTTTACAGTACTTGTTTGTATATGTCCCATATTTCAACTTTGTAGCATAAATTTATCTTTAGTTTTTAGCAAATATACATGAATTCCTGAAACTCTTTTGATTCGGTTTTTTTCAGTGAAGTTTATTTTTGTAATTTTATGTGTGTCACTGTGCCAGCATATGCACTGGCAGAGTTACGTTTAGTTGATAACTTCAACATTGATTAACTGTCAAAATGTACCTGTATTCGACTGCGGCTATTTACATGACTGGGAGGTAGATGACGCGCGGCAAGGTATCTATTGGGTGTTTAATGAAGGCTGCTATGAGTTGCTTTTAATGAAAAAAAATGAATACCCTTTCTTAAACCGATGACTGATGGTTGTCAATATTAACGGCGAGTTGACAAAGCAACTTTTAATGCTAGAGAACGTAAGGCAATATGCTTAATTTTAGGTAGATTTAAGAAAGTGTAGGCTTGTGAGACCTTTATGGCGCATTGTAAGTACATGCATTAGTTGTCTTTAATACTTCTTGTTTCCATTTAATGTTCACTATGAGTTACGAGTTAATCCCTGCAGAATTCAGGAATCTTGATTGCAAATTCCTGGCTGTGCTTTTATAACGAATTTCAAACCAAAAAAATATTCCGACGATATACATCACACTTTTAGGAGGGTAAACCTTATTCAAACAACTAAACCGGAACCTTAGTTGCATACAGAATAATAATTATAAATCATAAAGGTAGTCCGGGAAAGTTGAGACTTTTTTTTGGAGTCTATTTTTTTGTTCAGTTGGATGCTTTTCCTGTTATCTAAATTTTTAACGAGTGGTTGCGTTTCAGGACCACTATATGGAAATAAAATCCCCCAAGGAATGGTCAGATGACCCGTTTGCATAGGACAGCTAACGAGAAGGTCAATTTAAATTCCTAGCCAATGTACAGAATCTCATCTAGCTCTGTAACGCTATGACAGGTTTTGCTTTATTTTGTCAATAATTCAGTATTGTGATCGATTTATTTTCACAGTTTTTCATGATTAGTAGAAACCAAAAAGACAAAAAAAAATGCAGTCCGTCGGTCTCCTTACGCAAAATCGTTTGAAGGCTCGTAGCTCCCAAACCCTTTAAGCTATTAAGCTGAATTTTTTATGGGTACACTAGGTGTCCCCCTTAAAGTGACCAGTTTTTAAGGTATGAGGGTAGCTGGGTTGAGTTTGATTCTTATATTCCAGCAACCGCTTTTTAGGTCAGGTGAAAAAGAAAAAAGAAAAAATCTGCCAAAACTTTATTATTTTTCGGGTCATAGTTCGGGAGTGGTCAAAGTCGGAGTACTTCATGAGTTGTTTCGAGATTATTAGATTTCTTGGAAAATTAATTATGTTCTTAAAATAGAGATTTTTAGTCGATTAAAAAAAGTCCGTGTAGACTATTCGAATTTCGGTATATTATGTACACTAAAAGCCCATAGAAATAAAAACGAATTTGTTGTCTTATGACACTTAAGAGATATAACGAATTGTTAAAACGTATGCAAACCCATTACTTCGACTTGGGATTTGAATTTCGAAAAAATTGTGATACCTACATGTTTTTAGACGATTTCATAAGAAGGAACTTGATATCTCATGAGACACGAGGGATTTTTAAAATTTGTGAAAACGTAAGCAAACCCTTTACAACCCCATGGTTCTTGAAATTCGAAAAATCGTGAAATTGGTATTTAGGTCATTACATCAAATGCCATAATAACCAATTGTATATCTCATCAGAACTAAGGGATGGAAAAAATTGTGAAAATATATGCAAACCCTTGGGGGTTGAATATCCAAAAATTCAGAAATGGATTTGTAGGCGATTATATACAAAGTCTGTGGAAGTGAAAAGCGATCTAATATCTTATCAAACCTAAGAAATATGTCGAAGTTTTGAAAAGCATAAGACGCCCTTACACCCCTTAGGATTGAATATCTAAAAGTACTGAAATTCTCTTTTTAGCGCTTATATAGGAAACCTTAGGAAGTAAAAATGAATTCGATATATCATCAGATCTAAGCAATATGTGGGAATCTGTGAAACATATACAACCTCCTTAAACCCACTTGGGGGTTGAATATCCAAAAATCCTGAAAGGAAGTAATAAATAAATATGAAGACACGAAGCACGAGAAAGTAAAAACCAATTGAATTTCTTATCATTTCTGAAAGATATGCCGAAATTCGTGAAAACGTGTTCAACGCGTTTATACCCTCTTAGGAGCTGAAAAAGGAAAAAACTTTAAAACAACTTTAAGGCGATTATTACGCAAGCCCATGAAAGTGAAAAGATATTCGATATCAATCAGACCTGAGGATATGGCAGAATTCGTGAAAAAGTATACAACCCCTTTACACCCTCTTAGTGATCGAATTTAAAAAAATCCTGAAAACACTTTCTAGGTATTTATATGCAGAAGCCGTAGAATAAAAACGAAATACAAATTTTGGAACACCAACTAGATATGATGAAAATCGTGAAAATATATGCATTCCATTTTCACTGATAATTTTTTTCGCCTCCCTTCCGAACACCAATGGATATTTGATATTTTTTTTATCAAAATTACTTTTTTTATAAGAATGGAATTTTTCATGGTGAGAAGCTACCATAGAAGCAAATCCCCGACTGTTGATTAATCGCTGTCCCTGAGGGCATGACTGTTGAAGTAAGGAGGCGAAGGCAAGAATGTTACTTAAATTATAATTCGCGGTAATGAAATAAGTTTCAACATCGCTTATATAGAATAATCCTAAGCAATGCCACCAGCTGTAAGGGTGTTTCGGATTTAGGCTTGTTACACCCTCTAACGAGTCTATGCCATCCGATGACGAAACAGCTCCTTCGGACCCAGTCCAACACAGTCTTATAAAAAACTAGCCTATCCAGTGAAGGTTTTCCAACTGTCATGCCCTCAGGGACAGCGATTAATCAACAGTCGGGGATTTCGTGTTGGGATTTCACACCAGAAACTCTACTGACACTGGAAAACAACAAAAACTTAAACAAAATTACTTTTCTGGTTAATTTACATATACATACCGGGTTTCAACTTTGTAGCATAAGCCGTTCTATAGATAGGAAAAACAACTCCCACCCCGTACTATACTACCCCTATAAAAAATTATTTTTTCCAACATGCAACTTACATGTCTATCCAAATACCAAGTTTCAGTTTTATATCATTATAGGTTCTCGAGATATAAAAATCGGAATTTTTTCTGTTTCACCCTCCCCCACCCTTACCCTCTACACCACTACCCACCCAATTTTACGCATCTTTCTTATATAATAGTTCTTGGGATATGAGATCTGATTTTTTAGAAAGATTCTTATCCCCCCCACTTTCATGCTCCACTGCGCCCTTAAAAAATTTTACATTCAGCAAACTTTATTTTTCAACCTTTATACAGACACTGAATTTTATTTTTCTAGTGCAATTGGTTCGTAAGATATAGTAATGTAAAGTTTTTCATCACCCATCCCCACATGCCACTGCCCACACTCAAAAATTTGTTTCCGATCTATTCTCCTAGTATCCTCCTAGATGTTCATCAAGTTTTAATTTCGTAACATTAACAGTTTAGGAGATATGGATTTTAGAGTGTCTCAATCTCGACTTTCGAGCGTCTCGGACGCATTATTTCCTCCCCCCGCTCCTTCACCCGTTCATCCATATCAGCAATTTGGCAAATAGGTCCACTATTGAAGCTATATATATAAATTCCAAGTTTCAGCTTCGTAGCATAAGTGGTTGCTGAGATCTAGAAACCAAAATTTTCCGTCTAAAACGCTTCCCCCACTTCCCCTCTCACACCCCCACCCTTCAGAATATGGTCACTTCAAGGAAAGGAGCCTATCCAATCTATCCACAAAAAAAAAATTCAACTAAATAGCTCAAAGGGTTTGGGTGCTACGAGCCTTCAAACAATTTTGTGGTCGGTGTACGGCGTACGGCGGACAGACGGACTGAAATTTTTTTTTACTTTTTTCGTGTCTACGAGTCATGAAACGTGAAAAAAAAATTTTTCAGAGTAGTAAATTTTTTTTTCTTAAAAATCGATCACAATACTGTATTATTGAAATAATAAAGTAAAAGGTCTCGAGAACTGCTGATCATGGATTGCTGAAACATGGTATTCAGGTAAAGATCTAGTAATGGCAGATGTTAAAAATAAAATATTTAAAAGAGGCAGTATTATACGGAGGTTGGGGATGTTTCTCCTATCTCTGAAACGACTTACACTTGAAAATTGAATCTTGGTGAGTATATCGCCGTGTCGGAAGAACAGTGACGCAACTGCAATTTTGCTAATTTTAGAGGAGGGCCAAGAAACTATTTTGTGTTTTTGCTATTCTTGCAAAAAATCGTTCCCCGTTGTTTTAAAAGAACGTGCTCTTGATCGAAGCTGTCTATAGTGACTATTAATATGACTTGTGGGCAATTGTCAAATATGACATTATTCCTCCGAAAAAAATGAGCTTTTTTTGCAGTTGCGCCACAATTCTTCCGACACAGCGAATGTAAATGTACTAGTAAGGCAATTTAAATAGGTGAAGTGGAGGAGGAGGTGGAGTAAAAAAAATGGGGTGCTCATATTTCCACGAATTTCATCATATCTCTTAGATCTGAAATTCAGAATTAATTTTTTTCCTACGGGCTCGTCAGATAAATACCTAAAAAGCGTTTTTCAGGTTTTTTTGAAATTCGACTCCTAAGGAGGTGTAAAACCCATATCCCTCCGGTCTAATTAGATATCGAGTACATTTTTACTTCCACGGGCTTTTTATAAAATCGCCTAAAACCTTTTTTGGATATTTTTTCCATTCAACTCCAACGAGCGTGTAAAAGGGTTGTATACATACATTTTCACGAATTCTATCATATCTCTTTGGACAAATTAAGGCATAAAGTAACGAATTGGTTTTTATTTTTCGGACTTTCTGTATAATTATCTAAAACCAATTTAAGTATTTCACAGTATTCTACCCCAAATGGAGTGTAAGGAAGTAGTATATGCCTTCACAATTTCCGCCATGTCTTTTGGTTTTGTTGAGATAATCAGTTGGCTTTTATTTCTACAGTGTTTTTATGTAGAAACCCGATTTAGGAACTTCCCGATATTTAACCCCCAAGGGAGTGCAGCAAGGTTGTACATTTTCATGAATTTCAACATCTCTCATAAATTTAATGAGACATCAAATTGAATTTTCCTTCCAAAGGCTTCCTATAATAGCCTAAATGCTAATTTCATAATTGTCTACGTATATTTTCACAGTTCTTGGTATATTTCTTAGGTCTGATGAGATATCAAATTGCTTTCAACTCCCAGGGACTTGTATATATTCGCCAATAAACCTATTTCACGAATTTTTTATATTCAACCTACAAGGGGTTGTAAAGGGGTTGCAAACGTATTCACGAGTTCAGACAAACCTCTTAGATCTGATGAGATATCGAATTGTGTTTTACATCCTTGGGCTTTCTAAATAATTGCCTAAAAATTAGATTTAATTTTTATTATTCCATATTAAATTTTTTATATTTTAAGATATATTAAATAATGCGATGCTCAGACTCTGCGGACTTTTCAATTCGTGATTATTGTTTAGTTTTCACAAGAAGTTAATGAGTTACATTTTGGTGATATGAATAATGCGAGAAAAATGGGAATTGAAAAAACTTCACGCCTAAAAATTAATTTTAGACCTTTTTGATATAGTAACCAAGGGGGTGTAAGGAGGTTGCATACGGTCTGATGAAATATAAAATTGGTTCGTACATCACGGACCTTTTATATAATCGTCTAAAAACCAATTTCAAGATTATTCATAACTCAACCCCCCAAGGAGGTGTAAAGGGGTTTCATGCATTCTCAGAAATTTTTCAAAAAATTCTAGTGTTTGATGAAATATAAAATTGATTTTATCGCTTTTAATGTTGTCGCCTAAAAAACTATTTCACGATTTTTTAAAACTCGACCCCCAATGTGATATAATGGGTTTGCAACTTTTTCACAAATTTCATCATATCTCTTAAGTTTGATGAGATAGCCAATTGGTTCTAACTTCTATGGGCTTTTGGTGTAATAGCCTAAAAACTAATTTCAGGGTTTTTTTTATATTGTTTTCCGAAGGGAGTTCAAAGGGGTTATATAAGTTTTCACAAAGGCATGACGAAATTCGAGATATCTACACGTGCATTTTATATGTGTACTCGGCTAAAAATCGATATTTTCGATATTCCTAATTCTATTTGCAGTTTATCGATTTCTAAATTTGGATAACCACTGATGAATGTTGAAAGTTGCATCTTACTAGCAGTTATTCTTGTCACAAAATTAACTTTCAAAAAAACATCTAATGTTTGGTATATTTCTACGTTGACCGCGTCTATGGCATAAAAACTAAATTCATGTGTTAAATGTGGCATTTGCGTAAGGATTCTATCGCACAACCGCTTCTCGAACTTTGACCCAAAAAAAAATAAAGTTTCGCCCAGACTGTTGGCAGATTTTTATACCCATATTGTTTCAAATATATTTGTGCACAGTGTTAAAGACTAATTAAACTTGGATTCTACAACAAAATATTTTGAAAATCAAAGCACGTCCTTTAAAATCCATTAAAAGGGACTAATTTATATTGGCTTTTGTCTGTGCATTACGCTGACACAATTTCACAAATTGTACATTACACTCTTTGCATGTTTTTCGTTGATTTTCAGGAGACAAAATTTAGTTGGTGTGCAAAATTAAATTGTTTAAATAATAGGAATTCACACAAGAATGGAATGGCTGTATTTAACCTCATTACGATTTATCAGGCGTGTACCATCGATCGCTGAGATTCCCTAAGGGTTTTAAATAGATGTGGGTGACTGCCTTGTTCAACATTTTCTTCGATGATTTTTTTTTCTTCCTCCGATTCCCTTTGGAATTTCAAAATCAACTGACAAGAAGAGGATTCAGTTCAGGCAATGGTGTCATCTGATAATGGTAAAAGGAATCTAATGGAAGCATCTAAGCTTTTTGGGAAGTTGAAATAGATAACTTGTCTTGAAGGCTGTCACATCGTAATCAGAACATTTTGCCCTGTTTGGAACAGTCGCTGTAACATGGTACGGAAATTCGCCCCTTGAATTGAACGATGTCCTGTAAATGCTAATGACCATCCCGAATTTTCAAAGTGGTTTTTATGAATTCGAAATGACCACATCCATTTGCAATCGCTTCGACAGGACTTGTCGAATTTTATGTAATCCAGCTATGTACAATGGCTTTTCAATGATAGATCAGTATTTGGTGCAAATGTTGACAGCTCTAAGGAAAGGGATGAATAAAACCATGATTGCGATATGCATCTGGGACTAAAAACCACCACACACATTGTTGCTGTTGTCCTTAGTATTCTGGATATTCAATGGTGGTTGGTTCTCATCGATAAGCAGGACCTCAAGCGCAGTTCTTTTTATATCGATTTTACTTTGAAGTATTTCTTGAACATTGCTTTTACTGATATAAATTAAAAAATCTGCCAATGGTCTGGGCGAAACTTTATTATTTTCTTATCAAAGTTCGGGAGCGGTCAAAGTCGGAGTATATTATCAGTTGTTTCGAAATTATGAGGTTTCTTGGAAAGTTAGTTTTGTTCTTAAAAAAAAAATATTTAAAATAGCCGGTTAAACATTGAAAAAGCCCGTGTAGACTATTCGAATTTTAGTATATTATGAACACTAAAAGCCCATAGAAGTAAAAACGAATTTGCTGCCTTATCAGAATTAAGAGATATGACGAATTGTTAAAACGTACACAAAGCCATTACTTCCAGTTGGGGTTTGAATTTCGAAAAAATGGTGAAACAGGTTATTAGACGATTTCATAAGAAGCAACTTGAGATCTCATGAGACACGAGAGATTTTGAAAAATTTGTGAAAACGTAACCAAACCCTTCACACTCCCTTGGTTTTTGAAATTCGAAAAATCGTGAAATTGGTTTCTAGGTCATTACATCAAATGCCGTAATAACCAATTTTATATGTCATCAAAACTAAGGGATGGAAAAAATTGTGAAAACATATGCAAAGCCTTGTGGGGTTGAATATCCAAAAATTGCGAAATGGATTTGTAGGCGATTATATAAAAAGTCTGTGTAAGTGAAAAGCGATCTAATATCTCATCAAACCTAAGAAATATGTCGAAGCTTTGAAGAGCATACAAACCCTTTACACCCCTTAGGATTGAATATCTAAAAATACTGAAATTGACATTTTGGCGCTTACATAGGAAACCTTAGGAAGTAAAAATGAATTTGATAAATCATCAGATATGCAACCTCCTTACACCCACTTGGGGGTTGAATATCCAAAAATCCTGAAAGGAGCTAATAGATAAATATAAAGGCAACACAAGAAAGTAAATACTTTATTATTAGATTGCCAATGTATATTTGAATTTTTTTTACTACTATTTACTATTCTAGTTGATTTACATATACATACCGAGTTTTGACTTTGTAGCATAAGCCGTTCTATAGATACGAAAAACAACCCCCACTTCCGTACCACACTACCCCTATTAAAAATTATATTTTTTCTAACATGCTACTACTATAGCTCTATCTAAATACCAAGTTATAGCTTTATATCGTTAGAGATTCTCGAGATATAAAAATCGGAACCTTTTCCTTTTCCTTTGCACCCTCACACTCAACTTTTTTATTTTCTGATAGTGCCTACTTCTGGTAAAAATTTTAAGCATCTACCTTTCACTGTTCTTGAGATATGAGACGTGATTTTTTAGAAAAATTCGTATCCCCTCCACTTTCATAATCCACTGCCCCCTTAAAAAATGTTTTACTCAGCAAACTTCATTTGTCAACCTTTCTACACAAACCGAATTTTATTTGATTAGTGCAATTGGTTAATGAGATATCGTAATCTAAAGTTTTTTTATCCCCCACCCCCGTACGTCACTGATCACCCTGAAAAATTTATTTCCGATCTATTCTCCTAGTATACCTACAGATCCAGTCTATTCATAAAAAATTTCAATTTAATATCTCAAACCGTTTGGGAGCTATGAGCCTTCAAACGATTTTGCGTACGGCGCACGGCGGACAGACGGACTGAAATTACTTCATTATTTTTTAATAATAAAGTATTGTGATCGACCTGAAATTAAAAAAAAAAAGCTCTATCCTGAAATTTTGTATTTACACGTTTTAGGACTAGTAAACACCAAAAAATATCCGTCTGTCCGCCTATTGAGCTATTAAGTTGAAACTTTTATGGTGGGTAGATTGGGTAAACTCCTACGACTGGTAGTGGAGTGGTTGGGGGTGTAAGGGGTATGAGAGGGGAGCGTTTTAGACGAAAAATTTTAGTTTCTAGATCTCAGGACCCATTTATGCTAGGAGGCTGAAATTTGGAACTTATGTAGTACTATGATAGTCGACTCATTTACAAATAAATGGTCAATAAGGGTTGAGGGGTGTGGAAGGGGGGGGGGAAACAATGAGTCCAAAACGCTTGAAAGCCGGGATTGAAACATTCTAAAATCCATATCTCCTGAACGATTGATGTCAAAAGATTGAAACTTTGTAGTTGTCCTTAAGAATACTTCAAGATTAGACAAGGGCTAACATTTTTAGAGGAGCACGAAAGTAGGGGGATAGCAATTTCTCAAAAAATTTAACTTTCATATCTCAGAGGCTTTCAGAGGTTGAGTAAAAATAATGTCCGTGAATCCACAGTTTCACGAATTTTGTTAAAACTTTTAGACATGTCGAGCTATCAAAGCAATTTTATTTCTGCGGGCTATTTATATAAGTGCCTAGAAACGAACTTCAAAATTTTTCGATATTAAACTCCTAAGACGGTGTAAAGCGGTTGTGTACATATTCACGAATTCTGATATATTTCTTAGGTATATTGGGATTTGGAATTCACTTTTACTTCTATATGCTTTAAACATAGTCGGGATGAGTGTTTAGTTCACAAAAGACTTCGTCACTTCGGTCAGGGTTTCATGGACCCATCGGAATTCCTGGCCATTCCCCTTCGCAAAATACTAAGCTTCATTGAAAGCGCAGGGATTGAAGAGGAATCGTAGTCAATCTGGGGGGACGTCACAATAAGCCCAACTGTGGCTGTAGTGACAGAGGTTAACCATTCCAACCCCTACTTCGATTCTAATCGAATCTAACCTTAAACTGTGGAACGAAAAACAAATCAGCCCAGTGATTAAATTAAGCATTCACTACTTGGTCATCCGAGCATTAACTTACGCAATTGTTGAATAAGTAACGAATCGCGCCTGATCAATAGAGAGAAAACTAAACACCATTAGGACTCTATTTTCAAAGAATTATTAACTAAGTTGCAGAGAGTAAATTAAATCGAACGTATATTCATTCAATTTCCAATAATGAATTGAATTTTTATTAGTGGATTCATTCTTCGCGTTTTAAATGAGAGTACTAAACAGAAAATATGTCAAACTGATTACAGGACATCGGTATAGAAGCCAAATGTTCTGAAATGCACATTTTTCACATCGAATTTACCGATCTCATAAGAGTCACGTTCAACCATTTTTCAAAATACAATCTTTCGAAATTCAACTTATTTTCTAAGTAGTAGTCAATCAAAAAAGCCATAAATTCATAAACGGTCCCTGGCGAAGGCCTCTATGGTCATATCTACAATAGGTTAAGACAGATTAAATAAGTAAAGCTCCTTAAGGGATGAACGGCCATTGTTTATTGGACAATATAATTGTATAATCTGGCAAGTATGCGATTGAAAACCGAATTGAAATGTCTTTATAGCAAAATCGTTTCTTGATTAGACTCGAACGATATCCGATTGAGCCAAGTCTTCACGTTCTGCACGAACCCTTTTAAGTTTTCCCACGTTTTAATCTCGTAAGCAATGAAATTGGGCATCTTTAATTAGGTGGAAATACTCGAAAGGTCCATTGGAATCTGAACGAAGTTCGGCGAGATAAAACGCCACCTGATGCAACAAAAACTTTTTCAACGAATTTTTAATGAAATTAAGCTTGAAAGCGGAAAGAGAAAATCACTTTGTTGAATTTTCCGGACTAATTTATGATAACGAAGGACACACTTCTTTTCTTCAGCTTCTTCCAGTATAGCTACCAGGGACAAGTTAATTATTCACTCTGTAACTGTAAGATTTAAGTGAGAGAAAAAAATAAGGATGATTTTTTCATTTACTGGCATTGAGCAAAAAAAAGGATACACTTGAGAATCTTTCGAGAATATTAAAAGAGTTTAACACAAAAGTTAAGAGCATGCTCTATATATGGGTTATGTTATAGCGGAGGAAAAGTACGAGATAAATGACTATGAGAAGTCTATTGCCCAGAAGGATGAACTTTTCTGTTAAAAGTTATAAAATCACTTTACTTTTAGTAGAAATTAATCATCGCACATTTCCAGTTGAAACGAAAGAATTTTTTCTTATTTCATGCGGTGTATTGTCGACGTTTTGTCATTTAGTTAAACCAATTTCGATACTGGGGTATTAATAAAGCTACATCAATCAGACGCTCCAAAATCGTCCACTCGCTTAATTCCGGCCCCCATTCAAAAGTCCTGAAATCACGTGGCTACACTCTTACTATTAATAGAAGACAGTCAAAGCTAGGCCGTTTGGTCGAACGATAACCCAAAAACTCATTGACCCAGAAAGTTGAGATTTTATTTTGAGCCGTAACTTAGGATTTGGAAGGTTGAGCTCGTTAAAATCCGTCGGAAAATTCTCATACAAAAGTTTGACATGTAGTCACTATTATTGGCCGAATGCTTCAAGTTGGGAACTTCATTCAGAATGTTCAACTTTGTGAAGACGGAAATTTCTCACATTTCCAGACACTCAAACACAGAATAATAAACTTGTAACAATGAATTAAAGATAACAACAACACTGAATTAAATGAATTGAAATAAAGTAAACTGAGAATCAAGACTAAAACGAATTACTAATAAGAATATAGCACATAAGCACACGCACAGATGCTTGAAGCATAAGACATAGAAGCAGGGAACATGGAACATAGAACATAGAACATAGAACATATAACATATAACATAGAACATAGAACATGGATTAATAAAACCTAGAAGACAAGCAAGAATAAAGGTGTCGGAGCAAAAAGCCTGTATGCCAGCGAGAGCCACAAAGAAACCACAGGCGACGTTGCGCGGCTGATTAAACTCGCCAGCAAATCCCATACAAAGTCCACCGAGGATATATATGGACATTTGCAGACACCGATCACGAATCATAAAACGACGAAAAATTTCCAAGCGCTAATGTTATAACTCGCGGTCTCTAAATGTTCTCGCTGGAATATAAGGACCAGCGACAATCCAGAAGGCAACCCTCCGGGTTGTTGAATACATCACTGAAGGGTTCAACAAAAACTTCTACACGGGGGCGATTTTCTTGGATGTGCAAAAGGCTTTTGACAAGGTTTGGCATAATGGCCTGCTTTTCAAATTGCTGGAACACCATTTTCCCATTAAATTAGTGCGATTAGTCAGCTCCTACTTGGACAATAGATCGTTCAAAGTGCTGCTGAATGGGGAAAGATCGCTGCTAAAGCCCATTCGATCCGGTGTGCCTCAGGGGTCAACACTGTCTCCCCTTCTCTTTTCAGTATTCATGGCAGATGCACCCGGCACGGCCCGCACGGTTTCCGCATATTATGCGGACGACACTGCTTTTATGTGTCAGTCCTGGAGCCCTACTGTAATTACTAGGGAATTACAAGCGGCGGCCTCGATACTTGAGGACTGGTTCAAACGTTGGAGAATCAACGTCAACCCCAACAAAAGTGAGGCTATTCTTTTTGCTAAACGCAAGAAGCCCCCTGTTGGGAATATTTCCATCTTCGGCGACGACATTCCATGGAAACCAGTGGTCAAGTATCTTGGAGTCCTTCTGGACAAAAAACTTAATTTTGGTGAGCACATTCAAAAAGTCATCTGTAAGTCTAATTTGGCCAACAAATTACTCTACCCCATGAATAACGCACGCAGTAAGCTCTCCCCGCGCAGCAAGCTGCTTCTCTACAAAGCGATCGTCAGGCCAACCTTGTGTTACGCTTCACCGGCATGGGGCCATGCTGCGAAACGCCATATCTCTAAAATTCAGGTGAAGCAAAATAAAGTGCTCCCCGTTATATAAGGATCACTCAGTTGCACAGGGAAGCTAGTATTCCCACCATTCAGGAATTCCTCAAGGAAACTGCCTCGAGGTTTTTCTCCGCGTCAACAGATCACGTTAATCCGCTAATTCGCCGTTTCTCTGATTACGACGAAAAGTTTCGCTGGAAACACAAGCGCCCTAGAATGGCGCTTGTTGATCACATGACGTAACACTAACTGGATGCGATGGACGGGTAGCCCGTTCCGGTGGGCCCTCCGTGTGCCGGCGTTGAGAAGTCTCTTCGGAGGCTCCTACTGCGTCCGCCTCGGTCTGCTGGCTTGTTCGTGCACAGCGTCTATCGCATCCATCGATAGCAATTTCTCGTAAATTGTTTTAGCAATTCCACAGGTCTTCCATGGTTTCCCTGCGGAGCGTAGACAAATGTCGTTGCACTCTTCAAAGTCGTCCATGGACGCACGTTAGTTTTGTCATTGGTGACTCGGTTTTTTCCGTACACCTTTTGACCTAAATGTGGTAAAGTGATTTATTACCAACACATTTCACCCTCCTATTATGGGATCTATTGAGGTGACGGAGTCAGCGCCTAGGGCGCGACTCATCTTTATGCCGGCTGAGCCCTTCGGGCTCAGCCTTCGGCTGAGTATTTGAACAGAAGGCAACCCAGTGGGCAGCGAGTCATTGGTGACAAAGGTAATGGTTTTATTGATCCCACTGAGAAGCCTAAGAATTGCTGAGCTCGACTTTCCTTGCTATGTTTGGGTATGAGCAGTGCTACCATATTCCCAACACTATAACATCGTACAATAATATCAAAAAAATCGTACGGAGTCAGATTTCATCGTACAATTCACTACAATATTTAATTTTGTCATGTTTATACAGTGGTTACCGCTTATTGTAATCACTTTGGGACTTGCCAAAAACATTAACATTATGAGTGAAGGAAAAATTTTGAATATAGATTACTTAAAGCATCTAATATTATTATTTTTTATTCATTAAGTGTAACTTCTTCAATCTTTTATAATATTATCTCGAAAACTAATTTGAAGTTGAGGCCATTCTGTTGAACGAGACCAACATCAACAGTTTTCAGAAGCTACGGAAAGAATTTTTAGTCTCATTGTGTAATCTATGATAGGTATTTTCTTGTGTTTACATAGCTGTAAACCCAAGAGCAATCGTCCTTAATTTTGAGATTGTTTCTATTTCGCCTTTTTGATCACATTAATCATAAAGAAAAAAAGTGGAACGATTAATAACACAGTAATAAAACTTGCAATGTTCTATGTGGATCTGTCCCGAATGATAACATAAAGCGAATTCTTATTCCATTAAGCGATGATTTCTTGTTCTGGAAAATGGAATGCTGCTTATAACATTATCCGCGATTACAATAAACGGCAACCACTGTATTCAAAATTTAAATAAAAATTAAAGAAATTTTTCTACTTCACGCAGGTGAAGAATACGTGACGGACATTTAGGTCGATAGAGATAGCATATAGTCAGCTATTAAAAAATTTCTGTATAAATGTTAGGAAAATTCAATACATTTTCTATACTCATCTTATTCCGCGTTTGGATTATTTGTTATCAGTGAAATTCAATTTTTCCTTCCTCCATTACGATGCGACTTTCCAAAATTTTCACCAGATCACGGATTTCTGTTTATGTACATATTGTTTAGGAAGTTTCAGGATATCTTAAGACTTATCGAGCTACATATACTAATATTGTTTTTTTTGCCACCCTCAGAGCCCGAGCGAATAATGCATCGAAGGTCTAGAGTTAGGACTATATTTTTTTGAGCATTTTCAAGATTTCCCATTCTCATTTTTTTTTTAACTTCTGTCTTACATTATTTAGAATAGAAGAATTTGAAGTATGGCTGGTTCAGTGTCTACATTAGGTTTTTTTGCGCATTTATCCAGTTCAGAATTTGCATTGAAAACTCTAAAAATAATGTTAATTTTTATTTATTTTCACTGTAGATAGTAGGCTAGAATAAAGATGAAGAGAGGACAAATACATTGCACCACTCGTAGAAGTAATACAATTATGTACATACAAAGATCGTACTTATTTTACGTATATTCAACTAAAATATTGTACGTAGAATTGCCGTAAATATTCTTACAAACGATACGTACCTATAAACATATATGACTACCGCGGACATCGTTCCCAAAATTTGAACACGGGTTACATGGCTTTTACACGGTCTCGCATACGAAACTTTACCTGTTTTTAAGAAACATCATGCAATGTTTTCAATTATTTTATTATTATTGTGAACTAACAAATAACAAAGTTAATTTATGTTCGTTATCATTTTTAATTTCGACATAATAGTTGAAAAATCGTACATTTTGAGTACAATGAAGGGTTCTGATCGTACATCGTACATAAGGCGGGAAAATCGTACATGTACGATGAAAATCGTACGACTGGCAGCACTAGGTATGAGGTTCTATGAATCGGACAAACTCTAGCTCTGGAGCGACGAAGAACTGGGTCTATGGCCGTCACTGACCAGTCTCCACTTTACGTGAAGGTATGAGGTTTTATGAATCCGATTCACGTAACTTGGAGCTGCTAAAGTAGGACACCGCTTCTAACCAAAGCGTAGCCACCTCGAAAGCAGAGACGAGCCAAGCAGAGACGAGCTAAGCAGAGACGAGCCAAGCAGAGAAAACCAAGTAGAGACTAGCCAAGCAGAAACGAGTCAAGCAGAGATGAGCCAAGCAGAGAAAACCAAGCAGAGATAAACCAAGCAGGGACAAGCAGAGCAGAGAAAAACCAAGCAGGGAAAATCCAAGTAGAGAAAACCGACGCAGAGATGAGCCCAACAGAGACGAGCCAAGCAGAGACGAGTCAGCCAGAGACGAGTCAGCCAGAGACGAGACAAACAGCGACGAGCCAAATAGAGACGAACCAAGCAGAGACAGGCCCAGCAGGGTAGAGTGGAGACAAGTTAATTAACGTTAAATCAAGCAGAGTAACGCAAAGACGAGCAGAGCGGAACGAGCACAAGCAGGAACAAGACGAGCCAAGACACGGAGACGTCGAGAACCAACTATATATATGAAATTTGATTTTCCTTTAATAAATCAAATAAACTATGAAGTCAACCAAATAGATATTTTTGTAACGAGCCCTGGTACCCGCTCAGTCTTACTCCGGCTATAAAATCGAGTTGTTACAACTTCTAACCTCGAAAAGAAATTTTTTTCCAGAAAGCAAGGTTTGCTCAAAAATTTATTTAGAATAAGGAAACTAAAAATTCAATTTCCTTAATTAAATATTATAACAAGAAATCCGACAACGCTGAGAAATTCTCCAGCGTTTACCACAATTCATTTGAAACTGGCAACAGCAGGAGAAAAAGGGTAAAAGTTCATCCCCACTCCAAAGCTCATCGCGGACGACGGGTATAAATCACTGAAATATATAAATGGAGGCCCCATCGGCTGATTTCTCTATACGATATGACAGATAGAAATCGCCGATGAAATCATACCCTCTCGCTCCTTCTCAAATTCCGAATTTCGAACAACATGGGCAACAACTTAAATAAAATTAAAAACTTTTCAATTTGAAATATCAGTTCTGACAATTCAAATTGTTCGATTTGATGGTGAGAAGTTGCGTTTTGCGTTTGAAATTCATAACACAACTAACAGTTTACTTCAAGTTTTTTATTAATACATTTCTTGGGGAAATAACAGTTTCAGGAATATTTATAACGGTTGAGCATGTAATAGGTTATGTTTGAATTTGTCAAATGAATGGTATTATATTCGTACTGCAGTACCCAATATTCCCTGTAAAATTTATACAGCTTAGTTGTAATTTTATGAACTTATTTTCTTTCAATACCTTGCATTGTTTATCCTAAAAAGTATTTAACAAATTCAAATTATTTGGTAGTTTTCCAATTCGAAATTACACCTAAAAGTTCGGATTTCATTTTTCATGTTGCCTAATCTGATGGTGCTGTCAATGTTTTCCTTCTCGCCTCAATACATGCAGATACCGTGCTACTAACTCTTTCCTTCTCAAGATTCGGGTCATCCGTGGCTCAATCCTAATTTGTACCCCGGATAATTTTCGAAATTTCTTTAAACTTAAAATGAATTGAATTTTTGAAAGAAACCAAAAGAAATGTTTCAATCAAAAATTATTTTATTTGCATTACCAATTTTAAATCTAACGTGTGTTTAAAATCATGTGAACTTTGTTCAATAATGCGGAACCTCGGCTTATCATAGACAACTTTTTCGAAATGTGAGATAGCAAATCGAGGTCTCCATAGTATACATCTCAGTGGTATAAATACTCGAGACAATTCCGAGAAAGGGCCAGGTCAGCTTGAGCACTTTAGGATCTCATTACTGATCGCATTCATTGTAAAGCATTTGAAAATATATATATAAATATATTTCTAGACAGTATTGCAATATATAGGGTGTTTTTTTAGGTGCATGAGAACTTTTGATATCGATAACTGTGGTTTGACAGCTGAGATTGTCAAACTGTGTTGACATTTCTGTTCAGTAAGGTTTGGCAAGTCATCATGAATCGTTTAACGCCAGAACAACGCTTCCAAATTGTGGAAATTTACTTTGAAAAAAAGAAATCTGTTCGCGAAGTTCATAGAGCACTTCGTCCAATTTTACGGTCAACATAATCGGCCATACTGACTGAATTTTTGTTTCCAAAAATTAATCAGCTAAACATCGCCGACATTTGGTTGCAACAAGACGGCGCAACTAGCCATACAGCGCGCTTAACAATCGATTTATTGCAAAATCAATTTCGTGACAACTTGATTTCCAGAAATGGTTCTGTTAACTGACCCTCGTTCGTGCGATTTAACGCCTCTGGATTACTTTTTGTGGGGCTATATTAAGTCATGCGTTTATACCGCCAAACCATCATCTCTTGAAGCATTGGAAGCCAATATTCAAGCCACTATTGACGCCATACGGCCAGATTTATTGGAAAAATTAGTCAAAAATTGGACTGATCGAATGGACCATGTAACTCGTAGCCGCGGCGGATATATAACGGAAATCATTTTTAAAAAATAAATGCCATGAAATTACCTAACAGAATATAATAAAAAAAATTGCATTCCAACAATATTTCTGTCTTGTATTATAATTTTAAGTTCTCATGCACCTAAAAAAACACCCTATACCATTAAAAAGTTCCCATTCAATTAATGTTGTCTTCATTTGCAAGACGCAAGAGGACCGACACTAAAGTGCTACCTTGCAGGAAGACTGTTTCTTTCGATTTTTCTACTTTATTTCTAAAGTGAATTAGTTCTTATCTCCGGCATATACATTTTTTTAGTACTGATTTTTTTAGTACAAACCATTTATAGTAAGTCTGAGATCAATTCTGAAAATAAATAGAATGAATTGCGTAAAACTGACTTCAGGGTTTTGCTGCTCTTGAGGGGTACGGTGTAAAGTAGGCTTGCGCATTTTAGTTCACCGTAGTGAGCGATCATTCCCGATTCCCGATCTCTCGCGAACTAGTTCGTCTTTTAGTTCATAGTTCATTACTTCAGGGGAGTTCATTAGTTCAGGGGAGTTCAGTGATGAGTACTCGTAGTTCGACGACAGTAGAGATCTCGTAGAAGATGATGAGAAAAAAAAGGTCAGTAGATCTAGTAGAAGATGAGCAGAAAAAAAAGGTCAGTAGATCTAGTAAAAGATGATGAGCAAAAAAAAACACTATATATCTAGTATAGTATAATGTCTCACAGCGTTCCGAACGGCAATGAAGCACGAATTAGGAGCGGGACTGACTTTGAACTAGTTCGTTCATTTCAGTTATGGGAACGCTTTTCTGAACTAGTTCGTTCGCGAACTGCACAAGTATAGTGTAAAGAAGAAGATGGAGGGGAGGGGGTTTTAGACGAAAAATTTTGGTTTTTAGATCTTAATAACCGCTTATGTTAGATGCTAGGTGGCTGTAACTTGGAATTTATGCAATGCTTTGATAATCAAGCAATTTAAAAAAAAAATATCAGTATGGGTGGAGTGGTGTGGGCGGAAACGATGAGTCCGAAACGCTCGAAAGCGAAGAATGAAACATTCTAAAATCCGTATATCCTAAGCGGTTAATGTCACGAAGTTGAAACTTGGTGATTGTCTATAGGTATACTGGGAGAAGAAAGGGTCAGCGGTAAAAAATCAAAAATTTTGTTTTTGATATCTCGAGAACCGCTTGTGATAGATAGTTGAAACGTGGTATTTTAGTAGAGCTATAGTAGTGTGATGATTTTACATGGTGGAATCAGAGTTTATCAAAGAACTAAGCTAAACAAAATTCATAGTGCAACATATACTTTTATTTTTCACTTTTCGTAATCAAAAGTTAGAAGCGACGACTGCGTGGTCCCGATCGATTATCGTAACTGCGAAAGTCCCATGGACCGCCACGTCTTCGTGCGTCACGTCCACGTCCACGTCTTCGTCCATCACGTCCGCGCCCACGTCCTCGTCCATCACGTCCTCGTCCACGTCCTCGTCCATCACGTCCGCGTCCGCGTCCATCATATCTTCCCCACCTATTTGGACGGCCATATGGTCCTCTACCCCACCAACCAGGAGGTCCATGTCCACGGCATCCACCACGAGTTACATTGGCTACATTTCCACCATCAGGGTTGTTAGATGTGGTTTCAACGACGGGTCTAGTAGTTTCAGCGGCAACGGTAGTTGGTTCGGTTACGCCAACGGTGACCTCTGGATCCACTTGAGACAATACAACAACTGAAAGGGCTAAAACCCCAAAGAATACGAACAGTAACTTCATGATATCTGAAAATTTTAAAGAAAGTATTAATCAAATGTCTTCTTGTTTTTCCAGGTTTATTCCTTACCACAGTGAATTACAATTCGTCTGGTAAGGCTGACTGTGCTGTTGTGATAATGAAAATTCAGTCAGATCTTCACGCTTTTATAGGTAAGAAAGAAAACGATCAATTGTGTATATTTGGCGTTTAACCTGAATGCAACTGATTAAATACCAAATTGTTCATTGTTATTATTTCGCTAAATTTTTCAAACAGTAGATTTTTTTCTAATTGTTGCCGCGTGCCTAATTCTAACGAAAAATATTTCCATGACGCATGACTTGTTGACTAGTAATTTGATGTCGCGCACTTAGTTTAAGGATTGATATACCCAGATAGATAGATTGGAAAAAGAGGTTGGTATGGTTAAGCTCTGTCACTGCAGCCATAGTTGGGCCTATTGTGACGTCCTCCCGGTTTGACTATGATTCCTCTTCAATCCCTGCGCTTTCAATGAAGCTTAGTATTTTGCGAAAACGAATGGCCAGGAATTCCGATGGGTCCATGAAACCCTGACCGAAGTGACGAAGTCTTTTGTGAGTTAAACCCTCACATGCTCTGGTGTTTCGTCTTCGTCATTGCATATTCTGCAAATTTTAGTCTGAGAGAGTCCAATCCTATTGAGATGCTTCCTCATGTGACAATGTCCAGTCAGAGCTCCCACTAGGGTTCGGGTCTGATATCTGCTTAATTTTAGATAATCAGATCTTCTTTTTTCCGAATGTTTTGGCATAAAAAGCTGTTGCCCGGAGCCAAGTCCCAGTGAATGGCACTTTGTACATCATGATATACCCAAGTCAACAAATAAATTGAACAAAATTGGTTCAAATATGGTATAAACTTCAATGCATATACCTTAATCATAAAGGACTATGGAATATGCCACTAAATTATAATTCGTGGAATTTCGTTTCTATATCGCACATATGGACAAATCCTCAACAATGTCAGCAGCGGAAAGAGCTTTTCGGATAGTAGACATGATTCACCCTCTGATGAATCAATCCCATCCGATGACGAAACACCTCCTTTGGACCTAGGCCAGACTGTGTTGGCTTCCCCAGTGATGGTTTTTCAACTGTTATATCCTCAATCGCATTAGTCAGGACAGCAACCAGTGCGCTATTTAGACTTTGATTCTGTTGCACCTAGACTGTAACCTATGATGAATCAATCCCATCCGGTGATGAAACACCTCCTTTGGACCTAGGCCAACACAGTCTTAAGCTGGCTTCCCCAGTGATAGTTTTTCAACTGTTATGTCCTCAATGGCAGTAGTCAGGACAACAACCAGTGCGCTATTTAGACTTTGATTCTGTTGCGACTAGACTGTAACCGCTTCATAGAGTTTGTTCAAAAAAATAATAGAATTGCGACTAGACTGCCGGAAGGTATTTTGTACCGTCATAGAGTCCATTTATAATTTTTTTAAAAATTTCTTTTATCTACGGGATCTCGGCCATTTAATGGTGGATTTCCAGTAAAACTGCATCGTATGATGATCTGCTGCAATAATATGCAGTAGGCGACGTCATAAGATCTGGTGTTTGGAAAGAGGAGGTGTGTTTGTCTTCGTGACGTTCTCTTGTAACCTACATGTTAATGTTACTGGGAGTTGCGTTGTAACGGCACTAGGCACTTGTGGTTCGAAAGGACAACACTCCATTTTTTGTAAAAGCCACCAGCACTGTGTCTTGATACAAGTTTTAAGTTTGAACTTTTTGCTACAAGCGGTTCCCTCTACTGTCCTGATCAAACGCCATTTTTAAACATCCCCTAAAAAAGCGAGCCTACGTAATGGGACAAATTTGTTAACATAATAACAAATAAGAAAATATTTTTTGAGGTTCACAAGATGTACAACAATATGACGGGGTTTGGCGATCCATATCCTAGTATGTAGGGGTCTAAGTGACTTATATTGATTAAATGGAGAGTCGTGCCTTATCAAAGTATTTTTCGTTAGAATTAGGCACGCGGCAACAATTAGAAAAAAATCTACTCTTTGAAAAATTTAGCGAAATAATAACAATGAACAATTCTGTATTTAATCAGTTGCATTCAGGTTAAACGCCAAATATACACAATTGATCGTTTTCTTTCTTACCTATAAAAGGGTGAAGATCTGACTGAATTTTCATTATCACAACAGCACAGTCAGCCTTACCAGACGAATTGTAATTCACTGTGGTAAGGATCAAACCTGGAAAAACAAGAATACATTTGATTAATACTTTCTTTAAAATTTTCAGATATCATGAAGTTACTGTTCGTATTCTTTGGGGTTTTAGCCCTTTCAGTTGTTGTATTGTCTCAAGTGGATCCAGAGGTCACCGTTGCTGTACCCGATACAACTACCGCTGCCGCTGAAAGTACTACACCCGTCGTCGAAACCACATCTAACAACCCTGCTGCTAGAAACCGAACTTCTGTAATTCGTCGTAGATGCGGTACATATCAGCGTCTACGTGGACGTCCTAGTTGGTATCTTCCTAGTTGGTATCTTATAGGAAATAGGTGGGAAAGACGTGATGGACGCGGACGCGGACGTGATGAACGAGGTCGTGGATAAGGACGTGATGGACGAAGACGTGGACGTGGACGTGATGAACGAAGACGTAGCGATCGACGTGGACGCGATCCACGGGACCGTCGTTACGTTAATCGATCGGGACCACGCTTTTAACTTTTGAATACGGAAAGTGAAAAATAAATGACTATGTTGTACTATGAATTTTGTTTAGCTTAGTTCCTTGACGAATACCTATCCCACCATACAGGAGCACTTAGTCACTGCTACTGTGCGAATACTTGATAACTCTGAAATTGTGCGTACCTACTGCCCTTTTTCGATTGTGCCTTATAAAATAACTGACAAAAGTCTGGGCGAAGATTTATGATTTTTCGGTTAAGAATTCAGGAAGCGATTAAAGTGTGGATGGGATGGAATGCTTATGCCACTGCCACATTTAACACATAAGTTTCGTAATTGGGTTACACTCTGGGACGCGGAGAGGAGATATACACTCAACCAAAAAGGTTTCTCATATCGACAATTACGGTTGTCATATTGATGAAAAAATCTGCCAACAGTCTGGGCGCAACTTTATTATTTTTTCGGTAGAAGTTCGGAACGAGTTTAATTCTGACATGTGACTGAAAACCTAAAAAAAAGTTCGGGTAGCGGTTAGAATGGGATCGCGCTAGAATACTTACGCCGCTGCCACATATAACATATGAATTATATAATTGAGTCATACTCCGGGACGAGGTCGAGTCCTAGTATAATATCAGTTGTTACGCCATTAGAAGGTTTTTCGTGATTTGGTTTTGGGCCATTACATGAAATCGGAAATGCGTTTGTAGGCAATTATATAAAAAGTCTGTGGAAGTACATCCAATTTAATATCTCATCAATCATGAGAAATATCTCGAAAGCCTTACGTCCTATTGGGGCTGAATAACATACATCTTGAAATCAAGTTTTTGACGATTATGTAGGAAGCCTTAGGAAGTAAAATTTAGTTCGATATCTCATTAGAACTAACAAATATGTAAGAATTTGTGAAAACATATGCAACCCCCTTGCACCCACTTTGGGGTTGAATATCCAAAAATCCTGAAATAAGTTTTTAGACATATATAAAGAAAGCCCGAGGAAGTAAAAACCAATCCGATGTCTTATCACGCTTAAGAGATATGACGGAATTCGTGAAAACGTGTTCAACCCGTTTATACGCTCTTAGGGGTTGAAAAAGGAAAAAAATTTAAAACGAGTTTTAGGTGATTATTAGATAAGCTCGTGGAAGTGAAAAGTTATTCGATATCTAATCAGACCTGAGGGATACGGCTGGATTCGTGAAAATGTATCCATCCCCTTTACACCACGTTGGGGGAAGAATTTCAAAAAATCCTGAAAACACTTTCGAGGTATTTATATGAAGAATCCTTATAAAAAAAATTAATTCAATATTTGAAAAGAACTAATAGATATGACGAAAATCGTGAAAATATATGCATTCCATTTTCACTGATAATTTTTTTTCCCCACTTCCAAAAGCCAATAGATATTTGAATTTTTTTTTAATTAGTATTACTTTTCTAGTTGATTTACATATACGTACCAAATTTCAACTTTCTAGCATAAGCCGTTCTATAGTTAAGAAAAACACCCCCCACCCCCGTACCATACTACCCCTATACAAAATTATATTTTTCCAATATGCTACTACTATAGTTCTATGGAAATACTAAGTTTCAGCTTTATATCATTATAGGTCCTCGAGATATAAAAACCGGAACTTTTTCCTTTTCACCCTCCCCCGCCCTCACCCTCTACACCCTCATCCCTGAAATTTTTTTTCCGCTGGGGGTCTATTAGCCCTACTTTTGGTAAAAATTTTAAGCATCGATCTTACACCGTTCTTGAGATATGAGACGTGATTTTTTAAAAAATTTCTTACACCTTCCACTTCCATGCTCCACCACCTCCTAAAAAAATTTTACTTTCAGCAAACTTTGTTTGTTAACCTTTATATAAAAACCAAATTTTTTTTTCTAGTGCAATTTGTTCGTGAGATATCGTAATCTAAAGTTTTTCAACCCCCACCCCCGTACGTCACTGCCCCCTCTCAAAAATTTGTTTGCGATCTATTCTCCTAGTATACCCACAGATGTTCATTAAGTTTTAATTTCGTGACATTAACCGTTTAGGAGATATGGATTTTAGAATGTCTCTATCTCACCTTTTTTGCGTTTTGGACTCTTTATTTTTCCCCCCACTCCCACACTCCTTCACTCGTATCAACAAGATTTTTGCAAATGGTTCCACTATCGAAGCTCTATATAAATTCCAAGTTTCAGCTTCCTAACAGAAGCGGTTGCTGAGATCAAGAAACCAAAATTTTTCATCTAAAACGCTTCCCCCGCCTCCCCCCTCATACTCCCACCCACCAAAAAGTGGTCACTTCAAGGGGCACACCCAGTTTATTAAGGAAAAAAATTTCCATTCAATAACTTTTAGGGTTTAGGAGTTATAAGCCCTCAAACGTTTTGCGTACGGCGGATGGCGCACAGACGGACTGACATTTTTTTTTGCTTTTTTCGTGCTTATTAGTCATGAAACGTATAAAAAAACATACTGCAGTCACGATCGGCTGCAAGCCAATCGTATAATACTTTAGATGAATACTGAACTCCGATTTATATTGTAGTTCTGGATAAAGTAGAATTACGTGTGTGCATGTTGTATGTCCTTTATTAAGGACTGCCATTAGATTGCTACTCAAACCTAAAAGACAATATTCAGTGTTTAATTTCATATCTTGAACTGGGTAAGTCATCGAAAAAAAATGTCCTTTTTGAAGGACTTTCACATGGGAGGTGCAGGAAGGACTCACTCGAGTTCTTACATATTTATCCTTTTCCTTGGAACCATTAAAAATTAACGTGTACAAAATTTCAAAATCGTAGCTTGAAGCGTTCAAAAGTTATCGAAAAATATTGTTGAACACGTGTCTTAAGGACATTTTGTATGGCAGCTACCAGAAGGAGTAAAAGGATTTCGCTCACTAGTAAACTCGAACTTTCTTTTCACTCAAAACTAATTTGTACAAAATTCCGAATTCGTAGCTAAAAGATTACTTGAGTTATAGTGAGTTTCGTAAATAAATTGAATACATTCTGACAGGATATTTGTATGGCAGCTACAAGAAGGACTAACAGGATTTTCTTCATAATCATATATTTAGCTCCAACTATTGGAAAAATAACACATACAAAATTTTAATGTCGTAGCTTAAACCCTTCTGAAGTTAACGACTAATATTCTTAAACACGTGTTTTAAGGACATTTTGTATGGCAGCTACCCGAAGGAGTAGGACGATTTTGCCCGTTAACGAACTTAGCCTTACAAATTCAACCAAACATCTAGATTCAAAATTTCAATATCCTAGGTGAAGGCGTTCTTGAGTTATCGTGTTCACGGACAGACGGACAGACGGACGGACGGACGGACGTCAAGCGGATTTGAGGTTTTTGGCCACAAATAAACAAAAAATAGTGTATACCTTTTTTTCGTCCGAGGCTTCGTTCTATGCGTTACAAACTTTTGGGCTGGATTAAACTTATAATACTCTATATGATTTCATCTAGAGTATAAAAATTTTCAGGGTAGCAAATTTGTTTTTTTTTTAAAATCGATAACAATACTTTATTATTAAAATAATAAAGTAATAGACATACAATTCATAATTCAATATATTCTGTAATATTTCCTTTACCGATCTCGATTAATCACCTGTATCCACAGCGATCCCGTCCACGATCCCTTCTTCTGACTTTTAAATAAAAAGGAAGAACAAATTGTTAATTCTAATTAAGAACATTTGCGGACATTTGAAGATCAGAATGCAACTGTTCAAATAGAAAATTTCATGAAATTAGAATTTAGTCTAATATTATAAACATACTTCAAGGTTTCCAAATAATCGAACTTGTTTTTATAAGTTGTTGAATAATTAATATTTGTAACAATATTGTCCAAACGGCTGCCAAAATTCGTTAATTAAGATCTGTTTTTATTTGAGCATCAATACGCAATCGAAAAAGGAAAAAAAACGAAACCGGTGGCATAATAAGAGATAAGTCCGTTGCAATAATATTTACCTTTTTGGAATTAACTCAGTGTGCCCAGGTGATATTTTTGGTATAATTTAGGGGTAAGTGACAAAGCCGTTTCCGCTCGGTTATAGAGAGATAGCTAGCTACAATAAAACAACAATTTAGTAAAAAAAATTCAGAAGTACAATTTGGTACAATTTTTTATATCAAAGGTTACAAGACAGGTAGATCTGTCCGCCGTACGGAAACGCGTTTGAAGCCTCGTATCTTTCAAATCCTTTGAAGTAATCAACCGATTTTTTCGGTGGGTAGATTGGGTGTACTCTTTTAAGTATTTTTTTTTTTTGATTGTGGTTAGTGGGGGGTTGAGGGGATATGAGGAGAAGGTAGGTGAGGAGGAAGGGTGAAAAATTGTTAATAAAAAAAACTTATAATAACCGTTTCAGATGTGGTCTTGAAATTTTTAGAGGATTTACTCCCCGAACACATCTACCAGAGAAATTATTCTAGGAGCTTGCGTGTTGGGGGTGGAAGTACGAGAAGGTGGAAGTATTTTCTATATTAATACAGAATATTTCTCGAATGTTGCTAAGTATATACCGTAAAATCATCTTAGAAAAATATGAGGGTGGGATTGTTTTTTTTTGTATCACTGGAACGGCTTATGCGAGAAAGTTGAAACTTGGTACGTATGTTTATTAAGCAAAATATGAAGAAAAAACAGATGCATATTTGCGTTTCGAGATGGGCTAAAATATGTTTGTGAAATGGGACTTGCTTATGAATTTTGTCATATTTTTAGGTCTGGTGTTGAAGGTGCCGAATAAATTTTCCTTCTTCGGGCTTTTCATATGATCACCAAGACACTGTTTTATGGATTTTTGGGATATTTATCTCTCAAGTGGGTGTACCAAAGTGTTTTAGTTTAATTTTAATCTGTTTTCTGATTTATTATAGTTATTGCGTTATTGTAGATATCTGTTGCAAAATCCGGCCAGACCTTCTGTGGTCTGTAATATTAGAATCAATAACTGCTGTCCTAATTTTGCTAAAAGTGGTGCCTTAAGTTTTGCAAAGATATGGTCAATAAAACTATTCAGCCTGGTTTATTGGTCCTGCACACCATATAAGCCTTCTCTTGTTTAGAACTGCAGTAGTCAGAGTTCAAAGAGTTACCCTCACATTCGATGTCAATATTTATATCACCAGATAATATAATTTTGTTTTCATCCCGTGTGTTATTTTGTACCATATCCAGTGCGTCCTCTACTACATAGCAAACTTAATAGACACTGAGATTTTATAAGCAAAAAAATTATATGGCAATTGTAGGTGTAACGAATTTCAAAGATCACAAACTAATCGTGTTTTTCCCATGTTGAAATTGTAGAAAATTAGACGATTTTTGCTATTTCTCCAAGAGACCAGTAGTGAAATAGGACGTTACTCGACTTCCGTTAAAGACATTCTAAGCCACTGAGTGTAACAAAGAGAAAAACCTTCAATAAAACAACGATTGCAAAAAATTGGTTTGAACCTGTTCCGAACGTAATGCTGGATTTACACCGAACACGTTGGGGCGCGACGTTACCGCAACCATAAAAATCAACCAATCTGGCGACGAAAAAGTGCAACAGTGCTCAACTGTTTAGATGAAGATGAAGTAAGGTTTATTTGTCGACATTTTTCATTAGAAGAATCGTAGTATTTGTTTCCACGAATTATAATTAGGTGTAACATAATACAACAGCTTCTAATCTATTATCGGAGACGCAAATCACACCTATTCCAACTTTTGAAGCGATGGTGGTTGACATTGATTTTATTTAATGGGTGAAAGGTAGTAATTACCAGTGCCAAGGATTTCGTAAGCTAGTATTGTACTGTATGCCACGTTTTCAATTATTTGACTATTTCGCTGGCATATGTTTTCAGTCAGTGTAATCATGAAATTTTTTTTCCTATTTTGAAAAATTGACAAAGTTTTTTCTCAAATATTTTAGTGAAAAATTCGGGATGTGGACGTGTTTGATTAGTTCTTAAAAGTAATATCACAAAGAGCTGAAATAAAACATTTTGAAACAATTATTTAAAATGCAATATGTCGTCCTTTATTTAATTAGGCAAATGTTCAGATGTAGTATGCTAGTAACGACGATTTCTGAAACTACGTGGACCACCTCGGCGTAATCCAAATCGTGGACCACCACGACCCCAGCCTCCACGACCCAATCCTCGTCGTCCCCATCCTTCAGGACCCCGTCCTCCACGACCCCATCCTCCACGTCCCCATCCTGCACGTCTATTTGGCCAACCGAGTCTTACACCAGGACCCCAACCTAGATACCTATGCCAGAATCTGCGACAAGAACCTTTTGTAGAAGGTGCACTTGTTGTTGAAATTGTAGTGGTAGCTGCAGTAGTATCTGGTGTAGGTTCTGCAGTAGTGGCTGCAGTAGTAATTTCAGCTGCAATAGTAGTTTCAGCTGCAATAGTAGTTTCAGCTGCAATAGTAGTTTCAGCTGCAATAGTAGTAGTCGTATCTTCGGGGGCCTGGGCTTGAGAAAATGCAACTGCAAGGCTAAAAACCCCAAGGACTGCGAAAAGTAGTTTCATGATTTCTGAAAAGAGAATCAATTCATTAATCACAGGTTGATTTTTCTTTTGTCAAATAAGATCCTTACCACAGCAATTTACAATTTGTGATGAAAAATACAGTGCAACAGAAAGAATGAAAATTTTAAAAAAATGTCATTCTTTTATAGGTAAGAAATTGTTTAGTGTTTCAAAAGAAAAAAAGTTTATATTAATTACGACCACTTGCATGTTTTTAGCTAATCAGAATGCAACTGCTCAAATACAGGTTTCGCTTGAACTTATAAATTTTGAATACGCCATTTAGTCGCAAGTAACCGTTTTTTTTTTGATTTTATTCCACAGTTTAATTAACAACAAATAATACTGTCTTAACAGCTTTGTTGAGTGATAGAAAAAAATGTTTAATTAAGGCTTATTCCATTTATTTGAACATCGGAACACAATCAAAAACAATGAAATCAATATGTTGCAAGACGTGTTCAATAGAAGTGCACACGGCACTTAGTTTCTAGAAAAATAATCAAACAACTTTATAGCTTTGCGATCAGAAAATTTAAAGGCATTTCTTAGAAACTACCAAAAGTTGTAGCAGAAATTTGACTAAGTAGAAGCATGTATAAAACGTTCGTTTCTTGCAACTTTAAATTTGAACGCAAATTTTTTGTGGACTATTTAATGCAATTTTCAGTTGTGTGAAGTTTCAGGAATTGGAAATTTAGTACTTTACCTCGATTTAGCTAAATTTAATAATAATGGTTTATGCAAAACTTGAAACAAAATTTGACAATTGAATCACCGAACGAGGATAATTGCTCGAAATTTTCCAGCTTAGTGGAAATCCAGCAACTATAGGGCGAGCAATATCAGCAATCTGTGAAAACATTGCCGAAATATTATCACAACTAGCATGATATTGCCCTGTATTGCTTCATTAATCGTTCCACTAGTTTTGGTAATAGTCGCCAGGCAATCAATTGCTTGACAAATTGCTCGTGTGAGCATCTTAAGTATATAAAAATGCTGGCAATAGTCTGGGCAAAACTTCATTATTTTTCGGGGCAAAGTCCGGGAAGCGGTTAAAGTACGGCCTACATTTTCGAGACGCGGTCAAAGTCGAAATGTAACAACGGTTTATTCGAGCTGGGGAAGTTTTTTCAAAAGTTAGTTTTGTCACTTATATAATGTTCAGGCTTCAAATGATTTTATGTACAAAACTAAATGCTAATCACAAATTAGTTTCAGTCAGTTTTTTTTGACAAAAACTTTTTTTTTAATCCTTACTTTTGAAAATATTGAATTATTAATTTGAAACCAAAACTTAAGGCATTTTGTTCATGTTTATTTGAAATCAAAATAAAGAGCTCCTTGTAAGATACAAATTTCAACGTTTATCAATGGTTTTTCATGCAAAGATTGAAATAAATAAACTGCACATTGAAGTAAAAATAACAAAAATAGCAATTTTTAGCCGATTATATATATGAAAGCCCGTCATATCGTCATATCTTCATGGAAACGTTTGTAACCCTATTACTCTCTCTATGGGGTTGAATATAAAAAAAATCTGAAATCACCTTTTACGCTATTGCAAAAAAAGCCCACAGATGTAAAATCCAATTTGCTACCTGATCAGACCTAAGAGACATGTCAAATTTTTTGAAAATGTATTTAACCCCATTAGATCCCCTTGAAGGTAGAATTTAAAAAAAATCGAATAATGAGTTTTTATGCGATTGGATGAAAGGGGTGGAAAAGATAAAACCCATTTGATATCTCATCAGACCTAAGAAATATAGATAAATTTCTGAAAACGTACGCAACCAACCCCTTTACAGTCCTTTGGGGGTGAATTTTGAAAAATTGTGATATCGGTTTTGGGCAATTACATAAAATGCCCGTATAAGTAAAAAACAATTTTATATCTCATCTGACCTAAAAGATGGTGAAAATTGTGAAAGGGAGTTGCATCCCTCACACCTACTTGGGGGTGAAATATTCAAACATCCTAAAGTTAATTTTTATTCAACTATATAGAAAGCACGAGGAAGTAAAACCCAATACGATACCTCAACAGAACTAAGAGGTATGTTGGAATACCTGAATACGTATTGATCCTGATTACACTTCTTTGGAGATTGAATATTCAAAAATTATGAAAAGGGCTGTTATATTAAAGTCCGTGGAAATGAAAAGAAATTTGATATGTCACCAAGCCTAAGAGATATGGCGAAAATTGTGAAAACCTATGCAACTGTTATACACCCCACTTTGGGTTTGAATAGGCAAAAATGCTGAAATAAATTTTTAGGAGATTATACAGGGTGTCTGACACTCGGTCCACTACCTCGTAAGCGGTTATTCCTTGATATATTTGGAGAAAAAAATTGTTCTACAGGATGGGTCAATTTTCAATATCAGTGGACATACAGGGTGGTTAAGAAAAGTGTTTTTGACCGGTACCTTCACACACTTAAAACGTTATATCTTGAAAACGAATAATTACAAGGCAAAGTCTTATAACTCGTTTTTTAGGGAATCGAATTACCTATCATTTGATGTAACAGTCTAAATTGTAACTGCACCCAGTCTTGAGATATTTACTCGAAAACACAAATTTTTGCTACATCAACCCTAAAAATTTATTTTTATCAGAAAACCCCATTATAAAAATGTCATCTTAGTTTTATTTTTTTATGAACCATATTATTACCTACAAAAGCTGCATACATATGTATGAATTACGATTAACATTTTGGAAGTAATAGGTAAAAATACATATAGCATAAAAATTAAATATTTCAAAAGTCAGTGCCATAAAGTGGACCTCGTCTAAGAAGCTGTTTAATTTTTCGGTAGTACTGAAGTACTTTTATTGCACATTTATTACTATTTAAAGTATGTAGGGAAACAATGAAATGTAAGTGAGTTTCAACATAATTTCTTACCTTTACCCTTTACCTGGATGTGGTAGGTAACACTGGGTGCGGTACTATGCCTTTTTTAATAGGGTGCCTTACAAAATAAAAAGCCTATAAAAGCAAAACTACCTTCATATTTTTATCAGATTTAGTTACGAAGAAGCTGTCAGTAGAATTAAAAAAATAATTTCAAAATGCCTGAGTACTCCAATGAAGAATATGCTGACATTGTATTAATTTATGGAGAGTATCGGAATTTAACGAGCCGCGCGAAGGCCTTACCATCGGAGACATCCTCATCGACGGACACCTCACAGGGGAGTATTTCAAGACGTTTGCAGGATAATTAGGGAAACTGGCAGCGTTACAACAAGCAGAGTAAATGCAAATCCTGCGCCTATAATCGCTATTCAGATTGATGAAAGAATACTGCAAGCAGTTCAAAATGATCCATCGATCAGTATCCAACGCTTGGCATTGCAGTTTAACATCTCTACTTGGAAAGTTTGGAGTATTTTAAAAGTAGAACGCTTCCATGCCTACCATCACACACCAGTACAGGAGCTGCTACCCATTGATTTCCCCGAACGGATGGAGTTTTGCAATTGGCTCCTTGAACGACAAATAGATGACGATAATTTCAACAATATTCTGTGGACGGATGAGTCCCAATTTACCAGAGACGGTATCACAAACTTCCACAACCTACATACGTGGACTCAGAGCAATCCACACACAAGAAGAGCGGCATCATTTCAGCACAGATTCAGCGTCAATTTATGGGCAGGTGTGGTTGGTGACGATATCCTTGGACCTATTAGGCTTCCGCGTACTCTAAATAGCTAGATCTGCAGTACTTGTTGGATGATATTCCACTGGTTCGATTGGCTTCCATGTTTTACCAACACGATGGTGCTCCTGCTCATTACGGCCGACAGATCACAGATTGGTTAAATTCCAATTATATCAATCACTGGATCGGTAGAAATGGACCGATACACTGGCCTGTAAGATCTCCTGATCTTACTATTATGGATTTCTTTGTATGGGGACGGATGAAGGACCTTGTCTACGCAACGCCAGTAGAAACATTGGAAGATCTAAATATCAGGATCGATGCGGCAGCAATAGAAGTAAGGCAGCAGTTGAGGAATATGAATACCAAGAGAACACTCGCCAAACGAGCTTTCGCGTGCATTCAAAATGAAGGTGGCCATTTTGAACATTTATTATAATAAAAAATTTTTAAATAAAATATAAAAACCATTATTAAATTCTTTCAGTTTAAGCAAGTAGTGTAGATCAACATGCACATGCACTGACATTTGAAATATTTAATTTTTATGCGATATGTATTTTTACCTATTACTTTCAAAATGTTAACTCATACATATGTATGCAGCTTTTGTAGACAATAATATGGTTCATAAAGAAATAAAATTAAAATGACATTTTTATAATGGGGTTTTCTGAGAAAAACTACATTGTTCACTGAATTTTTAGGGTTGACGTAGCAAAAATTTGTGTTTTCGAGTAAATATCTCAAGATTGGGTGCAGTTACAATTTAGACTGTTACATCAAATGAAAGGTAATTCGATTCCCTAAAAAACAAGTTCGAACACTTTTGCCTTGTGATTCTTCGTTTTCGAGATATTTATTAGATTAAGTGTGTGAGGGTACCGGTCAAAAACACTTTTCTTAACCACCCTGTATCTCCACTGTTATTGAAAATTTACCCACCCTGTAGAACAATTTTTTTCTCCAAATATATCAAGGAATAACCCCTTACAAGGAGGCGGACGGAGTGCCAAACACCCTGTATAGAAAGCCTGACAAAGGAAAAATCTACTCGGTCACTTATCTGTCCTATGGTGTGTGGCAGAGTCATAGAAACGTATGCAATGCCTTTACATAACCTTAGGGGTTGAATTTTAAAAAATATTCTAAAATCACTTTAGACGCATTTATTTGAAGAACCGAAGCGATTTGACAAAAGTCGTAGGACTAAGATACTTAAGGGTGGCAATCCGCTGAACTCCTTCAAGTTGCTCAGATGTGAAAGTTCTTGGAACACTTGTGGACTGATCATATTAATTACATCATTCGTCATACATCAGTTCAATGAATGTGAAGAAAAGTTTACGTGTTTCACTATAACTGACGAAATAGTTCCGCAAGGAAGACGAAAGTTTATATTAAATTAGTTTCGAGTGAGATCTGGGAAAGATCAAGTTTGGCAGCGATCCAAATCACCTGACTTCAGCTTATAAAAATTCTTAAAATAAATGCACATGAATACTGAACTTCAAAGCCCTTCAAGGTGAAAATTTGGCAAACATTCAGGTTTCAACACAGTTGATGGGAATAGACTGAGTATATAAAACAACGTACAAAAGTTCTAGAAAAACCATGGCGCTAATCCTTAGGGCTTCACTACAACTAATGAATTGGTTAAAGTTTTGGTTGTCTTTTCTTCTTTAAACGCTGTTGATACACTTGCATTAAATTAAAAACTAGGATAAACAGGTAAGATTTCAACATTGGGGAACAAGAATGAATAAAAATATTTCTTCAAGGATCTACTGTACAAATGTCTTTAAAGAATTTAGTGCTTTCATTCGTTGCATAGGCATTAACTCTAGTACACGTTGAGAAGTAGGACTATCATCACTCAGCTTATGGTAAGAACAGAGGTTGATTATACCAAGAAACGAATTAATATTTCTCGGGAAAGAGGACGATAGTAGGAAGTTCTTCGAGAACGGCAGAGACCGAGTTGGCTCTGTAGAGCCAGGGAAGGGTATTCAAATAAATACATATATGAAAGCTATTTGTTTAAAAGAAAATATTTTTATTAACATTTAAATCAAGAATCATTAAAACTTTAATGTGTTAAAAGTAATAGGAGTTTTGATTCATGAACTTAAGTCCTCGTTTGCCATATTTTCCTTGACCGTGGTTTCTATGCTCGTATCTGCCATGTTCCCGTCTTCCGTGTTCTTGTCTTCTATATCCCCATCTTCCATATCCACGTCTTCCAGGTCTTCGTCTGTCATTCCTTCTATCACCTCGCCACATATCGTAAAGCCAACCAGTTGCGTTCGTGTTATTATAAGGTTGGTGGAAGTACGGCGAAAACATGGTCTGGTTACCCCAGTATCCGCCGTATTCCAGTCCTCCGTGTTCTCGTCTTCCGTGTTGCCGTCTTCCGTGTTCTTGTCTTCCATATCCCCATCTTCCATATCCTCGTCTTCCAGGTCTTCGTCTGTCATTCCTTCTACCGAATCTACCACCTCGCCTCATACCGTAATGCCAACCATTTGCGTTACTGTTATAATAAGGATGGTGGAAGTACGGCGATAACCTGGTCATGTTACCCCAGTAATAGTCGGTACCATTCGAATACCAGGGATTCTCGGGAGAATACCAAGGAACCTCGTAACGTGCAGCCTCTGTAGCTGGAATTTCGAAAGGTGGACCTGCCTGAGACAGAACTGCAACTGAAAGTGCACACACCGCAAATAGCAAGTATATTATCTTCATTGTTATCTAAAATTTAAACCAAATGTAAAATGATTATTATTAGTTATAAACTATTTTTTTTGCAGAGTAAATTACATTTCGTATAGACGCCTAGACTCTGCAATGGAAATAATTGAAATGAAGACAAAGCTTGAGGCTTTTATAGGCGATTAATTGCTTAAACAGTTTTAATAGAATTATGTCCGTAAATATTTAGTTGAATACAATGCAACTGATTAAATACGTTAGTTTGAAAAGTCCTTGAAATTATAATTTTACGTTGGCTGGCAAATATTGCTCAATCCCAAATACAAGTTTATTTTTTCCAATTTCTGTCAACATTGGGGAAGGTGGTGTGAGGATAGAAGCTATAAGGAGCGTTTTAGTCGAAAAATGTTTTCATAGAAGCCACATATGATAAGAAGTTGAAATGTAGACCTATGAAAGTCGAGCTACTTGCAAAAAATATTGGAAGGCAAAAAATTCTGATTTCTGCTTTTAGAACCGCTAAATTGCTAACAATTGATGTATGTGGAGAATCACTGGTGGCTTCCAATAAAAAAAAACAGTTAAGATTAGAAGGGTGCGTGGGTGAATTGGTTTTTTATATCTCAAGAACAGCTTAAGCTCGGAAGTTGAAACTTGGCATACAAACGACTAGAAAATTGATTTAAGAAGAAGAACAAAATCAGATTTGCACAGGCTGCTTTCCGAATTTTTTGATATTCAACCCATCGCAGCATTAAATGCAATCCAAACTTCGACACAAAAAATTTTAATTTTTATTTCTCGAGAACCGCTGGGGATAGAAAGCTAAAAGTTCACGGCTTCCATAAAAAACATAGTAGCCTTCATAGGTATCTTAAAAATTGTTGATAGAGGTCGCATGGTACGGAGGTGGGGTATGTAAGGGTAAGCACAATAAATGCGACGGAGTTGTGGTTTATGTTAAAAATGTTATGCCTGTTACGACTTTTGACTGTAACATTCTAAATGCGAATGCATTAAGACTCCGTTTATATATTTCCAGTACCATGTACATTCATATTACTGCTATATACTACCACTGGTAACGTGGTCCCGATCTGGAGATGAAGACTGCCTTATCCCGTCCTTCGCCTCATGTCCTAGGCAGGATGAACAATTTCTGGACTGCATGCTTTCAACAGGCTTGCACCAGATCAACACGGAAGCTAATACCTCTGGACGATACTTGGACCTCGTTTTCTCTTCCGATGTAACCCAAACAACAGTCAATCATTGTACATCACCACTGTTACCGGATTCAAATCATCATCCAGCACTTCACGTTGTTCTTAATTTTGATTCACGAATTAATCACTTATTTCCTTCTGAAATAACATATGGCTATAATTTTAATAAAGTCGATTTTTCTGCTTTAAATCGCGACATCTCTACATGTGATTGGTTGGGTGTACTAAGTGAGCCGGATGTTGAAACTGCCACTTTAAACTTTTATAACACGATCTTTCGTAGTTTCGCGCGATGTGTACCGGTCACATCTACTAGACAGCCTAAGCGTTTTCCGTGGTTTGACGACGACCTGATACATCTGAAAAATTTAAAAACGAAAGCTTGGAAGACATATTGTCTCTCAAGGATTGATTCAGACTACGTTTCCTATTCAACCTTTCGCGACCTGTTTATTAGCCGGTCTAGTACGGCGTATACCTCGTACGTCAATAATGTTAAATTATCGATTAGGGACAAACCTAAGCGGTTCTGGGATTTCGTCAATTCAAAAAGGAATTCCGACGGATACCCAGCTTCTATGTCTTTTGATGATGTGGTCAGCGATGACTTTTTAGTCATTAGCAACTTCTTCGGGAACTACTTTCGTGCTGCTTTCACTTCTTCTAACTGTGATAATAGTTTTAAGGATCATAATCACTTGACAAAGTTTCCTTCTACTTCATTGGAGATGAAGGATCTGCACATAGACGAAGCTACTGTTTTGAAATTTATCTCAAATATTGCAGATAGTTTTTCTGTTGGTCCAGACGGCATCCCTCCAAGCGTTCTAAAACGATGCAGCTCTTCCCTAGTAGCACCCTTGTGCTATTTATTTAATTCTTCTCTTCGTACAGGGGTATTTCCCAGTTCATGGAAATATTCTACTATTAAGCCGTTATTTAAGAAAGGTAAAAGAATGGATGTACGAAATTATCGGCCTGTCGCCAACCTTTCTTGTATTTCGAAGCTTTTCGAGGCTATTGTTTGTGATGTAATGAATTTTCATTGCAAATCAATCATAAGTCCATCCCAACATGGGTTTACTTAGGGTAGGTCTACTACCACAAATTTAATGGAATTTGCTAATTTTTCCGTTAAAGCGATTGAAGGTGGAAATCAGGTGGACTGCATTTACACTGATTTCAGCAAGGCGTTCGACAAAATGAATCATTCCATCCTGACTTATAAGCTACAATTACTGGGTTTTCCATTCACGTTTATTAATTGGATCAGTTCGTATCTACTTAATCGCACTCAAAAGGTGTTTTTTCGTGGAGCCCTTTCATCCGATATATATAATACTTCTGGAGTACCTCAGGGGAGCCATTTGGGTCCGCTTTTATTTATCCTTTTCATTAATGACGCGAGTTCGGTTCTCTCCCACTCTAAAATTTTAATGTATGCTGACGATGCAAAGATTTTTCGTAATGTAACCAATGCGGCTGATTGTTATCTTCTTCAGAGTGACCTGCAACGGTTTTATGACTGGTGTACACTAAATTGTATGCCTTTGAATATTAGTAAGTGTATCACTGTATCGTTCTCTAGAAAGAAAACTCCAGTTACATTTGATTATAGTTTAGAAGGAAACCCATTATGTAGAACTGACAAAGTGAACGATTTAGGTGTACATTTTAATAACGAAGTAACTTTTAATGACCATTTTGATTATGTTGTCAGTAAGGCTAACTCCGTCTGGGGCTTTGTGCGAAGATGGTGCAAGGATTTCAATGATCCGCATGTTACAACAATGTTGTACTGCACATTTGTCCGTTCTATTTTGGAATATGCCTGCCCGGTATGGGCTCCATACTATGAGGTTCATAAAAATAGAATTGAGTCGGTTCAGAGAAGATTCTTGCGATTCGCACTTAAAGGTCTTCCTTGGCATGATCCACTGCATCTGCCTCCTTACCATGAGCGTCTTAAACTCCTGCCGATGGAGTCGTTGGTTGATAGACGAGATGTCCTTAGAGCTGTTTTTGCTTTCAAGATAATTTCTGGTGATATTAACTCCCCGTCATTGCTGGAAGCCGTTACTTTCAAAGTTCCATTTCGATCCTTGAGAGACTATGTGTTGCTGGATATTCCTCACCATCGGACAAATTACGGCCAACATGAACCAATCACATCTCTTTCACGCATTTTTAATTATAATTACAGTCAAATTGACTTTAATATTTCTGTTCAACAGTTAAAATCGGCTTTATCAAATAAATAATGTAATATTATATTTAGGAATTTATAATACTGATGTATTTTTGTACTTATTTTGTTGTACTTATTTTTTATTTTTTTCTAATTATTTTATATTTTGTAATTTTTGTTATAAGTAATCAGTATTTGATGAATTTGAATAATAAATATAAATATAAATATAAATATATAGATCACCAAGCCTTAACGCAATTGATTTTATTAACTCACTAGAAAGCGATCTAGAAAATAACTTAAATCTTCATACCCATTTATTAGGTGATATAAACATTAATATAAACCAAAACGTAATTACTAATGAAGCTAATGAATATCTCGACACCTTGTCTAAATACGGCTACAACGAACATCTACTGGGAAATACACGTCTTGGGAACGGTAATCCTTCCTGTATTGACCATATCTTTATTAAACACAACAGTTCCTTAAACTTCTTTCCGGTTATCTTCCACACTTCCATCACTGACCACTTCAGTACTGTCGTTAAAATCGTATTTAACACAAAATTGAGTACTGGTAATAATACAATAACGAAAACACGCATTAATTATAAAAAGTTAATCTCCAAAATACGAAATACGAATTGGTCCCCTATTTATAATTATTCGGACCCCAACACAGCTATGGGAGCTATGAATAAAATATTCACGGAAACCCGGAATGAGGTAACAACACGACACACGAGAAAGATAAAGTCGTCTATGAGAATTTTGAAAGAGTGGGTTTCCCAAGCTATCTTAACATCTATACAAAAAAGGAGCAGTTGTATAAGGAAGTAAAAAAACATCCCCTGAACGTGCAACTTTTTGCTGAATATAAATCCTATAGAAACAAGCTAAATAGTATTATTAAATCCGCCAAGTCCAGTTACTACAAAGACCAAGTTAACAATTGCTTGAACAACCCGAAAAAATTGTGGCAAATAATTAATAATATTACTTTCAGCAAAAGCGCAACCTCTGAGTTCATTATCCATCAACCTTCATCGATTGCATCGGAATTGAATGAATATTTTATAAGTATTGGAGAAAAAATAGCTGGAACAACCTCGCCGTCTACCGAGTACAATTTTGTCCCTGAAGAAACAAGACATTCCTTTGTAATGGAACCTAACAGCCCTGATGAAATTTATTTTCATATCTCCAACCTAAAGCCTAACAAAGCTTGTGGTGTTGATGGAATTACTTCTAACGTGCTGAGGAATATCTCTTCTTATATATGTGATCCATTAGCCTACATTTTTCTATTTCACTGCAGTCTGGAATATTTCCCGACTCGTTGAAAAAAGCGGTTATAACTCCGATACTAAAGAGTGGTGATCCGCTTGATATAAGTAACTATCGTCCAATATCCCTGCTTCCAAACTTTTCAAAGATTTTTATACTCTAGATGAAATCATATAGAGTATTATAAGTTTAATCCAGCCCAAAAGTTTGTAACGCATAGAACCAAGCCTCGGACGAAAAAAAGTTATATATTATTTTTTGTTTATTTGTGCCCAAAAACCTCAAATCCGCTTGACGTCCGTCCGTCCGTCCGTTAGCACGATAACTCAAGAACGCCTTCACCTAGGATCTTGAAATTTTGAATCTGGATGTTTGGTTGAATTTTTAAGGCTAAGTTCGTTAACGGGCAAAATCGTCCTACTCCTTCGGGTAGCTGCCATACAAAATGTCCTTAAAACACGTGTTCAAGAATATTGGCCGATAACTTTAGAAGGGTTTAAGCTACGAATTTGAAATTTTGTATGTGTTATTTTTCCAATAGTTGGAGCTAAATATATGATTATGAAGAAAATCCTATTAGTCCTTCGTGTAGCTGCCATACAAATATCCTGTCAAAATGTATTCACCTAATTTACGAAACTCACTTTAACTCAAGTAATCTTTTAGCTACAAATTCGGAATTTTGTACAAGTCAGTTTTGAGTGAAAAGAAAGTTCGAGTTTACTAATCAGCGAAATCCTTTTACTCCTTCTGGTAGCTGCCATACAAAAAATCCTTAAGACACGTGTTCAACAATATTTTTCGATAACTTTTGAACGCTTCAAGCTACGAATTTGAAATTTTGTACACGTTTATTTTTGAATGGTTCCAAGGAAAAGGATAAATATGTAAGAAATCAAGTGAGTCCTTCCTGCACCTCCCATGTGAAAGTCCTTTAAAAAGGACATTTTTTTCGATGACTTACCCAGTTCAAGGTATGAAGTTAAACACTGAATATTGTCTTTTAGTTTTGAGTAGCAATCTAATGGCAGTCCTTAATAAAGGACATACAACATGCACACACGTAATTCTACTTTATACCCAACTACAATATAAATCGGAGTTCAGTATTCATCTAGAGTATTATACGATTGGCTTGCAGCCGATCGTGACTGCAGTATGTTTGAAAAATGTATCAAACATAGGCTAATGAGCTTTCTAGGTGAACATAAGTTACTCGCGGATAATCAGTATGAATTTAAGAACGGCGTAAGTACAGAGCATGCATTATACGATGTGACATCATTTATCACTTCAGCTGCGGACAAAGGGAAAATGGCTATAGGTCTATTTCTTGATCTCAAGAAAGCTTTTGATACCGTTAATCACGACATACTATTGAGTAAATTATTTAAAAGCGGCATTAAAAATCAGGAATTAGCTCTATTTGGCTCTTACTTGTCAGGTAGGACCCAGGTCGTAAAGATTGGGGAATCTTTCAGTGAGCCACTTTCATTAACGTGTGGAATTCCCCAGCGATCTGTACTGGGGCTGATTCTTTTTCTGCTATATGTCAATGATTTGTGTAAACTTGAAAACAACATTTTTAAAGGACATATTGTAGCTTTCGCTGATGATACAGTGTTACTGTTTAGTGACGCGAACGTGCATACTTTGTTGGATAGTGCGACTCAGGGTTTGTCAATTCTTTCAGAATATATAGAAAATCATAAGCTTGTCTTAAATTTAAAAAAACGAAATATGTAAGTTTCAGGTTCAATAATGTCAGCGCGGGCATTGCGCCAATAAAAATTGCAGATCAGAAAATCCATTTATAAATTACTCATGTTACGTAAAGTCGTGGACAAGGCAATAATGAGAATGGTTTATTTTGCTTTGGTGCAGTCGATTATCCAGTACGGTATCATTGCTTGGAGATCTGCCCATCAATCTGCTCTTAAGCCTTTTAACATGCTATTAAATAAGACTGTTAAACTATGCATTAACCAAAATAAATTCTTCTCGACGACTGCAGGGTTTTCAAGTTTTAACGTCATGACTACTCGACAAATTTTCGCTTATTGCTTACTGAAATTCACGTATGCTAACATTACCAAATTTAATGTACGGACCTCTAACTATCTAACTCGTGGACAATTGATGATGCCTCTCGCTATCACTAAGTTCTCTACTATCATGTACCAGAAGCATGCTAGCATTCAAGGGCCCAAGTTATATAATGTTCTTCCAAAAATTGTCAAAGAAACCATGAACCATACTAACTATAAACTGCAACTAAAAAAAATATGTCCAATCTAATTTCCATGAAATTACCCAATATTTAATATAAATTAACTCCATGACGATTATTATTGTTTGTATCAGTACATGCTTTATACTTACTATTACTTCTGTTTTTTTTTCTAATTTTCTGTTTCTTATATGAAATGTAATGTTTTTCAATCACAGCATTCTCTAACCGGGTTCTATCTTGATCATGATTTATCTGTTTTGCTTGCATTTAAATGAATTATTAATTATTATTAACTATTTCTATCAGATTATTATAATTTTGTTTATATACTTTACTCATGTCACCAAATCTATATAATTATTGTTAATACCGTAGTATTCACGCACAAGCGTTGCTTTTGTGAATTACTACTTTGTTTTTGTTTTCATAAAGGATTAATAATAAAAAACTCAAAAAAAAGGGACGGTTTAAACTAGAGAGTTGAAACTTGATCCGAAATTGAATATGTACCACAGAAGTAATCTTAGCCATTGGCGTACGGACGTATGTGAAAAAAATTGTTCGCGAAAAGAGTTTTTCTACATTTTCACGAATTTTGTCCTATCTTATACGTCTGATGTAATATTGAATTAATTTCACTTCTGTGCAGTCTTTATTTAAGCACCTAGAAAGTATTTGCCAGATTTCATTATATTTTTTCTTGCCGAAATATTGAGAGTAGAGCGTCATTTGACATTTCAATTTGGTTTGTCAAGTTGAGTTGAGTTTAATTATTCAAAATAATCTAATATCTTGCGCTATTGCAGTCTGAAGACGAGAACAACTAGAAAAATCTGCCAACAGTCTGTGCGCAACTTTATTATATTTTGGGTAGAAGTACGAAACGTGTTTAATACTGAGATGCGGTGAAGGTCACTATGCGACTGATAATCTAAAAAATAGTGTTCCAAATAGCCTCCTGGTTATTCTTTAGCTTGGAATAACAAAATTTATGAATATGTTGGAAAACCCCTTTTCACGGTAATTTTTTTTACTCCAGCTCTGTACATCAATAAAATTTTTAACTTTTTTTTTTGCTTTAATTACTCTTGTAGTACTTCTACATATACATACCAAGTTTCAACTTTCTAGAGATATGAGAAACCACCCCCACCCTCGTACCTTGCCACCCCTATCAAAAATTTTACTTATACATATACATACTTCTACAATGACTCTATATTGTCGTGAATTTTTAGCTTTCTATGCTTTGCGGTTTTCAAGAAATAAAAATCAGAATTCTTTTCGTTCCACCCCCTCCCACCATCACTCCCTACACCCACACCCTCAAAACTTTTTTCTACGCTAGAGGTCTAATGGTTCTAACTCCTGTAAAAATTTCAAGATCATATCTGATACGGTTCATGAGATATAAAAATTAATTTTTTTTGAAAAATGGCTGCCTCCCACCTTCAGCGCTTCACCTACCCCATCAGCAATTATACATTCAGTAGATTTCACTGGTAATTGTATATACAGAAACCAAATTTTATCTTCCTAGCACAATTGAGTCGGAAGATATTGTAATTCAAATTTGTTCACCCCCACCCCCATACCACACTACTCCAACTAAAAATTGTAACACCTTTCTAATCTCCTAGTATCCCTTAATTCAACTACAAAATTTCGGCCATCTGACATCAATTGTTCAGGAGATATGGATTTTAGAATGTATCAATCCCAGCTTATAAGCGTTTTGGACATATTGTTCTCCCCCCACTCGCACACGTCTTAACCCCTATTGACAATTGCATGCAAATGGATCCACTATCATAGTACTTTATAAGTTCCAACTTTCAGCCTCCTAGCATAAGCGGTTTCTGAAAGCTAGAAACCAAAATTGTTCATCTAAAACGTTCCCTCCTCCTCCCCCCTTACACCACAACCCCTCCAAAAGCTACCACTTGTAGGCGTTCACTCACTCTACCTACCATAAAAATTTCAACTTAATATCTCAAAGGGTTTGTGAGCTACGCACCTTCAAACGGTTTTGCGTACGGCGTACGGTGTCTACGGCGGACAGACAGACATTTTTTTTTTTTTGCTTTTTTGGGGTCTACTAGTCCTAAAACGTGAAAATACAAAATTTCAGTGTAGCAAATTTTTTTGAAATTTCAGGTCGATAACAATACTTTATTATTAAAAAATAATAAAGTAAAATTATCGATATTTCGCTTCCGTCCCCCGTACGCTGTCCGCCGTTCGCCCTACGCAAAAACGTTTGAGGGCTTATAGCTCCCAAACCCTGTGAGCTATTGAATTGGAACTTTTTTTTAATATACTAAATATACCCTTTGAAGTGTCCACTTTTTGAGGGGTTGGGGTGTGAGGGGAGGAGGTGGGGGAAGGGATTTAAACGGAAAATTTTGGTTTCCAGATCTCAGCAACCGCTTATATGAGAAGGCTGAAACTTGGAATTTATATAGAGTTTCGAAAGTCGACCCATTTGCAAAAAAATTGCGAATATGGGTGAAGGGGTGTGGGAGTGAGGGGGAAAATAATGCGTCTGAAACGCAAAAATACCGAAATCGACACATTCTAAAATCCATATATCCTAAACGGTTAATGTCACAAAATTGAAACTAAATGAATATCTGTAGGTATACTAGAAGAATAGAACGGAAGCAAGTTTTTGAGTGGGTCAGTGGCGTACGGGGGTGGGGGTGAAACATTTTAGATTACGATATCTCACGAACCAATTGCACTAGAGAAATAAAATTCGGTTTCTGTATAAAGGTTGACAAATGCAGTTTGCCGAAAGTAAACTTTTTGAAGGGAGCGGCGTAGCATGAAAGTGAAGATGTGACGAATTTTTCAAAAAAAATCACGTCTCATATCTAGAGAACAATGTAAGATAGATGCTTACAATTTTTAATGGAAGTAGGCCCCTAGCCGAAAACAAAATTTTGGAGGTGAGGGTGTAGAGGGCGAGGGTGGGGGAGGGTGAAAAGGAAAAGTTTTTGATTTGTATATCTCGAGAACCTATAATGATATAAAGCTGACACTTGGTATTTGGATAGAACTATAGTAGTAGCATGTTGGAAAAATACAATTTTTTATAGGGGTAGTATGGTAAGGGGGTGGGCGGGGGTTTTTCCTATCTGTAGAACGGCTTGTGCTACAAAGTTTAAATTCGGTATGAGTATGTAAATCAACTAGAAAAGTAATTTCAAATATTTATTGGCGTTTGGATGGGGGGCAAAAAAAATGATCAGTGAAAATGGAATGCATATATTTTCATTGTTTTCGTCATATCTATTAGGTCTTCCCAAATATTCAATTAATTTTTATTCTACGACTTCTTCATATAAATACTTAGAAAGTTTTTCCTAGCTATATATGGTACTAGGGTAGTTTCTATTAATTAGTTTAATTTTAGTCATAATTAAGGGTTTGTATTAGAATTATCGTTGTCATCTGAATTATATTAGGTTAGCTGTATTATTTAGGTTAAGGTTAGGCGTAGTTAGGTTAGTATCCGCATTATGTTGTCATCGGAAATTTTAGGCAATGTACTGAATTAAGCACTGTCACGTCGCGGGAACAACGCGAGCAAACCGTACTTACCAACATCAGCGATCATATCATGCCCGGTTATTCCGTCCTGCCAAATGGGTTACTCCATTCTGCGGTCGACCTTGTGAGGCTGCAAGTTGAACTGAAAAATAAAGCAAATTATTCACTAGGCACTGTGCTCCTGTACGTATAGCACCACAAACCGTCTTGAAAGCGAAAACGAAGCGGAAATAACCCGAGCTGATACAAAACGAAACGCGCACACGTAATCACCGCCTCAAAACAAAATACGCGTAAACCAAAAGTAAACAAACCGACTGATATTTGGCGATTAGGTATTGAGTGATCGAATGCAATTCGGCGGCGAAGTCGAGCGGCGAAATGGAGTTCGAGAAGGTGGAAGAATTTTCTATATTAATACATAATATTTCTCGACGGTTGCTAAGGATATGCCGTAAAATAGTCTTAGAAAATCATGGGGTTGTGATTGTTTTTTTTGTACGGCTTATGCGAGAAAGTTGAACCTTGGTACGTATGTATAAGTTTATTAAGCAAAATAAGAAAAAGGCATATGCACATTTGCGTTCGGAACTGGGGAAAAATTCTTTGTGAAATGAGATTTGTTTGTATTTTCATAAATATCGTCATATTTTTAGGTCTGATGTTGATGGTGTCGAAAAAATTATTCATCTTCGGTATTTTCATATGATCATCAAGACACTGTTTTGTGGATTTTTGGGCTATTCAACTCTGAAGGTGGTGTACAAAAGTGGTTTAGTTTAATTTTAATCTATTTTCTGATTTATTATAATTATTGCGTGTTTGTATCTGATTCCAAATCTGGCTAGAACTTCCGTGGTCTGTAATATTGGAATCAATAACTGCTGTCCTAATTTTGCTAAAAGTATTGACCTTATGTTTTGCAAAGATATGGTCAAATAAACTATTCAGCCTGGTTTATTGGTCCTGCACACCATATAAGTCCTCTTCTTTTTAGAACCAGTAGTCAGAGTTCAAAGACTTACACTCACATTTGATGTCATTATTTAAATCACCAGATAATAGAATTTTGTTTTCATCCCGTGTCTTATTTTGTACCATATCCAGTGCGTCCTCTACTACATAGCAAACTTAATAAAAAAAATTATCTGGCTGCAGGCGTAACGAATTTCAAAGAACGCAAACTAATCGTGTTTTTCCCATGTTGAAATTGTAGAAAATTAGATGGTTTTTGCCATTTCTCCAAGAGACCAGTAGTGAAATAGAACGTTACTCGACTTTCGTTAAAGACATTCCAAGCCAATGAGTGTAACAAAGAGAAAAAACTTCAATAAAACAACGATTGCAAAAAATTGGTTTGAACCTGTTCCGAACGTAATGCTGGATTTACACCGAACACGTTGGGGCGCGACGTTACCCCAACCATAAAAATCAACCCATCTGGCGACGAAAAAGTCTAACAGTGCTCAACTTTTTAGACGAAGATGAAGTAAGATTTATTTTCGACATTTTTCATTAGAGGAATCGTAGTATTTGTTTCCACGAATTATAATTAGGTGTAACATATTACAATAGCTTCTAATATATTATCGGAGACGCAAACCACACCTATACCAACTTTTTAAGCGATGGTGGTTGACATTGATTTTATTTAATGGGTGAAAGGTAGTAATTACCAGTGCCAAGGATTCCGTAAGGTAGTATTGCACTGTATGCCACGTTTTCAAATATTTGACTATTTCGCTCGCATATGTTTTCAGTCAGTGTAATCATGAAATTTTTTTTCCTATTTTGAAAAATTGACAAAGTTTTTTTTCAAATATTTTTAGTGAAAAAATCGGGATGTGGACGTGTTGGATTAGTTCTTAAAAGTAATATCACAAAGAGCTGAAATAAAACAATTTGAAACAATTATTTAAAATGCAATATATCGTCCTTTATTTAATTAGGCAAATGTTCAGATGTAGTATGCTAGTAACGACGATTTCTGAAACTACGTGGACCACCTCGGCGTAATCCAAATCGTGGACCACCACGACCCCAGCCTCCACGACCTAATCCTCGTCGTCCCCATCCTTCAGGACCCCGTCCTCCACGACCCCATCCTCCACGTCCCCATCCTGCACGTCTATTTGGCCAACCGAGTCTTACACCAGGACCCCAACCTAGATACCTACGCCAGAATCTGCGACAAGAACCTTTTGTAGAAGGTGGAGCACTTGTTGTAGTACCTACAGTAGTGGCAGCTGCAGTAGTAGTTTCAGCTGCAATAGTAGTTTCAGTTGCAATAGTAGTTTCAGCTGCAATAGTAGTTTCAGCTGCAATAGTAGTTTCAGCTGCAATAGTAGTAGTCGTATCTTCGGGGGCCTGGGCTTGAGAAAATGCAACTGCAAGGCTAAAAACCCCAAGGACTGCGAAAAGTAGTTTCATGATTTCTGAAAAGAGAATCAATTCATTAATCACAGGTTGATTTTTCTTTTGTCAAATAAGATCCTTACCACAGCAATTTACAATTTTTGATGAAAAATACAGTGCAACAGAAAGAATGATAATTTTAACAAAATGTCATTCTTTTATAGGTAAGAAATTGTTTAGTGTTTCAAAAAAAAAAAGTTTATATTAATTACGATCACACTTGCATGTTCTTAGTTAATCAGAATGCACCTGATCAAATACAGGTTTCGCTTGAACTTATAAATTTTGAATACGCCATTTAGTCGCAAGTAATCGTTTTTTTCTTAATTTTATTCCACAGTTTAATTAACACTTAACAAAGCTGTTAAGACAGTATTACTTAACAGCTTTGTTGAGTGATAGAAAAAAATCTTTAATTAAGGCTTGTGGCATTTATTTGAACATCGGAACACAATGAAAAATAAAGAAATCAATATGATGCATGACGTATTCAATACAAGTGCACACGGCACTTAATTTGTAGAAAAATAATTAATCAACTTTATACCTTAGTGATCATATAGAAACTACCAAAAGTTGTATCAGAGATTTGACTCAGTAAAAGCATGTTACTTACAACTTTGAAAAAATTTGAACGCAAATTTTTCGAGGACTATTGTAATGCAATTTTCAGTTGTGTGAAGTTTTAGGAATTCGAAAATTCGTACTTTACCTAAATTTACCTAAATTTAATAATACAAAACCTGGGTTTCATAACTGGAAGTACTATCGATTGATAGTTAATTCAAGCGACTGTAAGTATATATTTTGAAGAACTTCTGTATGGCAGGTATTCTAATGAATACTCTCAATATTACGAGTATAATCACACCAAAGTTTTTAATACCTGATTTTGAAACTTGGAGGAAAAAACCTTCTGTATATTTACATAGTTGTTGAGCACTGATAGTTCTATAATTCAAGAAAGCTATGACCTAAAGGTGCTCTTGCACGAGCGATTAAAATTGCTTAATTTGCAGCGACATTCGTCAATTTTGACGTCACGAAAATATGAAGCAACACACAGTAACAATAGTAACAGGCGAAGGTGGATCAACTTCTCATCTACTCGTTGCTGCATTATAATGTGCGATATTGACCAATATCTAGCAATTCGGCAATAAGGGCTTACGCGACCAATTCAGTCTATGAACAACACTAAAGCAAACTTGACAAACAAATCTAAAGCTTAAAATAAAACTTGGAAATATTTGAATTCCACGAAACTTGACAAATAAATGCAAAACTCAAAACAAAGTTTGACAATTGAATCACCGACCGAGGATAACTGCTCGAAATTTTCCAGGTAAGTGGAAATCCAGCAACTATAGGGCGAGCAATACCAGCAATCTGTGAAAACATTACCACATTGCCAAAATATTGTCGCAACTAGCATAATATTGCCCTGTATTTCTTCATTAATCGCTCCACTAGTTTTGGCAATAGTCGTCAGGTAATCAATTCCTTCAAAAATTGCTCGTGTAAGAGCATCTTAAGTTAATAAAAATTCTGCCAATAGTCTGTGCGAAACTTCATTATTTTTCGGGGCAAAGACCGGGAAGCGGTTAGAGGAGGGGTGCATAAACGACCTATATTTTCGGGACGCGGTCAAAGTCAAAATGTAACAACGGTTGATTCGAGCTGGGGAAGTCTTTTGAAAAGTTAGTTTTGTCACTCGTATAGTGTTCAGGCTTCAAATGATTTTATATACAAAAATGCAAATCATAAATCAGTTTCAGTCAGTTTTTTTATGACAAAAACTTTTTTTAACTCTTACTTTTGAAAATATTGAATTAATAATTTGAAACCAAAACTTACGGCATTTCGTTCATGTTTATTCGAAATCAAAAAAAATAGCTCCTTTGAAGATACAAATTTCAACGTTTATCAATGGTTTTTTGTGAAAACATCGAAATATATAAATTGCACATTAAAGTAAAAATATCGAAAATACTAATTTTTAGCCGATTATATATATGAAAGCCAGTGTACAAGTCTCAAATTTCGACATATCTTGATGGAAAAGTTTGTAACCCAATTACTCTCCCTATGGGGTTGAATATAAAAAAAATTCTGAAATCACCTTTTACGCGATTGCAAAAAAGCCAACAGATGTAAAAACCAATTTGCTACCTGATCAGACCTAAGAGACATGCCAAATTTTTTGAAAATGTATTCAACCCCATTAGATCCCCTTGGAGGTAAAATTTAAAAAAAATCTAAAAATGTGTTTTTAAGCGATTGGATGAAAGAGGTGGAAAATATGAAACCAATTTGATATCTCATCAGACCTAAGCATATTGCTAAATTTCTGAAAACGTACGCAACCAACCCCTTTACAGCCCTTTGGGGGTGAATTTTAAAAAATTGTGATATTGGTTTCGGGCAATTATATAAAATGCCCGTATAAGTAAAAAACAATTTTATATCTCATCTGACCTGAGAGATGGTGAAAATTGTGAAAACGTATGCAACCCCCCCACACCTACTTGGGATTAAATATTTAAAAATCCTAAAGTTAATTTTTAGTCAACTTATAGAAAGAACGAGGAAGTAAATACCACTGTGATATCTCAAGAGAACAAAGAGGTATGTTGGAATACCTGAAAACGTATTGCACCTGATTACACTCCTTTGGAGATTGAATATTCGAAAATTATGAAAAGGGCGGTTATATTAAAGTCCGTGGAAGTAAAAATGATATGTCACCAAATCTAGGAGATATGGCGAAAATTGTCTAAACCTAGGCAACCGTTATACACCCCTCTTTGGGTTTGAACAGACAAAAATGCTGAAATTTATTTTGGGTGTTTAGAAAGCCTGATGAAGGAAAAATCTACTCTGTCACTTATCACTTATGTGGCAGATTCATGAAAATGTATGCAACGCCTTTACATCCCTTTGGGGTAGAATTTAAAAAAAAATTCTAAAATCACTTTTTAGGCATTTATCTGAAGTACCCATAGAAGTATAATTTATACAATATTTCAGAAGACCTAAGCGATATGACAAAAGTCGTAGGACTAAGTTATTTAAGGGTGGCTATCCGCTCAACTCTTTCAAGTTGCTCGCATGTGAAAGTTCGCAGTACACGTGGTGACTGATAATTTTAATTACATCAATTCGTCATACATCAGTTCAAGGAATATGAAGAAAAGTTTACGTATTTCACTATAACTGACGAAATTGTTTCGTCAGGAAGTCGAAAGCTTACATAAAAATCTGCCAATGGTCTGGGCGAAACTTTATTATTTTTCGGGTCAAAGTTCGGGAGCGGTCAAAGTCGGAGTGTATCATGAGTTGCTTCGAAAATTAATGTTGTTCTTAAAATAAAAATATTTAAAATAGAGATTTTTTGCCGATTATTCATTGAAAAAGTCCGTGTAGACATTCGAATTTCAGTATATTATGTACACTAAAAGCCCATAGAACTTAAAACGAATTTGTTGCTTTATCAGACTTAAGAGATACGACGAATTGTTAAAACGTATACAAACCCATTCTACTTGGGATTTGAATTTCGAGAAAATTGTGAAACAGGTTTTTAGACGATTTCATAAGAAGTAACTTGATATCTCATGAGACACACACTTCACACCCCCTTGGTTCTTGAAACTCGAAAAATCGTGAAATCGGTTTTTAGGTCATTACATAAAATGCTATAATAACCAATTTTATATCTTATCAGAACTAAGGGATGGCAAAAATTGTGAAAATATATGTAAACCCTTGAGAGTTGAATATCTTGAATAATATAAATTGATAAATGAGTTTGTGGGCGATTGTATAAAAAGTCTGTGGAAGTGGAAAGCGATCTACTATCTCATCAAAGCTAAGAAATATGTCGAAGCCTTGAAAAGCATTCAACCTTCTTACACCCCTTAGGATTGAATATCTAAAAATACTGAAATTGCCGTTTTGGCGGTTATATAGGAAACCTTAGGAAGTAAAAATGAATTCGATATATCACCAGATATGCAATCTCCTTACACCCACTTGGGGGTTGAATATCCAAAAATTCTGAAAGGAGTTAATAAATAAATATGAAAACAGCACGAGAAAGTAAAAACCAATTCAATTTCTTAACACTTGTAAAAGATATAACGAAATTCGTGAAAATGTATTCAACCCTTTTATACCCTCTTAGGGGCTGAAAAAGGTAAAATACTTAAAAACAAGTCTTAGGCGATTATTACGCAAGCCCATAAAAGTGAAAAGATATTCGGTATCGATCAGACTTGGGAGATACGGCAGAGCTCGTGAAAAAGTATACAACCCCTTTACATCTTCTTGGGGGTGGAATTTCAAAAAGTGAAAATATATATTTGGGAAGTAATATTATTGAAAAAAAAAGCAAATTTTTCCCTGTAAAGTACAATATCTCGTTATGGATTGTTGTATTTGTAGCATTTGTAGCATTTGTAGCCCGAATATACAGATGCTTATAAAAGCCATTACAGGTAATTATTGTATTTCCCTTTTCACCCGAATAATAAACATTGAGTCGAGATAGAAATTATATTGAAATAATTGCGTTCTCGACGAAAGCATATTTATAAAAAATGTATATGACGTAATGCTTTTCAGATGCATAAGAAACTTTGGTGGAGGATGCAGAGAAGGCTCCCTTTTAGTAGTTGTCGAAGTTAACAGTATGTAAGGAGCAATATTTTATTACTTTCTTAATCGTACTTATTTATATATATATTACTTTATTATTTCAATAATACAGTATTGTTATCGATTTTTAAAAAAAAAATTTTGCTACCCTCAAAATGTTTTTTTTACGTTTCATAACGAGTAGACACGAAAAAAGCAAAAAAAAATTTCAGTCCGTCTGTCCGCCGTACGCCGTACGCCGTACGTCTACCGGTGTACGCAAAATTGTTTGAAGGCTCGTAGCACCCAAACCCTTTGAGCTATTTAGTTGAATTTTTTTTTCGTGGATAGAGTGGGTAGGCGCCCTCTAGTGACCAAATTTGGAGTGGTGGGGGTGTTAGGGGGGAGGAGGGGGAAGTGTTTTAGACGGAAAATTTTGGTTTCTAGATCTCAGCAACCGCTTATGCTAGGAAGCTGAAATTTGGAAATTATATAGAGCTTCGGTAGTGGACCCATTTGCAAAAAAATGCCGATATAGGTGAAGGGGTTTGGGAGTGGGGGGAAAAATAATGCGTCCGAAACGCAAAAAAGGCGAGATTGACACATTCTAAATTCTATATCTCCTAAACGGTTACTGTCACAAAATTGAAACTTAATGAATATCTGTAGGTATACTAGGAAAATAGATCGGAAATAAATTTTTGAGTGGGAGAAGTGGCGTACGGGGGTGGGGGGTGAAAAACTTTAGATTACGATATCTCACGAACCAATTACACTAGACAAATAGAATTTGGTTTTTGTATAAAGGTTGACAAATGAAGTTTGCTGAAAGTAAAATTTTTTAAGAATTTCATGAAAGTGGAGGGGATAAGAATTTTTTTAAAAAATCACGTCTCATATCTCAAGAACGGTGTAAGATATACGGTTAAAATTTTTACCTGAAGTGGTCCTAATAGACCCCTAGCAGAAATCAAAATTTTGGAAGTGTGGGTGTAGAGGGTGAGGGTGGGGGAGGGTGAAAAGGAAAAAGTTCCGATTTTTATATCTCGAGAACCTATAATGATATAAAGCTGAAACTTAGTATTTAGATAGATCTATATTAGTAGCATGTTGGAAAAATATAATTTTTTATAGGGGCAGTATGGTACGGGGGTGGGGGGTGTTTTTCCTATCTATAGAACGGCTAATTTAGATTAAAAAAAATTTCAAATATCTATTGGCGTTCGGAGGGGGGGCAAAAAAAATGATCGGTGAAAATGGAATGCATATATTTTTACGGTTTTCGTCATATCTATTAGGTTTTCCCAAATATTGAATTCTTTTTTATTGTACATCTTCTTCATATAAATACCTAGAAAGTGTTTTCAGGATTTCTTAAAATTCGACCCCTAAGGGGGTGCAAAGGGGGTTGTAAACTTTTTCACGAATTCTACTATATCCCCAGGTCTTATCAGATATCAAATATCTTTTCACTTTCACGTGCTTGCGTAATAATCGCCTAAAACTTGTTTTTAAGTTTTTTCCTTTTTCAGCTCCTAAGAGAGTATAAATGATAAGAAGAAAGAAATTTTCCAATGTTTAATCGGCTAAAAATCGCGATTTTAAATATTTTTATTTTAAGAACAAAATTAATTTTCCAAGAAATCTAATAATCTCGAAGCAACTCATGATACACTCCGACTTTAACCGCTCCCGAGCTTTGACCCGAAAAATAATAAAGTTTCGCCCAGACAATAGTCTGGCAGATTTTTTTATTTTATTTTCAGATTTCGATTTATAAAAAATATAATATAATATATGTAATATAAAATATATAATATAATAAAAAAATATTAATTAAAATTTAAAATATTCTGAATTTTTAGTTTTATTCGTTTCAGTTCTTGATAGGGTCATATAGAAATTTGATACTGATATTAGTATAAGGAATTTTTCAAAAAACCGCATTGTTTGATTCTTTTTTCAGGAAAGAGTTTCTTATTTTCATTGCAGGAAACGATTCATCTTCACCTTTTATTATATTTATAAGGTTTTGTATTTTTAGGTTATTCGGAGTGTCCCGTCACACTTTTGCCATCGTCGTTTCCATCTGCTGCGAAACGGTCGATGCGACGCTAAAAAGTCATCAGTCATGCGCCTGAATGACAGTGCTAGATTTTTCAATTTTCACCGGATGTCTATAGACATATTCGATGAATTATTGGAAAAAATGAAACCTGCTGCACAGATACTCTTTCGTACATTATACGAATAAAGTCGCTGTTCACGAATTATATTCGTACATTGTACGAAAATGATTCGTTCATTATATAATAAATTTCGTACATTTTACGAAAACATTTGTAATCGAACCATTCCTTTCGTAGAATGTACGAATAATATTTCTAGAAACTACGAAATTATTTTCGTAAAATGCACGAATTTTTTTCTTCGGTTACGAAAAATGTTTTTAGTACGAATCATTCGTACATTGTACGAATGTAGTTCGTTGAATACAACATTGATTTTTTCGTATAATGTACGAAAGGCAATGTGTAATATGTACGAAATCATTCGTGGAAAGTAAACAACGAAATTATTCGTAGAATGTACGAACGATTTCGTACATATTACGCATTTTTTTTTTTGAGTGTAGGCATTTGAATTTTTGTTCAATTAAAATAACTTTTCTACTTGATTTAAATATATATACCGTTAGACGTTCTATAGTTAGGAAAAACACCCCCCCCCCCCCCCCGTACCATACTACCATTATAAAAAATTACATTTTTACAACATGATACTACTATAGCTATATCTAAATACCAAGTTTCAGTTTTATGTCATTATAGGTTCTCGAGATATAAAAATCTGAATTTTTTCCTTTTCACCCTCACCCTCACCCTCACCCTCACCCTCACCCTCACCCACACCATCAAAATTTTTTTTCTGCTAGTGGTCTATTACTTCTGGTAAAAGTTTTAAACATCTATCTTACACTGTTCTTGAGATATGAGACGTGATTTTTTAGAAAAATTCTTATCCCCTCCACTTCTATGCTCCACCGCCCCTTAAACAATTTTACTTTCAGCAAATTTTGTTTGTCAACCTTTATACAGACACCGAATTTTATTTCTCTAGTGCTATTGGTTCGAGAGATGTCGTAATCTAAATTTTTCACCTTCCATCTCCTCATGGCACTGCCGCAAACTCAAAAATGTTTTTCCGATCTATTCTCCTAGTACACCCATAGACGGTTATTGAGTTTTAATTTCGCGACATTATCAGTTTAGGAGATATGGATTTTAAAACGTCTCAATCTCGCCTTTTTTGCGTCTCGACGCATTATTTTTACCCCCACACCCCTTCACCCATTGCAGCAATTTTTTGCAAACGGGTCCACTATTAAAGCTCTATATAAATTCCATGTTTGAGCTTCGTAGCATAAGCGGTTTTTGGAATCTAGAAACCAAAGTTTTCGGTCTAAAACATAACTAGTTTCTAAATGAAAATTAGGGCGCTTATCCTTGGGGCTTCACTACTACTCATGAACTGGTTAAAAGTTTGGTTGTCTTTTCTTCTTTGAACGCTGTTGTTCCAGTTCCATGATTGAAATTAAATTTAAAACTAGGATAAATAGGTAAGATTTCAATATTGGGGAACAAGAATAAATAAAGATTCTTCTTCAAACAATTAAACAATTAAACAATTTAGTACTTTCATTCGGAGCATTGGTATTAAATCTAGCTCACGTTGAGTAGTAAGACAATCACCACTCAGTTTAAAGTGAGACTAGAGGTTGATTGTGCCAAGAAACGAAGACGATTGTTGGAAGTTCATCGAGTAAGGAAGGGGCTGAGTTGGCTCTGTAGAGCCATGGAGGAAGGGTATTCAAATAATTCATATTAGATTTTTGGTTTGAAAAACAAAATATATATTTTTATTAACATTTGAATCAAGAATCACTAAAACCTTAATGTGTAGCCAAAGTTAAAAGTAATAGTAGTTTTGATTCATGAACTTAAGTCCTCGTTTGCCATATTTTCCCTGACCGTTATTTCTTTGCCCGTACCTGCCGTGTTCCCATCCTCCGTGTTCTCGTATTCTGTGTTCTTGTCTTCCATGCTCCCATCTTCCGTGTTCTCGTCTTCCATATCCCCATCTTCCATATCCACGTCTTCCAGGTCTCCGTCTGTCATACCTTCTACCGAATCTACCACCTCGCCTCATACCGTAATGCCAACCATTTGCGTTACTGTTATAATAAGGATGGTGGAAGTACGGCGATATCGTGGTCGGGCTATCCCAGTAATAATTGGTATGATTGGAATACCAGGGATTCTCGGTAGTATCCCAAGAAGCAGTGGTAGTCGCACCCGCACCAGTAGTAGTTCCCCAATCAACAGTGGTAGTAACAGCAGGATCAACAGTGGTAATAGCAGCAGGATCAACAGTGGTAATAACAGCAGGATCAACAGTGGTAATAGCAGCAGGATCAACAGTGGTAATAACAGCAGGATCAACAGTGGTAATAACAGCAGGATCAACAGTGGTAATAACAGCAGGATCAACAGTGGTGTAAGCAACAGGATCAACAGTGGTAGCGTCTTGTGACTGAACTGCAACTGAAAGTGCTAACACCGCAAATAGCAAGTATATTATCTTCATTGTTATCTAAAATATAAACCAAATGTAAAATGATTATTGTTCGTTATGAACTATTTTTTTTGAAGAGTAAATTACATTTCGTATAGAAGCCTAGACTCTGCAATGGAAATAATTGAAATGAAGACAAAGCTTGAGGCTTTTATAGGCGATTAATTGCTTAAACAGTTTTAATAGAATTATGTCCGTAAATATTTAGTTGAATACAATGCAACTGATTAAATACGTTAGTTTGAAAAGTCCTTGAAATTATAATTTTACGTTGCCTGGCAAATATTGCTCAATCCCAAATACAAGTTTATTTTTTCCAATTTCTGTCAACATCGGGGGAGGTGGTGTGAAGGTAGAAGCTATAAGGAGCGTTTTAGTCGAAAAATGTTTTCACAGAAGCCACATATGATAAGAAGTTGAAATGTAGAAGGCAAAAAATTCTGATTTCTGCTTTTAGAACCGCTAAATTGCTAACAATTGATGTATGTGGAGAATCACTATGGTGGCATCCAATCAAAAAAAAAACTGTTAAGGTTAGAAGGGTGCGTGGGTGAATTGGTTTTTTATATCTCAGGAACAGCTAAAGTTCGAAACTTGAAACTTGGTATACGGACGACTAGAAAATTAATTTAAGCAGAAGAAAAAAATCAGATTTGCACATGTTGCTTTCAAAATCTTTTGATCATCGCAGCATTACATGCAATCTAAACACCTATACAAAAAATTTTGGTTTTTATTTCTCAAGAACCGCTGGGGATAGAAAGCTGAAAGTTCACAGCTATAATAAAAAATCTGCCAATGGTCTGGGCGAAACTTTATTATTTTTCGGGTCAAAGTTCGGGAGCGGTCAAAGTCGGAGTGTATCATGAGTTGCTTTAAGATTATTAGATTTCTTGGAAAATTATTTTTGTTCTTAATATAAAAATATTTAAAATAGAAATTTTTAGCCGATTAAACATTGAAAAAGTCCGTGTAGACTATTCGAATTTCAGTATATTATGTACACTAAAAGCCCATAGAAGCAAAAACGAATTTGTTGCCTTATCAGAATTAAGAGATATGACGAATTGTTAAAACGTATACAAACCCATTACTTCCACTTGGGGTTTGAATTTCGAAAAAATTGTGAAACAGGTTTTTAGACGATTTCATAAGAAGCAACTTGATATCTCATGAGACAAGACGGATTTTGAAAAATTTGTGAAAACGTAAGCAAACCCTTCACACCTCCTTGGTTCTGGAAATTCAAAAATCGTCACTTGGTTGGCCGTAATAATCAATTTTATATCTCATCAGAACTAAGGAATGGCAAAAATTGTGAAAACATATACAAACCCTTGGGGGATGAATATCGAAAAATTGAGAAATAGATTTGTAGGCGATTATATAAGTGGAAGTGAAAAGCCATCTAATTTTTCATCGAACCTAAGAAATATGTCGAAACTTTGAAAAGCATACAACACACTTACACCCATTAGGATTGAATATCTAAAATGGGTGTAATTGACTTTTTGGCTTTTTTATATAAGAAACCTTAGGAAGTAAAAATGAATTCGATCTATTACCAGATATGCAACCTCCTAACACCCACTTGGGGATTGAATATCCAAAAATCCTGAAAGGAGTTAATAAATAAATATGAAGACAGCACGAGAAAGTAGGAACCAATTCAATTTCTTATTACTTCTAAAAGAAATGACGGAACTCGTGAAAACGTGTTCAACCCATTTATACCCTCTTAGGGGCTAAAAAAGGAAAAAACTTAAAAACGAGTTTTAGGCGATTATTACGCAATCACGTGAAAGTAAAAAGATATTTGATATCTGATAAGACCTGGCGATATAGTAGAATTCATGACAAAGTTTACAATCCCCTTTGCACCCACTTAGGGGTCGAATTTTAAAAAATCCTGAAAACACTTTCTAGGTATTTATATGAAGAAGTCGTAGAATAAAAAGGGAATCCAATATTTGGGAAGACCTAATAGATATGAAGAAAACCGTGAAAATATATGCATTCCATTTTCACTGATAATTTTTTTGCCCCCCCCTCCGAACTCCAATGGATATTTTAAATTTTTTTTTATCTAAATTAGTTTTCTAGTTGATTTACATAAACGTACTGAGTTTCAACTTTGTAGCACAAGCCGTTCTATAGAAAGGAAAAACAACCCCCACCCCCGTACCATACTACCCCTATAAAAAATTATATTTTTCCGAGATGCTACTAATATAGCTCTATCTAAATACCAAGTTTCAGCTTTATATCATTATAGGTTGTCGAAATATTAAAATCGGAACTTTTTTCTTTTCACAGTCCCCCACCCTCACACTCTACACCCACACTTCTAAAATTTTGTTTTCTGCTAGGGGTCTATTAGGCCTACTTCTGGTAAAAATTTTAAGCATCTATCTTACACTGTTCTTGAGATATGAGACGTAATTTTTTAGAAAAATTCTTATCCCCTCCACTTTCATGCTCCACCGCCCCCTTAAAAAATTTTGCTTTCAACTAACTTTATTTGTCAACCTTTATACACAAACCGAATTTTATTTGTCTAGTGCAATTGGTTCGTGAGATATCGTAATCTAAAGTGTTTAGCCCCCCACCCCCGTACGCCACTGCCCCACTCAAATTTTTGTTTCCGATCTATTCGCCTAGTATTCCGACAGATATTCATTAAGTTTCAATTTTGTAGCATTGACCGTTTAAGAGATATGGATTTTAGAAAGTGTGGATCTCACCTTTTTTGCGTTTCGGACGCATTATTTTTCCCCCCACTCCCAAACCCCGTCACCTATATCGGCAATTTTTTTTCAAATGGGTCCACTACTAAAGCTCTAAATAAATTCCAAATTTCAGCCTCCTACCATAAGCGGTTGCTGAGATCTAGAAACCAAGATTTTTCGTCTAAAACGCTTCCCCCTCCTCCCCCCTCAAACCCCCACCACTACAAATTTGGGAAATTTAAGGGGCCTATCCAGTCTATTCATAAAAAAAATTTCAATTTAATAGCTCAAAGGGTTTGGGAGCTACGAGCCTTCAAACGATTTTGCGTACAGCGGTCGACGTACGGCGTACGGCGTACGGCGGACAGACGGACTGAAATTTTTTTTTGCTTTTTTCGTGTCTACTCGTCATGAAACGTGAAAAAAAAAAATTTGAGGGTAGCAAATTTTTTTTTTTTAAAAATCGATAATAATACTGTATTATTGAAATAATAAAGTAAAACATAGTAACCTTCATAGGTATCTGACAAATTGTTGATGGAGGTTGCATGGTTCGGGGGTGCGGTATGGTTTTTCGTACGTCAGGTACGGCTTGCACTAGAGAACTGAAACTTGATACGAAAGTGAATATATGCTGCAGAAGTAATTTTAGCTGTACGGAGGTGTGCCAAAAAATTTGTTCGCGAGAAGGGTTTTCCTACATTTTCATGAATTTCGTTATATTGCTTTATTATTTTAATAATAAAGTATTGTTATCGATTTTTAAAAAAAAAAAATTTGCTACCCTGAAAATTTTTTTTTCCACTTTTCATGACTAATAGACACCAAAAACGCAAAAAAAAATTTTCAGTCCGTCTGTGCGCCGTACGCCGTCCGCCGTCCGCCGTACGCAAAACGTTTAAAAGCTTATAGCTCTCAAACTCTTTGAGCTATTTAGCTGAATTTTTTTTTGTTGGTAGACCGAGTAGACCCCTTCAAGTGGCCACCTTTTGAGTGGTGGGGGTGTGAGGGGGGAGGTGGGGGAAGCGTTTTAGACGAAAAATTTTGGTTTCTAGATCTCAGTAACCGCATAGGCTAGGAGGCTGAAACTTGGAATTTATATAGAACATCGATAGTGGACCCGTTTGCAAAAAAAATGATAATATGGGTAAAGGATTGTGGGAGTGGGGGGAATAATAATCCGTCCGAAACGCTCGAAAGCCGAGATCGAGACATTCTAAAATCCAGATCTCCTAATCGGTTAATGTCACGAAATTAAAACTTAATGAACATCTGTGGGTATACTAGGAGAATAGATTCGAAACAAATTTTTGAGAGGGGGCAGTGACGTACGGGGGTGGGGGTTGAAAAACTTTAAATTACGATATCTCACGAACCAATTGCACTAGAGAAATAAAATTTGGTTTCTGTATAAATGTTGACAAATAAAGTTTGCTGAATGTAAAATTTTTTAAGGGGGCGGTGGAGCATGGAAGTGGAGGGGGTAAGCATTTTTTAAAAAAATCACGTCTTATATCTCAAGAACAATGTAAGATAGATGCTTAAAATTTTTACCAGAAGTAGGCCTAATAGACCCCCGGCAGAAAAAAAAATTTTGAAGGTGCGTGTGTAGAGGGTGAGGCTGGAGGAGGGTGAAAAGGAAAAAGTTTCGATTTTTATATCTCGAGAACCTATAACAATTCAAAGCTGAAACTTAGTATTTAGATAGAACTATATTAGTAGCATGTTGGAAAAATATAATTTTTTATAGGGGTGGTATGGTACGGGGGTGGGGGATGTTTTTCCTAACTATAGAACGGCTTATGCTAGAAAGTTGAAATTCGGTACGTATATGTAAATCAACTAGAAAAGTAATTTTGATTAATAAAAATTGAAATATCTATTGGCGTTCGGAAGTGGGGCAAAAAAAATGATCAGTGAAAATGGAATGCATATATTTTCACGATTTTCGTCATATCTATTAGGTCTTTCCAAATATTGAATTCATTTTTTGTTTACGGGTTCTTTATATAAATACCTAGAAAGTGTTTTCAGGATTTTTTAAAATTAGACCCCCAAGGTGGTGTAAAGGGGATTATACATTATCACGAACTTAGCCGTATCCCTCTGGTCTGATTAGATATCGAATAACTTTTCACTTCCACGGGCTTCTTTAATAATCACCTCAAACTTGTTTTCAAGGTTTTTCCTTTTTCAACCCCTAAGAGGGTAAAAACGGGTTGAACACGTTTTCACGAATTCCGTCATATCTATAAGGAGTGATAAGACATCGCATTGGTTTTCACTTTCTCGGGTTTTCTTTATATATATCTAAAAACTCATTTCAGGATTTTTGGATATTCAACCTCAAAGTGGGTTCAAGGGGGTTGCATATGTTTTCACAAATTCTTACATTTTTCTAGTTCTAATGAGATATCGAATTCATTTTTACTTCCAAAGGCTTCCTACATAATCGTCAAAAAGTTGATTTCGGGATGTTTGTTATTCAACTCCAATAGGACGTAAGGCTTTCGACATTTTTCTCAGGATTGATGAGATATTAGATTGGTTTGCACTTCCACAGACTTTTTATATAATCGTCTTCAAACGCATTTCCGATTTCATGTAATGGCCCGAAACCAAATCACGAAAAACCTTCTAATGCGAAACTGATATTATACTTGGACTAGATCTCGTCCCGGTGTATGACCCAATTATGTAATGCATATGTTATATGAGGCAGCGGCGTAAGTATTCTAGCGCGACCCCATTTTAACCGCTTCCCGAATTTTTTTTTTGGGTTTTCAATCACATAGTAACCTACACCGCATCTCAGAATTAGACTCGTTTCGAACTTCTACCGAAAAAATAATAAAGTTGCGCCCAGACTGTTGGCAGATTTTTTTATACGTCTGTCGTAGTATCGAATTAATTTTACTTCCGCGCAGTCTTTATATAAGCGCCTAGAAAGCCTTTTCTAGATTTTTTCAATTTTAAGGGGGAACCTCTTTTACATGGTCGAAAAATACATGATTTTCACGAATTATTTTCTCAGGTGTAATAACTCGAAACGCTCTGAAATTTTTATGACAATTTAATGCATAATTCAAGTACGCAGCGTAATTTTTTCACATTGAAAAATCGATGTTTAATTTAAAAATGGATGCCATGTTAGGTAGATTGGAAATAGGGGTTGGTATGGTTAACCTCTGTCACTGCAGCCACAGTTGGGCCTATTGTAACGTCCCCCGGTCTGACTATGATTCCTCTTCAATCCCTGCGCTTTCAATGAAGCTTAGTATTTTGCGAAGAGGAATAGTCAGGAATTCCGATGGGTCCATGAAACTCTGACTGAAGTGACGAAGTCTTTTGTTAGTTAAACAAACACATTCACAGAGGATATGCTCTGGTGTTTCGTCTTCGTCATTGCATATTCTGCAAATTTTAGTCTGAGAGAGTCCAATCCTATTGAGATGCTTCCTCATGTGACAATGTCCAGTCAGAGCGCTCACTAGGGTTCGGGTTTGATATCTGCTTAATTTTATTTTTATTTTATGTTCTTTTTTCCGAATGCTTTGGCATAAAAAGCTTTGAGTGCCTGTTGCCCTGTGCCAAGTTCCTGTGAATGGCACTCTGCGATTTTTGCCACATTCGGATGTTCATTCTGGCTGTGCTTAATGGTATCCCACAGAATGGATATAGTCCCATAAAGTCAGCTTCTGAACCTTTCCTAGCCATTAAGTCGGCCATTTCATTACCTTCATAGCCGCTGTGTCCCGGAATCCAAATAAGATTAACTCTGTTCTTATTTCCGAATTCAATCAGGCATTGGAGGCAATTCCAAACAAGTTTGGAGTAGATTTCAACGGACTGAAGTGCCATTATTGCTGCCTTGCTGTCCGAGAGAATATTTTTGTTGGTTTTTGTAGCCCCGTCTGATATTTTCTCTAATGCATAGTTCAATAGCATGAGTCTCTACCTGAAAAACAGTGGATGTTATGTGCATGCTACAGTAGAATTTCACATTTGGGCGCACTCCATAAGCTCCTGGTCCTACACCTTGATCCGTTTGGGATCCGTTTGTGTACCAGATTATGGATCCTGGTTTTGGAGTGGGTTTGTTTGTGGACCAATCCTCCCTTTCAGGCAGGACAACTTTGAATCGCTTTGTGAAATTAAATTTCGGTACCATTGAATCAGAAAGAGGTATCGTTAGTATCGGGTCCTTGTTGAGTTCCGCGGAAAGAGTTGGGCAAGCTGTTTTGCGCTCTGACTCGTCCTCCGAGCTCAAAAGTTTGTATGTGGCGAATCTAGCTTCTTTCTATATTTCTAAGTGTAGATGTGATAGGTTGAGAAGCACCTCTGAGGCAGCTGTGGGAGTGGTGCGCATCGGCCCCAGTAATACCCAAGCATGCCAGTCTTTGTAATTTAGTCAGCTTAAGCTGAGCAGTTTTCTGCTTTGGTTTCTTCCACCAGACGGATGCAGCGTAAGTTATAATGGGCCTAGCAACGACAGTATACATCCAGTAGGTTAGTTTTGGACTCAGTCCCCAATTTTTGCCGAGAAGGCTCCTGCAGGTCCAGAGAGAGATTCTGGCCCTTTCAAGAACTATGTCCAAATGAGCATTCCAGGAGAGCTTTTCATCCAAGATAATACCCAGGAATTTTACCTCACTAGAATACTATGTGATGCCATGTTAATATTGCCTCGTTCATAGCTTCGTACACTCTAGCGTTCTTAATTTTGATCTGAACCAAAAAAACAAAAAGTTTTTGTAAAGTTTTTGATACTAGCTTCTAAATGAGAATTTAAAAAAAAAAGTTAAAATTGCATGTTTTACACAATTTTAAATTTATTGTTTATTTTTCGCTAAAAAAAATCGACTTTGAAATACGAAAAAAATATGTAAAAATTGTTTTTCAAAAAACAATTAGCGTCATCTAATAGAGAATTTAATTATATATAAAATGAGCTAAATCGATTCAGTAGAATTCTCTCAATCGTGTACGCAAAATCGAAAAATGTTGTTTCGAGAAAAACGCGTTTAAAGTTTTGCAAACATAAAAATACTATATACTCGTTACCCGCACCCCCCTCCTCCCCACCGCTTTATGAGCTGTAACTCGTAAATACTGCAGATATTGACTTGAAATTTTTCAGAGAATATTCTTGAACAGTTTAGCAATCGATTAAGATTATTTCCAAAAAATCAATTTGTTTGACCCGATAAAGGAGGTTTCCCCCTTAAGGTGTGAAGTTGTTGTGTACGTTTTCATGTTTACGAATGCCGACATATTTCTTAGGTCCAGTGAGATATCGAATTCGCTCTGATTCTGTGGTCTTTAAATATTGTCGGAAAATTTTTTTAAAGCATTTTTCGTTATTCAACCACAGGGGATGTAAGGTATTGTGCAAGTTTTCACGAATTCCAATAAATATTTTTGTTCTAAAGCTAAGGGGACACGATAGAAAAATCGGTAGAGCTCTTATGAATGTAAAATCTACTCTACGAAACGAATGTACACCGGGCGACGTCTTTACAATAATTTCTTTTTACGTGGGGTGCGTAAAGTGAAAATTCGGGTAGTGCACAACGTAGCACATTAAGGGCCGTATTACTCACTTCGAGTTATTTAAAACCTCTGGTTAATTCCAGTTTTCCCAGAGATTTGGTATTATTCAACTCCGAATATCGTTTTTTTAACCCCCAATGGTTTGCATATGTTTTCACAATTTTCGCCATCCCTTAGTTCTGATGAGATATAAAATTGGTTATTACGGCATTTGATGTAATGACCTAAAAACCAATTTCACGATTTTTCGAATTTCAAGAACCGGGAGGGTGTAAAGGGTTTGCTTACGTTTTCACAAATTTTTCAAAATCCTTCGTGTCTCATAAGATATCAAGTTGCATCTTATGAAATCGTCTAAAACCTGTTTCACAATTTTTTCGAAATTCAAACCCCAAGTATTGTCTTTATATACGTTTTAACAATTCCTCATATATCAGTGTATATAATATACCAAAATTCGAATCTCTACACAGGCTTTTTCTATGTTTAATCGGCTAAAAATCTCTATTTTAAATATTTTTATTTTAAGAACCAAATTAACTTTCCAAGAAACTTCATAGTCTCGAAACAACTGATGTAACTTTTAAATGGCGTGCATAAGACAGAAAAATCTCAAACTCAAACCCTAACGGGGTGTAAAACGATTGTGCATATTTTTACGAATTCCGATGTATCTTTTAGGTCGAAAATTTCTTGACAGTCGTCTGAAAATCGATTTCACAATTTCTTAATAGAATTTTCTGCTAGAGGTCTACTGTACCTAAACATTTTATGACGATATTTAAAATGTTTCTCAGTTTCTTGAGATGTAACAATTGCATTTTTTTGAAAATTTTCTATCCCGCCATTTCCGCGCTCCGTCAACCATCTGAAAAATTTTTCAAAAATTCATCCAGTAAGTTAGGGGCTGAGTTGACCTTCTATAGCCCATGGATATTCAAATAAATTCATATCAGAAAATTATTGGTTTAAAAAAACAATATTTTTATTAACATTTAAATCAAGAATCATTAAAACTTTAATGTGTTAAAAGTAATAGAAGTTTTGATTCATGAACTTAAGTCCTCGTTTGCCATATTTTCCCTGACCGTTATTTCTATGCCCGTACCTGCCGTGTTTCCATCCTCCGTGTTCTCGTCTTCTGTGTTCTTGTCTTCCATGCTCCCATCTTCCGTGTTCTCGTCTTCCATATCCCCATCTTCCATATCCACGTCTTCCAGGTCTTCGTCTGTCATTCCTTCTACCGAATCTACCACCTCGCCCCATACCGTAATGCCAACCATTTGCGTTGCTGTTATAATAAGGATGGTGGAAGTACGGCGAGAACGTGGTCGGGCTATCATCGTAATAATCGGTATACCAAGGAGTTGAAGTTTCTGTAGGAGTTTCTGGAGGAGTTTCCGCAGGTGGAGTTTCCACAGGTGGAGTTTCGCCAGGTGGAGTTTCCATAGGTGGAGTTTCCGCAGGTGGAGTTTCCACAGGTGGAGTTCCGCCAGGTGGAGTTTCCACAGGTGGAGTTTCCACAGGTGGAGTTTCCGCAGGTGGAGTTTCCACAGGTGGAGTTTCCGCAGGTGGAGTTTCCACAGGAGGAATCTCCGCAGGTGGAGTTTCCACAGGTGGAGTTTCCGCAGGTGGAGTTTCCACAGGTGGAGTTTCCGCAGGTTGAGACTGAACTGCAACTGAAAGTGCTAACACCGCAAATAGCAAGTATATTATCTTCATTGTTATCTAAAATATAAACCAAATATAAAATGATTATTGTTCGTTATGAATTCTTTTTTTGAAGAGTAAATTACATTTCGTATAGAAGCCTAGACTCTGCAATGGAAATAATTGAAATGAAGACAAAGCTTGAGGCTTTTATAGGTGATTAATTATATATAAATATTTAGTTGAATACAATGCAACTGATTAAATACTCTATTTTGAAAAGTCCTTGAAATTATAATTTGACGTTGTCTGGCAAATATTGTTCAATCCCAAATAGAAGTTTATTTTTTCAAACTTCTGTCAACGTTGCGGGCGGTGGTATGACGGAAAGGTAAAAGTTTCGTTTTAAGTAGAAAAGTTTTGTTTTTCTCTATCAAGTTAAAACTTTATGAAAGTTGAGCTATTTGCAAAAACCGGTGTAAGGCCTAAAATCCGTGTTTTATTTTTGGGAACCGTTAAAGATTGCTAACAGTTGATGTCTGTAGAGAATAACTGTGAATGTTAAAAAAAATAAAATCCCCACTGGAGATGAAGGGGTAAAAGTTCGCGGCTATCATGACCCCGCTTTCTAATGGCATCTTAAAAATGTTTGATAGGAGGCGCAAGGTCAGGATATGAGGGATTGTTCGTATCTCAGGAACGGATTATGCTAGAAAGTTGGAAGTTGGTATGAATGTGAATACGAGGGTAGTCTGAAAAGTTTCCGACTTAACAAAAATACAAGACATTTTACTTTATTATTTTAAAAATACAGTATTGTTTTCGATTTTTTAAAAAAAAAAATTTGCTACCCTCAAAATTTTTTTTTTCACGTTTCATGACGAGTACACACGAAAAAAGCAAAAAAAAATTTCAGTCCGTCTGTCCGCCGTACGCCGTACGCCGTACGCCGTACGTCGACCGCTGTACGCAAAATCGTTTGAAAGCTCGTAGCTCCCAAACCCTTTGAGCTATTAAATTGAAATTTTTTTGATGAATAGACTGGGTAGTCCCCTTGAAGTGGCCAAATTTGGAGGGGTGGGGGTGTGAGGGGGAAGGAGGGGGAAGTGTTTTAGACGGAAAATTTTGGTTTCTAGATCTCAGCAACCGCTTATGCTAGCAGGCTGAAATTTGGAATTTATATAAAACTTCAGTAGTGGACCCATTTGCAAAAAAATTGCCGATATAGGTCAAGGGGTTTGGGAGTGGGAAGAAAAATAATGCGTCCGAAACGCAAAAAAGGTGAGATCGACACATTCTAGAAATCCATATCTCCTAAACGGTCAATGTCACAAAATTGAAACTTAATGGGTATCTGTAGGTATACTAGGAGAATAGATCGGGAACAAAAATTTGAGTGGGGGCAGTGGCGTACGGGGGTGGGGGCTAAAAAACTTTAGATTACGATATCTCACGAATCAATTGCACTAGACAAATAAAATGTGGTTTCCTTATAAAGGCTGACAAGTAAAGTTTGCTGAAAGTAAAATTTTTTACGGGGGCGGTGGAGCATGAAAATGGAGGGGATAAGAATTTTTCTAAAAAATCACGTCTCATATCTCAAGAACGGTGTAAGATAGATACTTAAAATTTTTACCAGAAGTAGGCCTAATAGACCACTAGCTGAAAACAAAATTTTGGAGGTGTGGGTGTAGAGGGTGAGGGTGGAAGAGGGTGAAAAGGAAAAAGTTCCGATTTTAATATCTCGAGAACCTATAATGATATAAAACTGAAACTTGGTATTTAGATAGAGCTATATTAGTACCATCTTGGAAAAATATAATTTTTTATAAGGGTAGTATGGTACGGGGGTGGGGGGTGTTTTCCTATCTATAGAACGGCTTATGATACAAAGTTGAAACTCAGTTCGTTTATGTAAATCAACTAGAAAACTAATTTAGATAAGAAAAAATTTCAAATATCTATTGGCGTTCGGAGGGGGGGCAAAAAAAATTATCAGTGTAAATAGAATGCATATATTTTCACGGTTTTCGTCATATCTATTAGGTCTTCCCAAATATTGAATTCATTTTTATTCTACGGATTCTTCATATAAATACCTACAAAGTGTTTTCAGTATTTTTTAAAATTCGACCCCTAAGGCGGTGCAAAGAGGGTTGTAACTTTTTCACAAATTCTACTATATCCCCACGTCTTATCAGATATCGAATATCTTTTCACTTTCGCGTGCTTGCGTAACAATCACCTAAAACTTGTTTTTAAATTTTCTTCAGCCCCTAAGAGGGTATAAACGGGTTGAACACGTTTTCACGAGTTCCGTCATTTCTTTTAGAAGTGATAAGAAATTGAATTGGTTCCTACCTTCTCGTGCTGTTTTCATATTTATTTATTAACTTTTTTCAGGATTTGTGGATATTCAACCCCCAAGTGGGTGTAAGGAGGTTGCATATCTGATGATATTTCGAATTCATTTTTACTTCCTATGGTTTCCTATATAAAAAAGCCAAAAAGTCATTTTCAGTATTTTAGATATTCAATCCTAATGGGTGTAAGGGGGTTGTATGCTTTTCAAAGTTTCGACATATTTCTTAGGTTCGATGAGATATTAGATCGCTTTTCATTTCCACAGACTTTTTATATAATCGCCTACAAACCCATTTCTTAATTTTTGGATAATCAACCCTCAAGGGTATGTATATGTTTTCACAATTTTTGCCATTCCTTAGTTCTGATGAGATATAAAATTTATTATTACGGCCAACCAATTCACGATTTTTCGAATTTCCAGAACCAAGGAGGTGTGAAGGGTTTGCTTACGTTTTTTTCGAAATTCAAACCCCAAGTGGAAGTAATGGGTTTGTATACGTTTTAACAATTCGCCATATCTCTTAATTCTGATAAGGCAACAAATTCGTTTTTGCTTCTATGGGCTTTTAGTGTACATAATATACTGAAATTCGAATAGTCTACACGGACTTTTTCAATGTTTAATCGGTTAAAAATCTCTATTTTAAATATTTTTATATTAAGAACAAAAATAATTTTCCAAGAAATCTAATAATCTCGAAGCAACTCATGATACACTCCGACTTTAACCGCTCCCGAACTTTGACCCGAAAAATAATAAAGTTTCGCCCAGACCATTGGCAGATTTTTTTCTTTAAATCTATTTTTCTTTTGCTACATAGTCTCCTTGTAAGTCTACACACTTCTCCCAGCGTTGTTCCCATCTCTTTAACCTGACCAAATAGTACTCGAGGTCTTTCTCTGCAAAATAATTGTTTACGAAGGAGATGGTCTCTACTTTTGACGAAAATCTCTGTCCTCCGAACGCAAGTTTTAGCTTAGTGAACAAAAAAAGACGCTTGGGGCTAGATCTGGTAAGTAAGAAGGGTGGTCAAGTAGTTTAAACCGTAATTCGTGGATTTTCGCCATGCAGCCGCTGAGGTGTGAGATGGCGCATTGTCTTAGTAAAACAACATTTTTTTTTCGCAAATGTGGCCGTTTTTCCGCAATTTCTGCCTTCAGCTTGCAAAGTAATGATGCGTAGTATACTCGTGTAATGGTTTTTCCTTTTTGAAGATAATCGATTAAGAAAACTCCATGACAATCCTAAAAAACAGTCACCATCACTTTCCCAGCCGAAAAAACAGTATTGGCTTTTTTTGGAGCCGATATTCCCTTTGCAATCCACTGTTTTGACTGTATTTTTGTTTCTGGACTATAATGGTGTATCCCAGTTTCATACACAGTAATTAATTGGCGAAATAACTCCGATTTATTGCGTCTAAACTGCGCCAATAGAGCGTTAGAACTGTTCTTTCGAACACGTTTTTGGTCCAACGTTAGCAACGCGCGGACAGCTTTCTCATGCCTAAATCTTTATTCAATATGTGACAAACACGTTCTTTAGACATATCCATAGCCTCTGCTATCTTTCTCACTTTAATTCAACGGTTGTCTAGCACCATTTGGTGAACTTGACCGATGTTATCGTCAGTGGTTGCATTTTTTGGACGTCCCGAAAGGTTTCTCGTCTCCCAAGCTGGTACGGCCACGTTTAAATTCAAAAATGATGGTGCAGAGTCCCCGTATACAGCGTCCAACTCGTCTATGATTTGCGTAGGTGTATTGCCTTTTAGAAACAAATACTTAATGACAGCTCGATACTAGCTTTTATCCATTTGCACAGAACACTCACATTGACTCACTCAAACAATTGTCAAACAACAACTGCGCGTCCAAAATGGTTGAAATTTTGGTAAGTACCTTTCAAACAAGCAAACACATTCCCTAGCTTTTGTTGACGAGTGCTGCCATCTTCATGTTGAGGTCGGAATCTTTTCAGACAACCCTCGTACGTGCTACATTCACTACACTTTCCCGAATTTCGTCACATTTGTTTTGTTTGGGTGTTGAATAAATTTTACTTCTGAGGGATCCCTATATGTATAATCGCCTAGAAACTGTTTCCCAATTTTTTTAATATTCAATTCCTAAGGGGCTATAAAGCTATTGAATATGCTTACACGCTATTTCAGATATAATGAGATATCGAATTCGCTTTGATTTCAAAGAGCTATAAATATAATCGAAAAAAAACACATCTATGCATTTTTCGATATAGAAACAAGGGGGGTATGGTGTTGTGCAAGTTTCCACGAATTCCAATAAATGTTTTAGGCCTAATGAGATATCATATTAGATTGTACTTGTGACGTGCTTCCAATATACTCTTAAAAAAAATTAATTCCAGAAAATTCAAACCCTAAGGGTGTGTAAGATATTGTTCAAGTTTTCACGAATTCCGACAAATCTTTTAGGTTTGACGAGATCGAATTCGCTTTGTGGGCCTTACATGTACCTAAAGATTCAAAAATTAATTTCTGTACCATATTTTGCGATATGAATGACGGTGTAAAATTGATTGTGTACGTTTTTACGAATTTCGATGAATTTTTAGGTCTGATGAGATGTCGAATTATATAGGTCTTTAAGCGGATTCCCTCCGCGCTCCATCACCCCTCACACGTTTTTTTCATTTGATAGATTGCACTTGTAAGGCGATATACACAAATCGAATTTTATACTTTTGGTATATATAGTAATTGGGTCGAAAGATATTGAAATCTAAAGTTTTCACTAGCCTACCCTACACCTCCTTCCCCTTTTAAAAGTTTTAATTTGTCTATGCTACTAGAAGGCCTAGAAAGAATAACAAAGTTTCAACCTTCTGACATGAATCGTTTTGAAGATCCCATCTATCGAACGTTTCGCACGAATTGTAATGCAGCCCTCTCCCTCTCACAGGCCTCCACCCATATCTACCTTTTTGGATCCAGTGTAGCTCTTTATAAGTTTCAAGTTTGAACTTCTTACCGTAAGCGGTTCCCGATATATAAGAAACCATAATTTTTCGTCATTTTTTTTCTGTATCTTCCACTCTCACCACTAAAAAAGGGTTCACCCAGTCTATCAACGAAAATTTTAGTTTCATGTTTCAACCGATTTGGGAGCTATGTGAATTCAAACACGGTTGGAGCGGAGATTACGGCGGACTGACGGACATTTTTTGCATTTTTTAGGGTCCACCATTCCTAAAACGTGAAAATACAAAATTTCAGGATTCCAATTTTTTTTTTAAATTTTAGGTCGGTCTTAATACTTTATTATTAAAAAATAATAATTCAGATTTGCATTAGCTTACGGAAGTTGGCCAAAAGAAATGTTTGTGAAAGACCGTTTGTTTACATTTTCACGAATTTCGTCATATCTTTTAGGCCTATTTATTTATCGGAGTAATTTTACTTATGCGGTCTCTTACTTATGCGGTCTCTTCACCCCTCTTACGGCCTCTTACATATGCGGTCTCTTACTTATGCGGTCTTTTTAAGTGGCTAGAAACTGTTTTAAAGAGTTTTGGACATTCAACCCTCCAGGGGTGCAAAGAAGTTGTGTACGTTTTTACAATTTCCGAACAATCTCATAGGTCTAGTGAGTTATCGAAATCGCCTAAAAACTAATTGAAAATATAATTAATCTCTGTGTTTTTTTAAATTGAAAAAATAAATTAAAAAAACAATCAACAGTGTGGGCGCAACCTTATTACTTTCGCGAAGTTTGTAAAGACTCTGGGGTAGGCTCAACGGGTTCCGGGATCCGTTAATATTTATTTGTTATTTGAGTTCACTTTATTACTCCTATTTGATGACACATAATTACATATTATTTGATTTCTTTTGGGTTTTATCCTTGCCGTCGGATCGTCGCCTCTGCTAAGCGTGACTTAATTCGTGTTTTCTGGGGGTACGACTTCACTCGCCTTGCCTTGACCCTCTCTGCTCTATCCCTATCTTCGTCTCTCTGTGTGGCCTTTGCTCTCCTTGTCTTCGTCCTTCCCTGTCTGCACGTCCTTCCCTGTCTTCGTCCTTCCCTGTCTGCGTCTTTTCCCATCTTCGTCTCTCTGTGTGGCCCCTGCTGTGTTCGTCTTGGCTCTGTTGTGTCTGCTTGTCGTGATTTGGCGTCGTTCGTCGTGACTTCTCGTAGCTGGATTTAGCTCGACTCCTGGCACGACTCTGCTTTTCTTAACTTGACCCTGGTCACTGATCGTCATCTTGTCTCTGTTCGCCTGATCTGCTCTATCGACGGTTGGTTTGCTCTGTTCGTCTGCTCTGCTCATCGTAGCTTGTTCTGTGTTTGTCGCTGCTTTGACTCTGCTTGTCGTGGCTCGCTATATACGTTCTGGCTCACTATGGTCGTCGCTGCGTTAATCTGCGCGTCGTTGCTGCTTTGCTCTGCACGTCGTGGAGCGCTGTGGTCGTCGCTGCTTTACTCTGCGCGTCGTCGTTGCTTTGCTCTGCGCATCGTGGCTCGCTCTGATTGTTGTGGCCTGCTCTGCTCGTTGCGGCTCGATCTTGCTTTGATTGGCTCTACTTTGCTTGGCTCTACTCTGCTTGACTCAGTTCTGCTCTGCTTGTCTCTGCTCTGTTGGTCTACTCTCTGCTGGGCTACTCTCTGCTGGGCTAGGCTCTATTCTGCTTGGCTCTACTCTGCTCTGCTTGACTCAGCTCTGCTTGGCTCGTCTTCTGCTTGGCTCGTCTTCTGCTTGGCTCAGCTCTGCTTTGCTTGGACATGAACTAGCCGGATTCAAGCTTTCAAAGGGGAACTATAAGTCCACAACGCCTTATCTAGTTTGAGAACCGATTAGAGACGGTTGTCCTGCCAGTACGTCGTTCTTCGATTATATGAGCTGGTAAACCAATCACAGGTCGAATCGACCGAGCTCAGTAGTCAACGTTGCTACAAGAGGAACTATAAGTCCACAATACCTTGTTCGCAGACTGATTACTGCCGACAGACCTCCCTTCCTGTTATTCACTAGTCTTTCTATGTTTGCGAGAACATTTACCGTCCGCGAATCATTTCATTAGTACTCGGTATTTTACTTTGTTGTGATTCGTGGTCGGTTTCTGCATCCGTCCATATATAGGGCTTTCGGACCTTACATGTAATTTTGTCGGTGGGTTTATCCAGCCGCACAGTGTCAATTGAGGCATTGTTGTGGCCCCACCGATTTCTTAGGCGTTTTGATTCTGTGCTGCCGAAGTGCTCTTTTTCTCTTAGCTTACTTTGTCCATTTATGTCTTCTGCGTTCGTGCTTTTCCCTTTTCCAGCTTTCTTTGTTCATTTATATCTTCGATGTTCTATGTTGAATGTTGTTTATTTCATAGTTTTAAAATTCAATTCAGTGTAACATGTTTTAATTCAATGTTTGTGTATGGGAATTTCCGTCCTCACAAGTTGTTATGTCACTGCCAACCACAAAACATGAATTTTGTTTTTTGGTCATAGTCGCTTTTAAAGTCGAAATGGAACAATAGTTATGTCGATACAAGGACCCTTAAAAATTAACCAGGATACCTTTTGAAGTTAACCTGTGAAGATTGGGGTACCTTAAGATTGAGTTCTATTTGACTCTCAAAGATTTCTATCGATTACCCATATGATGCTTTTCTCTAAGCGCAAAAAGTTAAGCCTGAAGTTGGGCCCCCGAACTTTCTTGTGTTATTTTATTGCTTTAATCAGAGGAACTGTTTCGAAAATCGATCCAGAGCTTTAGAACTATGGCCGCGGTGAACAGAACTCCCCTAATTTTTTGAAATTTTCTAACAAAAGTTGAGCCAACTTCACAGATGTAATTACTTTACTGTGGTAGGATCATTCCACGAAAATTCGACCAATGACTGTTTAATGCCGGAAAGGTTAAAAACATTATTTTTTCTTGAATATATCAAAAATGGCATGTTAAATTATTTATTGTCTGTTCTCTTAAATACTCTCAGGTAGGAGAATTTTTATTTTCTAGATGGAATCTGAGAGTATTGTTACATGTAAACCTGGCAACCGCGCAACTCGATCGTTTCGCATAATGGAAACATTAACAACCGAATACCTAGCTACAAAGTAGCCTAATCAGAAACCTAGTTGAAGTATATAAGGCGGAGCAACACGATTGTACCTCCCTTCTAATCGAATGTTCTCGAATCTACTAGAACAGAGTAGAAGATAAAATCGAATGCTTTCAAGCTTTCGAGTACCGTCCACACACACCACCGAGCGAAGATTCAAGAACAGTCTAGACTACGGCCAACTAGTATAAAAGGAGATGAAGCTTTCAGCGAAGGACATAGTAATTTTTATTACGTCGACTGTGACAGCCATCGTGTATACTCGACCGTGTTGGTAGAAAGCGAAAGTGATAGAGTCAATCGATATATAAGCGGGCGGTATTGCCATACAGTGCAAATTATTGTGCGAAAAGAATAATAGTGCGATTATTTAAATTATTACTTATTTCGATTTTAAACGAATTGTGTTTTTCTTGAAATCCCGCCGAACCCCTAGCTCGCAACAGTATTATAAGTTTAATCCAGCCCAAAAGTTTGTAGCGCATAGAACCGAGCCTCGGACGAAAAAATGCTGTATATTATTTTTTGTTTATTTGTGGCCAAAAACCTCAAATCCGCTTGAAGTCCGTCCGTCTGTCTGTCCGTTAACACGATAACTCAAGAAGGCCTTGACCTAGGATGTTGAAATTTTGAATCTGGATGTTTGGTGGAAGTCGTAAGGCTAAGTTCGGGTAAAATCGTCCTACTCCTTCGGGTAGCTGCCATACAAAATATCCTTAAAACACGTGCTCAAAAATATTGGCCGATAACTTCGGAAGGGTTTAAGCTACGACTTTGAAATTTTGTATGTGTTGATTTTCCAATAGTTGGAGCTAAATGTATGATTATGAAGAAAATCCTATTAGACCTTCGTGTAGCTGCCATACAAGTATCCTGTCAAAATGTCTTCACTTAATTTACGAAACTCACCATAACTCAAGCATTCGGAATTTTGTACAAATCAGTTTTGAGTGAAAACAAAGTTCGAGTTCACTAGTCAGCGAAATCATTTTACTTCTTCTGGTACCTCACATACAAAAAATCCTTAAGACACCTGTTCAACAATATTTTCCGATGACTTTTGAACCCTTTAAGCTAGGAATTTGAAATTTTACACACATTAATTTTTAAATGGTTCCAAGGAAAAGAATAAATATATAAGAAATCGAGTGAATCCTCCCTGCACCCCCCATCTAAAAGTTCTTAAAAAACTAAATTTTTTTTCGGTGACTCACCCAGTTCAAGATATGAAAATTAGCACTGACGATATTGTCTTTTAGTTTCGAGTAGCGACCAAATGGGAGTCCTTAATAAAGGACATACTACATGCACACAACTATTTCTACTTTATCTCCAACTACAATATAAATCGGAGTTCAGTATTTCATCTAGAGTATCATACGATTGGCTTGCAGCCGATCGTGACTGCAGTATGTTTGAAGTACATGTGGCTCTATCGTACTGTTTCAGCTTAAGGGGGTCGTCTTATGTGACGGGCCAGTTTTTTCCGTTTTTTTCGGGAATTTTTTTTTGCAGATTATGAAAGAACCAATTTTGAAATTTTGAACACATATTTATTCTTATTTCGGCAAACGTTAGAAATTTTTTTAAGGAGAAATACTGTTTTTTTTGCGTGCAGAGCTCTTAAAAGCGACCGGTGTAAAAAAAAGTTTTCAAATGGCTGCCATGATTCCGGCTGTCCCCCTCATCTGAATTAAAAAAATTCATTTTAGTGTTGGGATAAATTGTTCGTTTCATGAACCCGGTATGACCGAATCATTTGGTTGAAGTGCTAGATTGAAAAGATTCAGTAATTTGGGTTAGTTTGATGATTCGCTCTGAATAAGAAACCGACCGAAATGACTCGCGACATTAAGGTCAGCATCGCACTCATGAATGTGGAGACCTAAAAAAAAATCGCCAGGTACAGTGTGATGACCTAAGAAAAAAAGGTCGTCAGTTACAATCTAATGACCTAAAGAAAAGGTCCTCAGTCTACAAATAACAAAGGCTGTGTCGTAAAATCTGATGACCTAAAAAAGAGGTCGGCAGTGTATACGTACTGCAACTTCATGGGATAATACCACGCGTACAATATTGTTTCTACTGGTCGATTCAACGAATTTTTTCATTTCACATGACTCAAGTTAATTCGAGCATAGCACTGAATCGGTCTTTTCGACCGAATCGTTCGCGACCGACCCATCACTACAGGCCTGTGGCTATAACTGGTACCAGAATTAACTCAAAATTTGGAAAATGAAAAAATTAGCCTAACTTTGAAATTTTTTTTTAAATTTTCGCGTTTTTTTCGATGATTTTAGCTTCAGAAAAAAAAAACTATGACAGATATCGCTAAGATTTTGGTACCAGTTGTAACTAGGGATCCGCTGAACATGTTATTAAAATTTCAGCGCAAACGTTCAGTAGTTTATTCTGAATTGTAGCAGCCAATTTGAAAAATGCAGTTTTGAGAAAAACGCAATTAAAGATCGGTAGTGGCTCGTGCCAGCTCCAAACAGCTGCTTCATTATACAACTATTACTTTATAACGACTTCGAATTCGGAGAAATCCTTTTTCGTACATATTCTAAGAATAATTTCAAAGTAATTTAGTAAAGAAAAAAATAATTTTTCTGACCCGGCACATAGGACGACCCCGTTAAGGGCCTTTCCATTATTTCACACATTTCGTTAAAATGGTGTCCGAGCCTTCTTTGAAAATTTCTGTCTTCGGTAATTTTCATTAAATTCAGTGCAGAGAAGAAAAGCTTTCTCATATCTTGGCTAGCAAGGACTTGCCTCATTTCCTAAGAATTTACTGAACCTTTGAGGCTTTCTATAGTTTTAGAAAGCAATCTGGCCACCTAGAAGGATTTTAACAAAATTTTATTCATTTTGCTGCAAAACAATATTTTTATGTCCAGTTTTCATATGCTACAATTCGATCCGGGGAAAGGGTTTTGTGGATGGTCAACCCTTCGCAAATTATCGCGATATGGCTTATTACTTTTGCGATGATAAAATAAACGTTTCTTTATTTTTTATTAAACAAGTGTTCCAACAAGATTGCTCAACAGAGAATCACTACCTACAACTTTGCTCAACAGAGAATCACTACCTACAACTTTGCTCAACAGAGAATCACTACGTCTGGGACTGTTACTTCTTGAGCGGTTACGTCGTCTTCGTAGTTGTCTTGCTCTTCGGCTTTCTTCTTCTGCTTCTTTTCTTTGTTGCTGTTCTCGTTTTCGTTGTTGTTCTCGTTTTCGTTGTTGTTCTCGTTTTCGTTGTTGTTCTAGTTTTCGTTGAAGTGCTCTTCTACTGGCACCTCTGCGACTACCTACGCGATTACCTCTTCGACTACCTTTGCGACTACCTCTGAGGAAACCTCCGTAGACATTTCGTCGGGTGGTTGCAGCGCCAGTGCTCGAATCAGGTTCATTGCTCGAAGCAGCAATGGTGGTTACTTCCTCTACTGCGGTAGTTACCTCCTCTGCTACGGTAGTGGCAGTATCATCTGTAGACTGAGACAATACGACAGCAACTGAAAGGGCCAAGACCCCCAGAAGTACGAACAGTAACTTCATGATTTCTGAAAATATGGACAAAATATTAGGTAAATTTTTTCACCATTGTTTAAATAATTAAGTTTTTCTTAATAATATTATTATTACCACGGTTAATTACAATTCGTATCGGAAAGAACTGAAATTGGAACGATAAAAATTAAGGCAAAACTGTGTGCTTTTATAGTAAAAATGTCTTCATCCTTTCGGCAGAAATAATATTTACTCTAATTAAGATCATTTGCATACCAATTATTGATTAGAATGCAATTGTTTAAATATGACAGTTTATAAATTTTAAATTTTGTAAAGTTCTGCAGATTCAACGGCAGCTGTATTTGAAACGTGTACCGTTTATTTGTTCTCAAACGTAATTTAAGCGTGTTTTAACACCGAAAATTTTCCATAAATACTATTTATAAAAAGAAGTCAGGCATTCATAATAAGAGCAGTATTAGGTGATCGTAATAAGAGCAGAACTCTGAAGTGTAGGAGACCAAGGAAACTTGATCAAATTTCATCGAGAATTACAAAAATGAAAATCTGAACTTTTTTTTGCTTCAATCACTCTAGTATTACATCTATAGTACATATAGTTACTAAGTTTCAACTTTCTAGCATGAGCCGTTTCTGAGATATGAAAACCCTTGGTACCCATATCAAACATTTTATTTTTCTGGAATGTCTCTGTAGTGGCGCTATAAGTTGTTAATTTTACTTTATTATTTTAATAATAAAGCATTTCTATCGTTTTCTTTTTTTAAAAAAAAACACGTTTCATGACTAATAGACACCCAAAAATCAAAATGTTCAGTCCGTCTGTACGCCGTCCGCAGTCCGCAGTCGTTTGAGGGCCTATAGATCCCAAACCCTACGAGCTATTAAATTGAATTTTTTGCGAATAGACTGGGTAGGACCCTTGAAGTGACCACTTTTTTGTGGCGGGGGTGTGAGGGGGGGGGGGGAAGCGTTTTAGACGGATAATTTTGGTTTCTAGATCTCAGCAACCGCTTACGCTAAGAGGCTGAAACTTGAAATTTAAATAAAGCTTCGATAGTGGGCCCATTTGCAATAAAATTGCCGATATGAGTGAAGGGGTGTGTGAGTGAGGGGGGGGGGAATAATAATGCGTTCGAAACGCTCGAACACCGAGATCGAGACATTCTAAAATCTATATCTCATAAGCGGTTAACGGCACGAAATCAAAACTTAATGAACATCTGTAGGCATACTACAGAAATAAATTTTGGGGCTGAGGGTGTAGAGGGTAATTGTGGGGAAGGGTGGAAAGGAAAAAGCTCCGATTTTCATATCTCGAGAACCTATAATGATATAAAGTATTTAGATAGAGCCATAGTAGTAGCATGTTGGAAAAATATAATTTTTGATAGGGTAGGGGGGAAGGGGGGAAGGGGGGGGCGGTGTTTTTCCTTACTATAGAAGAGCATATGCTAAAAAGTTGAAACCATTTAGTTTAAAAAAGTTTTGAAGTATACATTGGTGTACGGAAGGGGGGCAAAAAAATCATTCCATGTATTCCTCACATCAATACCTAGAAAGTGATTTCAGTGTTTTTTGAAACTCGACCCCTAAGGTTATGTAAAGGGGTTGTTTACATTTTAACGAATTCGGCCGTATCACTCAGGCCTGATTCCCGAACAAACATTTATAGTTTTGTGCACACACAATGTCCACGATGTGTTCACTTCTGCACAAAAATTGTGCATGATGACAACTGACTCGTGGTTGGTGCAATTAACGTCACTGTAAATAAAACGCCTTGACGTATATGAGTTCTACACATTAGTGTATGACTCAGTTGGACAAAAGGGTACACATGTAAGTAATATTTGCCAATAAGGTGTTGTTGTTTGGTGTGGGGAAGACACGCAGCAAAGCAGCGCATCTTGAGCATTCAGGCCCACATGGCCCATTATGCTCGAATCCCCCAGTCTCTACCCGAACTTTTTCGACCTCCTCACAAATTTCAAGAGGTCAGATAGGAAGGGAGAACGGAGTTCTTCCGTCCTCATAATATCAACGCCGTATACGTGCATTTTCGTAAAAGAGTAAGCTGGATACTCGAGAAGGAAATGTTCCGTTGTGTCGTCGCTCTCGTCGCAAGCAGTGCACATGGGGTCGTCAATGATTCTCAATCTGAACAAGTGTAGGCCACACGAGTTATGCCCTGTGAGGACACCAACCATACTACCACATTCCTTTCTGCTCAATTTGAGAAGAAAAGCAGCGGTTTGTCCACTTGGTCCCACAACAAGGTTCCTGGTCTGCGGCATTCCCGGAAGAAGCCACCATCTCTCAATGTGTGATTTGCTCACCCACTCAGCAATGGCAGCCCTAACAGAGGCAACCGGCACACCGAAAACTGGTTCTGGTCCGACCATGGCTGACTCCGATCCAGCCTTTGCTAATGCATCAGCTATATCATTGCGATTTACACCCTGGTGCCCAATAAGGTGTAAAACGCGAAAGTAAGGGTTGAATGCGGCGAAATGGTGCGGCGTTAATATTTAACAAGCAGAGTGATGCACATTCGCCTTATTTGTGCTTGACTTTTTGAACAGCAATGTGCACAACACGTGTAAAGGCCATGTGCCAGTAAGATGTAAAACACAGAACCAAAGAGAATGAGATAGAGTGGAAGCGGACCGTATTCGAAAAGCAGAGTAATCTGTTTTCTCAGTCGACTATTATGATCTAAGAACATTAAACTGTGAATGCAATAAAATTTCATACTCTTTGCAATATACGTCAAATTGTTTATTCGGTGAACGGGTTGTTCCAACGAATAAGAAACGTATATTTTGAAAATTGTTTAAACCAAGAAAAAATAGGTACGGCTTTTCCAGATCTCAGCTTTGTAGCGCAGGGAAATGATTTGTGTGTTTTTTCAAATTAGTGATCTTTCATTGCGCAGTTCTGAGTTCTCAATATGGTTCGTTGTGCTGTTAAAAGGTGTGGAAGTACCCCATTCTTTAATAAGGATGTGTCATTTTTTACTTTTCCGAAAGAATTATCAAGGCGAGTTTATTTATCGAAGCTAAAACATAGCATTTGTACTTTTAATTCTAGACGTTCGAAATGAAAGTCATTCGCAGACATAGATGGCAATGAACCCAATTTTATATCTATAATTTTTTATTGAGCTGTATTATTTTAGTTTCTTTAAATAAAATTACATTGAATACTTTATTTTTATTTATTTGTAGCTTATAATCTGAATTCTGTTCGGTTAAATTAATACCACATAGCTTCTCAATCTATCATCCGATATAAAATTTAGCGCAGATTCGAACCAAATCCAAATTTAGTAATCGACTGAGACTGTGGAGGTGCTGAAACTCGATACGGTTTTTTCTATGGAGCTTATATGGGCGCTTCCACATTAAGGAAGACTCCTAAATAAGGAAGGTCGTGGTAGAAAAAAAATACTTTCGGACCATAATGAATATAAATATTAGGAATCTTACTGAAGATATGGTCCAAATAATTCAAAAACCTATTTCTTCTGAAACTGTAAAAAGGACATTGAGGAAGTTTGGTTTAAGTGGTCGAGTAGCTCGCCAGAAGTAATTTGTATCGAAGGCCAATAGGAAAAAGAGATATACAGATATATAAATAAAGGTACTGACTTTTGGCAAAAGGTTATTTTTACAGACGAAATTTTGGTCCTGATGGAAGGTCATTTGTGTGGAGAAGGCGTAGTACGGAAATGCAAAAAGGAAATTTGTGCTCAACTGTAAAGCATGGCGGTGGAAAATGTGATGATTTGGGGCAGTATGTCAGCCGCTGATGTGGGCAAGATGGAATTTATTGACATGACAATGGATCAAATTATGTATTTAAATATTTTGAAAAGAAAATTAAAACAAACTGCGCGAAATATTGGGATAGAAACCGATTATTATTATACTTTGAGCAAGATAACGATCCCAAACACACAGCGATTGTTGTTAAAGAATGGTTACTTTATAATGTAAGAAATCAATTACGTGCGCCACCTCAATCGCCGGACCTCAACCCCATTTATCATTTGCGGTCACATTTGGGACGTCAGTTGAGGAAAAAAGGTATTTCTGGAAAAGCTGAGCTCAAAGAGCATATTATTCGAGAATGGGAGACGATACTATCTGATGACAGTGACCCAAAGACATAGGCGTGCCGTGGGTTGAATTCTGGCAGGGGCCACGGGTCCAATGGCTCACAACATACGACTTCTTCCGAAAGAAACACATGCTTTTCATAAATGTTCGTCCTTTTTGTGTTTACAGATTGGCTGTTCGTATAAACAATGAATGATTAGTCTAAGGCTACGACTTTGAAATGTTTTATACGTTGTTTGAAGGAAAGAATTTGAAAAAGTTCCTATGAGTCCTCCTTCGAGTAGCTGCCATACAAAAATCCTGTAAAAATGTCTTCACTCAATTTGGGGAACTCACTGTCTTTTAGTTTCGAGTAGCAACCAAAAGAGAGTCCTTAAAATTGGATTCGATGTTCATGATTAAGAGATTCGAGAATCTATCTTGCGTAGTAACAGCGATGCCAGATTTGAAGATTTTTCTTCAATTTGAAGATTTTTAGCGTTACCGAATATGTAAAGACTTTGATGGCTATGTAGAAGATTTTTTTTTATTCTTAAGATATTTTCTTCAATTTCGATAATAAAAAAAATTTATTTATAAATTCCTGGCTTACTTTCTATTATTTTCGCAATTCTCACTTAACAGCTTCGTCAGCTTCTCCATATTCATGTTCAAAGTCAGTCAGTACCGGCAACACTGATCTAATTACCGAAAATAACGTTTTCTTCGATCGCGTTTCATTTGTTCTTTATCGGAATAGTAAATTAAAAATAAACAGAGTTTTATCCGGAAAGCTAGTTTTGCTAAAATAAGTGAATCTTTTAATTTGAAAAGATTTTTACGAGGTACAACGAACCAGTGTTTTCAATTTAAGAAGCTTTTTTTTAAATTTACAAAACAATTAAAGATCGTCTTGTGACTTACCTCATAACTCATTTTTGAGGTAAGGAATGATGATTTCTTGCTTTTTGTGCCATAGTGAAAAAAATTAACAAAATAAAGGTTCTTTTACTGACATTAAAAAATATTTAACCCACATTGAAAAATATCATAATGGGTTGTATAGGAATGATTTCAAATATCTTAAGTGTAATGGTAAGTTTCACAAAACAGCTCCATTTGACATATAAAAAAATTTTATGATTCTCAGAAAATTTCTTCTGTTCAAAACTCTATCCCACTTCAATCCATTTTTCCACTCACATCTAATCTTGATGCATGAAATAACTTGCGGCCTATCCTTGAAGTTACTTGATTTTTCAATTCTAATTTGTTCTTTTTAACTGAAATAAGTACTGGAATATTAATGTACGCTATTAGTTATGATTACTATTTATTACCAAAAGTTTTCTGATTTCAATACCATGAAAGTAATAATATATTGGTAAGACTTAAGTAACAAAAAATTGTTCGCATTGTTGTATATACTAAAAATCCAAATATACGAAGCCAATATCGTAGGTATGAATTTCATAAAAAACTCGCTATATTCAAAAACCAATTCTACTTAACAATAATATATTTATTCTTGGATCTCATAAAATCAAAAAATATCTGATGCAAATTTCGTTATGTTTAAAACAAATTTCTACTTTAATTTGTAAAATAGAAAACATCTTCTAAAGTTCTCGGAAAATTCAAAAATATTCTCAAAAAAAGCTTTTTACATTCAAAACAAATCTTCTTTAGTTTATAAACTTGAAGAAGATCTTGTTACAATTTCGTAAAACTCCAAAATATTTCATGAGAATCTCGTTGTTTCAAAAACAATTTCCAATTTATTTTGCTAAATTGAAAAAATCTTGTAAAGCTCTCGTCAGATCGAAAGAACAAGGATTGTAAAATTTAAAAATGTCTTGTTATTTTCAAAAGTCGAAAGCAAGGGGCCAGAATTATTTTTCTGCGAGGGTCCAAGCAGGGAGCTGGAGGGGTCCCGGCCCCCCTACGGCGCGCCTATGCCCAAAAACTCGTGGAATCGATGCCAAGGCGATTAAAAGCAGTGCTAGATTCTAAGGGCTATTCAGCGAAGTACTAAATTTTAATAAATAATTGTATTTCTAACTTATATTGTAAATTCATTTGGTGTTTGTTATTATTATACTACGAATTTGACCGCGTCCTGGAGTATGACCCATTTACGTAATTCATATGTCAGCGGCGCAAGTATTCTATCGCGACCCCATTCTAACCGCTTCTCGAACTTTTTATAGGTTTTCTATCACTTAGTAGCCTACATCGCATCTTAGCATTAAACGCGTTCCAGACTTAAGCACAAAAATAATAAAGTTGCGCCCAGACTGTTGTCAGATTTTTTTTTTAATTTCGAGTCGGTCACACTATTTTATTATTAATAAATAATAATTCAGATTTGCATTAGCGTACGGGCCAAAATAAATGTTTGTGAAAGGCCGTTTGTTTACATTTTCACGAATTTCGTTATATCTTTTAGGTCTGTTTATTTATCGAACTAACTTTTTTAATTTTGGATAACACTCCAGTGGTACAAAGAAGTTGTGTACGTTTTCACGAATTCCGATCAACCACTGAGGTTTAGTGAAGTTATCGAAATCGCCTAAAAACTAATTTATTTATATTATAATCTCTGGGTTTTTTTTTAAATTAAAAAAAATATATTATATGAAAAAAGAAAACAGTCAACAGTGTGGGTACCACTTTTTAATTTTGTGTCGATAAAGGACCCTTTAAAATTAACCAGGATACCTTTTGGAAAATTAACCCGTAAGGGTTGGGGTACTTTAAGGTGGAGTTCTATATGACTTACAAAGATCTCTATTAATTACCAATATGATGCTTTTCTCTAAGCGAAAAATGATATGCCTGAAGTTGGGCCCTTGAACTTTCATGAGTTTTTTTATTGCTCTAATTAGAGGGACTATTTCGAAAATCGAAATGTGGGCGGCAAACTGAACTCCCCTAATTTTTTGAAATTTTTAAACAAGTGGAGCCAACTGTTTCTTGATTGTCGTCAATTACTTTATTATTTTAAAAATAAAGTATTGTTATCGATTTTTAAAAAAAAAAAATTTGCTACCCTGAAAATTTTTTTTTCCACGTTTCATGACCAATAGACACCAAAAAAGCAAAAAAAAATTTCAGTCCGTCTGTGCGCCGTAAGCCATACGCCGTCCGCCGTACGCAAAACGTTTGAAAGCTTATAGCTCTCAAACTCTTTGAGCTATTAAGTTGAATTTTTTTTTGTTGGTAGACTGAGTAGACCCTTTCAAGTGGCCACCTTTTGAGTGGTGGGGGTGTGAGGGGGGAGGTGGGGGAAGTGTTTTGGACGGAAAATTTTGGTTCCTAGATCTCAGTAACCGCTTAGGCTAGGAGGCTGAAACTTGGAATTTATATAGAGCATCGATAGTGGACCCATTTGCAAAAAAAGGTAGGATATGGGTAAAGGGGTGTGGGAGTGGGGGGAATAATAATGCGTCCGAAACGCTCGAAAACCGAGATCGAGACATTCTAAAATTCATATTTCCTAATTGGTTTATGTCACGAAATTAAAACTTGATGAACATCTGTGGGCATACTAGGAGAATAGATCGGAAATAAATTTTTGAGTGGGGGAAGTGGCTTACGGAGGTGGGGAGTTAAAAACTTTAGATTACGATATCTCACGAACCAATTACACTAGAAAAATAAAATGTTGGTTCTGTATTAAGATTGACAAATAAAGTTTGCTGAAAGTAAAATTTTTTAAGGGGGCGGTGGAGTATGGAAGTGGAGGGGATAAGAATTTTTCTAAAATATCACGTCTCATATCTCAAGAACAGTGTAAGGTAGATGCTTAGAATTTTTAGCAGAAGTAGGCCAAATAAACTCCTAGCAGGGAAAAAAATTTTGGAGGTGAGCGGGTAGAGGGTGAGGGTGGGGGAGGGTGAAAAGGAAAAGTTTCGATTTTTATATCTCAAGAACCTATAAATATATAAAGCTGAAACTTGGTATTTGGATAAGACTATAGTAGTAGCTTGTTGAAAAAACATACTATTTTATAGGGGTAGTATGGTACGGGGGTGTTTTTCCTAACTATTGAACGGCTTATGCTAGAAAGTTGAAACTTGATACGTATATGTAAGTCAACTAGAAAAGTCTTTTAGATTGAAAAAAAAATCAAATATCTATTGGCGTACAGAGGAGGAGCGAAAAAAATGATCAGTGAAAATGGAATGCATATATTTTTACAATTTTCATCATATCTATTAGGTCTTTCCAATTATTGAATCCATTTTTATTCTACGGATTTTTCATATAAATACCTAGAAAGTGTTTTCAGGATTTTTTGAAATTCGACCCCCACGATGGTGTAAAGGGGATGTATACATTTTCACGAACTTAGCCATATCCCTCAGGTCTGATTAGATATCGAATAAATTTTTGCTTCCACGGACTTGTTTAATAATCACCTAAAACTTGTTTTCAAATGTTTTCCTTTTTCAACCCCTAAGAGGGTATAAACGGGTTGAACACGTTTTCATGAATTCCGTCATATCTCTTAGGAGTGATAAGACATCGAATTTGTTTTCACTTTCTCGGGCTTTCTTTATATATATCTTAAAACTCATTTCAGGATTTTTGGATATTCAACCCCAAAGTGGGTTGCATATATTTTCACAAATTCCCACATGTTTCTTAGTTCTAATGAGATATTGAATTCATTTTTACTTCTTACGGCTTCCTATATAATCGTCAAAAAGTTGATTTCAGGATTTTTAGATATTCAAGATATTCTTAGGATTGATGAGATATTAGATTGGTTTTCACTTCCACAGACTATTTATATAATCGCCTACAAACGCATTTCCGATTTCATGTAATGGCCCAAAACCAAATCACGAAAAACTTCCTAATCACGTAATAACTACGAAGTATTATATTACTACTTAAACTGCGTCCCGGAGTATGACCCAATTATGTAATTCATATTTAATATGTGGTAGCGGCGTAAGTATTTTAGCGCGACCCCATTCTACCAATTTTTTTAGGTTTTCAGTTACATAGTAACCTACACCGCATTAATCTTAAACGCATTCCGAACTTCTACCCGAAAAATAATAAAGTTGCGCCCAGACTGTTGGCAGATTTTTTTTAGGTAACATTAAACAAAATTCTATGTAAAATATTTCTAAACAGGCATGCAGATTTCAACCATTTGGAAACGAGTGAACAGAAAAAGCCACTGTATGGCTTATACTAAAGTTAACAGTTCGTTAACTGTTAGAAATAATAAATAGTATTTTTTGGTGAATGCTTTCACAGTACAACTGAAAATTAAACTGAAAATACAAGTTTTCCGGGTTCAATACTGTTAAATATCTATTTTTGTGTGGCGTTTCGGACTCGACTGAGTCCTTTATCAAACTGATAGACAATATCTTTACAACCGTTTTTTATATGAAAGCAGGTAGAGCAAAGGGACAATTTCTCAACAGACGAGTTGATTAAAAACTCAGGGGAAATTACGTTAACAAGGGTAGTCATAAAAACATTAAAGGGGGTTTATTAAGAGGGGGATATTTGTGAAATTTGAACTCAATTGGTTTTTGGGATCGATGCTTTTTGATAAACAATGTTTTTTCCAAAACGTAGAGCAGGTAGCCAGAGTGAAGAGAGGTTGTATCCAGAGTCTCGGTTAAAATTTTGTGGGTGTTTGGCTATCTCAATCGCTTCCCTTACAATTCGCTGATGGTAGAATTTTGTCTTGGCCAATATTTTAACGTTGTTAAAATCGATTGAGTGGTTTTCTACCGCTGCATGTTCCACAATTGCCGATGAGTGGACCTGTTTTTTTTTGCGTACAGCGCTGATGTTCTCGAATCCTTGTTCTGATAGTCCGTCCCGTTTCTCCTATGTAGACTTTATTTCAAGACCCGCGAAGAACTTTATAAATGCCCTCCATTTCCAGTGGGGTTTTATCCTTTTGGTTTCCTAGAATACCTCGGATCGTAGTTGCCGTAGAATAGGTCGTCCGTATGTCAGCTTTCTTGAGTACCCTGCCGATTTGATTTGTGGTACCTTCTATGTAAGGTAATGTCTCCCACCGTTTGATAGTATGGTCGTTCTTTTCATTTCTTCATTTTCCTCCTGGTTCTTTATAGCTTTTGGTTTTTGTTTGCATACTCTGTTGATAGTGCTCTCTGTGTATCCGTTGGCTGCAAAGGTTTTCTTCATTTCGTTGCGAAGGGCGTGTGCGTTACCGTTGGTGATACATTGTGCTCTGTGGATAAGTGTTCTAAGTACTCCTTCCTTCTGCTTAGGATGATGGTATGATGATGTGTGTAGATACCTGTTTGTATGAGGAGGTTTCCTATAAACAGAGAAATGTAGAGATAGAGCAGATTTTTCAACTAGTACATCCAAGAAGGGGAGTTTGCCGTCTTTTTGATCTCCATTGTGAATTTGATGTTACTGTGGCATGAGTTTAGCTGGTCCAGGAACTTATCTAATTCCTCGTTTCCATCCTGCCAAATGATAAAAGTATCATCAACGTATCGAAGGTATAGTTTCGGTTTTAGTGGTGCTGAGTTCAGCGCGTTATTTTCGAATTCTTCCATGAAAATTTCCGCAGCTACTGGAAATATCGGGACCCCATAGTGGCTCCTTCCGTCTGTTTGTAGAGTTTGCTTAATGCTGAGAAATAGGTGTTGTTTAGACAAAAATCAACTAAATCCACTCTGCTATCTGGTATGAGTGCTTTGATGAGATTCATGGTGTCCTTGATCGGTATGTTGGTAAACTAGGATTTTACGTCCAAACTTACTAGTGTCCTCCGGGCTTATTAGAATGTTTTTTAGAAAAGGATGAAAAGGTTAAAAACAATATTTTTGTGTTGAATAAATCAAGAATGTCATGTTAAATTATTTATTGTCTGTACTTTTTAATACTCTCAGGTAGGAGAATTTTTTATGTACATGTGGCTCAATCGTGCAGTTTCAGCTTAAGCGCCTTTCCAGTATTTCAAACAATTCATTAAAATGGTGTCCGAGCCTTCTTTGGAAATTTGTATCTTCGATAATTTATTACATTCAGTGTAGAAAAGAAAACTTTGCTCATATCTTGACGAGGAAGGACTTGCCTAATTTCCTAAGAATTTACTGAATCTTTGAGGCGTTTTATAGTTTTAGGAAGCAATCTGGACCACCAAGAAGGATTTCGATAACATTTTGTTAATTTTGTTGCAAACGAATATTTTGATGTTCAGTTATCATATGCTACAATTCGATCTGGGGAAAGGCATTTGACCACCCAACCCCATGTTTCCTTCGCAAATGGCTTAGTACTTTTTTGAAGACAAAATACAAAATAACGAGGCTTTTGCAATATATTTCATTATTTTTTATTAATCAAGTTCCTTTATTGAAGTTCCTTTATGTAAAACGTCGTGCAATACGACTCAACAGACAACCACTACGTCTGGGACTGCTACGTCCTGGGCCACCACGTCGTGGTCCTCCCCGGCCACCATCACGTCCTCTTCCCCATCCGCGGCCACCTCCGCGGCCACCTCCACGGCCACCTCTAGGGCCATATCCGTGGGTTCTTCCGCATCTTTGCCAAGGTCGTCGGGAGGTTGCAGCGCCAGTGCTAGAGGCAGGTTCAGTGCTTGAAGCAGCGTCAGTGCTCGAAGCAGCAATGGTGGTTACCTCCTCTGCTACGGTAGTTACCTCTTCTGCTACGGTAGACTGAGAGAATACGACAGCAACTGAAAGGGCCAAGAGCCCCAAAAGTACGAACAGTAACTTCATGATTTCTGAAAATATGGACAAAATATTGGGTAAATTTTAACACTATTGTTTAAATAATTAAGTTTTTAATAATAATATTATTATTACCACAGTTAATTACAATTCGTATCGGAAAGAACTGAAATTGGAAAGATAACAATTAAAGTAACACTGTGTGCTTTTATAGAGCCTTTGGCAGAAATAATATTTACTCTAATTAAGATCATTTGCATACCAATTGTTGATTAGAATGCAATTGTTTAAATGTGGCAGTTTATAAATTTTAAATTTTGTAAAGTTCTGCAGATTCCCCGGCAGCTGGATTGGAAACGTGTACCGTTTATTTGTTCTCAAACGAAATTTAAGCGTGTGTTGAAGTAGAAATTTTTCCGAAAATGCTATTTATAAAAAATAAGTCATACCTTTGCCTCGTGATCGTAAGAAGAGCAGAATTCTGTAGTGTAGGAGACCATGAAAACTTGATCAAATTCCATCGAGAATTTGAAGACCACGATACTGCAAACAGTACTTGTTCCTTGTAGGAGCACTATTACTATCCTGTGTCTAGAAGGAGTAATATTGAAACTGAAAATAAATAAGTAATCAAAAAAAAAACTGCCAACAGTCTGGGCGCAACTTTATAACTTTTTGGGTAGAAGTCCGAAACGGGATTAAGAGTGGCCGTCATTTATTTCTATGTGAAATCTTGCTCACTTCATGTACCTTTTTCTCAAAAACGGTTTATCCTACGGGGTTCGGGTTTTGGGAGTTTGTTTACTATATGTTCTTCTTTGTTTTAACGAGGGGGTTTTAAAAAATATCATTTGGTTGTTGAGTTAAATATTTTTAAAATTTAAAAAATTTTTTTTTTTCATTTTTTAACTTATTACAGCTTCAAAAGTATTTGAGATATTTTTAAAAGCCCTCGTCCTATTATGCATGACATCGTCCTGGTCCGTCACAAAAAAAAATCACGTCGATAGCTATTGCCAATCCTCAGAAAAAAGTACATATGAGCCGTTTATTTTGAAAGTGGGGCAAGTCCATTTTTTGTTATTGCGAGATATTTAAAGGTTTGCATTTCAATAAATTTAAAAATATTGGTAAGCAGTAATAGACATATTGTTTGCCTTTTGTGGTATTAGATAATGTAAGTTTATTATCCAATAGTGTATATAGTGCTGGCTAAAAAAAATAATGGTTTTATTATACCTTAATGGACTTGCCCCACTTTCAAAATTTATGAATTATTGTAATCGTTAATTTTAAAGGGTCATTCAATGAAGAATCGCCAAAGTTGTGACTTTATCGTCTCCGATTCTTTTGAAAAATTTTGTACTTGAAGAACTAGTAAAAAAATAGTTGTAATTAAATTTTTTTTCTATCTAATTTTTTTTGTCAGTTATAGTATGTGAAAGTATGTTAAAGTTTGATCAAAAAAGGTGTCCGAGTTCTCTTTGAAAATGCATATCTCCGGTAATTTTTATCCTAGAAAAATAAAATAAGGCTTATTTCTCATACTATAACTAACAAAAACAATTAAGATGTACAAACATTTTCAAAAGAATCGGAGATGGTAAGATCACAAATTTCGTAATTTTTGGCGATTCTTGATAGAATGACCCTAAACGGATAATATTTTAGTTGCATCATCCTTTTTTAATAATAAAAACAAAATACTGTTTAATTTTATGTAAATATTTTTGTTTTGTGTACCGAGCCCAAAACAACACAATGTCGACTTTGTTCAGAATTTATTAGAAACTGAACTAGAACTTGCTTGCAGGCTGATAATAGAAGTTGAATACTATACAATTTACAGTATTTTGCAGTCTTGCCAATATTACTAAAATTTGCTGGTGCTGGAAGTAAACATATTTTTATCGAAACAATGAAATTTGTACTTGTTATTATTTTTGAAGTATTGTACAATTATCAATTACCAATGTCAGGAATAGATAGATAGAAACATATATATTTTAGACATGATGTAAAACCAACACATTGGTTTCACAACAACAACCGGAGCTAAATTATGCCATAACATATTCGGTTAAAAATAATTTCAGCCAAAGATGGACTTGCATTACTTTCAAAATAAACATATTTACAATAACGTTAATAGCTAAAACTTCCGTCTCCCAAATATTACGGAATTTGAATTTTTTGACTAAAAATTGTTTACAGATAAAAAGATCATATTAAGTTTTATCTATAGTTATCATTATCTTAATTTTTTTGAAAAATGGACTTGCCCCACTTTCAAAATAAACGGCTCATATGTATAAAAAAATGTAGTTTTGAGAAAAACGCAAAAGAAGAAAAAGTGACGATATCATGTACGTTGTTAATTATTTTAAAATATTTCTTGTTGGAATTATTTTGAAGTAATTACTGATCTAAATTCAGAAAATTATAGAAATTAAGAAAAAAAATAAAATTTTTTTTTGTTTTAATTCTTGGGGTGACGGTCCCCTTAATGCTGAGTTATTATGCGACTGACAACCTAAAAATTAACATTCCAAATTGCCTAATGGTTCTTCAATGCGGAAATATTCGAAAATTTCTTAGATTTTCCTGTTCACTTGCGTTTCTTAAATTTGATTTGCACACATTAAATTTGAATATGACTTCATTTTCAAATTCGAATCCTTTTTTACACTATTTAGAGTCAAGTTCTTGTTACGAAATCTTTCTCTTTGTTACAGTCCATACAAAAGTTCTTCTAATTCGCGGTTTGTAATTTTTATTGGAAAGAATGTTAAATTAAATCTTTATAAGTTTAAAAATTTCTTTAAAAATGTTATGCTTGTACTCTCCAATGAATAGTCCCTAAAATAGATGATTACATCTATTGTACAATTTATCGGAGAACCTGTAAATTCAGAATTTTTGAGCACCATGACGCTTCATCAATAGAAAGTACGAGAATTAAAATATATAAAATAATGGTATTGAACAGAAAAAGAAATCCATTAAATTATACATCTTTTCGATAGTCGGCAAATATGCCACACCTTTTCAAGATAATTTACATTGGGATGTAATAGTCAATTTGAATGTAATTTTCAATTTTTGGTCAGTCAATTTTAATTTGCAATCAATAAATTTCAACTTCGAAAGCAGCAAAGTCACTGGATATTCTCTTGAAGTTGCACTCTAAAAAAGTGTATTATAGTATTATTAGCACTCTTTAAGATACACTTATTTCTACTTCTAATATTATATCTTACATACTTACTCTTAATAAAACCCTTGGCTATTGGTAGGAATCGAACGCAGAATCAATTCTTGTTTTGCTGCATAGGTTTGGAGCGCGTAGCCAATAAGCCACCGAAGACGTTTCATTTTAATTTCAATAGAAAACAAAATCGAACGAAGCGTCCAACTTCGTGTTTTCATATTACATGTTTCACGTCGTAAAATTCAAATAGATAAGTAGAATTACACGAAAAAGTATGTAATTTTCAATTCAATATAGTTAATTTTACACGAAATGTTTCGTAATTTTGTGAACCTTTTCATGTAAATTGTACGGTTCAAGTGAAAAGTACATGAATAATTTAATAATACCAGTAATTTCGTGTAAAAATTGAAATGTGTACTTTTACTTGAAAAAAAAAATATACTGGAAATTTCTAGTAAAATTTGAATTGGAAATTCAATTTTTTTAAACAGTCCGCGTGCCTTTTAAGGCTACTATTTATACCGATATCCTAAAAAATTAGTTCTTATCTTTGATTGATAGAATTCTATTCAAAGGAGCGCACTATTTCCAATATTATTTTTTTTTGTGGAAAACTCTAATAAAAAATTAGGATAGTTCGGTAACAGATTTTCTGTAGTTTAAGGTCAGGCATTAATTAAATTCCAAAGCTTATACTGAAATTCTCAAGTTCGTCGTTGAATCTGCTTCTGAATAACTACTGCGTTTATCTAGAACGTTTACTTAATGACTACTTTCTCCTGGTTCTTTCACTACTCAGCAAAAAGTAAATCCCAGGCATCGTTTTTCTGACCATACCGCACCCTTGATGTACAGGATATCTTTGGTCATTATCACTATCTATACTACATGTAATTTGAGATGGTTGTAATTACAGTTCAGTTTATCCGATAAAGTTTTTTCTCGCAAATTGTACACGAATTCGATGGAAAAATAGAAGCTATTATATAAACGATGATTACCATGTAAATAGAGGAGCTATTTTAGAGGTAGGTATTCTTAATTATTTACAAATGACTTTCTTGTAGATGGACCTATTTTTAGAGCCTAGAGAAAGTTTTGAACAACCCTGCTGTTTTTACGGCAGTCCTTATTACCCGGAAAATTTCCTATTGTTCTTTTTTAATTTGTGCATTAAATGTGGAATTGTCGGTAATTTTTATCGAGTTTACTTAAGGAAATCAGTAAAATCTTATCAGTCAATTCGGCTTCCACAAAGTCGTTAGAGTCATTGGTTTTCGCTGATATAGTGCACATCGGGGTGAGATGCTGTTGAGGAAGAGATGCTGTTGAGGAAGAGATGTCGCGTTTGGTACTTAACTAATTTCCGCTATCACACAACTGTTGGCGCTGCATTTGCTTTGTCATTTATTCGCCATCACAAATTGACAATAGCGTGATGTTGAATTTGTCAAGTATTTTGGGCCGATTTTTTACAAATTTGTAACTTGAGTACATCAAATTTGCACTCAAACTTTTTGTTACATTATAAAAATGTGCAATAGTTTGGAAAATAACGTAAAATTGCAAATTAATTTGCATTGTCAAGCCTCCCAAGACGCTTGATGCACAATGTCTGAATAAGGGTTCCATGCAAAAGCATGTCGATTGCGACCGATCAAAGGAAAAGAGGATTAATGAAAAGAAATCGTACCGCAATAAATAAATATTTCTAAAATTGTTAAAATCTTTACTATAAAATCATTTGTTTAAGCTGTTGGCTTTTGAAAATTAAATGTAAGACCCGGCACTGCGCCCTCACAAAGTTAGGTATCGATGCCCAAATTTTCTGGAGATGTGTCGCAAAAAAGAGGTGTCCAATGATTGTTATATTTCAATAACCTTAATTTTCTTTAAGCATATCACAATTACGAAAAAATATAAAAAAATTGGAAATCCCTTTCCACGCGCTATAATAAGCAGCCTGAAAAAGAAAATCTGTCAACGATCTGGGCGCAACTTTATTATTTTATGAGTAGAAGTCCGAAACGTGTTTAATACTGAGATGCAGTGTAGGTTATTTTGCGACTGAAAACCTAAAAAATAACGTTCCAAATAGCCTCCTGGTTATTCCTTAGGCTGTCAGTCGCACAGTTTAATTACTCTAGTAGAACATCTACATATAGGTACTAAGTTTCAACTTTCTAGCATGAGCCGTTTCTGAGATATGAAAACCCATTTCCAACGCCCGTACCTTGCTAGCCCTATCAAAAATTTAGTTTTTCTGGTATGTCTCTATAGTAGGGATGTTAATATCGGAAAAAAATATCGATATATCGATATTGAAAAAAATATCAATATCGGCTGACGATATATCGGAGAAAAATATCGATATATCGATATATCGAATATTTTTTCCAATGAAAAATAAACTCCAATGCTGCATCAAAATTAACATTAATAAAAAAACATAACGCAGTCACGATAGGCTGGAAGCCAATCGTATGATACTCTAGATGAAATACTGAACTCTGATTTATATTTTAGTTGGGATTATATCAAAAGAATGAGGAGTGCACATGAATTACATGTGATGTGTTGCATGACCTTATATGTAGGTAGAAACTATTGGATAGTGGCTATAAAATTAACGTGTACAAAATTTCAAAGTCGTAACTTAAAGCGTTCTAAAGTTATCGTTCAATATTGGTGAACACGTGTTTTAAGAACTTTTGTATTACAGCTACCCGAATGAGTCGATGGATGGCGCTAATTAATAAACTCAGTCTTGCTTTTGATATAAAACTAATTCCTGTAAAATTTTGAATCCCTGCTTTAACTTGTACTAGAGAGTTATAGTGGATTCTGTAACTTGTATACATTTTTGAAGGACTTTTGTAGGCTGCTACACGAAGGACTCATTCGATTTGCATCATATTCGCAACTTTCGCTTCGAACATTGTAAACTTTAAGTATGCAAAATTTTAAGTTCCTAACTTGAAGCATTCGAGCAATAATTGCGAATACGTGTTTTAAGGACTCTTGTATGGGAGGTACCCGAAGGAGTGGAAGGATATCGCCCATTAACGAACTTAGCCTTACTTTTTGCATTTTACAGGTGGTGACAAAATTTCAACTTCCTAGGTAATCGCGTTCTTGAGTTATCGTGCAAACGGACGGACGGACAGCAAACGGATTTGGGGTTTTTGGCCACAAATAAACACAAAATATTATATAACTTTTGTTCGTCCGAGGCTCGGTTCTATGCGTTACAAACTTTTCGGGCTGGATTAAACTTATAATACTCTATATGATTTCATCTAGAGTATAAATACGGCGCACGCGGCTTTTAGCAAACCGAAAGCTAATAAATAAATGACATTTGATTTCGTTGCCTTCGGTCACAGTTGCCAAATTTAGCTATTTTTAGAGTCTGAAATTCAATTTCAATTTTATCATTGCAATTTCAATATCTGAGAGTTTTTTGATTGAACTATTGGAAATGTTGGTGAAAAGCGGAAAATTCTTCTCTGTTGACTTATGAAATCAAAATAATGCCTTTTTTGATCGAAATAAAGTTTCCGGATAGAAATACTGTTATTTTTTAAATATATTATTTTTAATAAATAAGGATAAAAGGGCAAAAATCGAAAAAAGTATTAAGAGCAAACTTGATTTTAATTATTTATTAATGAAATATTATATGTATATTGACATATTTTTAAAATGTAAGCTTATGAGAACCAGTACTTTTCTGGGAAAGTTGTTAAGAATACTCGCTCCTTAATATGCTCTCCAGTAAGCCGACTGCGATTATTTGGCACCACAATATTTATTGCCGACGCAACTCTTTCGGATGACAACTATGAGACAGGGACAATCAGGTATTTCTGATAGTTGCCTGGTTGCCTCGTCGTACATATATTTGTATTGGAGCCTAAAGTGAAGATTTGCGTGCATGTGCCCGTATATATCACGTGCCTTCAACCTAGTTTCGACAGATATGGTTTCCATGATCGAAAATTTTTTTCTACTTTCAACGTTTCTGGCATCCCTCATAAATAATCAGAAATGCAGATTAAATGCAAAAATCCCGTTCGATTTCTAAAATATGCTATACTTAAAAAAAATATCGAGTCCGATAGTCGGATTTCAATATCGATATTTCGATATATCGCTTTTTACAATATCGGCCGATATTATCGATATATCGTTCAAAAAATATCGCAATTTCGATATATCGAAATTTTTTTAACATCCCTACTCTATAGTAGCTTTATACAGTTGTCCATTACTAGCTTTCTACCCTTTGTGGCTTTCGAGAAATGAAAATAAAATTTTTTTCATTTCCACTCCCTCCCACCATCACTCCCTACACCCTCAACATTTTTTTTTCAGCTAGAGGCCTACTGGACCTAACTTCTATAAAATTTTCAAGATCTTGTCTGATATGGTTCTTGATATAAAAATTTAATTTTTGGAAAAATTGCTACACTTCCGCTCTTCACCTCCGCCCAAAATTTTTACATTTAGTAGAGGCCACTGGTTTCAAAAATGTTCACCCCCCACTCGCACACCCCTCAACCCGTATCGAGCATTTTTTTGCAAATGGGTCCACTATCATAGTACTACATAAGTTCCAACTTTCACCCTCCTAGTATAGGCGGTTCTGAGATCTAGAGACCAAAATTTTTCATCTTAAACGCTCCCCCCTCCTCCACCCCTCCAAAAGATACCACTGGTAGGGGTAACCCATTCTACTTACAATAAATTTCAACTTAATATCTCAAGCGGTTTAAGAGCTACGCACCGTTAAACGGTTTTTCGTACGGCGGAGAGATGGACATTTTTTTTGAACAATACTTTATTATTAAAAAATAATAAAGTAAAATTAATTTAATAACTATTTTGGCCTGATAGGATTGAGAAAATGAAGTAAACACGCTGCATCTCATTACACCTCTTAGGGGGTTGAAAATCGAAAAATTCCGAACGAGCCTTTTAACCGTTTGAACAAGAAGTCTAAAGAAGGAAAACTATTTTGACATTTTTTCCAGCTTTTGAGACTTTGAGGTATTCGCATCGTCACATTTTGCAGTAGAAAAACTGACTTCGTGTACTAGTTCTGCTGCTCTTATGTACTGCATGTGTTGATTCGAGAGATTTCTAGCATATTCGGTTGTGTGTGTGCAACAGACAGGAAGTGTTCAGAACAAACGGGAAGCGTGTGTAGAGCTTTCTACGCTATTCTAATTGGCTATTGGAAAGTTGTAGTTTTCTCTGGAATCTTCGATGTTATTGACAAGTTGATCGGGTTGATTTTAACCATTTTATAACATTACACTATTGTACAATTATTTTATAAAATGTTGATCTTCTAAAAATTCTTCAGTTATGTTGGGCGTTATTTTGACAGCGCCGTTTCGCCCTACGTTGGGCGCCAATATCTAGTTTGTGTAGGTTCGGAAAATGTGGAAGTTAGGTGGAAGCTAAGAATTTAAAAATATAAATTTCAAGATTCATGTAGCCTAACGAGCGATTTAGGGTTTTATTTTGTCTTCCTTTTCTGCGGTCTACTAATGCTGAATTTTGAAAATTCAAAATTTTAGAAAAGCAAAGTTCGAGGTATATCGCAAAACTTTAATATTTCAAAAATATTACAGTGAAAACACCTGTACTAATTAAGAATTATCTTCGGAAGCTTCCTTACATACGTTACCAACTTTTCGAATTGGATTACACTTCAACCACACGCAAAATAAATGAAGTAAAATTCCCTAAGGCATAAATTTGAACGAAGTATATACGAAACAATGTTTTTTTTCGGCTCTCTTTCGAAACTATAATAATTTTGTACTCCGGTCGCGTAAAAGCACTGATACTTTATCGTACAAATTGAGATCATTCCAGGGGTTGTTTGATGAAATTTTCACATCCTCAAAGTGAAATTTTGTGCGCTAGACATGTTTCCTTCCATTAAGTGGTAAATAATTCACACCGATATAAAGTGGAACACGAAAGGTAACGCTTTTTGTGTAACATGTGAAATCGAGGGTTCTTCGAACACGAGTATGTCGTTGAATTTGATGGTTATGTGATTCATGATGGAAATTTCTTCTAATAAAACATTTTTCATCATTCCTTTAAAGACAACGCTATTTTAAAGATAAGTAACTTTCGGAGGTAGGAACATTTTTCTCAGTAGATTTCTGCGATATTTTCACTTCATCATTTTTAATTGCTATTATACGTAACACGATCTTATCACACTTTTATAATTGTTCAAAGCCGCCACTTTACAAAACTAGGACACGTCTAAATGCCGACGCACTTGGAGAAGACACTTAATTTCCATATCGGGAAATTAATTAATATTCTACCCAAGCGATTCTATAGTAAGATTCTCGTCATTCCGAGATTTCCATATCTTGAATTACTGATGTCTAAAAATCGTACAGAAAGTTACAACTCATTTCGTGGCATCAAATTCAGTGCTGGCTTCTCAAAAGAAAACTTTCTTCATAATAATCAGTTCGGTTGGTGAAGGGCTCTCGTATCAAAACTTTTGTAATTAAATCTTTGTTCAAAATCAAGGTAACCTATCTCGTGATTCATGGCACGTGAGGGGTGTGCGGTATTTATTCAAGAAAGCCACGAATTTCCTGTCCTACCTGCGCGGCATTTCTATTCTATAGCTTCTTTTACCTGTAAGTCTATACTACGCGTAGTAGATATCATCCACGAGATTCTTGGGCTTTTCTTTAACTCGACGGGATCCTTTTTTGATTTTAAATTCATTCGGTACATCGAAGGTACTCTCACTGTCCTGTAATTAAGGATCTTAAACGAGAGAATTTATGTCAAAGTTGTGGAAATTTTTGTTCACTTCAGCCAGTGCTAAGAACATTGTGGGTATGCCCTTGCCGTCAGGTTGTCTGGAATTTAGGGTCGAACAAATACAATACATTGGGAAGTCGAAGACATAGCTACGCACAGATGCTGAATCCTTCACTTTAATTACATTTTTTTTTTCCACGACAGATTGCTTCTTGCTTCTTCATTCGAACAAAATACTTTCGTTCGAATTAGAGGGTAGCACAGGCTTGACGAGTAATCAGATCACTAGGGCGCTCCGTCAAGCTGAAGTTGTTTTTAAGAAATGAATCAAAAACACAGAAGACCTCTTAGAGATGCTTCCGAGACGTTTGCATTGGGCCTACCCTCTGGTTTGGATTTAATTTCGGACCGCAATAAATTGCCGACGAATTTCTGCTAAGGAATAAATCTGACGGTGCAGGCTTTTAACGATGTTAGAGTCGAACTGGTTTTTTGAGGCTTTCACTTTGATTAAAGATTTTCACATGTATGCGGATCTGAGATTAGTGAATTCATTTGGAGAGTGCTTTTCCTGATTGTGTTATTTCAACTGGAAAATTTCTATTGAATTTTGGTTCTTGGAAAACTTTAAAATATTTGTGTACTGATGAATCCAACAATACTGTCCATTTCTTAAAGTCAAAATTAAGTACATTTGCTTTCTCAAGACTAAATGATTTTGGAAACATAATTGCAAAACTGCAATCTGGTTCTGTGAATAGTAATATTAAGGTTACCGTGAAATATTTTCCATATTTCAATTTTGAATAAAGATGAGACGCTGAAATTTTGTGTCAGCTATGAGCCTTTTTGGTATACTTAGATGTTAAGCTCAAATTACTTAGGTACGTAGAGGGGAGGTGTGAGGGTGAGATGTGTGGAGCGACTTAGACAAAAATTCTGCCCAAAAATCAGGGCGCAACCTTATTTTTTTATTTTTTTTTTTATAGAAGTCTTGAACGCATTTAGTGATAAGATATTGCGCAGGTTACTACTCTATTGTCAACCCGAAAAATTAATGTTTCAATTAGCCTCCTGGTTATTCTTTAGATTGTCAGTCGAATAGTAACCCACACCGCATATAAGCATTATAATATTTTTGGACTTAGTACCAATTGCGATTTTGGGTCATAGTCTGGGAAGCGGTCTAGGTCGAAATGGCAAATTGGTTATTTTGAAACAAGTCGAGTTTTTTAGAGAAATTATATAATAATAATAATTTAAGCACAACATCAGCGCATTATATAAACAACAACTAACATTATTTAGTGGTTTTTGAAAACGTAAAATTTCATTAGCTAATTTAAATGCAAAATCTATTGATGAAAACACTAATTCAAAATTTAATCAGATCCAACAGATTTGTCGGAATTAGTGTAAACGTATGCAATTCATTTTCATTCTTTGGAAGTTAAACATTCTGAAATATGTTTTTACATGATTATACAAAAGTCTCCAAGAAGTAAAAAAAATATATATCTCACATCCAACGAGATATGAAAGAATTCGTAAAAACGTATGAAACCCATTTACATTCCGAAAAAATACTCAAACAAATTTTTAGGCAATTACATTAAAAGACCGGATAAGTAAAATAAATTTATATTTCATCAGCTTGAAAGATTTGAAAAAAATTATGAAAAGATATGATTATGTTTCGGGGTTGAATCTCGAAATGTTTTGAAATTAGTTTATTAAGCGAATAATTTAACAGCTTGTACAAATAAAAACGAATTTAATGCATTATCAGACCAAAGAGAAAGGACAAAATTTATAAAAACACATACCTACATCAAACTCCTTTTGAGGTTGGATTTCGAAAAAAAAGTGAAATTGGTCTTTAAACGATTACAAGAAAATCCTGTAGAAGTAAAACCAATTTTGTAACTCATCAGATCTAAGAAATATGACGGAATTCGTAAAAAGGTATACAAAACTTTTACAGCCACTTGGGGATTGAATTTTGTAAAATCGTTAAACAGTTTTTAGGCTATTACAGAAATAGCTCGTACAAGTAATAGTGAAGGTTTTCAGCTGTTTAAAATAACGAGCATTCTGGTTATTCTTTAGTCGCATAGTAACCTACACTGCCTCTCAGTATTAAACGCGTTCCGGACTTCTACCCAAAAAATAATAAAGTTGCGACCAGACTGTTGGCAGATTTTATTATATTTTTTCGCGTATTTTTTTCAATAGAAGATTCAAAAAAAGCAAAAGAAAATTCGATCTCATTATACCCCCTCTCACCCCCAGGGGGTTTATAATAAATCAAATAATATCAAAAAATTCTTAAATAGGTTTTTCGCGTTTTTATTGCTAAGTGAATTTGATATCTCATTAAAACTAAGAAATATATCAGAATTCGTAAAAACGGATGAAACCACTTTACACCCCGTTAGTAATTGCTTATCGAAAAATTTTAAAAAAACGTTTCTAGGCGCTTATGTAAGGAGCCCGCAGAAGTAAAATTAATTTTATATCTCGAGATGTCTAAAAGATATAACCAAAGTCGTGAAAACGTCGAAAAACTATTTTCATGTACGGGAGACCGGGGACAATAGAAACATTTTCGTTTCATGATTTTTTTTCTCACGTGGCTATCGCAATTTTCTAATATATTAAAAGTGTTATAGAGAGTACATAGACTCTATTTTATATTTTAATTGTTTCGTTGACCTATAATGATAAACAAAAGAGATATTTTAAAAAATATTGAAGGCGCCGTCATGTTTCAAATATCCCCGTACCTGGGACGGTTGAAACATATACCTGGGACAATTGAAACAGCATTTAGATTAAGTGTAATATGCATTTATTGTAATCCAAAATTGTTATAATTAGTCATGCTACACCTTGATGTTAAAACTTGTTCCTCGTGAAAGACTTGTAGTTTGAGGGCTGCGAATTGAAAGTTCTGGATATATGCTTCATAAATCCAGAAAACCTATCTTCTTCAGCCATAGAATTTCGTCTTCATGTATCTTGTATGTTTAAGCGGGTCATCCCGTGTGACTGGTTTAAAAAATCGAGTTGTGCATTAATTGCATTCAAATATAGTGTAGAATATGTGGGCGAAGTAATTTTCTGATATTCGAAGCCGTTCGGAAGTTACAGGCCGTTATATTCTCTAAACTCCTTTGCTGGTTCAAATACATATAATGGTCAGTTTAGCCGCGTTTTTCTCAAAACGGGATTTTTCAAATCGGTAGACACGATATCTCGAAATCTATCGAACGAATTCCTTTGAAATTTGGTGAACTTATTCAGTACTCATGTAGACAGTTTGCAAACTAGAATAATTGTGATTCATCAAACCGTTTTTTTTTGTCGAGCTGAAGAAGTCGTAAAAAACACCAAAATTGACGATAAAGAGTTCAACCAGTTACCAAAAAATCACTTTTCAATATTTTTTGATAATCCTAGTTCTGAAACTAGTTCAAACTTCACAGATCAAAATGCCTTTTGATTTTTTTATTAGAGATAAGCGGAACGCCCTCAATCTTGTCTACCGAAAAAAAGTTTTTTTGAAAATGAGTGGCTAAGTTGCCGTATACCTCAGCAATGAGCAACAATTTCGGGCTGAAAAAATTTTAAAGTGTGCTCAAAATGTTCATAAATATTAGGTAAAAATTTCACAATTGTATCTTTATTTAGTTTGCAAAAAACAATTCCCAAGAAAAGCATAAATAAAGAGCCTTCACTCAGGATGACCCCCTTAAGGAATATTTAAAGGACAGTTGGAAGGTTAATTAGCGAATTGAAACGCGTTTCGACTGTTCCCGCTTTTATTGTTTCAATTGTCCCCGCAACACATTTTGATCTAAACACTCAATTGTTTTCTTAACCTCGTACGAACATATGAATTTAAACTATTCCAACTACTTAAAGGAAATATACTAAACTAAACAAATATTAATAATTGAAGCCTGATAGTCACGTTTTTATTCCTTTTAACACTCTTTTCGATGATGGAAAAATTTTACACAAATGGTATAAAAACATATTTTTTGATATACATATATACTTTCATTTTTGACTCTACTCAACGGTTTATTATTAGCTACCAGGAGCCAGTGGCGGTCATATTGCTTTTCCAAGAGGGAAGCCACTGACGTTCAGTAGTTACTGTAGAGAGACTAGGTGTGGTGGTTAGCCGCTAGTACAGTGAGGATGGAAATTGTACAAATGTTATGGTCGCTGAGATTCTTACTGCTTGAAAATATTAACTTTTTCATTTCCGCATCTAATAACTAATTTACATCGCCAGATTTAGGTAACTAGATTTCGGAATCTCGACAAGCATTAACATCGCTCTGAACACATTCCGTTGATATTTTTTTAATTTATCAGCTGACTATATGGTGCCAAAAATTTGAATCTGTATTGTATTATTGTAAGTCTTTAAGCAATGGAAAATTTAATAGAATAAGCAGGAACTAAAAAATACAATTATTTGATTCCAAAGCTTGATAGAAAAAAAGTTTCAAGGCTGTTTGCTTTCAGTAGAATTCGATCTCATTTTCGACAAAATTTAGAAGTACAAAATTACTTTAAAATCTCTCAAATGTATGAGAAATCTAGAATATTTTGATAGTTTTATCAAAATCTCGTAATTTCGTCAATTCTGTTCTATATTTAATCAATGTAAACCATCAGTTTTTAAGACAACTAGAAAAGTAGTGTATACAATTGTTAATAGTTTGAATTTCATACATATTTGATGAAACCGAAGATTTAGCATTGCAATCCGAAGCCTGTATCGTAACATCCAAAGACTTTTGGCCGGCTACAAAGAAATGATCACCCCAGTTATTAAGTTATCCTACAATACTTAATATGTAAGAAAATCATATTTTTCATCAATGTAATTTATTAAGTATATATACATACATATTCAATTAGTCTCCTTATTGAGCTTAGATGACTGCCACCATACCCTTACCTAGTCTACTCTCCTTATTCAAAACTTAAAAAAAGCCCGAATATTCTCTAATACTATTTTAAATTATAATAACTTCACGAGCAGTCTCTTATAGCTGATTTACATCGCAAGATTTTGGAGAGTAGATTTTGAAAACTCGAAAAGCGTGTACAACGCTCTGAAACATTTGTTTTTATGATGTCAAATTTTTTAATTTACTTTGTAAGATTTTTAAAGATTTTTTAAAGCTTGCATTACTATCAAGTAATTTCAAATATTTTAATATTTTGTACACGTAATTGTGATGAATGAAAGACAATTTCAGGGCTGTACATTAGGGTGGCTATTATTTGTATGGTGAATCTGTCCCCAAAGATTTCTATCGCGATTCAACCCAATGCAATGGTCCTAATTAGTGTAAGAACTACATGTTTTAAATTTTATCCCGATCAGATAAGGTCGTTAAAAAAATAAAAATTATTCCGAAAAAAATTTTGTTACCCTACTGTTCAGGTTTGATTTGATTGGCTTTTGAACTTCAAATTCATTCAAATTTGGGAATTTAATGGAATCTGAGAGTTTTGATTTTGCGCCAAATCGAGTTTTAAATCTTTGGATGTTAATCAGTATACAAAAAATTAATATCTGCAGTAGTATTTAGTAGTTACTGAAAATACTCTCAATTATCTCATAGATAAGTTACAATACAAGACTTCAAACTGGATTTGCCGAAATCTAGTGATTTCGACAAAACTGTGAAGATATACTGGATTACCCATACATATGAATAAATTTGAAATCTACTCCAGGACTAGTTTTTGTGAAAATAAAGGTGCTACCTGTGCTAAATCAATGCTGCCGATTCAATAGTATCGTGTTCGTACTCTATAAAAAACTTAAATAGCTTAAATTCAATATTGGGCACTTACATAATATAAATATACTTCAAATATATAAATATACTTCAAACACTTCTGATAAGGAGAGAAGTGTTTGAAGTATATTTATATTCGAAATTTAATTACTTTTCCATTGAAATATTTTAAATTAGTAGTCTTATTTTCGATTAGGAGACAAAAGAAAATTAAAGAAAGACATTAGGGGAAATCAGATTTACTTACATTGTGGGCACAATACGAGTATACTTTAATAAGTGTATCTAATAGTTTAATATAATGTTTCTTTTAAGCAGATGAGATAACATAAATCAACGTTGGTTGAAAAATTTTTTAGGGGGGGGGGGCCATGGCCCCACCTCTATGACCGCCACTGCCAGGGGCATTTAGAGACGCTTCGTTTGACACTTTGAAGCTTAATTTAAACCAAGGATTGCGTTCATTATGACAATTGTTTCTATTGTCCCTTGTTTCTACTGTCGCCGGTCTCCCCTACATGTTTTTTGCTTTAATTACTCTAGTAGCACATCAACATTTACGTACTAAGTTTCTATTTTCTAGCATAAGCCGTTTCTGAGATAAAAAAACCACAACCACCCCAACCCCAGTACCAAGCCATCCCTAAAAAAAATTTTTTTTTCTAAGTTACCTCCATAGTGGCTCTATATAGCCGTAAATTTTCTATGGCTTAAGGTTTTTGAGAAATTAAAGTCAGAACTCATTTCTTTTCACACCCTCCGACCATCACCCCCCTTTACCAGCACGCCTTTCACCAGCACCCTCAAAATTTTCTATGCTAGAAGTCAACTGGGCCTTTTTCTTGTAAAATTTTTAAGATCATATCTGGTACGGTTCCTAAGATATAAAAATTTAATTATTCCTTAAATGGCTATCCCTCACTTTCGTGTTCCACCATCCCATTAAAATTTTTAATTTCGATTGACTCCACTTGTAATCCTATATACTCAAACCAAATTTTATCTTCCTGGTGTGATTGGTTCGGAAGATATTGAAATCCAAAGTTTTTTACACCCCAATCTTACGCCCCAAGTCCCCACTTCAAAATTTTAGCCTTTGTCTAATACCCTAGCATCCCTTAAAATAACTATACAATTTTTAACATTCTGCCATCAACCGATCGGAAGTGAGTGATTTCAGAATATTTCAATCCCAGCTTGCATTTCGGATGCATTGTCTTCCCCTCCCCACTCCCACATCCCTTAAGTTTCAGCCTCCTAGAATAAGTGGTTCTCGAGATCTAGAAACCAAAATATTTCATCTAAAACGCTCCCCGTACTCCCTCACCAACTCAAAAGATACCACTTGTAGTGGTTTGAAAATTCTGCCCACGGATAGATAGACATTGTTTTTTGCCTTTTTTGGGGTGAAAATACAAAATTTTAGGGTAGCAAATTTTTTTGAAATTTCAGGTCGATCACAATACTTTCTTATTAAAAAATAATAAATTAAAATTAAAAGCTAAATTAAACTAACAAATATATGGGGCGCAAAATTTAATAGAACTCTTCCTTGTGCAATTCAAATTAATTAATATTCGAATCAAAAAAATTAAATAGATAAAAGTTGAATTTAAGAAAATTGAAACCTATAAACTAAACTCAGAGACTTTTATCTACGCTATTGAATAAACAGTTACATTTATTGTGTTTAATTAACAATGATTTCTTTATTGAATAATGTATAAACAAGTTCTGTTTGTTCGTAAACAGCTCGTTTTGGGGATTATGTCTTAATGAGTCAATCGTTTTTCAGTCACGATACGCCATATTAAACAAATCTTTGGCAGAAACTCATAAAAACCAAACAAATATTACATCAAGCTTTGATTTCCGGCTACCGTGCGTGTGGTACTAACTTTTATCATTAAACATAAAAACCGATACAAATACAACTGTTTGAAATTACTTTCCTTTTCTCCCTCATTTTCACCATTTTTTTTAATAGGTACTAAAACATCCAGAGCTAACCTCTGACCTCCGATTACCGACGGTTGATAAATCCGTCACAAAAGTTTTTATTATAGCGAGACATCCAAAGAGAAGGAAATCAAAAAGTTCCCTTCATTTAGGGGTTGGGTGGATTCGGCTATGGCTTAACTCTGGATTTCGAATGAAATGGAGTTTAATCACCAAAAGCCTTTGAGCTTCAAAGGTATTGGGTGTATTGTGGACATTCCTTTGCAATAAAATACCTTCGGCATACATACAATGTGACGCGATTTTCTTTTCATTTCGTCCATCAAAATTAAAGCTAAATGGCTAAATGGAACGAATCTTTTTTTGAATCAGTCCAATAAAATGCAGACCATTAAATTAACAGAATTTAATAGAAATTTGGGAAATTACCTAGCCATGAAAAAATCCACTAAAATGTTGAATAGTTAAAAATCTTTAATGGACAATTTCCCACTCAAAATCCGAAAGATTGAAATAGCGTGGATAGATATTTTAAGTGTCAGTCGAGTTCATTCTCCAAAATTTGAGCAGTAGAAACCTGCAAAATCAGAGCACGTAATCAAGGATCATAATAGTATAATTAACGAAATAAAATTTTTTTTTAAAGTGCAGTGTACTTACCTTTCAGTTTAATATCGAACTATAAATGAAAAGCTCCAAAAATAAAAAAACTTATTTCACATTCGAAATACATCAACAACTTTTTACGGGAAAAAATCTTTCCATGTTGCTTCAATCAAATTCAATCCATCCCATCACGGGAAGGAAACTCCAATTGTCCAACTACCCTGCCAAACGATTCAGCAAAGAATTTGATTCCGGACGATAGATACGTGTGCACTGCAGCGGCTATTTACATTACAATTGACATTACAAATGCTACCAAAAATAGTCGATAACAAAGAAGTCTTTGAGCCCAAACAAATGCATACAGGAGCAGAGTTCATAAATATACTGTAAAAAAATCACAGTGCAAATCCATCTCAAATAAAATTATGCTAAATTGGCGCCCAACGTGGGTGTAATTCGACAAAGTGGATTAATCCATAAATTTAATCAATTATAACTTTCTACGATGCGTTGTAAATAAGGACTTCACTTCAAAATATTTAACGAAAAAGAAAACTTTCATGTAATCAATCCGGTCGATGATCAAAATGTTGCCAGGAGATCCATTTTACAATACTAAACTCCGAGAACACCAATAACTCTTTTTTTAAATAATAAAAACACGTAAATACCTGAACAAATCACAAAAATAAATTAGTTTTCGAAACAAAATAAAAAATACTTCATTATTAAAATAATAATGTAATATTGAGAGCGTAAATTAACAGAGAAAGTAGATTTCAAATTGTTTTTACTTTTATATTTTTATTATTATATTATTTTACCAGTAACAAGTTTTTAGTTAATAGTTTACATGTTCTTCTCCCAAACATTTAAATCTTATTTACATTTATATTTATTTATTTTAATTATTTATATATTTTTTCATTTATGAAATAAATTTTGAATAGAACATTCGCACATACATTGAACAATTTATTTATTTTCTTTATCTATTTTTATATCATGAATTTGAATTTTACTTAGTCTAATTTTATTTTAACATTTTCTTTTTAAGTTTATAGTTCTTTCGAATTAAGTTATTGTTTTTATTTCAAATATTATTTTAAAACACAAATTGTTTAACATATTTTTTATTCACATTTATTTTATCTTAATTATATTACAGCATGTTTTACATTTAAACCTTAATTACATTTTTTTTAATGAAATGCAGAGAGATAGTGCGATAGCATCAACTTCAGAATTATTTTATTAAATTTGAATTATTAACATAGTCAAGATGTTAATTGAAGTTTATATTTGTTCTTTACAATTGTTGATATTTACAAAAAAAAAATCCATTCCTTAGTTTCATGAAAGGTTCAGGGCTCATGAACCCGATATGAAAAAGAACTGGATTCATTACGCAATTTTTGCCACAGTTTTTTTATTTATTTATCGAACGGAAATTTTACTTCAAATTGTAGGAAAATTTTTGAAGTAAAATTTCAACATTTGTTTTAATTTGTTTTAGAAAATAAATCCTATTGTATAATAGTTTGGAACTACATTTAAATACTACCTAAGAGATAACTACAATTGAAAAGTTATTAATTTTGTATATAATTATTTATTTTTTTTGGTATTTATTCTCGTTTTTGTGTTGAAATTTGAAACTTTTAATAATTTGCATTATTTTTTTTTTATAATATATAAACATATTTTCTATACATATCACAATGTAATTATTTTGAGTTTTTAAACTTTTCAATATATTCGTCTGTTGCATTAGCTAAGTAATATCCCTGTTATAACTTTTTGTTTCAATGTTTTTTATTCACTTTTTTTTGTTACAATTAATTAAGAAAATTTTTCAAGTTTTTTTTTTATTTATTTTTACAAAGTTGTAGTTATATACCGAAATTATAATGATATTTTATTTCTATAAATTTAAAATAAAGTTTACACTTTTTTCGATCGGCTGTGTCGTTTTTTGGAAGGAAAAGTTACGGTGCAGTTGGCTGTGTGCAATTTTTCCGCAGATTGATAAATTTTACACTGAAAAGTTGAGATATTTTGTGTTTGTTTTTTGAAGAATTTTTTACCAGCCATAACAATGACATGCTTTTTTTTCAGTTCGAATATTTTCAATTGAATTATGGTTATGATAATAAATTAACGGAAATTTAATTTTATTTTTTTATTTTATTTTTAAAAATAATTAAATATACATAAATATACAAAAATTATTAAAAGCGCTAGTGACTAGGACCTTCGGCTTTAATTTTAACAATGAACAGATTTTTAGAAAAGATGCTATCTAAATTCGGTTTAAAAATATTTTATTAAATGATGAAACCTGGCGAGTATTCAATTCGCTATCATGTGTAAAACTAAAAAATCGCATTCATTAAAAATATCACATCTGCATCAGGACATTTCAGAATTCGTATCAAAAGATCATGTATGAAATCTACCGTAATTAATCACCATATGTGATTGTGAAATTGGACAAAAAATGCATCCCGTGGGTGGGTTTCCATGATATTGGAAAGAAATTGCAAGAAATTGGGGTAATTATAATGAAGGTTAGGATACAAAGACAACCAATTCTGATAGTTCTCTATGAAGTACTCCCATTTCCGATTTTATTAAATTCCACGAACGCAAAAATCATGCTTCAATTTTATTGTATTAGTTCCGTTCCACGTACTTGTTGTAGTTGACCTGGACAATCCAGAGGATAAAAGCAGGGCTCCTACTATACTTGAAATTTTCATTTTGTGAATTGAAGTGCTGTTCCGCTTTGTACCAAGTACATCAAATTCTTACAGATTCAATAAAATGCATGCTTTTGAGAAAATTCAGCATAAGCTCTTATGAATTCATTCCTTTGAGAAATACTTTAGATGCATACAATATTCCTACAATAACTCCTTAGATATTGATACTTAGGAATGTCAAAATCTCTGTTATTTAATCAAAAAAAATTGACAATTGTCTATAGTCAATAACTTTATTATTTTTCGGGATAAATTCTGGGTAGCGGTTGAGGTCGAGTTGCGACAGAAGTATTAAAAAACTGAATTCAGTTTTTAGGCGATACCATAAAACTAATTGCTACCTCATCAGATTTAAGTCTTATGACGAAACATGTGAAAACATATACAACCCCTTTACACTGCCTTCGAAAAATCGCCAAATGAGTTTTTGAGCGATTACATAAAAAGATTGCAGAAGTAAAAATCAATTAGAAATCTCAGCAGACCTAAAAATTTGTGAAAACGTGAAAATAAAATTCAATTCGAAATCTTATCAGACCTAAGAGATATGACGGAATTCGTAAAAATACACACAACTCGTTTACACCATGTTTGATGTTGAATAGTAAAAAAATCATGAAAATTGCTTCTTGGCGAATACTTAGAAAGCTCGTGGAAGTGAAAATTTATGTCATTTCTAGTGAGATGTAAAGGATGTGGCGGAATTCGTGAAAATTATGCAACTCAATTACTACGTCTTAGCGGTTGAATTTAAAATAAAATCTTCATAGCCTTCCCAGGCGTTTATTTGAAGAAGAAGTTAAAGCCAAATTAATTCAATATCTGAGGAAACCTAAAAAATGTGACAAAATTCGTAAAAAAATATGTTTCACATTTTCACTAATAAATTTGTTGCCCAACCTCGGAGCACCAATGGATACATTAAATTTTTGTTTACCTAAATTGCTATGCATATTTTAGGTATATGCATAGCAATTTAGGTAAAGTTTAAACTTTTTAGGATAAACCGTTCCTGAGATTGGAAAACACCGTCACCCCGTACCATACAACCCATATTAGAAATTATATCTTTAAAACGTGCCACCCTTATATCTCTATGTAAGCTCCATATTTCAGCTAACCATCACTAGCACCAGATAAAAAAATTTTAACTTTTCTTTTCACCCTACCTACTCATGAATTATCCTGAACAGTTCAGAATCCAATATTGAATCGGTGCATTGATCTTTTTACACGAAGTGAATTATGGATTTAATCACAAGATTTGGAACGTATAAGGACCTCCACTAAAACTTGCACAATCTCTCCTATCACCTGTTATGCAGCCTTAATGACTACATGAACAAATATTCATTTATCTACCTGTTCATTTTAGAAGTTCACTTTCTATATTCATTAGCATTCTCAGCTATTGAGCCATTTGTGTAGGATACATCAGAATGCAGTTTGAAGGCATGCATCCGATCGATTCATGTAGGATGGTAAACCTTTATATCTTTTTGTTTGACATAAGATTTAAGGCAAAAATCATCATTCAGAAAAATCTACCGACTTCTCGCATTAAAATGTCATTAAATTAGGTGGTTATACCTTTTGCACCGAAACAATAGAACTGTGTAAGGAACGTAACATTTTTCATGAATTGTTATCTGGAATATAGACTTTAAAAATATAAACACCCTTCCGGATAGCTACCATAGCAATGTCTTTGAAAATTTCTGTTTATCTATCGAGTGGAAAGCATACGAACCGTGCAGATTGTAGATGGTGGAGGACGGTCTCAATATCCCGATTTACTGCGGCCTCAGTGGGCCTATTGTGATTGTCCTCTCTGATTATAACTCACTCAGGACGGTTATATCAATAAATTACTTTATTATTTTTTAATAATAAAGTATTTTAATATGCCCTTGAGTGAGTTAGACATGAGTTCCAATGGTGTTAGGAAATAATGTCCTAGAAGTTTGAGTCTTCTGTGTGCGAGTTCTTTGCAATGGCATAGAACGTGCTCTGCAATTTCCTCGTCTTTTTCACACAATCTGCAAATATTGTCTGAAACCAGTCCAATCGTATTCAGATGCTTTTTAAGCTTACAGTGTCCTGTAATTAGCGCGATCAAGCGCCAAACTTTATTCCGGCTCAATTTGAGCAAATCGGGGTTCGTTTCTTTGAGTGGCCTTCCAAGAACAGTTTGGACTGTCTGGACCCCACCACCCTTATCCAGTGGAGGTCAGCTTGGATGTTAATCCAGTCCAACAGTCTTTCTTTTGCCGCAGCTGTTTGGCATTCCACAGGAAGGCACTGGTTCTGTGAATTTTAAGTCAGCTCCCTTTTTCGCTAACTGGTCCTTAGACTCGTTACCTACAATATCACTATGCCCAGGAAACCATACCAGTTTGACTGTATTTGAGTTCGCTATAGCGAACTTAAGAAACTATAGTTTCTTAAGTTCTTGTAAGCAATCCCACACTAAGTGCGATCTAAAGAAAAATGCTGGTAGAGCTGTCAGAGAGAATGTAGATCTTGTAACTCTTCTAGGTATGACATTATCCGAAATCGGAATGCTGAGAATAGGGTCGCTCTCAAGCTCTCTCACAAGGTCTGTGGAGGCTATTTTCTTCGCTTCCTTATCCTCAGAAGTTAGAAGTCGGTACGTCATGAGCCTGGCTTCTTTTTGTACATACAGGTGTAAAGGTGAAAGATTTAGAATCACCTCAAGTGCTGCAGCAGGAGTGGTTTACATTGCCCCAGAGATAGTTGTACAAGCCAACCTTTGCAGTTTGCTTAGCTGGGTCTGTGCAATTATATGTAAAGTTTTGCGCCACCATTCAGATGACGCATAAGTGATTACTAGTCTGACTATTGCCGTATATATCCAGTGAGCAATATTGAGTTTTAAACCCCAAGTTTTACCAAGAAGGTTTCTGCAGGTCCAAAGAGAGATCCTAGCTTTCTCAGTAATGCGTTTAATGTGCAGTTCATCTTAGCATCTAAGGTTACCCCCAGATATTTGACCTCACTGGAAAATGCGATCCTTTAACCGGAGAGCATTGGGCATTTAAGTTTGCTCCCGTTCCTCCTATTCGTGAAAACAACTATAGTCGTCTTTTTTGGGTTGGCGCTTAACCCAGTTTCCGTGCACCAGAGTGCTACCATGTATAGTCCTCTCTGCAATATGTTTGAGATGGTGTCTTCAAATTTGCCTCGTACTAGGATGGTTATGTCGTCGGCGTAGCCTATGGCATCTATACCAGATGTGCTAAGTCTGTTTAGTAATTTATCGACCGCAATTGACCAGATTAATGGTGATAGCACTCCTCCCTGTGGGCAGCCTTTTGAAGCCGTGATTGTAAGTGTTTCATTTGCTAGTGAAGATGTTATAACTCGTTTTGCTAGCATGAACCTTATCCAACTGCAGGTGTTGGCATCTATACCCCGCTCCTGGACGGAATTGTAAATGAATTGGTATACGAACCTTACATTTGCCATAAGCTTTTAACTGGGATACGAACGAAATAAATGTAACAATCTATTCGAATTGCTACCATAAAAAATGTCTACGGAAAATTTGGGGCTCTATCTTGCCAAGATTGTAGTTTGAAAAATTTGAATCTTTTTGACTCGCGGGCTTGATTTGACGACTTACTGAGTTATGGCTCATACTTCCATGATAGTATTGATATTTTTTATATTATATATTTCGAGTGTTTGGCCGATAGACAAATACCTTTTATGCCAAAATCTGCAGCCTTGCGGTGTAAAATAAAATGATTTAATTGGACTTGGAAAAGTTATAGAAGAGTTCGGCCCTACAACCGATTTGGGACTTATCGCCATGAAAGTCTAAATTAGAATTAAAGTCCCCATTTTCCATAGTAAAAATATACTTTCATAAAATATTTTTAAGTTACACGCCTATTGATACTTTAATCATTCAAAATTGCCACTTAGGTATCAGACACAAATCCAGAAGATCATGCCAAGAAAACTGACTCCTGACCAAAACTTCTGCATTGAAAATCTCGTCATCGATTGTGGAGAGTACCTGATTATACGACATACGATAATTAGACAACATACAAACACTAAAAATGTACAATCCATTTGTAAATAATCCTAACAACTTGCCAACTTAGGCGACATTGTCAAAACTATTCTGAGCTGACATAAGCACTTTTAATCCCTATTTTTCGCAGGACTTATCACAAGTCCCACTAGAATGACATTCGAAAAAAGTGAAGCCACAACAAATCCTTGCGGACAGGCACATACAACATTCCTCCATTAATTCTCATCTACACTTCTCACTAATGCGCTCCTGCAAAAAAAAGTAATTTGAGTGATTTTAAAAAGAAAGTTATTCAAAAATGTTCTCTGTTAAATATATATATATTGAGACAGAGAGTTTCAACTATCTAACACAAGCGGTTTAGGACATATTTAAGTCTACTATACCTCCACTCCGTCGGTTGTTGAAAAACATTTTTAAGAAAGATTACCTGTAACGGTTTTCAACTTTTAAATATCGGCTGTTCTTAAAATATGAAAATGTTAGAATTTTTTTAATCGCTCTGCATTTTTTCATCACTCATTCTACTATCAATCTTCACTGGAAAAATTGTTTGAATAGACAAATAGGTGACTTACCAAAGGATTCTTAAGATGTTAACTAAATCCACTATGCCATTTCACATTTTTATTCCAGTCCCAAAACAATATTCTGAATTTATATTAGTGGCTGCAATAATCGATAGCCCGAACCCATGCAGGCCACTTGTTATTACCAAAATATATTTTTTTACCAGAAGACTACTTAACATGTGTATTTTGAAAGTTTCAATATTCTAGTTTAAGCGATTTATAATAATGTTCCACTATGAGTTTGGATATACTCGCCACTAACCCCTCTAAAAGATTCATTTTTAAAATTTACCTCTAAACAATTATTATGAAAAAATCGAAGAAAATAAAGATAAATATCATCCTGAAAATATCTATTCGAAAAAACTGTGCCTGAAATGGTTTTATATTGTGAAATTTATTGAATATTTTTTGATTTAGTTCGAAAAAAGCATGATCAACTATTAGAAATCTAAATTATGCTTTCACAGCCTTCGACTGAAACCTATTATATATGAAAATAAACTAAACAGGATGAATGGAAATACGATTAAAATTTATGGAGTAAATAAAAAAGTCCAACTATCGACTAAATCTAGAATTTTACACGTTAAAAAACTGAAATTAAAATGTTATTAAAATTTTACTTTATTATTAATAATTTTTTTTTTTAATAATAAAGTACTTTTTGTTGTTTTATTTCAAACCGAAATTGCATGTCGTTGTCTAGCACTACTCAAGCTACTATCGTCCGAATTAATCGAATCACTAACTTGCTATAAACTGGTGTCAATTACACCGCACTTATCCGTATCAGTCGCAAGATTAAATGTAACACCGATGGGATTGTGTGTATTGATTTTATTATTGTTTGCTACTTGTAAGCTTTCGATGTTATTTGGCACATTTTGATCGACAAACGGCAGACTACAATTCAATGCAACACCATCGATCTTTGTAAATATACTGGAAATGTTGACTGTTTGTGTTGCCATTTCGGTGAATTTTAGCTTACCATTTTCAGCTGTATAAACAATAGTGAGAAGAAAACAATTTATTTAGTAGAAAGTACATACTATTCGGAAATTTCAATATTTTGCGTTAGCACACTCATACGTTGATTACTTAGCTCGTGTGTATTTAATATTTTAACAATTGTTGATATTTATTCAATAGCTTTCAAACAAATAAAAGAAGTCAACTAAAAAACGAAAAATAACGAAAAGTTTTTAAATTTAACGCAACGACTTTATATTACAGAAATTAAAATATCACATTTTTTTACAAAACTTAACAATTTTTCAGCATTGTTCATGGAAATTGTGTGAATTATTTCCGCTATTTTGATTTTTTTTGGAAAATTTTACTCTTGATTTTTTTATTAGGCAGAGTAAACTTTGCAAAAAATAATTTCAGAAAGAATTGCAAAGAACTATTTTTGAAGTGTTTTCACATTTTAGGAGTAGTACACCTCATCGCTTCAAAAAATATGTTCAGTCCGTCTGTATTCCGTACGCTATCCGCTATACGCAAAATTCTATTTTTTTAGGTTAGGGATGTGAATCAATCGATTTTAATTGTGATTTGTATTTACTAAGTTAGTTCGAATTATATTACTTAAAATCTGCGACCCGGGACTATAAAAACTCCAAAATTCGTTAACCTAAAGGAAATGATCATTAAATTAGAAGTTTTGGCACAGGACCTGTCGAATAGGTTAATTGGTAGGTCCTTCCTATGGGCTGGCTGCAGAATACACTTACAGTCAGTCCTGCTTTGCAACTGAACTGTAGCTCATGGGCCCCTAACCAAAAGCAACAGCAAGAACAGTAACTATCTCAGATACGGACGTTTTAAACGGCAACTACTTTTGACAATCAAAAGACTATTGTCCAGTATCGTGTCTTGTGAAGGAGCACTGTTGCTGACATATCCCCAATTGGGTGAAGAACCCAAGAACATTACGTTCCAAAACTTAAAAATTCTTAGGAAAAAATTATGTGTTGCTCCAATTTGTACTAAGGATCCTTGATTCATTGCTGTATCTTAAGCACTCTCAAAGTTATCTTTCCTTAATTATAACCATTTGAACATTTGAACAATCCCTTTTTATTTTATTATTTTTTAATAATAAAGTATTGTGATCGACCTGAAATTTCAAAAAAATTTGATGTCCTGAAATATTGTATTTTTACGTTTTAGGACTAGTAGACCCCAAAAAAGCAAAAAAAAATGTCCGTCTGTCCGCCGTAGAAGCCGTACAACGTATGCAGTACGCAAAACCGTTTGAAGGTTGGTAGCTCTCAAACCCCTTGAGATATTAAGCTGAAATTTTTATGGTAGGTAAAATGGGTGAACGCCTACGAGTGGTAGGTAGGAGGGGGGATCATTTTAGATGAAAAAATTTGGTTTGTAGATCTCAGGAACCATTTTTGCTAGAATGCTGAAAATTTGAACTTATGTAGTACTATGATAGTGGACCCATTTGCAAAAAAATGGTTGATAGGGATCGAGGGGTGTGCGAGTGGGTGAAAAATGCATCCAAAATGCTTGAAAGCTGGGATTGAAACATTCTATGTATGTAAACGTAGGTTACTATGCGACTGAAAACCTAAGGAATAACCAGGAGGCTAGTTGAAACGTTATTTTTTAGGTTGTCAGTCGCATAGTAACCTACACCACATCTCAGCATTAAACACGTTTCGGATTTCTACCCATAAAATAATAAAGTTGCGCCGATTTTTTAATTAAGTGCAGTTACGAAGAAAAAATATGTGCAACAAAATTTAGTATACCCGTACTTCAGATAGATCGCTTCTTAGATGCACAAATTGGAGGACGCGGACGCTGAATCGAAATGACTTCAGACAATGTATCCTGCAGTCCCTGGCCCGATTTGGGCTGTCGCGCCATTGATGATGATGGTACTTCAGATATTATGCTGCTGTACTTAAATTACACTTCCTCCAAATTTTACGCCGCTCTTAACATCGTCCATCCCATCATGACGTTGAAAGGATATGTCCCATCATAATGTCGAAATGAGTCCAAAGATTGGGACTAGATCAAATTCCCCACACTCCTCTCGCAAAATAGTTTACAGAAAGATCCTTAACCTTTCGCTTAAGTTATGGCGAACCCAATGCTTTTCTCTGAACAAAATAGCATAGGTGTGAAAAATAACAATACATTTTTTCCTTAACTTACTTACTATTGTAGATTAATTTGAATTAAATTGCAATTTTACTTTATTATTTTAATAATAAAGTATTGTTTCTATTGCGAATGAAGAATATAAAATTTTTCCGATCAAAATATTTGGATAAGATTTTATTCGAAAACGGCAATCCTTATGACCGTTTAATAACTTTCTGATGTTTGATCAAATCTATCTTTACTAAAAAAAAGTGTCCTCAAAGTGATGAAATGGCTTTAGTTAAATGTGAGAACTTTTAAAGTAGTTAAGCTAAAAGGCTAAACTTTGCCTATAGTTGAAGGTAACTAAATGGACCTAATAATAGCTAGAAAAAATAGGCAATGATTCCATTTTAAAAATAAATGTCTATAAAACAATTTTATTTTTATAGAATTGTTACAAAAACGGCAGTAAATGAACAAAAGTAACAAAAGTAATTCTAAGAGCCATATTTTTACCTTCAGCCGTAAAAAAACGCCAGCTAGTTTAATAAAGGAGTCCGAAACGCCATACGAAATAAAAATAAACAAAATTACCCGGCAAACTATAGTTGTTTTCAATTATTAATATTAATAACAGAAATGGAAAAAATTGCTTCAAAACAACATATCTTAAAAATGGTACCAAAATGAGTCATGTTTGTACACGTGATTTACTCAGTTTTTGAGCAATGCTACATATGTCCTACTCTCAACTTTATGAAAGTAGATCCTTTATAAAGCCCATAGAAGAAAAGGCGAATTTAATAACATTATGTTCGTCGAAATTCGTGAAAACGTATACAACTATTTTAAATCTCCTTGAATACTAAAAAGTCCGGAAAAAAATTCTAGGGGCTTATAAGAAGATTCTGAGAAATTAAAGTCAATTCGACTCATGGCCATTTTTTCAACTCACCTTCGTGCGTCAATGTACAGAAAAAAAATATTTTTTTGCTTAAATTTATTCTCGAAAAGTATAAGTGGTACTATAAAAAAAAATTTCTAGGATACCCCTATAGTGACTGGCCCTGTACTGAAGTAAAGATGCTGTTACACGAGCGATTAAACTTTCTCAATTTACAATTATAATCGTCAATTTTGACGTCACGAAAATATGAAGCAATACACAGCAACAGTAGCTACAACAGGCGATGTGGATCAACTTTTCATAAACTTGTTGCTGAATTATGATGAGCGATATTGACCAATATCTAGCAATTCGGCAATAAGGGCCTACACGACCAATTCAGTCTATGAACAACACGAAAGCAAACTTTATAAACAAATCTAAATCTGCAAAACTCAAAACAAAACTTGACAATTAAATCACCGAACGAGGACAATTGCTAGGAATTTTCCAAGTTAGTGGAAATGCAGCAACCGTAGCGCGAGCAATAGCAGCAATCTGTGAAAACATTGCCACATTGCCGAAATATTGCCACACCTAGCATGATATTGCTCTGTATTGCTTCATTAATCGCTCCACTAGTTTTGAAAATAGTCGTCGGGCAATCAATTGCTTGAAAAATTGCTCGTGTCAGAGCACCTTAAAAGAATTAAAGCGTCTCCTTAGTGGTTATCGAGAAATATAAATCAAAACTTTTTTGTATTCTACACTCTTTTACCTCGCTATTAAAATTTATGTCTTTACTGGGGTTAACTGGACCCAACTTCTGTATAAATTCCAAAATTTAAGCTAGACTAGTTCCTGATATAAAGGAGTTATTATTCACTCACTTCCGGACTCTAAGCCGTCATTAATAAATTTATGTTTTAATACTCCTCAAACTAAATGAAAGTTTAAAGTTTTCAACTTGCTCTAGAGAATTTCTAAATCTTTATTGACTTTGCTTTAACTCTTCAGCCTCAACAGCGGCCCCAGTCTATTCCTTGTGAAAGTTTTACGGATTCTTGAGATTTAAAAAAATCATTTATTGAAAACCTTTTTCGTTCGGTTTACTGTCGAAAAAAACCTACAATATATATACCGGCCTACTATCTTCATAAGGACAAAATTTAGTTGTTTTTGAAATTCTCAACTTTGTGATATTAGAATGCGATAGAGTTTTAATGCCTTTGAAGTAATATCACAGTGAAACCATATTCGTCTAATTGAGGAGCAATTATGCCGTGATTTAATCAAAAATTTGGACAAACGGGTCGAGGTGTGCCGTAGGAGCCGTGGCAAGCAGTTGAGTGAAGTTCTTTTTCATACTTTATTGTCATGGATCAAAAAACATTTTTTAATAAAAATTTCATTAACTCCATCATCCACTTGTTTTAATTTTGATTTAACTTCAGAACGAGTTATTGTAACACCCTTTAAGAGGGAGTTTTAATGTCTTTCAAGTAATATCACAGTGAAATACAGTCTGGAGGAATAAGGTAGGTTTAAGCTTGTGGATGTCTGGAAATCAGCTCAGTATTAGTACATGGAACTGATCAGAAGACACAATATAATGCTTCTTTAATTTAACACTAAACCTACCACGACGGGTCTAATGACCCATTTTAAACTTTTTGTCAGAATTTCTTCTAAATAACATTATCGGATTTTTGAATTTAATAAATAAATATTTTTGAATCGTTATTTGGAAAAATTGCTTAATTCATGTACCAAATTGTGATACATTTTTCACTATACATAGTATAATATATATATAAAATTTTAAAGACGGGTCACTTGACCCGCTGTGGTAGGAATAGGTATACATGAAGTATCGGTAGGTTTAGTGTTAAGACTCTATGTGAATGTGGATTGTGCCTATAGTCCTTCAACAAAAATATCGACAAACAGCCAGATAAGAATTTCAGTGGCAGCATATCGGACCAAGCTTTTCCACTTAAATTTTTACCTGTTACACTTAATCACTTGGTGTTAGTTAATCGAAAAATACGTAAAGAGTCTGTCTTCATAAACCGCTGTTATATCGAAAAATTAAAATAAGACTGTACAGTATTAAATTAAAATACGAGTACTAAAAAATTTTAGGGGTCATAAGTTTTTATTTGAACAATTTTACTGAACCTCTTGAATTACTTAAAATTTTATTATATCGTCATTAAAACAAAAACTAAGGCGTAGAATCAACAACGTCATATTGTAATCAAGGATAATAATAATATCATAATATAATGAAGACTTTACGAATAATCATTTGAAAAAAATATACTTTTTCACGCAGATGTGCACTAACGCAAAAAGTTACATACTGTAATTTAATTTCCCGATTAAAGTCAAAATTAATAGGTGAAGTTACCTGTTTCGCTTGTTGGTGATTGCATGTGTTTCTGCATTTTTTCATCCTGGTTGCAGGTGGCTGCCGTAACCATTATAGGGGCCATCATTGAGGATGGTCCAGTTCCAGTTCCCCGATTAATAGCACTGTACCGGGCTGGCATCATACTTTGTCGAACATTACGTTCCGGGCGGATTAAAATTATATACAGCTGCCCGGAGAGAAAGAATATGTTGCGAAATTAGCTTATAAAAATACCATTATTTGTACAGATTAAAAAGAATTATTGCAATTCAAGGCTTGTTTCTACGTCACACAGAAATTTTCCTTAATCTTTGCCCCTTGTATCGATAAAAACAGATCGAAGAAAAAAGAAAATTTTCAAGGAACAAAATTCGATAATTGAACTAAAAGAAATGTGAGAGGAAATTTTTAGTTAAGGACTTAATTTATTAACTCGATAAAAAGTACGTCAGACAGAAAGAAGCCAGCCACGAGATAATTTCAATACAATGGAAGAATTTCTTGCTAAAAGATTTCCTAAAGAAGTTACAAAGAAGTTGTAATTCGATTGAGTTTATTGCCAGGCCAACATTTCGGTACGGAATTTCACATAAGGAGAATTTATTTGTAAGATGTTTACCCTTTTCTCTGGCTGATGGTTCTATAACTTTGGTGGAAATAATTGGGTTTTCTCAAGTTGATACAACAATAATACTTCGCAGTGATCAGAACTGAGAACTCTTGAAAAGAATGTGAAACGAATATGGGCCCTTTAGCCAATTAAAATCATTTCGTTCCGAAACCAAAATCTGATTGTGTTATTAGCCTAAAAACCTTTATAAACTAAAAAACTTTTTTCAATATTTCAAAAAGGTAAATATGGCCGCTATTTTCTTATTAAATTATTGGTGAAAGTGTAAGATGCTGTTATAGTCGGGATGCAACAGAATTCGTTACATGATCCACACTTTCTATGGATGAATAGTTAATATTATACCACTCGGGGGTTGAGCAATAGGCTAACAACTTATCCCCGAAAAAATCCGCAGATTTGTGAAGCATCGATGGAAAGCTTAGATCAATGGAAAGGGCGATACTGTCCCAAAAAAATACAACTGATAATCATTTGCTGACATGGAAATTCACAATTGGAAAAAATAAAAAAAAATGTTTATTATTAGTATCATTTATTTATTTGATGTCGGAGCCAATAGAAGCCTTTCTGCTTCTCGAACCACGACCTAAGTGGTCTTGTGTTCCTGGCTCTTAACCACTTCCTAGGCCTTATCTATTCCCTTAAGAAAGGAGATAATTTTCCTGGGGGTGTCTTCGACAAGTCTTCATAGGTGAGAGTAAATCCACCAAGAGTCTGCCTTTTTGATCTGGCCAATACATCACAATCACACAGAATGTGTACCGTAGTTTCAGATTTGGTTTCACAGAATCGACATGCATCTAGTGATACTTTACCGATGATCTTAAGGTCATAATTAAGGAAATAATGTCCTGAAAAATATCCCATTATAACCCTAGCGTTATACCTGCTTAATGAAAGGAATTCCGACGCTCTACTACTTGAGACTGCCTAAGTCCGGAAAGCGAGTTCAAATAATCTTGCACCTGAAGATTTACCCACTTTAAAATACCATCCTTAATAAAGCCTTTACCTACTCCATAGAATGGTTTCGGGCCAATCATTGGTGAATTGACGCCCCGCTTAGCTAGCTGGTCAGCCGATTCGTTTCCCACATTAAGGTTAGACTGTTATGATGTGCCAGCTCTTTAAGAAGAGTATAACAGTCCCACACAAGCCTAGAGTGGAAACAACAAGATTTCAGCGCTAGCAGTGCCACTTGGCTGTCAGATAAGATAATAACTATAGCGCCCTTTGGTTTATTCAATATAAGTTTACCTGCGCACAGTTCTATGGCATGTATCTCAGCTTGAAACACAGTGGCTGTTTGTCCCATTGCCATCCATATTTTACAATTGGGTCCAAATACGCCGGCTTCAGTCCCATTAAATATCTTAGAGCCGTTCGTGTACCAGACTCAAGCACCTTCCCCAAAATCAGGTAAACTAGATTGCCATGATACACGATCTCCCAGAGGCAAAATATATGGTTTCTCAAAATCCTTTGGCATACTGAGTCGGTTAGGTCCTTCTGATTAAATTCCTGTAAAATTTTAAGGTGACCGACAAGGTCTCCTGTCTTGAATTTATTGAACTGCTGTAGCCTTATGGCCTCTCTCAGAACCTCCTTCTTTATCTCTAAGTGTAATGGGGCCATGTCTATCGTTGCTACCATTGCAACAGTGGGACATAATTTAAGTCCCCCAGTAATGCTAAGAACAGCACGCCTCTGAATTTTTTGTAGGGCTCTCTGTGCTGTAATTTGTTCAACCTTTGGCCACCACACCATAGCGGCATATGTGATCATTGGTATTATAATAGACTTGTAGGTCTAGTATATGGTCTGAGACCCCAAGTGGTACCACAGAGCCTTGGACATGCCATAAAATACTAGTATGGAAAATTACATGATTGTAACCGTGATTGTGCTCCAATCGTTTGATTTTGGTTCAGTATGAATGTACTTTTACCTTGATTTATTTATTAATTTCTGCACGATCGGATTTGTCAAGTAATTTAATTGGAATAAAATTACGTTGACTCTTCAGTTTCCGAGCAATCTACTGATCAAAGACATTTGTGTTGAATCTAATTGAAGAATTGGACAAATTTTGGGGATCCAAAAAACATGATTTTACAAAACAGTGTTCAAAAAAAGTACAGAAAATTTTTTGTAAGAAATATTTTCGTATCAAGCTAAAGAGGCGTTCAAGGATAATCTGTGATGATCGGTGTCAGTATGAGCACTTCTTTACCATTAATTTCATAGATGCAATTATTGGAATGTTTACGTAATTTGTGGATCTGTGGCCAATCCGGAGTGTAAGTAGAACCAAATTTGGTATACTAACGAACCATGGTCTGATTTCCGATAACCTTTGCAGGTTCTGCTAACTGCAGGCAGAAACCTCTGAACATATTCTGTGCTGCTGTGAGGCAGTCCCAACTCAGCGCCACAAATGTTTTGCAAAAATAGACCTACACCAACTAGATAAATTCCAAAGAGAAATACAGCTGAGTAAGGACCTCTAGGTTGAAACTGGAGAAAGATCTATGAGGCATAGCACAATAGACCACTGGTCGCGGTGCTTGGAGGAATCCCTCCGCTTCCGATGAAATATAATTTAATCTAATGGTCTGATTGGCAGGCATAGCAAATGTTGAGATCCTGACACCGAGGAAGGAATTTCCATATGATGCGTGAATGTCCCAGACCCACATTGACCATCTTGGCCGATTTGTTAATATAGCGACAGCAAGATGTTTCCCGAAATTTACTTATGGTGTTCCTGGTGTTTTGCAAAATGAACCGTCACCATCATACCAAACTTACCCTAACCTGTCGTACTCAACTAGTATAATTGTGTGCAACTGTTTCTTCGATGATTCCGAATAGTTCCGGAGTAGGTAGCCGTATATTCTCACTGGTATTTTTTTCATACAAAACTCTCCCATTATTCTCTACGTTGATGACACGAAAACCCTGCAGATGAAAATTGTCCAAGGATTCCCAAAATAACTTTATCACGAAGGATTTATGAACACTATACTTTAATATCCCGGGAAGCAAAGGACGAGCACTAACGTCTATGTGAAGGAGGATGACAACATCACCACCCCACATACCATACCATACCATACTTCGATATCCAGTGTTTGCTATTCGATCTCAGGTTTCTTTTGTGGTTAGACTACTTACGTTTGACTCCCTATCACGAACATCTTTAACTGTTTTCGTCGCAGTGCCTTGATGACGTGAGTTACTTTCTACACATCGCTTTTCATATTCAATTTGTGAAATTTACTCACGGTCATTGATAGGAGTGTTGAATAACCCTAGGATTATTCAATGGAGATACGAGTATAACAGTTTTGTATTTAAATGAAACACAGAATAGTTGAGATAATTTTCAAACGTTACTCGTTAGTGAACTTAACTGTGATAAAAATGTAAACCTTGACTGACGTTTTGACATTGATAGACCAGCAAAAAAGTTTAAGGGTGCGTTTGTATTACAATACAAACTTTTTATGTACCTATTGAATAACCCTTTAGCTGCGGAGCCAAACGATCGAAATAGTTCGTTTCTTACTAATATTCAGAGTCAAAGTGGAAATATAAAATAAATTTTCGCTCGGTTTTGTCAGATTTCATGAAACAAAAAAAAAATCGTAATACTGCACAATAATTAAAATTTTGTGTTTCTTTATTCAATAAAATACTTTTAATTCCACTTTCTCGTTGACTTCATCAGTTGTCGTAAAACTTGTCAAGCTAAGCCAATACACCAACCAGAGTTTAATTTGAACTGGAATTTCTCATACTTGACATCAAAAACTGTTGTTACTAGATATGGACGAAGACGAAGGTGACTACTGGAAAAGATCCTCCTTAAACCTTACGCTACACTAACTCATATTTAAAAAAATATTGATTTAATTTTTTTATAATTCCTTTTTAATAGATAAATTAATGGCACTAAAACTGAAGTTCATTTGATGAATCTTGTACGAGATACCAGGGCTAAAAAGACTCATTTTTTAATTAGATATTTCTTCATGCCCCTGCCGCTTTATTACTCGCACTATTCACATTTAAATTTCTCAGCAACAATAAATTTCATATGCCAAGTGAAGATTCGTACAGGGATCATCTTTCAAATTATCTAAAAAGGTGCTCAAATATTTACATTTGGAGAAAGATAAATAATAAGTCACAAACAAATTTCTCTTCTCTCGTTATAAGATCAACCGAAAACCTGTCCATGTATGACATAAATTATACCACCTTCAGTAACGTAATAAATTTTCAACACGATATTCAGGATTCGAAAGTAAACAATAAATGTTTCTCCCCAAAAGCCTTAACAAAAATTGGCTTAGACTCAAATTGAGTGGCCCAACCCTACAATATTGAGCAATATGATACCGCACTCATAACAACAATAAGGTTGTTATTAAGGAATGTGCGAAAGAAAAATATAAATGGATAAGGTGGGTGATAAGTTTTCCGATCGATTCGGTAAATGTTATTATATCGCACCGCCACCGTATACCGACAGTACAAAGCCCCAGGATCCTATAGGGCTAATAGCAGAATCCATTAGAGCCATATTGGTTACAAGCATACTAAAGAGAAATTCTTTTTAACGACTATCGAAAAGAAATCAACACAACTTACCTTTGGCGAGAAAAGACATGCAATCGTAACGCTTGCGGACAGGCTAATTGTTACCGACATCGACGTAATCCTGAGCGAGACATGGTTCGCTGTTCCGAAATACAATGGAACAAAAGCCAGCCAAATTACACAAGTCGTGTACATTGTGAATCCTGAAAGGAACAAATTACAGCTCGTTAACTTAAACAAGGACATTTCGAAATTACTCCCAACTATTCGACACTATTACGTTTGCTTTTGTTCAAATTTGGAAGCGTCCACGTAGGGTCGCCAAGTTGGCCTGTTACTCACCGATGTGTTTCGATTCATTAAACGCCTCCGGAATTTTCCTTGTCAGGATCGCATAAACCGTGCACACAACAATTAGGATGATGGGATAAAAGAACGCTATCATGTAGGATGCGTCTATGTACGAGTCGCAAACTAAAAGGTTATCCTCCCGCGTTGGATAATGGTGAATCGCATGCGAAGGTGCTATAACCATCCAAACTCCATTAATAAGGATCTAAAAGTAAATAAATATTTTGAGTCCTTTTATCTTGCCCGTATGTGTACATATGTTAATTGTTTGCCGTTGAGTTCCACTTATAACATGTTAGTGGCTAGGACGTTACCTGAATGAACATTAAGCACGCACATATAACCAACTGTGACTTGGGGCTGATGAATGAGGGACGTTTAGCCGACTGTTTTCCGGCCTTAAAAATTCGTGCGATTCGATTCGTTTTTGTAAGAAGTGCTGCGTATACTACTGTAAAACAGAATCCAGCTCCAAATCTGTAAAAGGGTAAAAAGTTAAAAAAAAATCATTTTTTAATTAATTAAATATGCAAATAATTCAGTTGCCCGAAATAAACAACGCTGAGACAGAAAGGGACTTTCCTTACTCCAAACAAAATTAACACGAAAGTTAAACGCGTGTGTGATTTTCTCGGAGGACTTCTTATCGCAATCGGACATATAAAATGTACCGCGAATTTTACACAGAAGAATACATGCCTAAACAGAAGATGGCCAAATACTGCACTCGGGTGAAGGTTGTTTCGAGACATGGAGGTTTTTCGAAAAGTTAATTTTGGCAGCTTTTTACATGTACAAACATTGAAATAAATAAATTGCTCATACAAGTAAAAATATCGAAATTTTATGAAATCGATATTTAGCCGATTACACACTTAAGACGATCTAGATATCTCGAATTCCGTCACATCTCTGTGGAAACATCTGCAATCCCTGAAATCAGATTTTGGCCGATTAGACAGAAAGCCCTTAGAAGTCAAAACCAATTTATTACATCTTCAGACGGGATGAAAGTTTGTTTAAACATGTACAACCGCATTACATTCACCAAGGAATTGAATTTTGAAAAATCGTGAAATAGGGTTTTGGGTTGTACGCTTGGGGTTGAATATGAAAAAAATATTCAGTCATAATAGTTTTTAGGCGATTATGTGGATTGGTTGAGGAATTAAAAGCTAATATCACTGAAAACGTTCACAACCACTTAGGGGTTGAACAGCGAAAAATCCTGAACTGTTTTTAGACGATTATGTAAAATGCCCTTGGAAATAAAAACTTTTTCGGCACCAAATAAGACCTAAGGAATATGGCGAAATTCGTGAAAATGTATACCTACAACACAATTAAACCTCTTAGAGATTTAATTTATAAAAATCTTGAAATTGCTTCCCAGGCATTTGTTTGAAAAACCCGTAGAAGTAAAATAGAAAAAATCTGCCAACAGTCTAGTCTGGGTGCAACTTCGTGATTAAAATTGTGCAGCGTGACCTAGAGATTTGGGATCGAGTTCAGGTTAATAACGCGAATTCGTGAATATATATGCACCGCATTTTCACTGATCACTTTTTAAACCCACCTTTGGAAATTAAGAGACATTAAGAAATTAAGAATTTTTTTTGCTTAAAGTACTGGTATGGAAGATTCGCATATGGATTATTCTGTCAAGGATCACCAAAAATGAAGAAATTTGTGACCCCATCGTCGGCGATTCTTTTGAATTTCAATTTTTTTTTCTACCTCATTTTTTTTAATAGTTATAGTATGTTAAATATTTCGCAAAAATGGTGTCCGAGTCCTCTTTGAAAATTCATATCTCTGATAATTTTTATCATAATAAAATGGGGCTTATTTTAAAGGAAGAGGTTGTGACAATATAAAAAAAGCGAATATTCTTTTATCCTTGATTTTTTTTTCCAGGACAATGATTTTGTCCTCTATCCTTGGATATCTCTTAAAAAATATCTTAAATTTTTTTCTTTATATTTTGTATAGTATACCGTTTTACTTTATTATTTTAATAATACAGTATTGTTTTCGATTTTTAAAAAAAAAAAATTTGCTACCCTCAAAATTTTTTTTTTCACGTTTCATGACGAGTAGACACGAAAAAAGCAATAAAAAATTTCAGTCCGTCTGTCCGCCGTACGCCGTACGCCGTACGTCGACCGCTGTACGCAAAATCGTTTGAAGGCTCGTAGGTCCCAAACCCTTTGAGCTATTAAATTTAAATTTTTTTTATGAATAGACTGGGTAGGCCCCTTGAAGTGGCCAAATTTGGAGGGGTGTGGGTGTGAGGGGGGAGGAGGGGGAAGTGTTTTAGACGAAAAATTTTGGTTTCTAGATCTCAGCAACCGCTTATGCTAGGAGGCTGAAATTTGGAATTTATATAGATCTTCAGTAGTGGACCCATTTGCAAAAAAATTGCCGATATAGGTGAAGGGATTTGGGAGTGGGGGGAAAAATAATGCGTCCGAAACGCAAAAAAGGTGAGATCGACACTTTCTAAAATCCATATCTCCTAAACGGTTAATGTTACAAAATTGAAACTTTATGAATATCTGTAGGTATACTAGGAGAATAGATTGGAAACAAAAATTTGAGTGGGGGCAGTGGCGTACGGGGGTGGGAAGTGAAAAACTTTAGATTGCGATATCTTACTAACCAATTGCACTAGATAAATACAATTTGGTTTCTGTATAAAGGTTGACAAATGAAGTTTGCTGGAAGCAAAATTTTTGAAGGGGGCGGTGGAGCATGAAAGTGGAGGGGATAAGAATTTTTCTAAAAAATCACGTCTCATATCTCAAGAACGGTGTAAGATAAATGCTTCAAATTTTTACCAGAAGTAGGCCTAATAGACCCCTAGTAGAAAACAAAATTTTGGAAGTGAGGGTGTAAAGGGTGAGGGTGGGGAGGGTGAAAAGGAAAAAGTTCCGATTTTAATATCTCGACAACCTATAATGATATAAAGCTGAAACTTGGTATTTAGATAGAGCTATATTAGTAGCATGTTGGAAAAATATAATTTTTTATAGGGGTAGTATGGTACGGGGGTGGGGGGTGTTTTTCCTATCTATAGAACGGCTTATGCTACAAAGCTGAAACTCGGTACGTTTATGTAAATCAACTAGAAAACTAATTTAGATAAAAAAAAATTTCAAATATACATTGGCGTTCGGAGGGGGGGCAAAAAAAATTATCAGTGAAAATGGAATGCATATATTTTCACGGTTTTCGTCATATCTATTAGGTCTTCCCAAATATTGAATTCATTTTTATTCTATGGATTCTTCATATAAATACCTAGATAGTGTTTTCAGGATTTTTTAAAATTCGACCCCTAAGGGGGTGCAAAGGGGGTTGTAATCACGAATTCTACTATATCCACGCCTTATCAGATATTGAATATCTTTTCATATTCATGGGCTTGTGTAATAATCGCCTAAAACTTGTTTTTAAGTTTTTTCCTTTTTCCACCTAGGAGGGTATAAACGGGTTGAACACGTTTTCACGAGTTCCGTCATTTCTTTTAGAAGTGATAAGAAATTGAATTGGTTCCTACTTTCTCGTGCTGTCTTCATATTTATTTATTAACTCCTTTCAGGATTTTTGAACATTCAACCCCCAAGTGGGTGTAAGGAGGTTGCATATCTGGTGATATATCGAATTCATTTTTACTTCCTAAGGTTTCCTATGTAAAAAAGCCAAAAAGTCAATTTCAGTATTTTAGATATTCAATCCAAAAAGGTGTAAGGAGGTTGTATGCTTTTCAAAGTTTCGACATATTTCTTAGGTTCGATGAGATATTAGATCGCTTTTTATTTCCACAGACTTTTTATATAATCGCCTACAAACCCATTTCTCAATTTTTCGATATTCAACCCCCAAGGGTTTGTATATGTTTTCACAATTTTTGCCATTCCTTAGTTCTGATGTGATGTAAAATTGATTATTACGGCCAACCAATTCACGATTTTTCGAATTTCCAGAACCAAGGAGATGTGAAGGGTTTGCTTACGTTTTCAGAATTTTTTCAAAATCCGTCTTGTCTCATGAGATTTCAGGTTGCTTCTTATGAAATCGTCTAAAAACCTGTTTCACAATTTTTTCGAAATTCAAACCCCAAGTGGAAGTAATGGGTTTGTATACGTTTTAACAATTCGTCATATCTCTTAATTCTGATAAGGCAACAAATACGTTTTTGCTTCTATGGGCTTTTAGTGTACATGATATACTGAAATTCGAATAGTCTGCACGGACTTTTTCAATGTTTAATCGTCTAAAAATCTCTATTTTAAATATTTTTATATTAAGAACAAAATTAATTTTCCATAAGAAATCTAAAAATCTCGAAGCAACTCATGATACACTCCGACTTTTACCGCTCCCAAACTTTGACCCTAAAAATAATAAAGTTTCGCCCAGACTATTGGCAGATTTTTTTAAAACATACCAAAAAATCAACTTGAGATCTCAAAGGAATCGGGGCCAAAAAAATCGAAGAACATCGTGGTTCTCAATTATTTTATAGAAAAATTACAATTATTTTAATTACTTACTTATACGTAACGAGGACTTAATTTTATGATGATGGATATATGGGCAGCTCTTAAAATCTTTATGATTTAAGCTAGTTTAGTCCTCTAATAATTTCGTTGAGCTACTAATTGGTTAAAAATTTGAGTATTTTGTTTTTGGTCGTATTTTTCACTAATGACTTGTACCAACGCGTTTCTTTCAATCCAGTTTTTCTTACCTTGAACAATATCCATTTTCAAAAACCTCATTCCCCGATTCCCCTGTGGTCAGGTTTAGACGACAGGATAAGAATCAATCTCCAGAAAAAAAACTCGGACCGGACTAAGGGCCTGCCGCAATGTCCGAAATTCGATCGGGTAAAGACCGATTTGTACCCTCGCGCCATTGAAGGGAAGTCATTAACTGGTAGTAACGACCACCCTAAAAAATTCAATGAGTTTCCATACCTGTTTCATTCCTATTGTACGGAGGGGCCATAAGGCCATAATGTACTAATTAAAAATATTTCAATCGAAAAGTAATAAAATTTCGAATCTAAATATATATAATCAATCTTTGGGTTGTGGTGTGTTATGTTAAGGAAGTAGCTTTTAATGTTTGAAACTAAGCTTGAAATATTTGGATTTGGATTATGCTTGGACACTTTTCATTATGTGCATCCTAATCCTAAATTAAAACGTAAATTGTGGTAAATGGAGTGAAACACAATATCATTGCTGTCCAGGTCATTTTGAGTGAATTGTGATCTATGTTTTCACAAAACCTAGTCAACAGAGCAGATATCAAACTTACTCAAATTTATGGGTAATCCAATAGATATTAATAGTTTTGTCGAAATCAAGAGATATCTGCAAATCCAGTTTGAAATATTGCGTTGCAAATCAGCTATAAGAACTTAATTATGAGTATTTACAGTAACTATTACATATTAATTACTGATTTAAATCCAAAGATGTAAGACTCGATTTGCCGAAATGTCGAGATTTCGATAAGATTCTATCAAATTCTAATAGTTTCGCATATTTGGATGAATTTGATATCTACTCGGGTAAAAAGGGTAGTTCAAACCCTAATCAAAGCTAATCACTCAATTCGAAACTTTTGAATTTTTTTCGTAGCATCCATCATAATGGCTCGATAATACATATATGGGGAATACATGCCTCAAGGACCTTAAAGAAATCGAAATTGTATAAAATTCCCAAAACTCCCGAGATATCGACATAGGGCCAATATACTAGTATCATTCTGTGGGTGATTGTAACTCTTGGTGTACCATTGAAAATGCCATCTAGTGCCTAAATTCAGCAATTGAAGTTTTTCTTAAAAAATAAATTTTTGAGCGTAACTTTGTAACGGATGCGGTACGAAGTAAGTGTCATCGGCAATATTTCTTCTGAAAAAAGGGAAAAAAAAGAGATGAAAAAGATGACATTTAATCACTAATCCGTCATAGTTTTTATTTCGTACTTGGTGAACGACTTTCTGAGCCGTTTTGTCTATAATATTGAGCGTTAGAAATCAGATATTTTTGCCAACGACACTAACTTCGTATTATTAACCAATATCAAAGTACGGTCGAAACCGATTAAATATGAAAAACTTCACTTTCTCATTACGACCACTAGATGGTAGTTCCGATGGTACATAACCTATTATTTAGAATCACAATCATCCACAGAATAATATTATTTGGCCGTTTTGACAATGCATTGCGACCCATTTTTCGGAATCTCAAATTTTTTTTATTTTTTCTGATCGGTAGTAAACTTAAAACATATATTTTTTACACTAATTAGAACCATTATAAGAGGTACCGCAAAAAAAAATCTTTTGGGGAAAAAAATCCTAGGTTAGGTTAGGTTATGGTGGTAGTCATCTAAACTACAGATCGACTAAAGGAACTCGTATATATACCTAATAAAATACATTGACATAAAATATTTCTTTCGTAGTTTTTAAGTATTGTAGGATAACTTAATAATTGGGATGATCACTTCTTCGTCGGGCCTGAAGTCATTAGATTATGAGATATAGGGTTCGGATTTTAATGACCAATATTGACTTTCATCAAATATGTATGATAGTAGTGTGGTGGAATATCGATTTACACGAACTTAACTTAACTTAATTTGCCGCCACTGTCAATTCAGCTAAAGTTTTAGTCGACTTCGATGTGAAGGTGTTTTAATCGAAGTCGACGTTGTTCAGAGAAAAAAAACAACTAAAAATTTTTAAAATTTTTTAGCCAGTCTTAAAAAAGAAATTCACACTTTAACACATTTCGATGTTTGTCCTTAAATATTCAGTAATTTATAATATTCAGAAGTGAATTATATATTAAACCGAATTCAGTTAACTAATTTAATTAATCGACTTTTATTGTGTGCTAACAATATTAATATAAATGAATTCAAATATCAACCATTAATATTCAATTTCTTAATTTGTGCATTTAATTTTTATATTACGTCTATTGTAATTGAATGATTATGTTAAACGATTATAACAAGTTTGATTTAAACCATTAAAGTTGAAACATTATAAAGAAATATATTTTCAATCATGAACAGATCTCAAACACATAAAAACATATTGAAGAAAAATATAAAATTCAAATTGTTCTATCGAATCCATACAAGAAGAAAGATCTTCGGAAAATAATTTATATTTACATGAGATCTTCATACTTCCTCACAACCTCGTTATTCCTTCATACTTCCACGCAACCACTTTAGTAGAACCAATAAAAATTAAATACACTACTTTTCTAGTGGTCTCAAAAAACAGCTAATTTACATCCGAAGATTTTAACTGGATTTGGCGAAATCTCGAAATTTTCTCATACATGTAAGAGATCTTGAAGCCTGTTTGGGCTTCTAAATTTTGTCGAAATCGAGATCGACATCGACTTCTACTGAAATCGAAAATTATGTTGACCAAGCTTTGAAATCAATTAATTTTATTTTCTAGTTCCTATCCGTGCTATTCAATTCCCCATTGCTTAAAGACTTACAATACAACACAGGTTCAAATTTTTGATATCATACAATCAGTTCAGAAATTGAGCGATGTTAAAGAAATCTCTTCATAGCAATGTTAATACTTTTTAATATTCTGAAATTCCTTCATCCACGCTGCACGGGTAGCTACCTCACCTATTTTCTCTACAGTATCTACTGAACTTCAATGCCCCTCCTCCTTGAATAAGCAATATGACCGCCACTGATTGTAGTAGTCATATCGAAACCTGGCTTTCTCGGTAGTAATACAATACTTCAATTGTTGCCATTCCGACCTTTGATCTGAAGCTTCCTAATTTTCTCCCGGGCTACAGGCGTACCTGTTATCCAAGTATCATAACAAAGACACAAATAGTACATTGAACAATACTCAAAATACTGCACTAATTAATCACCACCCCGGGCTGTAAACTGATGCATAAAGCTTAACAATTCAACATAATTGCATAAACATAGAGAGCAGAAAATTTATGGAAAACCAGAGATGCCAATCGGAAAATATGTTAGCTATTCCTCATTTATATTGTGACAGATGCATCCAGGAGATACGGGCAATTTTCGCATTGGCAACAATTATATCGAATTATACAGTCACATGCAGATCCTAAAATACCTTTGTAAGCCACAAACAATGTCAGTCGGCCGTAATACCAGAGCAAAAGTAACCAAATAGCACATAAGAATGCCAGCCAGCAGGATATAGCTTAATTCTCGTCCAGATGCTCGAACCACAGGCGTATCGTGATGTCTGCAAATAAAATTGAAACAAAATTTATTGTTGCCATACTCATACTGCTCTCGAAATGTACACAATCATTTTGATTGTTGCCAGAATAGATTCGATGTGAACCGAAAGGATCCATAAAGTCGATATACTTACTTCAAGAACACACCGACAACGAATAGCGTTATCAGAATTCCGGTAGAACTGAAAGCCATGGCACCTATTGCCCAAGCCGATTCCGGTCGTAAATAAACTTCGGGAATATCCTGGCAAACTTCCTTCCAACGATTCGGTAGAGTTCCTTTGGGACATGTTAGACATTGTGTCTCGTCTTCAAGATGTCGTATCTGGAAAGTTGTCAAAACGATGATAGTATAAATTTTCAAGGATCTCGTCACACTCAAATCGCTCTTCTTGAGATTTCTCTTCCTATCCGACCAATATGTTGTGATCCCAACGAAATGAACCTTATTATTTATTAGGTATATGATTTTGGTATGACGGTACAAAGATAAGCTACAGTATAAAATCATGTCATGACAGATAGCTATTGACTTTCCGGAGCAACTTAACACCCCCTTCGAAAACAATCTGTAGGTTTTGTTTTCAATATTTTCATAGTACGTACATAAACTAGAAAATAACGTGTGCAAAGTTAAGTGGATTAATGACGTATCCTTTAGAGGAAATATCATGTTTGCATAAAAGCAATTTAAATTCATCTCGGTAAAGATAAACTACTTTGATTAAGATTTTCGGGACAAATGCAGAGCTGCTTACTGAGGAGATAATCTTCGGGCTTCTGGATTTTTTTTTTTTGTGAATATGAGATTGAAAATTGTTTGCCTTTCAGCGTAATCCTTCTGTAGAAATGTCAAAGAAGAGACAACTTTCAGAAAACTAATCCGATGAAGTTCTAGGGTACTTGTAGTCTCAGGACGACGTTGGATAGATCAGCAGTTTAATGTCTTTCTTTGACTCAAGAAAATCCTCTCTTCGGCTTTTAATGGTCAACATCTTTCACGTTACCAGCCCTTCACTGCATCACTTGCTCTAGGATGGTTGTACATTGTCCACACTGATAGACCACAATAGAGTTCTTAATTGCGAGCTATACGCAATTGTTTTAAAATTATACCTAAGAGATTTATCGGAATTCGTAAGATATTACCTACACAAGCGGTTGAATATTGCAAAATTCTGATACGGATTCTTAGGCAATTATATAAAAACCCACAGAATTAAAACCGAATTCGATATTTAATTAGACCGAGAAGATTTGTCGGAATTTATGAAACTTTACACCCCTTGGGAGTTAAATATCGAAAAATTTATAAATTAGTTTTTAGGCTTTTTTATACAAAGCCCGTAGAAGTAAAAGTCGAAATTCGTGAAAACGTGCATAACAACTTCGTACCTCTTAGGGGTTAAGTGTCAAAAAATCTGGAAAAAATCTAGGTGTTTATTTAAAGAATCTGTAAAAGTAAAATTAAATCGGTATCTCGAAAGACCTAACAGATATGACGAAATTTTTGAAATTCAAGACACCCCCTTTTCAATGATAGCCTTCCTTTATTTCGTGCTGGAATTCCGTTTTATTAGATGTACGGACACATCAACTTTCTAGCATAAGCCGTTCCTGGTATAAAAACAACACCCCCAGCCAAGTACCTTACTTCCTCTATCAACAATTTTGGTAGCCCTGTATAGACGTCAACTCTTAGCTTTCAATTCTCAAAATAAAAATTTTAAAATTTTTGCTTTACACCCCCAAAACGATTTCTTCTGGTAGGAGTCTACTTGGCCTGTCACCTGTAAAAATTTGAATCTTTCTTGAGATATAAAAATTTATTGAAAAGAATTTTTTTTTTTAATTTTAATTTTAACTTAATATCTCAACGGGTTTGTGAGCTACGCATCTCCAAACGCATTTACGTACGGTGTACGTCGTTTACGGCAGACAGAAGGAAAGTTGTTGCTTTTTTAGGGTTTACTAGTCCCAAAACGTGAAAATACAAAATTCCAGGATAGCTATTTTACTTTATTATTTTTTAATAATAAAGTATTTTTAAATTTCAGTCCGATTAAAAAAAAGTTAAGTAACTTTTTTTTATTAATTGGTATGTGAATCTGTGCGAAAAACACGCAAATGCGGCTAAACAGAATTTCATCAATTAAAGTGAAGGGTTTTATACATGGCAACATAAGATTTTCAATTATTTCCTTTAATTCAAGTCCTTTCGAAAAATGAAATATAACAAAAGTTTTAGGAAAAGGGGACTTCAAACTTTTTTTAAGAATCTCTTAATATAATTAATAAAATACGAAACATATTGCAGGGTCTTGAATTGAACTAAGATACATTTAATACATAATCTATCAAACGCTTTTGAAATGTCAACGTAAGGGATTTAAATCAATAGGAGGGGGTATCCTTATTGTAGTTCACAGATCTTTATCTAGCGAGATTGTAACCACAAACCCCTCACTGCTTTTCGAACATAAGTTTATCAAAATCAAGCTGATCAATAATTATGTTTACATTGGTGTTGTTTATATCCAACCTAACTCAGAAGACCACAAATACCTCGACATTCTGGATATTTTACATGGTGACAAGTGCTCCTTAAATGAAAACGACAATCTTTTCCTACTTGGCGACTTTAATCGCCCAAGCATTTCTTTCGTCACTAATCATTCAGATAACACCATCATACCTGCAAATCTTACGTCTGTAATTGACACCACTACCATAGACACGATGTATAGTAATGATATACATCAGGTAGTGAATTTTCCGAATAAAAACGGGAGATGGCTTGATATGATCTTTACAGACGCATATGATGAAGTGATTGTTGCATCTGACGATGAGAATCTTTTCTCAAATACCCAACATCATTCAGCCATCATAGTAGACCTACCATGTGACTATATTAATTGTGTTAACTCTTACAACAATAGTATTGTATTTGACTTCCGTAATGCCGATTTCATTAGTATTAATAATGAATTATCTTCGATAGACTGGACATCCCTTTTCTCATCTAATGATCTGGACAAAGCTATATCATCGTTTTACGATGTGATTTTCGGAATTGTCATTAACTATGTTTCTGTAATCAAGCTGAAAGATAAAGTATCAGAACCGTGGCTGAATAAAAATTTCAGATCATTGCGGAACCAGAGAAATAAGGTATTCAAAAAACTTAAGAAAACGGGTACGACTGCTCCTGATCTTCAGAAAAAATATGACAAGCTGGCCTTGGAATTCTCTTTTAAATCCCGAGCAGCGTATGAGTCTTATGTAAACAAAATTGGTATGTCATTACCGATCCAAAAAGTTTTTTCGACTTTGTGAATACAAAACAAGAACTCATCCTGTATGCGCGATATCAGCGATATGTTTGCTGACCGTTTTCGAGAAGTTTTTAGTCCGCAGTCAGAATTAACCTTCAGCTGACAACTCGGTCTCTTCACTTGCTGACAATATTTCATTGTCCGCTGAGGAGATGTTTAATGCTCTCATAAATATTGACGTCAAAAAAGATCCTGGCCCGGATCTTATTCCTCCCATATTCTTATCAAAGTGTGCCAATCAATTTTCAACACCTCTACACTTTCTACTCAATAAGTCACTGTCGTTAGGGATTTTCCCCTCGGCCTGGAAATCGTCGCATCTTACGCCCATTCACGAGAATAGTGACAAACGAATCGTTGAGAACTACAGAGGTATAGCAATACTATCAGCCATACCGAAATTATTTGAAAAAATTATCTGCGATAAAATCACTAATATTGTCAACCCCATTCTTAATGACCAGCAGCACAGTTTTAGAAAAGGGCGCTCCACCACGACTAACCTAATGATTCTTGAATCTGATACACTCTGCGCACTGGAAAATGGACGCCAAGTCGACGTAATATACACTGACTTTAGCAAAGCCTTCGACCAAGTAGATCACAATACTCTAATTTTTAAGTTAAAAAAAATCTGTATAACAGGACCTTTACTTGACTGGCTTAAGTCGTATCTTAGTAATATAACTCAATGTGTTAAGTTCCAAGGCTTCATTTCCAAAGAAATAGCAGTGTCCTCTGGTGTACCACAAGGAAGTCACTTGGGACCTCTTTTATTCAACATCTTCATTTCAGATTTCTCGGAAGTACTTGAAAGTGTCCCACATCCTTTTTATACGCCGATGATCTGAAAATATATCATTCTATTATTTATCTTTCATCATTTATCTTTCAGCCTCCTCGCGCTTTCTTGGATGTTTACTTCTTTTCGCCACTGGTAAGACTTCAGAGAACACATGACACTCTACAACTCGGATCTCTGTCCACCTCTTATACCTCTTTTATTATTAAATTGAAACATGCGCTTTTTACAAACTAGTTTTTTCTTTTGTCAATTTTTAATTTCTAAGCTATTGTATTAGTAAAATCATTGTATTTTGTCTCAATGGCTTTTAAAATAAAATAAATAAATAAATAAATTCTACGTATTAGCTCCCCCGCAGATGCTGTATTCCTGTAATCCAAGCTCTTGGCACTAGATGGGTGGTGCAGTCAAAATAAATTAAAGCTTAATGTCGGCAAATGTCACGTGATAAGCTTCTCACGTAAAAAATCCACTTACCACCATAATTATACCCTAAGTGGAAATGGTATAAATCGAGTAGAGCATATTGAAGACCTCGGCGTGCTACTTGACAATAAACTATGCTTTAAATCTCACTACAACAGAATAATCTTAAAGGCCATAAAACTTCTAGGTTTCATTAAAAGAAGGGCTAAAGAATTCAAAAATGTATGGGTCACTAAATCATTATTCTGTTCCCTTGTTCGCCCTCTTCTGGAATATGCATGTCCCATTTGGAATCCCTTTTTCCAAATATACAGCAGCAGAATAGAGTCAATCCAGAAGCAATTTCTTCTTTTTGCTCTTAGAGACTTGTATGACCCTAGAGACTTTGATGACTTTCCACACTACACAGTTAGGCTACAATTGTTAAATCTTCTACCGCTCAGCTCTAGAAGAACTATGCTCACATCCTGCTTTACCTTAAATGTCTTGAATGGTGATATTAAGGTTGACCACCTCACAAATAAAATCAGACTTAACGACACTGTCAGACTGACGAGACATTCAAAACCTCTTAAGGAATATCCCCATCGTACTGATTACGGTCAAAGTGAACCCATTAACAGATGCTGTAGAACATTTAACAATTTCAGCGAACATTTCACACCTTCAATAAGTAAGCCAACATACAAACTGAAACTGCGTTCGATCTTATCAGCTCCTTCACATCCCGTTTAACCAACCTTTTACTAGTGCCTATAATTTTATACTAATTAAAGTAAATTAAATTAAATTAAATTAAGTCAAACTGTATTTAATTAGAATAATCTGAATTAATATTGAATTTGTAAATATCTTGTTTGGTAAATAAATAAATAAACTGAAACATATCTTTCCATGAAGTGAAATTACGCTATTTTTTAAACTGAAATTTAAATTTGCAAATATTATTTTAACTTCTTGTAGGTTATAAGTAATTTTACTTCATTTTATATAAAAGTGAAAAATTCCGCTCAATACCCAGCAATAAAATTAACACTTTCACGGTAACTCGTAACAATCACAGGTAATCTTCTAGTTAAAAGATATTAACCTCATATCGGTGTACTTATGTGTGATTCTCAACACTTTTCCTTCAATATTGCCGTCTGACTACTAAAGTACCTGGAATAGTAACAGTGAATATACCCGTTAATTAAAACTACTAAACTAACTACCCTGTATATATGTAGGAAAATCTTATAACGCACAACAGGCAGTCGATACTATTTCCTTTCTACCTTATTTTTGAATACGCATTATTTCTGATCTTTCAATTTACTAAAGTTCACAAAAAAAAATAAGGCCAAAATTTTTTTTCCAAAAATTTTGACAATGCTATTTGAACTGGTCAACTTTTTTGTCCACAACGTTTTATTAAAATCGTTTTTTACTAGCCTATGGGAAGAGTTTTGAGCCTATTAACGTGTCCCACTGTCTTCGAGTTTAACCCCCACGTTGGGTGCCACTTTTTTTTAAATACGTATTTTTTTAATATTCAAATATATTTTGTGTTTGGAGTTATCTCATTGTATTTGGTACTTAGTAATCAGGTGGTGTAAATAAATAAAGAAATAACGTTTATTATTTTAAATTACTTAGAATTTAGAAAGGTTGAAAATTAATCTTTGTTGTTTTAAATGTACGTAAGCAGTTACTTTTAAAAATTGTTTTTCATTGTTCAAAACACTTTCGCTTTCCATCAGCGCATGTAAACAGGCTTTTGACGGCTTTAAACAAAACTGTCAAATTTTTTTGACAAAATATCCAGCAGTCAAAGAGTTAAAAGTGTTGAATAAAAATTTATATTTTCTCAAAATTAGAATCACATCGAAATTTATATCGCAACTTTCCTCATAGAAATATCTACCTGGACAACACTGCAAACACAATTAATTTATTCTACGAGAAAAGGGACTCTAAATCTGTAAAGTTTTCTTCATGTTTTAAATATTTCCCATTTAATTTTGCATCTGAACTACTCATACAAAAGCGTAAACCGTTTTTCCTAAACGAAATCGACGAGATCCACTATAAAATCTAAAAGTCAATGCCAAGTCGTGTAATTAGTAAAGTACATACCTGGTATAGAGAGCAATTGAAGCAGTGCCAACAGCAACTTTCTCCTTCGACGTATTTCTTCGCTTGGCCTCGTTCGCATGGCAGACTGCAGACTGACTCAGGTGGCTTCGGATGGTGCAGTTTGAATTGCACTTCTGCATAACGTAATAGAAAATCGGTTATGTAAATGTAATTAGTCTAGCAACAGGATGATGTGAATATTCACAAAGAGCGTTGTGGATTCGTTACATATCCTGCGAAACTTAACACTTAACATTCCATGCATTAAGCTACAAACGTTTATTTCCACTTTTCATGCAAATTTTCCACCATCTCCGAGGAAATACCTCACATATCCTGTTAATCTACGCTACAAAGGACCCGTACTATTTCAAAGACATTCTCACATATGCAGAACTCCACACGAATCCTCGAATCCTGGAGGGAAATCTGATTTGAAATATGCAAACTTAACGCAAGCTCTGATGTTGTTTATGGTCCTCTTAAGATTTGAATACTAGAAATCTTTATACATTCTGCATTTTAAACTTATAATACGTTTGATCCCTTTCAATTGTTAATGTCCTGGAGAGGTAATGGATATCCTGAAGGATATGAAAGTACGTGCTTTCGGTGCATATCCAATAAAACTGTTGCAATCCTTAAGGGAGCTGGTAAGTAGTTCAGGTTAGACAGGCTCTAAAGATTGCATGGAAAGGCAAGCCTCTTGTGTATTAGTAAGGATCGTAGTGATTTAAAAGGAGTCCCTTCTGGCACTCAGAACCAGCTGATGTCTACGATATCGCGTTCAATGGATGATGAGATGCTATTTGCAGAGAAAACTATTTTTCCAGTTGGTTAGATATTTGACCGACAACTATACGGTATGAATCGGAAAATTGGGTGAGAATTTTGCTCACTAGGAAAATGGTGCTAATATCATTCTTTTCAGTTTGAACATACTGTGCACAGTTTTTAAATTTTCACGACTTTGGGTAATTGGAATATATTTCAAAATTTGGAAAGTAAAACATCTGGTTGAATTTTTTTGAGGAGAATTTTCAAATGCACAAAGGATCTACGAAGAGAAGAGTCTTTATAAAGAAACTTAGACCATTCTTTAAAAAGCTCCCAACATTTTGGGCACAGCTATGTTATTTTTTGGGACAAAGTCTGTGAAGTGGTCAAAATCTAGTTCTTTCGGGGCAGGAACGCTAAAAAAATCTGCCAATAGTCTGGGCGAAACCTTATTATTTTTCGTGTCAAAGTTCGGGAAGCGGTTAAAATGGGGTCGCGCTAGAATGCTTACGCCATTCACACATATAACACATGAGTTACATAATTGGGTTATACTCCGGGACGCGGTCACAGTCGGAGTATAACATCAGATGTTTAGAGATTGTGAATTTTTTTAGAAAGGTAATTTTGTCCTAAGAATAGTTAGATTTTAGATTTTTAGACTACTCTCATTTCGGTATATTATTTACAAGTAAGATCCAAGTTGCTGCCTCATCATACCTAAGAGATATGATGAATTGGGATTTGGCGACTTAAGAGATATAACGAATTACATCCACTTGGGGGTTGAATTCAGAAAAATTGTGAAAATTTGGTTTTAGGTCATTGCATGAAAAACTCGTAGAAGTAAAAACCAATTGTGTATCTCATCAGAACTAAGGGATGGTAAAAAATTTTAAAAAAATACATGCACAGCCTCTTTACAGGCCTTGGGGGTTGAATATCAAAAAATCATGAAATGGATTTGTTGGCGATTTTATAAAAAATCTGTAGAAGTAAAAATCAATTTTATATCTCATCATACCCATGAAATATGTGGAAAACTGTGAAAAGTATGCAGCCCCCTTACACCCCGTAGGGTTGAATATCTGAAACTCCAGAAACTAATTTTTTTGGCGATAATATAGAAAGCCTTAGAAAAAAGGATCAATTCGTTATCTCATCAAATCTATGAAATATGTAGGAATTTGTGGAAATATATGCAACCCTTTTATACAACCTTGGGGCTGGATATCAGAAAATTCTAAAATTAATTTGTATGCTATTATATAAAAACTATGCCAAAACTAAGGCCAATTTGATATCTAAACAAACCTAAAAGGTATGGCGAAAATTATGAAAACGTATGCAACCTTCTTACACCTCCTTTGGGGTTGAATATCCAAAAATCCTGAAATGCGTTTTTAGATAAATATAAAGAACGCCCGAGCAAGTAATAACCAATTCTAAGTCTTATCACTCCTAAGAGGTATGACAAAATTCGTGAAAGCGTATTCAACCCTTTTATACTCTCTAAGGGGTTGAAAAGGAAAATAATGATGAAAACAGGTTTTAGGCGATTATTATACAAACTAGTGGAAGTAAATAGTTATTCGATATCTAATTAGACCTGAGGAATATCGCTGAATTCGTGAAAATGTATTCAGCCCCTTTAAACCCCCCTTAGGGGATGAATCCTGAAAACACTTTCAAGGAATTTATGTGAAAAATTTGTAAAATAAAAATGAATTCAATATTTAAGAAGACATAAGAGATATGACGATAATCGCAAAAATATATGCATTTCATTTTCACTGATCATTTTTTGCACCTCTTCCGAACGCCAATCGATATTCGAAATTTTTTTTAATCTAAATTACTTTTCTCATTGATTTACATATATCTACATACCAAGATTCAAATTTCTAGCATAAGCAATTCAAAAGATAGGAAAAACACCCCCCACTCCCGTACCATACCACCCCTAAAAAAATTATATTTTTCCAACCTGCTACTACTATAGCTCTATCTAAATACCAAGGTTCAGTTTTATATCATTAAAGATTCTCGAGATATAAAAATCTGAACTTTGTCTTTTTCACCCTCCCCACCCTCACCATCTAAACCCTCACCCAAATAATTTTATTTCTGCTAGGGTTCTATTAGGCCTGCTGCTTGTAAAAATTCTAAGCATCTATCATTATTTTGAAAAATTCTGATCCCCTCCGAGCATGGAATTGGAGGGGATCAGAATCACCACCCCCTTAAAAAATTTTACTTTCAGCAAACTTCATTTGTCAACCTTTATGCACAAACCGAATTTTATTTTTCTAGTGAAATTGGTTCGTGAGATATAGTTATCTAAAGTTCTTCATTGCCTACCCCAGCACGCCACTGCCCCTTTCAAAAATTTATTTTCGATCAATTCTACTAACATACCTACATATATGTTCTTTAGGTTTGGATTTCGTGACATTAACCGTTTAGGAGATATGGATTTTATAATATAATGTCTCCATCTCGGCCTTCGAGCGTTTCGGACGCATTATTATTCCCCCACTCTCACCCCCTTTACCCATTGCGGCAATTTTTCCAAATGAATCCACTATTGAAGCTCTATATAAATTCTAAGTTTCAGCCTCCTAGCGTAAGCGGTTACTGAGATCTAGAAACCAAAATTTTTCGTCTAAAATGCTCCCCCCTTCTCTCTCTCTACACACCCATCTCTCAAAATATGGTCACTTCAAGGGGCCTACTCAGTCTATTTATAAAAAAAAATTCAATTTAATAGCTCAAAGGGTTTGGGAGCTACGAGCCTTCGAACGATTGTGCAGACGGCGGTCGACGTACGGCATACGGCGTACGGCGGACAGACGGACTGAACTTTTTTTTTGGTTTTTTCGTGTCTACTAGTCATGAATCGTGAAAAATGTTGAGTGTTGCAACTTTTTTTTTAAAAAATCGATCAAAATACTGTATTATTGAAATAATAAAGTAATAATGCACGAGTACAAAAAATAATGCATGATTTAAAAAATAAAGTTATTAACTTTTTAAATAACCTTGTCGTTAAATTTTATGGGTCCTCTCCAAAACAATCAGTGACACATTTTGCTTTTGACCGCGTTCAGGACTCTGTTTCAAAAAATAATAAAGTTGGGAGATTTTCTTATATAGTCGACATAGACCTTCAAACTTGCATAGTTCGTCGCTTTATTGAAAGCCATTTATGGGAAACAATACCCAAACATTTTCGCTTTAAGGGCTTCACTATTTCTCCCCCCTCTCCATATAGATTCAAACAGTATACCACTCCCCACTAAACATTTTTAAAATTGATTTTATTAGAAAATTTTGAGTTACAAAACTACAAGTACATACCAAATTTAATATTTTTTGCCTTAATGGGTTCTTGAGATATAAATCTGTCCACTTTTCGATCCTTTCGTTCTAAACGCCCCCGTCAAAATTTATATTTTTTAGAATTCTTGCTAATAACCGAAGCGATACCGAAAAGGGTGATACAGTGTACCTACGCAAGAGGTCTACTCTGCCTAACTCCTGTAAAATTGTTAAGACCATATCTGTAACGGTTCTTGGTATAACAAAATAATTTTTTCTTCTCAAAATTCCTATCCCTTACTTCTGTGCTGAACCTCACTCATCTGAACTTTTACATTAAGTAGACTCCACTTTTAATTCTATTTCCAAAAACCAAATTTTATTTTTCTGGTACAATTGGTTCGGAAGATATTGTAATCCAAATTTTTTTTTTTAATCCAAAAATTTACACCAACGGATATGACAAATCTTATACCAACCAAGTTTCAAGTTTTTAGTATAAGCCGTTCTAAGATCAAGTTCAAAAACTTTGGGAGATACGAGCCTTAATACGCGTTTCCGTATGGTGAATAGACAGACTTAATTTTTTTTTCAGTTTTCAGGTCTACTAGTCCAAAAACGTGAAAATATACTTTACCGGTGCAGCAATTTTTTTTTTAAGCTCGATCCCTTTATTTTAATAAAGTAAGAAAGTGTACAATTTTTTTATCCTACCTGTATAGCTTTAAAGATTGCCACGTCACAGTTCACGTCAAAGTTTTATTTTTGTAAGAATATTCTAATATTTTTTCAACTGAGTCATTCTGTGAGAGTTATTGCCCTGTCATACCCTAAATACCTACGTTTGGTAAACCAGCCTAAGCATCGTTCTGTATCAGTCGGAAATCCCTTATCTGGAGACTTCAAGGATTGCTCTGTTCTAAAAACACGAAAATGTAAACCCTTAAATGACCCCTTAAGAACCAAAAATACAACCTCTCGTAGTAAATGAAATTCATTTTACACTAAGTTCAAATTTGATTAAATTGCTACAGTTTCTTCCCTGTCAGAAAAACTGTTGAATACATTCTGAACACGTACAAATAACTAAGTGGTTCCCAAACAGGACGTTTTCATCATTTTATTTTCATGTGAAATGTAAAAGTCTGATTTATGAAATACACGTAAAAACATTCTTCATCCGTCCATCACTCGGCAACATCAAATTGAATTACTTATGAATGTAGAGACAGGCTTTTCCACCTGTCTAGCAGGATTTTCTGCCATTAATTCAACGGCATAAGATAAATTTGTACGTATTTAACTCTCAACTCAAGTACTTTTTTGGGTACGGGTATTCCCCGAATAGACGAAACATATGCGGTAAACGTATGTAAGTATGGTTGCCCCGTTTAAACCGAATGCAACATAGAGAAATACAATTTCAGTACAGGAACTACCTGGTCTAGAACTGCAGACGTTAAATAGTTGAAAATTGTATACACCTGTCGTGAATGGTAGAACGAATAGATATTATACCTACAATGTTCCATGTTTAGGGTAATGGATCTGTGACTGGCCTTTTAGCATTTATTCTATTATTTAGCTACGTAACCGGATGATCCTTTCACGTTCTTCCGGCATCATAAGATTAGAGCTTGTGCTAATTAATTAAGTTCAATTTAGTGATTAGTGAAATTCTATGAATACGGATTGCCGTGTCACCTTCGAAATTCTATTAAGCAGACAGGATGTTGGCATAAATAATTTGCAATCTGAATTTCATATCAATTTGCATAGGTATCTATGTAATTTGATTGTTCTTTTCATTTCACATGTGATATGCTGCATGCATATGTTGTAAAATTTATGCAAAACTTGCTTCTATTAAAAATCATGGCGAAAATTGCATTAGGAACTGATTTCTTTTGTGAAATCTGATTTTCATCTCGTATTCCCGAAATAAAATTATGGCTTCATGTATCTTCTCGCAGAAAAGGCAAAGTCATATAAGTACTTACTATAATACGTGCAAATCTTATGGAGTCTCTCATGGATTTTGGAAAGTTAATTTTGTCCTTAGAAGAGATGTGACATTTGGATAAATCGTGAAATTGATTTTTATGACATTACATGAAACGCTCGTAGAAATAATAACCATAATACAATTGGTCAACAGACAACTTGAATATCAGAACTAAGGGATGGCAAACATTGCAAAAACATATAAAACCATTTTACACCCCCCTAGTATCTGGGCGCAACTTTATTATTTTTTGAATGCAAGTTCGGATCGCGTTTAATTCTGAGATGCGGTGTAGGTTACTATGTGACTGAAAACCTAAAAAAAAGTTCGGAAAGCGGTTAGAAAGGGGTCGCGCCAGAATACTTACGCCGCTGTCACATATAACACATGAATTACATAATTGGGTCATACTCCGGGACGCAGTCTAAAGGCCGGTATATATGGCGGTTGCAAACAATTTTTACTGAGATTGTGAGGTAGCTAACTTATCGAATTTTCAATGAAATAGAAGTAACCACTCCAAAAAAATGTTGCCACAAACACATTCACTGAAATATCGTCATAATTTTTTGCTGGATATAATATCTGTTCGTTTCACTCCTGATCAGTCTCTCATTAGAGATTTTCGTTCTCCCTTACAATTTTAGTAAAAATTGTTTGCAACCGCCATGTAAACCGGCCTTTAGTCGTAGTATAATATCAGTTGTTACGTGATTAGGAGGCGATTATATAAAAAGTCTGCGGAAGTGAAAACCAATCTAATATCTCATCAATCCTAAGAAATATGTCAAAAGCCTTACGTCTTCTTGGAGTTGAATATCTATAAATACTGGAATTATCCTTTTACCGAATAGTAGGAAGGCTTAGGAAGTAAAAATGAATTCGATATCTCATTAGGACTAAAAAATATGTAGTAATTTGTGAAATCATATGCAAACCTCTTGCACCCAATTTGGGGTTGAATATCCAAAAATCCTGAAATGGTTTTTTAGATATATTTAAAGAAAGCCCGAGAAAGTGAAAACCAATTCGATGTCTTATCACTTCTAAGAGATATGATAGAATTCGTGAAAACGAGTTCAACCCTTTTATACCGTCTTAGGGGTTGAAAAAAGAAAAAACTTTAAAAAGAGTTTTAGGTGATTAATAAAGAAGCCCGTGGAAGTTATTCGATAACTCATCAGACCTAAGTGATACAGCTGAATTCGTGAAAATGTATACAACACCATTATACCACTTCGGGGATCGAATTTCAATAAATCCTGAAAACGCTTTCTAGGAATTTATATGAACAATCCGTAGACTAAAAAATCTGCCAATGGTCTGGGCGAAACTTTATTATTTTTCGGGTCAAAGTTCGGGAGCGGTCAAAGTCGGAGTGTATCATGAGTTGCTTCGAGATTATGACGTTTCTTGGAAAATTATTTTTGTTCTTAAAATAAAAATATTTAAAATTGAGATTTTTAGCCGATTAAACATTGGAAAAGCCCGTGTAGACTATTCGAATTTCGGTATATTATGTACACTAAAAGCCCATAGAAGCAAAAACGAATTTGTTGCCTTACCAGAATTAAGAGATATGACGAATTGCTAAAACGTATACAAACCCATTACTTCCACTTGGGGTTTGAATTCCGAAAAAATTGTGAAACAGGTTTTTAAACGATTTTATAAGAAGCAACTTGATATCTCATGAGACAAGACGGATTTTGAAAAATTTGTGAAAACGTAAGCAAACCCTTCACACCTCCTTGGTTCTGGAAATTCGAAAAAACGTGAATTGGTTGGCCATACTAATCAATTTTATATCTCATCAGGACTAAGGAATGCCAAAAATTGTGAAAACATATACAAACCCTTGGGGGTTGAATATCGAAAAATTGAGAAATGGGCTTGTAGGCGATTATATAAAAAGTATGTGGAAATGAAAAGCGATCTAATGTCTCATCGAACCTAAGAAATATGTCGAAACTTTGAAAAGCATACAATTTGAATATCTAAAATACTGAAATTGACTTTTTGGCTTTTTTATATAGGAAACCTTAGGAAGTAAAAATGAATTCGATATATCACCAGATATGCAACCTCCTTACACCCACTTGGGGGTTCAATATCCAAAAATCCTGAAAGGAGTTAATAAATAAATATGAAGACAGCATGAGAAAGTAGGAACCAATTCAATTTCTTATCACTTCTAAAAGAAATGACGGAACTCGTGAAAACGTATCCAACCCGTTTATACCCTCTTAGGGGCTGAAAAAGGAAAAAACTTAAAAACAAGTTTTAGGCGATTATTACGCAAGCACGTGAAAGTGAAAAGATATTCGATATCTGATAAGACGTGGGGATATAATAGAGTTCTTAAAAAAGTTTACAACCCCCTTTCCTGAAAACGATTTCTAGGTATTTATATGAAGATGATGTAGAATAAAAATGATTTCAATATTTGGGAAGACCTAATAGATATGACGAAAACCGTGAAAATATATGCATTCCATTTTCACTGATCATTTCCCCCCCCCCCTCCGAACGCCAATGTATATTTGACATTTTTTTTAATCTAAATTAGTTTTCTAGTTGATTTACATAAACGTACCGAGTTTCAACTTTCTAGCATAAGCCGTTCCATAGATAAGAAGAGATATTAAAATCTGAACTTTTTCCTTTTCACCCTCCCCCACCCTCACCCTCTACACCCTAACTTCCAAAATTTTGTTTTCTGCTAGGGGTCTATTAAGCCTACTTCTGGTAAAAATTTTACGCATCTATCTTACACTGTTCTTGAGATATGAGACGTGATTTTTTAGAAAAATTCTTAACCCCTCCACTTTCATGCTCCACCGCCCCCTTGAAAAATTTTACTTTCAGCAAACCTTATTTGTCAGCTTTTATACAAAAACCAAATTTTATTTATCTAGTGTAATTGCTTCGTGAGATATCGTAATCTAAAGTTTTTCACCCCCCACCCTCGTACGCCACTGCCCTCTCTCAAAATTTTGTTTTCGATCTATTCCCCTAGTATACTTACAGATATTCATTAAGTTTCAATTTTGTGACATTAACCGTTTAGGAGATATGGATTTTAGAAAGTGTCGATCTCACCTTTTTTGCGTTTCGGACGCATTATTTTTCCCCCTACTCCCAAACCCCTTCACCTATATCGGCAATTTTTTTGCAAATGGGTCCACTATTGAAGCTCTATATAAATTTCAAATTTCAGCCTCCTAGCATAAGCGGTTGCTGAGATCTAGAAACCAAAATTTTCCGTCTAAAACACTTCCCCCTCCTCCCCCCTCACACCTCCACCCCTCCAAATTTGGCCAATTCAAGGAGCCTACCCAGTCTATTCATAAAAAAAATTTCAATTTAATAGCTCAAAGGGTTTGGAAGCTACGAGCCTTCAAAAGATTTCGAGTACAGCGGTCGACGTACGGCGTACGGCGGACAGACGGACTGAAATTTTTTTTTGCTTTTTTCGTGTCATGAAACGTGAAAAAAAAAATTTTGAGGGTAGCAAATTTTTTTTTTTAAAAATCGATAACAATACTGTATTATTGAAATAATAAAGTAAAATGAATTCAATATTTGAAAAAAACCTAATAGATATGACGAAAATCGTGAAAAAATGTGCGTTCCATTTTCACTGATCATTTTTTTCGCACCCTTCCGAACGCCAATGGAAATTTTAATTTTTTTTTAATCAATATTACTTTTCTAGTTGATTTACATATACATACCGAGTTTCAATTTTCTAGCATAAGCCGTTCTATAGTTAGAAAAAACACCCTCTACTCCCGGCACATACTACCCCTGTAAAAAATTACATTTTTCCAACATGCTACTGCTATAGCTCTATCTAAACACCAAGTTCCAGTTTTATATCGTTATAGGTTCTCTAGATTTAAAAATCGGAACTTTTTCCTTTTCATCCTGCCCCAGCCTCACCCTCTACACCCTCACCCACAAATTTTTTTTTCTGCTAGCGGTCAATTAGGCTTACTTCTGGCAAAATTTTTAAGTATCTATCTAACACTGTTCTTGAGATATAAGACGTGATTTTTCACAAAAATTCTTATCCCCTTCACTTCCATGCTCCACCGCGCCCCCTCAAATATGCTATGTTTATCAAACTTTATTTGTCAACCGTTGTACAGAAACCGAATTTTATTTCTCTAGTGTAATTGGTTCGTGAGATATCGTAATCCAAAGTTTTTTTCACTCCCCACCTCCGCACGCTACTTCCTCCACTCAAAAATTTACCTACAGATGTCCATTAAGTTTTAATATTGTGACATTAACTGTTTAGGATATATGGATTTTAGAATGTCTTGATCTTGGCTTTCGAGTGCTTCGGACGCATTATTATTTCCTCCACTCCTACACCCCTTCGCACATATCGGCAATTTTTTCGCAAGGGGGTCCGCTATGAAAGCTCCATATAAATTCCAAGTTTCAGCCTCCTAACATAAACACTTGCTGAGACCTATAATCAAAAATTGTTTGTTTAAAACGCTTCCTCCACCTCTCACTCACACCCCCACCATTCAAAAATTGGTTACTTCAAGTGGCCTACCTAGTCTATTCAGAAAAAAATTTCAATTTAATAGCTCCTAGGGTTTGGCAGCATTCAATATTTTAGAAGACCTAAGAGATATGACAAAATTCGTCAAAATATATGCATTCCATTTTCACTGACAATTTTTCTTGCCCCTTCCGTATGCCAATAGATACTTAATTTGTTTACCTTAATTACTTTTCTGGTAGAGTTTCATCTTTCTAGCATAAGCTGTTCTATAGATGGGAAAAACACGTTACATCCCCGTACCATACTGCCACTATTAAAAATGATATACATATTTTTTCAACATGCCACTACTACTAAATAATAAAGAAAAATAATTCAGCGGTTCCATAAAAATTCAAATTTTCTACTGAAAATTGAAAAAAAGTATTTATTTAAATTTGGAAGAAAAAGGCCCAACCTAAAAGCATGTCTGCCTTTCCGGGAACAACAAAAGGACAAAAAATATGCTGCTAGTAACAATTCAAACTACTCCTTAGACCGAAAACACTCAAGTGGCTTTCATCGAAAATAACACAAAGTCGGAAAAGGACTACGAAAAGCTTCCAAACGAAAATAAAATATGAAAAAGGAAAATCCCAACCAAACTTTTACTTTATATTTCTAAAACACACATTCGAACGCACATCACATCAACCCCTACAACAAAAAAAATCGAACAATTTCATCCCTGGGGATAAAATCTACTCACCTGACATATTGAGACGTAGTTCACCTTCGTAGTATTCGCCCACCTTAATCCACATGTATTTCTCGTATTCGACCTGTTTGAAGTGAATAATGTTGTACCGTGCCGGCCCATCGCCATTCGCATCGAACTTGAAATTGGCACCGCTCAGACCTGTTCATCCACCCCCCCCCAAAAAAAAATCGAATAAGAAAAACAACAACAACAACAAAAACATCAACGAAGAAAAGCGGAAGAAACACATTAGAGAGCCGTTAAGGTAGAAATGATTTATCCAGGTGTAGTTCGGGGTGTTTGGAAGGATGTTTAGCGAGCGGCTAGAGAAAAAAAATTGGACAAATTTTTTTCGTCTTTGACCGTTTCGTAATGTGGGTGATTGCTCATTGTGCTCGATATTAGGGAATTTATAGGATCGATTTGTCATCAGAAAGGATAAGCTCTCCTTTAGAGACGGAATAAGAGAATAAATCGATATTATTCAGGTGGATTGGCCGTAATTACCTACCTTCGAATTTCACCTTTCGCAGATATTTAAGCAAGTCGGCACCTTTTGTTGGCTTCATGGCATCACAGAGAGTAGGACGACCGCCGCATAAATCACGATGCATGTCTCTGGAATGTTCGATCAGAAATTCGTATACTGTTAATGGTGATAATGGTGATTAGCATTTTGTGGAAGGACACTAGGTTGGATAAGGAAGATGAATGAAAGACATCTCTATCTGTACGGAAATATATAACCAAAACGTTACTAATGAGCCGGCATACCTGAATTAAAAAGTTTACGAAGTATGTGAATAAATTTGAGGAATTGAACGAACCCAAGCTTGGACAATTTCTCATACTTTGCTCGTTTTTTTTGAGTACATCGACACTGTAACCACACGTTACCCAATTTGAATTTTGTCGAATGTGCAAATGAAATTTGTCAGCAACGGCTGCTGACGAGCTAGTACATGTCATTTTTCTACTACTATACCAGTTAAAATCCAAAATATTTTAGAATCCATATATGTCCGTACAGGTTATGAGAACGCTTAGAATCTAGCCTATTGTTTTTTGCTTCGATAGGAACCGGGACACAGTGAGTTCCAATTGTAGCTAAATTAATTAACAATAAAATTTCGAATTAATGTACTAACCTGAGAGCGTGAGCAAATGCCATTACAGCGTCGCTAACAAACTGAAGTTGATTCTCGAAATCGGTGCCATTTTTTGTTAGCTTTTCTCGCGTGGTGCAAGCATTGGTGAATTTCTTGTTGTGCGGTGTACTCGTACTGTTCGGGTATTTGCATTTGAAATGATCTTCCCAGAATTCTGAAAGTAGTTAGTTTTGAAAATTTATATTCAAGTTGATATCGTACCATTTTCTATTACATTAAGAGTAAATAAAAAATACTTTATTATTAAAAAATAATAAAGTAATAAATAAGTATCTACTTATCATAAAAAAAAACAAAAAAAAACGTTTATTTTTCCAATATTAAAAGTAGACTCTGTAGTCCTGTAATATGCAAGAGATTCGATTTTTCATTAATATTTAATTAAAAACCGTGAAGTATCCCTTCTATCCCAGCAATGTCCCATATTTTGTCAATCAACCGATCCGTTCAACTTATAATCAATCGGTTGGCTCTCCACCCCCTCTAAAAAAAATAAAATAAAAAAAAAAAAATAAGAAAATAAAAAAAACCCTCAAGTATACTTACAGAATCTGGAATGGCTCCTTATTTCACTTTTTAAGGCAGTTATAAAAAAATTTGAGCCCTATGGGATTAGGGGGAGCTAGTGCAAAAAAGAAAATTTTTGAGACCTATTTTCTCTTAAATCGCCAATCGTATCACTCTAAATTTTTTTTCATTTGTAAAACTCTACCTAATACTACATGATCGAAGCATTTTTAAAAAATCGCTTAACTTTTTTTTAACAGCTGTTTAAAGATTGCGACTTTTTGAACATTCCTTTATGGCCTACAGGTCAATACTGCGTTATTTAAATTTGATAATCTTCGATCAACTAATTCTTTTATACAAAACAAACAAAACAAAAAAAAACAGGGCGCAACTTTATTATTTTATGGTTAGTAGTCCGAAACGTGTTTAATGCTGAGATGTGGTGCAGGTTGCCATGCGACTGACAACCTAAAAAATAACGTTCCAAATACCCTCTTGCTTATTCCTTAGGTTGTCAGTCCCATAGTCACCTACACCGCATCTCAGCGCCCAGACTGTTCTCCAATTTTTTTTTTTAGTTTTAATTACTCTAGTAGCACATCTACATATGGATACTAGGTTTCAACTTTCTAGCATAAGCCGTTTCTGAGTTATGAAAAACCATCCCCCACCACCGTACCTCGCTACCCCTATCAACAATTTATTTTTCTGGGATGTCTCTATAGTAGCTCTATACAGTTTTCAATTTTTAGCCTTCTATCCTTTGCGGCTTTCGAGAAATTAAAATCAGAATTTTTTCATTTCTACCCCCTCCCACCATCACTCCCTACACACAAACCCTTAAAATTTTTTATCCGTTAGAGGTCTACTGTTCCTAACTCCTGTAAAATTTTCAAGATCATATCTGATACGGTTCTTGAGATATAAAAATTAATTATTTTTAAATTTGACTGTTCCCCACTTCCGCGATTCACCTCCTCCCTCAAAAATTTAACATTCAGTAGACTCCACTGGTAATTCTATATACAGAAACCAAATTTTATCTTCCTGGCACAATTGAGTCGCAAGATGTTGTAATTCAAAGTTTTTTACCCCCCACACCCATACCTCACCACCCCCCTTAAAAATGTTAACGCTTTTCTAATCTCCTAGTATCTCTGAAGACAACTAGTTTCAGCCATTTTAGAATGTTTCAATCCCGGCTTTCAGTTTTGGACGCATTGTTTTCGCCCCCACTCGCACACCCCTCGACCACTATCAACCATTTTTTCCAAATGGGTCCACTATCATAGTACTACATAAGTTCCAACTTTTAGCCTCCTAGCATAAGCGGTTCCTGAGATCTACAAACCAAAATTGTTCATCAAAAACGCTTCCCCCTCCTCCCCCTTACACCCACACCCCTCCAAAAGATATCCCTTGTAGTAGTTCACGCATTCTATCTACCATAAAAATTGCAACTTAATGTCTCAAGGGGTTTGTGAGCTACGCACCTTCAAACGGTTTTGCGTACGGCGTCTACGGCGGACAGACGGACATTTTTTTTTTTGCTTTTTTGGGGTTTATTAGTCCTAAAACGTGAAAATACAAAATTTCAGGGTAGCAAATTTTTTTGAAATTTCAGGTCGATAACAATACTTTATTATTAAAAAATAATAAAGTAATTAATGAATTCTGATAAGCGGTTGGCGAGAAAACGGGGCAATCACTTCAATCATTTTTTACGAAACCATTTTGTTTACGACTTTTTCTTTGACAATCTTATGTTAATAAATTTTCGTAATTTTTCTAGTCTTTTTTATATCTTGTAAAATAACTGTGGCAACACTGATTTTTATCATTTGACAATAAAATCATCAGGTGATACGAGTATTATAGATTTGATTAACTTGAAACATTTTTTTGAAATTTTCCATTCTAATTTCAAAATTTATTTTTAGGCACTTTCCGGCTCCCAAATATCGCGAATTTGGTCCGAAAACCAAAAATTGATTCTTTTTCTTTTTTTATCCTACAAGCTCCCCTTAAGCGATGAATAAAATATTGGCCCACATGTGTGCACTACCGCGGTTACTCATAAACATGAACTTTTTTTGATGCTTCTACGTTAAATTTCGCTGGGTGCATCATTTGCGAACAGGATTCTAGAAATCTCGAAAAGAATTTTCGGTATTTAAATTGTTAGTAATTCTTTGTCCTAGGGTTGTGTCCAACAGTCTGGTTGCACCTTTATTATTTTTGGGTGGAAGGCCGGAACGGTGCAGGTCATCATGCGACTGATAACCGAAAATAACGTTCCAAACAGCCTCATGGATATTCTTTAGGTTGTCAGTCGCATAGTAACCTACATCACATCTCAGAATTAATCGCGTTTCGGACTTCTACTCAAATAATAATAAAGTTGCGCCCAGACTAGTGGCAGATTTTTTTAAAATTTTTTTGCAGATTTTTTTTCGATGTTTCATCAGACCTAAGAGTTATGTCGGAATTCGTAAAAACGTACGCAATAATTTATCACCCCCTTATGAGTTGGTATCGTAAAATCCTGAAATTGATTTTCAGTCGAATATGTAAAGATCATAGAAGTAACAGCGAGTTCGATATCTCATTAGACTTTAAAGATTTGTCGGAATTCGGTCAAGCCTCAATTTAAAAAAATGCTTTAACTAATTTTTAGGCAGTTATATTTAAGTGGTTACATACACCTGGGTAGTTCAAAAAAATCAATTTTTCAAATAGGTCCTTATTCGAAAGTAGTGTCTACGCTGAAAATTTCACAAAGAAATTCGCTGTAATGATGAAGTTACAGCGTTTTGTAACCGACATGGTGAGCAACGACTAACGGTTGGCGCGTAGGAGTTCGCGGCCTTTGTAATCTGTTTGACTATGAGCTTTTTTTTAATTCCGGATATTTATGACCTTCTGTATAGTAGGGACATGTTTTAAAAAGTTGGAGAGGTTTAGGTATACTTGATCCACTGTTAAAATTCACAGTACCTTATTTCAATGTAAACTGGACCCTAAACTTTAAATGCGTTTTTCTCGAAACATCGTTTTCAAAAACGGTACCAGGATTATCTCCGCGACTACTGGACCAATCGGGACCTACTTTTCCACAATTATGTTTAATACAACACTCTTACGTTTACCGAGCTATTTTTTCGATATGATGCTTAGTTATTTTTTTATCATAATTATTGAACAATTTTGAGGCGAAAAATGGCATTTTTAATTCCAGAGGCTGCCATGATCCGACAAAATTGCATTTTGAAATTCCGGCTCGGTAAGCTTTGGAGCTATGTATTTACTTTCAGAAGAAAAAAAATTTCGATAAGAAATGGCGGAGGAAAGTCTGGTAGTGAAATCGCTTTTAACAAAAACACGTCCCAGCAGAACGAAATTTTCCAACCAAATTTTCATATAATATAGACAAAATGTACCTAATACTTTAAAATATATATAATGGTCGTTCAATTAACTTTAGTTTTATGAATGAAAAAAATGCGTAAAAATAGCGTAGTTTTAGCCGTCCCAGTTGTATGTAGCCCCTTAAGGGGAACATCCGTGTATACAGTTTTTTTTACCAACATATTTTTTTGCTCATCTTAAAGTTTGTAGTCTTAAGAACATTGTGTGTAAATTTCATATTGAAATTCCAATAAATATGAAAGTTATGGGCAATTAACCGGAATGGACCCTTCGTGAATACGTCATTCAAACGCTATTATCTCAAAACATACTTTTCAAAGACGGTCCGCAAAATCATCGGAAAACGGCTTGACCGATTGCTTCCAAAATTTCACACAATATTTTTGGATAGGTTTTCTACTTTGCTACGTAGGATTTTTTTTTTACTTATTTACTTTTTTTTATAAAACCAGAAAGGTTGATAATTGAGGTTAAAAACTGAAAAGAAAGTTCAATCGGCCGTCATTGCGTGAAAAATTTTTTTTATTCAAAAAATTCTTCGTAGCGATGGGCATCATTCTTCACATTTTCAAAATCTTTTTGAAATTTTTGTATACTGCATGTAATCTTGGGAACCGCAGACCGTGCGATCGACGGACATTCTTTACGGCGACCATGACAGCAGCGCCCCCGGTTGATATATATTTATAAAAATTATTAGTGTACCTCAACATATATGCTTTCGAATAAAACCAACCTGGATAAAATCGAGCAAATAGTTTTTGAGATAATAATTTCTAAAATTCATCTATTTTTTCTGCTTTCTACTCGGATGTTCCCTCTTAAAGTCCTTAGAAGTAAAAACAAATTCAATATTTCATTAAACTTTAAAAAAAAATGGTCGAAATTCGCGAAAACATATACAACTACCTGAAACCCCTTGAGGAGTCGAAATACGAAAAATCTGCAAAACGGTTTCTACGCGCTTCTATGAAGAAGCCGCAGAAGTAAAATTTTTTAGATACCTCGACAAACCTAAAAGATATGACGAAATTCGTGAAAATGCATACAAACCTTTTCACGGACAATTTATATGCCCCACCTCTGTACCCCATCCAAATCTAAATTATTTTAGTTACATTTTTTATAGTACATACATATTTGGAGCATAAGCCGCTCTTAAGATGTAACATTTTCCACCCCCATAGATATAACTAAGCCTATAAACAGTTTGTCTAGAGTGGCTCTATTCAGGCGTTATCTCTTTTTCTATCCCTGGCGATTCCGTTACTCTCACCCCATACACTAGGTTCTCGAAATAATCAGAGAAAATAGCGCTGGCCCGAGAGTACAACCTTGGGAAAGATTCGATTTAATCACTAAATTTTTTTGTGTCCTCTACCATTTTGGGCATGCGTATATGCATAATATTTTGAAACAGTAAATTTTTTCGCATTTATTGTCCGGAAAAACTATACCGTCTCCAGTTCATCGGACTGATAAAGTGTTCTCAGGTGAAAATAACACGTGTAACTCTATATAAATTCGAAATTTCAACTTTCCAGCAATACAATTTTCTGAGTTGTTTTGCCTAAAACTAGATACCTACCTCCATCTCGAGCTTAATTTTTATAGAGTGGCACGACGTGAAAATTTAAAGAACCTAAAATAAAGTCCTACTTTTTGCTTCTTTGCAAAATAAACAGAACGGTCAATGTAAATTTCCAAAAACAGTCATATCGACTTTTGGCAAATGGTCTCACAAATAATACGACAAAAAGTATTAAAAATAATAAAGCATATGATTTTAAAGAACTCCAAAATTATTATTCAGTACATTTTAGGTAACATGAATTTTGTCTTGAAATTCTGCATTTCATTAGTCATATACGAGTATGTATATAAACCATAACATTGCCTAGAAAAGGGTTACTAAGTCCTAATTAAATGTTTAATACCTAGGTACTTACCAACAAACCAAGGATTCCGTGAATTATTTTCCACAGTCAAATTCAGGAAATACTCCTCGAAGCCTCGAACTGGATTCGCTTGGGGCTGAACGGACAACGTACCTTCGACCTTTATAAAACAAAATAACAATTTCGTTAAAAAATGCCATTAAACTCAATTAATTCCTTTTTGTCATTTTTTTTATATATTAATTTTTTTACCTCTGGTTCATTTCCATCCGAAACCAAATTCCTGGCGCTCCATCCATCGGATCCTATCCATGAGAACGCTCCAGTTGCGTTATTTCTGCGAATCGCACGCATAACACCAGCCACTTCTTGATCAGACCCGAATATTATTACACCTGGATGAATACAATACAGAGAAAACAGGTGAATGAATGTACGTTGTGATTGAAACAATACAGATTAGCAACTGTACTGTTTGAGCCGAAGGGGTTAATGGGGAGGAAGAGCAGTTCCTATTGTTGACACTGCTTCTGCTTTGTTTACCCTCTACAAGGACCAAAATTCAATTATGCTCTCGGTGAAAGCTGGAAAATATTTGGGAAATTCTTGTCAATTCTATTGACCCTAAAGCAAGTATGTTGACATTTTAGTTGTAATGAATTGGTCACGTCGGGTTTATTGTTTTGTTAATTTGTCAATTTAATTGCTTTTTTATTGTTTCATTTTTGATTCGGCTGACAAACGAGCACGTTGAGCCGTTAAGATCATATTTTTTTTCAAGCAAACTTTATTTTGGTTGACAGAAATCTACAAACATTCGCGAAAAATGATTGAATTGTGAGAGATAATCGCGCATAAATTCGAAGTTCCAAATTAGACATTAACAAATTACAGGGGCATATTCTAGCATCAGCATAAAATTTTCAAGAGCACAAAAATTAACGAACATGCTTGTTTAAATTTAAACATATAAATAAGGTTATCAGATCATTAGCTCGCAATTAATAACGAATCATGAATAATTCATTAATACTTTATAAATAATCTTGGTTCTTTAAAAACGATTCATTAACAACGAACTGTTTTGGTACGATTAGTAGCTGATGAAAGTATCTTATTTAAAATCGTTACCAATTAAAATGTTCGTAAATAATGACACATTTATGAATCTTTACGTCCCTGAAGTTAGCGGACACTTTTTGGCGAAATCGGTTGAATTTTATTGCTAATTTATTGCGGAAAGCTTAAATTTATTGGTTTAGAATTGTGATTTTTACGGGGTTTTCCGCTAGATGAAGATGGAGTTACTTGGATTTTTTTTTGAAAAATCACCTAGTCTGACGAGGGAATTTTTTTTTTCAAAAATAAATTCAAACAGTATTTCAAATTTTAGTAATAGTTTTTTTAAAAAAAATTTGCGTTTAATAATTTATAAAAAAATTTCCAAGTAAAAAATTAAAAAAACCTCTCGTCAGACTATAGACAAAAAGTTGAAAAATATTGAAAATTGACTGAGTTATCGTGCCGACAATGCCTAAAAACATAGTTTCGAGAAAAATGCGTTTAAAGTTTTTGGTAGGTACAACGTGAACTTACGGCTAGTATCCCATTCCAGCTTCGTACTGTACACCTTGTTCCTCTTGTATCTTCGTGTTTTTCACAAATGGTCGTATAAATGAACTTGTTTTCTATGAAACCCAGGTTTTTTGAAAAAATAAATGCTTAACGCTGGCAAACGCGGGCAATTAGCCAGGAAGCCGCTCCAAACCGATGTCTTGTGACATTTATTGCTATAACTTTGTAATGGAGTGGAATTTTCTAAATTCAAATTTTTTTTTTAATTCTTAAAAGTATAGAAAACAAAAATCTTTAAAAAAAAAATTAATTTTTTGAAAATTTCAGGGGTTTATGAGCCCCTAAATACAATAAAATAAGATCTTCTAATATATTTTTCATTAGTGTATTTATCAATTTTGATACGGATAACAGCCTAATTTTTTTATCGACTTAAGCTGTTATCGCTTTTTACCACAGAATTATATCCGCAAGTGATTGATGTTTGACTCCATACAAATAAACCAATACAAATAACTTGTGATAAAGTAATTTTTAAAAAAAAATTCCGCTAACTTCACCTTCTTTTAGCGGAAAACCCCGTAAAAATCACAATTCTGATGCAAAAAATTTAGGCTTTTCGCAATAAATTAGCAATAAATTATGGTGAAGAATTCAACCGATTCCGCCAAAAAGTGTCCGCTAACTTCAGAAACGTTGAATCTTTTGGTTTACTATAAAGTTATTTTATCACATCTTTTCATATAAATTGATTTTTTTCACACAACAGGTTATAAATTTGTAATAGACTGAAATAGCTTTTTTTTCTTCTGAAAAGTAACTTGCGGAGAAAATAAATAATTGAATTTATTTGAGTTTATTTGTTTAGTCTTAGCTTGGACGCTAAGTTGACACGTTTCCTCGAACATGCAATGGCACCCAACGTGTGACAAAATTCAAATTATCGACCGTTTAAATATTTTATAACTGTGAAAATAGTCAATATGGATATCGATGTACTGCGATAGGACGCAAAACAAAGTTTTTTTTAAACATTTTTAAAGTCATATCTCCTGTCATAAGACTAAACTTGGTTATCACGAAAAATTATCACTTGAAGGCTTGAAGGTAAATATGAAAAAAAAAATGTTTAAGAGAAGAAAATATTTATTTATTACATCAGGAACCTATTACTTCAGAAAATTTAAATTTAATTTATATAAAATATAATGTCAGTGGTAGAGAAAAAATCTGCCAACAGTCTGGGTGCAACTTTATTATTTTATGGGTAGAAGTCTGAAACGTGTTTAATGATGAGATGCGATGTAGGTTACTATGCGACTGACAACCTAAAAAATAACGTTCCAAATAGCCTCCTGGTTATTCCTTTGGTTGTCAGTCGCATAGTAACCTACACCGCATCTCATCATTAAACACGTTTCAGACTTCTACCCATAAAATAATAAAGTTGCGCCCAGACTGTTGGCAGATTTTTTTTATTTACTTACGTCTTTTTTTATCAATAGAATAATTCATAGTAGTAAAAGCGAATTCGATCACATTAAACCTAAGAGATTTTCGGAATCAGTGAAAACTTGAACAATACCCCCAGGGGGTTTAATTAAGAAAAATACTTAAATCGGTTTTTCCCTGACTACGTTTAAAGCTTATAGAAGTAAAAGTGACTTCCAAATCTCAATATACCTTAGGAATATATCAGAATTCGTGAATATGTACACAACCACTTTACACCCCTTAGAGGTTGGATATCGAAAAATTTTGAAGATCGTTACTAGGCGCTTATATAAATAGCACGCACAAGTAAAATTGCTTTGATATATCAATATGTCTAAAAGTTTTAACGAAGTTTGTGAAAATATGGATTCACGGAAATTTTTTTTAACTCAACCTCTGAATGCCAATAAAAATCTGAACTTTTTTTTTGCTTTAATTACTCTAATAGTACATCTACATATATGTACTAAGTTTCAACTTTCTAGCATAATCCGTTTCTGAGATATAAAAAACCACCCCTCTCCCCCGTACCTTGATACCCCTATCAAAAATTTTACTTTTCTAGTATGTCTCCATAGTGGCTCTATATAATCCTAAATTTTTAGCTTTCTATTCATTATGGTTTTCGAGAAATAAAAATCAGAATGTTTTCCTTTCTACCCCCTTTCACCATCACCCCCAACACCCACACCACCAACATTTTTTTCTCTACTAGAAGTTTACCGACCCAAACTCCTGTAAAATTTTCAAGATCATATCTGATACGGTTTCTGAGCTATAAAAATTACATTTTTTGAAAAATTGCTATCGCCCCACTTCCGTGCTCCACCTCCCCCCTCAAAAAATTTAGTTTCGGTAGACTCCTCTTGTAATCCCATATACAGAAACTAAATTTTATCTTCCTGGTGTAATTGGTTCGGAAGATATTGTAATCCAAAGTTTTTCACCCCCCATTTTAGCCCTTGTCTAATCTTGAAGTATCCCTAAGAACAACAACAAAGTTTCAATCTTCTGTCATCAATTGTTCAGGAGATATCGATTTTAGAATGTTTCAATCCCGTCTTTCATGCGTTAAAGACTCATTGTTTTCCCCCCACAACCACACCCCTTAACCAATATCGACCATTTTTTTGCAATTGAGTCCATTATCATAGTACTACATAAGTTCCAAGTTTCAGCCTCCTAGCATAAGCGGTTCCTGAGATCTAGAAACCAAAATTTTTCGACTAAAACGCTCCCCTCTCCTCTCTCCTTGTATCTCCACCCCTCGAAAATGTACCAGTCGTAGGGGTTCATCCAATCTACCCACCATAAAAATATCAATTTAATATCTCAACGGGTTTGTGAGCTACGTACCTTCAAACGGTTTTGCGTACGGCGGACGGCGGACAGACGGACATTTTTTTTTTTTGCTTTTTTGGGGTCTACTAGACCTAAAACGTGAAAATACAAAATTTCAGGGTAGCAAATTTTTTTGAAATTTCAGGTCGATAACAATACTTTATTATTAAAAAATAATAAAGTTAAAACGGAACCAACATTTTTGATGATGCTGTGAAGTGCGAAAGTAGGTCCATAAAAATTTATTTCGAGCATCACGTCTCATATCTTAAGAACAAATTTAGGTAAGACCATCATATTCACGTAGCCACACAGACCCAATAGTCCCCTACTGAATTTCATTTTTTCTGGGTGGGAGAAATTCAGATTTTTATAAATCAAAAGCTGCATATTACACTGGACTTTTAATGGCACTTTCAACGTGGTGTACTAAGACACGGGAGGAGGTGCTGCATGTCACAGAAACGAACTATTCTGGAAAGTTCATGTATACTTCAAATAAAAACATTAAACGCAATTAAAAAAAATAAAATTGAAGTCGCGTATGGTGGTAATAAATTTTTGCAAAATCCTCTACATCTCATAGGTTCCATAATGCAATATATCGGACAGAGGATTTTGCTTTTATAAGTTCATGACGCCTGAAAAGAAATTTTGCGATATTTCTACATTCAAATCCAATTCCGTAAAATGTTGAAAAAGGCTTGAATATTCTTTTCGCTATTTTCGTCAAATTTGTTAGGTCCGATTAGGTATCAAATGGATTTTCTCTTTGTTCAAAGCCTTAGAAAACCACAACCAAGTACTGTAGAAGGTGTTCACGAACTCCGCCATATCGCTTTAAATTGATAAGAGGTAAAATAAATTTTTAGCACCTACTAATTTTTATGGTAAGCTACCATAGAAGCAAATTTGATTAAATGTTAGTTGTTTTCCGGCGTCAGTAGGGTATCTGGTGTGAAACCCCAACACGAAATCCAAATTGGTTGAAATATTACGTGATCTTTAGCGCCACCTCCTTTAGTATAGGGTTGCGATGGCGGGAAGTTAGCTAAAATTAAAATTCGCGGATCGTAAATTTGATTTCGAGTTCGCTATATAGAAATTATGCTCAGCGATTCCACCAGCTGTAAGGGTGTTTCGGATAGTAGGCATGATACACCCTCTGACGAGTCTATGCCCTCCGATGATGAAACAGCTCCTTCGGACCTAGTCCAACACAATGTCATGTCCTCAAGGACAGCGATTAATCAACAGTCGGGGATTACGTGTTGGGGTTTCACACCAGAAACCCTACTGACGCCGAAAAACAACTAACATTTAATCACCTACTAATTATTTATACAAAAGAACCACAAAAAAAATTAAATTCAAAATTATCTGATATTCAACCACCAAGGCGATGTAATGGGTTGAATTTTTCGATATTCCAAAAGCAAAGGAATGAAAAGTGATTGTATATATTTTCACGAATACCGCTATATTTGTTAGGCCTCAGAAAATATTAAAAATCTTAATCTTCAATGAAAAATAGAAAATTTAGTCCCATTTTTTTTTGCAATTGCTCGAAGCGTTACGAATACTAACTATATAGTGCTATTCTGGAAAAAAAAGTTACGATCTTTCCGTGAAAGTAACTTAAAGAACACTCCGGCGGCTCTTTACCAGAATCATCATAAACAACAATTAGAGGAACTAACCGGATTCACATTCTACTATACGAACGGGTCTAAATCCAATACCCAGACATCGACTGCTGTTATTTTATTTGAACCTACAACTCCTATTATGCTGAATCAACGAAGCTTTAAATTACACCTTGTCACCAGTGTATTTGAGACCGAGGCATTTGCCATTCATCAAGTAGCAGTTCCTGCTGCCATCTTTTCCGACTCGAAAGGTGCAGTGAATGCCATCAAAAATCGAAACCAAAAAGAACCGTTTACCAAACCTGTCCAAGATCTAATTTCGTCCAACCTGGCTGGAACCTTACTTCTTTGGGTTCCGGAGCATGTTGACATAGAGGGAAACGAAATAGTGGACCAATTAGCATCCCTGCCAATCACCCCACATGAAGAGGAAATTATCCCGGGTTTTATAGGCTTCGCAAGACGTACTGCGAGGACGTCTAACACAACATTCTTGGCCAGACATGGGCGACACATCAACATTATTTCACCACAACCAGGATGTCTTACATGTCAAAAACCTCTTACTATGCAGCATATTTTGGTCGACTGTTTAATAACGGCGGATTTCTTCAATCATTCCATCCCTCCACTAACCTCCCTCCTTTCCACATCCGACACTACCCTTCTTTTCCAACTCCTAGACCATCTCGATCTTAAGCATAGATTAGAAGTTTTAATATTTGAACGTCCAATTGTTAATATTGAATTTCCATTTTACGTGTCCTTAAATTCCGGAATGAATATGCTTTAATCTTTCACTTTAGCATATAAGTTTTAATCATGTCTAGCTATATTTCTGTACATTATTTTTATACTCTAGATGAAATCATATAGAGTATTATAAGTTTAATCCAGCCCAAAAGTTTGTAACGCATAGAACCAAGCCTCGGACGAAAAAAAGTTATATATTATTTTTTGTTTATTTGTGGCCAAAAACCTCAAATCCGCCTGACGTCCGTCCGTCCGTCCGTCCGTCCGTCCGTCTGTCCGTTAGTACGATAACTCAAGAACGCCTTCACCTAGGATCATGAAATTTTGAATCTGGATGTTTGGTTGAATTTGTAAGGCTAAGTTCGTTAACGGGCAAAATCGTCCTACTCCTTCGGGTAGCTGCCATACAAATATCCTGTCAAAATGTATTCACTTAATTTACGAAACTCACTATAACTCCAGTAATCTTTTAGCTACGAATTCAGAATTTTGTACAAGTTAGTTTTGAGTGAAAAGAAAGTTCGAGTTTACTAATCAGCGAAATCCTTTTACTCCTTCTGGTAGCTGCCATACAAAATGTCCTTAAAACACGTGTTCGAGAATATTACCAATAACTTCAGAACGGTTTTAGCTACGTCTTTGAAATTTTGTATGTAGTATTTTTCCAATAGTTTGAGTTAAATGTATGATTATAAAGAAAATCCTATTAGTCCTTCGTGTAGCTGCCATACAAATATCCTGTCAAAACGTTATCACTTAATTTACGGAACTCGCTATAACTCAAGTAATCTTTTAGCTACGAATTCGGAATTTTGTACGAAATAGTTTTGAGTAAAAAGGAAGTTCGAGTTTACTAATCAGCGAAATCCTTTTACTCCTTCTGGTAGTTGCCATACAAAATGTCCTTAAAACACGTGTTCAACAATATTTTCCGATAATTTTTGAACGCTTCAAGCAACGAATTTGAAATTTTGTACACATTAATTTTTGAATAGTTCCAAGGAAAAGGATAAATATGTAAGAAATCGAGTGAGTCCTTCCTGCACCTCCCATGTGAAAGTCCTTTAAAAAGAACATTTTTTTTCGATGACTTACCCAGTTCAAGGTATAAAGTTAAACACTGAATATTGTCTTTTAGTTTTGAGTAGCAATCTAATAGCAGTCCTTAATAAAGGACATACAACATGCACACACGTAATTATACTTTATCCCCAACTACCATATAAATCGGAGTTCAGTATTCATCTAGAGTATTATACGATTGGCTTGCAGCCGATCGTGACTGCAGTATGTTTTTCATTTGGCGTCGATTTTTCTGTGTACCAATATTTATGACTTGACTAGGTAATTTAAAGAAGGCGATTTTCCAAATTCTTTAAGGGAATTATTTTTCTTTTAAGCCAGAAAAAAATGCTTTAATCAGCTGGTATGAAGTTAGAAAGTGCCATCAAGGATTGTACCAGACGGATGATGCGACGTTCTATGCAGTGTTTCAGCTAGAGTGTGAGTAGAACATAGAGATATATGTACTGGAGATGACGAGCAGCGACTGTTTTGAAGCCGGTATTTTGACATTAGTGTAAAAAACGCGTGTTAACGAAAGCACTAATTTTTTTGAAATGTATTATTACGAAACTAATTTCGATCGGAACGATACATGCTGGAAAAACTAAAATTACCTTATAATTTAATAGTTTATAGAAAAGGAAAAATTTAAATTAATTTTTCCGATTTAATTGCATTCTATCTCTCTCAATATTTAATTGCTTGAAAGGAAGAACCGACGCCTTAAGTTCTCTTTACAAAAGATGCAAACTTTGCAGATCAAACTCGTTGCATGCAATTATTTTTGTCTTCCAATATACAAATATGGCACAGTCTAAAGATATTTCAATAATTTCTAGAACCAAAGTGCTAAGTGTATAGAATTCATGGTATGAAAGCAGTCGAGTGTTAAGAAGATAACTCTTACAAATTTATGTTCTGGCAAATACCAAATCTGCGAACAACTGAAAGTTCAAACTTATTTTATTACAGAAATTTGTCATGACTTTCAAATTTCTATTTGATTGTGCTGGGAATCTCTGCAGCATTCGCAGTCGAAATTAGCTTCCGCGTAGTACGGATATCAATAGCATTGTGAAGAAAGTACCCTTCGACCCGACTCTCAAACTATTTTCCTTCTTTACAAACATTGTAAGGAAGAAAGTGCCTGGCAAGAAACTGTCTTTGCCTTCGCAATTATGCGAAATGATTGCCGCTTTGCTATATCGACTTTCTGTGAAATATTTTATGATTGCACAAAGAACTTGTTTGTCGCTCGCGCTTCATAGTCAAAAGATGTCGTTTCAAGAACTTGTGTTTTCCGCTTTGAGTTCACGCTTGATATAACCCCTTGTGAATTGGCTGTAAAATTTTCAGCATGGTGGATCGAAAGGTGACGTTGACGTCGAACATTGAAAGTAACCCCCATCCTTTTGAATTCTTCACATTTTCCGGAGTAATTGCGATAAGTACGCACGTTCAAATCGTATGTGACCCATTTTAGATATTTTCCGGTCACTTAAACCTATGAAGGTACCTATATGGAAAGCAGTTTCCGGCGAGAGAATTTCATGAACGAAAGTCAGACAAAATTTCGAGATTTCGGTAAATGTCCTTAAGGACACCCGGCAGTACTACAATTTCAGAGATGGGGCTCGTTTTGAAGAAAGTGCGGCCAGTTGCCACTACGACTTCCATCTAAAATTTGAGTACTTTTTTTCGCGGATTCGAATTATGACTTACCGGGAAACTGTCATAAGGGCTATAAAGTTTTTATGGATCCATGAAAACTTTATTAAATCCCTTGAATCGGTTCTGGTCAGATCGTTAAGGGAGTTTCGAATAGTCGCACTTCATTGCTTCGTGAAGGTTAATGGTAAATTTTTTTTTACAACCACTGAAGATTGCATAAAATTTTCTTTTTGGCTAAATTATGTGCGAAGGGATGGTTCTGGTATGTGTGGCAATGTTGGGGGGTGTACAAAATTTTCACGGATATTTTTATTGAAAATGCTGACAAGAAATTAAAAATAATTTTATGTTGTTTGATATTTTGAGCAGAATTTCTAAGCTTTTGATTTATTTTAATGGTCGTATTATCATAAACTTTCAGATTTCTGAGAAAGTATTTAAATTGTGGATCGTTTTTTTCGGATTTGTTGCGAAGATTGTCACTTTATAGGTCGGTTTTGTGATGGGTGTAATTTTGTAGAAGTAATTTTCTTTGTTTGTAGCATTCATAAAATAAACGGACAATATTAGGACTTAAGGATCATTTGTTATAGCATTCGATAAAAAGGTAAAATATTATATAAACATATAGGATCGTTGTTAGTGCCAAATTGTGGAACACTAGACGAAATATTCGACAACGATTTTAATGACAGTAAAGGATTATTAAGAAATGGAGAAAAAATTATAGGAGGTATTAGGAGCTAGTTATGGGCACTTAAGCTTTTAATTATAAGAACTGTACCTGTGGACTTGAGATAACGGTGGGTAGGTATGCTGATAACTTTCTTGTTAGCTTCATACATTCGTTAGCGATCATCTAAACCGTTGATACACAACTGTCTTGTGTTTCATAAATTACTGAAGCGGTATAAACTACGGACATGTCGATCGAAATTGCTTTTACCGCTTAATCGGTTGGCGTAACGAGCATGCGATGACTTCAAATTACCAGTAACGAGAGCTACTCAAATGTAGAACTGCACTATGGTACTATGTGCGAAAGTGAGGCAATAGAGAACACGTTGCATCGGCTGGACAAGAGACAAGATATAGCTAAATCAGAGTTGCTTCGACTACGATTTATGGGTGAGTTCCTAGAAATTTATATCATGTCGTTGCAATATAACGTGGTGGGACGGACAATCACTCTTGGAAGGGTAAGGTGTGTGGTTATGTCCTTCTCTCCCTTTAAGTCTCCGGGAGTGGACGGTCTGATGCCCATTATGCTGCAGAAGACCAGGCCACTTATTGGTCCTTTCTTGGTGAGGATCTTTAGAAGTTGTCTAACTTTCGGGTATGTCCCGAAGATGTGACGTGAAGTCAGGGTGATTTTCATTCCTAAGGCTGGCAAGCCAAGCCACACCCTGGCCAAGGACTTTAGATCCATTAGTCTCTCATCGTTTTTGCTGAAAACAATGGAGAGACTGATGGACTATTATCTCAGATGTGTTCTGGACGCGAGGGGCTCATCAGCTCCTCAGCACGCCAATATGAAAGGAAAATCTGTCGAATCGGTCATACACGAGGTCGTCTCCACTGCAGAAGAATCTTTGAATGTTAAAGAGTATAATCTAGCAGCGTTTCTAGATATTGAGGGTGCCTTCAATAATGTGGAGACGAGTGCGTTCTAGAAGGCATTGAATAGATTGGGTGTTGATTTATTCATTTCGTGCTGGATTGTGTCGATGCTAGGGGGAAGAACTATCAACTCCTCTTTGGGGGATGGATCTAGCAGAATGAAAGCAACCACACAGGGTGGAGTGCTATCTTCACTGTTGTGGATCATAGTGGTTGACGAAATTTTACAGGCTCTATCTTTGACCAGAGTCAAGGTGGTTGCTTACGCGGATGATATCGAGAGGTAAGTTCCTGAACACCTTGAGCGATTTACTAGAAGTTGGGCTCAAATCCTTGAGCAGGTGGGCTGGTGACTGCGGTCTCAACATCAATCCGGAGAAAACTGACCTTATCCTCTTTACGAGGAAAAAATACCAAGAATTCAGGCTCCCACGCTTGAATGGCGTTACCATCCCGCTCTCACTTAATGAGAAGTACTTAGGAATCTTTCATTCACCCTAGGTTGAACTGGAAACTCACGGTTGACAACAGGATCAAGAAGGCATCGAATGCTTACTACGCTTGTCAAAAAATGTTGGGAAAAACCTGGGGCGTCAACCTGAGGATAGTCCACTGGCTGTACATCACGGTGGTTAGACCTGTCCTTACGTACGGATCACTGGTGTGGTGACATGCACTCTATGTCGGGACTAACAGGGTCGCCATGAGCAGAATTCAAAGAATGGCACTCATTGGAATTGCTGGCGCCTTACGTACCACGGCCTCACAGGCTCTGGAAGTAATGCTCCACATAATCCCATTGAAATTAGCGGTAAAATCAGCCATCAAGGCTGTTGAGGTGCACATTACTAAATCCAGGCTTGTGGGAGAATGTAAAAGAATATTGCAGATGGTAGGTTTGAAGAGCAACCTGAAGATTTGTTGGATTCCTGGTCACAGTGTCTTCCCTGGAAATGAAAAGGCAGACGAGCTAGCCAGAAGGGGGTCGGAGATGAGCATAGAGCTGGGCGATGAATCGGTTCTATGTCCCGTTGAACGTGTAAAGGGAATGATTGATATTGAAGCGTTCAGACAGACGGAGGGGGCCTGGGTGAATCTCTCGTGATGCCGGCAAGCAAGAATCTGCTGGCCGAAGCTTGATAGGAGGAACTCTAGCTTCATTTTGTCTTTGGGCAGGGACATCTGCAGACAACTTATAGGGGCCCTAACGGGACACTGTCCTTTTGGGAGACATGGAGAAAGACTGGGAATACCCATCTATCAGAACTTGCGATGATTCCTTTATGGAGAACTACTCTCTTCATCAGGAAGAGCAATATTTGGAATCAGTAGTCTAGAGCCCGGTTCATACGAGGGGACCACAATCGATCCGCTGTGATCTCTTGCGATGGACTGTGGCACAGTACTTCAGTCCACCCTTCTCAACCTAACCTAACATGGTGGGAAGTCGGTATAGTTTATTTGTTCAGGCCGTAGAAAAAAAATTCCCGTTAATTGTTGAACTTCAACACTTTTACAAGGCGTTGGTGCTAGTGTTTGTGGACTCAATTTAAAAGTGTTGCGGGCTGCATGTGTTTTAGACTGAAATACAATCAAAAGAAACGAATTGCTATGCATATCCTATGAGGCAGTGTACCAACATATTGTTTCAGTCCTTGATTTATATGTAACTCCTCTAGCCCCACATTGGGCGCCAATTTGTAAGGACTGGTTATTGCAGATTGGGTTAGATTCTGTAGAAGTAAAATCGTTACCAACCTAATCTAACACCAAACTATCATATTGATTTAGTTATTGGGTCCCATCCTCTTAAAGGAACCCCACGCTGGGCGCCAACTTGTATAAAGTGGTTGTATCGAATTTAAACGCATTAGGAAATAATATTAATTACTTTCATATTCTTAGAGCTAAACTTCGAATTGATTTTACTCTTACGAGCACTTAAGAGTAGCAGGAAATGGTATTCGTGTTCTTTCGATTTATAGCTTTCGCTATTTTTCTCCGGCCTGATATCGTATCGAAGTGGTTTATACTAGCACCGGAGTTTTATACAATCACCTTGGGATTAGTTTCAAGAAACGAGAACCTTTTCACTCCTTGGTGGTTGAATACCCAAGGGGTGGAAATGAGTTGATTTATGAATTCTGTCATATCTATCATATCCGACGTGACATCGAATTTGCTTTCGTATTTCTTGCTCTTTGTTCAAACTCCTAAAAACCAATTTTGTCGATATTTAACCCGTCAATGAAATGCGGTTGATTTTTTTGTGTCTACTAGTTTTGATAGAATATTGAATTGCTTTTCAAGTCTACGGTTAAAAATAAATTTCAAAAATCTATCAAAAAAAACTGAGACTATTCACATACTACAAAATTATTTAAAGAGCTTTTTCTAGTGATAGTTTTTCATCTTGTTATAGTCGCAGTGGCTGAGACAAAGTTTTAGGCACGCCCTGTAGAATCTTCTCCAGTCGGGGAATTCACCTATATGCTCTGGCACCTATCGAATACGTTACGTTTGAAAATGCTGCCGTTCAACACGTGAATTATTGTATTGAGTTCTCCAATAAACAAAGAAACTGAGACAAATTTAATACCGTTTGAACGCTTTAAGGTTTATTTACATTGGTTAGTGTACAAGAAAATTTGTCAAATATGACTATGATGGCTTCTACAAGATGGCACTTCTCATAGTCTGAATTATGGAATTATGTCACTCAATTCAACGACAACAAAAAACAAAAAGGAATTGAAAATAAACCCATCGCAACACTCAAAGTGAGAATCGATAAATTATTGAGGAGTCCTTCAGAGTGATGGATGTTTTTTATCTGTTGATTGTGGTGCTCAATGCCGCAAGCCTTAAACCTAAAAACACGTCAAATTCGAATAACAAACTTGTGAATTGAACACTCACCCCGAGCTCGCGGTTTCGTCAGGAGCTTCTGGACAATATTGTCGTAGGCAGTTTCCTTGGCCACTCCAGAATCCTTAACAAGTTTCTCCTTGACAGCTATACAGATATTGTGTTTGGCTAGCAATTCTTCCAGCTCTTCATATGCCTGCAAAGTGCGGTAATAAGTGGATGAGTTTGGGATATTTTTATTATTTTTTTTTTGGGGTAGAAAATGGAGTGATGGTACAATGGTTCTGTTTATTTTCCACCCCTGAATATAACAAAAGACAGTAATTAAGAACTGGAAAATATGTTTTGAACGGCGAAAATTTTGAAGGTCTTCGGGCGTCAGATTAATTCACCTACCTTAATGCCATAGTTGCTTTCCTCGTAAATTATGGAAATGTAGCTCCAACCCATTCGACGAACAATTTCCACCATAGCTTTCACTTGATAGTGGTCTGATGGGATGGTACGTGAAAAGTATTCGAAACGTTGCTTGTTGCTCAGCTCCGGGCTTGTCGAGAAGAAGGATACCTGCAAGGACGGATGCCCGGTGAACTGATTATAATTTGATCTTATTCGGTTATGAAAGGGGGTAGTTATGTGTGGGAATTTAGATATTAAAGGAATTAACACATCTAAGGCCCTGGCAGTACTCGTTTCGGTTAAGATCGTCGGTTGGTTAACCTATTAGTTGTTCGGGGATGCTTGTGAAAGTGCTGTAAATTAGTTCGTAATTGAATTAGTAAACTCATATTGAAATCGGTTTTTCTCACGAAGAAGGATCGGGGAAATGCGTTCAGAAATTTAAATTAATTTTCTCATGAGGGCACAATTTAAAGTACGGCAATCTCACCGTTGATTATTTGATATTCCTACTTATGTGAAGGAGAATTTAAAGTTGTCTTGTTATTGAGATGTGTGTATTCTTCTGATAGTCAATAAAATATCAATACTCCAAGGCAGTTTTCAAACTGGTCTGTCCAGTTCTAGTTTTCCTTCTGTCATACCTTCAATTGTAGTGGTCAATCGCAGTTGAAAAGTTCTTTTAAAGTAAAACCACCTTTACAATTCTTAAAATTTCTTGCAGCTTCTCTTCTGTAAATTTTGTATAAGTACGTTTAAGTCAACAAATTGTATAATATATGTCCGAATTTTTGTCTATTGTACCGAAAAGGTGTTGGTACTTAAGAACCCTTAAAAAATCTGCCAACAGTCTGGATGCAACTTTATTATTTTTTGGGTAGAAGTCCGGAACGCGTTTAATGATGCATTTAAACATTCAGTTTAGGTTACTATGACATGTCTGACAATCTAAAAAATAACGTTCTAAATAGCTTGCTGGTTATTCTTTAGGAATTATCTTTAGTCGCATAGTAACCATACCTAACATAAGGATGTTAGAATGCTTACGACCATTTCGGTCGTATTTTGTCCACCACACCACTCAACCCCTATCGATAATTTCTTTGAAAATGGGTACCTTTTCATAGTTTTACATAAGTTGCAAGTTTCAGCCTCCTAGCATAAGCGGTTCCTTCTAGAAACCAAAATTTTCATGTAAAACGCTCCCCCACCGCCTCCCGCATACATACCTCCGCAGAAGATCTCACTCGTAGGGGTTCATCCAATTTACCCACAAAAAAAATTTCAACTTAATATCTCAACGGGTTTGTGAGCTACGAGTCTTCAAACGCTTTTGCGTACGGCGTACGGCGTCTAAGGTGGACAGACGGACATTTTTTTGTTTGCTTTTTTGGGATTTACTATTCATGAAACAAGTAATAAAGAGAAAGCGGCGATTTTTTTTTATTTAGTCTTCTTAGCTTCCTAATGAGTTGAAGTAGAAGATTTTTTTGCACAAAGGTAAAAGTGGCAAGACTCCAATTAAAGCAAATATTTTAGATTGTCTGTATATTGCAGGAACAGATTGTACTAGAAAGTTTAAACTTTGTATTAAAAGGAAGGACTTGACGTGTATTTGTGGAAAAACAAAGTTTCTAGATAGCTCGAAATTACTTATACGAGGTCAATAATAACCTTGTTGTTTTGAGCTCTTATCCAGTATAGAGCAAGTTAACGATGTAAGAAGGGAAAAAAATTATTATGCTGCTTTTGACACACAGAGTGCACTGCTAGACATTTATCAATGAGGTTTCTCTACATTTAGGTGTGTTTTTTTGCTATCGAAAGCAAAGCAGATTAAGGTACTCGACAAAAAAACGATCAATAGTAAGAGTTTATTTATTTATTTATTAAGCAGATATCAGACCCGAACCTTAGTGGGAGCTCTGACTGGACATTGTCACATGAGGAAGCATCTAAATAGGATTGGTCTCTCTGAGACTAAAATTTGCAGAATATGCAATGACGAAGACGAAACACCAGAGCATATCCTCTGTGAATGTGAGGGTTTAACTCGCAAAAGGCTTCGTCACTTCGGTCAGGGTTTCATGGACCCATCGGAATTCCTGACCATTCCTCTTCGCAAAATACTAAGCTTCATTGAAAGCGCAGGGATCGAAGAGAAATCATAATCAAACCGAGAGGACGTCACAATAAGCCCAACTGAGGCTGCAGTGACAGAGGTTAACCATACCAACCCCTATTTCCAAATCTATCTATCTAAGAGTTTATTACTAAAGTTTTGAACTGGTAAGTTGTTGCTCCTGAAAACAATTTGAAAATTTGTATTCGAACTGTCGCTTACTGGTAAATTATAAGAGGTAAACGAAGCAAAATGAAATATTTAAGATAATTTACGACTTTTCATAACAGATCCAATTATGAGTGCAAATCGTGAAGCGTTTTTATCAGTGCAATTAGAATCAAGTGATTCGGATGATTCGATTTATGAAAATATTGTGTTTCAGGAAGGACTTTTTGATTCAAGTAGCAGCTTGGATTCATCGGACGACGAAATTGTATCTCACTCAAGCGTTAGCAATTTCCTCGAAACTATTGAAAACTATAGTGATCCAGACTTCAAAAGTCATTTTAGAGTAGAATATGCTACTGCCCGCTACTTGATTGGTAAGTCAAAAAGCTAATTATTTTATAAATAAATAACATTTCATATTTTAATTCCAGATGAATATTCCATCTCCCAATTTGTCCCTGATGCGACACATGGTAGACGGACACGAATTGGTCTGGAAAAAGAAATATGTCTTTTCCTATGGTACGCTGGCAACACAGTGACATTTCGGCATATGAAAAATTTGTTTGGTGTAGCCAAATCATCGGTGTGGTCCGCGCTTCGGAGAGTATCTCACTGGCTTATCTCCATAGGTCATACATATGTCAAATGGCCTACAGGCAGTGCAGCAGAAGAAGTTTCAGAAAATTTTAAACTAAGACAACAAATACCGGGGATTATAGGAGTTATAGATTGCACGCTCATTGAAATCAAAGCTCCTTCTGCATTTAAAGTGGATTACTTTGATCGCAAAAGAAAGTACAGCATCGTGTTGCAAGCAGTTGTTGATGCTGACGAGAAATTTATAGATCTGTGCATTGGAGACGGTCAGGACTCTATCAACGTTCCACGCAAAATGAAATGGATATATTCGCTGGAGGTACTTTCTTACTAGGTGATTTAGCATATCAATCAAGCAGTTGGCTCGTATCGCCTTTTAAGGACAACGGATCATTTAGCGACACACAAAAACGGTTCAACTACGCACATTCCTCTACAAGGATAGTGGTCGAAAATGCTTTCGGTCTGTTAAAGACTAGATTTAGAAGGCTGCTTCATTTTACGGAGCAAACTAATATATGGGCAGTTTCTAACATCGTTCTCAGCATATGCATTCTTCATAATATATGCATTTCATTTGACGATGGAATTGATATGGATTCTTCAGTTGCAGATGAGACTTCCGAGGACAACTGATATTTCCACTGATAGGCGCCAGCAATTATTTGAACATTTGGCTAACTACCGGACTATTTAGGATAGGAACAGTGAAAAACACATTCTTATAACTTTCAATATATACTTGTATTCCTTCAATAAAAAAATCAAAAAATTAATAAACGCATCCAAATTCAATAAATTCATAGAATAAATAAAAAAAAAATTCAAAAATACTGAAAACTATAACAAGTCAACTGTCAAAGTGAATTGAATTGAATTGTCAAAGCTCATTGCTACCAACCGCTGGGGAACGAAATTTCCAAATTCCACAAACCCTAGAGCCACCAACTTGTGAACTGAGGAACTATTTCTACAGAGTAGGTTAACTAATCTAATAAGACTACTAGATTAAGAGTTTTTGTTGCTTTCAATGTAATTGTGCTAATCACCTCTCGATAGAGTAGCAAAAAAACACAGCTATTATTACGTGATTAATCGTCTCAGACAAAATGAAATAAAAAAATTAATTTATTTGATAACTGATTTTTTCACTTACGCGGATTGGAGGCAGTTAATTTTTTTAAATATCAGCAAACAAAAAATTATCCCGATAGTACTTATTTTAATAGCTCAACGCCATCTAGATGTGAAAATTAAAACCTTCTGATTAGTTTGGTGTAATTACTTTGAACCTCTCTTATTCTCTTCTGCTCTGTACAGCAAAATATGCTCCTAAAGTATGCATTCTTTTTGTTCCAGTGCACATTAGAAAGAAAGAACAAGAACGATAGAGAGCAGAGTAGGTGTTTTTTTTCTGACATCTAGATGGCGTTAAGGCTATATAGATGCATTTTTTTATAACATCAAGCCTAGTATCCAGATCGAGTGAAATCAAAAAACACATACAGAAAAAACCGAGCGGAATGCTGGTGAACAATTTGTTCGCTTTCATTTCGCTAGCTAGTATCCAGTTCAAGAGAAACTGCCAATTGCAAACAGATGGCGCTGAGCAAAGATTCCGCAGCGAAATGAGCGTGCATCGTAGTTTCACGGTGAAATTGTGACGTTTTGTCTCGTTTTAAAATGCAAATAACAATGGAAAATATTATTACATGGCCTACTGCATTAGGAAATCCGTTATTTTGATGGACGTTCAGTGTTGTTTTCCAATGACGAATTGATTACACTGTCGTTCGAAATCCTTTTTCTCCATTCACTCTCGATAACTTTACCTTCGTCATTCAATTCATCAGCATAATTCGGTGGAAAATACTTGATGTAATTTTCCGACATCAAAAAATTATGGAGAAAATAGCACACAGCAACAATTTTTTGTGCCCTGTCTGGTTCACAAAACATTGTCCTTTTCACCTATTGCCATTTGGAACACATAATAAGCAAAGCAAATATTGATTATTTCTTATTTAAAATAAATTGATTTTAAATTTAAAATAAATTGTTGTTTTTTTTGCGATTTATCAAATGACATCTTTCGGTAACTTTCACGAACTAATTTCACAGCGGAATGAGCAGAGTAAGCGAAATTTCACTCGATCTGGATACTAGGCTTTAACGGAAAAGGTTTGCCTAATATTTAAAATTTACGGTACTGTACAGGGAATTCTCTGCGGCAGCAACTTTTATCTGTTACTTAATAAAGACGTGTTGTGGTAAGATTGTTTTTCTACTTTGAAACTTTTCAAACTTTTAGTTGACAAAAGAAACAAACATGTTTGAAAAACATTTGCTGTCCAGTATGACACAAATCAGATGTGAAAATGCCCGTTTCGAGAGTTGAAAAAAGGTAAATGAAATTGAATCATGTAATAAAACTCATGGCTTTGTTTTAGATTAAAGTTTTCTGTCTTCAACATTTTTTTTCCTAAAAATTTATATTATATTTGTATATTGTTTGTCCGTTTCATTACTTCAAGTGTTACATAAGGTTCAAAACAACTATATTCTTGCATAACATGAACCTTAGAATGATAACATCCAGCTAGGAATTGTGTAACAAAACAAGAACCGAGTACAATCCAAGCAAATCCCCAATACGACTAACTCCACAAAATACAATTTCCAGACAAGATGTGACCGAAATTATTAGCATATGTGCATCAATCGAATTCATCCATTTGTCACATCCTGGGAATCCTTTTATTCTACATCCGTATTCATATGTACATCCGACGAATCGATTGTAATTTTGTCGATATCGGCAAGTACTACATGTTTTACTTGTCCCATTTTCCGCCTTGGTTTTCTGTGGAAAAACGAAATGTCTCTTGTTGTACACTTTTCATTTATTTCTTTTCGAATTTCTGACCGATTTGTTAAGGGAAATGTTAACCAAATAAGCGACACATTGAAATGTGTTGAAAGAAGGGAATTGTATCGGTTTTATTCGTCGAGAATTTCAAAAAAGCCCTCGGAAAATGCAAGCGAAAGTGGTCAATAAAATGTCAAGAAGCGAAGTTCTGTTCATTTGTATTTAATTGAAAGTGACAAAAATACTTCACTCGAGGAAAACATAGTGTATTTTGATTTTCATCTTAACTGACAATTCTAGTAATTGTGACAACGAGGAGGTAGAATGAAGTGAAGGCGGAGTGGAACAAAAAAACCAAAATCGAAATTGCATGAAACTAAATTATATAAAAAATCATAACGTATTGGGTCATAAAAAATGTCTGTCATAACAACACCATCCCAAAATCTCAGGAAAAGAAGTGTGAAACGTTTGTGGACCATAGTTCATTTTCCGATTTTCTTAAAGTAAATGTATTGCTTGTGTAAGAGTCTACCAAATATTGTCGCATTACGACTTTCCTGACGACCAAATTCGATCAATAGAATACTGAAGTTGTGGTCTTCATATTGGAGGAATATTTCTAGCCATAAAATTCTTATCAATTTCCCACGTCAATCCATTTCCAATGAACTCTTCAGCCACATTTTTCAAATTTTATATTTTAAGATCCGTATATAAATTTTTATAGTAATGACATTTTTTCAAATTATAAGAAATACTTTTCCCACATTCTAAAGTAATTAAGAAATCTTGCAATTTTAGTCACCCGTTCCAGCTTTTTGCTGATGAAAAACCATCATGACTTTCATCAGCGTGAAGATTTTTTCCCGTGCGGTCTTCTCTCCTCTCTAGCATTGAACTGTGAAATTCAATTTATGGCAAACAATAAGGGAATTTTCCGGGATAAAAGGCTCAAGCTCGAGCTCTGGAATTCCAGTTTCATGCTATTTTCCTTCGTACTTATAGAGAACATTTCAACGCTGAAATTGCGATGAAATTGCGTCAAATGAGTTCGGCCCATTTTCTTGATTAAGGAAGAAACTTTGATTAGGAACTGGTATGTTTCAATTGAAATGGTTCATTTCTTTTTTCATTTTTTTTAAGGGAAACAAATTGCTAAAGAAATGCTAAAAGCTTCTGGTTGAGCAGAAAACATTAATGACTATAACAGCCTGGTTTTTATTAGCTATTGAAGGGAAATTTGCTAGATGTTAGACCGTACGAATGTGTCACGTAAGGCTTTGGTGTCTATATTAAAATTGAACTTTAGAGAAATCCTACAGGAAATTTTTTCTGAACCAATTATTTAATGTTATTAATATTTTAAATTGGATTTTCCTTCTATGGCGTGGCTGCCAAAATTAAGATAAAATTTCTGCTTTCGAATTTGGATATCCTCTTGAACGATCTGAGCGAAATATCGAAGGCCCACAGTAAACCTTTTTGTTTATGTGGATAGTGGGTTCGGCTGTGTAGGGAGGAGAATGAAGGATAAAGAGTTGAGGGTTGATACGCCGTAACATAAATGCAAAAACCCTTTTTACCTTTCTTGTTATCTTCAAGCTGCTGCTAGAGACAATAAGATATTCGCACCACAAATGATTGAAAACAAAAAAAAATTGTAGTCCGTCTGTACGCCGTACTGACACGTGTTTAATGGTTTGGAACTAACAAACTGTTTGATGAAGTTGAAATTATTTTAGTGTATAGATTGGGTTGGTCTCCTTTAAATAGTTGGTTTTTCGGGGGTGGAAGCGCTTAAAATGTGACTTCCTTTCGCTCAAAATGCAAAAGAAACCCAAATTTTGGAAAGGTAGAAACCTGTAACTTAGTACTTATGTAGATTCATTGTAGCGGCATGTTTTAAAGCGTCTTACAATTATCGATATTGGTACACGGTTGAAAAAATTGGGGTAATTTTTAATCCAAATACTAGTATTGCTTTTACCCACACAATTTTTCCTATAAAAACCATTCAATGGGTAATTATAAATACATTTTAGTACACATATGTAATTGATTTTATAAGAAATTCGTATAATATGCAGTTGCATATTCAAATAGTATTTAATTAAAGCTGAAAAATATAAAATTTATAACTAACATCTATATACAAATTACTAATCAGTTATGATCGGAACCATTCATATGAATTTTATAAGTTGAACCATATGAGCTTCATTCGCATAAGCAAACATTTATCATTTTAATAAGCGATGAAATATAAACAAGGGTTAAATTTTTTACCTTAACCTTATAAAAGGGAAACATTTTCAGAAATATGTGTACAAAACAAACTGCGCATTTTAAGTTTAACTCGCCTTTCGTTTCTTTAGTTGCGCGTTGAATTTCGAAGTGAAAAAATGCTGCCGGGTTATTTTGTCACTGTGGATTTTGGAAAAGAAATCAAAATTGTGCAAATACTAAAAGTGCCAGGCGATGAATCGAAAATTTAACATACGGGGATTTCGTATATCGTAGTAAGTATTCGAAAGTTCTTAACTATTCGCACACGTTGCAAGTTCAGAGAATTTCATGTGGGGGTCCTCAAAAACCTCAACTTACACCGAAAAACAACCCTAACATTCTTAAATATTATTGTATAGTCTTGAATCCTTTTCTGTTTCGTTAACAAATAAGAGTAATTAGGTTTTATGAATTACTACTTTCAAACATAATTATTGTACCGCTGCAATCTTTTAATATACAGTTTGACGATTTTGGCGGATTTGAAAATATACATAAAGCCTAAATAGGACCTGACATATTTCTGCAGTATACCTATTGAGTTCTATGGATACCAATCACAATTTTTGCTACGGTTAAAAAGGAAGATATATCACAACTTGTCATCTAATTCTGCCAATATATTGCATGAATATCTGCCAACAGCGGTTACAAGAACAAATGCAGAATTTGGACCAAACTTAATTATTACGTCAGATGTAATAACTTCCTTTTATATCTTTTGTGAATTTAACTCATATCTGCACCCATTATAGGCACTCAAACAACACATTCTTGGACAACAGGTGAACCAAGTCTATTAGAAGACTTTGAAGTTTGGAAAATATTTAGCTGAACTGAGAAATGTGACTTTACCGGAAGAACTACAGCTGGCGAAAAAAAAATTAAAATTAACTGTGGACTACAGAAGTCAAACAAGCAAATCAGTTGTCTTTAATATCTATGAACATTTTTATATCTGCCCGGAATTGGTAACGTTAAAATTATTGACCATACACTTCATAACTTAAAATATTATATTCTAGATTCTCTATGATTTTGACTTACGCTTCAATAATTGCTCTACATCTTTAATGAGTGAATGGGGTTATTACGAACAGCATATATTTGCAGCGGTAAAAAATTCGGGAAAAATAATCCTTCATTCTGAGTATGAAAGAGACTTAGGTACATACATATGTATTTGATAATATTATACTGTAGAAAAAATCTGTTTTGTAAATTTAATCCAAAGCCAAAAATCTTGTTGTGGTACTTTCTACATTTACTAAAAAAATACCCAATTTCTACTCCTTCTTTTCTAAAAACATACTGCAGTCACGATCGGCTGCAAGCCAATCGTATAATACTCTTTATTAAGGACTGCTATTAGATTGCTACTCAAAAATAAAAGACAATATTCAGTGTTTAATTTCATACCTTGAACTGGGTAAGTCATCGAAAAAAATGTCCTTTTTAAAGGACTTTCACATGGGAGGTGCAGGAAGGACTCACTCGATTTCTTACATATTTATCCTTTTCCTTGGAAACATTCAAAAATTAATGTGTACAAAATTTCAAATTCGTAGCTTGAAGCGATCAAAAGTTATCGGAAAATATTGTTGAAGACGTGTTTTAAGAATATTTTGTATGGCAGCTACCAGAAGGAGTAAAAGGATTTCGCTGATTAGTAAACTCGAACTTCCTTTTCACTCAAAACTAACTTGTACAAAATTCCGAATTCGTAGCTAAAAGATTACTTGACTTATAGTGAGTTTCGTAAATTAAGTAAATACATTTTGGCTGGATATTTGTATGGCAGCTACACGAAGGACTAACAGGATTTTTTTCATAATCATATATTTAGCTCCAACTATTGGAAAAATAACACATACAAAATTTCAATGTCGTAGCTTAAACCCTTCTGAAGCTATCGACCAATATTCTTGAAGACGTGTATTAAGGACATTTTGTATGGTAGCTATCCGAAGGAGTAGGACGATTTTGCCCGTTAACGAACTTAGCCTTACAAATTCAACCAAACATCCAGATTCAAAATTTCAAGATCCTAGGTGAAGGCGTTCTTGAGTTATCGTGTTCACGGACAGACGGACGGACGGACGGACGGACGGACGGACGGACGTCAGGCGGATTTGAGGTTTTTGGCCACAAATAAACAAAAAATAATGTATAACTTTTTTTCGTCCGAGGCTTGGTTCTATGCGTTACAAACTTTTCGGCTGGATTAAACTTATAATACTCTATATGACTTCATCTAGAGTATAAAAATTTATGTCGTAAAAAAATTCTGAATTATATTATATTCACATTATTATTAATATTATATATAATCAAAATAAAAGAGTATATATACTATAATGGTCTTATATCAATTTTAAACTGAATTTAAATTTTTTTTAACATTTTCAATAATATTTTTAAAAATACGTATACGAATATAAGCTATGTAAAACATTTAAAAAAATTAAATAAATTTATATTACAATCAGATATACATATAGTTTAAAATTTATTTATTTACCTTTTCAGCTAACATAATATGTACTTCATATAGGGTAGTACATATATTGGTTGTTATATTTATATGAAATTTGATTCACGGTTTCAATTTTGTAACATATAAGATTAATATCGCTCTTGTTTAAATCATTTTCATATATTACGTCTTATTAAGAATATACCTGATAGAATTGAATACTTTCATATATATAGAACTATACAATTAATAACATTACTTTATAAACAGTGCTTACACCAATTGCTTATAGGAATATATGCTAGTTTCATATAAAAGACTTTTGTTATTATCTTTATCAAATTTAATAAAACATTTATGCATTTGATATACAGCAAATCTACAAGATTTATAGAAATAAGTAATGGATTTATATGAATAGGAAATTTGTATTAAAATTATTCCAATATTTTCAACCGTGTAGCATAGCTGGGGAATGTAGGGTGTTTTTTGTAGTAGAAGTGATTTATCATTGAAAGATGAAACTGGATACGTATATGTAAACGCAATATAAAAGTAATTAAAACAAAAACAAAAAATTGTAAGTGTAAAGTGGGTGAATATTTTCACGAATTTTGTCATATCTGTTAGTCCAATACTGAGCTACACGCCGCAGACTCCGACAGGCCGAGAAATTCATACCGAACCACTAAATTAAAAGAAGCAAGCAGTTTTCGCAGTTGGATAGAACAAAGTACGGATACTAACTGAAATACTTACTGGTCATTCGATCTTGATGGATAATCTTAAAAGAATAGAAATTAAAGTTGATAAGATGTGCATGTTCTACTAGATGAAGGGAGAAACCTCTGAATATATTTTGTTCTGCTAAAATTCAGCGGTACAAATATCTTGGAGTACACAATTAAATTTGGTGGACGATCTCTAGGTTGAAACTGAAGAAAATTCTATGGGATATAGTACAATTGTCCTCTGGTCGCGGTGCTTGGAGGAATCTATCCACCTCCGATGAAATCTTATCAAGGTCGTATGTGATACCAAATTTCTTCTTTCAGTCCTCTTCATAAGAACGTCCGGAAATCGTTTTAAAATTTTTATTATAATTAAAAGGATGTAAAGGAGCTGTATACGTTTTCACGAATTCTGATACATCTCTTACTTGTGATAAACAATCAAATTGATTTTACTTCAATTTTACCGATTATAAAGTATTAAGTTGGAATAAAACAAATTCTCACCATTAAAATGTTTTTTTTTTCACATTTTAAGAAAAATACCCCAAAAAGCAACAAACTTTTTGTAAGCCTGACCTCCGTTTGCAAACTTATATCATAGGACTTCTGAGATATTGTATTACATTTACTTCTACGAGCTCGTCAAATAAAAGCATAGAAGTCACTTTGATATTAAACCCTTAACAGTGTGTAAAGGGGTTGCTTTGTGATGAGTTGCATAATTGGTTCTAACTTCAACTTGCTTTTTATGTAATCACCTAGAACGGAGGTGGACTGGTTTTCACGAATTCTGCTATATCTCTTAGGCCTAATGAGATATCGTATTACTTTATGCTTCCACAATCTTTTTATATATTCGCCTAAAAACTAGTTTCAGGATATTTTGTTATTCAACCTCGAAAAAGCTGGTGGATTGTGTAATAACATTTTCACGAATTTCACCACATTTCTTAGGCATGATTAGACATTTAATTTGTATAAACTTTAGGCTAAAAATCATATTCAGTATGTTTTTTATATTCTACCCGAATTTGTAGAATATATATATATATATATTTTTACGTGAGTCTGATGAGTTGCCGAACAGAATTTTACTTCCACTAGCTTATTATATAATCGCTTAGAAATCAATTTCAGAATTTTGTGATCTTCATCCCCTAAGAGAGAGTACGGAGGTTAAGGAGGTTGTACCTACTCCTTTTCGTAAATTTTGCCATATGTTTTATGTGTGCTTAGATGGTTGGTTGGTTGGTTTAAGTGGTAGCCCTGTAACCCAGACAGAGCTCAATTAGCTCAGAGGCCATTTTGGAACCACAAACTCGTGTTAAACTCGGATGTTAAGGGTTGTTGTGACTGGGGAATATAGAAGATGAATGTGAGAAAAATTGATTGAATTGAATCGCTATAACCACCCTGTGCTATTCAGGAAGAGTAATAACTCTCCAATTGTACTCCTACTACTCCTACTACTCTCCAATTGTGCTTAGATACTGAATAACATTTTACTTCCACGATCTCTTCGTTCGTAAAGAACCACAGTTGAATACTGAAAATTATATCAGAATCTATTGTATAGACATAATTAATTTTTTTAATAACTCCTTTGTTTCGAAAAAACCAGAGCTTTATTTCGACTTTGACCGCTTCTAAAATCTAAATTTTGATTCTAATTATAATTTAATTAATTTAAATGCACGTCGAGTGAGGAGGTGGATTATATTTTCACTATTTCGGACATATATCTTATATCTGGATAAATACCGAATCAGTTTTTACTTCCGCGTAAAGCATTTTTTTTAATTTTCACGTCGGTAATTAGTAGCAGTTTTGAAATAAGAAAGTAAAATTGATTATAGATTGGAATTAAAATAACAAATAAACAAGAAAAGTTCCGAAACCCGCCTTGACTACGCCACTATCCCTCTATAAGACCACATAAAATATTCAATAAAATTTGGATCTAAAGATTTCTAGATTTCAATCTCACTATTTTGTTCTTAATAATCCATAGTCTTTACGTCAATCTCTTATAAATAGGGACTCACTATTTTATTAGATAAAAGCGGAATTTTTATTAATTTTTTTCCTAATAACAAGCCATTGGCATCAACCTGAAACATCAAAAAAATTTGGTGCTCTCAGATTTGGTTGGACCACAAAAAATAATATCTATACATCTCAGGAACCGCTTATGCTAAAAACTTGAAACTTGGAATTTATATAGAATTGTAATAGTGGAACTATTCGTGAGGTGGCGTACGGCAGTAATGGTGAAAAAATATGGATTAAGATATCAAGCGAACCAATTACACAAGAAAGATTAAATTTGGAAGGTGAGCGGAGGGGAGTATCGTGAATATTAAATGTTTGAGAGGGACAGTGGAGCACGGAAATGTTGGCCAACCAATTTTTTAAGAAAATAATGTTACATTTATCAAGAATTGTTTCAAATAAGATCTTGCAATTTATACACGAGTGTAACAGACCTCTATCAGAGAAAAACATTTGTGGGGAGAATAAAACAAAAAAAAAATGTGATTTTTAAAACTTGAGAACCGCTGATTATAGAAAACTGAAAGCTGGCCAAGGCGGAGACATGACGTAAAATAATTTTACTTTATTATTTCAATAATACAGTATTGTTATCGATTTTTAAAAAAAAAAAATTTGCTACCCCCAAAATTTTTTTTTTCACGTTTCATGACGAGTAGACACGAAAAAAGCAAAAAAAAATTTCAGTCCGTCTGTCCGCCGTACGCCGTACGCCGTACGCCGTACGCCGTACGTCTACCGGTGTATGCAAAATTGTTTGAAGGCTCGTAGCATCCAAACCCTATGAGATATTTAATTGAATTTTTTTTCGTGGGTAGAGTGGGTTGGCCCCCTAAGGTGACCAAATTTGGAAGGGTGGGGGTGTGAGGGGGGAGGAGGGGGAAGCGTTTTAGACGGAAAATTTTGGTTTCTAGATCTCAGCAACCGCTTATGCTAGGAGGCTGAAATTTGGAATTTATATAGAACTTCGGTAGTGGACCCATTTGCAAAAAAATTGCCGATATAGGTGAAGGGGTTCGGGAGTGGGGGGAAAAATAATGCGTCCGAAACGCAAAAAAGGTGAGATCGACACATTCTAAAATCCATATCTCCTAAACGGTCAATGTCACAAAATTGAAACTTAATGAATATCTGTAGGTATACTAAGAGAATAGATCGGAACCAAAAATTTGAGTGGGGGAAGTGACGTACGGGGATGGGGGGTAAAAAACTATAGATTACGATATCTCAAGAACCAATTGCACTAGACAAATAAAATTTGGTTTGTGTATAAAGGTTGACAAATGAAGTTTGATAAAAGTAAAATTTTTGAAGGGGGCGGTGGAGCATGAAAGTGGAGGGGATAAGAATATTTCAAAAAAATCACGTATCAAATCTTAAGAACAGTGTAAGATAGATGCTTAAAATTTTTACCAGAAGTAGGCCTAATAGATCCCTAGCGGAAAACAAAATTTAGGAAGTAAGGGTGTAGAGGGTGAGGGTGGGGGAGGGTGAAAAGGAAAAAGTTTCGATTTTAATATCTCGACAACCTATAATGATATAAAGCTGAAACTTGGTATTTGGATAGAGCTATATTAGTAGCACTTTGGAAAAATATAATTTTTTATAGGGGTAGTATGGTACGGGGGTGGGGGGTGTTTTTCCTATCTATAGAACGGCTTATGCTACAAAGTTGAAACTCGGTATGTTTATGTAGTTCAACTAGAAAACTAATTTAGATAAAAAAAAAAATTCAAATATCCATTGGCGTTCGGAGGGGGGGGCAAAAAAAATTATCAGTGAAAATGGAGTGCATATATTTTCACGGTTTTCGTCATATCTATTAGGTTTTCCCAAATATTGAATTCATTTTTATTGTACATCTTCTTCATATAAATACCTAGAAAGTGTTTTCAGGATTTTTTAAAATTAGACCCCTAAGGGGGTGCAAAGGGGGTTGTAAACTTTTTCACGAATTCTTCTATATCCCCAGGTCTTATCAGATATCAAATATCTTTTCACTTTCACGTGCTTGCGTAATAATCGCCTAAAACTTGTTTTTAAGTTTTTTCCTTTTTCAGCTCCTAAGAGAGTATAAATGATAAGAAGAAAGAAATTTTTCAATGTTTAATCTTCTAAAAATTGCTATTTTAAATATTTTTATTTTAAGAACAAAATTAATTTTCCAAGAAATCTAATAATCTCGAAGCAACCCATGATACACTCCGACTTTGACCACTCCCGAACTTTGAAGCGAAAAATAATAAAGTTTCGCCCAGACCATTGGCAGATTTTTTTATTAAGTTAACGATGCTGTGAGAAATTTGGTGTCATTTTACCATCCCAGGAATGGTTTATTGTAGAAAGTTGAAACTTATTACGTATCTGTACATATACACAGTGCGACAAATAAGTTCCGAGACTCGAACCATATTTGAGTAACTAGTAGGGCCATCTATGTCCACAGACCGGCGTTTGAAAGCTGTGACACTCCTCTTCCCGGTAATACCAATTTTGTTTAAATCGGTTGATAGATAGCAAAGTTATGACAGTTCTCCCAAAACAACTTTTCTGTCGATGTTGGAATATTAAAATGTTGCTCAAACAATGCTCATTACATTCTTCGATAACAAAGGAATTGTCCACAGGAATTCGTTCCAACTGGCCAAACAATTACTGTCGCATTTTATCTCGAAGTTTTGAAGCGTTTGATGGCCAGAGTCCGTCGTATTCGACCCGAATATCGTGATCCAGAGAACTGGATAATGCATCGAGTCACACCTCACTTATTGTTCATCAATTTTTGGCTCAGAATCAAGTCTGTGTGTTGAATCATCCACCGTATTCACATGATTTGGCCACATACGAGATATCTCTATTCCCGAAATTGAAATTGAAGTTGAAAGAATATTTTTTTTAATGACATTTCGACCATCAAACAGCTTCAACACGAGCACTAGAGGCAATTCCTCAAAATGAGCTAGAACACGCATTTGAATCACTGTTGAATCGCTGCAACAAGTGTATTGAAACTGTAAGAGAATATTTTGAATAAAAAAAATTAAAAATATCCAGACTTTTTCTTTTAATGATGTTTTCCATGACCAGTCTCGAAACTTATTTGTCGTACTGTGTATGTAGGTACTAGCAACAAAATAATTTAGAGAGAAAATCAGATTTGCATTGACGAACAGAAGTGAGACAGGATTTAAAGAAGATTTAATGGATCTTGAAAATTATTCCTTAGGAGATGTTGTAGTTACCAAAACTTAACTTTCCAAATAGCACTAGGTTGAGTTTTTAATCTGTTTCGCAGGAAACCGAATTTGACCACGTTCGGGACAAGAACCAAAAACCGTAATTGGTATTTGAAACACAGTAATAACGTCGGCACTTGTATTGGACTCCTACTTTAACCGCTTTTCGGACTTTCTATTGAAAAATTCTAAAGCGGCACCCAGACTATTGGTAAATTTCTATTTTTGCATAATTTGTGTATCAATTTGGGAATGAATTTGGGTATATCACTTAGGCAGATCAATTTTGTTGAACACGAATTCATTGCCGCTAGTTACGCGGCTTGGTTAGGTGGTACTTTATGATAATCCAAAACTAGTAATATCAATATACTTGCCTGTGGTATGCGAAATAATCGCAGCAAATTTGCCACCTGAACGGATGTTACGGATGACGCTGCTCCTACTACTCCGGATATTACTTTGCGTATTTGGGTCTTGTTGCAGTGATATTCGGCGTCATCTATGTTACTAATGGACCCTGGAAAGAAAAAATTAAAAAGATTTGAATAGAAATACAAATTTCATCAATGCCTAATCCCATTTGAAATTTTCACTGAAGAAAGTAATAAAAATGGTAGCAATTGGATATTTTCTACTCGGCGCCCAATGTGGGTCGCTTTTCGAACTTACAACTCGGCCTACACTGACATCTAATTTCGATTCTTTACAGTCTCCTTTCCACAATTCGACCGATGATTTTTCAATATTTTCTTTATTAAAAATCAAATAAATCACAAATTATTCTCTGTAGGGGCGGAGAAAAAAAAGCCATATTTCATCCATCGGATCTGGAGTTTTGAATGGTGGGCTGGAACAGTTGTGCGTGTCGTGATAACAGCCAAAACACTTGGCACACATATAAAACACATAGTCGGTGGCGGAGCGGTTTTCCTATGGTTGAAAGATAGATGAACCATAACATGATTCCATTATTTATGAGCAGCTTCATTACAAAATATAATTTTCCAAACCAGTGAACTATCTGCGATATTCGTTCCAGTAGTACATTGATAGGTAGATAGGCAGCCCACATATTTCGATATAATGGAATTATATCTAAATCCTTGAAGGCTCGAAAATATCGTGTTCCATCCAATAATGGTTATTATATTCAATATATTATTACATTGAACGTTTCGTGTTGTCGTTGTGAATTACTTGAGTACGAACATTAATATTGTATTTTACCGTGGTTACATATGATGTCACTAGAGCGTAACCAAATTAAATCAGACTGTTCGGTTGTTGTCGGTAGCAATCAAGCAGTATTCGAACAAAACAAAACAATTGTACAATAAATCGACCACGTGTGTATAAGAACTTACCTTTAATAAAGTCCACAGCCATCTCCAAGCCGTACGAATCCTTATCGCAATCATCGAGGATATGAGCACCAACAGTTATGTTCGGAAGCAATTTGTTCTCGTTTATACGATCGAGCGTGAATAGCATTGCTTCCAGGGCCTGAATTCCACCCTGCGGCATTATCGGGCCACATATGATGCTATCCTCTCGGGAATGCACCATCATTAAGCCACCAAGGATAACATCGCCTTCGACGACAGCTTCCTTCTTGACCGGCCAGTGAAGATTGTGATGCTGGTCATGTACCGAAGGTTCGCTCCCGTGACCTACTATTGGACTTCCGTTTCTTATCGTACTATCGAGCTGATCGTCCTCGACATAAGAGTCTCGAAGATGGTCGTGGCCTTCCTCGTGAAAGTATTGATTGTGATGATTATGATGCTGTCGATGATTATGATGAATATGATGGTGATTGAGGTGTTGATTGCGATGGTAGTACATTTTGTTTTGCTGCTCGTAGTGTCGACTATGCCGCTTTGTATGATGACTTCGCTTAAAGAACCTATCGTACATATCGTAATTATAGTCCCAGGATAGCGCTGGACTCGAACGTTTTGTTCGCGGCAAATTGTTCGGGCAATGGCCATGACGGCGTTGATGAAATTCACCTGGAATTGATGACACGGATGCTACTCGCTTTTCTACATCCGCGCTAGATGAGTTTATTGATTCGATCAGCTGTTGAACCAAAATCTCGTTAGAGTGAGAACTGTTCCGATTCGAAACCTTGCCTGCTGCTATAATGACGTACAATAGCCAGAATGTTACCGTTGTGACGTTCCAATTAAAATTCCGTGTCATTATAAAATTAAACAATTTTCAAAACACTACTGTCGCTGGGTAGCAGTTTTTCAGTTTAACGTCACATGCTTTTGTTTAGTTTGGGTTTTTATTTTCATCACAAAGAATTTTCGGTTCCTTATTAATTCATTCTTTTTAAGTAATTATTTCACGGTTATTAGTGTTACGTTAATTGTTACTGCGTTTTGATTTTTTCATTTTAATTCTCACTTTTTGCACTGAAATTTTAATTATTATAATTCAAAATATAATTGTTCATATTTTGCAATCGCCTTAAATTTTTTTTATCTATATCGTGTTAAGCGTGGACTGAACGCTTCTGTATTAAAGGCTAATCCCTAAGTCCAACTTGGTACCCTTTAAAAAAAAATCTGCCAATGGTCTGGGCGAAACTTTATTATTTTTCGGGTCAAAGTTCGGGAGCGGTCAAAGTCGGAGTGTATCGTGAGTTGCTTCGAGATTATTAGATTTCTTGGAAAATTATTTTTGTTCTTAATATAAAAATATTTAAAATAGAGATTTTTAGCCGATTAAACATTAAAAAAGCCCGTGTAGACTATTCGAATTTCGGTATTTTATGTACACTAAAAGCCCATAGAAGTAAAACGAACGAATTTGCTGCCTTATCAGACTTAAGAGATATGACGAATTGTTAAAACGTATACAAACCCATTACTTCCACTTGGGGTTTGAATTTCGAAAAAATTGTGAAACAGGTTTTTAGACGATTTCATAAGAAGCAACTTGATATCTCATGAGATATGACGGATTTTGAAAAATTTGTGAAAACGTAAGCAAACCGTTCACACCCCCTTGGTTCTGGAAATTCGAAAAATCGTGAATTGGTTGGCCGTAATAATCAATTTTATATCTCATCAGAACTTGGGAATGGCAAAAATTGTGAAAACATGTACAAACCTTTGTGGGTTGAATATCCAAAAATTGAGAAATGGGTTTGTAGGCGATTATATAAAAAGTCTGTGGAAATGAAAAGCGATCTAATATCTCATCGAACTTAAGAAATATGTCGAAACTTTGAAAAGCACACAACCCCCTTACACCCATGAGGATTGAATATCTAAAATACTAAAATTGACTTTTTGGCTTTTTTATATAGGAAACCTTAGGAAGTAAAAATGAATTCGATATATCACCAGATATGCAACCTCCTTACACCCACTTGGGGGTTGAATATCCAAAAATCCTGAAAGGAGTTAATAAATAAATATGAAGACAGCACGAGAAAGTAGGAACCAATTCAATTTCTTATCACTTCTAAAAGAAATGACGGAACTCGTGAAAACGTGTTCAACCCGTTTATACCCTCTTAGGGGCTGAAAAAGGAAAAAACCTAAAAACAAGTTTTAGGCGATTATTACGCAAGCACGTGAAACTGAAAATATATTCGATATCTGATAAGACGTGGGGATATAGTAGAATTCGTGAAAAAGTTTACAACCACCTTCGCACCCTCTTAGGGGTCGAATTTAAAAAAACCCTGAAAACACTTTCTAGGTATTTATATGAAGAAGTCGTACAATAAAAATGAATTCAATATTTGGGAAGACCTAATAGATATGACGAAAATCGTGAAAATATATGCATTCCATTTTCACTGATCATTTATTTTGCCCCCCTTCTGAACGCCAATGGAAATTTGAAATTTTTTTTTATTTAAATTAGTTTTCTAGTTAATTTACATAAACGTACTGAGTTTCAACTTTGTAGCATAAGCCGTTCTATAGATAGGAAAAACACCCCCCACCCCTGTACCATACTACTCCTATAAAAAATTATATTTTTCCAAGATGCTACTAATATAGCTCTATCCAAATACCAAGTTTCAGCTTTATATCATTATAGGTTGTCGAGTTTTTAAAATCGGAACTTTTTCCTTTTCACCCTCCCCCACCCTCACCCTCTACACCCACACTTCCTAAATTTTGTTTTCCGCTAGGGGTCTATTAGGCCTACTTTTGGTAAAAATTTGAGGCATCTATCTTACACTGTTCTTGAGATATGAGACGTGATTTTTTTGAAAAATTCTTATCCCCTCCACTTTCATGCTCCACCGCCCCCTTAAAAAATTTGGCTTTCAGCTAACTTCATTTGTCAACTTTTATACACAAACCAAATTCTATTTATCTAGTACAATTAGTTCATGAGATATCGTATTCTAAAGTTTTTCACCCCCCACCCCCGTACGTCACTGCCCCCACTCAAATTTTTGTTTCCGATCTATTTTCCTAGTATACCTACAGATATTCATTAAGTTTCAATTTTGTGACATTAACCCTTTAGGAGATATGGATTTTAGAATGTGTCGATCTCACCTTTTTCGCATTTCGGACGCATTATTTTTTCCCCACTCCCGAACCCCTTCACCTATATCGGCAATTTTTTTGCAAATGGGTCCACTACCGAAGCTCTATACAAATTTAAAATTTCAGCCTCCTAGCATAAGCGGTTGCTGAGATCTAGAAACCAAAATTTTCCGTCTAAAACACTTCACCCTCCTCCCTCCTTACACCCCCATCCCTCCAAATTTGGTCACTTCAGGGGGCCTACCCACTCTACCCAGGAAAAAAAATTCAACTAAATAGCTTGTAGGGTTTGGGTTCTACGAGCCTTCAAACAATTTTGCGTACACCGGTAGACGTACGGCGTACGGCGTACGGCGTACGGCGGACAGACGGACTGAAATTTTTTTTTGCTTTTTTCGTGTCTACTCGTCATGAAACGTAAAAAAAAAAATTTTGAGGGTAGCAAATTTTTTTTTTTTAAAAATCGATAACAATACTGTATTATTGAAATAATAAAGTAAAAGAGTTCTTCGGATTCTTGTCACAGGCCTCTTTACAAAAACTTATAAATACAAGAAATAGCGGTAGGGATTTTCCATTGCTGTACTATGACCACAGCAGCAGTCTTAATTGCAAAGTGATTAAAAGTACGAAAAGATATTATTTTTCGGAAAAAAGTCCGGGTGGAGTGAGGGGTATGAAATAGTTGTTCTTCAAACCTAGGAGATAGATCGTCAATCTTCAAAATATATTCAACCCCAGCTGTCAATTTCTCTATGCGTTTAATATTTTTGGGTAGGGTAGAGTGGGGCAAAGTGGGCTAGCAAGTTAAAATTTCTAGTTTGCAATAGCGCCATCTCTTAGCAAAATAAATTATACGATCAATCTTCATAAATTCCCCGCCCTGACTCTTGGCAGATTTTTTTTATTTATTTACGTATTTGTTTTTTCAATAGATTATTCAATAGAAGTAAAAGTGCATTCGATCTCATTAAGCCTAAAAAAAAATCTAAATTCGTCAATACTTGAACAATGCCTTACTCCCCAGGGAGTTTGATATCAAAAAATGCTTAAATCGTTTTATTCCCCGACTATATTCAAAGAATTTAGAAGTGAAAGTGAATTGTATAGCTTAGTAGACCTAAGAAACATATCGGAATTCGTGAAAAGTACATAACTGCCTTACACCCACTTATGGGTCAGATAACGAAAAATTTGGAAAAGCGTTTCTAGGCGCTTGTATTAAGAGCCCGCAGAAGTGAAATTGATTTGACAGCTCGAGATGTCTAAAAGATTTATCGAAATTCGTGACAATGTGGGAAAAAATCCTTTTCACGGACATTTTTCTTACTCCACTTACTTACTTCAAAATTTTTTTTTAGTTTTAATTTCTCTAGTAGCATATCTACATATATGTACTAAGTTTCAACTTTCTAGCATACGCCGTTTCTGAGATATGAAAAATCACCTCCCACCCCCGTACTTTGCTACCTCTATCAAAAATTTTGAGATGTCTCTATAGCGCCTCTATACATATTTCTATCCTTTGCGGCTTTCGAGGAATTAAAATAAGAATTTTTCCATTTCCACCCCCTCCCATCATCACTCTCTACACCCACACCCTCAAAACTTTTTTCTCCGCTAGAGGTCTACTGGTCCTAACTACTGTAACAATTTCAAGATCATATCTGATACGGTTCGTGAGATATAAAAATTAAATTTTTTGAAAAATGGCTGTCCCCCACCTTCAGCGCTTCACCTCCCCCCTCAAAAATTTTACATTCAGTAGACTCCACTGGTAATTATATGTATATACAGAAACCAAATTTTATCTTCCTAGCACAATTGAGTCCAAAGATATTGTAATTCAAAGTTTTTTACCCCCCACCCCCATACCTCACTACTTATCTTAAAATTTTTAACCCCTTTCTAATCTCCTAGTATCCCTTAATGCAACAATCGTGGACTGAAGTTGTGATGAAAAATGCAATCTGTTGCTGAAAAAACTGGACCTAAGGAAAGCCAGTAAATATTTTGGTGTTCCCAGGGCTACTTTTCAAAGCAGAGTACGCTCTCAACACACTTAATTTCGTTTGAATTTATTAAAATGATATTGTTTGTCTTAATTGATTCAATTGATCATATTCTTTCGCTCCAGTTTTGTGAGGAATTACTATTCCCTCACTTTACCCCAGTATTGTGGCATAGTGGCACATTGAAGTATGTATAGAAAGGGGTAGATATCTTTTTTTATCAGCAGCAATAATTTAACTTCACGAATATACGACTAACCTAACATCCTAAGCTAAAGTCCTAAGCTATCGAAGGATTTTATAACTATTACTCAATTTGCAGAATCTCGGTACAAATCTTAGGGGGCGTACTTTGCCCCACTTTCCCATACTACAACTTTTAAGCGTATTTCAATTAAATTCGGAAAAACGCCAGAATGAATACCGTTAAACGGAATTCGGACTTTGTTCAATACTGAAAATCGCAAGAAGGAAACCCGAATTTTCGAATTTATTTTTATAATTTGCGATATGGAGCGTTTATTGTACTTTAGATGAAATCAGTTTAATCCAGCCGGAAAAGTTTGTAACGCATACAACTGAGCCTCAGATGAAAAAAAGTTACGTCGTACAATAGGTCCAGTACTGGGCCAATAATGGCAGCCAGCATGCCAAGAATGGCGCGGCAGTGGTAACCAGCACTGGCCCATTGCTGGATTACTGCTGGATGATAACTTGGGCCCAGTACTGCTGTTGTATAATGGCCCAGTGTTGGCGACCGATACTGACCCAGTACGTGGGAATCTTTCAAATTACCTGCGATGCGTTCTAGAACTCCATACCTTACAAATTAATCATACCTACCTCTTAGTACCTACGTACCTAAGACACTACCGATGCCGCTATTGCTACTTTCCGCATATTGAAAGTTTTCAATGCACTATAATAATAAAGAGATACAGCGAGAGAAAATCGGGAAAATAAGGAAAGAGAAGTCCGATCGCATGTCCATAATTCTCATTTGTCCATTATTTTTTTCTTTTCTTTCTAAGAAATAGAATACAGCGAGCTTCTGCAAAGACTCAACTATTCCTTATTTCTTTAAGATTCCACAGACACGACGAAATTGCAGAGAAAACATTGCACTTCTAATACATAAAAGAAAGGAATAAATTAACAAACGATATTCATAATACGAAACGCGGTTATATTGGTACTAACGGTTCACGATTTTTTTTATGCGGTAGTAACTTGTCATGTTTTTAGCACAAACGTCAATTCTCTTATTACATGCGCGAGCATACTGACGGATGTATTGAAGGTTATGACATGCAAATGACAAAAGATTGTACGTTAAAGCTTGGTAGCCAGCACTGGCCCAGCCGTGGCACACAACTGGCACGCTAGACTCGTCAAAATTTTGCTGGCAGCCAACGATGGCCCAGAGGTTAATCAGTGATGGTTCACAAGGCTTGGCAGCCAGCACTGACCCAGCCGTGGCACACAGCTGGCACGCTAGACTGTGCAAAATTTCGCTAGCCAACGCTGGCGGCCAACGATGGCCCAGAGGTTAATCAGTGATGGCTCCCAAGGCTTGGCAGCCAGTACTGGCCCAGCCGTGGCACACAGCTGGTACGCTAGACTAGGCAAAAGTTCGCTAGCCAATGCTGGCGGCCAACGATGGCCCAGAAGTTAACCAGTGCTGGCTCCCAAAGCTTGGCAGCCAGCACTTGGCCCAAGCACTGGCCCTGTAGTAAGTGCTGGGGAACCCTATATGGGCAGTAAAAAAAATCCATTGAATTTTACAACTTTCGGATAGTAGGCAAATATGCCTCACCCAAGGGCGGGTGGTTGGCAAGGTAAAAGTTTTATAAAAAAGCCCCCCACTCCATTTCTAATCTCAATGTTTAGTTGAATTTTTAACGCTAAGTTCGTTAACGGCCACTCCTTTGGCTCCATACAAAGTCCTTAAAACATGCGTTCAAGAATACTAGCCAATAAATTCAGAACGCTTAAATCGCTCAAATCCCAGTCGTAAGGATTTTGTAAACGTTCATTTTCTAATAATTGCAGAAAAAGATTTCAATGTAAAACTGTCTTCCCTCAATTTACGGAACTCATTTTAGCTCAAAAAAACATGAAGTAAGAATTTTATACGAATTAAATTTGTTTTAAAATGAAGTTCGGGTTTATTCGTCAGCAAAATTCCTCTCCTCCTGCGGGAACCTTCCACAAATAAAGTCCCGATAATTTGGCCAAGAACTTCAGAGCTCTGTAACTTGGAATTTAAAATTTTGCACAACTTAACATTTCAATTGCTTAAAGGAATTAGTATGAAATAAATCGAGTAAGTCTTTCGATTAGCTGCTATATAAACTGCCTTGAAAAATGTGTCCATTCATTCACTGTAATTAGACAAATTGTCGAGCTAGGAATATTAAGTCATAATTTTAGAGGAATTAGTTTTGACAAATCCTTACACTCGTTCGGGTAACACTCATAGAAAAGTCCTTAAAACAAATGTCCATGAGTATTGGCCTATAACTTGATGCTTTTAGATAGGATCTTCAAATTTCGTATACGTTAATTTTTTAATAGCTTTTATTGAAAATCAAGTGATTCCTTTTTGCAGGCCCCTTGTAAAAGTTTTTTTTGCGATGATTAACTTAAAATTCCAGATACAGTATTAAAAATGAGAAACACTGTCCATCTCCTTTGACAGGCAACCAAGCGATAGTTCTTAAAACAGGCTAACTACAGGTACTCACGTAGTAGTAATCGTAGTAAATCGTTCGTCGAAATTTTGTACAGACTAGTTTTGAGTGAAAATTAAAGTCGACTTATTTGTCAGTAAAATTAATATACTTCTTCAGGTAGCTACTATACGGAAAGTCCTTAACATGCGTGCTGAAGAATATTGGTTGATTATTTCAGAGCTTCAAGCTGGAAATTTAAAACTTTTTTTCCATTTGATATTCCAATGGTGGCAATGATGGAGGAATTGGTACGATGACAATCGCTTAAATCCTTTGTGTAGTTGTCATTTTGAAAAACATATGATTTCATATTTCGAAATCCATTAAAACTAGAGAAATCGTAGAACTAAAAGTAGGATCGCTTTTCCTATTGAGCGAAATCACCAAACTTCTTCTAGTAGCACCCATTTCAAAGACCTTGAAAGAACTATGATAGTGATTCTAATCACTTGAGAAATCAGTACTGTATTAGTACTGGAATACGTGACATTTGTAACATTCTAAAGGTGAATGTGTTATGCCATGAATATTCTTAAGAGAAATGTGAAGAAATTATAAAGATTCACGAGATATGGAAAGTGATTCTCGAGATAAATTTTCATTTCCCAACAATTCCATGATCCACTGCCTCTTCAAACTGTTTCTATTCAACATGCTTGCATCGTTTTAAAATAAATTCCAGTTTTGAAATTCCAAGCTCAAGCGGCTTAGGAGCTATCGAAAAAAACTACAATACTTTCTTTTAAAACACTTCCTTAGCGTTCCCTCATAGCCCTACACTAAAAGCTGATCAAATTTAAAGAGGTCCTTCCAATTTATCCACTAAGAAAATGTTATACTTAATAGTGAAAGGGGTTTGTGCGCTACACGCTTTCGCGTTTGCTTACGGCGGACAAACTGTTTTCCCTTTTGGGGTCTATTAGTTCCAAAATTTGGAAAAATCAGGAAAACAATATTTTTCTCGAATCGATTAGAATTAGAAGCAGTAAAAATAATCCAATCTGAATTTTTGTTCGAATGTTTGTTTTTTACGTTTAAAACTTTTTGTCCTAGATATTTCTCTTATGCTCTACAGATTTCATGAAGGGTAGCTATATTAATCACTCCAACTCTGAAATAAACGTAAAGTTTTTGCTTAGGTTTGATGCCAATGGTGACGGTAAGACATTATCTAATGGATCCGTTAAAAAACGTAGAAATAAAACTCTTTAATAACAATAAATTGAAATCCCGACACCTCTCATAAAGGCAACTCACTTTAACCCAACCAGCATTAAGATTAATGACGTCGAGCTAAGTATCCACCATTGCCGTTAATACACTGACCCGAAGTCCTTTAAACTAAAAACGGTTTGAACTTTCCCTTATCCTTTTACTCTATAATTGAAATATGGAAAGGACACGTGTAGGTAACTTAAGAGCATATCCCACTACATCGTTGCCGGATCGCCGCAATATGAGCATTAATTCCAATTCCTGACTACAGCCATACGTAGAACGAAGTACGTGCAAGGAGTACACATTTCACATAATGAACTTCATATTTCACTTTATTTACATGAAACGCCAGCACACAAATCTTCCCCATCTAAACGATCCCATAGAAGTCACTTAGAGGCTTCTCAGCACCCATATGAGCCTAATGTGCACACATAAAGGCTACGACACACCGAAGCCAAACAGCATTAATGCGAGCTTCCCGGACGACGGATATGTTACAGAGTCCATACGAAACTTGTTTCCAGGATAAGCTTAACAGCTCAACCACGAAACTACGGACAAATATACGCCTGATGAAAATGGCGCGTAACATTTCAACCCCAAGCAAACGCTACACAGATGACAATCGAGCACACATGCGAGCACACCCCATATAAAGCTAATGCAGATAATCCAGAAAATTGTCTTCTTTCTTCATATCAAGGATAATGTAGAAGGGATGAAGCAGGTAACGAAACCAACCATACGATTATAAGATCCGGATTGAATGCGGATAGAATGGACGGTCTAGCGAACCGTAAACGATGAACTTTAGTACGTGAGTCCTTCAAGATCTCGTTCGAATCCTTTTTTGCAAACGGATAACGAAACGAAAAATCTCATCAACGAACTGAACACGATCTTAATCCACCTAAGATATACTGACATTGCCATAGAACTAATTGGGAAGCATCAGATTATCTAGCACGATGTTGCTTTTAATTTAGATATTTTCCGCCAACCGACTTAAGGATTCATCCGCCTTCGCCTATTTAATGTTGACTTTCGGTAGAGTTACACTCGAAAAAATTCAGGAAATCCACACATGTGCTGCTCGTTAAGGAAATGAAATGGAATCTTTTTGAATATAAAAATGGATAAGTGACCGATAACAAACCTTTGGCGGATAAAAAAAGAATCTGATTCGACGAGAATCTTAAGATAGACCTTCGTCAATTTTTTTTTGTGTGTATTCATTTCGAAAAAGGTTAGTCGTGGAAGGGCATTTCGAGTGGATATCGAAGCCTTCATGTAACATAATCCGATAAATGTGTCATGGGCATGTTGACTTTACCCCACACTTCTGTGCGATAGTCGTACAGCTTATCACAGCTTCAACCCAAATTTAAGACGTCTCATTTTCATTGGAAAAAGTTGGGCCAAACTAGAAAATTGGAAAATTGTTTGGGTTTAATATGATGGGGGGCTTTGAAGTTAAATACGAATCTCAACCATTGTGTTTGTTATGACGTGAAATAAATTTTGAGGCTTGTTAAAGAAGCCAGTAAAATTTAATTTATATTTTCGCATCGAACAAACATGTTCTCCCCTTGGGACTTTCATGTAAAATTTAAATTAATTTTGTAATGACAAATATTTGCTGCAGCTTTTTGCGCCATTGGCATCATTCGGAAAAAAAATTCACAAAGGAAAATCAATCTAATTCAGAGAACAAAAATAATTTTAATGAATGCATTGAGTCAAACTTTTCACTGGGCTCAGACGAATAACATCGTACTTGATATTTTCCTAATTTCGGAATCTTATAAACAAAAGATCCTGACAAACGATGACTGTGTTCTTTCGGGAAATAAGATTACGAAAATTGGGTTTTTCCATTTCAATCCTCCACTGTAGGGTTGGTTTCCTTAATTACTTTTTGATAGGATTTATTGCGATAAACTTTACAAAATAATTTACTAGTTTTAATAAGCATTCTTTTCCAAAAGTAAAACAATAGTCTGAATAAAACCCCACTTAGAAAGGTATTTCAGTACCCTCTGTTTTTAAGAAATTTGAAAAAATAAATAATTAAAAATAATTATGGGCTCAGATTTTCACTTTCTTGATAAAATTCCGGAACGTAGTTAATGGTAAGAAGGAGTGCGGGTTTTGGTTGAATTATTGTTGTACACATTGCAAATTTCAACTTTATACCATAAGTCGTGCCGGAGATGCAGGGCAACACAGCACGCTACTACCCCTATCAATTAAATTTTTAAATTGTCCCTATTGTGGCTTTATACAGATGTCAATTCTTAGTTTTCTATCCGGTTCTCAAGGAATAAAATTGAGATTGTTTTTGATTTGAACAACCTCAATCAATCCCAATGTATTTCGCCTGGTAGGGAGTTTACACAGTTTACAACTATTGTCTACTGTCTACAACAACTTTACAAATTTCTTCAGATATAGTATTTCTAAAAAAAATTATACCTTCAACATTTTTCACCCCCCATCCCCACACACTTCTTCCCAGAATGTACAACCCTAGTATGTAAACAAACAATCATTAAGTTAAAATATTGTACCATGAACTGTTCAGGAGAAATGAATTTAAGAATGTTTCGATCAAGAATTTCGGACGAATTGTTGCTTTTTGGCTTAAAAACCGCCCGAAACCTGTCCCTGAGACACGAAACCGCCAAGAAGGTACTAAGGATTTTAACTAGCCTGCTCACTGAAAAAAACTTAGTGGTTCAAAGTGCTTGCGAGCTACGACCCTTTAAACGCGTCTGGGCACGGCGGACGAACGGATATATTTTTGCTTCTTGAAATAGCCCTGAATTGTGACAATGCAAAGTTTGATGATAGTAATTTGTTCTTAAATTTTTTTTTTAATAAAAAATTTTGTGATTGCCGAAATTCAGTTGTTCGCCGGTATGTACGAGTATGTCTAAAGGTACGATGACTCTAGTCTAGAAAGTTTTGGCTTGGAATTAAGAGATGGAAAAATCGATATCTGTCTTTCCGAAAGTCAAAAATAACTTAGAGCCCATGCATAACATTTTTTGGTACTCGTCTTACAGTACGGAAAAATATAATTGTATTTGAATTAAGTTCTGTAAACACCAAAATGACCGTTTATTTTCAGTACTGAATACCCCTAGAAAGATATCGATCCGAATTCTGTGGAGAATATTTTTTATCATTACTGTACCGGAATTCGTTCAGTACTTACAAGTTAGTTCCATAGCAATTCTGTTTCCATATGTATGGAGTGAATTAGTTGAGAATTGAGACACCGCTCTGCTTACGTCTATCTTATACTCTAATAATAGTTTAGAAAAACAAAGCTAACCGATTCAAATAATCACAGCAGTCCTACTTCAGGTTTGATTCGTCAAAGTGTAAATACTAATTACAAGTCTCCGCAAGGTTTTGGCAAATTTCAAAAATCTAGCAGTTGTTTGGTTTTATTTTTAAAATTTAATTAAAAAAATTATTTTAATATTCTTTGGAATCCCTATTTAAAAAATGGCCATTATCATCGAAACACAAACAAACAAACAATCATACAAATTTGTTTTTCTTCAAAATTTACCCACGTTTGTTTTCCGAAAATGCGTAGGATTTCTATACAGCAGTCGTCAAAGTAAATTTGATTCCTCCGGGGAGCAATAAAATGAAATTTTTCCTATAAACTGTAAACAGATTGCTATAAATTCGACTATTAAATCAGCACAATGTTATCATTAGACATAAAAGTAACTTCAGTGCCCATAATAAAACATTTCCATTTCGAAATACTCATATTCCTGTACCTCCTACACCTAGGCAAAACAGGACGAAAAAAAAAGAATTGTAATTTATTGCATGCAGCATCTAAGAGACTTTTTATTATTCCATTAAAGTGCTCGGTAAGTACTTTATCCACAAAAGCTAACACACGTAAGGGGCGCGATCCAAATAAAAGCCTTCGAACCATAAACTTTGAAATCTCTTCCAAGCCTGTAATTGATTTGGGTAGAGAGGACGGGATATTTTGTCTATCCGTAGGACTCAATAGTGGAGTAGGTTCCACGCAATCCCACCTTACAATCTATTCCTTACACAAATTCATGGCGAGTAATTAAACACACTCTAATCTCTTCGAAGACTCTAGAATCTGTCCTAAGATTTCCAATTTCTGCCCACCATGTACGAGTGTTCCAGGACGGTAGTCTATAGTTTAAAGTCGACTTATCCGGAAAATTTGGGGACAAAGTGCATAAATGCTTTCTAGAACGAGCTTAGCAGAAGAACGCAAATGAGCTTCATAGCAAAACACCTTCAAGGATATCCCTATCTTCCTGCAATTTAATGGTTTCGCTGCGTACAATGACTCAATCACTTTCCTCGGAGTCGGTAAGATTTCGTAACAATAGTCTGTAAGAAAATGACGCTATTTCGATAAATTGCAATGTTAAGGGTAGCAGCCGTCGTTTTACTAACAAGGCTTCGAACTCCTTACGTAGTTTACAGAGGGAAGATAGCACGTTTCTTGCGTTCTTTTCGTATCGATTGTTGGAACTTTTCAAGTCGTGATAAAATATTCGATACCATGACCTTAAGTATAATAATTGATAAACAGAACAATACTAAACAGAAAGTTATGGCAGGGGCTGTTCGCCTGTCTCCCGTCTGACTACCTGTTTGCTTCGCTTAGATGATAGCAGAAGTTGAGCAAATCGCACAAATGTAGTAATCAGTGGTCAACGAGGACCTTGACTGTTAGCTGCTTTTCCCAGAAACGATATAGCAATATATAAGAAATTGCGATTGAAAGTGTTATTTCTTCCATATCGCAAAGAAATACATATCCTGAAAAAGCTGAAGCTCCAACGCTTCAACCTATGAAATTAAGATATGGTTTACGTACATTTTTCAAAAATTGCAGGAAAAGAATGAGAGTGGAGAAAATCGAGCTTGTTACAGGAAAATTATGAAGTTGACTTTTAGAACTATTTAAAAATATAAATCAATATTTAAATTAATAAAATCAAAGTACCCGAAGTAGTTTGGAAAGAGACCACATAAAGATCCTTTAAAAGTGAATGCCGGAATTCGCTCAACTTACGAAAATTCTAGAAAATGTTGAGCTCTAAAACAAAAAGTTTTATATGAGAAAAATAAATTGCCAACAGTCTGAACTTTAACCATTTTCGTAAAAGTCCAAACCGCAATTAAATCACGGGGTCGACAGCAGTGTAGTCTCCACTGATAGTCCGGGATGCGATCAAAGCCAATATGTATCAATTTTTCTCGAGCAAATGCACAAGTTAAGAAGGAGGCTTTCGGGAAAGTTAAGTTTGGTCGGTGAAGTAGCTCCTTACAAGAAAGAATTTTCAACTTTCAAATAAAGAGTGAAAATAAAAAGCCAATAGAAGTGAAAACCAATTCAATATCTAATCAGACCTAAGAGATATGACGGAATTCGTGAAAACATACACAGCCCTATTACACCGCCTTAGGGGCTAAATATGAAAAATTGAAAAACGGCTCGTACAAGCCCTGGGAGTCAAAACAAAATTCAAATTGTTTTCTTCCCACCCCCGTACGCTAATACAAATTTGAACTTTTTTCTTTAATCTACTTTTCTAGTATATCTACATATATACATCTTAATATTTCAACTTTCACGCATAAGCCGTTCCGAAGATTGGAAAAGAACGCTGAAACCCTATCAAACTGTCTGGGCGTATCACTTAAAGTTCTTCACAGTGCCAATTTTTTTAAAGTTTCTGGTAGCACGCAAATATCACAATAACTTGAAAATAGAGTAGGATAGTAAGAATTTTAGTTGTAGAATTAAGTGAAAAAAATCTGTCAACAGTCTGGGAGAAGTTACTATACTACTGACCACATTCCAAGTAGCCTCCTGATTATTCTTTCAGTTGTAAGTCACATAGTAACGTACACCGCATCTTAGCATTAAACGCCATTTTTTTTTACCTATTTAGACATTTTTTTCAAGATTCAATTGAAGTAGAAGCGAATTCGATCTCATTAAACCCAAAAGATTTGGAATTCGTGAAAACTTGAACAATACCTTGCACTCCCGGGGGTTTTTTTTACACTGACGGTTCAAAGATGAACTGCGGAGTCGGAGCAGGAGTTTTCTCAGACCCACACTATGTCGCAAAGTCTTACCACTTACCGGACTACGCCAGCATTTTCCAGGCGGAGATACTGAAGATCCGGGAGGCCTGTCGGACTTTGAAGCAAGATGCTACTCTAAAGCGAAATGTTGTAATCCTCACTGACAGCCAAGCCGCAATCAAGGCCTTAGATTCGGCTACCACCTCCTCTAAACGCGTCGAACAGTGCCGAGAGGAGCTAGCCTACTTAGGAAGTGAAGTCAGAGTTACCCTGCTTTGGGTCCAGGCCAAGGCAAGATAAAGGGTAACAAGCGGGCAGATGAATTAGCTAGGCATGGTTCTGCTCTTCAGGGCTCTCTTGTAGAATCAGTTCAGATCTCACTAGGGACTGTTAAATGCCAAATATCCACCCACTTTCTCACAAACGCCAACTCCAGATGGAGAGTATTGACCAACTGCGTCATATCTAGAAAGGTATGGCCATCCTACTACCGGAGCAGGACAGATGAACTCTTGAGCATGAGCTGTGTGGACGTCTCCAAAGTCACGGCAGTCAGCACGGGTCACTGGCCGATCGGCAATCACGCGGACAGACTGGGTATTCCCTTTAACGTCAATTGCCGCAGTTGTGGGGATGCAAATAAGAGGGACTCTGTTATCCACCTGCTTTGCAAGTGTCCAGCCCTAGCTAGAGCCAGACTTCGCGCACTAGGCAAACCTCTCTTTAATAACCTTGACGAAATCTCGAAAAACAAGATTGGAGAACTTATCACCTTCTTGAACAGCTCCGGATGGATATGATAATCCATCACTGTAAAACTATGTATCTACTTCATCAGCCCTCAACGATCAGGTTAAACGAGTTGTGGTATCAAAACGGCGCTTCCTGTACTAATTGGGCCCTGTTTTTTGGCAGACGGGCCACCACGTGAACCAACCAACCAACTAACCCAGGGGGTTTACTATCCAAAATTACTTAAATTGGTTTTGACGTGAAAGTCAATTCAATATTTCATAAGACTTAAGAAATATCTCGGAATTCGTGAAAATGTTCACAACCACTTTACTATTTTACTTTTAGTTTTTTCAATAAAGAGCTCGCAGAAGTAAAATTAATTTCATAACTCGACATGCGTCAAAGATATAACGAAATTCGTATAAATTTATACAGAAAAAACCTTTTCCCGGAAATTTTTTCTTATTCTACCTTTGTACTCCAATTAAAATCTGACCTTTTTTTTCCTTTAACTACTCTAGTAGCACATCTACATATGCGTACTAAGTTTCAACTTTCTTGCATAATCCGTTTCTAAGATATAAAAACCACCCCCACCCAGACCTTGCTACCCTTATCAAAAATTTAGAATACCTCTATAGTGGCTCCACATAGTCGTAAATTTTTAACTTTGTATGGTTTACAGACGGCGGATGGCGGACATTTTACCGCCACTGTTATTTTTCTCAACTACAATTTAAAATGAAATGCAGTATTTTATCTGGAGTCAAACTGCCTACAGCTCATTATTCTGTTGTGTTTATCAAATGTAAATTTTTCATTTTATAACAAACATCGATACGCTTGTTTGCGAACTTTAAATTAATTGCGCAAATAAACTCCAATTCAAACAAACGAATCCTCTAATTAAACAATTGATTCCTGAGTCGTAATTCAAATTTCGTCGAGTCAATCTAGGGCTGTCGTAGTTTATGCGAATGAGATAATTACAGCCAATAATCGACCAGGATTTGCAGAAATTCCATCGATATGTTCGTTAGTTTCAAAATCGGTTATTTAAATTCTAGTCCAGATTCGGTTCTTATAGCTCGTTTCTTATAGCCCATTGTTCTAAGCCAAACTCGAATTTGAATAGACAATGGATCGATACGTTAACTATCTGCTCCGTTTAGAAATACCCCAAATTCGATATAATGTCACACAAATTCAGATCACATAGAAGCCACACGCACACACAGATGTACCCAACAAATTTCCATACTAGGAGTCGAGTAAATATTTGCTTGATAGCCACCAATCTACTGCTGGGCTATGGCATCTATGACCCCCAGTACATTCCATATCTTTGCATAATTGATTTTTAATGCTTAAATTCAAACAGGTACCCGTACTAAGTATTTCAGGTACATACTGTGTGTGGGTAATATCGAACATTCATAGCAGGTAAATCCTTTTTTGTATTTTAATCTCATTTGAATAAAACAGATTTAGTCGTGCGATTAATGTTTTCAGTCGAACATTTTTCGATGAAATCGAATAGAAGAGAGTTTAGACAGATTACCTACTCTAGATGATAAAATGAAATAAAATAATTTAAATATAAATTTATTTATCCTTTTAGTCCGTAAACTATGCGTCAGGTACTTCTCATGTCAAATTACATTCGAAAAGGGGTCAAAAAAAGTTCCAGGAGATTCTATCAGAAATTGTTGAACATTTTCCAAGGAATAAATAGCCGTTCAATTATTCTGTGAAATGTGAACGAAGGGAATAAAATTTAATAATTTTTAATATGCGCCCCACGTTGGGCGCCGCATTATTTTTTATTAAAAAGCGATCTAACTGGATGCTGTTGATTTTTACCATGCATATTGATAAGACAAAAGGAAGTTCAGCGACGCAACATCAACGGAGTTTCCATGTTATCGTCTTACAAAGTCTGGTGAGGATCTTTGTAATTTGTCATATGTGTCATTCAAAATCACCGTTGTGAATCATCAAAGTAAGCTACTTGATATCGTCCTCTCTAACCTCAATACGGGTAGTACACAAATTCAAGTTAATTCTACGTTAGGGCTAGTTCGACCTGACAACTATCATCCTCCGGTTCAAATACTTCTAGAACTTCCATGGAATTTCACAACTGCTAATGAAGACTTCAGGAAATTCAATTTCTGAAAATGTAATTTCTCTTCAATACAATCAGAGCTCGTTAATGTTGATTGCCTTGGTCTGTTTACTGAAAAAACGTCTGAGGAATCATTAAAAGTATTCTATGATGTCTTACAAGATCTCATTAATCTTCATGTTCCAAAATATGTGCCCAGACGATACCCTGTGTGGTTTTCCAGGTCTACTGTTAAAGCTGTGGGTATCAAGGAAAAACAACGTAAGAAGTACATGAAATCTAAGTTAATTTCCGACTACTTAAATTTCAGATCTCAGCGTATTTCAGTAAGGAAAGAAATTAATTCTGCTCTTTCAAAATATGTGTCTTCAATTGATACGTGCTTAGATCGAAATGAAACTAAGCCTTTTTGGGCTCATATAAAGAAGACCGAAAAGAGTTCGCTGACAGCTAATGTACTAAAACATCTAGATACTTCTGTCACTGATCATCAATCAATGTGCAATCTCTTCGCTACATTTTTTGCCTCTGTATATTCTACATCAAATAAGACTATGTCCTACAACTTTGTTGTTCCTGAACATATCATACTAAGCAATGTCTCCTTTTCAGTCTATGATGTTTTTCAATGTGTCAGTAATCTTAGTCAAAATATCAATGGTGTACCCGATGATTTGCCAAATTGCTTCATAAAACCTCTTGCTTGTAATATCTTACTACCACTTTCAATTATTTTCAACCAAGCAATAAATGAAGGTTGCTTTCCTGCAATGTGGAAACTGTCCAATGTAATTCCAATTTTTAAGAAAGGTAATACTATGGATGTATCCAACTATCGTCCGATATGCACACTAAGCTGCTTTAGCAAAATCTTCGAAAGGCTGATCTATAATGTTATTTGCGAGCAACTTGAAACTCTAATTTCTCCATACCAGCATGGCTTCGTTAGGAATCGCTCCACAGCTACCAACTTATGCGACTTTACTAACTTCATTGCCAAATCACTTGATAATCGCTTATCGGTTCACACTATCTACACTGACTTCTCCAAGGCGTTCGATACTGTCAATCATAAAATTCTTCCAGCGAAGTTGCAGTTGTACGGTATATCTGGCTCCCTACTAAATGTACTAGTCTCGTATATCTCGGACCGGAAGATGCGTGTTGTTTTCAGAGAAAAATTTTCAGACGAGTTTCATGCAACATCAGGTGTTCCTCAGGGATTAATTTTGGGACCACTACTATTTAACCTCTTCATAAATGATCTTCCACTTAACATCTCGTCTCATTGCCTTCTATATGCCGATGACCTTAAGTTATTTCGGGCAATAAGGTCCACTGAGGACTGTATACGTCTGCAATCAGATTTAAACTATCTGTCACACTATTGCGACCTTAATGACATGTCACTAAACCTCAATAAATGTTTTTCTATGTACTTTTCTCTGAAAATTAATCTATTCTCTAAACGAATCTTCAATCTCCCTTGTCACCACTATGAAGGATCTAGGGGTAACATTTGACCGCAAATTAAAATTTGTTGACCATATCACTGATATTGTAAGCAAAGCTTTCCGTCTCTCAGGTTTTGTTCTACGTGTATAGTCATTTTTTAGACGTCTTAGTACCGCGTTGTTGTTATTTTCCTCCCTTGTTCGTAGGGTCTTAGAGTACTGTTCTATAGTATGGAATCCGCATCATAACTATCCAATTAATTTAATTGAAACCGTTCAACGCAGATTTACGCGATCTCTTTTCTATCGTCAACACATACCATATCTTGACTACAATTCAAGACTGTTATTACTTCACCTTCATCCTTTAACCACGAGACGCACTTATCTTGACCTATGTTTTCTATACAAGCTCGTGAATAATGTTCCCGGAGTTCTTCTAGTTGAAGAGTTATCACACAGGACAAGTGCAGTTCGAACCAGAAACTGTAACATCTTTCAGCCTCCTCGCGCTTTTTTGGATGTTTACTACTTTTCGTCACTAGTAAGAATTCAGAGAATACATGACACTCTACAACTCGGATCTCTATACACTTCTTATACATCTCTTATTATTAAATTAAAGCATGCGCTTTTTACAAACAAGTTTTTTCTTTTGTCAATTTTTAATTTCTAAGCTATTGTATTAGTGAAATCATTATATTTTGTCTCAATGGCTTTTAAAAAATAAAAATAAAAGAAAAAATAAAAAATGAAAGACATGTAAATTTCAACGTATGTCAAGCCGAATTTCACACTACTTACACATTCGCCCCACGTTGGGCGCCATTATTAAGCACTGAAAGTACGTGAGTTCTTCTCCGAAAAAAATAAGATTTTCTCTTTTACCTTCTCGAGTGAGAAGACATGTAAATGTTAACGGATGCCTAGCCGAATTTACTCTACTTACACATTAGCCCCACGTTGGGCGCCATTATTAAGCACCGAAGGTACGTCAGTTCTTCTCCTTAAAAAATAACATTTTCTCATAACAATATATTTTCATTAGGATACGATGTCGAAGCATAAAGAACATTTCACATACTCCCCTTAACTATGATGAACAAAAACATCTCCTTCAACGTAATATATTAAAATGTTAAGGATAAGGATCCATATTTAATCCACACTGATCACTGCACGTGGAATGGTGTTCGTTCTACTCTCGAGTACGTAGTAAACAAAAAGAGTCCTTGAAGAACAAATGGACGTAATTCTAAGGCCCCTTTTTACACTATGCACTCAGTCGTGCTGTTCAGGTGCTTCGCATATACACTTAAATCGTTATATTCATTATAATGGCATTAAATAGGAATTCTACTGTAGATAATAACGGAAGGACAATAATACGAACAGGAAGCGTAATTAGTCTATTTCTGGCGAAGTAATAAACCGAAGGCTATGAAAATGCCAGTTCAGGAAATATTTTAATGTCTGTTTGTCTCCGTAGCAGTTAATTCATTGTTAAAAACCATAACCATATTTGAATTTCTAACGAAGATGGGATGTCCTTCGCTTTTGTATGTATAGGTCAGTGCTTAGATAATTCCTCACTACTAGTCATTACTTTGTCAACAGACATGAATTATTGTTATGTTCAACAGGTAAATGTTTGCGAAAAAGATCTTTCAAATGATAAAGAGTAATGAAATATGGATTTTTCTTTTCTTCACGTTATTGTAATATGTCTTTTCTATTTGTGAGCAATTTGTTAGTAAAGTGAAGCCGGTAGCCGCGTTTATTGTAGGCAAATTTCAGTGGTATGAATTTTATTTATTAATCAGTAGCGTAGCTAGTAGTTGCCTATGAGTTATTAATTTAGTCAACCCACTTTACTCTACTGCAATTATGTGAAATTCCTTCCATAAAAGTAGTACCACGTAAATAATCCAAAGTCACGAAAAGCGCCAACCCGTCATATGAAATACTGAAGTACTTTTTTTTGGTCAATGAGTATTTTCATAGACGTGGATTACCTGAATAATTAATTGCAAATGATTTTAACTCAGTTGTTCAAAGGAGGTATTCTTCAGCTTAATGTGTTCTTGATTTATCGCGAGTTCAAGTGAATGGAAACAAAAATTTTTTTAAAAACATTTTTATGGGTCAGCAATGTGTGGAATAACTGAACAGCTTGAGAAGAAAAAACAGAAATTTTTATTCTTCGGTCTGCCGTTTTTTGAAGCGTAAATAAAGTGCTTATACGTAAACAAAAGGAAAGCTCTTACTTCAGCGGACATGAATGAAAAAAATATTATGAACAGCAGTACACGGATTAATCAATTGAAGCTTCGAAATAAGCGCTTCAGAATTACTTTGAAGGGCTTGAATTCCCCACTGGATATGTCGCTTACATTGCTGGAGTTCATAGTATAGATGATGTTAGAATTTTGCTCATTTTGATGCTGTTTGTGTATCGGATACGCGTGTCTTATCATATTTAAAGATATATGATTTTTATATAAATTATCAACAAAAGAACACAGGCTAAACTTCTTGGAATACCCAGGAAACCGATTTTTGGTATACGTACTCTTAGAGCTATGCTATTCGGAAAATTATATTGGATTGTGTTTATAAATGTTGCTGTTGGATCTGTGCTGAAATATTGGAAAAATTCAGTAATGCAAAGCAATTTTAATATTAATATGCTTCAAGACAGTTCTTCGAGGATATGTAGAATTTTCTGATATTTAACCAACAAGGCGCTCTAAAGGGTTTGTATATATTCTCACGAATTCCAACATATCTCTTGAGTCTTATGAAATATCGAAAAAACCAATTTTACGAAAACCTACTCAAGATGGGCAGACGCAATGAAGCGTTGGATTACATGTCACACTACCAGACAGATCTGGCCGAAGCTAGATCTTAAATGCTCTAAAAGGCTGACTTTGCTCAAAAGGGCGAATATCAGCACCACAGCCGGTGTCCTGACCGGACTCTGTCTTATAGGTCGACATTCTAAAAGGCTCGGCCTCTTCTCAAACGACTTCTGTAGAAGCTGCCTGGATGAGGAGGAGACAATCCTTCATCTTTTCTGTACCTGTCCAGCTCTATCCGCTAGAAGGGAAGCTCATCTTGGAGCTTACTTCTTCAACTGTCTTGGTGATATTGCCGCAATGGAGGTCACGAGAATCCAACGCTTCATTGCAAGCTCTAAATGGTTCGACGAGTAGGACCGGATTCGATGATCCTGTGGTAACACAACGGACCTTTTAGGTCTAAGTGTGTCCGTATTCTCACGGGCAGCCACACGTACCCACCTACCTACCTAGGTCTGATTGGATATTGAATAGGTTTTTAGTTGCTTTGACTTTTTATTTGTTTGCAGCCACTGATCAAAGTTGAACGTCATCTGTTACAAAGAGCTATTCCAATAACATAATTAAATTTCTAAGTAACATCTTCGTTTAAAAACAATCAGTGGTAAATTTCAACATTGATCGTCTTGTGGAGTATGGACTTTAAACGCTATTAGTGTTTTAAAGACATAAGGAGTACTGGAACTTCTGTCGCAACTAAGCCCTTTTTATTTTTCATAGCAAAATCTGGGAGGTGGTACTGAAAAAAAAATTAAGTTGCGCTCAAACTGTGTAAATTGAATTCATCAAACTGTGTAAATTGAATTAATTTTTTGTAGGTACTTATTTAGAGAAGTTTTTACTTTTGGCTCTAGAAAATATTACAGTGTTTTACATATTTAGATTGTTCACCGGAACTGCGTGATATTAGTCAAATTTTGCTGTTAAACAGTGCTACGAAGCTAAAATTAAAAAAAATATATTGGTTTTCTCAGTAATTCCTTGGAAATGACACTATATGTCTAGGTAATATTTATGGGATAATTCGATCATTTCGACAAGTGATATTTGGCAGATCGACAGTAGTTAGATAAATAGCTAAGCATGAAAGGAGAAGAAATATCACTTGTAGCTACACAGTAAAAAAAATCAATTGAATGCCACACCTTTTCAAGTAAATTTACATTGGGATATAATAGTCAAATTGAATGTAATTTTCGGTCCATAAATTTAAATTTGCAATCAGTAAATTTCAACTTCGAAAGCAGCAAATTCACTGGATATTTTCTTGAATTTACACTCTAAAAAAGTGTATAATTAGCACTCTTTAAGATACCATAATTATTCTAATATTATTTCTTACTTACTTACTCCTTGGCTATAGGTAGGAATCGAACATGCGATCAATTCTGGTTTTGCTGCATATGTTTGGCGCGCGTAGCCACTGCGCCACTGAAGGCGTTTCATTTTCATTTCAGTAGAAAACTAAATCGAAAGGACCCTCCAACTTCGTGCTTTCATATATTTCAAATAAATAAGTAAAATTACACGAAAAAGAACGTAATTTTCAATTCATATATAAATATTGTCAATTTTACATGAAATGTTGCGTTTTCATGTAAATTGTACGGTTCAGTTGAAAAGTATGTACATGAATAATTTACTAATACCAGCTTTACCAGTTTTTTCGTGTAAAAGTGATTGAAATGTGTACTTTTACTTGAAAAAAATAAAATATACTGGAAATTTCAAGAAAAAATTAGATTGAAAATTCAATTTTTTTAAAACAGTGTAGCTACAAAATCCTCGGCTATCTATTCCAGTTTATGTACAGATTCTTTTTGTTTTCAGTTTGATAGAGTGTGGTACAGATCAGTTGGGAGTCGTATCTGCATTGACTCCAAACTTTCTTACAGAGGTTTCGCAAAGAAGTATTTCATTATTGGGATTCAAACCCACAACCTTTAGAACGATAGACTTCACTCGGCAAGCGAACTGAAATTTTCCTCAAAGCACACATTTTGCAATCTAAATAAATTCGAATTTGGCTACCCTTATTCATTTCAAGCGCCAAAAATACCTTTAAGGGAGCATTCCAAAGCACTCCCAAGTATGTCCTTCTTAATTCAAATCGATTTTTTCGACATTTTGTTTCCTGACGCTTATTGAAGTGTAAGACTCATTCCAATGTTAAATTTCCAATTACTGAACGAATCGGAGATAAAACCAATTTTGAGCTTCATTTCATCTGCAATATCAATAAGACGCAACATACACCCATATACAGACAAATTCACGCACTTTTCCCAGTTTATATAAGGCGAGGTAAGATATCAAAGAAAAAATAATCTGAAGAAAAAGATGCCAGGCCACGAAAGATAACGAATCCATTCAGTGTCCTTAATCTGAGTCTAATCCTGCGAAAGAAAATGACACAAGCCATAAGATCCGGAATGTTTTTGAGCTAAGATATTTCGTGTAATTGATTCTATCTTCTGCTCAATTGCTACGATTTCGTATTACTATAATATTATAGACAAGGATTGTTTTGTCATGGCCTTGTGTTCTATAGGGCCTCACTCAGGGCACCAATCTCTTAGTTTAGCTAATATAAAGCCACATCCGGGACATTTTAGGGATTCCCCGAATTCGTTGAAAATAATTCACTTGAAATGGTCCGGATTAGTCGAGCTTCTAAATGTTTTCCGCAGACGGGTGGGGATTTCGAATCAATCAATTTGCGGACATTAAACATACATAGGCTTCGGTACTTTTGTAATTATTGAGATAAATTAAAAACATTTGGTTTGGATTAGAAGGATTTGATTCCAATTTGTTTCTTCTTGTTGTAGAATTGTTTTTTCAATGTTTCTTTTACAGAACTAGTAGTCAGGACTTTATTAATTTTACGACGATGACGAAAATTAGTAAAAATTAATCTCTGATATTTAAATTAGAGTACTGTTTATCGAAACACCTTGCATTGTGACATAATTAGCGTTTATTTTTTAATTCCATGTAAAACCATAAATTCAACCATTAGTACTTTATATTTTTTTACCTCTAGTTCCAATAGTTTATACCATTCAATAATAATAATATTTAATTTAAAATAAATTAAATAAAAAAATTATTATATAATATATTATATTATATATATATTGTGTGGTAGTCTAGAAAAAAAAATCCAATCAATATTAAAGTTTTTTAACCAAATTTTGGAAACATTTTCCAACATAAGTGCACATTGAAAGTACATACACCATTTACGACTTTAGGTGGCCGTTTAATTCCGAAAAAAAACTAAAGCTTGAAGCTTTAATGTAATATTTTTGTTCAACTGATGAAATATCAGATAAAAATCAGTGTTGTGAAAAAAGTTCTGACGCCACTGACTCCCCAAAACACTAATTCATTTTTCGAATTTTATAGCCCAAGCCGTAATTAAAATCGAAATACAGAAGAAATTTTCAAACGAAAATATTCAAAGAAAATAAAAATAAATTAGTAATAAATTAAAAGAAAAACAGTTAGAAAAGCTTTACTCTCCAAAATTGTTCTTCTAGAAAAATTAGAATGTTGTATTTTGGGTACAGTTTCTCGCTCCTCCCGCGGAACGCCACTGACAATTTAAGAATTAAAGTTTAAAATTTGCCCATTAATATAAAACATTTGTAATTTTAAAAGCCTAAGATAGGAAAATTTAGTTGTAATAAACCTCTGGTATGGCTTCTTGTCAGTTTCAACTTTCTAGTGTCAGTCGTCCCTGAGAGATGAAATTTTGTATTCAACTCTAACTCACACTCAAACCCAAAAAAAGTTCACCCTCAGTAGAGCTAGAACTCCACTTAGTCAACTGCGAATATTTAAAGAGGTTTTCGATATAACAATAATATCAATCAGAAACTCGTTTTGGTACAGAAGATATACGTACAATGTCTTTTTCGCGACTTTATAGGGTCCACCTTTTGAACTTACCATAAGGGATAAAGTACCGCCATAACCCTTTAGAGGTTAAATAGCAAAAAAACCTTTGGAACAGATTTTTAGGCTATTATATTAAAAACTCGTTAAAGGAAGATAAAATCAATATTTCATTAGAACCAAAAATCTTTCATTTCAATTTTACACCCCCATAGGGGTCCAATATTGCCAAATCCTGAAATTAGTTTTAAGTAGAATTTGTATAAAGCAGATAGAAGTAGAATCTGATATCTCTTTTGACCTAAAGGATTTATTGGACTTCGTCAGAAGTTACACAACCAACTTAAATATCGACAAATGCTTAAACTGGTTTTTGGGGATTATATTTAAGGCTCTCAGAAGTAAAATCGAACGACATATCTCATTAGAACTACGAGAAAGTTATATTGGAATTCGTGAAAACGTCCACAACAGCCTTACACCACCTTAGGAGTTGAAGACCGAAATATGTATCAGGAAAACTGTTTCTGTTAATTCGATGCCTAGATAGACCGAAAAGATATGACAAAATACGTGTAAATGTCCCCTTTCCACGAAAAATTGTTTGCTTTACGTATTTACGCCAATTAAAATCTAAATTTTTTGTATTTTAAATTATTTCCGTAGCATTTAAACTTATATATACCTAGTTTAAACTATTCAGCATAATCCGTTCCTGAGACATGGAAACTATCCCTAAATCCGTGCCTTGCGTTCCATAACAAACATTTTTTTAAAAGTTCTCTCTGGGCTGCTTTATACAGAGATCAATTCTCAGCTTTCCATCCTAAGTGTTTCGCAAGAAATAAAAATTTATAAGCAAATTTTTGCTTTTCACCCTCTCCTTCCCACACCGCACGACACAGTCGTCAAAATTTTCCGCAATCCTCAAGATACACTGGGTTTAATTCCTGCAAAATTTCAAAACAATATAGTTGGTACTGAGAAAAAAATTGAATTTTTTGAAAAAAATTGAATTTTTTGAAAAAAATTTAATTTTTTGAAAAAAATTGAATTTTTTGAAAAAATTGACTAACCTCTTCCTTATATCTAGCGTACCACACTTGTAAACTTTTGTATGAAATCTAAATAGCATTTTTCAAACGTTATTGTTTTGGGAGATGTCCCAGGACTTAAAAATGTTTTTTATTAGTATGTCTACAAAAAATTACAAACCTTCAACCTTAAGACATAAATAATTAGGAGATATGGATTTCGGAGACATTGTTTTTACTGTCATAGCCCAATATAAATTCAAATTTCAGCTTCCTAACATAAGCCGTTCCTAAGATACAGAAACCAACATTTTTTGTCTAAGAGCACCTCAGACTTCCAATCCTTCAAAAGTAACCACTTAAAGAAGATCACCTAGTCAACCTACCAAAAAGTTATTTATTTGACAGACATAAGTTTCTCGTGGTACTCTAGTTCAAAAATGGAAAATTTTTTGAAAATTTCAAGTCAATGACAATACTTTAACTTCAAAGCTAGGTAGGACTAGGTTTGTAGATATAAAACAACAAAAACACTGCTGTTTTTGTGATTTTTTATAACTTTTTTCCCACAGATAGCAGTCAACACTAGAACACTTTTTAACAATTTTCGCTCCTCACTGGGTCAAAAAGAATTCAATAGTTGTCTCAAACTAGCCTATTATTTGCGGGGGAAAGTCACAAAAACACCAGTGTTTTTGTCGTTTTAAATTGTATACCCTACTTCTCTCTGTATGAATGGGACAAAAACACGTCAATTATTAAAAAATAATAGTGTAAATTTGGACATTAAATTCAATTTGTTGATAAGCTAGGTAGGTACCTAGATAAGTTTATTAATTTCACACAGAATTGCATATAAAACATACTGCAGTCACGATCGGCTGCAAGCCAATCGTATAATACTCTAGATGAATACTGAACTCCGATTTATATTGTAGTTGGGGATAAAGTAGAATTACGTGTGTGCATGTTGAATGTCCTTTATTAAGGACTCCCATTAGATTGCTACTCAAAACTAAAAGACAATATTCAGTGTTTAACTTCATACCTTGAACTGGCTAAGTCATCGAAAAAAAATGTCCTTTTTGAAGGACTTTCACATGGGAGGTGCAGGAAGGACTCACTCGATTTCTTACATATTTATCCTTGTCCTTGGAACCATTCAAAAATTAATGTGTACAAAATTTCAAATTCGTAGCTTGAAGCGTTCACAAGTTATCGAAAAATATTGTTGAACACGTGTCTTAAGGATATTTTGTATGGCAGCTACCAGAAGGAGTAAAAGGATTTCGCTGATTAGTAAACTCGAACTTCCTTTTCACTCAAAACTAACTTGTACAAAATTCCGAATTCGTAGCTAAAAGATTACTTGATTTATAGTGAGTTTCGTAAATTAAGTAAATACATTTTGGCAGGATATTTGTATGGCAGCTACACGAAGGACTAACAGGATTTTCTTCATAATCATATATTTAGCTCCAACTATTAAAAAAATAACACATACACAATTTCAATGTCGTAGCTTAAACCCTTCTAAAGTTATCGACCAATATTCTTGAACACGTGTTTTAAGGTCATTTTGTATGGCAGCTACCCGAAGGAGTAGGACGATTTTGCCCGTTAACGAACTTAGCCTTACAAATTCAACCAAACATCCAGATTCAAAATTTCAAGATCCTAGGTGAAGGCGTTCTTGAGTTATCGTGCTAACGGACAGACGGACGGATGGACGGACGGACGGACGGACGGACGGACGGACGGACGGACAGACGGACGGACGGACGTCAGGCGGATTTGAGGTTTTTGGCCACAAATAAACAAAAAATAATATATAACTTTTTTTCGTCCGAGGCTTGGTTCTATGCGTTACAAACTTTTGGGCTGGATTAAACTTATAATACTCTATATGATTTCATCTAGAGTATAAAAATATGAAATTCTTTTAGAGATAAGATATTCATCTTACCAGCTACAGTTAATAAACTTTGCTTATTGTCGGAACTGCTTACCTTCAATTGTTGTTTTAAATGTTAAGTTCAAAGAAAAATTTTACAAAATATAAAAAAAAAAATTTTTTTTTATTAAACTGAATAACTAATAACTTAACGAACTAAACTAATTTAAGCCTAATAAACTATAGAAATTTATTGAATGAAAATAAAAAGTGTATTCTGTTTTTAACATGCTCTCTTCCATAAATTCTATCTAAAAAAATTTTCTTAACTTTTCACCCCAAAGTTCATCATATCCAAACTTATATCATAAATAAGTGCTTTAACCTCTAACAAAGAAAGAAGAAGACAAAACAAAGCCGCACTAATGACAAAGTTTGTTCGGTAACTTTTTAATTTTCCAAATAACCGAAAAACAAAAATCTCTCTGAGCGGAAAGGAAAAACCAAGTTGCTAACTTGCCAAGCCCAGAACAAAAAGGACTCTGTTGCTTCAACAACAATAAAATAAGAACAAAAAAATAAGGATGTTGTTTTCGTTTCTATCAAGCCACTTATATATGCTGGTACCAGCATCAACCTTCGTTTTCGCTTTCAGTTTGTTGTCAACTAATTTAGGAAAAAGTCAATAGAAATTATCCTTCGTAATATTTTTTCGCTGTACTTTCCACATAGCTCCTCGAAATCAAAGGAACAATCAGTCAGGACTGAATGTTTGCTCCGTTACCAATTCTATCAATAATTTGTGTAGCGGAACAGACAGGTCCTTTCACGTGGACTTGAACACTATAAGAACAATGTAAAACTTCCCAAGAACAGTTTCTAGGAATCCGTCCCCAAGTTAATACGACCCGATCCGAAATCCTTTCCGAAAAGGGTATCACTCGACTGAATCAAATCCCAAAATCAATTTGATAAGATAGAGTTTAATCGTCTAACCAAAATGAAGTTTACACGTAACTGTCTTTGTCCGATTGACAAAAAGGCTTCGGGCATTCGGTAAAGTTATTTTGCCGGAATAGAAGTTTGCGGGAGAAGGTGACTAAAATATAAATACCACCCCAGGCCGGTAGCAAAATAAACACGGGGGATGATTTTCGTATAGAGTTTTCGGGGTCTAAGTTTGTTGCTTACTCGGTTAATTTGTTAACATCGTCTACACAAGCAAACTACAGGGTAAATTTCTGTGACCTTACAAACAAACCCCTCTACGGAATTAACTGGGTACGTGCAAGGTTTTCGAACCGATGAAAATTTTGCGACTTTACGATGTCTTTAATTTCCCGACGAAGACATCCTTCGTCCAAGGGTTGTTCTTTTGGGACGTGTGTGTTTGACCTTTATTTTGATGAAACGTTATATGATGACTCCGGAATTTACTTTTCTCACTAGTTTGTTTCGTATACGAGGAATTTTCAAAGAAACCGATTTCAGATCAAAAATAGGTTCAGCCTTGATGTATTTCATTTTCGAAAAAAAAAAATTCTCTGTTGCTTTCACGTGAAGTGATGATTTCCTAGCTTCGAATTTAAAGAATTTTGTAATTCTTTCTTATGAAATTTAAAGAATATTTTCGTAATTTTATCTTATGACACTTTCTTATCCTGCATTACATGATTCAGCTATGTCTTTTCAAATATTCATATGATTAATTTGTAGTTTTTGGCAGTAATCCTCTAGTGGAACAAAATCCCCAGTAACATGAGAGGGCCTTATCACAGCCCGTTATGGCCGGTATCGCTTAAAAATTGGCCGAAAGTCATTGGCAGAATAGTCAAAAGTTAAATATTTTGTCGTAATCTACAGAAGACATCTCTGTACGAACCTTAGATTTGATTTTTATTATTCCATATTACATTTTTTATATTTTAAGATATATTAAATAATGCGATGCTCAGACCCTGCGGCCTTTTCAATTCGTGATTATTGTCTAGTTTTTTGACAAGAAGTTAATAAGTTACAATTTGTTGATATGAATAATGCGAGGAAAATTTGAAAAAAAAACTCATGGATGTTACTTAAACTAGAACTTAAGGCTAGACTTAAAACCTAAGATTTAAAACTAATATTGAAATTAACTTAACTGAAGTAATTCAATAGCTTATCGAACTAAGGTATTGTTGATACTAGAGAGAATCAGCGGATTCTCCCAGTTTCTGCATTTTGAGGCAAACTTAGATGGAGCATTAGAAATAATGTCGTCAACCGTAGATAGAATTGCGACTTTATGTAATCCCCTAGTGGAAAAGTGCCACGGTTTGTCCAGGATTATTTTTAAACATTTATTTTGGACAATTTGAAGTTTTTTCTTAAATGTTTTGGCAATGAGTGCTCAGTATAAGAGGATAGGTTGCATGACCGATTTGTATACCAGCAGTTTGTTTTCCTTCGACAACTCAGACTTTCTGTTGATAAGGGGAAACAATATTCTGATAGATTTCTGCATTTTTTTACAGGTTTGATTAATTTGTTCATGGAACATGATCTTTTTAGCCAAGTATGTAGCCTAGATACAAGTACTTTATGTTATGGCTCCATTCTATACTTTCTCCAAGAATGTTTATGATCGGATTAGGTAAGTACTTGCTTGCACTTCTTTTAATGAAATACGTTGCCTGAGTTTTACTACTATTTATTTTTATTTTCCATTTATTGAGGAATGAAACTAATTTATCTAGCTGAGTTTGCAGATTGTTAATAATGATGTTAGGCTCCGAGGAGGAGGTAAGTATAGCAGTGTCGTCGGCGAACGTAGCTAGTTCACAATTTTATGTAATAGGGATATCGGAAGTGTAAATATTGTACAGTATTGGGCTCAATGGGGAACCCTGAGGAACTCAGCAGGAATGTCTCGAATATTTTAAAGGTCTGATTTAAATTTTACTCGAAACGATAGATTTGTTAAATATGATTGAAAAGTTTTGATTAGGTAACGAGGAAAGGATAATTTAATTAGTTTGTAAAGTAACCCTTTATGCCAGACAGAGTCAAAGGCCTTTTGAATGTCCAGGGCGATTAAGCCAACTGACTGTTTTTGATTTAAGCTTTTCTGGATGAAGCTAGTGACTCTTAACAATTGGTGGTTAGTTGAGTAACTTTGGCGAAACCCGAATTGATGAACTGGCAGTATGTCGCTTGCCTCCATATGGTCTTTAATTCTGCCGAGTATAATTTTTTCAAATAACTTACTGACTGATGGTAGTAGGAGTATGGGGAGTATTACTGCTTCTTTCCATCTATTTGGGAAGTAGCTGAGTTTAAGGCAGCTCTTGAATATAGCATTCAGATATATTATACTATGCCTTTTTGGGGAGGTTTTTAAGTAGCAGGTTAGGGATAGCAGACCTTAAATACATTACGTTTTGTGCTTAATTTTGGTTAAAAAGTCTTATATATTTTAAGCTCTTCACGTGAATAAATCGGTTGATTCAATTCTTTTTAAGTATCTGTAAATATTTTCTGTATATATTTTCTATAAATGGCCTCAGAAATAAAGATGAAAATATTTGATCTTATATGAAAGAGAAATGATAAAAGAGTGACTATTTATATAAGTGACTATTTATTAAAATGGGAATTCTTTTGTTCAGTTTTAAAATTTGAAGCAGCAACGGCAAAATCCTCAAGACTTTTTGTTTTGGGACCTTACCGAATTCACCATTTTCAATTTTGGAATGTTGACCGAAGATTTGAAATCAGCGACTCCAAAACCCTCCAGCCAAAACCAAACATTTTTAAGTTTTGACCAAATTTTACTTTATTATTTTTTAATAATAAAGCATTGTGATCGACCTGAAATTTCAAAAAAAAAATTGCTACCCTGAAATTTTTTATTTACACGTTTTAGGACTAGTAAACACCAAATAAGCAAAAAAAAAAATGTCCGTCTGTCCGCCGTAGACGTCGTACGCCGTACGCAAAATCGTTTGAAGGCGCGTGGCTCCCAATCCCGTTGAGATATTAAGATGGCATTTTTATGGTGGGTAGATTGGGTCAACCCTTTCGACTGGTATCTTTTGGGGTGGTGGGGGTATGAGGGTGCGGAGGGGGTGGAGGTGGGAGGATGGGGGAGCGTTTTAGACGAAAAATTTTGGTTTCTAGATCTCAGGAACCGCTTATGCTAGGAGGCTAAAACTTAGAACTTATGTAGTACTATGATAGTGGATTCATTTGGAAAAAATGGTCGATAGCGGTTGAGGGGTGTGGAAGTAGGGTGAAGAACAATGAGTCCGAAACGCTCGAAAGCCGGAATTGAAACATTCTAAAATCGATATCTCCTGAACAATTCCCGTCAGAAGATTGAAACTTTGTGGTTGTTTTTGGGGATACTTCAAGATTAGATAAGTTCTAAAATTTTTAAGGTGGGTGGTGGGGTGTTGTGGTGGGTGCTGAAAAACTTTTGATTACAATATCTTCCGAACCAATTACACTAGGAAGATAAAATTTAGTTTATGTACATGGGATCATAAGAGGAGTCTACTGAATGTAAACTTTTTGACTGGGAAGGTGGAGCACGAAAGTGGGGGGATAGCAATTTCTATATCATGAAATATCATTGTTATATTTCAGAAACCGTATCAGATATGATCTTGAAAATTTTACAGGAGTTGGGGTCGGTATACGTCTAGTAGGAAAAAAAATTTTAGGGGTGGGGATGTAAAGGGTGCTGGTAAAAGGGGGTAGAAAGGAAAAAAATTCTGATTTTTATTTCTCGAAAACCGCAATGAATACAAAGCTAAAAATTTAGGATTATATAGAGGCACTATAGATACATCCTAGGAGAATAAAATGTTTCATTGGGTTAGCAAGGTACGGGGGTGAGGAGTTGTTTTTTTATATCTCTGAAACTGCTTATGATAGAAAGTTGAAACGTAGGTATATGTAGATGTGCTATTAGAGTTACTAAAGCAAAAAAAAGATCAGATTTTTATTGACGTTCAGAGGTTGAGTAAAAAAAATTTCCGTGAATCCACATTTTCACGAATTTCGTTAAAACTTTTAGACATGTCGAGCTATCAAAACAATTTTACTTCTGCTAGCTATTTATTACATATAAGCGCCTGGAAACGTTCTTAAAATTTTTCGATATCTAACCCCTAGGGGGTGTAAAGTAGTTGTGTACATATTCACGAATTCTGACATATTTCTTAGGTATATTCGGATTTGGAATTCACTTTTACTTCTATAAGCTTAAAACATAGCCGGGGAAAAACCGATTTAAGTATTTTCCCCCATTAAACCCCCTGGAGGTATTGTTCAAGTTTTCACTGATTCCGAAAATCTCTTAGGTTTATTGTGATCGAGTTCGCTTTTACTTCTATGGAATATTCTATTGATAAAAAAAACGTTAATAAATAAAAAAAATCAGCCAACAGTCTGGGCGCAACTTTATTATTTTATGGGTAGAATTCCGAAACGTGTTTAATGCTTAGATGCGGTGTAGGTTACCATGGGACTGACAACCTAAGGAATAACCAGGAGGCTATTTGAAACGTTATTTTTTAGGTTATCAGTCGCATAGTGACCTACACCGCATCTCAGTAGTAAACACGTTTCGGACTTCTACCCAAAAAATAATAAAGTTGCGCCCAGACTGTTGGCAGATTTTTGGTTCATCTGTCCTATTGTGCAGCCTAGAAATTTCGATGCCTACTTTATTTCTATTATTTTCGAAGGCTTCTACGCATTCATTTTGATAGTCTAAACAATGGGACAAAGATGAAAGTGATTGCAGAAAATACATAAATACTTTATTATTAAAAAATAATGAAGTAAAATTATAATCTGGTAGGTTGTAATTGTGTAATGAAATTCGTAGAAAAATACTGATCCCTTTTGGGTTCGACATTGAAATGACCCAAAATTTCTTTGTACTAACACTGTCTGCAAGACTTTGTACCAAAAATTTTGGCAATTACCCACGCCTTAAGAGTAGCAAAAGTCAAACTATTTTGATAACTCATTCAGCCGGACAGATATTGACAAAGTTGTTTAATCATACTGAACCCGTTCCACAAATTTTTAAGCGTTTATTTAAGTAGATTTTGGAAAGAAAAACTAATTTTATATCTCGTCTGCCCACCAATATATTGGCGTATTCACAAAAAATACCTAGCCCCTAAGGGGTTGAATATGACAAAATCGTTTCTAAGACCTTTGCTCTAAAAGTAATGTTCTTAATCCCATAGATGCCTTTACGTAAAATAAAATTCAGAAAGTGTTGAAAGAAGTTGGAAATTAGATTTACCTCCAAATTTCGAAGGAATGGGAAGTTTCTTGTGGAACGTTTGTTGCCCTGTCTTCGTTCTTTTGTGTTTTAGAAAGAAATATTCGTAGCAGTATAGGCAGCGTTAACTGAATTTAAAGTCAAGGAAAGCAATTAACTTCATCCCACGCAATAAAATAATTTTCGATATAATTAAAACGAACATTTTTCGTATCGAATTAAGTCACATTTTCGAATAGCTTTGTCAAGAGATTAACGCCCACCCTGGAAATAGCTCGAGTGTTCAATACTTGACTGTGTACAGGACAAACAGACCCCAATGCATTCTGTGATTAATTACCACCCGTCGTTGAGAATAAAAGACCGAATACTTTACAGAACATTACGCAGTTGGGTCTTAACAAGATTTACTAATCGTCATTAAAATATTATCGCCCATCAAGGCCAAGTGCTACACATCCTATTATTCTGCCCCATTTCAATTATTTTGGACTGGAAGTAATCCTTTTTGGGGTTTTTTTCTTATTTTTTTTCTCTCTAAGGATCTCGGAATTTTCTAGGCTCGGACGGCAACAATAAAGCAGCCTAATTGGAGCGCAACCTTAGACTTCCTTTTTTTTTCCGTATATTAACGCGATAAATTCGAACGGCAGGCCAAAAACTTTTTAATATATTCGTCCGCAATCCTACGCTTAGTCAATAGCAGAGAACTTGGCGTATTCATGGCCCCTAATTAACGAGATAAATAAATAGAGCGCCATTAGATGGCGCACCCTTACCTCGACGTCATAATGAAACTGAACCGGCGGGCAAAGTTTTCGAAAATCTCGCATTATTCGCGTTTTTGGGTTAATGAAGGCAAATTGGTTTCGACGGAATTTCCCAACGTTATTCTTGTGTGCCGTTGATTTTCACCGTCAAAGAAAACACCATTTGTCCGAAATGATCCAATAGCTCGAATAGCTCGAGGATATCACTTTGCTATCTATCAGCGTAAATTTATCATGTCTTCGTAATTATATCATCCGATCAAAAATATAATATATTTTTTCGATAGCTTAGCCCAGACTGACTGTAGGTGTAATTGGTGTTACCAGAACTATCGATAATGCCTAAATGATGGTTGTGTATTAACAATTTAGATGGCGTGGGCTCAATAAAATTAGAAGCTCCCCCGCTTGAAGGTGGGTCGCAGAACAGCCGAATAAATAGGTAGAACGGCATAAATTAAACAGAAAAAAATTCATCTATTTCAGGATTCAGACATCAGGGCCAGTGGTGTGTGTAATAGGCGGGATGTCTAAGATTACAGACTTGATTAGGAGCATAATATGAGCTAAGAGTAGATAACCTGAGTGATGCATGTCAAAATCATCAGACTGTCAATAACAAGACAAATTAGGTCGGGAATATTGAAAGCGACATTTGGCTGTCAATAAAAAGTATACTTACTCACACCTAAGTGGGTAACGATTTCGCCGTATTGAATTACGTCCTTTCTTCCTTGCGGATCTTATTTTCAGCCCAACAACTCTTTTATTATGTGTTAATGAGAATAATTCTGCGGGTAATATCTTCATGGTTGGTGGTTAAATTGAAAAAATTGGAAGAGGAAACGTGTCTACCCTTATGGATTTTGCTTCACTATTTAAAAAATAAAGTATTGATATCGAACAAAATACGTATATGGTACATACTTAAAAATAATTTCTGTGTTAAAAGCGAATTTAAGGACGTATTCGAATACTTTGCTTCGTCTACGTCTACGTTGACGACACAGCATAGCATTGCTAGGTATTATAACAGTTTAGAAAAGGCTTAGCTAAACCGTCAAAATGGCTCAGCTGCTTATTTGACACAAAGTCAAAGTCGGAGTATATCATCAGTTGTTTCGAAATTATGAGGTTTCTTGGAAAGTTAGTATTGTTTTTAAAAAAAAATATATAAAATGGAGATTTTCTAAAGCCCGTGTGGACTGTTCGAATTTCGGTATATTATGTCCTCTAGAAGCACATAGAAGTTAAAACGAATTTGCTGCCTTATCAGAATTAAGAGATATGACGAATTGTTAAAACGTATGCAAACCCATTACTTCCACTTGGGGTTTGAATTTCGAAAAAATTGTGAAACAGGTTTTTAGACTATTTTATAAGAAGCAAGTTGATGTCTCATGAGATACGATGGATCTTGTAAAATATGTGAAAACGTCAGCAAACCCTTCACACTCCCTTGGTTTTTGAAATTCGAAAAATCGTGAAATTGGTTTTTAGGTCATTACATCAAATGCCGTAATAACCAATTTTATATCTCATCAGAACTAAGGGATGGCAAAATTTGTGAAAACATATGCAAACCCTTGGGTGTTGAATATCCAAAAATTGAGAAATAGGTTTGTAGGCGATTCTATAAAAAGTCTGTGGAAGTGAAAAGCGATCTAATATCTCATCAAACCTAGGAAATATGTCGAAGCTATGAAAAGCGTACATCTTCCTGACACCCCTTAGGATTGAATATCTAAAAATACTGAAATTGACATTTTGGCGCTTACATAGGAAAACTTAGGAGCTAAAAATGAATTCGATATATCAACAGATATGCAACCTCCTTACATCCACTTGGTGGTTGCATATCCAAAAATCTTGAAAAGAGTTAATAGATAAATATGAAGATAGCACGAGAAAGTAAAAACCAATTCAATTTTTTATCACTTCTAAAAGATATGACGGAATTCGTGAAAACGTGTTCAACCCTTTTATCCTCCTTTAGGAAGAAGCAAGCCCTTGAAAGTGAAAAGATATTCGATATCTGATCAGACCTAAGGGATATGGCAGAATTCGTGAAAAAGTATACAACCAACTTTCCACCCCTTTAGGGGTCGAATTTCAAAAAAGCCTGAAAATGCGTTTTAGGTATTTATATTAAGAAGCCGCAGAATAAAAATGAGTTCAATATTTGGAAAGACCTAATAGATATGACGAAAACCGTGAAAATATATGCATTCCATTTTCCCCCTTCCGAACGACAATGGATATTTGAAATTTTTTGTATCTAAATAACTTTGATAGTTGATTTACATATGCATGCTAAGTTTCAACTTTGTATCATAAGCCGTTCAATAGATAGGAAAACACCCCCACCCCCGTACCATACCCCTATAAAATATTATATTTTTTCAACATGCTACTACTATAGCTCTATCTAAATACCAAATTTTAGCTTTATATCATTATAGGTTGTCGAGATATAAAAATCGGAACCTTTTCCGTTTCACCCTCACCCACAAATTTTTTTTTCTACTAGGTGTCTATTAGGTCTACTTCTGGTAAAAATTTTAAGCATCTATCTTATACTGTTCGTTAGATATGAGACGTGATTTTTTAGAAAAATTCTTATGAGCACCACTTATATGCTCCACCGCCCTCTTAAAAAAATTTACTTTCAGCAAACTTCATTTGTCAACCTCTATTCAGAAACCGAATTTTATTTGTCTAGTGCAATTGGTTCGTGAGATATCGTAATCTATAGTTTTTTAACCCCCACCTCCATACGCCACTGCGCCCACTAAAAAATTTGTTTCCAATCTATTCTCCTAGTATATCAACAGATATCCAGTAAGTTTAAATTTTGAGACGTTAACCGTTTAGGTGATATGGATTTTAGAATGTGTCGATTTTGGCTTTTTTGCGTTTCGAACACATTTTTTTCCCCACTCCCACACCCTTTCACCCATATTGACAATTTTGATGCAAATGGGTCCACTATCAAAGCTCTACATAAATTCCAAGTTTCAGCCTCCTAGCATAAGGGGTTGCTGAGATCTAAAAACCAAAATTTTCCGTCCAAAACACACCCACCTCCTCCACCCTTACACCCCGCCCCTAAGAATCCGGTCACTTTAAGGGGCGTACCCACTCTATTCACAAAAAAAAATCATATCTATAATATCTTGAACGGTTTGAGAGCTACGAGCCTTCAAACGATTTTGGGTACGGCGGACAGACGGACTAACATTTTTTTTTTGCTTTTTTCGTGTCTTCTAGTCATGAAACATGAAAAAAAATTTTCAGGGTAGCAAATTTTTTTTTAAAAAAGTGTTGATGTATTATTAGAATATAATAAAGTAAAAGGAATCTTGTCTCGCCCTAATACCAACCTTAATACCTCCCTAGTCGGTCCTAAACCCGATTGCAAAGGAAGAAAGGTGCTATTCGTCGTTTTTTTGTCGGGCTTGTCAACTTTTGTCATTGTATTTTTTTGGAAAGTAGGTTGAGTAGGGTTTCTTTTCAGAATTGTGAATAGTTTTTTTTCCTCTCTTACAGTTCCAAAGATTCGTCTTAGAAGTTATTTACAGTCTTAAGAAAGTAACCCATATTTTCAATTAAATTTCACTTGATTATATACATCATCATGAGTGGTTGATTCATTACTACCTCCTTACAATAAGTCAGAAAGTTTACGATAGCAGCTTCAGCTTCTTTGTGCAATGACTATACTAAGGCTGAAGAGCTCAGGCGACAAGATTAAAATTGGAGGTAATAAGGAGTTACCAGTGGTGGTTAATGAACGGAAGAAGCCAGATCATTAACTGAAAAAATCACTGCATCCATGCTCGATGCATCGTTTCATCATCCCAAAGAATAACTATCAAAAGAGAGAACAATCCCAAAGGTCAGATTTCCTTCATCATACTGAGTCAACCGTGGGCAAGTAACGATTTATTCATCCGTGACAATTTAGCAGGATATGACTGGGACCGGTAATTGGGCATTCTTCAATGTCGTCAGCAAGTAGATTGCTGAAACAACTTGGTGACCGGGGCTCCACGAATGACACAAGAAGGCCGTGTCATTAGCAATTATGGCGCCCCTAGTTTTTGGTGCGTCTTTTACTAAAAGAAGTAAAGAGCAGACGCGACAATGTCGAACGCTGAGGCACTCCAGTCTGAATTGATTTTAAGGAAGATCATCCCTTGTTTACCTTAACACTGGATGATCTATCCTTCAAAAGAGAGCCAATCAGAACTATAAATTTCAGAGGATCTGCGACTTTTTATACAAGATCATTGTGGAAACCTTTTCGAAAACCTTGTTGACATCCAAAAATATCGCTTCAGGATATTGCTTGACATGTGCTTTCTAATCTGCACACCATTATCGTTCACATGCTCCTCTAGACGAGATAGTATTGCCTTTTTGTTCAACTTATGCAAGTGCATATCAAAGGTTAATTGGACGTTGATTCTGTGGGAGATGCCATCCTGTCCCACTTTGGCAATTATGTTTGTTGTTTTCCGAAAAGTTGGGAAGTAACCGCAACGAAACATGACACTAATGATAGTCACTAGTTGCATTAAATACTTGTGTGGAAGCAACTTTCACACTGTAAAGGACGGGGCTTTATTCGTTTTAATGCAGTCAATTAGTCCTTAATCTCTAAACCTTTGAAAGTGTTCACATTTCTCTATCCTTCTGGTGTGGCAGCAACTTATACACTATGTTGCTAATACTTCAAGGACCGGGCTTTATTCGTTTTAATGCAGTCAATTAGTCCTGAATTTCTAAACCCTTGGAAATTTTAACATTTCTCTATCCATCTCGAAAATAAGTTGAAATTTTGTTTGCCAGCGTTCATTTTACAATTTCTAGGCATATCAAACTTACTGAGTCAGTCTGTTGCATTTCCGCTTTCAGTTTGGATCAAAAGGATTATCGCTTTATGCGGATCTATCAGGCTACCATTTTTTCTCGGGTTTGTAGCAGAATTTTGTCCCTTTTTTGCCTTTTGTAACCATTTTAGAGCTCCCTAGCAAACTGGGCAGTTTTTGTAGCTAGCAGTGTGAACGCCCCAATAGTTTGCTGTCGAATTCGGCTATCTCTTGCAGTCCGCCGTTAGGAGGTTTTCGGCGCACTTGGCACATTTGGATTCAAAACGTTCCGTGGGCCAATTCTGGATCTTGGGGCTTCTGTTCTCATGACCAGACCACATCACGCCTTCAGTTCAAAGCGCCAGTTTTCAGCCCTGCTGACTTGTTCTAAGACTAGAGGCGAAGGAAATTTTATATTGTCTCAGTGCATTTCAGACTGACTGACGTGAAGCCTTTCAAGATGAGATCTTTTGATTTCATCAACCGAAATAAGCTTGAGAACACCTCGCAGGATTACTCCTTAATTGGTTCGACACTTCAACGAAAAGGTGTAAAAACGGTCCCTTTCATCGGGTCCTCGATGGCCTCAAACATGACCATCTAGCCCTCCTTGGTGGTTGTGAAAAGGGGAGGCATTCCACCTTCCTTTCTTTTCGAAGTGGACACTTCTGCATTGACTCAATATTGATAGTAGGAAACTCACTATCATATATTGTTGAAGAATGCTTAGACGATTCAATTGTGTGTTGTAGGATGGGCTCCAATGTTGCATACGGTTAACTCTCTAAATTTCTGGGTAAATCATTTAAACGTGTGATCAATTGTTGAATTTCTTCGAGTAATCCCCACTTGTTAGAAACAAATTCCAATCGTAAGTAGGACTAGAATACATCATCTATTCAATCATACTATTTGCTGATACTGCTTCCGATTGCGGGCTGCTTTTTTCGGATTTTCAGTGGTAGACTTCATCGTCTTCATTAACTGATCGAAACCTGAACAGCACACAGATCAGATTAATTAAGTAATTGCATTACTATGTAAATTACCTCCTTAATTTCGCGTAATTGAATAAAAAGCTTTGAAACGATTGCTTCCACGCATACAAAATTAATTACGTTTAACGCTAAACCGCATAATTTCCGGGAAACAATGCGCTACAATTTTGATTCAGCTTTGCTAAAGCGACGTATTATAAATCCTTCCGGCAATAGAAATTATCTCAATGACCTCGTAGTAGTTTGAACTGCGATAACGCAATGTTTGACACGAATTAAATTGTGTAAAACAAAAAATACAATTACCTGGAGACAATAACACGCCACATCTACCTCTGGATAGTAAAAAAATGTGACAACGAGAAAATTGGGTCCCGATTCCGTGGAGTCCTATTTCGAGTGCTCGGCCTATCCTACCTTTTAAATCTCCCTAAATCACCAGTCCCACACCCCATATTTTATATAAGTATTTTTTCATTTTTATTACAAATTTTTTTTATACCCTAGTGTCCCTACCTTTTTATTTGATAGTCCGTGCATTAAATTTAGATGTTGGTACCGACAGATACTCCATTTTGCTATTGTACGGCCATTAAGACTTTGTATAAAATGGACGGATTTTTGTCACGCAATAACCGGTTGCACGCCATTCCGGTTACCTAACCGTCCGATATTATGCCCAACCCCCTACACTAGTCCTTCCCGAATAACCCTATAAAAAAGCGGTTCAATTGCATTTTTAATATTTGCTATAAGCCGCCATCGGCAAATTGAACTTAAGCTTCCCACCCGGAAAATCCCAAAAGGAAACTCATATTTATTTACATTTGGGCTATCTGCTGGTGGATTCCGGGTCGTAAAAACATTTTCCAAATACGCAATATGAAAATTCCGGCATATGAAATATTCTTATATCGTTTCGGGACTGATAATCCTAGAGCCTAGGAAAATTGTAAATCGGTCAGGATCAGTAGCCCACGGGGTAAAAAAGGATTTCGGAATTCTACACCTTCATGTGGGTCCGATTGAAATTTACAATTTTCTACTTCTACGAAAAGTTGTACTGCAAAAAAAAACGGAAATGCTTTTCATAAGTTCGGAAAATCAGAATCGAAAAGAAGTCCTTTTTTTATCGAAAAGAAATCATTGCGTCTAGGTATTTGTGGCAAATATCGTGTTTTCGATGGCATGTTTTATCGAAATAAATCCGAAACGGAGCAAACATGAACCGAAAACATTTTCATAGATTTATCCGGAGGATTTGCACGCCAGGTCCTTGATCGGTTTATAGGATTGAGACTAGTCGGTGAGCTCCAATAAATCTTTAAATGATAGTTGGTGTGATTCGGCTTGGCATATCCGAATATCGGGAACGAATGTTGCTACCGATACGAAGTTCGGATTTACTGATTTTGTTATTGTACCGTAGCGTGGATCACGGTTTTGTTCTATGAATTTTCCAATATGTAGTGAAAATTCCCGTATTTGTTTTCGGGTTTTATGGGATTATGCTACTGGCGAGAAGGGAAAGTTTCATGCCAATCGAAATTAAAAGTTGTCCAACAGATTACCAAGCGACTTAAGCTGTGATAAATTTGCTATTGGGATTTTGTTAAATCTAGAGGCTTCATAACAGTCACGGTATTACGTAGAATTTCTTAAAAATTACTTAAATGGGACTACTATACTGTCAGACCTAAGTGATAAGTAAGAATTCGTAAAAACGTTCATAATATTATCCTATTAGGAGTTGAATATCGCATAATCCTGAAATAAATTTGTAGATCATTGTAAAAGCCCATAGAAGTAAAAGTGAATTCGATCATATTAAAGCTAAAAGATTTTTTGGAATTCATGAAAAATTGAGCTATACCTTACACGCCCCATGGAGTTGAATATCGAAAAATGCTTAAATATTTTTCTTTCCGATTATATTTAAAGCCTTCAGAAGTGAAAGCGAATTTGATATCTTATTACACCCAAGAAATATGTCGGAATTCGTGTAAACCTACATTCAATCCTATGGGGTGTAAAGCCATAGGGATTTAATAACAAAAAATTTGGAAAATTGTTTCTCGGCGCTTATATAAAAAACCCGCAGATGTAAAACTAATTTGATAGCTCGACATGCCTAAAAGATATAACAAAATTCGTGAAAATGTAAAAAACCTCATTTCACGAAAAAAATTTCACAGCACCTCCATTAATTGAGTGGTTCAGTGGAAGAGTTGCCTAACCCACAACTAGTGCGAATTGAGATATCGGACTCTAAACTTAGACGAAATCTGAGAAGTTGCTCTCAAAAAGAAATAATTTCTATTTTGTTATACTGTCAAGCAATGAATACTGATAATACGGTGAATAAATAAGTTTGGAATACATAGATATGGTTATTGTGGTTAAACTGAAAAAACCTATGCATCAAAAAATTGGCTTAGGCAACTCTTCCACTCAACCACTCAATTAATCCTGTAGAGCATCTACATATATGTACTTAGTTTCAACTTTCTGGCATAAGGCGTTTCTGAGATACAAAAATTACCCGACCCGTGCTTCCCCTATAAAAAATCAAATTGATACCTCATCATATCTAACAGATACGACGACATTTATGAAAACATACACAACTCTCTTTCACCCTGTTAGGGGTTGAACTTTTAAAAAAATGGTTAAATCTTTTTATAGCCGATTACATTAAAATCACGTATAAGCAAAAATCAATTTAATATTTTATCAGTGCAACGAGATATGTTCAAAGTTGTGAAAACTTATGCAACCACTTATCCAACACACCCGGCGAGATTGAAAAACAAAAAATCCAGAAACTGGCGATTATACGTATAGAAAGCCCGAACCTATTGTCGGAATTAGTGAAAATGAGTAAAATCGCCTTGAGGGTTGGAAATAAAAAATTCTGAAATCGATTTTGGGGCGACTTTATAAACAGTCCCTGAAAGTAAAAAACCAATTAGATATCTTATTAGACCTCTCTACATGTAAACTGCTACTGGGATTAGACTCAATTGAGAAAACCAACTCAAGATGGGCAGACGGTGTTACATGTCACACTGCGAGACAGATCTGGCCAGAGCTGGATCTAAAACGCTCCAAAAAGCTGACTTTGCTCAAAAGGGCGAATATTAGCACCACAGTCGGTGTCCTGACCGGACACTGTCTTATAGGTCGACATGCTAAAAGACTCGGTCTCTTCTCAAACGACTTCTGTAGAAGCTGCCTGGATGAGGAGGAGGAGGAGACAGTCCTTCACCTTCTCTGTACCTGTCCAGCTCTATCAGCCAGAAGGAAAGCTCATCTTGGAGCTTACTTCTTCAACTGTCTCGGTGACCTTGCCTCAGTGAAGGTCGCGAGAATCCAACGCTTCATTGCAAGCTCTAAATGGTTCGACGAGTAGGACCGGATTCGATGACCCTGTGGTAACACAACGGACCTTTTAGGTCTAAGTGTGTCCGTGTTCTCACGGGCAGCCACGCGTACCTACCTACCTAAGAGATATGCCGGAATTCATGAAAACTTATACAACCCTTTTACACCTTCTTAGTGGTTGAATATCATGAGGGTCATTCCATTAATAATCGCCAAAGTTGTGACCTTACCATCTCCGATTCTTTTGAAAATGTTTGTACTTGAAGAACTAGTGAAAAAAATTATTGAAATTCAATTTCTTGTTTCTATCTCATTTTTTTTGTTAGTTATAGTATAATATGTTAAAGTTTTCGCAAAAATGGTGGCCGAGTCCTCTTTGAAAATTCATATCTCCGGAAATTTTTATCCTAGAATAATAAAATGGGGCTTATTTTAAAGGGAAAGATTGTCGCAATATAATTAAAATACGAATAAAAATTATCCTTGAAATTTTTTTTTTCAAGGATAACGATTTTGTCCTTTATCCTTGAATATCTCAAAAACCGTTTTTTTTTACATTTTGTAGGTTATACTGTTTTACAAATCATACCAAAACATACTGCAGTCACGATCGGCTGCAAGCCAATCGTATAATACTCTAGATGAATACTGAACTCCGATTTATATTGTAGTTGGGGATAAAGTAGAATTACGTGTGTGCATGTTGAATGTCCTTTATTAAGGACTCCCATTAGATTGCTACTCAAAACTAAAAGACAATATTCAGTGTTTAATTTCATATCTTGAACTTAGTAGGTCACCAAAAAAAAATGTCCTTTTTGAAGGACTTTCACATGAGAGGTGCAGGAAGGACTCACTCGATTTCTTACATATTTGTCCTTTTCCTTGGAACCATTTAAAAATGAACTTGTACAAAATTTGAAATTCGTAGCTTGAAGCGTTCAAAAGTTATCGAAAAATATTGTTGAACACGTGTCTTAAGGACATTTTGTATGGCAGCTACCAGAAAGAGTAAAAGGATTTCGCTGATTAGTAAACTCGAACTTGGTTTTTACTCAAAACTAATTTGTACAAAATTTCCAATTTATAGCTAAAAGATTACTTGAGTTATAGTGAGTTTCGTAAATTAAGTGAATACATTTTGACAGGATATTTGTATGGCAGCTACACGAAGGACTAATAGGATTTTCTTCATAATCATATATTTAGCTCCAACTGTTGGAAAAATAACACATTCAAAATTTCAATGCCGTAGCTTAAGCCCTTCTGAAGTTATCTACCAATATTCTTGAACACGTGTTTTAAGGATATTTTGTATGGCAGCTACCCGAAGGAGTAAAAGGATTTCGCTGACTAGTAAACTCGAACTTTGTTTTCACTCAAAACTAATTTGTACAAAATTCCGAATTCGTAGTTAAAAGATTACTTGAGTTATAGTGAGTTTCGTAAATTAAGTGAATACATTTTGACAGGATATTTGTATGGCAGCTACACGAAGGACTAACAGGATTTTCTTCATAATCATATATTTAGCTCCAACTATTAAAAAAATAACACATACACAATTTCAATGTCGTAGCTTAAACCCTTCTAAAGTTATCGACCAATATTCTTGAACACGTGTTTTAAGGTCATTTTGTATGGCAGCTACCCGAAGGAGTAGGACGATTTTGCCCGTTAACGAACTTAGCCTTACAAATTCAACCAAACACCCAGATTCAAAATTTCAAGATCCTAGGTGAAGGTGTTCTTGAGTTATCGTGTTCACGGACAGACGGACGGACGGACGGACGGACGGACGTCAGGCGGATTTGAGGTTTTTGGCCACAAATAAACAAAAAATAATATATAACTTTTTTTCGTCCGAGGCTTGGTTCTATGGGTTACAAACTTTTGGGCTGGATTAAACTTATAATACTCTATATGATTTCATCTAGAGTATAAAAATTAACTTGGGATCTCAATGAGATCGGGGTCAAAAAAAATCTAAGAAAATCAGTGGTTCTCAATTATTTTATAGAAAAAGGGTCATGCAATCAAGAGTCGCCAAAAGTGTGACGTTATCATCGCCTATTCTTCTGAAAATTTGTGTTCTCGAAGTATTGGTGAAAAAAAAATATTACTTAAATTTTTTGTTTCTATCTCATTTTTTTTGTTAATTATAGCATGTTAAAGATTTCGCAAAAAAGGTATCCGAGTCCACTTTGAAAATTTATATCTCTGGTAATTTTTTTCCTAATTATCCTAGAATAATAAAGTAGGACTTATTTTAAAGATTGTTGTTTAAAAATTGTTGCAAAAAAAACCACGAATAAAAATAATCCTTGAAAGTTTTTTTCAAGGATAACGATTTTGTCCTTTATACTATGTTCAGACTACGAGATTGACGCGTTTAAATCGAGTTAAATGCGCTGAAAACACTTCCCGGACGCGTTTATGAAAACACGTAGCTACTATCCGTTTAACCGAAAACATGTACTGCGGCCGTCGCGGAAATCGAAGTAAACTTTGGAAGAAACTATTTAATGCTGCAGAAAATCAATTTTGTGCTTGTGCAACGACTGCATTAGCTAATAAATTCCCTTTTCATTACTGCTATACTAACTAATTTGTTTCAAACAATTTAAAAAGCATAAATTTGCTAATGAAACACAGCTGAATATCTACTTGTCAAAACAAGTCACATCAAGCTATCATGTATCAAAATAAAACGAGTTGACTAGTCTTTTAACATGATAAATTGACCTACTTAAATGCGTTTAAAACGCATAATCTGTACAGGGTATTATCCTTGAATATCTCAAAATGTGTTTTATTTATTTTTTATATTTTGTAAGTTACACTGTTTCTCAAAACATATCAAAAAATTAACTTTTGATCTCAAGGGGACCGGGGTCAAAAAAACCGAATTAAATTATTAAAGAAGTAAACTAGCCTTTGAGAACCACTGAGGTTCTTGACAAAATCGATATCTTGAAAAAAAAATTTCAAAGATAATTTTTATTCGTATTTTTTTTTAAATCGCGACAATTTTTAAACAACAATCTTTAAAATAAGCCCTACTTTATTATTCTAGGAAAAAAAATTACCAGAGATACGAATTTTCAAAGTGGACTCGGATTTCACTAGTTCTTCAAGTACAAACATTTTCAAAAGAATCGGAGATGGTAAGGTCACAAATTTCGTAATTTTTAACGATTCTTGATGGAATGACCCGAAAAGTTTTTTGGCAATTATTTAGAAAGACCGTGATAATAGAAACTTATTCGGCCTATGGGATATGCCAGAATTCATGAAAACTTATACAACCCTTTTAAACCCTCTTAGTGGTTAAATATCATGAAAAGTTTTTTTGGAAATTATTTAGAAAGACCGTGAAAATAGATACTTATTCGGTATCTAATCAAACATAAGAGATGTGGCGGAATTCGTAAAAATATATACAACCTCTTTACACCCCAATTCATTAGCAGCTCTCGCGATATAAAAATTTGAATTTTTTGTTTAAATTAATATAATTACTTAAGGAAGTTGGGTTATCTTTCAATATTTTTGGTTTTTTGTTAGCAAGAAGGAAATCCTTATAGAATTTAACGTTCGTTTTAAGTATATATATAAATAGTTTCGTATTTAAGTACATCTAAAATAACTTCATTTTCTGTGTGACACCTGATGAAGACATCGGACAGCAAAGGTGTTTTCATTAAATCCGTCCGTGTTCTATTTTTATATTTATTTGTTTTCATCAATGCGCGATAACCCTATGACACAATCCATTTGCCATTTTAAAGCTGAGCGTTAGGCTGTCCTGCAGCCTAGTTACACGGGGATGCATGGATCCATATTTAAAAAATAATTTATATACAGTATAACTTCTCTATAGCGGACAACTTTGGGGAATTCAAAAGTGTCCGCTATAAAGAGGTGTCCGCTTTTCTGGGGTATTGAGTTTAATACCTAATTCATTGGGGAATAAAGAACTGTCCTCTATAGGGAGGTGTCCGGTTTTCTTAGGTGTCCGGTAATAGAAGTTTCACTGTATATCTTTTGAACGTTACTAAAAACTTAGTGAAATTAAAAAAGGAGTTACTTCAACCGTTCTGAAAAAAGAGAACACCCATGCAGACAATCCGAAAATCTGATTTATTCAAAAGTGTAGGTACAGTACTTCGTTTCAACTGCTAGTAATCCGCACATTAATTTGACAGCCATAACCAACAATTTATTGAGACACTTTACTATTATTACATTCCTAACTAATCTAGAGTTTGGTGTGCAGTTGCGGTAGTTGTTTGTCGACCGTTTAAAGAAGATAAAGTGCCCTGTTTGGTTTCTGGTACCATTTCAAGCCCTTTTCCTATCTCTCGAGATTATTTTCACTGACCAATTTGTTACCTTTAGATCAACTTCAACTTTAAGTACCAGCACGGAAAAAAAAAACAATTATCCGCATAGCTATAAAAATCCGATAAGATTCGTGGCGAGAAATAGAAAAATTGCGTGACATTACGCATATCTGCCGCACCCCGTTGAAAGGACACCCTGATGATTTCACGTGGAAAAAAAAACCCCGGAAAATTCCTTACGAAGGAAACTTCCCCAACACACAAAAAACTAATTACACCTCCGAAAAGTTTCTTCATTTCGAATTATTATTATTGCTGTTGGTGTTGTTGTTGTTGTCGTCGATATTGTTGCTGCGGTAGGGTTAAGCGCGCAAGGAAATTGTTTCGGATGTACTGCAGCACACCGAGTCCTTAATTTCAGTCATCTTAAATGTTTTCGAAACGATTTGCAAGCCCGTAACGCGCGTCATAGAGCCACACCTGTGTCAATTAATTAACTTCCCGGATAAAAAGAAAAGTGGTCGGGGTGTGTCGCAACGGCTTTTTGTTTTCTCATGCGTCAATAACAAGCTGGCAAGGATTCAGGGGTTAATACAGGCATACCGGTGTAACAGGTGGATAAAGTCGCAGCTTATATTTTATTATCGTAGTTAGTGTAGGGCTACCGACGGGTGGCATTTGTTTCGTTATTATACACCCTTTCGTACTTACCTGAGCAATTAGCAAAATCCCTAATGTCCCTTTTTACATTTTCGTATGGGATTAAGATTAGGGCTGAGGTGCGGTCTGGACGAGTATTCGAAATGATCGTATGTATAAATTTGTGAATATCCTCAAGGTGAAACATGTAGGGCGGCTGTAATGGCCTTTTCAAGATAATAATGTTATAGGAAATTATTGTTATCCTTTTTAGGGGGCTTCAGTTAATGAAGAAAGTTTGGGTTTTATAGCTGGTATTAGTTACGGTGGAAAACTTGAGATTTGTAGTACTTGACTATAGAGCAGAATTGTGGTGAAGCTACAGTTTCATTTTATTCACGGATACCACTATAACTGGAAGTTACTTAAAGCTTCCTTGAAGATGTAACGCTAAAATCATTTTAGTTTTCAACTTGACTTTGGACAATTCCGGATTATTTATGTGTTCTAAGCATCGTAATTTCTGGGATAGGTTAAAGTCTAAAACAAAGTAGAGACAATCAGAGGACCATGTAAGAGGATTTATGTTCAAAACTTCCCGCCTCGCCGATCACTTGCTCGTACAAATGAATTAAATGTCCTCTAAAAGTTGGATATAAGCTATATTTCAATCTTGTGCAGTTATCACCAAACGACAAGGTTACAAAAATTACTGGTAAGGTTGTACGGGCAAGATCTACGGTAACTAACGCTTTATGGACATCCGTTGTTACTTTTATTCTTCCACCTCTAGCGAATCCTCGGGGATTCAGTCTAAAGTAGATTTATCTACTCCATTTAACCAGACATAATTCTACTGGAATTAGGTTGAAACCATCTCCAAACAAGACGTTAAACTCAAAGTGGACCATGATTAAATTGAGGAATACTGGGTACGGCATGAAACCGTTTTCGCAGAGTTTGACCAGGCTTATTAACTAAAGGGTGTTACAATAATTCGTTCCGAAGTTTATTATTAACCACGCTCAAACGTGAAATAAATTTTGTCATCTGTTTTGACATTTTAGTAGTTCAGTCTTTGGCAAATTGTTGGTAAGGTGCATAATGAATAGATTATCAATCGCAGAACGTGTACAAATTGTTGACGTTTTTATGAAAATGGGCACACAATCAAAAATGCATTCCGTGCTCTTCTTGATTTTTTCGGTCAGCATAATCGTCCTACCGAGAGAGTAATTTAGAAAATTATGAAAAAATTTTAAGAAACTGGTCAGTAGCGGATGTGAAAACACCATTGCATGCTCGTGCCGGTCATTCATCAGTTCGTGAGAGCGTGGCAGAAAGCCCAAACACCTCCATTCGCCGTCGAGCACAGGAATTGCACTTGTCCTCGGCCATGATCACCGACTTCTTGTGTCAAATTTTGGATGATTGTGACGACATGCGGTTCCAGCAAGATGGTTGTTACCTGCGGAAAGAGAGCGAAGGTGTTTCGGGGTTGCACTGATTGGAAACCTGGGGTCCTTCACGCCCCGGACTACGTGACGACTGTTGCCGGCAAGGGAGCATCTGGGCGGGAGGTGCGCCCGGTCCGGGATTGTTCTGAGTTGGGCCAGCAAGACAAAAATCACCACTGGCGTAGGCACTTGGAGTGGAGAGAGGATGGAGAGAACATCGCCGAGCAACCACCAATTGCGGCACCTCGAAGGCCTTTTGGTTTAGGTTACGGTTTATTTTAATCAAGTAAAGGGAAGAATGACGACTCAAGGCAGGTGGTCAGTTGAATCGGCCGAGGCCGAGCATCATCGAAATAGGACTACGGTCGACCGGAACCGAATCTACAAAAACCAACACCGAATTGCAGACGCCGGCGTCAGACCACTCACCAACCCATCCGACGACTGCACACGTACAAGGAACGCACCGCCCCTTTACGAAAGAAACCACAATAAGGTTCCAGGTTCACAATCCACCAACATGCGACCAGCGCGACACTTCACGGTTCACCGGCGGATAGCTGCATCAAAACGCTTAGACCCAAGAGCACGCCATGCGCGAGCTTCCTGGCTCCCGAAGCGGACAGGATCAACGGGGCCGCAAGCCGTGGAAAGATTGTGCTGTACCAGGGAACAGCCAAGGAAATTGGCAGAGGACGATCGGTCTCTCGAGTCTGGACCGCCAACGAACGAACATCATCAACACCGACCGTCAGCGTTGTTTCTTTTTATTCCTTGCCGAATGTAATTTTGTTGTACATAACGTAGAGTCTAACTTGCGTCGCCTAACGACAGGCAAAGTGTAATTCAAGTTTAAACGACGAGAATAAAGGTCGTATTCAATTGTTTAACGGGCGGTTTTTGGTTGTTTTTGGTTGTTTTTGTGTTTTCTTGATTATCTCCAGATCTTCGTCTACTCCAGGTATGTACTTCAGGAGGACCTGATTGGTTTGGTATTTTTCCCAAAGGAAAAAAAAATACCTGGCGCCCAAATTTGGAAGGATTTCGCTCCGGTTGTCACCCTCCCGTCCGCCTGCACCCCCTTCGACAGCAGCGGGCAGGCAGCCTAAAAATAGACGTAACATGGTGCGACGGGCCAACAGCCAACGCAACAATGGAATTATTGCGAATAATCTCCAGAAACAGCGAAATCAATTGGCGACCGGAATCGTTCGATTTGACTCCGTTGGTCTTCATTCTTTGGGGTTATATCAAACGCAAGGTTTACGCCAATAAAACCACCACCACTCAACAACTGAAGGACGCGATAACAAACCATATTAGTCTAATTGAGAGCAATGTCATCAAAAATTTGGACAAACGAGTCGAGGTGATATTTGAGTGATATTCTTCTTCGTACTTAATTGCCATGGACTAAATAATATTTTTTAATCAAAATTTCATTTACTTCATCATTTACTTCTTTTTAATTTTGATTTAACTTCGGAACGAATTATTGTAATACATTTTATATTTTTTGATATGTTTCCAAAGTTTCCAAACCGTTCCTGAAATACAAAAAACAATCTCCACTCCCCTAACAAAATTGTTTAACATTATTTTCTCAGTCCGCTTGTATTGTGGCTCTATCTGCTTTCTATCCTTAACGTTTCTCAAGACATAAAATTATAATTTTTTACTTTCCACCCTGTTCGACTTTCACCCTCAAATTTTTTTTCTGCCTTGTGTCTAATGGCCCTAAATATCGTCGAAATTTTAAGAGCATCTTAGAAATGGTTATTGAGATAATATGTTAATTGATTTGCCACTTAAAAGAGTTCACTCAACCTATTCACTAAAAAAACGGGTTGGTGATATCCGAGGCTTCAAACGCGTACGGTATATATGGCGGACAGACGGACTTTTTTGGTTCCGATAGCCTTGGTTTGGTAAGGTGAGTGGTCACCGGGGCGGCCATACACATTGACCGCCAATGGGTCCGTTGTAATCCGACATGAACGGTACTCAAAACCATCCTAGGTGCCAGCCTGACAAACTGCAACAGCTTGTCTAGCTTTATGTTTGCGAATAACTACAAGTTCACGGGGAAGCGCATATCCAACGTACTTTCCAGCCCAAAAAACAGACCAGGGTATTCGCAAAGCATGTGGAAAATACTTTTATCGGCATCGAGTTCACTACAGCTGCGGCACAGATCGGCAACGTCCGCAATACCTAGCCTTCTGACATGCCGTCCGATTAGGAAATGGCGCGTCAGTTCACCAATTAGAATACAAAGAGTATTGCTATCTCCGGGTACGATAAACTTTGTCCTCCTCGCACTTAGGGCCGGCCAGAGCTGTTTGGCCACGAGACACGATGTGAGGGCCGACCACCTCGTGTTAGCCTTCGATATGGGCGTCACGTCGATAGCTCCTCGATTGGCCTCCTCACTGAAAGAGCTAGCGCTTGATTCAGCGCCGAACCTCTCCTTGTCAGCGTTCCCCATTTTTGCTGCTGAAATGTAGTTCTCATTACTCGGCAGTTAATAGGCTGAATTGAACACATTAGTGTCATACTGTCAGAATGAAACTGTCAGTCTTGCACCTCCCTTTTTCCACTGGATTCCCGTCTTATCTGCCAAAATTATTGTATCCATACCGAAACTGGTATTAATCATTCCAGTTTCCATCTTTCATTCGGTAAAATTTAAACCACATTGAAAATCTAACAAGCTACCTCCTAGGATATTCGAAGGATGAAGGGAATCGCCATAATGTAGCCACATCTATACAGCAGATTGTCATTAGTTGCTATAAGATCTTTCATTTATTCTTGTTACGAATAAAAAGAAGAGTCCCCAACAAATAGCAGGATCAAATTTTGATAAATTTCCATCTAACCCAAAAAAAAATCCAACATTATTCAACCAGGAGATAATCTCGTTCGAGTTAAGGCATTCCATCGACAAGAACTTAAATCACATTGCGACAGTAAGCGACGTTAGATGTCAGCTATGAAAAATTGTAAAAAACCGTTGACGTATTTTCCTAGCAACAATTTTCCGGCTCTTCCAGAATCCAAAAGATTTCCTCCACCCGGACAACGTATATCCTGGAAATGTGGTCTGATTTCTTGTAACAGGTACACCGTACAGCGAACCAGGTGCTTTTTGTGATGTGTGGTATTAAGGGGGTGGAAGCAATTATCACCCACAACAGTTTCGCTATATCGAATAATTAGCTTTTATTGGACACAATGTTATTATGCACGACGTTAAATTGAGATCAAAATCGTCCTTTGACTCCTTGACGCGAATAGGCGGCGAACTGAAATGGATACAATTTTCAAGTGTTACAGATGGTGGCGCCGTAATTACATTAGCTTCGATTAGACTTATCTTGGTGAATCCTGATGCCAGAAGGCTCTTAAAATACTTCCATTGTGGCGAAGAAGATCCTTACATACATAGAAAATTCGTTTGCCATATACCGCGATTCTCAAATATGCTAAAGTGGGTTTAGCGCCGGAGGAAGTTCATGACGAAGAAAAGCCGCTTTATATCCTTCAGATGTTTATGCTTGGCATTAATAAAATGTCATTATCAACATTAACTTGTAGTGCTTCCTTGATTGTTGTGAACCAACAATTATTATCACATTTACTAAGGCGGATTACGACATTAGTGGCAGATAGCTGCAGGCAGACTTGGTATAATCGGATTTCAATTACGGCATAGCAAAATATATGTAAGTACCAGTAACATGTGATAATTCTCTGTTCTGATAAATCTCTGGGTTTTTTTTGAAACCATGTTTGCTGGAAAATTGTCCATAGTTGGGTCGATCCTCCCATGAAGGAAGTAAGTCTTGCAGTGTTTACAAAAACAACGTTACTAAATCGAAATGTGTGAAATTTAATTTTCTGCTTAATTTTTATTCAATTAGCACAAATACTCTCTCATCCAGTATAAAGTGCTTCAAATTGGATGAATGCTTTTACAAGCGATTACGAAGCTACAATATGCGCAAATCATCTACTATCAATCCGCTAAAGTAAAAGCAAAAAACCAGCACCAACGGTGTTAAAATAAAAGAAATCTGTCAGCCGTCTGGGCGCAACTTTATTATTTTTTCGGTAGAAGTTCGGAATGCGTTCAATTCTGAGACGCGGTGTAGGTTACTATGTGACTGAAAACCTAAAAAAAGTTCGGAAAGCGGTTAGAATGGGGTCGCGCTAAAATACTTACGCCGCTGCCACATATAACATATGAATTACATAATGGGTCATACTCATATACATATGCAACCCCCTTGCACCCACTTTGGGGTTGAATATCCTAAAATCCTAAAATGGGTTTTTAGATATAAGAAAGTCAAAGGAAGTGTAAACCAATCCGATGTCTTATTACCAAGAGATATGACAGAATTCGTGAAAACGAATTCAACCCGTTTTTACACTCTTAGGGGTTGAAAAAGGAAAAAACTTGAAAACAAGTTTTAGGTGATTATTAAATAAGTCCGTGGAAGTGAAAAGTTATTCGATATCTAATCAGACTGGAGGGATACGGCTGAATTCGTGAAAATGTATACATCCGCTTTACACCACCATGGGGGTCGAATTTCAAAAAATCCTGAAAACGCATTCTAGGTATTACTATGGAGAACTCGTACAAAAAAAATTAATTTAGTATTTGAAAAGACCTAATAGATATGACGAAAATCGTAAAAATATATGTATTCCATTTTCACTGATCATTTTTTTTGTCGCAGTTCCGAACGCCAATGGATCTACTGAATTGGGGAATAATGACATCAAAGGAAGTAAGCTAGATGATAAGTTTTTTAATTATAAATAATTTTTTTCATCCGGGTAGCATAATTGAAATTTGAGTAGTATAAGTAGTACGGGCTTGAAATAGTTGTAAAATACTGCTATAGTAGCAAGTTCGGCAGCGCTGCTCCGTAACTTGCTACCCCTAACTTTAATTGTATTTTTCTAGGATGTCTCTATGGTGGCTCTATATAGACGTCAATTTTAAGGTTCATATCCTTTGCGGTTCTTGAGAAATAAAAATCAGGATTTTTTTCACCACCACCCTCTAGATCCGCACCCCGCAAATTTATTTCTCCGCTAGAAGTCTACTGGGCCCAACTCCTGTAAAATTGTCAAAATGGAAATCGGTTCTTGAGATATTAAATTTTTTTTTTTTTTTTGAAAAATTGCTATCCTCCACTTTCGAGCTCCACGTCCACCCTCAAAAATGTTACATTCAATAGACTTCACTTGTAATCTTCTCAATTTTATCTCATTGCCTCATCTCCTAGCATCCCGTAAGACAACCACAAAGTCTCAACCTTATGGCATTAACCGTTCAGGAGATATGGATGATGGAATGATTCGATTCCAGCTTTCGAGCGATTCGGACCCATTATTTTTCCATCCACTCCCACAGCACAGCCCTCAACCACTTTCTTGCAAATAGGTCCACAATCGTATTCTAGCTCTTTCAGCTTCCTAGCATAAGCGGTTCCTGACATCTAGAAACCAACTTTTTTGTTGAAAAGCTCCTCCACGTCCCCTTCATACCCCCGCCTCTAGGTGAATCCACCCAGTCTTTCCAAAAAAAAATTCAACTCAATTTCTCAACGGGTCTGTGAGCTACGCGTCTTCAAACGCTTTTGCGTACGTTGGACGGCGTCTACGGCGGATAGACGGACAATTTTCTTGCTTTTTTTGGGTTTACTAGTCCTGAGACGTGTAAATACAAAATTTCAGGGTAGCAAATGTTTTTGAAATGTGAGGTCGATCACAATATTTTAATATTAAAAAAATTATAAAGTAATACTTTCTCATCATTAGTAGTAGTTTTCTGCGTCCTGAGATTTCCCTGTAGGTGTGCAGGGTTGTAAATTTACCAGTTAACTTTCGGGGTATGGTTGGTTGGTTTACGTGGTGGCCCGTCTACCGAAAACAGGGCCCAATCAGCACAGGAAGCGCCATTTTGATACCACTCGTTTAACCTGGCCATTGAGGGCTTATGAAGTAGATATATAGTTCTACAGAGCCCTAGGTATAATATCCATCCGGAGCTGTTTAAGAAGGTAATCAGTTCTCCAATCTTGTTTTTCGAGATCTCATCAAGGTTATTAAAGAAGGGTTTGCCTAGTGCGCAAAGTCTGGCTCTAGCTAGGGCAAAGCAGGTGAGTAACCCCACAACTGCGGCAATTGACTTTAAAGGGAATACCCAGTCTGACCGCGTGGTCACCGATCGGCTAGGGTCCCATGTCGACTGCCTTGACTTTGGAGACGTCCACACGGCTCCTACTCAACAGTTCATCTGTTCTGCTCCGGCAGTAGGATGGCCATATCTTCCTAGATATGACGCAGTTGGTCAATCCTCTCCATCTGTTGGCGTTTGTGAGAAAGTAGATATTTTGGGTTTAACAGTCCCTAGTGCGATCTGAACGGATTCTACGAGAGAGCCCTGAAGAGCAGAACAATGCCTAGCTAATTCGTCTGCCCGCTCGTTACCCTCTATCATGCTGTCTCCTGGGACCCAAAGCAGAGTAACTTTGACTTGACTTCCTAAGTAGGCTAGCTCCTCTCTGCACTGTTCGACGAGTTTAGAGAAGGTGGGAGCTGAATCTAAGGCCTTGATTGCGGCTTGGCTATCAGTGAGAATTACAACATTTCGCTTTAGCGTAGCGTCTTGATGCAAAGTCCGACAGCTCTCCGGATCCCCATTATCTCCGCCTGGAAAACGCTCTTTCGGGGTATATCATGGTTAATTTTTCAGTCAGCTATCGGGTATCGTCAACGGTTAGTAAAAACGACGGCAATATTGAAGTAAATAGGTAGAGAATCAAACGCTTGTACACCAATACGAAACATAAGATCGATTTTATCCTGAAATGAATATTTTGCAGATAATGCAGTTATGCGGTTTAATTCACGTTTTTGTTTTCTAAATAAAATCATAGTTAAATAAGCTGAAAAAAAGTTTTAAAGCCATAGACAATAGCCAAAAATGTTCCAAATTCGCTTACTATCTCTGCGGTAATTTTGTATCCACTAGACAAATGTTATTTTTAAGGCTAAGTTCCTTAATGGGCGATATCCATCTCTTATAAATGAATTCTTTTAAAAATTTGTGCGTTAATCTTAAACTCAAGTGTTTGCTTAGCCACGAAGTCAACATTTTACAAGAATTATTAAGACCACATTTGTTAATTAGCGAAATCACACGACCTTTTCCAATCGACACCATACAGAAGTCCTTCAGATACGTGTCCACGAATATTGGTCGATAACTTCAGCTCGCTTAAAGGCCGAAGTTTACCTACTATAGGTTTACAATAATATTAAAAATATTATGATCCTTCGTGTAACTTCGTCCTTTGAAATACGTACATTTATCTTCTAGGATGCGTTGTACTCAGAAATTGCTTTTAAAATACATTTTAAATTGTTTAACTATGTTACAATGAAATGAATACCGTCCACTTTTGTATTAGCCCCAACTACAAATCAAATAAAATTTCAGGATTTCTTCCAGGGAAACATGTGGCTAACTGCAGAATGCCGTGACTGCGGCATGTTTGAAAACTCAGTTCATATTTTGCACAGTATTTCCGTGTATATTTTTACCAGAAAGGGAAATATATTTCCACAAGGTAAATACCTACCCGTAAAATTTTACCAAGTGAACCGTATTCGCCTAATATTAAAATAACGAAATCATTGCACCGGAATTATTCGGTCCGTTTAACTTGAAATTCTTGTAAAAACTTTTCATTTCGGTGCGCTAAAATTAATTTCAAACTCAAATAAATCATTAAAGGAATCACCACCATTACCTACAATCGCAGCCTTTCTAACTTTCCTCACCCTTGAAAATTAATCATATCTGCCGTGCATAAAAGCCAAAGCAACCCCTTCGGGTTTTTCTACCCCGAGAATCACTCTTAGACCTCGATATTTCTGTTAGTCTTATCTGTGAATTTTGTCCTTTTGATGCTGCATTTATTAAAAAGTTTCAAGAGGGTATATGTGCTTTTCAGTATCTATTTATTCCCTTCGTCTATTGTATAAAATATTCTTATCCTCATTGTGATAAAAGTCCTGAATAGAAAATATATTCTGGGAAAATATTCATCTTTCCGCGTTCAGGTTAAAGTTTCCGAGATTTTACCAAAATTTATATCTTCCGATGATAAGAAAGTTTCAAGTAATTTTTGTAGTTTAATTTTTTTTGTTCATCTTATGATCTCGAGATATACGAAGTTCATAAAACCAGTTTTTATTGTTAAGAGTCAGAAGTAGAAAAAGAAGTTATTTAAGTGGATATCGTGAAGCTACAAGTAGGAGATAGGAATTTAATTTTCATCGTTTAATAGTTTGAAATTTTCTCGAAGATTTGAAACTTTCACTTTCTTGTTGGGAAGTTACGAAATTGTTAATAACAAGTATTCCAATTTATAACTTAGTAGCAAAACATATTTCCATATCTCAAGTTGAAAACTATTCGCCACAAGTTAATCTTTCCATTTTCAATTTTAAAATTGATTTAGTTTATTTTTCTAGATTTTTCTAGATCTCAGCAACCGCTTATGCTAGGTGGCTGAAATTTGGAATTTATATAGAGCTTCAGTAGTAGACCCATTTGCAAAAAAATTGCCGATATAGGTGAAGGGGTTTGGGAGTGGGGGGAAAAATAATGCGTCCGAAACGCAAAAAAGGTGAGATCGACACTTTCTAAAATCCATATCTCCTAAACGGTTAATGTCACAAAATTGAAACTTTATGAATATCTGTAGATATACTAGGAGAAAAGATCGAAAACAAATTTTTGAGCGGGGCAGTGGCGTATGGGGGTGGGACGTAAAAAACTTAGATTACGATATCTCACGAACCAATTGCACTAGATAAATAAAATTCGGTTTGAGTATAAAGGTTGACAAACAAAGCTCGGGAAAAGTAAGATTATTTAAGGGTTCGACGGATCATGAAAGTGGAGGGGATAAGAATTTTTCTAAAAAATCACGTCTCATATCTCAAAAACAGTGTAAGATAGATGCTTAAAATTTTTACCAGAAGTAGGCCTAATAGACCCCTAGCAGAAAAAAAATGTTGTCGGTGAGTGTGTATAGGGTGAGAGCGAGGGAGGGTGAAAGCAAAAGGTTCCGATTTTTATATCTCGAGAGCCTATAATGATATAAAGCTGAAACTTGGTATTTAGATAGAGCTACATATATTAGCAGCATGTTGGAAAAAACATAATTTTTTATAGGGGTATGGTACGTGGGTGGGGGTGTTTTCCTATCTATAGAACGGCTTATGCTACAAAGTTGAACCTCGGTAAGTATATATAAATTAACGAGAAAAGTTATTTAAATAAAAAAAAATTTCAAATATCCATTGGTGTTCGGAAGGGGGGCAAACAAAATGATCAGTGAAAAGGGAATGCATATATTTTCACGGTTTTCGTCATATCTATTAGGTCTTTCCAAATATTGATTTCATTTTTATTCTACGGCTTCTTCAAATAAATACCCATTAAGTGCTTTCAGGATTTTTTGAAATTCAGCCCCTAACGGGGTGGAAAAGGGGTTGTATATTTTTTCACGAATTCTGCCTTATCCCTAAGGTCTGATCAGATATCGAATATCTTTTCGCTTTCGCGCGCTTGCGTAATAATCGCCTAAAACCTGTTTTTAAGTTTTTTCCCATTTTTCAACCCCTAAGAGGGTATAAAAGGGTTGAACAAGTTTTCACGAATTCCATCATATCTTTTAGAAGTGATAAGAAATTGAATTGGTTTTTACTTTCTCGTGTTCTCTTCATATTTATCTATTAACTCCTTTCAGGATTTTTGGATATTCAACCCCCAAGTGGGTGTAAGGTTGCATATCTGATGATATATGGAATTACTTCCTAAGGTTTCCTATATAAGCGCCAAAAAGTCAATTTCATTATTTTTAAATATTCAGTCCTAAGGGGTGTAAGGGGGTTGTATGCTTTTCAAAGGTTCGACATATTTCTTAGGTTTAATGAGACATTAGATCGCTTTTCACTTCCAACGACTTTTTATATAATCGCCTACTCATTTATCAATTTTTAGATATTCAACCATCAAGGGTTTACGTATGTTTTCACAATTTTTGCCATCCCTTAGTTCTGATGAGATATAAAATTCGTTATTGAAGCATTTGATGTAATCACCTAAAATCCGATTTCACGATTTTCCGAATTTCAAGAACCAAGAGGGTGTGAAGGGTTTGCTTACGTTTTCACAAATTTTTCAAAATCCCTCGTGTCTCATGAGATATCAAGTTGCTTTTTATGAAATCGTCTAAAACGTGTTTCTCAATTTTTTCGAAATTCAAACCCCAAGTCGAAGTAATGGCTTTGTATACGTTTTAAAAATTCGACATATCTCTTAATTCTGATAAGGCAACAAATTCGTTTTTACTTCTAGTGTACGTAATATACCGAAATTTGAATAGTCTATCATACACGGGCTTTTCCAATGTTTAATTGGCTAAAAATCTCTATTTTAAATATTTTTTTTTAAGAACAAAACTAACTTTCCAAGAAATCTCATAATTTCGAAACAACTGATGATATACTCCGACTTTGACCGCTCCCGAACTTTGACCCGAAAAATAATAATGTTTCGCCCAGACCATTGGCAGAGTTTTGTTTATTGCGGTTGCAAAAACTGCGCATTTGGTTCACACACAGACCAAAAGTTAAATGCTGCGCTCAGTCTTCTGTGTGCTGCATAGAAAAGTTGCAGGTATGTAAAAAAGTTGCAAAGCTGTTCACACTTGGGGTGCTGCTTTTACTGGTGCTGGCTGCTTGCAACACCCGAGTTTGTATCTTTTTTGACGTTATTTATTTCGTCAACGGACAGTGCTGTAGTGGCTGAAGTTGCAGCTTCTGTAGCAATTATTTCATTGTCAAGGAAAAAAGGAAGAAGGCAACGATCTTTAAAAAGAAGAAGGATTTAGGTTAGAGCCTGAATTCGTAATCGAGATACTGCGGAGTTTTTGACAACATGCTGCAAGAGATACGTGTAGAAGATAAAACAGTTTACAAAATCTTTTTGCGGACAATAGCAACGAATTTCAATTACCTATTGGGAAATTTTTGCTTTTAGTAAAGAGAAGAGATACTCTAATTAGGAATGTATTAACCTGGCTGAGCGTTTAACTCTGACTTTGAGATATTTAGGAATAGGTCATTCAGTTCACTAGGAGAAAAACCACTTCCTGCACAGCGAAACATTGCTTATGCTGAAAAGTTAGAACCTTTGGTATCTATAGTTTTCAAGTGAAGAAAGAAGAATTTTCTGCACTTTTCATGGTTTCTAAATTTTAAATTAAATAAAGTTAAGTGCAGTCGTAATTTTTGTCATACACTTTGAGCACGAAACGCAAATTCTTCACAAAAATTCTGGGTATCGTTTGCTTTTCTTGTCTTCTCACCTGTGAGGATTGTCGCATTTTCTTAAAAAACTTCAGGATAAAGAACAGCGTTTGCTTTGTTTCACTAATTTTAATGAAATTCATTGTTACACAGAAAACAATTACACTCTGATGATTATATTGTTAGAAAGGTGACCGTCACCTATTCTTGTCTACTAATTCTCTGTGAAATGTTTTGAAATTAAATGTGAAGCACCTGGTCATTGTTGGATCTCCTTTTTATTAAGTGGTTGACGTATTTTGTGACTGCAGGACATTTTAATGCAAAGCTTGATGAGTTGATGTTGAAAAATTCTAGAAATTTTGCAATTTCGTTCTTTGAGGAGTAAAGTCCTTGCTGCATTTATGCGAAAATGTTAAAAGTTGCCTAGAGAGATTGACTGCATTCTCGCTTTTGGATGGAAAGAAAAGTCCTGAATAATGCAAATCTTCTGTTTGTGTTGGTACTCCATTCCAGATGAATTCTTTGGAATTTTATAAAGTAAGTTTAATCCAACGTACAATTTTCGAGAAAAAAAGTAAGACATTATTTTTTGCTCCACGATGCCCTGTTCGTCCGCCGAAGTCCATGGTAACTGAAGAAGGCGTCTATCTAGTTCTAAATCGTCCACTAATCCTTAGACGAAAGAGTCCCACTTCGCGTTTCTTCCATACAATTGTCCTTCACCATTACCGACAACATTAAAATACACGGTAAGAAAAATTTACTAAGCTCAGAGTAGGCAATTTAGTGCCTACTCTGAGAGCAGTAAAATTACTATTGTCAAATTTCTTTACGCACTCTTGTAATTTTACTTTATTATTTTAATAGTACAGTATTGTTTTCGATTTTTAAAAAATAAAAATTTGTTACCTCAAAATTTTTTTTTCACGTTTCATGACGAGTAGACACGAAAAAAGCAAAAAAAAATTTCAGTCCGTCTGTCCGCCGTACGCCGTACGTCGACCGCTGTACGCAAAATCGTTTGAAGGCTCGTAGCTCCCAAACCCTTTGAGCTATTAAATTGAAATTTTTTTATGAATAGAATGGGTATGCCCCTTGAAGTGGCCAAATTTGGAGGGGTAGGGGTGTGAGGGGGGAGGAGGGGGAAGCGTTTTAGACGGAAAATTTTGGTTTCTAGATCTCAGCAACCACTTATGCTAGGAGGCTGAAATTTGGAATTTATATAAAGCTTCAGTAGTGGACCCATTTGCAAAAAAATTGCCGATATAGGTGAAGGGGTTTGGGAGTGGGGGGAAAAATAATGCGTCCGAAACGCAAAAAAAGTGAGATCGACACTTTCTAAAATCCATATCTCCTAAACGGTTAATGTCACAAAATTGAAAATTAATGAATATCTGTAGGTATACTAGGAAAATAGATCGGAAACAAAAATTTGAGTGGGGGCAGTGGCGTACGGGGGTGGGGGGTGAAAAACTTTAGATTGCGATATCTTACGAACCAATTGCACTAGATAAATAAAATTTGGTTTCTGTATAAAGGTTGACAAATGAAGTTTGCTGAAATCAAAATTTTTGAAGGGGGCGGTGGAGCATGAAAGTGGAGGGGATAAGAATTTTTCTAAAAAATCACGTCTCATATCTCAAGAACGGCGTAAGATAGATGCTTAAAGTTTTTACCAGAAGTAGGTCTAATAGACCCCTAGTAGAAAACAAAATTTTGGAAGTTTGGGTGTAAAGGGTGAGGGTGGGGGAGGGTGAAAAGGAAAAAGTTCCGATTTTAATATCTCGACAACCTATAATGATAAAAAGCTGAAACTTGGTATTTAGATAGAGCTATATTAGTAGCATCTTGGAAAAATATAATTTTTTATAGGGGTAGTATGGTACGGGGGTGGGGGGTGTTTTTCCTATCTATAGAACGGCTTATGCTACAAAGCTGAAACTCGGTACGTTTATGTAAATCAACTAGAAAACTAATTTAGATAAAAAAAAATTTTAAATATCTAGTGGCGTTTGGAGGGGGGGGCAAAAAAAATTATCAGTGAAAATGGAATGCATATATTTTCACTGTTTTCGTCATATCTATTAGGTCTTCCCAAATATTGAATTCAATTTTTATTCTATGGATTCTTCATATAAATACCTAGAAAGCATTTCCAGGATTTTTTAAAATTCGACCCCTAAGGGTGTGCAAAGGGGGTTGTAAACTTTTTCACGAATTCTACTATATCCCCACGTCTTATCAGATATTGAATATATTTTCATATTCATGGGCTTGCGTAATAATCGCCCAAAACTTGTTTTTAACTTTTTTCCTTTTTCCACCTAGGTGGGTATAAATGGGTTGAACACGTTTTCACGAGTTCCGTCATTTCTTTTAGAAGTGATAAGAAATTGAATTGGTTCCTACTTTCTCGTGCTGTCTTCATATTTACTTATTAACTCCTTTCAGGATTTTTGAACATTCAACCCCCAAGTGGGTGTAAGGAGGTTGCATATCTGGTGATATATCGAATTAATTTTTACTTCCTAAGGTTTCCTATATAAAAAAGCCAAAAAGGCAATTTCAGTATTTTAGATATTCAATCCAAAGAGGTGTAAGGAGGTTGTATGCTTTTCAAAGTTTCGACATATTTCTTAGGTTCGATGAGATATTAGATCGCTTTTTATTTGCACAGACTTTTTATATAATCGCCTGCAAACCATTTCTCAATTTTTCGATATTCAACCCCAAGGGTTTGTATATGTTTTCACAATTTTTGCCATTCCTTAGTTCTGATGAGATATAAAATTTATTATTACGGCCAACCAATTCACGATTTTTCGAATTTCCATAACCAAGGAGGTGCAAAGGGTTTGCTTACGTTTTCAGAAATTTTTCAAAATCCGTCTTGTCTCATGAGATATCAGGTTGCTTCTTATGAAATCGTCTAAAAACCTGTTTCACAATTTTTTCGAAATTCAAACCCCAAGTGCAAGTAAGGGGTTTGTATACGTTTTAACAATTCGTCATATCTCTTAATTCTGATAAGGCAACAAATTCGTTTTTGCTTCTATGGGCTTTTAGTGTACATAATATACTGAAATTCGAATAGTCTACACGGACTTTTTCAATGTTTAATCGGCTAAAAATCTCTATTTTAAATATTTTCATATTAAGAACAAAATTAATTTTCCATAAGAAATCTAAAAATCTCGAAGCAACTCATGATACACTCCGACTTTGACCGCTCCCGAACTTTGACCCTAAAAATAATAAAGTTTCGCCCAGACTATTGGCAGATTTTTTACTATTAATGCGGAAATTCACACATGTGGAAATTAATCGCTAAAAATGTGTAAATTTACCGCTGGTGTGGAAAGGAAAAATTTTACAATGCGTAAAATTACACACGGTGCAGAAAAACTAATATGTTCTACAAAAATGTGATATGTTTATGTTTGCTTATTATTATTATTAATTTATAGATAATATAAATGAATAAACTTCGAGTAAATGATCGGCAGATGAATTCCCAGACGTATTTTGAAAGGCAAAGAACACAGCAATTGACAATTAGAAAAATTCAATGAGATCAATCAACATATGATAATTGGAGAAAATGCAGGATATATATAGGTCAAGAAGGGCAGAAAGTATAAACACTAAACGTGTTTATTATATAAATTTAATTTATTTGTTTTAAAGCCAAAAACTTCACACACTATAAACATTATTTTCTTTTTAAATTTTAAATCATGCCTTATACAAAACCACGAAACAAGTGAATTAAACAACGAAGCGGTCAAGTTAAAACAAATCAAAAAAAAAAAAATTTCTACGCATGATGTATCAAAATTACATGCAAAATGCGTAATTTTATACACGATTATCAATTTTACACATTAAATGTGGAAAATTTCATGCTACCCAGTCAGGAAATTTATGAACTAAATGTGTAAAAATACAATGTTTTAAGAATTACTCTAAATTTTGTTAACTTTTATGAAAATTCGTAAATTTACTACATCATAGCGGAATATTTTACAGCTTTAATGACACTGATTTTCACAAAAATTTTTACTGTGTACTTAAAGCTAGAAACTTGCAAGTCTAACTTTCCAACAGTTTAAGCCGAGTTAGTTGCGAAAAGAGGATATACTGAAAAGACTTTCTTGTAGCATCCATATAAAAGTCGTTGGAAAACTTATAATTTATTTATCTTCAGAAGCACAATGTAAATCAAGAAACTGTTTGATTGGAAGTCGATGCATTAAAGCTACCATATAAATGTCTTCTAAAAATTGTGACCTGAAATCGTCTGACCTCACACGAACTCGTAAATCTGTTAAGTTATGTATCTATTGCATCTATTATTAATCTAATTTTTTTTGCAAGAAAAACATCCGAATAAATTTACTTGATTTTGCAGCAAGTTAGAATAAACAATCCGCTTGCCGTGTTACTTCCAACGTGGTTTTAAGTGTAACAAAAAAGGGAATAATAAGTGGATGTTGGTCCCAGTATTCAAATTAAAGACCAATAAATATACAAAAGTCAACGTCTTCCAGGAAAAAAAGGAAATTTTCTATTCTTTGCGAGCACAACTCCTTTTCAGATTTTACTACGAACGGTTGTTGTGCGATAGCAATTTTATTATTAAAAATTCAGAACACGTCAATTGGGGAGTTTCCATAGAATTTTCATTGAAGACGAGCTGACTTTTTTCCCCAATCTTTATTTCACCAGTACTGCAATTTCGATTTTTGTCAAGAATTTGCGTACTCGCAGATCAAAGTATGAATGACCTTCCTTCCAGGGAGTCGCATACCTTTTAAACTTTCAAGCGGAACCGACATTTTTTCTGAGATTTTTTACTTGAGGATATGTAGCACCTTTTCTTGTGACCTTTGTTGTTAGTCTTTCTTGTTATTGCTCGCTCGATCTGAAACGGGAAGTTTTGCATAGCTTGCGTCCCTCAAGCTTAACGAGGACGTTGCGGGTGGAAAAGCGTAAAACGAGTACCAACGGAAAAAATAGCAAAACACTTTCATTTGAAAATTCTTTGTACGGAAAAAATAGAAATAAAGTGCGACGACTAAAGAAGGAAAATAAAAATGTGTGTAATTTAGGTGTAGACCCTTCAGGACAGAGATGATGGTAAGAACCCTCCTTAACTTCTTCTTTGCAATATTCTTCAAGGAACTTTATGTTAAGACTGCTAAACGTTTTATTATCCGTCCACGGCTTCTTGCGCTTGAAGGCTTTCGAAGTTGATCAAACGGTTTTTCAATATGAAAAAAAAAGTGGTACTTGGAATAAGGATTCTACTACATTTTCATTAAATACTCGAAAAAATTCTTGAAGTCAAGAGTTGGCTAAGAATAGAAACACTCCATTCGACAGTAGCGGACTGGGTTGAACTTATTAAGGTATTTCGAAATATTGCAACAAATTCGAGAAAGCAATTTTCAACAGCGGTCATTGAAAAAACCAATGGATATTGCAGCGGGCTAATTCAATTTTGAAGTAGAGCAATATCATTCTTTAGTTCCAGAAGACAAAAAAGGATACCACAAAATTTTACAGTGTCCTTACTGTCCATATGTGAATAGCACTGAACGTTCGACGGAAACATTCCCAAACAATCAATTGCCCTATAATTGGATAACGCCAATGCCCTGCGGGTGGTGCATTTAATGTTTCACGTCGACTAAGGACAAAACTTCCAGGACGAATTTTCTTCGGGGTTGCATTGCTCATTGATTTGTGGGAAAAGTTGTATTTCGAGGAAAATTTCGAAGAACAAATTCAATTGAATTTCAAAGATATTTTATAGTATCGAATCGTATGAAGTTGGGATGGATAAATTCTGACTGTGATATAATAGTTTCGGCAAAATAATTTTAATTTTACATTCAAAATACAGAGCGGAGTTGTGCAGGGGCTACTTTCCAGTTGTGAAAATAACGTCATGCTGACTTACGCTATTTATCTTTGGGGCCATTCTCCAAAATTTTTTATTTTCACTACGGCACGAACTTTCTCCATTCATATTACATTACATTTTCCACAACATTTTGGTTCTGAATACGACTAGAAAGTCTTGGTTAGGAATATATCTTTGAAGTCACCTTTTTGAGAAACTTTTTAATGACAATTATGTTTAAATAATAATTTGAATAGCTTCGTGGCTACAAATATGACTTGAAAGTTGTTTAAGTGACATTTTGGTAATATATGTAACATTAAAGTCATTTGGGCGACTGTTTGGTCATACATATACAAGGAATTTATTGGAGCAAGTTGCTTACATTTAAAATTTAGAAAAATCGCTTGTATTATTCAGTACATAAATTAGTTTTAACTCATTGTGATCCGAGACAGGGTGTAGAATTACATGAACAACCTTTAGTTCATTCCTCAAAATTGTCCTTTCGTCCTCGAGAAAACGTTACGAATACGACCAAAAACTTATTCCTAACGTCGACATGAAGTCGGAGCAATCTCGGGAGCTATTAGATTCAGCAAATACTCAAATTTTAAGAACTTATATGCCTACCAACTTTGAACTAATAATTTTTTTTGCGTTCCGTGGAAACAAACTATTTGCAAAATATGTTTTTGAAAATATTTTTATGGAAAATTTTTAGATCGCATACTTAGGGTTTTCGTTTGAACCTAATTAACCAAATTAACAAATCTGTCTGTGATTTTATGAAAACTAAAACCATGTTAGACTGAACTATAATGTGGTATTTTCGCGAAAGATGGCTTAACTTAGGCAACCCCCTAGTTACAGAACTATTCAGTACTACGAGTATTTAAAATGTAGAGTGGTTTCTAAGCTGCCTAAATAAGTTAGTTTTTTTGTAAGGTTAAGTTAGTTTTAAGTTCTTATTAATAGGTTTTTAAAAAGAATTTTCCGAAATGAAGTATCACTTTAATTAATAACATAATTTGTCGAGAAATAGAAATACTACACTATAGTTGTAAAGACAATAATTTTTTCCCCGTCTGATCTCTACAGAAATTGTATAAACTGTAAATATCTTATAGAATAACTGTAATAATTAAATAAATAAGTAAGTAAGTAAGAAAGTATAATGTGGCAAAAAGGTGTATTAGTCTGTAAGCAAAAGTTCGGTAATAGTTGTACTGATCTTATGAAGAGCAAGTAAAAAAATTGGACCACTAATTTGACGACTACAAAATCTGACAGCATTTCCTATTGGAAGCACTCAAATCTTTAACAAAATGGCATACAGTCTACTACAATCTTTTACACTATAAATTGAAGGGTAATTAACAAAACATTTGGCCATTTCCGTTCCGTTTATTTTTCGACTTATTAAAATATTTTCATAATTTTAGTATAAAAAGAAACATCAATAAATTCTATTGTTCGGCTCGAATCACTGACTTTCAATCCTTGCAAGTGATTTTGACATTGTCCCTTTCTTTTTTTTGATAATTTTCAGTTTATTGAAATACAATTTTAAGTTTAATTTTCTCCACTCCTAAGTTCTGCTCGACTCTTATCTTGTCTTTAAATAGTCCTAAGACTAATCACACTGAAGACATACTTAGAACATATCCGAATAATTTGCTTCGTCTAAGTCTAGCTATAGCCGTTTATGACGACAGCCATGGGAGATTCCTGTCTCAATTAATTTAATTAACTTTTAATTTCTGTTGGTGTCTTGGATCAGCAAAATTTGACTTAAACATACTGCAGTCACGATCGGCTGTAAGCCAATCGTATAATACTCTAGATGAATACTGAACTCCGATTTATATTGTAGTTGGGGATAAAGTAAAATTACGTGTGTGCATGTTGTATGTCCTTTATGAAGGACTGCCATTAGATTGCTACTCAAAACTAAAAGACAATATTCGGTGTTTAGTTTCATATTTTGAACTGGGTAAGTCATCGAAAAAAAATGTCCTTTTTGTAGGACTTTCACATGGGAGGTGCAGGAAGGACTCACTCGATTTCTTTCATATTAATCCTTTTCCTTGGAACCATTTAAAAATGAATGTGTACAAAATTTCAAATTCGTAGCTTGAAGCGTTCAAAAGTTATCGAAAAATATTGTTGAACACGTGTCTTAAGGACATTTTGTATGGCAGCTACCAGAAGGAGTAAAAGGATTTCGCTGATTAGTAAACTCGAACTTCGTTTTTACTCAAAACTAATTTGTACAAAATTTCCAATTCATAGCTAAAAGATTACTTGAGTTATAGTAAGTTCCATAAATTAAGTGAAGACGTTTTGACAGGATATTTGTATGGCAGCTACACGAAGGACTAATAGGATTTTCTTCATAATCATATATTTAGCTCCAACTATTGGAAAAATAACACATACAAAATTTCAAAGACGTAGCTTAAACCCTTTTGAAGTTATCGGCCAATATTCGTAAACACGTGTTTTAAGGACATTTTGTATGGCAGCTACCAGAAGGAGTAAAAAGATTTCGCTGACAAGTAAAGTCGAACTTCCTTTTCACTCAAAACTAATTTGTACAAAATTCCGAATTCGTAGCTAAAAGATTACTTGAGTTATAGTGAGTTTCGTAAATTAAGTGAATACATTTTGATAGGATATTTGTATGGCAGCTACATGAAGGACTAACAGGATTTTCTTCATAATCATATATTTAGCTCCAACTATTGGAAAAATAGCACGTACAAAATTTCAATGTCGTAGCTTAAACCCTTCTAAAGATATCGACCAATATTCTTGAAGACGTGTTTTAAGGACATTTTGTATGGCAGCTACCAGAAGGAGTAACAGGATTTCGCTGATTAGTAACCTCCGACTTCCTTTTCACTCAAAACTAACCTGTACAAAATTCCGAATTCGTCGCTAAAAGATTACTTGAGTTATTGTGAGTTTTGTAAATTAAGTGAATACATTTTGATAGGATATTTGTATGGCAGCTACACGAAGGACTAAAAGGATTTTCTTCATAATCATATATTTAGCTCCAATTATTGAAAAAATAACACATACAAAATTTCAAAGTCGTAGCTTAAACCCTTCTGAAGTTATCGACCAATATTCTTGAACACGTGTTTTAAGGACATTTTGTATGGCAGCTACCCGAAGGAGTAGAACGATTTTGCCCGTTAACGAACTTAGCCTTACAAATTCAACCAAACATCCAAATTCAAAATTTCAAGATCCTAGGTGAAGGCGTTCGTGAGTTATCGTGTTTACGGACAGACGGACGGACGGACGGACGGACGGACGGACGGACGGACGGACGGACGGACGGACGGACGGACGGACGGACGTCAGGCGGATTTGAGGTTTTTGGCCACAAATAAACAAAAAATAATATATAACTTTTTTTCGTCCGAGGCTTGGTTCTATGCGTTACAAACTTTTGGGCTGGATTAAACTTATAATACTCTATATGATTTCATCTAGAGTATAAAAAGGGCTGAAGAAGTTAAAAGAGAAAGTTTATTAAAAATTTTACAAGTTTTTTGCAGTCATTTTTCTTCAGATTTTTTTTCCGGGGGTTTTTGATTTGCCAAAATCTACCAAATATTTGCTTTTATACAGGAATAAAAGAATTCAGGGGCAAATAACATCGTACAAAATCATTTTGGTTTGATGAACGAAAACGAATTTACGAATTAACCACGCAACTATTTTTGATTGAAAAATAAGTAGGTATCTATTATTAATTCAGAATAACCGAAAAACGAGAGAATAGTAGTTATTGCTAATAACGTTACCTACTTTTGACGACAATTTTACAAATAGTCAAAAATATTTTGATTTCAAAAAAGATGTGGTGGTTCTGATTTAAGACGTTAGGCCACTCTAGAGGCTGAAAAAATAGGCCTTTTCGTGGATTTTTTTTTTCAGAAAAACTAAAAATCAAATCTAGATTACAAAAATGGATGTTTATAATAAATATTATTGACTATGTACAGTAATTTTTTTTAAGCGGTTAAATTCAAAATGGCGGCTGTGCAGCGTTTTAGCGATGACGTCTCCGTTTTTCTAGGGTCTACGGTCGGACACACACCGCCTGTCATTTTTGAATTATGATATACCAATGGTTTTTTTCGATTATATATAATAACAGCTAGAAGGGCACGTAGGATTTTTTCTATATATTGATTTTTGACCAAATGGCGCACTTCTAAAGTGAAAAGTGTAAAATTTTCCTAAAAAATCGTCAGAAAATTGTTAATAACAAATGAACTATGCAATATAAAAAAAAATCCTACGCTCTCTGATGGACAATATAGTTTTAAAGATATATTTAAAATTTCAAGTGAATCGGTTGAAAATTGTCCGAGTTATGTTTCCGGCCAGCTTGAAAAATGTAGTTTTGAGATAAACGCGTTTGAAGTTTTGAGTAGTAGAAAATCATGAATAAATTTGCAGGCGGCCTTGTACTAGAATATGAAAACCGAGTCCTTAGAGACTTTTTTCGGCCATAATCAAAAGGGACATGATTTTTGAAGTCCTAAGGGACCATTTAAAATAAAAAAAAACCCGATTTTTCGAAAACTCTAGAGTGGCCTAACCCCTTAAGCCTTGAAAGATCGATTTAGTAACAATAGTCACGATAATAGGTTTTTGACACTGTTAATCGTGAAATATTATAAGAGAAGTTTTAGATTTTAATTGCTGCTAATTAGGCAAGTAGCAACAAGCTGTTAGATTTATGACACTTGAAGATTGCCTATGAAATGTGAAGTGTCGCAGGGTAAAGTCCTGTGTCCCTTGTTATATAGCAAACAGTATCACGAAACCTATTAAAAGCATGGTTTGTTTCAAATCTTCTTACATTCACCAAACTCTGTACTTTTGGATGTGCTTATAATAATGAAGATCTTTTATTATATTTATATAAAAAAAAAACCTGCGTAAAATTTTACTCCTATTTCGTCAACTGAGGCTGAGGACTTGTTTTAATCCATACTTCAATATGGTATTATACCCTGATGGTGCCTAAAAATCTCATATGTATAATTTGAGGATTCTTCAGAAAGTTTCTTCAAAAATCATCTGGAGTCTCATACCCTTTTCATAATTCATCGCCTGTGAAGAGTTGAAACTACATTTAAATAAACTTTTTAAAAAATCAGTGCTGCTACACACTCCACCTAGAAAGGATAAAACTTATATAGCCCTTGATAGTAATATCACAATTAAAACCCAAAAAAAATTGCAATCTGAAATTATCATTCGCAATGAAAAAATCACAGTAGCCGTAATTTTTATACAGAACTCCTCAGTTGCCAAACAACCTACTGTAACATATAGCGTGGCCTTCCTTTTTAAAGTCACCACGTTCCTTGTACAATTTAAGTATTGATTAAGCTGAGGCAACCGAAAACTAAGGAAAATTAAACTGAAGTGTTTGATTATGTAGAACTTGAGACATATGATTGAAATCGACGCTCAATTAAAATAAAGAAAACGAGTCGAATAGAAAACCTTTCAGTTTCTATAAATTTTTTAATAACACTTTTATTGCTAACAACCTTGCAAATCAGTCTATTAGAATTGTAAGTGTACTCTCCACATTTGCATTTGTACCTGGTGAATATTAGAACAGAGTTTTAATATTAGGCAACTGTAAAATTATCATACAGTAGACGTTAGAAACTCTAAAAAATTTATATTTTAACAACTTCGTTCGTATTAAATTTGCATTTTTATGAAATATCCGTTTCATACATGTTTCCTTTTTTTTGAAAAAAATGTTGAGTACAATTATGTGGTACGAAATTCCAACGTTAAATTTTTTTTGATCCAAACCTTGAATAAACTGTAATTCTACACTTATGGAAATGAAATGTATCAGTTTCCTCAGTTTCCTCTGGGAAAGCCAGAATTTATTTTAATGACATTTTTTTTTATATTTTCACTTGTTTAGCACGCAAAAGTGCCAACTCATAAAACAAATTAAGTTGTTCGCCGTATGACCGTAGTTTCCTAGTAAAAAAATTTGTACAAGAAAAACCTAACAGAGAAAGATTTTCCACTGCATAGTTTTTCATAGTCATGTACCATAAATAGCATATTTCTGGTGAAAAAAAAACCGAATGTAACCCAAGAAAAGGACAAAAAATTAAGTCGCCGAGGGCATGCACCATTTAACTTAATTAATTTAAAATCCAATTAAGATGTTCTCTACAGTAATCCAAAAAGTTTTTAGTATCACCAGAATTACTAAAGGTCCGATTTCCTTCTCAGGACATTTCGCATTTGGAGTTAGGTCCTATGGTAGCTTACTTGGAAATTAATACAATGTAGGAGCTAGTTTTTTTTTTATTATGGCGTTAGTGGCACTATAAACAGGGAAAGTTTTCTGTAAGTTTTTACAAACCAAAAGACGGATGAACTTTCACAACTATCACATGGTTGTACTGGTCCGTTCTTAAGTTTATGAAGATTGCCCTTTTTTCGAACGATGAAAACCGAAAAGAAAAGTAATTATTTAGTTAAAACTTAATGGGTAACTCGTTCATTGTTTTCCTGGGTTTTCTTCTTTAGTGTCGGGAAGCAATTAGCTCCTTGTTCTTGAGTAGACTTAATAATAAGCAAATAACTTCCGTGTATCTATACTAGAAAATTATTTAATTTGGTCGAAAGCTAATCAGATTAGATTTTTGCAATTCAAAGTTTTGAAAGTTTCGTGTAATTAAAGAAATGAGTACTATGGTCAGGATAAAATTAGATTCAAAGCAACGTTCTACCCAATCTGTTTCTCTGTTGAACTTTGTAATTTTACATCATAGTGAACGTGCATAGTGTCAAAAGTTGACAAAATACTTCACTCGGGCAAGACAAGAGTATGCTGAGTTTGGCGTGCGGAGTAACGGGTAAAAAAAATTTGACTACGATATCTTACGAACCACCATCGCCTACAAGTTGAGAAAAGTAAAACTTAAAAATGTCTAAACGCACTGAAAATAATGAATATAAACCTTATTTTTGGCAGAGCTGTACCTATTGGCAGAGCTGTACCTATTGGCAGAGCTGTACCTATTGGCAGAGCTGTACCTATTTATTCCAGACAGAAGTTAAAAGTTCATAGCTTGACTACGGCCGTACATTTTTGCGTTTGGCTGAATAAACTTTGGGGCTATGCGTCCGAACCGCTGGGAAGCTGGGATTGAATTCTCCTGAAGGGTTTATGTCAGAAGGTTGAAACGTTGTGGTTGTCTTAAGGGATACTAGGAGCGTAGACAAGGTCTAACATTTGGAAAGTGGAAAGGGTTGTGTGGGTTAAAAAACTTTCAAAAATTTCAAAATTTTTTGAACTAATTGTACCAGGAGATAAAAACTAGTTTGTGTATATAGAATTACAAGTGACGCCTAGTGAATGTAAAATATTTAAGAGGAGCGGTGGAGTACGGAATTGGTGAGATAGAATTTTTTAAAATAATCAAATTTTTATATCTCAAAAACCGTACCAGATATTAGTTAGGCACAGTAGATCTCTAGCGAAGAAAATTTTAAGGATGCGGATGTTGGGAGGGGTGGAAAGGATGTACCACGGGAGTAAATAAAGCAAAAAAAATTCATATTTCAATTGGCGCACAAAAATTGCGTAAAAAACGTCCGTGAAAAGTGTGGTTTTTTTTTCATATTTTCACGAATTTCGTTATATCTTTTAGGCATGTCGAGTAATAAAATTAATTTTACTTCTGCAAGTTCTTAATATAAGCGCCTAGAAATGTTTTTCCACAACTTTTGATATTGAACCCTGGGGGGCTGTAAAGTGGTTGCATACATTTTCACGAATTCCGATATATTTCTTAGGTCTAATGACATATCGAACCCGATTTCAATTATAAAGGCTTTAAATATAATCGTGCAAAAGTCGATTTAAGCATTTTCGATAATCAACCCCCTGGGAGTGTAAAGTATTACTAAAATTTTTACGAATTCTGACAAATCTTTCATGTCTAATTGGATCGAATTCACTTTTACTGCTATGGACTTTATATATAATGATCTAAATATTATTTTCGGGATTTTGCAATATTTTACCTCTAAAAGTGAGCACGTTCTTACGAATTCCGCTATATCGAATTTCTATATAATTGCCTAAAAATCGGCTTAAGAATTGTTTAATATTCAACCCTTAAGGGGCTATGTTTATATTTTATCGACTATGTTTTTATTGAAATTGAAAAAAATAATTAATAAATAAAAAAATCTGCCAAAAGTTTGTGCGCAACTTTTTTATTTTTTGGGTAGAAGTTCGAAACGCGTTTAATGCTGAGATCGGTGTAGGTTATAATGAAACTGATTAGATTATCAAAAAAAGAAAAATACTAATATTTTATGTGTATTATTTTTAGGGAATTTTTTCTTGTTTAATAACAGTGGAATTTCACTTTATATTTTTATTTTACATTATTTTATTTCTCGATATATCTCCACTTTCATGTTGATCTTTCAACCCAAATATCATTAAAGTTAGCTCCTATGGTTGCTCTACTATAAAACAATTCAACCTAATATATTATAAACTATTATTTTATTATTCAAAAATAATAAAATTGATTTGATGTCTAAATAGAGTAAAATATTTGCTAAGGAGTATATTTCATTAAATTATAATTCGCGGAAACAAATTCTATGACCTCCACGCCAGAAGAGTGCTTCGAAGTTGCATAATACACCCTCTTGAATGAAAAGTCAACTCAACCCGATGATGAAATAGTTCAGTCAAACGTAGCACGTAACAGTTTTCAAACTGGCCATTCCAGAAAAAGTTTTTTCAACTGTCATGCACTCAAAGGCAGTTGTCAAAACAGCGATCGAATCCGGTTGAGAAATTCGTGCGGGAAGTCTTCACAGATTCCCGAAGTTGGTTGCAATGTCGGTTTGTATAGAGCTCTAGTATGAAAAATCGCATTTGCAGTATCAAATGTATTTCAGGTTAGTTGTATTTGAGAATACGTAAAGAACCGTCGATTTGAGAAAATGTGTTCATATCTTATTTTGTGATCGGAATTTAAAATGAACATATTTTACCCATTCCCAAACACGTATTCTGAAATTCGATTTCTATACCTACCTCTACTATTCTGCAAAAAATTTAAATGTTTGTGGTATTTTTTATTTAGTGTTTCATATATGTCGAACTTGTTTGAACATAATTAATTCTTAGCGAATTTTATTTTATAGATGCTCTCTGAATTTAAATATTTATCTCTACATCTCTAAAATTACATTTTTTGCAAAGCTCATCTGATTAGCGATGTGTTGCAAAAGTTGATTATCATTTACAGTAGTAACATAATCAATTTTGGTTTTGTTCAATCTAGTATATACATATAACAACATCACCACTTAGTCTAAAATAATAGATGAAAAGTGGAAATTACTAATCGAAGGTCATTTGTATAAATTTTGGAAATTTTTGCATAAATTTTGAATTTTTGTAGTTCACGCACTAGGCAAATTTCATTTTTTTACTGTAGTGATAGTGTTATTATAAGCTTTGTTTATACAGAGGGCGATCGAATTTTAGGCATTGTGGGGAACATAATTTATGTGGAAGTTTGTTGGCGGTCGCAATGATTTCGGTAACAAAAAAAACCATTTTAACAATATAAAAATGGTATTAATCAAAAATATAATATTAATTATGCAACGCTTTAATTATACTTAAAGCGTAAAAAATTGAAAATTACGAAGTTTGAGATTTATTTAAAATGTTTTTTTATTATTTTTACTGCTCTACTCTTTAATTAACTGATTTAATTTTTTCTTGTGGTAATACAAGGAACAATCATGTGGAGTAAAGGTAATGCAAATCGGTGGTATTATGACTGTTTACGTGGTTTTTGCACGCAATTCAAGTTTTTAATTAATTAATATTGACGTTTTAATTTTTTTCGTTTGTAAAATAAATTAACAATATAGGATATATGTCCTAGAAGGCAAATGTTAATAAACCTATCAATTTGTTCGTAATGAAAGTCATCATAATTCTTCTTGTGATGTACTGAAATACGTTCAGTGAGATACTCGATGAGTTTCTTGTTGAATTTTAACCCGAATTTATTCAATTCCAGCAACTAATTCATAAAAAATTAAATTTCGTCATGAACTTTGCAATGAAATTTGACCGGAATTTTTTAACATATTTCATTGGAAGATTTCATGATAAACTTACTTAGAAAATAGCTCAGTGAATTGAAGTGATGAAATTACAAATTTTCATCAAATCGTTTATCAAAGCGTTCATCAAATCGTTCATCCAATTGCGCAATTGCTTATCGAGAATTGCACAAGGAGTTTTAGCAGGAATTTCATCCCGAAGTTGATGGAACATCTGTTAACCTTTTTAAAGCCTCTTCCTCAGTCTCCTCCTTGACCGATATTATTTTTATGGTAAATTAACTGATGGCTTCTTGAGTCTATAGATAGCCTTCTTCAATCCGTTGATAGGCTATAAGTCTGTGGTCCTCCAGTTAAAGGTGAAGTATAGAGTACATGCCCATTTCTGTTCAAGTTAAGCCATACCTTGTTTAATAGAATAGAATGACTCTTCATACTAAAAACTTTGTCTTTATTTGAAAAAAAAATCTTTTATAACAAAAAATTGTTTACCTCATTCAAAAGAGCTACCTAATTCATAGTAGGTTAGGTTGGGTTCGTATGTCTACTCATACGAGTAAGAAGTACAAGCTCAGTCAGACATAAAAGGTGCGTTGTGTGCCCACAGGATCTTAGAATCCAGTCCTACTTGCTTTTCGGCCAGGACTCCAATTTTGAAATTTTCTAATTTTTTTATAATTTTTCTGTAAACTTTTCCAGCATGGCATAATTTCTGCAAAAACGGAAATGATGTATAACAACTCAAAGAATGCATACTTACGATTAAAAATTTCGAAATTTGTACAGAACACTACAACCTAATAACATCGTTATCATAGTGTCCTCTTTCAATGTCGCAAAATTTTGAATATACTGACCATTGCATTATTACGTGCAACCTTGAAGCTTAGAGCTTAATGATCTTGTATTAAAAATGAATGAACTTTTCTTTGACATTGAAAATGGTTTTAGTTAAACTTAGTGCATTTCAAAATGCTAATGAACATTTAGTGATCTTGTAAGATTTAGTGCGTTAGAAATTCGTCGCGATTGTTTACAAGAATAATATTTTCTGAGTCGTGAATAAAAAAAAAAACGTGGGGATACTTTGTACCCACACTTTTTGGTCTCGAACAAATTAAGGAAATATAAAGGGGGACAGTAGCGGAACCATGTAATGTACACGCGAGCGCTTTTGGCGCAGCAATGTTGAAGCGATTTGTGGCGCTATGATATGAACTAAGTCATACCATAGTAACCGTCCCAACCAAATCTTCAACAACATTACCGCCCCAACTAGTCGAATTAGCCATCAGTGTGGAGTCATCCCTTATTCCGCCCTGAAACAATTGAAGGGAGTATGTCTCCATCAACAATCGTCCCAAGTTGGTCAGGACGAGCCCACACCGCGAAGACGACTGTCGTCCGGTGACCAAGCCACAGTTGGGTGACTTGAGTCCCATGGTTTCCCGAAAGGTAGCGTGCATCTAGCTCTAGCACGTGCGTAGCTCGTCGGAAGGGGCGTGAGTGGCTACCTGTAACCATGGACTACGTAATTATGCACGGTTTGGGCTGCAAATCCGACTTGAGAGGTTCGGATTCTATCAACAGCGGGCTGGTAAGTAAGGAAGAAGGAAGGAAGGAATGCAGACTATGATAAGGAAATGGAAAAGAAAAGAAAGGAAATGAAGGTGGAAAAGCACATGAGTCGAGACTTTCGGCGGGAAGGCCGATGCACATCTCGATTATATACTTCAGAGGTGGAGCAAACTCAATAGAGTTTGGGACTTAGCTAGTATGAAGCCGACAAAGCGCGGTGGCAAATCTAGTAAAAGCCCACTTGGAGGCCAATTTCCCACAGACGAACTGATTTTGATGTACATCAGGCGTCATAAAAATATATTGCTTGGATATTGATATGTGCGCCAAGTAATGTGGGTCATGAACCGACAGCACAAAAATGAGGGTGCCATGTACTGTACCTGGTGCCGGATAAAATGGCAGTCCTATACGTTGGGTGCCATATAAGGTACTCGCGCCGGCTAATGACGCCTTAAAGGGTAAGGGCAAACATGTTGGGGAGCCATGCAATGTACATGTCGTCTCCTGACGCCTTTACAAGCTCGATGGACTCAATGTACTGTGGTGCTTTAAGGTGGACTTGGTGTTGGTCTTCATAAATCCCATTATGAGGTTATGATATCTTCGGGAGCCACCTAACGTGGGCCCTGAACAACAACCAAAAAAAAAACTAACCGCTTAATTAGGTGCGTGCCAAACATTAAAGCACGAAACAAAAGAACTACAGACAGCGGGGTGTCCTATAAGTAAAACGATGCGTCATCCGTTGCTGGTCCTTCACTCGACTTCGGAGGTTTTTAATTTCTCGGCTTGAAGGGTCAAAAGGAAACATAATGTGGCTGAATCCGCTAAAATTAGGAAACGCGCGTACCTAACCTGAAAACAGAAGGAGGCAACTTTTCAGCTATTGCGGCTTACTTGATCCAGCCGTTGTCTTCGATAAGCGCCGCTGTCCGCCTACGGGGTTCTTAAGATGCCTAAAACTTCTCCAAAAGCCATAAGGGTACACGAAGGCCGAATTCAACGCATACCGGTTCAGGATTTGGCAAAAGCAGAAACAAAGGAAATCCATCGAAGCCTTTCATAACCTAAAATGTACTATGCTAAATCAGCACACAGGACGACAAACTAAAAGGGATCCATTTAGAAGGCACATGAGGGCAACCGGGGACTGCGTTGGCATCCATGCGGTTGCGCGTCACTAGCGGTACTTCAGGCTTGGATAACGGAACCTGCCGATGGCATGATGCCTAACGGGGGAACCTCCGTTACGCATACCGGTATTACGCACCTTTGTGCCACCGATAGCTTAGCACTTAACCTTACAAACGAGTAGAAGAAAAAAAAAAGGAAATTCACGACTACAAGTTAATTGGAGCTGAAATAGACGCGAACTACACACGGAAAACTATTTCTCTGTTCGGAATGCGCACAGCATTAACGGATCGTGGCGAAAATTCTCTTTAATTTGAATTGGTTTCAGAATTTTCCCACATTTCACTTGGTTTATCCGCGGACCGTTTTACGATCGATCATGAGCGATCCGATCTAACCCCAAAACTCACTAGGAGGATACGCGGGAGCTTCTGTCGGCGCGTTTTAGGTTAATGACCGTATTAGCGAGGGCGGAGCACTCACGGACGAACATCCCCAATCGAACTAAACAAGAAAAAAACTTCTTCACTTGTAAAAAAAAAAAAAAGGCAACACAAAAACAAGGAAACACAAAAGAAAAGAACAATGGATTAGACCATTTTGGGCCAACTTTGCGCACTAGCCCCCCGTAAGTCGCAATATAAAAAGGGATTGTCCGACCAAATTAGATAAAAAAAAAATAATATAAAAGAAATAAAAAAGGATATAATTCCTTACATGGTTTTTCCTTTATTCTTCTTTTTGTTTTTAAGTCCTTTCAGCTTGGTCTTCAGATCCCACGGTGGCGAGGGTGCCTGAAAGTTAGGGCCCTGACGAGGCTCCACCGGATCTCCTTCACTCCCCTTTTTTTTTGTTCGGTTGTCGGCGTCCGCGCAGCACACCAAAAAAATTTCAATACCCGAAATAAAAACTTTCTTTCTTTTCCACTTTACTTTTTAATTTTTCCTTCAACCTGCGCGGTTGGTGGTTTTCTTCCTACTGACCACGTTCTGTCAGTCCCTACTGCGCACAAGCATCTTTTTCCAGCCAGGCTGTGCAGCTTGATGTCTGGTGTGCGTTGTTGCCTCGCATGTACGCGTACTTGGCTGATTTTAATAGCTTCTCCTGGGTATTCTATGGTCCCAGACCAAAGTGTGACGTTTGGAGTTGTGCTTGTTGTGCCCAGCGAATTCTCTAGCGAGAGCTTGCTAGGAATTTTATTCGATGATCTGGACTGGGGTTTTTTCCAATTTGTCCTCTGACACATTGTTCTACAGGCCGTTCGTTACAGCCATCAGGTTGCTGACCTAGGTCCTACCGATGGTCAGGAAGCTGAAAAAAATGAACGGCTTCTTCTGCTGCGACTTCAAGCGTGGGTGACGTACGGATTGATATTGTCCAACGTGTGGCTCGACCCGCGACCCTGACTAAAGTCTCGTCCTTCAATTCAGCCGGGCATACAGTGTTGTAATTGCTATATCGTGTTTCTGGATAAGTTAATCCGTAGTTGAATTGGTTGAAAGCTTTAGCGTCTGATGTATCCTTCATGTATGCTGCATTGAATAGGTTGACAATTTTTGATATACCGCTTTTTCATTGACTTAGCCGTCACTATTTAGGAAGGTTGGTGTTGATTGATGATTTATATTTGGTGCATGACGTAGGTCTGGAGTGTAAGCGCCGGGATTATTCGCAAGTATTGCCGGTGATGCGTGATGTGTTGGACGATATAGGTTGATTCGTTATTATTCTTAACGTCTAACAATATTTTTTTACAAAAAAAGAAAATTCATATAATATATTCAAAACTATCATTTCCAGGAAATGATTCCAGACTATTGGACATAATGATTCTTATAACTTATAGATTAAAAATTATATTGGTATACCAAAAGTTCTTTTCGTTCAAATAGATTTAAATGTATGTAAGTTATTTAATCCTTATTAAAGTTATTTAATTCTATAAATTTAGTTATTTCTTAATACTAACTAATTCTATTCGCAATGGAAATAATTTACCAATAATTTATTGATTCTAATAAAAGTTTAATTTTAATTCGTTGCTTCAAAAACCAAGGAATCTCAAAAGTATTTCAAAAGAAATTTAAACAACACAAACAAAAACAATTTTATAGGTTAGTGTTAGGACGAAACGGAATAGGATAATAAGGAGACTGTTGGCTCTTGCTTATTGTCAAGTATGCTATTAAGTTAGGATTTTCTTTTTTTTTTTTTTCGATTTTACATATAGTGAATTTCGCTGTACTAATTTTGTCTAATTGCTATTCAGAAATTTTTCGTAAATTCGCGGCGATAAAATTTGCTGGTAAGCTCGCAGAAATAGCTTATCCTCTTTTAGTTATTATTCCTGGTCATTGTTGTTAACGTCTCAATGACAGATGTTAAATTATATTGACAATAAATAAACAATTTGATGACTTTGTTTGTTTATTGTCTAAATCTTAACAATTCTTCGCGAGTTGAGGCCCGTACGAATTTGTTGCAGGATGCCCATTTATCTCGGGTCCTGCAGCAAATTTGACGGTGGCTAAAAGTCTTTAGCGTGTACTTGTGATATTCAAAAAAAAATAAACTATCTACCATTTCGTGTCGGGATGCTCGAAGTGCGTGGCATTTCGAACAAGCAATATCCCGTCACGGCCTTATGATGGTAAAACCGACTTAGGAAGAACATTCATACTGTTCCAATGCGTGCTTTCCCCTGAAGGAGGTCCAGATATTAAATAAAGTGAACCTTCGGTTTGGTGCTTTATCGGTTTTTATGTTTACGAGAACATATTTTCATTGTTTATTTCTTTTAGAATACCGGCGCGAAATAGTGCACGGGCGAGATGCTTATTTAATGAATTGTTGATTCGAATACCAAACGAGGGTGGTTGCGCTTGCCTTACTATGATTCTACTGATCACATTTGCGCACCAACTACGACAGATATGTCACGCGTTTCTAGAGGACTAGAGTTCTGGGTATTTTATGGTCGGATGTAGTCATATTGGTGATGTTAATGTTTTACTTATTCCGTGTATTAGGATCTTAAATCCTTCGCGTGAAAGTTTCCAATAAATTTCCCTTGTCGGTTTTCGATAGCGTACATCGAATTTCCGATTTTGCGTATTACCCGGCATTTAACGAATTTCGGTGCTAATTTCGCGTTGAATCCTTTTGCAGCATCGCTTTGAGTGAAATTACGTCGAAAGATTTCTTGCCCCGGGGCAAAATTTGTCTCGCGGGACCTTAAATTGTATCGCGACGCGTATTTTCGATGCGTTTCCTGTAATTTAGACTTGACCTGTTCTCGAATGCTATGCATGCTATCTGGCATAGTAAGACAAGTTGTGTTCTCAGCTTGTAGACTTTGCAAACGTTCCAGTAATGGATATGCAGTTCCGTGAAGTATCATATTTTCTCCAAAATTCAGAAAATATGGTGAAAATCCGGTTGCTTCATGCGATGCTGTGCGAAGAGCGCAGGCGATTTCACTAATAAACACATCCCATTCGTTGTGTTTATCGTCCAAGTATGATCTAATGGCTGCCAATATCGAACGATTCACTCGCTCAGACGCATTCGCTTGTGGAGAATATACTGCCGTAGTGGTATGTATTATTCCATATGTCGACATAAGCGATGCGAATTCCCGAGACGTAAATTGTACGCCATTATCCGATAGGAGATGTTCCGGTACTCCATACACATGGAATACTTCGGTCTTCAAATAATTAGTTATTGGACGAGTCGTAGCATTTCGGATGGGTTTTAGGAGTACATATTTCGTGAATTGGTCTAATACAATCAATAGGGACGTGTTTCCGGCTTTCGAACGGGGATAAGGGCCCATGAGGTCAATGTACATTCTTTGCCAAGCTCTACTTGGTGTTAATTGAGCCTTCATTGGTGGTCTCAATACAAAATTTGGAGCTTTTGATTGCTTGCAAATATCACATTTTCCAATATAATCTTTTACTTGTTTAGGCATACCTGGCCAATAATATTTGACGCGTAAGCGATCTAGGGTTTTTGCAATTCCTCCGTGAGATGATACTGGTGGATTGTGTGAGGCCATAATTAAATTATTGGTCAATTCTTCGGGAACCCACAATCTCCACGGAGAAGTTGCGACAACATCCGAAACAGACGTTGTTCGGATTAATTTGTATACATATCCGTCCACACATTTGATGTCAGCCAAAATATTTGAGTTACTTTTTACAGTTTCAATTAGATCTTTGTATTTTTCAGACGTAAACCAGGGAGAAGTAAGGTCTACTTCGGGGACTACTGACGGAACTATCTCGTTAATGCCGGCATTAACAGCAGTATCTTGGCCCAGCGATATGGAAGACTCAACTGGCACCAACCGTGGTTTGGCTTTGTCATCCGAAAAAGCTCGTGATAATGCATCTGGCACAACATTTTGGGTACCTTTTCGATGTTCAATCGTGAAGTCGAAGGCCTGCAATTTGAGTGACCAGCGCGCCAGACGTCCACTAAGGTCTTTTTGTTGCATAAGCCACTTAAGGCTAGCATGGTCGGTGACTATCTTGAACGGCAGACCCTCCACGTATGCTCGAAACTTCTTTACACAGATGATTGCTGCCAAACACTCCAGCTCAGTGATGCTATAATTTTTTTGTGCCTCATTAAGCTTTTGGGAAATATACGCTATGGGTTGTTCGTCATTATTATCATTTAGTTGATACAAAACTCCTCCTATTCCCGTGGTACAAGCATCACATTGAATAACAAAAGGCTTAGTGAAATCCGGATTTCGTAAAGCGGGAGAGGACATCAATGCGTTTTTGAGTTTAATGAAGGCGTCTTGAGCTTCGTCTGTCCATCGGAATCCTTGAGTGGGATTTTTCAAACAATCTGTTATGGGAGCTGCGACTGCAGCATAATTTGGTATGAAACGACGGTACCAACCGGACATGCCTAAGAATCGCCGAATTTGTTTGAGTGTGGTTGGAGTCGGAAAGTCTGCAATCGCTGACACTTTATCGTCATCGACTCTTAAAGTTCCGTCTCCGACTACATATCCAAGGTATTTCACCTGAGTCATGCAGAAGTGACTTTTGGACAAATTTATAGTTAATCTAGCTCTCGCAATACAGTTGGCTACTTCTTGCAATAATTCTATGTGGGATTCAAAGTTTGGTGAAATAATTAGTAAGTCATCCAGATATACAAAGACTTGCTCACGCATTGTACCTGGCAATGGAGACATTACCTTGTCCATCAGCCTGCACATCCTCTGTGGGGCGTTACATAATCCAAAAGGCATTACGGCAAACTGATATAAAGGTCTTCCTGGCACTGTAAATGCAGTTTTTTCTCTGGAAGTTATTTCCAGGGGTATTTGCCAAAAGGCATCCTTAAGATCGACGGAAGAAATGAACCGAGTATCCTGCAGCCTACTAAGTAAACCATCAATGTGCGGTAGGGGGTATGCGTCTTTTACAGTGACGTTATTCAATTTCCGGGAATCTAAACATAGCCGGACTTTACCAGGTTTGCGCACTAAGACGACTGGTGAGCTCCAAGCGCTCCGACTCTTCTCAATTACGCCCAGGGAAAGCATTCTATCCAATTCGTCATACATAAGTTTTTGCACCATTGGCGAAACAGGATAATGTCTTTGCTTTATGGGCTCGGTGCTTCTTACCTCAATGATATGCTGTTCCAAATGAGTCTTTCCCAGACCATAATCCGAACAGGAAGGAAATTTACTTATAATATGATCAAGACTTTGCTGTTCTTGGTCAGACAACTGGTGTTTATTTGGAGTTACTTCTTTAGTTAGTGAGTCTAAAACCATGGCTTTTGGGCAGGATGGAGTTAGATTAAACAATCTCCAGAAATCTATTCCAAGATATAATTCTTGTTCTAGATCCGGGACAACATGAATGTGGAGTGTTTTGGTAACACCATTGAATTCAATGCGTGATGGAAAATGCCCGAGAATAGAGTGGGTAGCGCCACCAGCAGTTCTAACGTCAGATTTTGTAGGTAAGTACTTAATTTTCAGGCGGTTAAGAAGACTTAAGGCCCCTGCGCCGAGACAACTAACACTTGCTCCGCTATCTAGAAGTCCGACGATAGGATGACCACCTATTGAGACTTGAGCGTATAAACGAGCATCTCCTTTCTTTGTCTGAATAGAGGAAATATTTATACCCCGTAGAAGTATTTGTCGCTGTATTTGGTTTTTACGTCGTCTTATAGATCGATTGATTTTCGAGGTTGAACCAGTTTCACTATTTGAGTGTTGGGTTTTAAATATTCGTTCCCGAACTACGGAATAATTAGCCTTTCGTTGCGCTAAATTTTGCTGATAAAGAGGTGTTGACGGAGTTATAAGGGTGTTATTAGCCGTTACTACCGCGTCATTTACATGAACAAAATTGGGGATTGGGATTGATTGAAATTGGGTATTGTTGGCCATGTGATAAGTAGAATGAGGGACAAAATTGGGGTTAGATAATATTGTGGTTTCGGAATTTATAGCGGGCTTGATGATTGTGGAACGTTTGGGGTCGGTTTCCTGAATGGATTCACCGTTGTTGCTAATTTTACGTCCTTCTCTACTTTCGGACCGGACCAGGGAATCTTCTGCCGGCCCCTTGCTAAGTTTTTTTCTTTGCAGCGTGGACAGTTTAAGGTCGTTTTATTTTTTTCTCCACATTTGTAGCAGAAAAGATTTCTCGTAAAAGAAGGACAGTCTCGGAAGCCGTGACCCTTGACTTCGCAGTTCCAACACTCCCAACGAGACACATCTAAAGCTTCCACTTCAGGAGTGATGGGGTCAATTTCGGGCTCCACATCGGGAGGAGGCTGCTCAATCTCAGCTAAGGGATAATTCTTTTCGCGGGTATATGGGGTAGGACGCTGTTCAGGGTCTGGTCTTTCGCGTAAATATATTTCTGCGTTACGACATTCTTCTCGGAAGCGATCTAGTGTAGACAAATTCATGGCATACACCAACTGAGCTACTCTAGGATTGATGTTGGGCATCATCAGACGGACCAACTCATCGTCCCGTAACAGGGTAGTCCTTTGTGAATTTAGCGCCACAATCGCCGACACGTAGTCCTCGACAGTTTCTCGTCGTTCTTGTCGGCGTCGTTCCATTGCCCTAGTAATTTCCGCGTCGGAACTCCATATTTTGAAACGTTTGGTCAATGCTAATTTAAGCTCTTCCCAGCGAGGGTCGGGGTTGGCTCGCAAATACTGCCAGAACCAAGTGTCTGCCGCCCCGCTCACACACCGGTGAAATTGACTGACCCAATAATCTTCCGGTGCTGGACTTTGTCTCTTGACCCTATCCAATCGGAACAAAAACTCATCTACGGGCATGTTCTTAGCGTTACCGTCGAATTTGATAGTCCATCTTTTTAGAGGGCTATTGGAGCGTGAATGATAGGGGCTACCCATAGCAGGTGGGGGCCTAAACATATTTGCATCAGAATAACAATTTGGTGCCGGGGGTGGTGGATAGTTCGGAACTCGTGGACGGAAATCGTGCATGGTTGGCTGTATGGTATTCCGCCCATCTATTTGGAATTGCAATTGTTGCAATGCATTTTGCAATTCTTTAATTTGGCTCTCATAAGCCTTATTTTGATTCTGTGATATATGCCATTCGGTTGGTGGTTGCCTGGGGCGGCCTCTAGGTAGTGAGGTGTTTCCCAACATCACATTTGCCGAGTGGTCCCATTGCAAGTCCACTGGAGGAGGATTTGTGAAGTTCAGGTTTGGACGAGGGCGTACCCTTGTTTCTACCGGCGATAACAACCCAACTCCTGAGGTATTCAGACTTGGCGGGGGTCTAGACCCAGAAAGATCCCATTGAGAGTGCCTGTCTACTGGAGGTACCTGGCCTAATGGAACAACTATTGGGGACCCAGCACGCGATGAGTTGACTGATGCGGCATGACTGTGCGCAGATTGTCGCTCGAAATGCAACGTTTCGTTGGCTACATCCTTGGACGATTTGTCGACCGAACGACTTAATTGGGCCGAAGCTTCGTCTCGTCGCATTTGTCTGGTCGAAATGCCCGCTTTGGGAATGGCCCCACCAGATTTCGCGGGAGTTCTTGAGGTCATTCTCACCTGAAGTGTCCTGCTTTATACTAAGTCGTTCTACCAATGCACAAAAAAACGAGTCAATAAAATAGGCATTAGGGTATACCTGACAGCTTCCGTGATTCTCCGGCGAGCAATAGCGTGCGTGTAGACTGCAATCCGGTAAATGCTATTCTCTCTCTTTTTAGAGGCAGCTGATCGATTAGCTAGGGTCTAGAAGTGATCATTTGTAGGACGTCCTACTTGTTTTTCTATTTTCTCTTGATTTAGTCAATCATCTGGAAAGAAATTGTTTACTACGCTGAAAAATAAAAACCATCTTCATCCGGTCTTTGACGAGAATGTATTTGGTCCTTGGGTTCATTAGTTTACCGAATACCATCACCACTACCTTCCACTCCAATACCCTTAACCGTATCAGTCATACTCTTCTCACTCATGAAACACATAAATGAAAACACCACGAGTTTATAACAAAACATAATGATTTTAATACACAACTTAATAACATTTCGAAAGGCTTTTCTAAAGCTTGACTAAAACTAGGCAAAAAAAAATATAATAAACTTAATCATGGTACTTCAGGTACAAAAATAGGTGTTTTTGTTCTTATTTTTTTTTTTTTTTTTCTTCTTTTGTCATCCTGGTAGACTAGACGTTCCTTCGGCGTATGAGACTTCGGCCAGAGTAACTTGAGCTCGGTATCGGTCTGGACCGACGCAGGCGTGGGCGCGGCCCATTGGTCCATGGTTCTGGTACCGAGTACGGTACAAAAGGTACGGGTATCAGTTCAGCCATGTATTCGGAGGGTTCCGTAACCAATCCGGATAGATGGGTTTGGGTACCGATTGACCTCCCTACTGAAATTGCTTTTTCTGTTCCAGGGGGTAACGGGAGAGACTCTGGTATCTTTTTGCCTTCTACTGGATAAGGTCCGAGCTCCAGGGTGTCAAAAAGACTCTGCAGTTCGTACTGCGTCGGTGCACAACATAGCGTGTTTGGCCGTGGGGAAGTCGACGAATGTGCCTGCGCTGTCTGATTCACGTCACAATCCGTTTGCGTTGGAGTGGTGACGGCTGACCATTTGACATCGCCCGCTACATTGATTGCTGTGGCCGGTGGTGACTCGAGTGATTGGAACAACGGGTTGTCCACGACTTGCTTGGATTGTGTTCGCATTATGCGAAGTTTAAGCGTCATCCACAACATCTCTATCGATAGGTTGGGCGAGCCTTTTCGCAGGGCGGCTACCAAGGACAGGATGAGCTGTCTACGGCTTAATGTAAATGATTCACAGGTGGCCAGGCTTAACATTTGTTGGGTTACGGGGCGTCGTGACCAAAAGTCCCTTTGCGTTTTAATCAACATTTTATGTTCTTCTTTCTTAGGGTTAATTGGTGACCCGTACCAGCGACAAGTGTCGTTTAATGACATCCTACCGTCGCGTTTGGTGGCCTCGTTTGATTTTCGTATCTGCATCTGCACATCACGCACATCCAGAGCATTACCTATTAGTACCCCAAACTGGATAAAGAGTCGGGCTGGCGTGTTTGTCCAATCGTATATGACAAATGTGCATTTGGGGTATTCTAAAAATGACCGTAATGAACCGCCCATCATCATTTCCGGACATTGTCTTACGTCAAACAAATACACTTCGCCGTTCACGACGCCGATAGTCAGCGACTGGAGCTCCGGGTCCCGATCGGATCCCATACTTTGGCTATCTAGCGATAGATAATTTCCGTGAGTATTAAATTCCCGAATCAGGTGCTCTATGACATACTGGCATGTGTCCATGGAGGCGATATATTGGGCTCCGCGTCTGAACACCTCAGACATGCTCAAGTTCACTGTTGGCCTCACAGTGGGCTCCGTGATTTTCGCTGGAGTCAATTTAGATGTTGAATATGTTTGTGCCAACGGACGAACTGGGGCAGGTACTGGGTCGGTGTCCGGCGATATCGTACCACCCTTTGTTTGGTGTAACGGGCAATATTCGCCCTGGCGCGCTGCACAATTCTGATCGCTTATCCAAGCCGAGTGTGACGTAGGGATGTTGGCGGTCATTTCTTGTTGAACGGCATTCAACCTAGAGGGTTCTTGTATGTCTGACTCTAACAGTTTAGGCTCCAACACTCCCTGTCGCTTAACACTGTGAGACTGGGCAACTACCAACGCCAAGTGTTCCTCTTCGGCTTCTAGCCGTTTTACCGGGAAATTTTCCACCCGTTGGAGACATGGCTTGAAGGGTTGACCTAGACTACAAGCTCTACAATCTTCTACGTGAGTCATTACTGATGACCAGTCCGCCCGGAGTCTCTGTTCGTCTTGGAGTCCGGAGCTTAATCTTTCACGTAATTGGCTTACGGGGTGCATTTCGCTCAGGAAAGCCATACATGCCCGCATGGCGAGACTTCGCCACATCTCGTGTCTTACCAAATTTGTACTCATTTTTAAATTCGTTCCGTAAGCGAATGGACCGCCAGCGGACATCATCTTGACCTATTCTGGCCCTGCTGAGGATGTGTCCCAATTTGCCTGATTGCACCACGAACCGCGTATAGCTGCTCTTGTTACGAGGGCTGTCTATGTCTATAAGAGAAAAGAAAAAAAAAAAAAACCACCGACACAACCCCCTTATATTAGTATTATCTCCAACACCGAACGAATTAACGGAAAGGTTAATAAAGACATATTACCTGTCATCAATATCACACCATCACAAAAAAAACACACATTCTTAAGCTTTTTCGGCTCTAATCATCTTGCCGGGTCTAAGTTTTTATAAGCTTATTTGGATAATTCTCAGGTATTCCCCATGCAACGTACATCCTTACAGCCAGAATAGTTAAACAATCCATTAGATGACAGACAAAAACAAAAAAAAAAATTATACTAAATCTTAAACAGGACGGTAGACTTGTAAAAAAAAATTTTTGGTTTTCGGCACGCAACCCTTAGGGGATCGCCTTTGCGGATGGCTTGGATAATCAGCACGTAATTAGCTATTAATTCGGCAAGCTAATAATAGTATATAGTAGAGAAATATTTAAAAGAAGATAAACGCAATCATTTATTTCCCTAATTGAAACAATGACTCTTGTCATTATTTCTCTGAGCGATTTTACAAATCGAACAGATGGCCATTACTTGATAGTATGCTTACTAGTTCCGCAAGGTCCGACGATATCAACCTTCAGCTATGCGTGTCTTATCCACTTCATAGCTGAAGTGACAAGTCAAGTCGAACCGACTCAGCAACCAGTTTACTCAGTGACTGCAAGCTCCCGATCGAAAGGTGGGTGTACGAAGGAGGTTTGTGTCGATCACAACTACGGTATTGCCTGGATACGCTTAATGAAGATTGATCGACTCAGCATTCAAAGGAGCCAAGGGTTGAACTTGCACACAAGTGCTCAAGTTCGCCAAGACAAGTGTCTCAACCCTGATTACTTAGCCCATCTCACTTCCAGCGCCAGACTCGAAATCATGATCGCCCCCAGCTGAAATGATCCCGCATCTGGGGCAACGGTAAAGACCGCTGGTCGCAGCCATGCTAATCAAATCTCGTTCTTCAACTGTCCCGAGTGACTTTAGAGGGTGAGCCATGAGAGTTCTTGAACCAGAGGAACCCCTTTCATAGCATGCCTCACCATATGCATCCCGGTTTGACAACTCACTCTTGTGCCTGGAAAGGATTACAAAATTTAGGGTATCTACAAATTTGCCTCAGTAAACCGAAAAGGATGATATAGGGACTATTTTCCAAAAATTGTCTAAGGACTTTATAAATGCATGAAAACACTAGAATACTGTGATTATATCAGATAGATATAATAAACACTTAAGTCGGGCTAAAGCAAATTCTGTACATCTGAACTCCGTGAAGGAATGATGTACTGATGGATAATTCCATCAGCCAGAAGTTGCCTGCCCGTTGGGCGCCATGTAATGTACACGCGAGCGCTTTTGGCGCAGCAATGTTGAAGCGATTTGTGGCGCTATGATATGAACTAAGTCATACCATAGTAACCGTCCCAACCAAATCTTCAACAACATTACCGCCCCAACTAGTCGAATTAGCCATCAGTGTGGAGTCATCCCTTATTCCGCCCTGAAACAATTGAAGGGAGTATGTCTCCATCAACAATCGTCCCAAGTTGGTCAGGACGAGCCCACACCGCGAAGACGACTGTCGTCCGGTGACCAAGCCACAGTTGGGTGACTTGAGTCCCATGGTTTCCCGAAAGGTAGCGTGCATCTAGCTCTAGCACGTGCGTAGCTCGTCGGAAGGGGCGTGAGTGGCTACCTGTAACCATGGACTACGTAATTATGCACGGTTTGGGCTGCAAATCCGACTTGAGAGGTTCGGATTCTATCAACAGCGGGCTGGTAAGTAAGGAAGAAGGAAGGAAGGAATGCAGACTATGATAAGGAAATGGAAAAGAAAAGAAAGGAAATGAAGGTGGAAAAGCACATGAGTCGAGACTTTCGGCGGGAAGGCCGATGCACATCTCGATTATATACTTCAGAGGTGGAGCAAACTCAATAGAGTTTGGGACTTAGCTAGTATGAAGCCGACAAAGCGCGGTGGCAAATCTAGTAAAAGCCCACTTGGAGGCCAATTTCCCACAGACGAACTGATTTTGATGTACATCAGGCGTCATAAAAATATATTGCTTGGATATTGATATGTGCGCCAAGTAATGTGGGTCATGAACCGACAGCACAAAAATGAGGGTGCCATGTACTGTACCTGGTGCCGGATAAAATGGCAGTCCTATACGTTGGGTGCCATATAAGGTACTCGCGCCGGCTAATGACGCCTTAAAGGGTAAGGGCAAACATGTTGGGGAGCCATGCAATGTACATGTCGTCTCCTGACGCCTTTACAAGCTCGATGGACTCAATGTACTGTGGTGCTTTAAGGTGGACTTGGTGTTGGTCTTCATAAATCCCATTATGAGGTTATGATATCTTCGGGAGCCACCTAACGTGGGCCCTGAACAACAACCAAAAAAAAAACTAACCGCTTAATTAGGTGCGTGCCAAACATTAAAGCACGAAACAAAAGAACTACAGACAGCGGGGTGTCCTATAAGTAAAACGATGCGTCATCCGTTGCTGGTCCTTCACTCGACTTCGGAGGTTTTTAATTTCTCGGCTTGAAGGGTCAAAAGGAAACATAATGTGGCTGAATCCGCTAAAATTAGGAAACGCGCGTACCTAACCTGAAAACAGAAGGAGGCAACTTTTCAGCTATTGCGGCTTACTTGATCCAGCCGTTGTCTTCGATAAGCGCCGCTGTCCGCCTACGGGGTTCTTAAGATGCCTAAAACTTCTCCAAAAGCCATAAGGGTACACGAAGGCCGAATTCAACGCATACCGGTTCAGGATTTGGCAAAAGCAGAAACAAAGGAAATCCATCGAAGCCTTTCATAACCTAAAATGTACTATGCTAAATCAGCACACAGGACGACAAACTAAAAGGGATCCATTTAGAAGGCACATGAGGGCAACCGGGGACTGCGTTGGCATCCATGCGGTTGCGCGTCACTAGCGGTACTTCAGGCTTGGATAACGGAACCTGCCGATGGCATGATGCCTAACGGGGGAACCTCCGTTACGCATACCGGTATTACGCACCTTTGTGCCACCGATAGCTTAGCACTTAACCTTACAAACGAGTAGAAGAAAAAAAAAAGGAAATTCACGACTACAAGTTAATTGGAGCTGAAATAGACGCGAACTACACACGGAAAACTATTTCTCTGTTCGGAATGCGCACAGCATTAACGGATCGTGGCGAAAATTCTCTTTAATTTGAATTGGTTTCAGAATTTTCCCACATTTCACTTGGTTTATCCGCGGACCGTTTTACGATCGATCATGAGCGATCCGATCTAACCCCAAAACTCACTAGGAGGATACGCGGGAGCTTCTGTCGGCGCGTTTTAGGTTAATGACCGTATTAGCGAGGGCGGAGCACTCACGGACGAACATCCCCAATCGAACTAAACAAGAAAAAAACTTCTTCACTTGTAAAAAAAAAAAAAAGGCAACACAAAAACAAGGAAACACAAAAGAAAAGAACAATGGATTAGACCATTTTGGGCCAACTTTGCGCACTAGCCCCCCGTAAGTCGCAATATAAAAAGGGATTGTCCGACCAAATTAGATAAAAAAAAAATAATATAAAAGAAATAAAAAAGGATATAATTCCTTACATGGTTTTTCCTTTATTCTTCTTTTTGTTTTTAAGTCCTTTCAGCTTGGTCTTCAGATCCCACGGTGGCGAGGGTGCCTGAAAGTTAGGGCCCTGACGAGGCTCCACCGGATCTCCTTCACTCCCCTTTTTTTTTGTTCGGTTGTCGGCGTCCGCGCAGCACACCAAAAAAATTTCAATACCCGAAATAAAAACTTTCTTTCTTTTCCACTTTACTTTTTAATTTTTCCTTCAACCTGCGCGGTTGGTGGTTTTCTTCCTACTGACCACGTTCTGTCAGTCCCTACTGCGCACAAGCATCTTTTTCCAGCCAGGCTGTGCAGCTTGATGTCTGGTGTGCGTTGTTGCCTCGCATGTACGCGTACTTGGCTGATTTTAATAGCTTCTCCTGGGTATTCTATGGTCCCAGACCAAAGTGTGACGTTTGGAGTTGTGCTTGTTGTGCCCAGCGAATTCTCTAGCGAGAGCTTGCTAGGAATTTTATTCGATGATCTGGACTGGGGTTTTTTCCAATTTGTCCTCTGACACATTGTTCTACAGGCCGTTCGTTACAACCAGAAATATTTAATCGTGCGATAACAATAAAGTGACTGAAACATGATTAGGGGCTTTACTTTGCTATCAAATTTTGGAAGATTTCAATATCTCCCAGTGTCCGTCACTAAAGTGATGACTCCTTAGCTTATACATTACAGTATAGTTGCTTGCAATAAATAAAGAGAAATATTGGTTCTCATCTTTCAAAAAACGGACTTAAATTAAATATAGCTAACTGGATATGTACATACTTAATTTATAAGATTGTTAATTAATTTTGTTTAATTTAAATAAATTAATTAAACTGTCTTGTATGCACCCGCCTCATAAAAATCATGTAACTGTTGCCCAAGTTGAACACTTTAGAGCTGACCGAAAGAAACACCGACGCAAATTAGTCATACGGATATATAAATTACAAAAATAACTTATACGTAGATACGGTGAATATTTTAAGATATTTCATATCAAGAAATTTCCTAATTTAAATTTTAACTTAATTTTGTGACTTCTTTTATATTTCAAGGTAGCCAGAAAGCAGCAGGTGAGCGATGCATGGATTTATCTGCAATAATAACTCCCGGCCAATATCATGCCAAATTAAGATTTGATGGATATTTAGACCTTGCTCAAATTTTACAAGATCTGTCGCAATCGACACTCTAATTCGAACCCTTTACTGTGGTATAGTTTCGGAATTTTGGGGTCAATAAATTGGGATGATTTCCATGAAAGTGGGTTAGTAAAGTTATGATTGGGTGGCGCATCAGTTGGGCAATTAAATAAGACTTTCTCGTCATCTTACCTGTCGCGACGTATAAAACTGATCGACATTATTTCAGTTAGACTACACAGTCGATAGTAGGGAAACCAAACGCACAGGCTATGAAATTTATAGAGGTAAGTGGAAAATAAGATTATGGAATTTGATTGAAAAAAATGAGTGTTTTTTTTGAAAATAGATTTTGTTGTTAGTGCCTCTAACGATGGCTGCACTAATTCCCGATAAAGACGCTAAAATAGTTAAGCAAGAGCTTGAAATTAATCCGGACGGTTCTTATAATTTCGCTCATGAATTGGACAATGGAGCGTACCACTCGGAGGAGGGAAAAGGTGGAATTTCGGCAATTGGACAATTTGGCTTCTACTCACCTGAGGGTACACCGTTCTACGTAAGTTACACAGCGGATGAGAAGGGTTTCAATGCGTATGGTAATCACTTACCAACCCCACCTCCCACACCAGAGGCTATTCTAAGATCGTTGGAGTATATACGAAGGCATACGGCACAGTCACAGTAAAAATCTAGTTGTACTAGAAAAGAAAATCTAAGTATTATTTTAAATACATTTTATTTATTTATTATTAAGCAGATTAAATGCGGTGACATAATAGCGAGTTTTTTTATTGGGCATGTTTAGTGGAAATTAGAAAATCTTTCAAATTGTAAGCTATCGACTACTTTGAAATTTCAGGAAACAATTTTGAGAACTTGTAGTAGAAGGCTAAACAGAAATTGAAATACAAGTTGTAGTAGAATTTCTTTAATTCTGACTGCCAAAAAATATTTTTCGAGTTAAAGAAAATTCGAGTACTAATAGCATACATTCCGTTTTTCATATCGAAAATATTGCTATTTTCATAGTTCTTAGCAAAATTTTAAAATGTTTTGGTAATAACTTTTCAAAATATTGTCTTCGGTGTCTGAAAAAGAAATCAGACGAATTGGTAATATGCGAAGGAACTTGCACTCTATGAGAAGAACTACGAAAGAAAAAATCTACCAACAGTCTGGGCGCAACTTTATTATTTTACGGGTGGAAGTCCGAAACGTGTTTAATGATGAGATGCTGTGTAGGTTACTATGGGACTGACAACCTAAGAAATAACCAGGAGGCTATTTGGAACGTTATTTTTTAGGTTGTCAGTCGCATAGTAACCTACACAGCATCTCAACATTAAACACGTTTCGGACTTCTACCCATAAAATAATAAAGTTGCGCCCAGACTGTTGGCAGATTTTTAGTAGTGTTATCGATAAAAAGGTAAAAGTTCAGATTCTTAATCGAGTTTTTCACTAGGGTTTTATGGAAATTAATATCTTTATTTAGACAATCTCACTGTTTTCATAATTTTTTTTAAATTTGCTTCATCACACATTGGATGCGTAGAAATCACACTATAAACAACTGTTCAGTACTGCTTCGATTTTCAAAATTATTATTAGTGCTGTAAGGAGCCTTACATCATTACCTAGAATATGATTTGCACACTTGTTTCGTTAAAAAAAAGTATCTATAGATTTTTGTTAATGTACTCACGATTATGAAAAAACTAAAATGTTTTCAATTTATTTTCTGAAATTTCTTTTGCTATGAGAATAATTTTTTTTCCATATAATAGTTTGAAAGGTGAGTTCAAATAAATTTGGTACATCGTTCTGATATCTTTTAAATTTAAAGAATAGCGCACCCAATAACATTAATGTACTCGTTCAGTAATATGATCATCATTAATATCTCCGAAATTTTTTTTATATTCAAACTTTCTGTAGATACGGTAGACTGATACGAGCGTTTTCGTCCATCATCGCAGAGATCGTGGGTTCGAATACTAGTTATATTACCAACCCCCAGGTTTTACACAATTTTCTTTTCTTTCCAACAATATAAATCCCCTAAAAAGTTATTCCCACATACCATTTTATAATGCTTTCACCGTATCGGAGGTTGGGCGATAACCTATCCCCGAAAAAAACTGTTTTTGAGAGAAAAACTCAGATCGGGCGAAGGGTTGTAATGTACACTGTTTTCAAAAAATTGAATTTTCAATCCAATTTTTACTTGAAATTTCTAGCATATTTAATTTTTCCACAATCACTTTTACACGAAATCAATGATATTAGTAAATTATTCATGTACTTTTAAACTGAACCATAAAATCTATATGAAAAGGCTTACAAAAATTACGCAACATTTCCTGTAATATTAACTATATTTATATATGAATAGAAAATTACGTTCTTTTTCGTGTAATTCTACTTATCTATTTGAATCTTACGAGGAAAAACATGTAATATATGAAACCACGAAATTGAACGGTTCGTTCGATTTTGTTTTTTACTGAAATGGAAATGAAACGCCATCGGTGGCGCTGTGGCTACTCATGCGAAACCTACGCAGCAAAACCAGAATTGATCGCGGGTTCGATTCCTACCTACCAACAGCCAAGGGTTTTATTAAGAGTACGTAAGTAAAAAATAGTATTAGAAGTAGAAATAATTGTTTCTTAAAGAGTGCTTTTCAGGAGTATAAATTCAAGTGAATTTGCTGCTTTCGAAGTTGAAATTTACTGATTGCAAATTGGAATTTAATGACCGAAAATTTAAAATTGCATTAAAATTGACTATTACACCCCAATGTAAATTTACTTGAAAAGATGTGGCATATTTGCCTACTATCCAAAAGATGTAAAATCCAATGAATTTTTTTACTGTGTACCATCAAATGAGATAAGCATTGACGAAAAAGCCAATCCACGATTTGTTCGATCGCACCACTTAAGACTACCTTCTTGAAGGGGCGGTCGCTAGTCATAGGTGGAGGGAGGATGTTGCACGTATTTTAACGAATTTCGTCATATCTTGTAGGTCATGTAAAATATTGAATTAGTTTTACTACTACGGGTCCTTTAGATGTATGCCTAGAAACTGTATTTAAAATACCTATTAAATTCAACCCCTGAGGCGGTATAAAGGGGTTGCAGCAAATTTAACGAACTTCGTCGTATCTCTTAGGTTTAATTAGATCTCAAAAATATTTTTATTCCCACGGGATTTTCACATAATCATCTAAAATTAAATTGAATTCAGGATTTTTTGATATTCAAACCCTAAGAATGTGTGAAAGGGTCTTACAAGTTTTCACGAATTCCGATATATCTTCAAGGTCTGATAAGATATCGAAGTGGTTTTAACTTTCACGTACTTCTTATATGATTGACTATGACCCAACTTTTGAATTTTTTGATATTCAACCCCCAAAGGGTTGTACAAGGCTTGTATGCGTTTTTACGAATTTCGACATACCTCTCAGATCTCATGAGATATCGAATTGATTTTTACTTCATCGGGCTTTTAAATAATCGCCTAAAAATAATTTAGTTACTTAACCCCCAAGAATATGTACCGGGGTTGAATACACTTTTACAAATTTTCCATACATTCGCCATATCTTGAAAAAGCTTTTTATGTAATCACCTGAACATCGATTTCAGTATTTTTTTTATATTCAACGCCCAACGCTCTTTTTTACAAATTCTGACATATCTCTTAGCTAATGAGATATTGATTTTCACTTCTTACGGATTTTTCTTAAAAACTAATTTCAGGATATTTCTGTGCTTTTTTCCCCAAGGAGGTGTAAAGCGATAGCATATATTTTCACGAATTCCGATACATCTCTTAGGTGTGATGAGATATCGAATTGGTTTGTATTTCCACATGCTTTTTATATAATTGCCTCAAAATCGATTTTATGGGATTTTTCCATATTCACCCCTTAAGTGTGTGTAAAAGAGATGCCTTCTTTTTTTTCCATATTTTGCCATAACTCTTAGGTCTGATGAGGTATTAAATTATATTTCAATTCTTTTGCAATCGGCTGAAAATCGATTTCAGAATGTTTTCACTTCTTTTGACTGTTTAAAATGTTTGGACCCTTCTGATAAAAATAACTAATGATACAACTAACTTTCCCAATAACCTTTTTGTCTCGAAAAAAGCAGTGCTATTTCGGCTTTGGCAGTGCCCTGGACTATGACCTAAAATCGTAATTTGTGTTTATGGATGCCAATATCGTCGACACTGCTGTTAAACCTTGACTTAAAAACTTTGAAGACTTTGTTCCAAAAAACAATAAAGTTGCGATTTTTGTAATCATAAACTCCTCTTATTTTTTATAAATAATTTGTGATTCGAAGTGAATCCAATTTAAAATTAAGTGAGTGATTAAAGATTCTTATATCCTTAGCCTTTTTTATAATAGGATCATTTTTTACTAATCATATTTTTGGGGTTTTGGTTATCGAAACTATAAATCATTGTTTTGTCTCAATCTTTCTTAATGTTGGATATGACCATAGTTATGGCACTAACAAGCATGTTCCTTATTTGTTACTAACAATCATATTTAAGTTGGTTAACCAGAATGTGTGTATGATAATTCAAGTCGTAAAATACAGAATATTCATAGCAGAATACAACCGACTATAAAACAAATTTTTCAAACTTTCACTTTGTTTGATTCAGCCACAATATTTTTTGTGGGCATATAACTATAGTCGCAATAATCGTATTGCATATTTTTTCAGGATTGATGTAATCATACAATGTTTAGAGCAAAAAAGTACTAAAGTAAATCATCAGTTATCAGAACTTTCATCCATCTTCTAATGTGGTTTTCGCAACTATAAACGCAACGACTTCAAAAATATGGTTACCACAGCAATATTTTTTCTTGATTGAACGTTTTAACAAAACCACAATGTAATTTTACCTTATTACATTTGAACATAAAGTAACTACACAATTTCTTTTTCTTCATTCGAATTTGCTTAGTTTTGAAACGTTCTCGCCTGCTCCACATTCGAAGAATACGATATTTATCGTTACCCTTTATTAGAAAAACAATGGTAGCTCTTCATGAACTGACACACGCTTAAATATTAAATATTTATAAGTAATTTCAATTTTATAAATCAACTAATCAAAGCAAAAATTTCATAAGCTCATGCAATTATCACAGACGACTTAATATTCCTTTCATGTTGCCATCGTTCTAAGAAATTACAAGGAGGAAAATTTTTCACGGAATATTATCAGCTGGAAAATCCCATCCTATCCCATAAGATACGTGTTCATTCCCAGAACCCTTATGAAAAAGTGAAATAAAAATAAAGTGAAAATTCAATAAAGTTTCAGTTTAAACACTTGGAAATTCATAAAAAGATTTTATTTGAAATCCGAGTCTTAAATCTCCAGAGTTCGATCAAAAAATTTAAATCGTTTTCTGTTTACAACCAGAATAAATTTTCGATGAAATCTTCATCAAAACAAAGACTTTCATTCAACAAAAGAAAAACATCGCCATCACGCGTTCGTATTGAGTTAATTTTGATTTGCTAGGATACGTTTTCTTCCCTGAATGGTTTCCATCCCTTAATCTATCCGCGACAAGCGGAATTGAAATACTTCGTTTCTCGTATAAGAAGATTATCAGGCTGATCCCTTAAATCTTGGCCTTAAAAAAGCGATTGCAAGATAAACCGTTCGTAATTTGAAAAATTTTTTGTAGCACAAGGAAACGATTGTAGCACTCTCACTTTAATCGAATTATATTTTTCTTCATTTCTTTTCTAAGAAAAAAAGGCCACTTTACCACTTTCTCAGATCCACTGATATCCACTTCGGGGAGTCGAAAACTTAAATCACTTGATAGCACTTGGTACGACGATTCCTGCATGAAATTGCCAGTTAAGGACCTTCTTTTCACAGTTGAAACCACTTGAAAACCTTAGTTTCGATTTGAAATCACGAGCTATCCTACTAGTGGCCAATGCCAGTTTCGAAGGACGTACTTTTCTGTAGTCGTTGCTTCGAAACTACCGGCGTGTAACTGAACGTCTTACTGAATCTGGTACAGCATTATACCAAGTTAATACTTTTTGGATGGTGGTGACTCCTTCGGAGTTAAAGTAGTCGTCGGGAATTACATGACATCAAAACGGCGGGGCATGGAGTCCTTGTTGCGCATGTTTTAGTACGAAACCCCACTTTCGGTACAGGATTCTCATACGTTCCTCGCGTTACTGTGACTCTAGTCGTCCTAAGGACAAGCATGTTAAGTTCGTTTCGACAGTAATGGTTCGGCACTGTAACCAGATGTTTCGTGATGGTAACAATATGCCTTACTGCTTGCTTTCGAGTCTCGTAGTTTGTAGGCTCTGTTGTGACTTTCAAATCATTGAAGATACGGAGCACGGATTACATCAGGATTTACCTGAATTTATGTGGCGAGGTTTCCGTCTTTTTTTTTGTTATTTCACGTCCAGTTCTTTTTTGTTCGTTTTTGGCTTTGGAAGTTGAATTTTTGCAGCGGAGATTAAAAACGATATACTGATTGGTACTAACTTCGAGGTTATGGTTTGGAATTCCGAGGTGTTAATTTGTGATTTTATTGCAAATCGAAAAAAAATCCAGGCAACCTAATGACTTTCTGCTTCGATGATGGGTACAGGTTGGGAGTCAGGTACAATTAAAGGACTTTTGAATTCCCCATTCCTTAGCGAACCACCCAAAAGCAAAGGTCATCTAAAGGTACTGGGTGTAAGTTCACCTCATAATCATTAATGAATGAAATTTTGTGGAAGTTATAATCCTATTACATGAATCCAAAATAAGCAAAGATAGTTTAGAAGATTAAGTAGAGACATGGATGCTATTGTGGGTCACGTTCGAGAAAATATCGAGAGGGCGTATTGCCTTTCAACCAACCAATATTCAGTAAAAAAAATTCTTGAACAAGAACAACTGGATTAGAGATCACGTTGAATTTCAATTAACTTACTTTCTATAAAAGAAGGATTTAGCCGTAATGCAGATCTTATTGAGTTAAACTGAAAAATAATGCGTTCGAAATGCAAAAAAGCCGAGATCGACACATTCTAAAATCCATATCTCCTAAACGGTTAACGTCACAAAATTGAAACTTAATGAATATCTGTAGGTATACCAGGAGAATAGATCGCAAACGAATTTTTGAGTTGGGACAGGTGCTCACGGGGGTGGGGAGTGATTTTTCAAATATCCGTTGGCGTTCTGAAGGGGGACAAAAAAAATGATCATATGGAATGGATTGCATATATTTTCACGATTTTCGTCATATCTATTAGGTCTTTTCAAATATTAAATTCAATTTTATTCCAAGGATTCTTAATATAAATACCTAGAAAATGTTTTCAGGATTTTTCGAAATTCGACCCCTAAGGGGGTGGAATGGGGGTTGTATACTTTTACACGAATTCTGCCATATCCCTCAGGTCTGATCAGATATCGAATATCTTTTCACTTTCAAGCGCTTGCGTAATAATCGCCTAAGATTTGTTTCTAAGTTTTTTCTTTTTCAGCCCCTAAGAGTATATAAAACGGATGAAAAAGTTTTCACGAATTCCGTCATATCTTTTAGAAGTGATAAGAAATTGAATCGGTTTTAACTTTCTCGTGTTGTCTTCATATTTATCTATTAACTCCTTTCAGGATTTTTGGATATTCAACCCCCAAGTGTGTGTAAGGAGGTTGCATATGTTTTCACAGATTCCTACAAATTGTTTAGATCTGATGATATATAGAATTAATTTTTACTTCCTAAGGTTTACTATATAAGCGCCAAAAAGTCAATTTCCGTATTTTTAGATATTCAATCCTAAGGGGTGTAAGGGGGTTGTATGATTTTCAAAGCTTCGACCTATTTCTTAGGTTTCATGAGATATTAGATCGCTTTTCACTTCCACAGACTTTTTATATAATCGCCTACAAACTCATTTCCTAATTTTTGGATATCCGACCCCCAAGGGTTTGCATATGTTTTCACAATTTTTGCCATCCCTTAGTTCTGATGAGATATAAAATTGATTATTACGGCATTTGATGTAATGAACTAAACACCAATTTCACGATTTTTCGAATTTCAAAAACCAAGAGGGTGTGAAGGGTTTGCTTACGTTTTCACAAATTTTACAATATCACTCGTGTCTCATGAGATATAAAGTTGCTTCTTATGAAATCGTCTAAAAACCTGTTTCACCATTTTTTCTGATAAAGCAGCAAATTCGCTTGGGATTTTAGTTTACCGAAATTCGAATAGTCTACACGGGCTTTTTCAATGTTTAATCGGCTAAAAATCTCTATTTTAAATATTTTTTTTAAGAACAAAACTAACTTTTCAAGAAACCTCATAATTTCGGAACAACTGATGAAATACTCCGACTTTGACCGCTCCCGAACTTTGACCAGAAAATAATAAAGTTTCGCCCAGACCATTGGCAGATTTTTTTCATATACTTTTTTAATCGCTTCAAAAGTGTATTTAGATTTGTTTTTTGTTGTGAAAATTTAGTGTAGTGAAGAACAATTTTAAATTTCAAAATATCATTTATTTATTTATTGGCTTTGGATGCAGATGTGCAATATATACATCCTTCGCAAAAATAATAAAATTTTACTCCACATTCTTTGCTCGTTTCGCAGTAAGGAATAATTGTCCAACATTTCCTTCGAGTGGTTTCTGAGAAAATGGTTCATGAAATTTACACTCAAAAGCCCTGCGATATGCACGATATGAATTTATTTTTCATTGTGAAAATATTCGATAAACCGATATTTTTTTCGATATTTTCATCAGCCGATATTGATATTTTTTTAAATGTCGATATATCGATATTTTTTTTCGATATCAACATCCCTAAGCAGTAATATTTAGTCGATAACTCAAGACACCTCAAAGATGTGACGAAATTCATAAAAAGTGTACAACCTCTTTTCATGGATAATTTTGTGCCCCAGCTCCGTACGCCAAAAGAAATATGATATTTTTTTTTAAATTATTTGAACATATACGTATCACGTTTCAGCTGTCTAGTATAACCGATTCATCACATGCAAAAAACTACCCTGCACGTCCGTACCAACATTATACTTTATAATTTTTTTCTTAGGTACACCAATGGTGCCTTTATATACTAGACATCAATTCATAGCTTTTGATTCTTAGCGGTTCTCGAGAAAGAAAAATCGGAATTATTACCTTTTCATGGTTTCTAAAACTTAAAAATAAATTTTGTTGATAGCTAATGTCCCCCACTTTCGGGCTCCACCTCCGTCCTCCACCTATAAAATTATATACCCAAACCAGATTTCATCTTTCTATCGTAATTGTTTCCAAAGATATTGTAACCATCCCTCACACGCTACTTCGACCCGTTAAAAATTTGATTCTACCATATACTCCTAGCATGCCCACAAACAATCTCAAAATTTAAACTTTCTAACATAAACCGTTCATAGGAGATATGAATTATATATTGTTTTAATGCAAGGAATTAAGCGTTTCAGACATATTGTTTCCGTCTTCCCAAAACCCCTCCACCCATATCGCCCTTTTCTGCATATGGCTCCACCATCATACTTCTCTAGATATTTCAAGTTTCAGCCTCGCAGCATAAGCAGTTCCTGAGATATACCATAAGAACCAACATTTTTCGTTAAAAACGCTTCCTTGACTTCCCTTCACTTCTTCAAATGTCACTACACTAAAGGGTTCTTCCTGCCACCCCCAAAAAAAAAATTTCAACATAGTATTTCAATATTGTCACCCTTCAAACGCGTTTGCAGACGGCGGACAGATGAACTTTTTTTTTCAGGGTCAACTTTTTGACTAAAACGTGAAAATATAAAATTTCAAACTACCAAATTTTTTTAGACATTGTTAAAAAATATTAAAGTAAAAAACAATTTTTTTTTAAATTTCATTGATTTAATGCCCAGTTAAATTCTTTAAATTAAATTTCTTTACCTAAGTTGAGCCCCACGCTGGGCGCCGTTTCTATTTCGTTAATTGATTAAATATAACATATTTTGTTACATTTTTGAGCAATGCTGAGTGATTTAAGGTTGACAACATGGCTTCTGAGCTGATATGACAAGAGACCATTTTTAGAATTGGACTGCAGCGTCCAAAATGATGCGGACATAATAATGAAAGGATTACAGGTATTGACAAATTTTCAGAAAATTAAAAAATGTTTGTTAAAAATCTTAATTACACTATTTACACTTCCACCCTCGTCACGTTTATTGAGTACAATGTCTCTGTTAGTATATTCGAAAAATATTGATAAATCGAAAATCATAAAGTGTGACAAAAATTTCATACTAAATTAGTTTTAGAAAATTAAAGTTTGGTATACACATTTTTGGGCAAAAAGGTTTTCTTTTGAAGAATTTTAGAGATGATCGAGATAATTTTAAAGTTGAAGTCCAAGAGAAATTGCGAGCTATACACTGAATGCTCCATGCTAGAAAAAACTAGGATCATAGCAAAACTAATAGTTTATTTTGAAAACAAAATTGCATGAAGGAAAGTATCTAAATTAACATCTTCTATCACAACTAATGTTTCACCGCGCCTTAATCATTGGAAATTACATATGTTAGTAAATTATAATAAAATTGTATTAAACTGTTTCATGCACTATATTTCTATCGGGGTCACCTTCTATTTTTTTTTTGTAAACAGTTGACGAATTGAATTTCCATAGAATAACAACAGTGATTGCTTTAAAACATTTTTTTTGTTTTTTAACAAAATCCATGCTTTTTAAAAAAAATCACTTAAAAATAAAGTAAATTCATTTAGGTTTCTGAAATGAATTACGAGCTAAAATTTATTATTGACGAAGTTTTCTCGAACGGACAAGATTTGTAATACTCGGATAAATTAACGCTATTTGTAAGATCGTTATAAATTACTTACTTCTGTATGTCCCTTGGCATTTTATTATGAAGGAACCGTCTTCAGAAAATACTTTTGATAAATTTCTAATTACCTAAAAGGTAAGATAAGAGCTTTACCTGAAATGGAAAAGAAAAAAAACGGAAAAGGTGATTAATAAATTTTATGCCAAAAGGAAAAGTTTATTTCAAGAATATTTGAGCTATGTACACTTAGAGAAGGCATGGGACATATGTTCGAGTATCATCAGTCACATTTCGCCCAAGGACATAAAATAAAGCTTATTACTATAGTACGCACACACAAAGTTGTCTAAGGAATTCTTTTTTTTCTTGTTAAAGTGTGTCACAAACTCATTATTTGGACTATCTTGTGAAAACATCATTACGCTAAGTACATAACACCACTTGATGGCTCTAAGCAGAATTCATGTTCTCATCAAATTGCCATTAAAAGTAAACGTCCTCTTCGATAATAACCAGCATATATAGTCATCGGGATTAAATTTTGTCCCTTAATATACTGAAATTTTAATAAAAGTAATCTAGTTTCATCTTTTTCTTCCACTTGAATTCCAAAATATTAATTATGTGATGTGCGGGGGCGAAGAAGTGGAACTGCCGGAATCCTTTTCAGTTCACTGAGCCTTGTAAACCGCTTTTCGGGTTGATATGTTCGCCTTCTATACGCAACATTTTGCCAGCCTTAGAAAAGCCCATCTCTCATATTCTGTGTCCTTAATGCCATTAATTCTTAAAGTGGCAAGTTTCGCTCCAGCCCGACCCCTATTTATGGGGGTTGACTTTCCTTCCTGCGTACAACATCCCGGTAAGGACATTTTCAACGTTATCAGGTTTTTCGCACGACTGTCTATACGAGTACGTTTAGTCAGTATGGTGTTTTGTGCGGTGGTTGAAGGAAGAAAAAGGACGAACGTGCACAATGAAAAGCACACCCCTTTGACTTCACGAACAGGGTGAAATGGGCGAATATACTGAAATAATTTTCATAGTATGGGGAGCTGGGAATACCTTCTTCGGTGAGTAGCTGGCTTTTTTTTTATTGCCGAGCGGATTTATTATTGCGGATAGAAGCGCGTTGCGATAAGATCATCTCAATGCTACTCGCGTACTAAGTTGAAAAATCTTGCCGAAGTTTTTCTCTTTTAAAACAAAAACTGTCATTTTTTTGCTGCAAAATATAAAAAAGATTTTCGCAGTAAAACGTGCCGACTTCTACACATTAAAGCTTCCTGTACTAGGCGAAGAGTAAATGCCGACTATGTTTTCATATTACATGATATGGCTCTCATGATTTTAAATCAATTTTATATTTTGTCGTAGATAGAAAAATTCAAGAACGTGCAGTTCTTTTTAGTTCTTATAAAGGGCATATAACACACTTAGGCAGCAGTAATAGCGCTCCTTCTGATATACTCTTACTGATGTTGTTTCTATCTAGCATTCAAATTATGACTTCAACCTTCAACGGTGACAATCTTTCTAGACATAGCCAGAGTTTATGGAGTAGTGTGACATCTATCTATATCTTCTTAGAAACTGAAGGATCTTCTGGATTGTTTTCGAAATCTCTTAGGACTCTTTTATAGACACGACACTATTTCCAATCTTTATTAACAATCATAATTCGATTTCAGATACCAAAATACATTTTTGAAATACCATTCAAAGAAGTGTTCCCACCTCGCAACGGCTGGAAAACAAGTAGAGCCAAATTTTAAAAAGCAGCACATATCTGGTATTCAGATGGCTCCAAGACAAATGAAGGAGGTGGAGCAGGAGTGTATGACCAAGGGCAACAAAACTGGCATCTTCGACAAGTCAAATACGATTTTCCAAGCAGAAATGCATCCAATTGAACTATGCATCGGAGAAAACATTAGAAAAGGATACAAGAATCACAAGATCTACATTCTCTCTGACAGCAGAGCAACACTACTTGATCTTCAAGTGTTTCGCTTTAGATCCCACTTAGCGTGGAAGAACTCAAACAGCGAGCGAACTTCAAAAGCAGTATGGTATGGTAGGATACAGTGATTTTTTAGGTGGGTCTGTGAGACCAGATTAGAAAAAAATAACTGACTTAAAATTCATAGAACCAGTGCCTTCTCTTAAATGCCAGCATCTGTAACAAAAGAAAGACTGTTGTATTGGATTAACATCCAAGCTGACCTCCATTGGACAGGAACGGTAGGGTGCAGACAGTCTAAACTGTTCTTGGAAGGTCACTCCAAGAAACGAACCTCCGATTTGCTCAAATTGAGCCGGAATCAGGTTGGGCGCTTGATGGCGCTAATTACAGGAAACTGTGAGCTTAAAAGGCATCTGCATACGATTGGACTGGTTTCAGACGATATTTGTATATTATGTGAAGAGAAAGAGGAGCCAGAAGAGCACGTTCAATGCCACTGCAAAGAACTCGCACCCAGAAGACTCAGACTTCTTGAACATAACTTCCTAACACCATTGGATCTCATGTCTAACTCAGCCAAGGGAATAATAAAATTTATTGATATAACCGTCCTGAGTGAGTTATAATAACGGAGAACAATCACAATAGGCCCAATGAGGACGCAGTGAATCGGAGTTTAAATTATGTTCCCGCATATACTTATATGTAGGTTTATGCCAAATTCTTTCGGGAATGTGGCAGACCAGAAACCTTGTTGAGGAACCAAGTAAACGAACCACTGTTTTTCTTCTCAAATTAAACGGAAAAGAATGTGACAGTATGGTTGGTGTCCACATAGGGCATAACTCTTGTGGCCTACACTTAGTCAGAATGAGAATCATTGACGACCCCATGTGCAACGAGAGCGACGACACAACGGAATATTTTCTTCTCGAGTGTCCAGCTTACTCTTTTGCAAGAATGCACGTATATAGAGCCCCAGATAGAAATTAGAATCAGTTTTTCTATAATCACTTTTCCTTTATTTTTGCACCGTGGAGAAAATTGATGGAAAACCATACAAAGGAATCAAAACTGTTTTCGAGGAGGAGTTCAAATGTACGAGTTCCAAACACTAATTACAATCGATTTTTCACTGATTTTTAACATGCACAAGTTTTGATTGGCCAAGTTTATGTCCAATGAAACTTCCGTTCTTCAAATCAATTTAGAATTAGTTTGAAAGTAGATCTACTGACATCATTTTTATAGATTCAAAATGATTCCAATTCTATAATTCCATAAACTGATAATGCACTGATGTCTCTATTCCAATCTAGAGTTTCTAAGAATTGCGGTTATAGGGATTGTCCTAACGCTTTGGATTCCATGAAATATTTCAGAAGGCATGATTTCATAGTAAGTGGAAGATGGTGGTAAACTTATTACTTTATTATTTCAATAATACAGTATTGTTATCGATTTTTAAAAAAAAAAAATTTGCTACCCTCAAAATTTTTTTTTTCACGTTTCATAAAGAGTAGACACGAAAAAAGCAAAAAAAAATTTCAGTCCGTCTGTCCGCCGTACGCCGTACGCCGTACGCCGTACGTCTACCGGTGTACGCAAAATTGTTTGAAGGCTCGTAGCACCCAAACCCTTTGAGCTATTTAGTTGAATTTTTTTTCGTGGGTAGAGTGGGCAGTCCCCTTAAAGTGACCAAATTTGGAGGGGTGGGGTGTGAGGGGGAGGAGGGGGAAATGTTTTAGACGGAAAATTTTGGTTTCTAGATCTCAGCAACCGCTTATGCTAGGAGACTGAAATTTGGAATTTATATAGAGCTTCAGTAGTGGACCCATTTGCAAAAAAATTGCCGATATAGGTGAAGGGGTTTGGGAGTGGGGGGAAAAATAATGCGTCCGAAACGCAAAAAAGGTGAGATCGACACTTTCTAAAATAAATAATTGAAACTTAATGAATATCTGTAGGTATACTAGGAAAATAGATCGGAAACAAAAATTTGAGTAGGAGCAGTGGCGTGCGAGGGTGGGGGGTGAAAAACTTTAGATTACGATATCTCGCGAACCAATTGCACTAGACAAATAAAATTTGGTTTGTGTATAAAGGTTCACAAATGAAGTTTGCTGAAAGAAAACTTTTTTAAGGGGGCGGTGGAGCATGAAAGTGGAGGGGATAAGAATTTTTCTAAAAAATCACGTCTCATATCTCAAGAACCGTGTAAGATAGATGTTTAAAATTTTTACCAGAAGTAGACCTAATAGACCCCTAGCAGAAAACAATTTGGAAATAAGGGTGTAGAGGGTGAGGGTGGGGGAGGGTGAAAAGGAAAAAGTTCCGATTTTAATATCTCGACAACCTATAATGATATAAAGCTGAAACTTGATATTTAGATAGAGCTATATTAGTAGCATCTTGGAAAAATATATTTTTTTATAGGGGTAGTATGGTACGGGGGTGGGGGGTGTTCTTCCTATCTATAGAACGGCTTATGCTACAAAGTTGAAACTCGGTACGTTTATGTAAATCAACTAGAAAACTAATTTAGATAAAAAAAAAATTCAAATATCTATTGGCGTTCGGAGGGGGGGGGGGCAAAAAAAATGATCAGTGGAAATGGAATGCATATATTTTCACGTCATATCTATTGGGTCTTCCCAAATATTGAATTCATTTTTATTCTACGGTTTCTTCATATAAATACCTAGAAAGTGTTTTCAGGATTTTTTAAAATTCGACCCCTAAGGGGATGCAAAGTGGGTTGTAAACTTTTTCACGAATTCTACTATATCCCCAGGTCTTATCAGATATCGAATATCTTTTCACTTTCACGTGCTTGCGTAATAATCGTGCTGTCTTCATATTTATTTATTAACTCCTTTCAGGATTTTTGGATATTCAACCCCCAAGGGTTTGTATATGTTTTCACAATTTTGGCCATCCCTTAGTTCTGATGAGATATAAAATTGATTATTACGGCCAACCAATTCACGATTTTTCGAATTTCCAGAACCAAGGAGGTGTGAAGGGTTTGCTTACATTTTCACAAATTTTTCAAAATCCGTCTTCTCTCATGAGATATCAGGTTGCTTCTTATGAAATCGTTTAAAATCCTGTTTCACAATTTTTTCGAAATTCAAACCCCAAGTGGAAGTAATGGGTTTATATACGTTTTAACAATATTTTTAACATATCTCTTAATTCTGATAAGGCAACAAATTCGTTTTTGCTTCTATGGGCTTTTAGTGTACATAATATACTGAAATTCGAATAGTCTACACGGACTTTTTCAATGTTTAATCGGCTAAAAATCTCTATTTTAAATATATTTATATTAAGAACAAAAATAATTTTCCAAGAAATCTAATAATCTCGAAGCAACTCATGATACACTCCGACTTTGACCGCTCCCGAACTTTGACCCGAAAAATAATAAAGTTTCGCCCAGACCATTGGCAGATTTTTTTCTTTGATTCTCATGTTAAAATCACTTGTTTTTCGTCTTTAATGCAATAATATAGTTTAATAAAGTCGCGGCGTCTGTTTTGTTCTGTGTGGTATTCGTGAAACGTGAAGGCAGTACATTGATAAATCTGGTGAGTTTACCATTTTATAGCTAAATGTTTTATTATAATAAGTACGTAGAGTTGCTTGTTGTGTGAATTGTATGTGTGTGTAAGATTGTACAAAATTAATAAGAAATCACAAAGAATAGCGGGGGTGAGCAGGCATCATCTTAGAAGACTTGTCCAAATACAAGATGTTAATTTTTTAGAGTCCAAAACAGAAATTTTATTTCAACCTGAAAGACGTAATTGAGCCTGTCTTAGCAATAAATATTTCGATAGTTGTAGCGAACATTTTGACTCCCAATCGGATAGTGAAAGTGAAATCATTTCATCATTTCATGGAGAAAATTCTGGCTCGTCAAAGCGTTATAATCAAAAAGTTGTCGAGCTATCAACTTCCAGAAGAAAAGAATTCAATAAGTCTGCATTTTCAATTACCGATTGCTCATCAAGAGTCCCTGGACAATGTAGAACAGCTCTTGATAGTTGCAGAAAATAAAAGCAAATTTGTAAGTTTCGCATAACTTGAAACATTACTTGAATACTCACAATTCTTATGTTTTTTACAGAACCAGTGGTTGCTGACTATGAAAGGAAGTCAGAACTTTAAAAAGTTTTTTCCATATTTTATAAATGATTTGATTGGAAAGGAATCGAACATCAACCAATGTATCTTTGGTAAGTATTTGAATAATTTAAGCTAACATCGGAATGTACCTTATTATGGATATTAAAACTTCATTTAATTCATAGAGTGTTTCAAAAAAGTGTCTTTGGATGGAAGGAATATCAATCCGAAGTAGAAAGTGCCTTAAGAGCGTTCAAACAAAAAGTTAATAAACAAAATTGGAGTGACAATAATGGTAAAACTTAAAATTTTACAATTATCGTATTTATGCTGTCATTAATATTTTATTTAATTTTTAAGATTTCTTTTATTTATTTACGTTTTGTGGTTTCCTTAATTTTGAAAATTACTTTATTATTTTAATAATATAGTATTGTTATCGATTTTTAAAAAAAAAAAATTTGCTACCCTGAAAATGTTTTTTAATACGTTTCATGACTAATAAGCACCAAAAAAGCAAAAAAAAATGTCAGTCCGTCTGTGCGCTGAGCGCCGTCCGCCGTACGCAAAACGTTTGAGAGCTCATAGCTCCCAAACCATATGAGCTATTGAATTCAAATTTTTTTTTTAATAGAATGGGAAGGCCCCTTGAAGTGACCACTTTTTGAGGGGTGTGAGTGTGAAGGGAGAGGTGGGGGAGGTAAGGGAGGTGGGGAAGCGTTTCAGACGAAAAATTTTGGTTTCTAGATCTTAGCAACAGCTTATGTTAGGAAGTTGAAACTTGGAATTTATATAGAGCTTTGATAGTGGACCCATTTGCAAAAATATTGTTGATATGGCTAATTGTTGATGATAGGGGTTTCGGAGTGGAGAGGGGGGAAATAATGCGTCCGAATCGCAAGAAAGCCCTGATCGACACGTTCTAAAATCCATATCTCCTAAACAGTTAATGTCAAAAAATTAAAACTTTATGAATATCTGTAGGTATACTAGGACAATAGATCGAAAACAATTTTTTGAGTGTGAGCAGTGGCGTACAGGGGTGGGGGGTGAAAAACTTTAGATTACGATATCTCGCGAACCAATTGCACTAGAAAAATAAAATTTGGTTTCTGTATAAAGGTTGACAAATAAAGTTTGCTAAAAGTAAAATTTTTTAAGGGGGGCGGTGGAACATGGAAGTGGAGGGTTAAGAATTTTTTTAAAAAATCACGTCTCATATCTCAAGAACCGTGTAAGATAGATGCTTAAAATTTTTACCAGAAGTAGGCCTAATAGACTCCCAGCAGGAAAAAAAAATGTCAGCGATGTGGGTCTATAGGGTGAGGGTGAAAAATAAAAAGTTCCGATGTTTATATCTCGAGAACCTATAATGATATAAAGCTAAAACTTAGTATTTAGATGGAGCTATAGTAGTAGCATGTTGAAAAAATATAATTTTTTATAGGGGTAGTATGGTACGGGGGTGGGGTGTTTTTCCTAACTATAGAACGGATTATGCTAGAAAGTTGAAATTCGGTACGTATATGTAAATCACCTATAAAAGTAATTCTGAGTTAAAAAAAAATTTCTATGTGATTTCTATGTCACTGTGTTCGGGAGTGGGGCAAAAAAAATAATCAGTGAAAATGGAATTTTCGTCACATCTATTAGGTTTTTCCAAATATTGAATTAATGTTTTTTGTACGGATTCTTCATAGAAATACCTAGAAAGTGTTTTCAGGATTTTTTTTAAATTCGACCCCCAAGGTGGTGTAAAGAGGGTGTATACATTTTCACGAATTCAGCCGTATCCCTCAGGTCTGATTAGATATCGAATAACTTTTCACTTTCACGGGCTTATTTAATAATCACCTAAAACTTGTTTTCAAGTTTTTTCCTTTTTCAACCCCTAAGAGTGTAAAAACGGGTTGAACACGTTTTCACGAATTCCGTGATATCTCTTAGGAGTGATAAGACATTGGATTGGTTTTTACTTCCTTGGGCTTTCTTTATTTATATCTAAAAACTCATTTCAGGATTTTTGAATATTCAACCCCGAAGTGGGTGCAAGGGAGTTGCACATGCTTTCACAAATTCTTACATATTTCTTAGTTCTAATGAGATATCGAATTCATTTTTACTTCCTAAGGCTTCCTACATAATCGTCAAAAAGTTGATTTCAGGATGTTTGTTATTCAACTCCAATAGGACGTAAGGCTTTCGACATATTTCTCAGGATTGATGAAATATTAGATTGGTTTGCACTTCCACAGACTTCTTATTTAATCGCCTTCAAACGCATTTCAGGTAATGGTCCAAAACCAAATCACGAAAAACCTTCTAATGGCGTAACAACTGATATTATACTAGGACCAGAGCTCGTCCCGGAGTATGACCCAATTATGTAATTCATATGTTATATGTGGCAGCGGCGTAAGTATTCTATCGCGACCCTATTCTAACCGCTTGTTGAACTTTTTTTTTAGGTTTTCAGTTACACAGTAACCTACACCGCGTCTCAGAATTAAACGCGTTCCGAACTTCTACCCAAAAAATAAAAAAATGTGTGCCCAGACTGTTGGCAGATTTTTTTATATGCAATTAGATCACTGTCCGATCGCGGCTTCCATACAAAAATCGCTTTACAAATATGCACGTAGAAACTGATAGTCGTATCGACTAACCGTAGTCACTGTCTTTGACTGCAAAACAAGTCATGCTTTTGTATTGCATCTGTTGAGTTGAGAGCTTTCCCGAAAAATTCGGTTTCCGGAACACTTACCGGAAGTATGTTCTGCACGCGAGAAAGTCGAGAAGAAAAGTATTCGAGAAGTATCCAGATATTAGGAGGCGGTGCATATTGGATATTGGGAGGCGTGGATATATTGGATATTGGGAGGATGTTCGATATTGTAAAGCGTGGCTTTCTTACTGGAAAGTTTTCGAGTTACGCAGGTTGCCAGGGTAGCATGTAATAATAGGTATGCAACATGGTAGCACAGTTTGATTCGATTGATTATTGCGTGTTCAGTGCAAAGTTGTCGAATTGGAAAGAATAATGTTACTACATCATGATTTGGAATATTCCCATAGTGAATACATTGAAGGCACAATACGTCGTCTTCAGACATATTAACGGGAAAGAGCGGGAAAGGGTTCCATCCCTTTAGCTTAAAGCATAAACACCGACCGAGTAACTAATCTCATTTAAATTTACCCTTCGAATAAAACTTTAAATATTAATATTAAGTTTCATTTTGACATCTAAAACGATAGTTGGGATAATAAGAAAATAATTTTCACTTTTGGGCCCCGAAAACAACAAATCATAAATAATTAATTTCCTAAAACTAAAACCACCTCAACAAAAGCTTGTTAAGCCTATCATTGAACGATATTTCGTGGAGCCTTAATTTATGCCACCTTGAAATTTCTTTACCCGGATTAGTTCTAAACAAAACATCCCCCAATTACAATAATTCCCCTAATGATATCGTAGCGAGGGAGCTGAAGAAAATAATCCGTGGTTTAGTTTATGATAAGGAAACTTCAATTTCCCTTCACATATCCAATTTCCATAAATTGCTTTGGTTATGAACTAAATGAACATTTTCGTATGAGTGTACGGGAACCCCGTCACATACTCCCAGTTTCTGTATCGCGCATCCGAATTGATCCTGTTGTCTATCAAATTTAGACATAGGTAAAACATCCCCTACGCAATTTGATTTTATTTCCGAGGTGAAACAAGGAGGAAAAAGTTGAAAATTGTGTGGGCTCAATGCAGACATGTTGTGTTTGCGCCATCGGAAACCAAATGAATTGTAAATTTAATTTCGGGGATCCCCCCCAGTGTAGTGTGTGTCATGTCTTGATTTTTACTGAACTTACCGGGTAGATATGGGCATTTTTGGGGCTTGTTTTCTACCGAAATGGAATTCCCTACTTTATGATTTGCATAAAATCAGTGAAATAGGGCTTTACTCCCAATTGGGAAACCCAATAACCGTCCCGAAATTTAAAAATCACAGCCGAAAGACTGTGATTTTGAAATTGTTTTCTTGAGTAAGAAATTTGTGATTTCCAAAGAAATGTTGAAAACAAGATTAGGCTCGGAAGTCTTGGCTGAATGAAGTTAAAATTTTGAATGGAAATTCTTCATATCCAGAACAGGGAATGAATTTTAAAGTCGCTGCGCCATCAATTTCGGACTAAAACGCCATGGGGTGTTACAAAGTTTGACGATGCTTTTTTTATTCCCATTCACCCCTGGATCCTAATTCTTTCGGACCACCTTCGAAACTACTTAAAAACTCGAATGAATCGAAATCAATCTTAGTTAGTTGCGCAAATTAAATTCGGAGTCCCCGTGCTTAAATTAATGAAGGATAAGGATTAGCTTAAAGTGATGGTGATTTTATTTTTGGATTTTATTCGGTTGGTCCGAGAATTTTTCAGAATGTCGTAAAATCGAATTTGTAAAGAAAAAAGAAATTTATGGCTAGGACTCTAAATCCATTAAATTTTCATTGCAGTAGATTAGCTGGGCGAAAAGGCTTTGAAATGAAAATTACAATGAGAAGATTAATTAATCAGTAGGAACGACCTCAAAATCGTGAAGGTAAGTACGCGTTTTCAGACAAACGTACTAATTGAGACTCTTGTCTTGCCGGCAAAATTTGAATTATTTATTGCTAAATTTCGAGCTTGACAACTTTCAATGAAATTTGTCAATGGATAATTTCACGGGAAAATTCTATTTTTGGAGGTTTATTACTCGACTGCCATGAAATTTTTAATTAACATGCCTTGATGTGATTATCTGAATGGTCCTGCTTTTTATTTAACTCAGAAATTTGAACCTTTTTATTAAAACACAGAACATTTACAAGAAGAAGTAATTAAAAATTAAGGTCGCTGTTGATGGCTTACTCTTGAATAAAAAATGTCAATCAAGGTTTCAGAAAATTCAAATCACAAGTAACATAATAAAAAGGACGAATTGTTGCTATTATAAAATAATAAAAAATCTGCCAACAGTCTGGGCGCAATCTTATTAGTTTTTGCTTAGAAGTCCGCAGTTAATGCCTAGATACGGCGTAGGTTACTCTGCGACTTACTTACTTATGATGGCGCTACAGTCCAATTCGGACCATTTCCTCCTGTATGCGCCGCCTCCAGTCTTCTCGATTCAGTTACCGCGTCCTTCAGCTTGTGAATGTTAGCAATGATTTGCTGTCTGCGTCAATAGAATACTCCCAGCGATCCTGTAGTTTTCCAACTGGTCTTGTCCATTAACTTTTCCCTTTAGTGTACGTTTGGGGATTCTACCGTCATCCATCCGCTCCACACGACCAGCCTATTGTAGCTTTTTGAATTTTTTGAGGATCGATACTTCCGGATTATCAAAGATGGCATACAATTCTACTCTGCAACCTAAACATAAAAAATAACGTTCCAAGTACCCGACTGGTTACTCTTTAGGTCATCAGTCACATAGTTACCTACATCGTATCTCAGCATTGCACGCGATCCAGAATTCTACCCAAAAAATTGTGCCCGGGCCGTTAGCCAATTTTACTTTATTATTTTAATAGTAAAGTATTTTTATTTATTTAAGTTTTTGTTAAATTTAATGAAAATAAAAAAATTTAAATAAAAAATAATTCGATATTCTATCATACCAAAGACATACATCGGAATTCGTAAAAACGTCCACAATGATTTTACACCCTCGTTGGAATATCGCAAAGTTCCGAAAATATTTTTTAGGACTTTATATGTAAACCCCATAGAAGTTAAAGCGAATTTCAGCTCATTAAACCCAAATGATTTGTCAGAATTCATGAAGACTTGAAGAATACTTTTCACCCCCTAGAGTGTTGAATTTCGAAAAATGCTAAAATCGGGTTTCTCCGATTAAATTGAAAGCTATTAGAAGTGATAGCGTATTCGATATATCCAAAAATTTGGTAAAAGATCTCTTTGCCCTTAAATAAAGGGCCTGCAGAAGTAAAATTAATTTGATAACTGGACATGCCTAGAAGATATAACGAAATTCGTGAAAATATGGAAAAATCTCTTTTGACGAAAATTTTTTTTACTCCTCCTTTGTTCGCCAATTAAAATCCGAATTTTTTCCGCTTAAATAACTCCTGTGGTACATTTACATATACGTATTAAGTTTCAATTTTCCACCTTAAGCCGTTTCTGACATACAAAAAATTAACCCCCATCCAACCCCCTACCTTGCCAATCCTAGAAGTTTCCCGGATCTACTCACTAAAAAATGTTCAACTACAACGAGCTTTCAAACGTTTTTGCGTACGGCAGACGGACTAAATTTGTTTATACAAATATTTGACAGAGTGGCATACAGTGTAATGCAAGCTCCAGTATCAAATCAATCAGTGATTTAATTTTGAAGTTTGAAATGTGGAGAAAATCTATCATCTACTACAGCTCGTTGTACAGATGCATGCCTAATTTTTGGCAAATAAAAAATTTGTTTACATGTGATTGGCATCATACCCGGTGTCGGACCATGAAAATCAAAACTGTAACCCAGGAAAGGACAACACTACTTTAAAGTTTCACCCTCATTGGAAATTTCTCTTGCCAATTTGGTATAATCTATAAGGCCAATACTTTTCGGGAAATCAATGATCCGGTCTCAACCAACTTCTTAGTTACTCCTATACGTGGGTGCCCCTGGGGTTGAAACTTTTGAAGTCTTCAAGTATTGTACGTTCAGTAGTAACTCGATGATAAGATTGCAATATTTATAACTTATTTTGATTTCAGCAAGCTGTCCTCCCACGGTTCGTCAATTTATGATAATTCAATATTAGTTTATGATTTAAACTTTTACTTTCACATTACTTCCCAAACATGTGGGAGCAACTTCTTTACTTTTAGTGGGTGCCACATAAGTGTACAGTCTACAGCAAAATTTTCCTATTCGGCTGCACACCTTAAGAAATTACCCTAGATTCTAATTTGAAATGATAATATTTTTAAGAGATAGTGAGTAGCAGTGGCGGCTCGTGCCTTTCTTAGTAGGTGAGGCTGAATAGGAATATTAAAATACGACTATGTCGGACTAAAACTATATGAGTAAGGACGTCGGTTTACTGCGGAAAGTCATTCAGTAACATTTTCAAAACAAAAAATCACTAGTAATTTGATGACTTTTTCCTCTGTAAAATGGTGAGGCTCAGCCTCACCAGCCTAATGTGGCGAGCCGCTACTGGTGAGCAGATAGTGTCCAACCGATTTTAGCTACTGCAACTATTTTACGATCATATCTCGGAGAATTTTGATGTAATTAAACGTGGTTCTTGAGATAATTTATTGATGTCCCTCTTTTGTGCACAAATGATCGCTTCAATAAAAATACCATCCATCAGCCACATTCCCTAATACCTCAATAAATTTTTTTTACGCGGAAGAATGAATAAATTACCACCTTTAAAGGAAACAACAACCACCAGTGGAGCACCCAAGGGGTCCGGACAACTAAGGGTGCCTGGAATCCCCCAAGGGGAAATGAAAATTGGATTTTAAATCATCAATGCTATGGTAATTCCTGCATTCTACCAAAACTTTTTTGTTGTTAATATCATAAATACTAATTTTGAAGCAGGAAACTTTTATAATTTTGTCGGATTTCATTCTTTAAAGTTAGGATTCAGTGATGTGTCGCAGACAAATAAAGTGCAATCAATTCTAAGGAATTGAATTATAACCTAATAGCGAACTCGATTTTAGGCACTAGCTAATTATCCACGAACTACTTTTCAATTTAAATTTTCTTCTGATACATGCTTAGTTAATGCTACTCCTTGGCCCTGAAACCACCAAGGAAAAATACCCTGCGATTGGAAAATCATTTGATATATAGTTTAAAATCAATGACTGTTAATTAAACTTAAGTCATTTGGCTCTATTTGTTTTCAAAATGGATTAAGGGCGTTGCCGGTATACTTCAAAAGATTATCACTCTAATACACTCAAGAAATCGCTGCATTGAATTTAACCATTTAATAAAGCACTCAATGTAACATAGAGCTAGTTTACACCCAGCAACCTGATCACGGCCTGACCTAAAACGTGACCTAAAGTAGATTCAATAGCCAATTGTTTACACCAATAGAGGCCTAAAATTCGGCTGGGTCGTATTTAGTCCATCAAATCATTTCATCAATAAATTTAGGGACTATTCCTAAATAAACGCATTCCTCATATGCCTTGACAAATTGTTGTATCTTTTGCATATCACTCGTTTACACCCAAAAATCAAACGCCCTATTTTAGGACAGGTAACAAATGAACGGGCCCCGACCTGACGCTAGGTAAGTTCGCCTATGAAGTGTTTACAACAGGCATCCAAATTAATGTAGGTGGAATTTGAGGTTATACGCCGCGGCCTAAATGTTGAGTGTAAACTGGGTCATATGCTTGCAATTGTATGTCAATACACCGCAATTTTTCTCCAGCAAATATGTTTTAACTATTTATTTTTCGACACAGAATAAAGTTAGTTTGTTCTAAAAAACATTGGGTTATTTGGCATTTATAATAAAACTTTATTTAAAATAAATTTTTAGGAATTTCTCGCATTTAATATACGGACTATTATCGAGATTACGCTACGTTTAAAAAATAGCATTAATATCCCTGGAGAACTGATTGATACCAAGGCTTGCGGTCACAAATCTGGTGTTTCAAAATCATGCTTTTTCTAAAAAATGTCAAATGGATAGCTTTAAAATTTGTAAAATTGGTGATTACTTACTAACCTATAAATTTGAATTTTTTTTATTGAATTTGCTTTTCTTGTTCATTAGCATTTACGCCCACTTAAACATTTTTATCATAAGTTATTACTGAAATAAAATGGACAATTTTTCATCTAAAACTCCACTTTTAAAAGTTCACCGCAGTTGACCCCTGCGCGATAATTTCATCTCAAGATATCATAAAACAATTATATCAGAAAATATGGGAAATTGTGTAGCGCACTTATATTTGAAATGTTTAACATATTAATTTGCATTGTTTACAAATAAAATAATTAGGTATCGTCCGCCATACAAATGTGCATGAAAAATTTATCAATACATCTTCCAAAACCAACTATAGCTTAAAAATTGTTTCACTCAGGAAGTGGAAATTTTACGCAAACTACAAAGTCTTTAAAAACAAAAAAAAAATTAAGTCGTGGTCATTACTGAACAATCTCCCCCTATTTATTCAGTTTTGCTACCATATAAAATCCCTTAAATTATATGGTAAGTCTGACAGAACGATAGACAGAAACCTCGTTAGGGTAGAATTTTTTTCATAACCTTTTCCTCGTTTACTACAGCTAGTCTTACACTATAAGCCACGCTGTCAAATATTTGACAATTTTCCCAGGCAAATGCGTTAGATAGTATAATTGTCAAATTTTTGTTTGCCATATAATTTTATTTGCTCTATAGAAAGTCTATTTTTACAGAAGAATTTTGGCAGAAGTTTTCTTAGTCAAATGTTTGACAGCATGGAATACAGTGTAATAATAGCTTAATGAAGTCTTGTCAATATTAAGCAACATTAGTTGATGTCATGCTGTGGCTATTTCCAGAATATAAAAGAAGTGTATAGTGGACTACAAAAATTACGACTTTCTGTAAATTTTTTTGAAATCAAAAATCACATTTTCGACGCCATTGGCAGCTTGTAGATAAAATGGACAACTGATTTTTTTAAATAAAGACCGATTTTAGCGACGTCATAGTATAGTAAATAATATTAATATTATCAAGCTTATAGGTACATCTCAAACTGTCAAAACGAGAGTCAGTTGTGGTTGGAAAGGTTTTTTTTTTTTTATTTTGCTCGAACCAACGTGAATGCACAAGGTTATTGATTTTTTTTTTAAAGTTTGACAAATTTAATTTTTTCCTTTATTTCATTTACTACACGATCGCTGCTATCAATAAAAATTGCTTTACACATCCGCTTTACAGTAAAACTGATTGTCCTATCGCAGCATTAAATCTGATCCCGTGTACAAGCCATGCTGAGCTTATGTACTGCATGTTTTGACTTAAGATTTTTACAGCATATTCTTTGGTATGTGGAACATGCGGGAAGATGTGTAGAACATACGAAAAGTGTGTAGAGGTTTCTATGCTATTGTGATTACATTATGGTTGTAGTTTTCTCTGGAAACTTCGATCTCACTCAGATACTTGGTTCAGGCCAGCAGGGTGTGCATTAGGGTGAACGTTAAAAATTAAATTTTTTGGACCACCTCCTAAAAAGTTTCGTTTCCATGTAAAAACATCAACGGAATTTTTTTTAAGTGAAAATAATTAAAATAACACGTGCCGCAGGATGTTCAAAGTTTTTTTTTAGTATTTTTTTGATGAATCTGTAGATTTTTGGAAATATCTCACGAGTTATGGAGATTTGATAAAAATTCATAGAAATAATTTTATAGGGAATTTAATTTTCTATAAATAACGTTACATTCATTTTTTTAAAACAAATTTATTTATAATAATATTTCAAAAAAAACATTCGTGAATCGTACCTGGTGAATATTTTATGGATTGGGAATGTCAAAAATATTATAGCATATTCAAAATCATCAATTTTATTTGCATAATCATTTATCTTATTTTATTTTTTATAAACTTGAATTAGATATAGGTAAGCTGGTTTGAAAGAAAATTGTTAGTTCGTTGAAGAATGCAAATTATCAAGAATGTATGAATATTGTAACAAAATTATCAGTTGTTAATGATATTGCAGAACGAGGAGTAAAATTTATACAAGAGTATAATGATTTATTTACAAAAGGTGAAAAACAAAAGCAATTTGTCATCCAAATTTTGAATGACTATAGAAATAAAAATATAAAAAATTCAAAAGAAAGTTTACTCAAACCCCGGGACTAACAAAATTAATAAATTTTGATAAATGTTTATTAAAATAAAAATAATGATTTTGCATATGCTCTAATATTTTTGATATTCCTAATCCTTAAAATATTCACAAATGTTTTTTTGAAAAACGTTCATAAAAAATTAATTTAAAAAAAATAAAATTTATGAAACATTCATTATTTAGAGAAAATTAAATTTCCTATAAAATCATTTATATGTATTTTTTGTCAAATCTGCATATTTCGTCAGATATTTCCGAAGAACTGCAGATTCATCAAAAAATACTAAAAAAAAACTTTGACCGTCTTGCGACGTGTAATTTTATTTTGTTCACAAAAAAATTTCCGCTGATGTTTTTGCATGAAAAAGAAACTTTCTAGATGCAGCCCAAAAAATTTAATTTTTAACTACCACCATGTTATTGTTTATTCTGTTTTAAAATTAAACAGAGTTATAACAGCATTAAGTTCGATCAGATCTCACAAATCTCTAGAAATTTGACTGTTTGCTCACTCTATGTTTTAACTGGAAGATTAATGGTGATTGATACGGCTGAGCTACCACGTAGCAGACTAGTAAAGTTCTTACTGGGATGCATAGTTGAAGTTGTTTATAGCGATCGTTACTTGTTACTCGGCACTCGTTGTGAGAACAATACTCTTCTTTCCTTTACTTAGTATCTTTTCCTTGCACCACTGCATTGCTTCCTAGTAGAAGATCCTCCCAAAATTACTTCCCATAGTCTTATCATCACATCCCAGACCAACACTTCGGCATAGCCCTGCATAGGTTCAGAAAGGGGATTAAGTCTCACCACCTAACCAAAGAAATCATATGCTCCGATTAGATAAATCCATGTAAATCTGCGCCAAAATTCCGAATTTCCAATGAATAAAGCTAAAATCTATTACAGCCTAATAGATTTAAGCATGACTTCATATTAACCACGTCTCATCATACGGATACCGTACATATAGTTTGCATAATCCGACATAGGCTTAGGACTTTACCACACCACTAGCAATAAATCCTTTCCGACTATAAATGCCGGCGTATCTACAGTAGGTACATACATGTTTTTGTTGACGTGCTCTTATATCAACGACACTATTCGGTAGTGACAGGTCCACATATTGCCCGGGAGCTGTCCTGAATCTGAAATATTACCGCACACATTTTCACATTATGCGAAAGGAGTGCCATCGGAGAGATACGGCAGCTCAGGAACACTGACGATAACGACCCAGATTAATTTCACACCAGCGTAAAAGATTACACAACTGTCGGTTTTGCTGACAGTCAATGTCAATGATGTTTTCGAATATATGCGACATGATTTTTAAACAACCCGCCCTGATCCTGAGACCCCATTATACGATGTTATAGCCACCTGTACGTTTATAGTCGTATCCTTGACGTGGGCTTTAATACTTTACTGGTTTCAAATTGATATTTTCGCTCAAGTGTGAGTAGAATTAATTAGTGGATTTAATGATTTATTTCTGCTTACAGCATTTTACCTGAAATGATCCGAAATTCTTTTTAGGAAACTGTGCGGAGGATAAAGATGTCACGTGTAACCAGTCAACTTGGAAATTAATTGTTTAAATTTATGACGGGTTAGGGTTCAAGATGAAACTATAGGAAATTTATCACTTTCAGGTTCTCCATTCCCAAATCTCCTTTTTTAAATTATTTTAATGAAGCAGTTGATTGATCAGCAAGAATTTTACCGGAGGTCCGTTTAACAATTTATGGTCAAACTTTCCGTTAAAAATATGCATGGCGGGACAAAATCAAAATATCTTACTAGCGTAGGTGAACAATATGCATGCGTATAATTCCATACCCCTTAATACTGCCGCTTTCTTCACTACTCGATAACAATACCGGATAGTTGACCACTAAATTAACCGGAAAACTTGTAGTAAATATACCCGTCAGTTGACCGGTATTAACTAACATGTATACATACCTATTGAAAAATTAGGGCATACCTAATAAGTAAAGACGCATCCGACTTTCAAAACTAAATAGGGTCATGAAAGAAAAGTTGAAGACTAGCTGAGAGAATTCAATTCTTTCTACTTATGCGTGTTCATGGGTAGAATTTCATGAATTCCTAAAATAAATTTAAAACCTTCACACATACTTCGGGCTAGCAAGACATGTAGTCTTTATTATTAAAAAAATAATGATGTAAAAATTCTTGAATTCTGTTGAAAGGAAGCATTGCACTGGTGCACAGTGGAACTCAAATAACGACTTGTTGCCAGTATCTTTATGAGAGAAAAAGGACCTTTAGAATTCCAGAAATTCCTAATAATAAACTCTGGGGACTGCCCTTAAGGTTCGATAACTATTTACTGTTTTCATGTCAGAGGTATATTAGTAAGGTACTTAATTTATTGGGAAGAATTCCGATACCCGAAATAACTCTGTAATCCTGAAAACACACAATATTATTTTTGAATATACCCGTAGGCTGCTGGTATTGAGACTCTCTAATAAACGTGGGCATAGTACCTTTGAGAAGATTAAAAGGACTAAGAACCGTAAACAACAACTTCCCAATATGAAAGATACTTGCTTAATTAGCCTATCGATCATTTATAAATGTCAGGATAACCTGTCCACACTACTAAGTAAAGATTTCTGTAGGGTATTGTATTGTGTAATACAAGTCTAAAAGTTTTTAAGCATAGAATAAAGTTTATGCTATTTTTGTTTGAATTAACTTTTTGTCTTTTCGTCTGATGGTCCATTTTTGTTATTGGAATATTGATTTTATATCACTAGTTAGCTAGTAGTTAGCTTATAGCCCCTACCTCATCTCAGAGCTTTAAGTGAATACTTTGGGACGATTGTCATAACTTTTCTTTTGAATTTAAAATTATATGTACTGCAATCATAGAGATATAAATACTGGAGACGACAAGACGCCGTTTTTGTATGAAGCACTTTGAAGCATTTTGAAGCCAAATTGAACGTTTTTGTAGGAAGCGGTTGATGCCAGGTGGCAGTGAAATGCAATTAGTAGCCTAGTATTCAAATGTTTGGCGTTTTTAGTGTTCAAGACCGGAGTATAACATAAATGTGAGTAAGATGCTAATAGTAGCATAGTGTTTATTGCCGATCCTTTGCAAGGAATCATTCGGCTTCAAAACAGTCGCTGCTCGTCATCTCCAGTACATATATCTCTATGACTGCAATTGAAGCTGCCAGTTCAATAACCGGATAAAAACTTTCAAAAAAATGAACGAGAATTTTTTTAAATTAAAGATTTTTGGTTTCATTAGAACATATAATTACACAACTTTTTATTATCTAATATTATAAAAAGAACATTTCAAGTGAACACAAAAAATAAATGAAATTTTGGAGTGGTCTGCTTCTTGCACTGGGAGTTAAATTTTTTGTTGTTAAGCTAGTATAGTATTGATTAATCATAGTCATATTCAGAATCCGGCATTGCTTGTGTGCTCCGTTGTTTCAATAAAGTGTTATAAAAGTCAATATCTGATGATGGAACGTATTGCCTTGCTAAAGTCATAACATCTTTGTACTTTTTTGAGTTTATTTTTGCACCGGACCAATAGAGCGGGCAACTCCAAAACTGAAATAAATAATGATCGGATGAACATAGAAGTATAGTTATTGCACCAAAAGAAGCGGAAAATCGTTCTTTAATATTTGGTGTGAAAAATTCATTTTTGAAAAAATGTGGAGTTGTATGGTTATTGCACTGGCACCTTCAATTATTCTAAATTCAAAGAATGGAATTTTTCATGGTAAGCTACCATGGAAGCAAATTTGATTAAATGTTGGTTGTTTTAATCATTTAATCAAATTTGCTTCTATGGTAGCTTACCATGAAAAAATTCCATTCTTAAAATTAGCGAAAAAATAAAATTGCTGTTGGCGGGTTTCGAAGTCGCGCTCTCAGCGTTCAAATTCGTGATCGTAAATTTGATTTCGAGTGCGCTATATAGAAATTATGCTCAGCAATTCCACCAGCTGTAAGAGTGTTTCGAATAGTAGGCATGATACACCCTTTGACGAGTCTATGCCCTCCGATGACGAAACAGCTCCTTCGGACCTAGTCCAACACAATCTTATGAAACTGGCGTATCCAGTGAAGGTTTTCCAACTGTCATGTCCTCAAGGACAGCGATTAATCAACAGTCGGGGATTTCGTGTTGGGGTTTCACACCAGAAACCCTACTGACGCCGGAAAACAACCAACATTTAATCATATTCTAAATTCTTTAACAATTCTCTGACGGAATAAACCAAAAAATTCGAAACAGAAAGTTTTTTAAGTTTGCATTGCAATAAAGTCTTTCTTCATCCCAAGATACCTACATCCTTGCTTGTCGCCAGGAGTTATTACAATTTAAATTTCTTTCTCAATTGTCTCCTTTCGAATTTGAGTCTAAGGCCGGTTCAAAATCTTCAAGGTATGACTAATATGTATATATAACTTTTGCGTATAATAGTGGAGGTATTCCTCCACCTTTGGGTGTTACTGTCCATTCAAAAGATTGCTCTTCTAATTGCAAATGCAAACCTCTTAAAAATGTAGATCATACGAGGTATTTAGGGGTAATTTTTGACCAACATCTTAGGAGTGATGAACATATTGCCAGTATAGTAAAGCGTCTAAAAATATTACTTCCCGTATGTTTCACCGTAAGGTCATTCTTGATAAAAGCAGCAACAAGAATGTTCTATTTTGCTGTAATACATTCAGTGTTACAATATAGAATAATTGCTTGGGAAGGGGCTACAATAACTGCATTAAAACCATTAAACATTGCATGGTAACCTACACCGCATCTAAGCATTAAACACGTTTCGGACTTCTACCCATAAAATAATAAAGTTGCGCCCATATTGTTGGCAGATTTTTTTTATTTATTAACGTATTTTTTTTATCAATAGAATATTCCATAGAAGTAAAAGCGCACTCGATCACATTAAACCTAACAGATTTTCGGAATCAGTGAAAATTTGAACAATACCTCCAGCGGGTTTAATAGGGAAACATACTTTAATCGGTTTTTCCCCGACTATGTTTTAAGCCCATAGAAGTAAAAGTGAAATCCCAATATTCCTGAGAAATATATCAGAATTTATGAATATGTACACAACCACTTTACACCCCCTTAGAGGTTGGATATCGAAAAATTTGAAGAAAGTTTCCAGGCGCTTATACATAATAAATAGCCCGCAGAAGTAAAATTGCTTTGATAGCTCGACATATCTAAAATTTTTAACGAAATTCGTGAAAATGTGGATTCACGGACATTTTTTTACTCAACCTCTGAACGCCAATAAAATTCTGAACTTTTGTTTGCTTTAGTTACTCTAATAGCACATCTACATATACGTACTAAGTTTCAACTTTCTAGCATAAGCCGTTTCTGAGATATAAAAAAACACTTCTTACCCCCGTACCTTGCTACCCCTATGAACAATTTTAAAAAATTTTCTAGGATGTCTCTATAGTGCCTCTATATAATCCTAAATTTTTAGTTTTCTATTCATTACGGTTTTCGAGAAATAAAAATCAGAATTGTTTTCCTTTCTACCTCCTTTCACCATCACCCCCACCCCTAAAATGTTTCGCTACTAGAGGTATACCGACCACAACTCTTGCAAAATTTTCAAGACCATATCTGATACGGTTTCTGAGATATAAAAATGACATTTTTGGAGAAATTGCTATCACCCCACTTTCGTGTTCCACCTCCCCCCTCAAAAAGTTTACATTCAGTAGGCTCCTCTCGTGATCCCATGTACAGAAACTAAATTTTATCTTTGTGGTGTAATTGGTTCGGAAGATATTGCAATCCAAAGTTTTTCATCTACCAAAATTTTTTGTCTAAAATGCTCCTCTCTCATCCCCCCTTACACCCCCACCCCCCTTCCCGCCACAAAAGATACCAGTCGTAGGGGTTTACCTATCTACCCACCATAAAAATTATAACTTAATACCTCAACGGGTTTGGGAGCTACGCGCCTTCAAACGATTTTGCGTACGGCGGACGCCGCACGGCGGACAGACGGACATTTTTTTTTTTTTGCTTTTTTGGTGTTTACAAGTCCCAAAACGTTTAAATACAAAACTTCAGGGTAGCAAATTTTTTTAAAATTTCAGGTCGATCACAACACTTTATTATTAAAAAATAATAAAGTAAAAATGTTATCTTTGCCAGGAATTAAAGTTTTGTAGCAAACGAAACTGAAGAACCTGCAACCGAAACTACAATTTATCTATGGCCTAGCTTGTGTTGTAGATCCCGACGGAGTAAATAACATGGAGGCAAACTTGCCTATTATCGTATATTTTCTATCTTATATCTTTGGTCTTGCATCTTGTATCTTGTATCTTGTATCTTGTATCTTGTATCTTGTATCTTGTATCTTGTATCTTTTATCTTGTATCTTGTATATTGTATCTTGTATCTTGTATCTTGTATCTTGTATCTTTTATCTTGTATCTTGTATCTTGTATCTTGTATCTTGTATCTTGTATCTTGTATCTTGTATCTTGTATCTTGTATCTTGTATCTTTTATCTTGTATCTTGTATCTTGTATCTTGCATCTTGCATCTTTTATCTTGTATCTTGTATCTTGTATCTTGTATCTTGTATCTTGTATCTTGTATCTTGTATCTTGTATCTTTTATCTTTTATCTTTTATCTTGTATCTTGTATCTTGCATCTTGTATCTTGTATCTTGTATCTTGTATCTTTTATCTTGTATCTTGTATCTTGTATCTTGTATCTTGTATCTTGTATCTTGTATCTTGTATCTTGTATCTTGTATCTTGTATCTTGTATCTTTTATCTTGTATCTTGTATCTTGTATCTTGTATCTTGTATCTTGTATCTTGTATCTTGTATCTTGTATCTTGTATCTTGTATCTTGTATCTTGTATCTTTTATCTTGTATCTTGTATCTTGTATCTTGTATCTTGTATCTTGTATCTTGTATCTTGTATCTTGTATCTTGTATCTTGTATCTTGTATCTTGTATCTTGTATCTTGTATCTTGTATCTTGTATCTTGTATCTTGTATCTTGTATCTTTTATCTTTTATCTTGTATCTTGTATCTTGTATCTTGTATCTTGTATCTTGTATCTTGTATCTTGTATTTTGTATCTTGTATCTTGTATCTTGTATCTTGTATCTTGTATCTTGTATCTTTTATCTTTTATCTTTTATCTTGTATCTTGTATCTTGCATCTTGTATCTTGTATGATGTCGTGGCTATCTTGCATCTTGTATCTTGAATCTTGAATGTTATACCATGTAGTGGGTATCTTGTATCTTATAGTGGGTATCTTGTAGTAGGTATCTTGAATCTTTTATATTGAAAACAGGTCCAATTCTTGCTATGGGACAGAATCCGAGCAAATATTAATCGTGATAGCGCACAACAGACAAAATTTTCTATTTAATTTCTACAATTACACAATTGAAAAGTGTTCTCCATTAATATCAACACAAACTTAAAGGAAAGCTCAGATATTATCAGTGATGAAAAGGGTTCAATAATTCTCTCCTTTAAGATCGTAATTAGCAAGTAATTAATTTTTGTCTACTTAAGGTTGCGTGTGAATACTTTCCGATGATGTAACTTTTCAAATAGCCTTTCAGCACACAGTACACCAATTTCAATAGAGATGTAAAACCTTTTGCTTGCGTTGACCTTAAGTGTGAAAGCCAATTCGGAAAGGTCAACTAAGCGAGTTGTTGTCGACGTAACATAAAAGAAACAACTAATAAAACCTTCTTTGGATATATACACCCTGTCACCATTAAAAGGGCTACTTCTGAGTGGACTCTGTAATAAACTAAACAAGTTATAGCACCCAAATAATTTGACAGAATAAGATTATCACGAAGAGGTCTTCTCATGACCATAGAAAATAGGATCAAAGCCACACCCAACTAGCTGGAAACGGGGGCAAAAATACACTGCGTAATAAAAATAAAGTCTAAGCTAAGATTTATGATAGAAAGAGTTAGTTTCGTCCTTATCTGATGTCATAAACCATTTTTTCCGTTTTTTTTTTCTCTTCCTGCGTCCCGAGTCAAAGAAAATTATTTTTGCCCCGTATATGTATGCATGTCCGAGTCGAAAAGGAAACCCAACCCAAGCTTTTGACAATTTTTCGGCGTTTATTACCTTTTTTTCGGTTTATGGCCACCCTCATCATCCCGTCGCCCCCAAAAACCTATACGTAACTTGTCCTGGTATTTTTCTATACTCATCCCTTTCATTTGGTCTTCGAGCTCAGCATAATTCCGAACTCCTTGTTACAGTACTGTATTAAAATTGAGCAGTGTTAGCACTGTGTATACGGCCCAGATGGGAGCCACATTCATACGGCTGCCAGTCTATGTGCAGTTTTGCTAGCAAGCCTGGTTCCATATTTGAACGAAAAGCGGTCCAAGCTCACAACGTTTTCATATTGACTACTAAATGAAAATTATTGGGCTATAAATTAGATGGAAAATCCCCTTCTGGAAGCCTGTTTTCCTTTATGACATCGCACATGATGGTAAAGAAAATAATTAAGGGACATACGAAGGATATTGTTGGAGAGCAGGTTGGCTGGGTGTAAAAGTAACCATCAATAATGTGAGCGTTTTGCTCCTAAGTAGTGCTAAAGGATATGCACAAGTTTGATGATGATTTTATTGAAATGATTATTATGATTGGCTAATTAGGTTAATGAGTTGCCCATTAATCAATTAGTCTGTACGCTGGATTCAAACTATTGAATTTCGTTATTAACTTACCTGCCCAATTCGGTGAATTTCATAAAATTGTGCCGATGCGGCTCTTTGATTTTTAGCTCACGCAAGGTATATTCAGGACATCGCGAGAACGATGTGATAAATACGGTAATAAGGAGATAGCGTTCAACACGAATCAAGTTAAAAATTAAAAACTAGCATGTGTATTAATTGAATTAAATGATTTTAGTAAAGTGATGTAATATTCAATGAAATTGTATGGTTTAACCTTTCAAAATAAAGTGGAGCTATGGTTGGAAATTGTGAACTGAGCGCCCCATCGATCCACTTATTTCTCATGGATTCACCGCTGTATATACAGGTAATAACACAAACTCCGTCTAGGCACAATACAATGAGTTAGAGTTATGCACCCTGGAGCGCATTTAAGGTAGCAGTTTCAGGGGTCAGACCCAAAATTATCCAAATTAAAATTTGGACTGTGGCGAGAAAAATAGAGTAGAGTTCAATGCCTTCAAAACGCAGTCCTGTCATCTATCCCTTAAACGAGATTTTCCGACGTCGCTCTCAAATATATCCGTAAGTATTTGACTTCAAATTACTGGGCGTAAAAATCAACAACCACTTAAATTGGAGACAACACATCTTTGATGTCGCAATTGATGCTTCCGAACGCCTTGGTATTCTACTGAAGTGTAAGAAATTCTTTTCAGCGTCTGAATTAGCAACAATCTGCAAGGCATATATCAGACCGCGTCTTGAGTACAATTCGCATATCTGGGCCGTAGCGCCAAAATCCCATTTAGCCTTGCTCAATCGTGTTCAGATACATGCTTTCAGACTAATTGGAGACGAAGCCGTTTCAGTTTCTGTAGACTCCCTAGAGCATCGCCAAAATGTCGGAGTACTCTTTATTTACTATCGATATTTTCATGGTAAATGTAATAAGGAACCAAAAGATCTTATACCTCCACTCTTAGTCGCCCTCCGTAACATTCGCCAAACTTCACGCGCACCCGAGTATACTGTTCAGCCCCTTTCGTGGAGAACAGTGAAATTTAGGCAGTCTTTTATGCCCCGAACATCAGTAATGTGGAACGCATTGCCGGCCGATCTGTTCCCTGATAAGTATAACCTTCAAAAACAACGTTCACCGACACTTCAGACGCTTCCTTCCCATTCCACCGCCCCGACCACACCATTTTTTCCCTAGTGCAATCTCATTAAAGGACGACCCCCTAATTTATTACGACGTCCGTAAAAAAAAAACTTGAACTCAGGAACAGATTTTAATTTTGGCCAAAAAACCAGGGTTTCAGCCCATAGTGCACTGGTACCACAATAAAGGAAGCCCCTCCGAAATGTTTTTCAGTGTGCGCCACTGTACATACAGTGACTCTAGGCCCGTTCAATTCACTTCTTAGGGAAATATGGAGACCCTCATCTATAGATCCACAAAATTATCAAATTTTTTGTGACATGTTAGATTTAGATTTGGAAATAGGGGTTGGTATGGTTACCCTCTGTCACTGCAGCCTCAGTTGGGCTTATTGTGACGTCCCCCCGGTTTGATTATGATTCCTCTTCGATCCCTGCGCTTTCAATGAAGCCTAGTATTTTGCGAAGAGGAATGGTCAGGAATTCCGATGGGTCCATGAAACCCTGACCGAAGTGACGAAGTCTTTTGCGAGTTAAACCCTCACATTCACAGAGGATATGCTCTGGTGTTTCGTCTTCGTCATTGCATATTCCGCAAATTTTAGTCTCAGAGAGACCAATCCTATTGAGATGCTTCCTCATGTGACAATGTCCAGTCAGAGCTCCCACTAAGGTTCGGGTCTGATATCTGCTTAATTTTAGATAATCAGATGTTCTTTTTTCCGAGTGTTTTGGCATAAAAAGCTTTGAGTGCCTGTTGCCCGGTACCAAGTCCCAGTGAATGGCACTTTGCGATTTTTGCCACATTCGGATGTTCATTCTGGCTGTGCTTAATGGTATCCCACAGAATGGATATGGTCCCATGAAGTCAGCTTCTGAACCTTTCCTGGCCATTAAGTCGGCCATTTCATTACCTACATAGCCGCTGTGTCCCGGAATCCAAATGAGACTAACTCTGTTCTTATTTCCGAGTTCAATTAGGCATTGGAGGCAATTCCAAACAAGTTTGGAGTAGATTTGAACGGACTGATGTGCCATTATTGCTGCCTTGCTGTCCGAGAGAATATATATTTGTTGGTTTTTGTAGCCCCGTCTGATTGTGACATGTTGGATGATGTAACGATTTGCTGGTCCGCTAGTATGTACTGTTGGATAATCGTCATTATTCGAAATTTTGTACGAAATTTTGTACTCCATCTACCGGAAGAGATTGTCATTTCTTCACCAAAATGGAGAATAACTTTCATATGTGTTCGTTGACTACGTCGTCATTGGACAACATCAGTCCCACGAACGGCCACTGAACCGACTGAGCAGCTAGCATAAAAGCACGTGCTAGCTAGTCGGACGGGGATGGTCGGGTCGGTGGTTTTCGAGAGATCGTCCTGGCTGGATGACGCCGCCGATTCTCTCGCTAAATTTTCTATGGCGTTACCGTCTGTTGCCCGATGTGTTTTTTGTGCCGCCGCTCGGTTACAGCTGCTCGCGCACAGGGTGGCAATGAACAACAGTCTGAAAAGTCTCTCCAGCATACGCTTTAAATGACTGACTTAATAGACTCTCTAAGGGTTAGAGCACACTACGGACCTTACATTCAGTCAAGTATAGATTAACATGTTATTCTTTTTTGCATAAAAGTGCAATATTTTTGGAATCATAATTTTTTCTTATTTATGAAACTTATGCAATGGAAGTGTATGCAACTTTTGTAGGTGACATTTTTATAAAGGGGTTTTCTGAGAGAAACAACATTGATCATGGAATTTTTAGGGTTGAAGTAGCAAAAAATCTGCCAACAGTCTGGGCGCAACTTTATTATTTTATGGGTAGAAGTCCGAAACGTGTTTAATGATGAGATACGGTGTTGGGTATTATGCGACTGACAACCGAAAAAATAACGTTCCAAATAGCCTCCTGGTTATTTTTTAGGTTGTCAGTCGCATAGTACCCAGCACCGTATCTCATCATTAAACACGTTTCGGACTTCTACCCATAAAATAATAAAGTTGCGCCCAGACTGTTGGCAGATTTTTTTTATTTATTTACGTATTTTTTTTTATCAATAGAATAATTCTTAGTAGTAAAAGCGAATTCGATCACATTAAACCTAAGAGATTTTCGGAATCAGTAAAATCTTTAACAATACCCCCAGGGGGTTTAATTGAGAAACATACTTAAATCGGCTTTTCCCCAACTACGTTTAAAGCTTATAGAAGTAAAAGTGAACTCCAAATCTCAATATACCTTAGGAATATATCAGAATTCGTGAATATGTACACAACCACTTTACACCCCCTTAAAGGTTGGATATCGAAAAATTTTGAAGACCGTTACTAGGCGCTTATATAAATAGCCCGCAGAAGTAAAATTGCTTTGATAGCTCCACATGTCTAAAAGTTTTAACGAAATTTGTGAAAATGTGGATTCACGGACATTTTTTTTACTCAACCTCTGAACGCCAAAAAAAATCTGAACTTTTTTTTTGCTTTAATTACTCTAATAGTACATCTACATATACGTACTAAGTTTCAATTTTCTAGCATAAGCCGTTTCTGAGATATAAAAAACCACTCCTCTCCCCCGTACCTTGATACCCCTATCAAAAATTTTATTTTTTTAGGATGTCTCCATAGTGGCTCTATATAATCCTTAATTTTTAGCTTTCTATTCATTATGGTTTTTGAGAAATAAAAATCAGAATGTTTTCCTTTCTACCGCCTTTCACCATCACCCCCAACACCCACACCACCAAAATTTTTTTTCCTACTAGAAGTTTACCCACCCCAACTTCTGTAAAATTTTCAAGATCATATCTCATACGGTTTCTGAGATATAAAAATTAAATTTTTTGAGAAATTGCTATCCCCCCACTTTCGTGCTCCACCTCCCCCTTCAAAAAATTTAGTTTTGGTAGACTTCTCTTGTGATCCCATATACAGAAACTAAATTTTATCTTCCTGGTGTAATTGGTTCGGAAGATATTATAATCAAAAGTTTTTCACCCCCCACCCCCACATCCCACCACCCCTTTTAAAAATTTTAGCCCTTGTCTAATCTGGAAGTATCCCTAAGGACAACAACAAAGTTCCAATCTTCTGACATCAATTGTTCAGGAGATATCGATTTTAGAATGTTTCAATCCCGGCTTTCATGCGTTAAAGACTCATTGTTTTCCCCCCCACTTCCACACCCCTTAACCAATATCGACAATTTTTTTTCGATTGAGTCTATTATCATAGTACTACATAAGTTCCAAGTTTCAGCCTCCTAGCATAAGTGGTTCCTGAAATCTAGAAACCAAAATTTTTCGTCTAAAACGCTCCCCTCTCCTCTCCCCTTGTACACCCACCCCTCAAAAATATACCAGTCGTAGGGGTTCACCCAATCTACCCACCATAAAAATTTCAATTTAATATCTCAACGGGCTTGGGAGCTACGCGCCTTCAAACGATTTTGCGTACGGCGGACGGCGTACGGCGGACAGACGGACATTTTTATACTCTAGATGAAATCATATAGAGTATTATAAGTTTAATCCAGCCCAAAAGTTTGTAACGCATAGAACCAAGCCTCGGACGAAAAAAAGTTATATGTTATTTTTTGTTTATTTGTGCCCAAAAACCTCAAATCCGCCTGACGTCCGTCCGTCCGTCCGTCCGTCCGTCTGTCCGTGAACACGATAACTCAAGAACGCCTTCACCTAGGATCTTGAAATTTTGAATCTGGATGTTTGGTTGAATTTGTAAGGCTAAGTTCGTTAACGGGCATAATTGTCCTACTCCTTCGGGTAGCTGCCATACAAAATGTCCTTAAAACACGTGTTCAAGAATATTGACCAATAACTTCGTAACGCCTAAAGCTACGACTTTGAAATTTTGTATGTATTACTTTTTTAATAGTTGGAGCTAAATATATGATCATGAAGAAAATCCTGTTAGTCCTTCGTGTAGCTGCCATACAAATATCCTGTCAAAATGTATTCACTTAATTTACGAAACTCACTATAACTCAAGTAATCTTTTAGCTACAAATTCGGAATTTTGTACAAGTTAGTTTTGAGTGAAAAGGAAGTTTGAGTTTACTAATCAGCGAAATCCTTTTACTCCTTCGGGTAGCTGCCATACAAAATGTCCTTAAAACACGTGTTCAAGAATATTACCGATAACTTCAGGAGGGTTTAAGCTACGTCTTTGAAATTATGTATGTGTTATTTTTCCAATAGTTGGAGCTTAATGTATGATTATGAAAAAAATCCTGTTGGTCCTTCGTGTAGCTGCCATACAAATATCCTGTCAAATAGTCTTCACTTAATTTACGGAACTCACTATAGCTCAAGTATTCTTTTAGCTATGAATTGGAAATTTTGTACAAATTAGTTTTGAGTAAAAACGAAGTTTGAGTTTAATAATCAGCGAAATCCTTTTACTCCTTCTGGTAGCTGCCATACAAAATATCCTTAAGACACGTGTTCAACAATATTTTTCGATAACTTTTGAACGCTTCAAGCTACGAATTTCAAATTTTGTACAAGTTCATTTTAAAATGGTTCCAAGGAAGGGGATAAATATGTAAGAAATCGAGTGAGTCCTTCCTGCACCTCCCATGTGAAAGTCCTTCAAAAATGACATTTTTTTCGATGACTTACCCAGTTCAAGATATGAAACTAAACACTGAAAATTGTCTTTTAGTTTTGAGTAGCAATCTAATGGCAGTCCTTAATAAAGGACATACAACATGCACACACGTAATTCTACTTTATCCCCAACTACAATATAAATCAGAGTTCAGTATTCATCTAGAGTATTATACGATTGGCTTGCAGCCGATCGTGACTGCAGTATGTTTATAATGGGGTTTTCTGAGAGAAAAAATATTGATCACGGAATTTTTAGGGTTGAAGTAGCAAAAATTTGTGGTTTGAAGTAAATATTTCAAGATCGAGTGCAGTTACAATTTGGACTGGTGCATTAAATAGAAGGTAATTCAATTCTCTAAAAAAACAAGCTAGAATACTTTGAATTGTGCTTATTAGTTTTCAAGATACGAGTATAACGTTTTAAGTGCCTGAGGGTACAGGTCCCGGATATTGAAAATTGACCGTCTCTGTAGAACAATTTTTTTCTCAAAATATATTAAGGACTAACCCCTTACAAGGTGGCATGGAGTACCGGATACCCTGTATATTTTTGGCCGTTTAATATTTCGAAAACTTCAAAAGGAATTTATTCTCCAAAGTTTTCTGTTGTTAACTAGCCGTATCTGTTGACAATTTGTCTTGCAATCAAATTTCAAAATCTTACCTAGCAATCAAAAACAGTGAAATCCTTCACCTTTTTCTTTCAGACTATACCAGCAGATCGATTTAGAACAAGGCCTTCCACCAGAATCCTACACTGATTCAACTCTACTCTTCCTACACAGGTTAATCTCTTTCCAAAAACTCATCTATCATTAATTTTCTAATCACCTTGATAATAAAAAGAGGCGTGTTCTTGTTTCTTGTAATTATAAACCACTATAAGAATATCAAATCCCCTAAAACAAGTTAAGTATCATCAAAGCTCATTATCAAAAACAGAAAAAAAAAACAAATTAACTTCAGAACATCGCTTATTCTAGCTATCGTTATACGCTAACAACGCCGCAATTTCCTTGCTATAAGAATATGCTAATAAAGTGGTAATTGAGTGGTGTACCGCAATTTGAAGTTGCTCAGATTACGTCCTCATACGTGCTCCGGATCAACTTTCAACATCAGATTACTCGAGATTGAACTTTTTCTTTCGCACCCCTCCTTCAGGAATACTTTCGTATCCAGAGTAATGCCCGGATGATCCGAAACGATGATGGATTGGATTTAACGGGGTCCCGGCCAACATCAGTCAGGTCTCATGGCTTACCTCTGGTATTTCTTGATCCTGTCTCAAGGAGGCCGTATCTACGTACACAACGTACTTATACTTAACACTTTACACTCACGAAATTTGCATTTAAACTACTAAATTTCAACTTTATACTGTCGAGCAGAACGTTGAAGTTTCTGCATACGAACGGCAATTAGAGTACAACAGGGTCTGCCATATGTTGGTGGAGGAGGGTGGGTGCTTTTCTTACAGCATCCCCATTTTTCTTTGAATACTTGAAGTCCTTTTCGGATGCATGGAAGCTGTCTAGGGCTCCAACTCCTCTTCACAGCATTAATCGGATCGGAATCCTTAACTAAATTCCATCAAGCACACGTACTAGTTGGAATATAATCGTTAGGATTCTCGGCATGTCTGGAACACTTGCCAAAAAATGAATTTCAAATAAAAACCGTGTAGACAGAACGTATATGGCCAACGTCAGTTGGCTGTCTAATGACAATACAACAACTTTAATGGTATGGAAAAGTTGCCTCCGAAGTCAAACAGCAATAAAATTTTCGAAACACATATGCACACGGCTAAAGTGAAAAAGGACTTTTCCATTGCTACCGTTTGTTTAGCGTTGAACGCTGCACTAGACAACCCTTGCGAAATAAGTCTGTGATTTAAATTGCTGACGACAGGATATATCCACATTGTGATAAGAACGTTACACATCCCCGGCACGAACATCGGCCCGAAAACACAAAAAAAAGGATATTCAAATTTTCTCCGTAAGCAATCATCCCTTTGCCGGAGAATGGAACCTTTTAAAATGTGAATGGAGGTGGAGGTGATAAATCATCTTATTCCATTTATAGAATTTTTTTTTCACTCGCTCGTCTTCTTCTCGGTTTTTTGGGGGTTTAGTTGCGAGTTGGTTTTTTTTCTAAAAAAAAAAATTATATCACTTGGAACTTTCATTTTTCCCGATTTTTCTTTCAGTATGTTGACATGAAAAAAGAAAAACAGGAAATAAGGGTAAGGGAAATTTCGTCATCCAAGTAATTGCTTTCCGGAGTAATTTGCATCTGTGCCGCCGTGTTCAGAGGTTTACCGGATGGTAAACGTGGTTTTAAATTATTTTATGCATTGCAAATTTGACGTGATTAGAAATTTAGTAGGAAGGACACATGCTTGAACATTACTTCCATTTGAAAGCTACGTCTGTACAGTGAAGTTCACTTTATTATTTTATTTTTGTTATATGTACTCGTATATTCTTAACATTAATTTTTAATTCTCATTTATCATATCTACCCTAATCGATTCTTTAACGATTGTATTGAAAGCCGTTTGAAATGAAAACAATTCGATCTCTCATCAGACCTAAGGGATATGTCGGAATTCGTGAAAGCGTAGACAATAATTTTACATACTCTTAGGAGTTGAATATTGCAAAATCCTTAAATTAATTTTTAGATAATTATATATGAAGCTCTTAGAAATGAAAGCGAATTCGATCTCATTAAACCCAAAAGATATGACGGAATTCGTGTAAACTTTAACAATACCGTACACCCACTAGGGGTTGAATATCGAAAAATGCTTAAATTCGTATTTTCCCAATCTTTAATGCCTTTAGAAGTAAAAACGAATTCGATATCTCGTTAGACCTAAGAAATGTATCGGAATTCGTGAAAATATACACAACCGCTTTACGTCCCCTTTGGAGTTGGATATCGAAAAATTTGGAGAAACGTTTGAGGTGCTTATGTAAAGAGCCCGCAGAGGTAAATTTAATTTGATAGATCAATATACCTAAAAGATATAATGAAATTCGTGAAAATGTGTAAGAATTTCTTTTCACAGACACTTTCTTTATTTTTTTTTTGCTTTAATTACTTCTGTTGTATATGTTCATATACGTACTACATTTCAACTTTATAAAATAAGCCACTTCTGAGATACAATAAAACACCCCCCATCCTAACTCAACACGCACCTTGCTACCGCTACCCCTATCAAAATATTTATTTTTCTAGGGTGTCTATAGTCATCAATTCTTAGTTTTCTACTCTTTGCAGTTTTCGAGAAATAAAAAACAGATTTTTTTTGACACCTCCTTCCCCTCTCTCCTCTTATAACCCGACCAGCAAAACGTTTTCCTCTGCTAGAGGTCTTCTGGGCCTAACTTCTGTAAAATTGAAAAGGTCATATCTGATACGGTTCTTGAGATATAAAACTAAATTTTTTTGAAAAAGTTATATTCCCCACTTCCGTACTCCACCTCCCTCACATTCAGTTGACTCGACTTGTTGTCCAATATGCACAATATGTACAATCTATTCGGAAGATATCGCAATCCAAAGTTTTTCACTCCACACCAAACTCTTCACTTCAAAATTTCAATCCTTGTCTAGACTATACGAACCTTAAGACTACCATAAAGCTTCAACCTTTTGGCATTAACCGTTCAGGTAATGCGGATTTAAGAATGTTTCAATCCCAGCTTTCAAGCGTTTCGGACGCATTGCTTTTCCCTCCACTTCCACACTCCCATCAGCTATGGGTCCACCGCCATAGATCTACATAAGTTGGGTTCACTACCATAATTTTAAATAAGTTCCATGTTAGCAATACCAAATCCACGCTCACCCACCACCTCCCCTCAAACCCTCACGCCATTACCTCTCGAAGGGGTTCTCCAAAAAATTTAAAAATTTTGCCTCAACGAGTGTGTGAGCTAGGAGCATTCAAACACTTTTGCGTTTGTGGACACTTTTTGTGCCTTTTTTGGGCTTACTAGTCCTACAACATGTAATGACAAGATTTTACATTAGTAAATTTTTAGAAAATTTCAGATCGATCACAATACTTTATTATAAAAAAAATAATAAAGTACAATTGATATCTCATCTGACCTAAGAGATATGGCAGAATTCGTACAAACGTACAGAATCACTTTACACCTCCTTCCATTTTAAAGGTGTTGAATCTGGAATCAATATTTGAGCCGTTATATTTGAAAGTGGTATAAGTCCATTTTTTTATACATTGAGATATTTAAGATTTTACGTTTGAAATAATTTAGAAATATTGGTAAACGTTAATATAATTCTGGTGACGTTTTAACACAATAAACCTGTTAAATTTTATTATGCAATAATAATTATTAAAATTGTTAAAGAAAATAAACGATTTTTTAGCTCCAAATGAACTTTTACCACTTTCAAAAATAACATATTGTTACATGTAAACCTGACAACCGCACAACCGTGCAACTCGATCGTTTCACATAATGAAAACAACAACAACCGAATACCTAGTTGTAAAATAACCCAATCAGAAACCTAGCTGAAGTAAATAAGGCGAAACAACACGATTGTATCTCTCTTCTTATCGAATGCTCTCCAATGTACTAGAACCCTTTACATACACCACCGAACGAAGATCAAAATCGAAAGCTCTAAAGCTTTCGAGAAACATCCACAGTACCGAGCGAACATTCAAGTACATCCTAGACTGCAACCGGCTACTATAAAAGCAGGTGAAGCTATCAGCGAGAACATAGTAATTTTTATTACGTCGACTGTGACAGCCAGCGCGTATACGCGACCGTGTTGGTAGAGAACGAAAGTGATCGAGTCAAGCGATATATGGTATAAGCGGGCGGTATTGCCATACAGTGCGAATTATTGTGCGAATAGAATTGAAGTGCGAATAATAAATACTCACTTATTTTGATTTTAACCGAATTGTCTTTTACTTGAAATCCCGGCGAACCCCTAGCTCGCAACAATATTATAAGAAATAAAAACAAGAGGAAATTTAAGTACATATTTTTATTGATATTGACTTTATTAAAATGGATTTTTTAATGTAAAAAATAATAATTAAAATGAAGATATATAAATTCACGAAAAATCAAGTTTATTAAGAATTAATTTCAGTTATATTAGAAAAGAAAATATAAAAAAACAACTGTAATATGTAATTACTTCGTTAAGATAACTAAAAATAAAAAAAAATGTATTTTAAATTTATTTCTCCTTTACTCAAGTATTTTCTGTCTGGATTGTAAGAACGCGTGCAATGGCTTTCATAGTGTGGAAAACTTTGTATGTGATTTTTTAAGGCAGCCACTAGTTCTTCATCATTCTTTCTGCAAGATCCTTTAATTTTTTGTATTTTGTTTCTCAAAATCCTCCATTTTCCAAAAAAAAATTAAAGAGGGATATCCGATCTTCCTCTGTAACACGATTTTTGCACACTTTCACACATTTACAATCCTTATTTTTGAATTTCTTTGCAGGAATAATATTTTCAGTTTTTGTATAATATTATTCGCCTATATTTCTTTTGACTTTCCTAGTCTTCTGATCATTATTTTCATGATGTGATTGAAAATTAGTAACGTCGTCTTCGTCAGTGCTTGAATCTGTCACTTGTAAAATTCTAATCCTCTTCTTAGTTTGGAACAATCTTGAATTAATATTGGTGAAAACGCTATCATCATCTGAATCAAAATGTCGTATATTGCTGATATTCATGGGTCTTATTTCTATAAAAAAAACTCCAATATTACTTTTACTTACCAACATCACTATCAGACAAAATTGAGATATTGTCGACTTTTTGATAGTTATGTGAACTCATTGAAATAACTGTATAAAATATTATAATATATATCTAAAACTTTGATTCTGTGTTTTAATAACAATATTATATTAATAGTCACGCTGCAATCAATTATTACAAGGAACACCAAATAGTCAAACTTGCGAAATAATGCTAAACAAAATCAGTGAAATTACTTCTCACTACACTATAATATCGTAATCTTATATACGGTTCTGTTTTTAAGACACTTAGCTAATATCTGCTAAAGGGCAATGCGCACTGAAGTCAATTAATTATCAATCAAAATCAATAATCAATAATAATTGCAATTTGAAAGTTTAGAACAACTATCATTATTAAAATGGACTTATTCCACTTTCAAAAAAAATATATTTGCCATAACATTTTATAGCTAAAATTCACTTGATTACTTTATCAAGAAATCATGCTTCATTGAATGTTTGATTATAAATATGAAAAGAGGATATCTATATCTTACTAAAATTACCATTAACTAATTTTTTTCCAAAAGTGGACTTATACCACTTTCAAAAAAAAAACGGCCCATTTATCGATTACATAGACACCCTGTTTAAAGTTAAAACAAAGTCAATTTATAGTTAGACCTAAATGATTTGTCGGAATTCGTGAAAACGTGCACAACCACCTTACAACGCTTGTAGTTTAATACAGAAAAATGCTGAAATCTCTTTGAGGAAATTACATATAAAACCATGAGAACTGAAACGAACTCGATAAAAATTATACCTGAGAAATATGTCAAAGTTCGTCAAACCGGACCCAATTTCTTTACATCATTTTAGGAAAACTGGAAAAAAATTTTTATGAACACCACACAAAAATATTTACTTAATATTTCGATAGACCTAAGAGATTTCATAGATAATTATTTTTTCTCAATTCAGACTTCCATTGAGGTCAATGGAAATATAAGTTTTTTTCATTAAATAGCTTTTTTGCAACATTTACATATACGATCTAACTTTCAACACTCTACCATAAGACTTCACCAAAAAACATTCCATAATAATAAAAGTTTGCTACTTTAATCAATTTTTTTTAATTTTTCTACGCAGCCCCTATAGTGGCCTATACAGACGTCAATTCTTATCTAATAGAATTTTTTTCTGCTTTCCACTGTTTAACCCTACTACGCTACTGCCCCCTTCCCCTTGAAATTTTTCATTTAGCGTACCCCTTATACTATTATCTACACAAATCAAATTTCATATATCTGATGTAATTGGTTTAGAACATATTAAAGTTCAAAGTGTTTTACCCCCGTACACGCCACCTACCTTCTAAAAAAATATTCACGAATTCCGATACATTTCTTAGGTCTTATGAGATTAGAATTCCCTTTCACGTCTAAGTGCTGGTTCACAGTCGAAGTTTAAACCAAAAATTTAGTTTAAACTAAGGAACTTATTCGTTTGGTTTAAACTTCGATTGTGAAACCGGCCCTTAAGGTTTTAAATATAACCAGAGAAAAAAAATAATTTAAGTATTTTTCGATACTAAACCACCTTGTGTGAGGGGAGGGTTTAACGTATTGTTCAAGTTTTCACGAATTTCGATATTCGTTTAGGTCTACTGGAATCTTTTACTTACTTCTATTGAATCATTTACTGAAAAGAAATACGTAAATAATTAAAAAAAAAATCTGCCAACAGTCTGGGCGCAACTTTAATATTTTATGGGTATAAGTCCGGAACGTGTTTAATGCTGAAATGCAGTGTAAGTTACTATGCGACTGACAACGTAAAGAATAACCAGGAGGTCATTTAGAACGATATTTTTAATTCCTGCAAAATCCAAAATTTTTCTTTTAAGTAACACACCTTCTCGTCATACCTTCACCACCAAAAATCTGACACTTTAAATTGCTCCGCAAAATTCTCTAAACTTGAAAATTTGAATTTCATAGTTTCAAGGACTAAGGAGCTACGACAATTCAAACGCGTTAGTGTACTTTTTTCTGGTTTTTTAAGCTCTAACACGTGGAAAAACAACATTTTCACGGAAGAGTTTTTTTTATACTCTAGATGAAATCATATAGAGTATTATAAGTTTAATCCAGCCCAAAAGTTTGTAACGCATAGAACCAAGCCTCGGACGAAAAAAAGTTATATATTATTTTTTGTTTATTTGTGGCCAAAAACCTCAAATCCGCCTGACGTCCGTCCGTCCGTCCGTCCGTCCGTCCGTCCGTCCGTCTGTCCGTGAACACGATAACTCAAGAACGCCTTCACCTAGGATCTTGAAATTTTGAATCTGGGTGTTTGGTTGAATTTGTAAGGCTAAGTTCGTTAACGGGCAAAATCGTCCTACTCCTTCGGGTAGCTGCCATACAAAATGTCCTTAAAACACGTGTTCAAGAATATTGGTCGATAACTTCAGAAGGGTTTAAGCTACGACTTTGAAATTTTGTATGTATTACTTTTTTAAGAAGAAAATCCTGTTAGTCCTTCGTGTAGCTGCCATACAAATATCCTGTCAAAATGTATTCACTTAATTTACGAAACTCACTATAACTCAAGTAATCTTTTAGCTACGAATTCGGAATTTTGTACAAGTTAGTTTTGAGTGAAAAGAAAGTTTGAGTTTACTAATCAGCGAAATCCTTTTTCTCCTTCTGGTAGCTGCCATACAAAATGTCCTTAAAACACGTGTTTAAGAATATTGGTCGATAACTTCAGAAGGGTTTAAGCGACGACATTGAAATTTGGTACGTGTTATTTTTCCAATAGTTGGAGCTAAATATATGATTATGAAGAAAATCCTGTTGGTCCTTCGTGTAGCTGCCATACAAATATCCTGTCAAAATGTATTCACTTAATTTACGAAACTCACTATAACTTAAGTAATCTTTTAGCTACGAATACGGAATTTTGTACAAGTTAGTTTTGAGTGAAAAGGAAGTTCGAGTTAACTAATCAGCGAAATTCTTTTACTCCTTGTGGTAGCTGCCATACAAAATGTCCTTAAAATACTTGTTGAAGAATATTTTTCGATAACTTTTGAACGCTTCAAGCTACGAATTTGAAATTTTGTACACATTAATTTTTGAATGGTTCCAAGGAAAAGGATAAATATGTAAGAAATCGAGTGAGTCCTTCCTGCACCTCCCATGTGAAAGTCCTTCAAAAAGGAAATTTTTTTTCGATGACTTACCCAGTTCAAGGTATGAAGTTAAACACTGAATATTGTCTTTTAGTTTTGAGTAGCAATCTAATGGCAGTCCTTAATAAAGGACATACAACATGCACACACGTAATTCTACTTTATCCCCAACTACAATTTAAATCGGCGTTCAGTATTCATCTAGAGTATTATACGATTGGCTTGCAGCCGATCGTGCCTGCAGTATGTTTTAATTTAAGGTATTATTACATAATATTATTTTCTATTGCTTATTATTATGAAATAAAATTGATTCAGTTGTCGCAACTTTATCAATTCCGAATAAGCTGCTTTCATTGGATTAGTGGAGTCATGTGAATAACAAAGCTTATAACTGATAATTCGCCAATTATATTAGTTATTTCGATCAACGCACAATATTTTCACTAATTAAACACAAAAAGCATTTAAACGAATTACAAATAAATTGTTCTCCTAAACTGGGTACTGGCTACAAAAAAAAAACGTTTTCATAAATCGAAAATCAAATTCTACGAAAAGTAGGCAAACAATTGTCGTATGGAGCACGTTTTGCAGATTAAAACTCAACTCCAATTATTTTTGTCATAAATCAGCAAAAAAAAGTTTCAATTGCCTTTGAAACTCTTGATTCCAGAACGACCTTTAAAGTCCGAAATAAAGTTATCATTTTTGTTTTATGAAAACATTTCACCTGTAAATGTCGACGATTTTCCGAAAACAATAACAGAAAAGCTTAAAGAATTTTACAAAAAGTATTGTATATTTTTCATTATGTGAGGGAGTGAGGTTCTTTTTCATTTCTGCATTTTTTTTTTCATATTTTAAGCCCTCCCCGCCGGCGATACTTAGTAAGTCTTTAATGACCCCCTCTATTCATATCACATTTTTTTTTTTAATTTCCGAAGTAACTTGGGATACTTGCAGACCATAATCGTCGTTATGGTAATACCTATTAAAGTATTTTTCAAATATGCAAACAGGTAACTAAGTGAAAAGTATAATCCATGACATATTACAAAAACTCGTATAACATGCTGTCCTTGTAATGCAGTTTAGGTCATAAGGTCAAAAAATGATGAGCTTTCTCGTATCGATTGAAGAAGGGTATAATCGTATCAAAAATAGCAGATGCAGTACACATGTACATATAGTCCGAAATTTAATTTACCCTTTAATCGGATACACCAATAGGAGAGTTTTTTTCTGAAATAATTTTATGGAGCACAAATAACTCTCGATGTGTCACATTTTTTTTCTATTTTAAGGTCTTAGATCAATAATTTCGAATGTGTTTTATTGCTGTCAATATCTCAAAAATGTTATAAAATAAATCTTCAATTGCCATCAAATTGAAAAATATTGTCAATGCTGGCGCCGATTGGACGACATCTCAAACTTGCTTGAAACTTATTAAATATTTTATAGCTGAATATTGAAATGTTTTATCGCTGAAATAATAATAATAAAATATTCTGTTTTAGAAATATCGTAAAAGTTTTTGCATAAAATTGGTTATACGGCCTAGAGAACGCTCAAATACACAAAAGATCGTCCAAATCGGAAAAATATCAGGATTAGCTATATACTTTTAGTGTCTTCTGATCCCTTACCCTTTTTATTGTTCCCGGTTACAGATTCTATTCTGCAATAAGTAACACATCTTATACGCCCTAATAGTTTAGATACGTCCATAACCTGGGGTGTGATTTGAAACCAAAACCTCTTAATTAATAGAGTGAACTGACTTACACCGCCGAATCCCCTTAGGGAATTAACAACTAATTCATCGGCCAGTCCATCCAATCATCCAAATCTGTTGAGCTTGCGGAAATTGAAATTAAATCGACTGAAAACGAAAGATTATAATTGGCTGGCAATCCACTTTGAACAGGGTTTATATTGGTACAGGATATTAAGAAAGCTTCTGATTTCTTTCCTTCTTTTTTTGCTTCGAAAAATTATCGCTATGAAATGAGTTTTTAATTAAAATCGGGATCCTGTTCTAAGGCTGTACCTACATACTTATTTCAGAGTAGTGTAAAAGTTTTCGTGTATTGAACGGAAATCGAATAATTTCATAGACGAGTTTGTAATTGAAAAATGTCTCAAAGTTAATTTCTTTGAAAATAAGAAAATATTAAATTAATTAATACAATACATAGGGTGAATCGTGATGAAAGACTTAATCTTAGTTAATTCAAGGTAGAGAAAAATTTTAATTTGAATTTTTTCACTAAGAAAAGTCTGTTACCTAATTCTTCGAATAATAAGATAAAAAAAAATCTGCCAACAGTCTGGGCGCAACTTTATTATTTGTTGGGTGTTCGGGAAGCGGTTAGAATGGGGTCGCGCTAGAATACTTACGCCGCTGCCACATAAAACATATTAATTACATAATTGGGTCATACTGCGGGACGAGGTCTAGTCCTAGTATAATATCAGTTGTTACGCCATTAGAAGGTTTTTCGTGATTTGGTTTTGGGCCATTACATGAAATCGGAAATGCGTTTGTAGGCGATTATATAAAAAGTCTGTGGAAGTACAAATCAATCTAATATCTCATCAATCCTGAGAAATATGTCGAAAGCCATACGTCCTATTGGAGTTGAATAGCAAACATCCTGAAATCGACTTTTTGACGATTATGTAGGAAGCCTTAGGAAGTAAAAATGAATTCGATATCTCATTAGAACTAAGAAATATGTAAGAATTTGTGAAAACATATGCAAACCCCTCGCACCCACTTTGGGGTTGAATATCCAAAAATCCTGAAATGGGTTTTTAGATATATATAAAGAAAGCACGAGGAAGTATAAACCAACCCGATGTCTTATCACTCCTAAGAGATATGACGGAATTCGCGAAAAAGTGCTTAACCCGTTTTTACCCTCTGAGGGGCTGAAAAAGGAAAAAACCTGAAAACAAGTTTTAGGTGATTATTAAATAAGCCCGGGGAAGTAAAAAGTTATTCCATATCTAATCAGAACTGAGGGAGACGGCTGAATTCGTGAAAATGTATACATCCCCTTTACACCACCTTGGGGGTCGAATTTCAAGAAATCCTGAAAACACTTTCTAGGTATTTATATGAAGAATCCGTACAAAAAAAATGAATTCAATATTTGGGAAAACCTAATAGATATGACGAAAATCGTAAAAATATATGCATTCCATTTTCACTGATAATTTTTTTTCCCCACTTCCGAAAGCCAATAGATATTTGAATTTTTTTTTAATCAGAATTACTTTTCTAGTTGATTTACATATACATACCAAATTTCAACTTTCTGGCATGAGCCGTTCTATAGTTAAGAAAAACACCCCCCACCCCCGTAGCATACTACCCCTATACAAAATGATATTTTTCCAACATGCTACTACTATAGTTCTATCTAAATATTAAGTTTCAGCTTTATATTATTATAGGTTCTCGAGATATCAAAATCGGAACTTTTTACTTTTCACCCTCCCCCACCCTCACCTATGAAAATTTTTTTCCTGCTGGAGGTCTATTAGGCCTATTTCTGGTAAAAATTTTAAGTATCTATCTTACACCGTTCTTAAGATATAAGACGTGATTTTTTAAAAAAATTCTTACCCCCTCCTCTTCCATGCTTCACCACCCCCTAAAAAAATTTTACTTTCAGTAAACTTTATTTGTCAACCTTTACACACAGATCAAATTTCATTTCTCTAGTGCAATTTGTTCGTTAGATATCCTAATCTTAAGTTTTTCAACCCCCACCCCCGTACGCCACTGCCCTTTCTCAAAAATGTGTTTCCGATCTATTCTCCTAGTATACCTACAGATGGTTATTAAGTTTTAATTTCGTAACATTAACCGTTTAGGAGATATGGATTTTAGAATGTCTCTATCTCGCCTTTTTTGCGTTTTGGACGCATTATTTTCCCCCCCACTCCCACACCCCTTCACCCATATCAATAATATTTTTGCAAATGGTTCCACTATTGAAGCTCTATATAAATTCCAAGTTTCAGCTTCCTAATGTGGTGCCGCACGGTACATTAAGTTGCAGTACTAGTTTTTGATGTTTTAAAAAAAAACTTGTTTCTGTAAAATTTAATCGATCGAGGTTTACGACGACTTTAGATAAAAAAAAAATTATAACGAAAAATAATCAGTCGTGATTTTGATTTTCACCGCTAAAACTTAATAAAGTAATATTCAAGTTTTAATTAAATTAATTTATCAATTTAAAGAGTTTGAACAAGTGTTAATTTTATATTTTCTCTTACATGAAATTGAATAAAATTTGTATTTGCAATTCATAGAATTGTAATTTGAATTACTCAACGAATGAAGAACAATTCATAGAATTGATATTTTTTAATATTCAACCCATGGATATCAATTCATAGAATTGATAATTTTCTCTAGTCAAATAATGGATTAAGATTATTAATCCTCTACACTAACATAAGCGGTTGCTGAGATCTAGAAACCAACATTTTTCGTCTAAAACGCTTCCCCCACCTCCCCCCTCATTTTCACACCCCCCAAAAAATGGTCACTTAAAGGGGCGTACCCAGTCTATTAAGAAAAAAAATTTCAATTCAATAGGGTTTAGGAGTTATAAGCCCTCAAACGTTTTGCGTACGGCGGACGGCGCACAGACGGACTGAAATTTTTTTTTGCTTTTTTGGTGCTTATTAGTCATGAAACGTATAAAAAAAAATTTTCAGGGTAGCAAATTTTTTTTTTTAAAAATCGATAACAATACTTTATTATTAAAATAATAAAGTAAAATTTAGTGAAGTTAGGCAGATATGCGTTCGCGTATTAGATATTAGATATATTTTCAAGAATTTCGTCGTATCACTTAGGTCTTTACTAAATCGCCTTGATATTCAAATTTAGGAATATTAGATATTTAACCCATAAAAAAGAGTGATCCTACGTAAGTTGGATCGGCCGCTCAAACGTCGTAACTTTGGTCGGATTCGCAACGTTGCATCGTCAATTTGGTTAATTATTTACAGGTCATTCCGACATCTCCATAAGCTGCCTCTGACTCTTTACCGACTTTGATCTGACGCTTAGCAGGCATCTCAAAAAAAGTAGTTGGTTTTACATGCGACCAATTAGTTATTCATTTCACTTTCTTTACAACAAATCTGCCAACAGACTGGGCGCAACTTTATTATATTTGGGTAGAAATCCGGAACGCGTTTAATTCTGAGACGCGGTGTAGGTTAGGGATGTTGAAAAAATATCGATATATCGAAATTCCAATATTTTTTAAACGATATATCTATAATATCGGCCGATATTTTTTAAAGCGATATATCGATATAAAGATCCGACTATCGGACCCGATATTTTTTGTTAAGTATAGCATATTTTAGAACTCCAACGGCATTTTTCATTTCTGCTTATTTTTGTGTATATGTACCTACTCATACTTTGGCCGCAAATTAAGCTATTTCTAGTTGATATTTTACGTGGCAATCTAATAAGTTACTTATGCCGAAGCATTCGGAAAATATACGTCTGAATATCTAAAATTAAGCAAATATATGACCCATAACCTAGTGGGAGCTCTGACGGGACATTGTCGCATGCGGAAGCATTTCCATAGGATTAGTCTCTCTGAGAGCAAAATATGCCAAATTTGCGATGATGAAGACGAAACACCGACGAATGTGAGGGACTTGCTCATAAAAGACTTCATCACTTCGGTTAGGGTTTCATTCATGAAATAATCGGAATTCCTGGCTATTCCTCTTCGAAAAACACTAAGAGCCATTATTACGATCGTCAGTTTAACTTTAACTGAAACTTTAACCGGAAGTTTTGGATGAAAATCTGTCAGTTAAAGTTCCAGTTAGAACGTAATTAAACATCGAAAGAACGGCCCTTAGTTTCGCAGGGATCGAAGAGGAACCATAGATAATCCAGAGGGACGACGCAATAGGCCCAATTGAGGCTTCAATGACAGAGGTGACGAAACCAACCCCTACAGAAAAATCTAATATAATAATGTAAATGAGGGATGTCAGAAAAATTTAAACTAGAAAACTGTTTTTCAATCACGCAATGTCTATTTCTGTCGAAACAAAGAGATGCAAGAAGCGTGGTTTCTATAGATGAGGGCACCCAGGAAACTATCCTGTGCACAGGATCTATCCGCTCAGTACCTTCTTCTTCATCATCAATGGCGCGACAGCCCAAATTGGGTCAGGGCCTGCAGGATACATTGTCTGAAGTCATCTCGGTTCAGCGCCCGCGTCCTCCAATTTGTGCATCTAAGAAGCGATCTGCAATCTGCGTCAATTGAGTCCTCGTATCTTTTCCGCGGTTTTCCCACCGGTCGTTTGCCATGAGCTCTACCTTTCAGTGTGCGTTTGGGAATTCTTCCGTCGTCCATTCGCTCCACATGGCCTGCCCATTGTAGCTTACGAAATTTTATAAGAGTCGATGCGGATGGGTCGTCGTAGATGTTATACAACTCGTTGTTGTACCGGATACGCCATTCAGTACCTTCTCTTACTGGTCCCAAAATTCTTCGAAGAATTCGTCGTTCAAAAGCGTCTATTGATTTTTCAGACGCTTGGGTGAGAGTCCACGTTTCGCTTGCATATAGTAGCACAGGTCTTATTATGGTCTTATATATGCGAAGTTTGCTCAGCCTGTGCACTTTTTTCGATTTTAAGATCGGGAGGACCGTGAAATACGCCTTATTTGGTAGTGTGATCCGTTGTTTTACTTCGTCCCGTTCGTTGCCGTCTATTACCAGGTGTGATCCCAAGTATGAGAAATGATCCACATTCTCCAGGTTGTAGTCCCCCACGGTCATATTTTGTCTAGTTGGCACGTTTCTTCTTGTTTGGGTCATGAACTTGGTCTTATTCTCATTGACCCTTAACCCGACATCCTTTGCCGCTGAGTCTAGACAATGGAAGACTTCTTTCGCGTCTGCAACAGACCTGGCCATGATGTTTATGACATCCGCGTACACCACTAGTTGAGTGGACTTGATTAGTAGGGTACTTCTGGTATCAACGGGTACCTTTCTGATGACATATTCTAGGGCGAGATTGAAGAGCATGGGAGCGAGTCCATCTCCCTGCTTCAGGCCGGATTCTGTTCGGAAGCTTTGGGTAAGCTCATTTTGTATCCTTACTTGAGATTCAGTGTCAGTCATGGTCATTTTTGTTAATCGGACGAGTTTTGATGGGATTCCGAAGTCAAGCATTATTTTATATAGTACATTACGATCTATACTATCGTATGCCTGTTGGAAGTCCACGAAGATCTGGTGCACGTCGATGTTATACTCCCAGCATTTTTCTAGCACTTGTTTGACTGAGAATATCTGGTCAATAGTCGATCGTCCGGTTCTGAAACCACCTTGGTATTCGCCGATAATACTTTCTGTATAAGGCTTTAATCGATTCTGAATTAATTTCGCCAGTATTTTGTAAGACGTAGACAACAATGATATGCCTCTGTAATTTTCACATCGCAGTTTATATCCTTTCTTATATATTGGACATATAATGCTCTGGCGCCAGTCGTCGGGTATTTTTTCTTCAATCCAAATTTTTTCCATGATTTTGTGTAGGAGATTGGCGAGGTATGGGCCACCTCCCTTTAGAAGCTCCACGTTGCCGTTGATCCAATCTTATCCGAGGCTGTAATCCTGCTTTCGGAACAATGGGTTTTTTTTCCGGGGATGAGTTGTTAGCCCATCGCCCAACCCCCAACCTGGAGGGCCAGGTCTATAGTACGTAGACATGTGAACAACTTTCAGCCGGTTATGGTGTGTTGGGGTTCTCACAGCTATGCCGCGAGTCCAACTACATCGGTTTCAGACCTACTTCCTGAGACGCACTGGCGTTATTGGCCATTCAGGATGTGTTCACTCGCTCCTCCTTATCTCAACCTGGGCTTGCGACCGGCTATGGCGGAGTGTTATTGGTTATTAATCTTACTCTTTCAAGTAGAAGGGATTTATTTAAAAAAAAAACCGAAGGAAAGTAATATGTTTTTTTTAAAGAGTCACAGCTTACCATAACTAACCGTTGCTGCGTCACATCCTTTTTTCAGATATTTTTATTATCACTTCGAAAGTGCATTTAGCCTTGTTTTTTGTTGTAAAAATTTAGTGAGGTGATGAACAATTTTAAATTTCGAAATATCATTTATTTATTGGCTTTGGGTTTGTTTTAAAAGACGTGCACTGCCATAATGTTTATTAAGGAGAGCATATCGCTTTTGAGGTAAAAAAAAACTTTTTTTTTAATTCTCATTTTAGACTCAATTCTGGGTAAAACTGTTTAAACCACAAGACTCCACGAGATCAAGAAGTGCCTCTCCTGAAAAGTTGTATTTTTTTACGTTTGATCCATTTTCTCAAAAACCACTCATGCCACCGCTGCTGTCAGATGGAGTAGATGGAAATTTAAAATGTTTAATTATTTAATAACGTAATATGAGACTGACTTTAAAGCTTTCTGTTCGTCAAAATTATTATAGATGTGCAATATATACAACCTTCGCAAAAATAATAAAATTTTACTCCACTCGTTTTACAGTATGGAATAATTGTCCAAAATTTCATTCGAGTGGTTTCTGAGAAAATGGGTCATGAATTTTACACTGTAAAGCCTTTACGATATGCTCCCCTTAACGTTAAATTTCATACGGGAAGGGAGATAAGAATTTATTTTTCATTGGAAAAAATATTCGATATATCGATATTTTTTTTTTGATACACCATCAGTCGATATTGATATTTTTTTCAATATCGATATATCGATATTTTTTGTCGATATCAACATCCCTAGTGTAGGTTACTATGTGACTGAAAATCTAAAAAAAAAGTTCGAATAGCGGTTAGAATGGTGTCGCGCTAGAATACTTATGCGGTTTACATACTCATAATTGGTTCATACTCCGGGACGAGGTCTAAGTCGTAATATAATTTCAGTTCTTACGTGATTAGAAGGTTTTTCGTAATTTGGTTTTGAGCCATTATATGAAATCGGAAATACATTTGTAGGCGATTATATAAAAAAGTCAGTGGAAGTGAAAACCAATCTGATATATTATCAATCGTAAGAAATATGTCTAAAGCCTGACGTCCTCTTGGAGTTGAATATCTAAAAATACTGAAATGAACTTTTGACGATTATGTCGGAAGCCTTAGGAAGTAAAACTCAATTCGATATTTCATCAGAACTGAGAAATATATAAGAATTTGTGAAAACATATGCAACCCTCTTGCACACTCTTTATGGTTGAATATCCAAAAATCCTAAAATAAGTTTTTAGATATATAAAAAGAAATCCCGAGGAAGTGAAAACCAATCCGATGTCTTATCACTCTTAAGAGATATGACGGAATTCGTGGAAACGTGTTCAAACCGTTTATACCCTCTTAGGGGTTGAAAAAGGAAAAAATTTGAAAACGCGTTTTAGGTAATTATTAAACAATCCCGTGGAAGTAAAAAGTTTTTAGATATCTAATCAGACCGGAAGGATATGGCTGAATTCGTGAAAATGTATACAACCCCTTTACACCACCGTGGGGGTCGAATTTCTAAAAATCCTGAAAACACTTTCTAGGTATTTATATGAAAGAAAAATTCGTAGAATAAAAATTAATTTAATATTTGGAAAGACTTAATAGATATGACGAAAATCGTGAAAATATATGCATTCCATTTTCACTAATAATTTTTTTTGCCCCCCTTCTGTACGCCAATGGATATTTGATTTTTTTAATCTAAATAACTTTCCTAGTTGACTTTACATATACATACCGAGTTTCAACTTTCGAGCATAAGCCGTTCTATAGTTAGGAAAAATACCCCCCACCCCCGTACCATACTATCTCTATAAAAAATTATATTTTTCAACATGCTACTATTATAGTTCTATACAAATACCAAGTTTCAGATTTTTATCATTATAGTTTCTCTAGATATAAATATCGGTACTTTTTCCTTTTCACCCTCCCCCACCCACCGGCCAAAAAATTTTTTTTCCTGCTAGGGGTCTAGGTACTTCTGGTAAAAACTCTAAGCATCTATCATACACTGTTCTTGAGATATGAGGCGTAATTTTTTTATCCTTTCTACTTCCATACTCCACCGCCCAATTAAAAAATTTTACTTTCAGCAAACTTTATTTGTCAACCTTAATACAGAAAATGAATTTTATTTTTCTAGTGCAATTGGTTCGTTAGATATCCTAATCTAAAGTTTTTCACCCCCCACCCCCGTACGCCACTGCCACCACTCAAAAATTTGTTTCCGATCTATTCTCCTAGTATACCCGCAGATATTCGTTAAGCTTTAATTTCGTGACCTTAACCGATTAGGAGATATGGATTTTAGAATATCTCGATCTCGCATTTAGGACTTATTATTAATCCCTCCAATCCCACACCCCTTACCCAAATCATGATTTTTTTGCAAATGAGTCCACTATCGATGCTCTATATAAATTCCAAGTTTCAGGCTAGCCTCCTAGCCTAAGCGGTTACTGAGATCTAGAAATTTTCCGTCTAAAACGCTTCTCCCACCTCTCCCCTCACTACCTAACTACTCAAAAGATGGCCACTTGAAGGGGTCTGCTCAGTCTAGCAACGAAAAAAAATTCAACTTAATAGCTCAAAGAGTTTGAGAGCTATAAGCTTCCAAACGTTTTGTGTACGGTGGACGGCATACGGCGCGCAGACGGACTTAAATTTTTTTTTCCTTTTTTGGTGGCTCTTAGTCATGAAACACGAAAAATAAATTTTCAGGGTAGACATTTTTTTGTTTTTAAAAATCGATCACAATACTGTATTATTAGAAAATAATAAAGTAAAACCTGTGTTTTACTCAGAAAACTTGTTTTTGTTTTAAATAAAAAGTTATTTTCTGTTAATTTCTGTTTATTAGTAGTTAGTTTTGGCCGATTGTATGTTTTACCAACGAGAAATTAAGTTATAATATATATAACCCAAGTACGACATCAAATCTAAGACGTTATATCGACGTCGTTTCGAATTAGACATTGGAAGACTAGAATTAAAGACCAAAAATTTATATTTTTATGACTGCAAGATGTCAGGCCAACTTCTAGACTAGTCTATTTTAGTTAGGATATAGTTACATATGTATATTTTCCACGAATTTCTCGATATATCCAAGGGCTTGAATAAGATCTTGAATTGGTTTTTACTTCCATTGTCTTTAAATTAAAATGCATAAAAACAAGTTCAACATATTTAACCTCTAGTAAAAAAATTTCAAGAATTAAAAAATTAAATTTTGCCATTTGATAAATTACGTATGTCTTTTTTCGAAAAAGAAAAACTATACCTCTAAAAAAAACACCCTATATAAAAGAGGATGTATGTATGTTCCCCATGGACTCCTAAACCGCTCAACCAATTTTGATCAAATTTTCGGAAAACATGTAGAATAGTCCCGGGATGGTTCTTCTGAAGATGAACGGGAGAAATGGAAGCAACGGGAGAAACGGGAGCAACGGAAGAAACGGAGCAATGGAAGCAAAGGGAGAAATGGGAGAAACGGAAGCAACGGGAGAAACGGGAGAAACATTAACAACAGGAGCAACGGGAGTAACGGGAGCGACGAAGCAACGGGAGGCAAGACTGGAAACCCCTGGCCTTGCAGTTTCTATAGTATAGCACTATACAAACGTGAGCGTAGTATAAAAAGTTTAGTATGAAAAGTAAGTTCCAATCTTTTACGTTTTTGAATTTTTTCCTCTCACAATATTTTGCAGTTCAGCAGCATAGTTAATACCTGTTTTTTTAAATTTTTGTATTCTGTAACAAGTGGGACCAGGAACACCTTCGCCCTACTATGATTGCGATTATGCGTATTTTATGTAACCGAACAAATACCTTCTCAACTTGATATTCTTCCGTAATATTTCATTTAAAATTTAAAAGGAATGAAACCAGAACATATACTTCATAACATAAAATCTCCCCTAATTGTAACAACATCCCCGGTACCATCACGTCGACCAAAAATTTTTCAAATAAAAGCAAATAAATGATTTCTCATTTTACCTGGATGGCAGTGGCACATTCATTCCCCGTCCTTATTCAAAACTTCACAGTACCAAAAGGTGATATAACTAACGATACGCCAGCAACTTAATCTGTCGTGGAAATATTGCGATTCCAGCGCAAAGATATCCAACGTTATGTCATGATACGTTTTAAAGCATAATTTTTCCGGTGGCACCGTCACATCTATGCTTTCGGGGCATGCCACTCAAATTAATGGCAAACATCAATTACAGCCCAATCCTCCTTATATTTTCGACGATTCTCAAACCACTCTGCCCGAAACAAGGACACCACCCCCCGAAACTTCGACACACCTTTAAGCCCCGAATACGTTGGCCTAGATTACGGTTGCCATTAGGTGAGGAACGAAATTCAAAAAGCGAGTGAGCCGTCAAGGTAAATGGCAACCTGTTATCCTTAGATAGCTCGAAAAATATGTTGCTGCGATGAGGAAGTTGCTAGCATCTCCATCTGGGCAAAATACAGCTCGCTATTGTGCCCGGGCAGGAAATTAAGTTATGCCTACCTATGTGTCGAGCGATTGGTTATTGAGGATTATGAAAAGGAACTGTATCTTTTCAAGGAAAAGCGTACGTGATCTCTGTGTTGACTTTTCTAGACATCCCTTAATCAGGACTACGTTCAGATTATCTTCGAATGCTTGCTATTAGTTTCTACGACAAACATGAACATGGAACAGAGCAAACTGTACTCTGTTACAGCTATGAAGGTATTCTTATTATTATCACGCTTGCTTATTACTCAAATATATTTGGAGCTAACATGGCCCTAAATATACAAGTTGCTAGAAATCAATTTGAGGTTCAGTAAATTACCTATCCTTAAGGATAATGTAAATACGGTTCAAACTAAGCCAAATCCAATTAACGAGTTGCCAGCAGTCGGAATACTTTTGAAATTTTCTGGAAAAAGAAAGGTTTACTGATCGGTTGGCCGAACAAAATACACCCCAGCCCGGTATAATACTCTTTGTCGAAATCAACTGCATTGCAAATACAGCGGAGCTCGCTATTCCCAAAGGTACGCAGAGAAGGTGGAAAAATACGTGGCCTTCGTTAGAAAAGTCAAAGAAAATTGGCAAAGTCTACATCGTTATTGCAAAATTCCTGGCAACAAAAATAATACCGCAATCCTTCACTTCTTTCCTGGAACACCTGGAATATTTTATCCACTTTGGTGGATTAGATGCGGAAATAAATAATTTTGCATACCGTGGAACGTTCGTAATCCGAACTAATTGGGAACTGGTACTTGTTCGATTTCATATTAAAGCCTAGTACTGTGTTCCTAGCGAAACGAAATAAACTGTCAAATTCCATATAAAAAAAATGAATATTTCTCTCGTTTTTCGTGACGAAATATTTCGTTCGTTTTTCAGTACTGTGTTCATGGGTGGAATGGACATTTGCAGTAGTCACTAATAGATGGCGCGTGGTTTCGTTGAAGTTTTGTTTCCAAGGGTATGTATGGTACCCTTGTATGACAAGCGAAATATTTGACAATTTAACATTTTCAACCGTTCGCTGTCAATTCAGTTCGTTTGTGCTCCGTGAATTTTGTGTGAGTTATATTTTGTTGTGCTGTGTGCCGGAATTGTAATTTCTAGCCAATATTTTAATTTCTTTTAAATTTCGCGCGCTTTTATTTCACTGACATCTAGTAGCGAACTGTATAATTTATTTCACTCTACTTCGAAGGTACCTTTTTCGTTCGTTTTCGTTTCGCAGTACTTATACATTAGCGCGATATAAAAATAAAACAGTTAAACAGCCGTACAGGACAATCATAATATTTTCTAAACGAGCTACAGACATTTTTTCTCAGAAATGTTACTTCAGGTGTTCCGCAGAAATGACTTCTAAATATTTGCCATCAAAAAGTTAATTTTTTTTTTCGCTCGTATAAAAACTTCCGATTTCGAAGAAATTAGTTGTTTGTAGTACAATTAGTTTTCGGTATTTTAAATTATGAAGTCATCACCTTTCATCAGAAGGAACTTAGTCTAAAATTAATAGCAACAGCGGAAATGTAAAAAACTGTACACATGTGTATAAGAAGATTCTTGTAAGAGACGCATGAAGTAACGTTGCATTTATGCTGAGGAGGACATCACCCACATTTTGTGTGAGTGTCAGGCGGTTGCAAGAAGGCGACTGAGGTGACTGGGCAGTCTTTTCTTTGAGAATTTGGAGGACCTGAGGTCAATAGGGCATGATACGCTAGTCAAGTTCGGATCTGGGTTGTTTAGGGGATGTTTAGTGACCTACGAGGTTCTGAAGGGATCGCTATGGGCCCTTTTGGTGCGTAGTGTGCGCGGTGGCTCAGCGAAGAAGCAAACCATTTCTGCCATTCAGTCTTAAGTTCTGACTGTTTCTAGGTGTAGACAGTCTCGGAAGTAGGCTTGTGTAGTTTGCGAAGCAACTAGTTCGGATGAGCGTTCCAATAGCTGAAATGAACGAACTAGTTCGCAGTCAGTCCCGCTCCTAGTTCGTTTGTATTCATTCACAATGACTTTTTGTACTTGTAGACTGACGACCTTTTTTTAGGTCATCACATTGTACCAGACGACCTTTTTTTTGGTCACCACATTCTACTAGAATTACGACTACGAGTCGTTCCCAAACTTCGCTGCCTTTCTCATCACTGAACTTCCGCGAACTAGTGAACTAAAAGAACGAACTAGTTCGCGACGGATCTGGAACCGGAAATGACTCATTATGGTGAACTTAAAATGCGCAAGCCTACTCGGAAGGGTGTTTTTAGTGAAACAAAGATTTTTCAAAAATTAAAAAAAAAATTATGCAGAACGCGAGCAAATATTTCATTACCTTGACATCCATATGTTACTACAGAAATTATAAAATATTGCATATTGTTACTTAGGCCAGTAAATATCGCGCACAGATTTTAATAAGGTATAATTGTATTTGGAGGAAAGACCAAAATGTGGAGTAGATTGTGTGACCAACCAAATTACGCTTTCTAGCTTAACGACTTCTTGACTTATAGTTCGTTCCGGAAGTTAGAAGAAAAATTTCCGATGAGTTTTGTATGGAAGCTATATGAAAGACTCGATCAATATTTTCTGTATTAATTCCTGTGCTACAATTGTTAAAATTTAAATTTAATTTAAATAAAATTCTCTTAATTGAAAATGTTAATACAAAAAAAAAATATCTTTTCGCCGAGGCTACATTCATAAACATGAACATAAATTTATTTCAATTTTTAACAAAGAATTCGTACAATTAATTAGAATTTCAGTGATCAGATTTTATATCTTTGCATCTGTAGTTACAATTTAGATTTTTACTAAAATTAGTTCTTTCTTTATTATCTTAATTTTAAATCCAAGGAAAAATTTTATAATAAAAAACCTTGCTTGTTAAATCCTACATTCAATGCATTACTAACTTTTTGAATGGATTGATCTTATAATCCTCCGTGATTTTTTCGATTGTATAAAAATAACGAATTTGTCTCTTTATGTTTAAAAATAATAAATTACTTTATTATTTCAATAATACAGTATTGTTATCGATTTTTAAAAAAAAAAAATTTGCTACCCTCAAAATTTTTTTTTTTACGTTTCATAACGAGTAGACACGAAAAAAGCAAAAAAAAATTTCAGTCCGTCTGTCCGCCGTACGCCGTACCCCGTACGCCGTACGCCGTACGCCGTACGTCTACCGGTGTACGCAAAATTGTTTGAAGGCTCGTAGCACCCAAACCCTTTGAGCTTTTTAGTTCAATTTTTTTTCGTGGATAGAGTGGGTAAGCCCCCTCTAATGACCAAATTTGGAAGGGTGGGGGTGTTAGGGGGGAGGAGGGGGAAGTGTTTTAGACGGAAAATTTTGGTTTCTAGATCTCAGCAACCGCTTATGCTAGGAAGCTGAAATTTGGAAATTATATAGAGATTCGGTAGTGGACCCATTTGCAAAAAAATTGCCGATATAGGTGAAGGGGTTTGGGAGTGGGGGGAAAAATAATGCGTCCAAAACGCAAAAAAGGCGAGATTGACACATTCAAAAGTCTATGTCTCCTAAACGGTTAATGTCACAAAATTGAAACTTAATGAATATTTGTAGGTATACTAGGAGAATAGATCGGAAACAAATTTTTGAGTGGGGGCAGTGGCGTACGGGGGTGGGGGGTGAAAAACTTTAGATTACGAAATCTCACGAACCGATTGCACTAGACAAATAAAATTTGGTTTTTGTATAAAGGTTGACAAATGAAGTTTGCTGAATATAAAATTTTTTAAGGGGGCGGTGGATCATGAAAGTGGAGGGGATAAGAATTTTTTTAAAAAATCACGTCTCATATCTCAAGAACGGTGTAAGATATATGCTCAAAATTTTTACCTAAAGTGAGTCTAATAGACTTCTAGCAGAAAACAAAATTTTGGAAGTGTGGGTGTAGAGGGTGAGGGTGGGGGAGGGTGAAAAGGAAAAAGTTCCTATTTTTATATCTCGAGAACCTATAATGATATAAAGCTGAAACTTAGTATTTAGATAGATCTATATTAGTAGCATGTTGGAAAAATATAATTTTTTATAGGGGCAGTATGGTACGGGGGTGGGGGGTGTTTTTCCTATCTATAGAACGGCTTATGCTACAAAGTTGAAACTCGGTATGTTTATGTAGATCAACTAGAAAACTAATTTAGATAAAAAAAAATTTCAAATATCCATTGGCGTTCGGAGGGGGGGCAAAAAAAATTATCAGTGAAAATGGAATGCATATATTTTCACGGTTTTCGTCATATCTATTAGGTTTTCCCAAATATTGAATTCATTTTTATTGTACATCTTCTTCATATAAATACCTAGAAAGTGTTTTCAGGATTTTTTAAGATTCGACTGCTAAAGGGGTGCAAAGGGGGTTGAAAACTTTTTCACGAATTCTACTATATCCCCAGGTCTTATCAGATATCAAATATCTTTTCACTTTAACGTACTTGCGTAATAATCGCCTAAAACTTGTTTTTAAGTTTTTTCCTTTTTCAGCTCCTAAGAGAGTATAAATGATAAGAAGAAAGAAATTTTCCAATGTTTAATTGGCTAAAAATCGCTATTTTAAATATTTTTATTTTAAGAACAAAATTAATTTTCCAAGAAATCTAATAATCTCGAAGCAACTCATGATACACTCCGACTTTGACCGCTCCCGAACTTTGACCCGAAAAATAATAAAGTTTCGCCCAGACTATTGGCAGATTTTTTTTCTTGAAATTTCCATATATTACATGTATACCTAGCCTGACAACGCGAGAAAACAACAACCGTCTAATATGAAGTTATAATGGAGAAGAAAGCTCTATATATTTCCCGCAGGTTCTGCACATACCACCGAATGTACTCGAAATCTCTGCGAGTGAACACATAAAAGTTGATAGGATCAATTTTACTGGAAACTTAATGAGAGTTATTCATTCATGACCTGCAACAGGGAATCGTTTAAAGCTCGAACTGCGAATAAACAGCGAATGTGGAGTATAGAACCGCGAATCGTCGACAAGATGCCTTTTGAACTTCGAATCGAATAAAGCGATTTGTGTTTTTATTAATTTAGTTGAATTGTGTTTTTACTTGAAATCCTTGCGAATTCCTAGCTTACAGCAATATACCAAATCAGTAAGGTTAAACTTTACTATAATTATCAGATTTTCGTAAAATATTCTGCAAATAGACTCAGTAATCGTAAAGATGTAAAAATATCGTATTTAGACAAATTTTTGTCTGTGTGTTCGAGATCTACTGAATCGATCTTCATAACATTTAGTACATATAAATATTTTTATCTGTCGTGTCTGATTCACGTTAAGATGTATCCCGTCATTAAGTGTTCAAATTATTTATTTAAATGCGGATTATGAACTGTACGAAGAGATTAGTCCAAAGACATTTATCTCCTCCTTCCAAGATGGGTGTACACCTGCGTACTCATATAACATGCATGCGAGCAAATGAATAAGGCAGTAATTTTCAACCGTTTTTCGCTCTGGTGGTTTTTAATAATAAAGTATTGTGAAATTTAAAAAAAAAATTGCAATTCTCCAAAAATTTGTATTTTCACGTTTCAGTTCTGGTAAAGCTCAAAAAAGCAAAACAATGTCCGTCTGTCCATTTATAAACATCGTACGCCATACTCAATACTTTGAAGGCGCGAAGCTCACGAAAAATAAAAAAAGGGTGTCTGAAGCGTTTGAAAGCTGGGATTAAAACATTCTAAAATCCATATCTCCTCAACAGTTAATGTCAAAAGGTTGAAACTTTGAGATTTTTCGGTATCATAGGTGCCAAAACTAGGACTAAAATTATGTAGATGGGAGATGGGTGGGTGATGAATAACTTTGGATTACAATATCTTCCGAACCAATTTTACCATAAAAATAAAATTTGACTTATGTGTATAGTATAGTGTACTAAATGTTAAATTTTTGAGAGGGGTGGAGATCGGAAGTTTAAAAAAAAATATAATTTTTACCGTACCCGATATGAACTTAAAAATCTGCTATTAGAGAAAACAATTTTGGAGATGAGGGTGTAGGTGATGATAGTTTTAAGTGAGCAGTGGGAGGGGTGGAAAGGAAAAAATCTTGCTTCTTTTTATTTCTCGAAAACCTAATGCCAAATTGCTAAAAAGCTATAAATTTATAGGGTATGTACGGCGGTGTGGGGTTGTTTTATGCTAGAAAGTTGAAACTCACTACGAATATGTTGATGCAAAAAAAAATTTCAGATTTCAATTGGGGTACGGAAGTGGGGCAAAGGCTTTTCCGTGAACAGTGTTTTTTTTTCACATTTCCACGAATTTCGTAATATCTTTTAGGATATTGAGGTTTCAATTTAATTTTTGTTCTGTGGTCTTTTCATATAATCGCCATATAATCGCCTAGAACCTCTTTTCACAATTTTTCGATATTCCGATAAGTTGTTGTGTACGTTTTCACGAATTCAGACGTATTTCCTGGGTTGAATGCGATATGGAATTCACTTGCACTTCTAAAACTTTTCATATAATCGTTAAAAACCAGTTTCAGAATTTTTTGATATTAAACCCTCTAAGGGCCGGTTTCACAGTCACAGTTTAAACCAAAAATTTTGGTTAAACTTAGGAACAAACGAATAAGTTCCTAAGTTTAAAACAGATTTTTGGTTTAAACTTCGACTGTGAAACCGGCCCATAGCGGTGTAAATCTTTGTTTAAGTTTTCACGGATTCCGACAAATCGGTTAGGTCTGATGAATCGAACTTGCTTTTACTTCCATTGGCTTTGTTTATAGTCATCTAATTAATTTCTGGTTTTTGCGGTATTAAACCTCTGAGAGGGTGTAAAATGATTGTGTAAGTTTTTACGAAATCCGACAATACCGAGTTATTTGACACGTTAATTTTTTAGGTTATTCGTGGCATAGTAGCCTACACCAGATCTTAGAATAAAAACGTTCCGGACTACAACACAAAAAATAATAGAGTTGCGCACAGACTGATGGCAGATTTTCTTCATTTTCGGTAAATTTTCTGCGTCAACACTGCGTCTTAATAACGTTTGGAAACAAATAAACGTTACACGTTTCCAATCCAGCTGCCGTTCTTCGAAACCTATCAAAATTAAAAATTCATGAGCTGCTGTGTTTAATCAATTGCATTCTAATCAACAATATGTACTTAAATGATCTTAATTAGTTAGAGTAAATATTATTTCTGCCAAAAAGCTGATGTACTTCTGTACTATAAAAGCACACAGTTTTGCCTTAATTGTTATCATTCCAATTTCAGTTCTTTCCGATACGAATTGTAATTAACCGTGGTAATAATAATATTATTAAGAAAAACTTAATTATTTAAATAATAGTGTAAAAATTTAACCAATATTTTGTCCATATTTTCAGAAATCATGAAGTTACTGTTCGTACTTTTCGGGGTCTTGGCCCTTTCAGTCGCTGTCGTATTGTCTCAGGAGGAAACTACCGTAGCAGAGGAAGAAACTACCGCATCAGAGGCGGTAACTACCGCTGCATCCACCATTGCTGATTCAAGCACTGACGCTGCTTCAACCTCTGGTGCTGCATCGACCATTGTCGATACACCGGTCACAAGAAGGAGTGGTTGCGGTGGACCACGACGTGGTGGTGGTGGTGGTGGACCACGACGTGGTGGACCACGACGTGGTGGACCACGGCGTGGTGGACCACGACGTGGTGGACCACAACGTGGTGGACCACGACGTGGTGGACCACAACGTGGTGGACCACGACGTGGAGGACCAAGACGTGGAGGACCAAGAGGAGGTGATCGTGGAGGTCGTCGTTTTTAATTTCAATAAAGAAATTTGATCAATAAAAATAACGAAATATATTGCAAATTCTTCGTTTTTATTTTGTCTTCAAAAAAGTACTAAGCCATATTGCGGTAACTAGTGAAGAAAACGTGGGTTTAGGTGGTCAGAACCATTCAGCAGATCGAATTGTAGCATATGAAAAATGGGCACCAGAATATTGTTTTGTAGCATGGAATGAGTAGAAAACTTGTCGAAATCTTTCTTACACAGTGAGAGTAATTTCTAGAACTATAGAAAGCTGCAAATAATCAGCCAATCCTTATGAAACGAAGCAAGTCCGTGCTCGCTAAAATAAAAGAAAATGTTTGTTTAAAGTTGGCCTAATTTATTCAAAACTTTAATAAAAATTAAGGCAATCCTGTTTGCTGCCCAAGTATAATACTTCAATAGTTCCTGAACGATTTTCCTGAACGATTTTCAAAAAGTATCCTGGTTAAATTTTAAGGGTGCTTGCATCGACACAACCTTAGATAAACCAACTAAATGCATAGGTCATGGCACAAAGTTAAAGAGCCAATTGGTGTGCAAAATGAATTGTTTTACGAACAAAGATTATAACCACAACCACAACGCAGATTATGTACATACATTACTTCTCCATCGCTACCAATCAAAATCGCTTTACAAACGCTTTCACGTAGAAGTGACCATCGTCTCGCTTTCACTGTAGGTCAAGTCCAGCTTGGCTGCGCTTATTATACTGCATGTGGTGAGACTAGAGATTTCCCCCATATTTTATGATATGTGTGGAATCTTCGGGAAATGTGTAGAGCTTCTCTGCAGGAAGGAAAGTGGGAAGAACATGCGGGAAGAGGTAGAGACTTCGATGATTGGTAACCGCGTTATTCGGGTTCCCAGGGTATATGTAGCAGTACATCAATATTAATTTGATATCGAATTATTGTCTTATCGATATTTTGTCAGTCTCCTTTTAAGCAATAAAATAGTGTCGTATTTGGAACTATTATTTTACTAATTTAATGAGAAGGCTATAGTGTTGTGAACTCAACATTGTAAGGACGGAAATTCTGGACTAAATTTCTGCCAGCTGAGTATCGACGAGCCAATCAGAGATTCGCCAAGCAGACCAGAGCAAGCAGCGGCAAGCCAAGCAGCGAGAAGCTAAGCAGACCAGAGCAAGCATCGACGAGCCAAGCAGCGAGAAGCCAAGCAGCGGAGCAAGCCAAGTAGAGCAGATCAAAGACTAGCCAAGCAGACCAGAGCCAGCCGCAACGAGCCAAGCAGCGACAAGCCAAGCAGAGAAGAGCAGAGACTAGCCAAGCAAAGCAGAGCAGAGCAGAGACTAGCCCAGCGACAGAGCCAAGCAGAGCAGAAACTAGCCCAACAGAGCCAAGCAGAGCAGAAACTAGCCCAGGAAAGCAGAGCAGAGACTAGCCCAGCAGAACCAAGCAGAATCGCGGCGCAACGAGCAGAGAAAGCCATGACGAGCAGAGCAGCGACGCGCACAGAGCAAGCCACGACGAGCGGATCAAGCGGAATAGAGACGAGATGACACTCAACGACAGGGTTAACTAAGGCAAGCAGAGTCGTGCCAGGAATCAAGTTACAACCAGCTACGACAAACCACGACGAACGATGCCAAAACCACGACAAGCAGACACAGAGCCAAGATGATAAAAGCAGAAGCACACGTAGAGACGAAGACAGGGCAAGACGAAGACAGGGAGAGCAACGCAGAGGCAATACGCGGAGACGAAGACAGGGAAGGACGAAGACAGGGAGAACGAGCAAATGCAACACGCGGAGACGAAGACAGGAGAGGACGAAGACAGAGGGAGAACGAGCAGAGGCAACACGCAGAGACGAAGACAAGGAAGAGCAGAGCAGAGAGAGTCAAGGCAAAGCGAGCAGAGTCGTACCCACAGAATAACAGAGTCGAATCATGTTGAGCAGGACCAAGTCAAGGCGAGCACAGCAGACGAGTGGAGGCGAGCGAACGACGGGCAAAGACGGAACACGAGACGGGTAGAGACATAATACAGCGAGCTAAGACGAGCGCATAACGGTGAACTGAGGCGAGCGAGCAGAGGCGAGGTACGTCAAGCGAAGGCGAGACAAGTCGAGCAAACCTGACATCGAAGACGAGCAGAACGCTAGAAGATCAGAACTTGAATTTGAATGTGTTTTAAAATTAAATAGATAATAAAGTGAAGTCTAGATCAAATAAATGTTTGTAACGAATTCTAACAACCGTTGAACATACCCTGGCAACAAAACAAGTCGTTACAACATGTGGGGAAAATAATATTCGAAAAGATATTTTCCGATGCAACGAATTTTGCAGTTTTAGCTGAAATTAAGCAGACATCAATCCCGAACCCTAGTGGGAGCTTTGACTGGACATTGTTACATGAGGAAGCATCTCCATAGGATTCGTTTCTCTGAGAGCAAAATATGTAGAATTTGCGATAACGAAGACGAAACACCAGAGCACATCCTCTGTGAACTTGCTTACGAAAGACTTCGTCACTTCGGTCAGGGCTTCACGAAAATATCAGAAATACGGATTATTCGTCTTGGAAAAATATTATGCTAAGCCTCAAACGCAGGGGTCGAAGAGTAATCATAGATAGTCCAAGGGTACGTCACAATAGACCCAATTGAGGCTTCAGTGACAACCTAACCAACCCCAACACGAAAATTTGAAAAATCTTTTGGGATGATGGTAGGGGGGAGGTGGGGAAGCGCTTTGGAGAACAAATTTTGGTTTATACGTCTCAGGAACCCCATATGCTAGAAGTCTGAAACGTGGACCTTATGAAGGACCCATTTGCAAAAAAAATTATTGGAAGGGGTGTGAATGTGTGGGGAAGAACGATGTGTTCGAAACGCTCGAAAGGTTGGATCGAATCATTCTGAAGGGTTTATGTCAGATGGTTGAAATGCTGTTGTCTTAGGGGATACTAGGAGCCTAGATAAGGACGAAAATATTGAAGCGGGAGGGTGGGGTGTGAGGGTTTCGTACCAACTGCACCAGGAAATTTAAATTTAGTTTGTAAATAGCAATTTTTCAAAAAATCTATTTTTATATCTCAAGAACCAGACCAGATATGGTCTTAAAAGTTAAGGCCAGTAGATCTGGAGCAGAGGAACAAATGGTGGGGTGGGAGAGGATAGAAAGGAAAAATTCTTATTTTAGAAAGTTGAAACTTAGCACATACATAGAGATGTTCTTCAATGGTAATTAAGGCTTAAATAGATTCTGACTTTTTTTGGTGTACGGAACTGGCAGCAGAACTGTCTGTGAAAAGTTGGTTTTTTACAATAACTCGTTCCGAAGTTAAATCAAAATTAATAACAAGTGGATAATGGAGTTAAAGAAATTTTTGTTAAAAAATTGGTCCATGGCAATTAAGTATGGAAAAGAATATCACTCAAATACTTGCCACGGCTCCCATGGCACACCTCGATCCCTTTTTCCAAATTATTGATGACATCACGGCATAATTGTTCCTCAGTTTGACCAATATGGTTTTTTATCTTGCCCTTGAGTTGTTGAATGGTGGTGAGTTTATTGGCGTAAACCTTGCTTTTGACATAATTCCAAAGAAGTCCAACGGAGTCAAATCGAACGGACTCGATGGCCAATTGATTTCGCTGCAATAATTCCATTGTTGCGTTGGCCTCGTAATAGGCCGCAATCATTTTTACACCTTCTGCGGCTTATAATCTCTTAATGGTGTACCTTACCAACAATTTGCCAAAGACCGAACTACCAAAATGTCAAAACAAATGCCAAAAATTATTTGACGTTTAAGTGTGGCTTACAATAAACTTCAGAACGAGTTATTGTAACGCCCTTTATAAGCGCCTAGAATTATTTGTCAAAATTTTTCGATACTCAACCCCTGAGTGGTGTGAAAAAGTGGTTGTGTATATTTTCACGAATTCCGACATATTTCTTAGGTTAATGAGATATCGAATTCGGTTATACCTCTAAAATTTTTGTCTTGTTCAAGTTTTCACGAATTCCGACAAATCTTTTAGTTTTAATGAGATCGAATTCGCTTTCCCTTCTATGATCTTTATATAAAATGATCTAAAAATTAATTTCAGTATTTTGCTATATTTAACCGCTGATAAAAAATTTGCCATATCTTTCAATATTTCCTCATATTCTTGTAAACAAAATGAAATATAAAAGTAACAGTCTAGGTGCAACTTCATTATTTTTGGGGCAGAAGTCCGGAACGCGTTTTAAGCTAATAGATTTATTAAAAAAATTTAAATTATTGTTTTCTTGGCTTAAGTGTAAGTAAGAGTTTTTCCGGAATCATTGCAGTCAACGTCTTTTTCAATTTCAGCGGGACTTGTGTTTTCTCGCAAACTTCGAATGAAAAATTTCGTAAAAGCTGGTAGATGACAACCTTGGCCTCCATTAGAGCAAATCTTGATCCTTTGAATGGATAATCAAATCAGTACGAAATCTCGATAGAATTAAAAGTGAAGACGAATAAACTTACCGATACAATTTCGCGGACCAACTCCAAACGGTATGTAAGAGTTGAATGCAATTTTCGATTTATTCTCTTTGCTGAATCGTTCGGGATCGAATTTATCCGGCTCAGGAAAATATTTCGGATCTCTCTGTAATGCAAATATCGGAATCATCAAGGATCCACCCTTATCAATAGAGATTTTAAAACCATCTTCAAATTCGTGTGCGTAGTCCTTGACGCAAAGTCGATCTGTCATGAATGCCGGTGGCCATTTGCGTAAGCTCTCAGCTATTACCATATCCAGGTAGGTCATACTTTGTACAAGGTCGTAGGTTAATGGTTTTTCCAACAACTGAGCATCCACTTCATCGATCTCGGTCTGGAGCTTGGCTTGAATTTCCGGATTTACTGCCAATTCGTAGGACAGAAACGTCAGAAAGGTTGAACTTGTGTCAAATCCAGCTAAGAAAAATACAAAACATTGTGGAATAAGTTCGTCATCGCTCCAGACCCGGTGAGCTTCAGTCGCATGTTTTTCGTGATCATCGGCAGTGGCAATACTGTCGTTCTTCTCAATTTCATTGGTCGTCTTGAGCTGACCTTTCTTCAATTCCATCAACAAATTGATCATATCCGGCCGTATGATATTTTTCTCTTCACGAGTTTTCATCGTAGTCTCGATAATATCGGAAAAGATCGATCGTGTCTTATCGTTGATGAATTTCAGATCGAAAAGTTTTGTTGCGATTCGATCGGGAAACATTTGCGCTATCAAGAGCTTGACCAATTTTAATGGTTTTTGAAAATTCGCCAATTCTTTGCCGATCGTGAAGAAATCGTTTCCCGGATCGCGTAGCGAATCGCATTTAACACCAAACGCACACGTGGCTATAACATCGTTAGCAAACTTCGAAAAAATATCTTTCATATCGTACGACTGATTGGATCCAGTTTTTCGGCACTGCTCCATGAAGAAATCACTAGTTTGTTCACCACAACTATTCACCAGATCAAACATTAGGCGCATCTTACTGCCTGTAAAAGCCGGACTAAGGGCTGATCGCATATCTCGCCATTGTTGTCCTTCCATCGCTACCAAAGTGTTGCCGAAAAACGGATCATGGCGTCTATTGAAAAAGACCATCTGATGATCCATGAAATGATCGAAGTCCTTAATAGCGAGCTGTTTAATCAGCAGAGGATCGCGCAGGAAAAATGTCGCTTTGCCATTATTGTCGAAGCCGAATACTCTAATTGGGAAATGTAGTGATTAATCGATATGTGAAATTCGATGCTGAATGCCATTTCAAACCTTTCGTTGTCGTTATCATCATACATAGACTTTATCAATTCTGCTATATTTTTGGTAAATAAATCTGTAATAGTTGAGACAAATCCCTTTGGTTTGGAAATTGCAACGCCCTTCTTTTTATAATATTCGATTCTTCGCTTTTTGCTTTTCTGAATGCTCACATAAACTAAGCCTAACACTACAATTACGGCAATTACAGTGAATATTCCGATCATTTGTGGTCCAATTAATATCAAGCGCGGAAAGAAATAGACGTATGGAGCTTACTGAGAATTGCGGTATACTAAATTAAAAAAAGTTGTTAGATTAATTCACTGATGTGGTCTTGGTTAGTAGGCGTAAATGCTCTCACTTCATTGCGTAGATAAGAGATAGGGTGTTCAAGATTTTTGGTACTTTCGAAAATAATGCAATTTTTTACGATTCACTCATTACTTTGAGTATCTCCCATAGATTTCCACGAAAAATTGGAGCATTCATAAACCTGATCGTATACAAACCTGAAGAACACGGTAATCAATTTTGTCCAAATTTTGAATTCCGTGGATCATGCAGCTTCCAAACAAAAGTCCTGGGAATATTTGCTCCAACTCAAACACTTTGACTTTCAGATCTTTGCCAAAAAATGTTGACAATACTATTTAAGGTGGTTAAAAGGATTGTTCTTCCGCTAATATAGCCATGTAACTCTAAATTCAAGTCAAATGGATTGGTTATACATTATTTTTCTGGATTTTTTGAAATTCGACCCCTAAGGGGGTGTAAAGGGGTAATATACTTTTTCATGAACTCTGCCGTATCTCCAGGGTCTGATCGATATCGAATATCTTTTCACTTTCATGGGCTTGCGTAATAATCGCCTAAAACTTGATGCTTTAACAAATTCCTACATATCGCTAAGATCTGATGATATATCGAATTAATTTTTACTTCCTAAGGCTTCCAATATAATCGCCAAAAAGTCAATTTCAGTATTTTTAGATAGTCAATCTTAAGGGGTCTTAATATCTTAGGTTTGATGAGATATTAGATCACTTGTCATTTCAACAGACTTTTTATATAATCGCCTACAAACCCATTTCTCAATTTTTGGATATTAAACCCCCAAGGGTTTGCTTTCACAATTTTTGCCATCCCTTAGTTCTGATGAGATATAAAATTGGTTATTACAACATTTGATGTAATGACCTAAAAACCGATTTCCTTTTTTTTCGAATTTTAAAAACCAAGGGGGTGTGAAGGGTTTGCTTACGTTTTCACAAATTTTTCAAAATCCTTCATGTATCATGAGATATCAAGTTACTTTTTATGAAATCGTCTAAAAACCTGTTTCACAATTTTTTTCGAATTTGGAACCTCACCGTTTTAACAATTCGTCATATCTCTTAAGTCTGATAAGGCAACGAATTCATTTTTACTTCTATGAGCTTTTAGTGTACAGACGAGTAATATACCAAAATTGGAATAGTCTACACGCACTTTTTAATGTTTAATATGCTAAAAATCTCTATTTTAAATATTTTTATTTTAAGAACAAAAATAACTTTTCAAGAAACGTCATAATCTCGAAACAACTGATAATATACTCCGACTTTGACCGCTCCCGAACTTTGACCCGAAAATAATAAAGTTTCGCCCAGACCATTGGCAGATTTTTTTACTCCCATTTAAGTTTGATACACCCTGCAAGCAGCGTTATTAATCATCAATTAACCCGGCATTCACATTCTGATTTGAAATTGAGAAGAGAATAAATTTGTAAATTTTTCGGCTCCAAGGTCACTCAAAATGTTTTATTTATTAAATTTCATTTGTTTACAACTGATAAGTTATTACCGCGGTTGATAAGGCCCACGGTATATTAAATTAATGCGGAGCAAAGTATTTCCTTGGGATTGTGAAGTTGATAGTATCACTTGAGTGGATCGTCAGTAAGAAATATGGCTTTGTTATTAAAATAACAAAGAAAAACATACCGCAGTCACGGTAGGCTACCAATCATATGATACTCTAGATGAAATACTGAATTCCGATTTATATAAAGTAGAATAAGGGAGTGCGTTTGTCGTTTGTTAAGGACGTTCCCTCCCCCATAGTTCTATAGTTCCAGAGCAATCTTAGAAATAGTTCCGTTTCGGCTTTATGAAATTCTGGGAGAAAAAAAGGGTTGGGGTGCCTTAATTTAGAGTGCTAGGAAGGAAAAAATTGTTTCCCCTTAAGGGTTGGCGTGCCTTAATTTAGAGTTCCATTTGCACCCCAAAGAGTTCTATTGAAAACCCCTATCAACATTTTCTTTAATCGAAAGAAGGTATAACTCTTAAAAATTTTACAATTGTTCAAGTTAGCCTCCCGAACTTTCATGTTATGATATTTTACTGTTTTAATCAATGGATCTAGTTCAAAGATCGCTCTAAGGCTATAGAACTACGAGGGTAGTTCCTGCAGTACCCGACCTGACGTATAGATGGGGTTTTTTTTTTACAAATTGGCTTTCAGTTGAGTCAGAGAGACCGCGAAAGGTTGCCCTACAACTCGACAGGTGCTCGAATGGTATGCGCCATTCGTCCTACGCCATGATGACCCCATGCTTTCTCCGTGTCCTTAAAGACAGAGAAAAAAGGAGAAGGAAAGTTGAAGGGAAAAAATCGACATTATCGGTTATCTACACCATTGAGGATTATTTAATTGTTTTGGATCTTCAGCCATTTCCAAATTTCCAAACAAATTTTGGATTTCTGATAAATAAAAATTATTTTGGTGAATGTTTTCACAGTACATTTTTAAACTGAAAATACACGTTTTCCGAGTTCAATACTGGAAACACGTCACACAAAAATAAATTTAACAGTATTGAACCCGAAAAACGTGTATTTTCAAATAATAATTATTCTGTGAATTATTTAAATTCTTGTTTTAAATCAAAAGCATTTCCAGATCCAGATCTAACCAGAACTTTAGAAATATCTCTCAAATTCGTACTGCATGAAATTAGGAGGTGGTCTTTAGGGTGTTGTGTTGGACCTAAACTTGTTTGGCCAAAATTAGAATTATTTATTTTCAGCAAAGTTTTTCTATATCCTTTCAGCTTAGTCGTAGCTACTCTTACGAAAATATTGTGTTATTTTCAGTATAAAAAGGATCAATTCTACTAACCTCTTTCCAGGATTTTCAGACATAATTTTTTCTTACAGAAACTCTAGAGAGTCTAGAGAACTCTAGAGGTCGAATCCTATTAAATCCAACATGTAATCACAAAATATTAAATTCAGAAGAACCAAAATCAATACATTGAGTAAATTGAATTAAATCGACCCAATTGCAATCGTTTCGACATGGTGCAAACGAAATTCCCTTAGACTTCCTTCGAAATTGTCCATTGCATTAAATACAATTTTAGTCTATTTAAAGCACCTGCCGTGACAGAATTTGCGGTGCACCATAACCACTTTCTCTGATCGTGCTCACACCTTTCTCTGTGCGGTGAAACTCATGAAAATTTAACGAAATTCAATTTGTTATCGTTTCTGTTGGGTTTTTCCTTCTGACAAAAGATTTCACTTGGCTCCAGCTTTTCCGACGTGTAGTCACTGGGTAGCCAGATCGATATAAGGAGTTTGCTACTTTCCGACCAACTTCCATTTATCTGTCTCGGAATATTCGCAATTTGTTCCGATAAAAGAGGTCGGATGTTTTTCTTCGCGATATTTTCTGGCGAGGAAATAAAAGGTGTGTAAGTTGGGCAGGTGTATTTGTACTTGAACTTTATACAAGAATTGAATATACGCGACATTGGCATCGACTAACGAACGCCAAATCGAGTTTAACTTCAGCAATTTGCATAACGAAATTATTTACGTAATCAACCTTTTGAGTGAAATTTTTTTTGAATACACCTGAAAACCGTCGTGAAATTAAGTCCTGGTGTATTTCGAAGGTGTTACGAGAAAATTTTTGGGAAGTTGTTGAGTTGGAAACTGTATTGAATTGACGATACACGATTCATTAGTAAAGCCGTCATTTAAGGATACCTAAGTATTTACACTGTTAATTAGAGATGGGAAATTCGGATCTTTTCAATGAGCCGGCTCACCGGATCTCGTTCTTTTCATTGAACCGGCTCTTTGAGCCGGTTCAAAAGATCCAGGTGGATCTTTTGCACTGCCGTACAAGGGGACTGCAGATGAATATTGAAAAACCGAAAACTAATTTAAAAAAAAAAAATTGTGAATAAATTATAAGCTTTAATGAAAATACTCAAAGTTGATTATTTTAAGGCAGTGCTGGGTATTGCGGGAAATAATAGGAAACTAGTTTTAAAAAATGTTGGCTCTAGTCCTGGATTTGACGGCATAACAATTGAATGTCTAAAAATATTAAAAGATTTTATCTCAAAGCCTCTTACATACTTAATTATTTTTAACCTTTCGAAGAGTGTATTCCCTAAAATTTAGTAAACACTCAACAATTATTGACTTATTTCCTTAATATATATCGTTGGAAAAATAATTGAAAAGGTTGCAAAGTAGAAATTAATGAGTTTCTTTAAAAGACATAAAATATTAAACGAAAGTGAAAATATTTCTATGGCAAGAGCGAAGCGCACGTCAGCCTAACATGAACGCGAAAAGAGAGTTTTAATCCCTTTAGCCCTGCAAATTTTGAGATAGCGATATCTTTTAATTTCGAATCGAGCGGGGAGTAAAACAAATTGAAATTGACTTAAAAGTGAAAATACCATTAATGAAAAATGTAAATTTTCATTTTGGAGTTTTGGTGTCCAGTAATACTTTTTCCTAAATATATCTTCCATCTCCTCTTTTCAATTTATAATCTTTAATCTTTAATATTCCATCTTTAATCTTCAATTTTCAATTTTCAATCTTCAATTTTCAATCCTCAATTTTCAATATTCAATCTTCAATCTTCAATTTTCAATCATCAAACTTCAATCTTCAATTTTCAATTTTCAATCTTCAATCTTCAATCTTCAATCTTCAAACTTCAATCATCAAACTTCAATCATCAAACTTCAATCATCAAACTTCTATCATCAAACTTCAATCATCAAACTTCAATCATCAATCATCAATCATCAATCATCAATCAACAACCATCAATCATCAATCATCAATCATCAATCATCAATCATCAATCATCAATCATCAATCATCAATCATCAATCATCAATCATCAATCATCAATCATCAATCATCAATCATCAATCATCAATCATCAATCATCAATCATCAATCATCAATCATCAATCATCAATCATCAATCATCAATCATCAATCATCAATCATCAATCATCAATCATCAATCATCAATCATCAATCATCAATCATCAATCATCAATCATCAATCATCAATCATCAATCATCAATCATCAATCATCAATCATCAATCATCAATCATCAATCATCAATCATCAATCATCAATCATCAATCATCAATCATCAATCATCAATCATCAATCATCAATCATCAATCATCAATCATCAATCATCAATCATCAATCATCAATCATCAATCATCAATCATCAATCATCAATCACCAATCATCAATCATCAATCATCAATCATCAATCATCAATCATCAATCATCAATCATCAATCATCAATCATCAATCATCAATCATCAATCATCAATCATCAATCATCAATCATCAATCATCAATCATCAATCATCAATCATCAATCATCAATCATCAATCATCAATCATCAATCATCAATCATCAATCATCAATCATCAATCATCAATCATCAATCATCAAACTTCTATCATCAAACTTCAATCATCAAACTTCAATCATCAATCATCAATCATCAATCATCAATCATCAATCATCAATCAACAATCATCAACCATCAATCATCAATCATCAATCATCAATCATCAATCATCAATCATCAATCATCAATCATCAATCATCAATCATCAATCATCAATCATCAATCATCAATCATCAATCATCAATCATCAATCATCAATCATCAATCATCAATCATCAATCATCAATCATCAATCATCAATCATCAATCATCAATCATCAATCATCAATCATCAATCATCAATCATCAATCATCAATCATCAATCATCAATCATCAATCATCAATCATCAATCATCAATCATCAATCATCAATCATCAATCATCAATCATCAATCATCAATCATCAATCATCAATAATCAATCATCAATCATCAATCATCAATCATCAATCATCAATCATCAATCATCAATCATCAATCATCAATCATCAATCATCAATCATCAATCATCAATCATCAATCATCAATCATCAATCATCAATCATCAATCATCAATCACCAATCATCAATCATCAATCATCAATCATCAATCATCAATCATCAATCATCAATCATCAATCATCAATCATCAATCATCAATCATCAATCATCAATCATCAATCATCAATCATCAATCATCAATCATCAATCATCAATCATCAATCATCAATCATCAATCATCAATCATCAATCATCAATCATCAATCATCAATCATCAATCATCAATCATCAATCATCAATCATCAATCATCAATCATCAATCATCAATCATCAATCATCAATCATCAATCATCAATCATCAATCATCAATCATCAATCATCAATCATCAATCATCAATCATCAATCATCAATCATCAATCATCAATCATCAATCATCAATCATCAATCATCAATCATCAATCATCAATCATCAATCATCAATCATCAATCATCAATCATCAATCATCAATCATCAATCATCAATCATCAATCATCAATCATCAATCATCAATCATCAATCATCAATCATCAATCATCAATCATCAATCATCAATCATCAATCATCAATCATCAATCATCAATCATCAATCATCAATCATCAATCATCAATCATCAATCATCAATCATCAATCATCAATCATCAATCATCAATCATCAATCATCAATCATCAATCATCAATCATCAATCATCAATCATCAATCATCAATCATCAATCATCAATCATCAATCATCAATCATCAATCATCAATCATCAATCATCAATCATCAATCATCAATCATCAATCATCAATCATCAATCATCAATCATCAATCATCAATCATCAATCATCAATCATCAATCATCAATCATCAATCATCAATCATCAATCATCAATCATCAATCATCAATCATCAATCATCAATCATCAATCATCAATCATCAATCATCAATCATCAATCATCAATCATCAATCATCAATCATCAATCATCAATCATCAATCATCAATCATCAATCATCAATCATCAATCATCAATCATCAATCATCAATCATCAATCATCAATCATCAATCATCAATCATCAATCATCAATCATCAATCATCAATCATCAATCATCAATCATCAATCATCAATCATCAATCATCAATCATCAAACACCAATCATCAAGCATCAATCATCAATCATCAATCATCAATTCTCAATCCTCAATCCTCAATCCTCCATCCTCCATCCACCATCATCCATCCTCCATCATCCATCCGCTATCCACCATCATCCATCCTCCATCCTCAATCCTCCATCCTCAATCCTCAATCCTCAATCCTCAATCCTCCATCATCCATCCTCCATCCTCTATCATCCATCCTCCATAATCCATCCTCCATCCTCAATCATCAATCCTCAATCCTCAATCCTCCATCATCCATCCTCCATCCTCTATCATTTATCCTCCATAATCCATCCTCCATCCTCAATCCTCAATCCTCAATCCTCAATCCTCCATCCTCCATCCTCCACCCTCCATCCACCATCATCCATCCTCCATCCTCCATCCTCTATCATCCATCATCCATCCTCCATCATCCATCCTCCATCATCATCATCTCAAAGATCCGCGAACCTTAAAGATACAGGAGCCGTGATGATCCGCGAACCGCAAAGATCCGTAAAGATCTGTTGAGCCGTCGAGATCCGCGAACCGCAAAGATCCGTCAAGATCTGTTGAGCCGTCGAGATCCGCGAACCGCAAAGATCCGTAAAGATCTGCTGAGCCGTGCAGATCTGTTGAACCGTCGAGATCTGTTGAACCGTTGAACCGTAAAGATCCGTTGAACCGGCTCAGATTCGTTGAACCGGCTCAGTTGGATCTTCTGCTTGAGCCGGTTCATTGAGCCGGCTCAGATCTGAGTTACCCATCTCTACTGTTAATGGAATAAATCATCGAAATTTTTTGTTCGATTTAATGAAAATTTAAATTCAATTTATTATCTGTGGTTTATCGAATTTCAAAAGAAATAGTTGATTTTATCAACTCTGTCAAAATAATTATTTCAGTATACTGGTTTAAATCAGCCAATACAAACATGTTTTCTTTTATTTAAAATCACAAATCCACTCCCAAAGCTTGCCATTATGTTCAAAAATAATACAAAAATTAGACTATTCTGCCTGGCTGTAATCGTAAAATTTTTGATTGCCACAATATTTTACTTGCTCTGTATAAGGTAAATTTTGACAAAATTTTGACAGAATTTTTCGTCAAATTTGTTTGTCAAATATTTGACACCATCGTACACGGTGTAATACTAGCTTTAGAAATATTCTATGGAAAATTATTTGTAATACACCAATCAAGCAAGGAATGAGATTATTTTGTGTATAAAAAACTTGACATCTAGGAATACATTTTTTAAAACCAAAAAAAACAAGGGACCTAGGTACGATCCCTGCGGAACTCCAGATATAAGAGAAATCGATCCGATTCAGCGGATTTAATATTCGCAATGATGTACTGTGGTAGGGGTAGTCGCCAACATTATTAAAATGTTTTCAGACCTCATAAATTGAGTGGATCTTGGTGTTTTTACATTGAGTAGTAAACTATTTATTAGATAGGGCATGAAATTACTCGTAGTTGACCTCCGTTTTTGAAAGCCATGCTGGTGAAAAATGATATAATAAAAAAACATTGTGTAGAGATGGAAACACGATTCCGAAACAGGTCTTTCGAATGAAGATTTTATTGGCCAAATAACAACTATATTACAAAACCTACAAAGCTAATATTATTTTTTTTTTAATTTTAATTTATTATTTTTTAATAATAAAGTATTGTGATCGAACTGAAATTTCAAAAAAATTTGCTACTGTGAAATCACGTTTTAGGACTAGTAGACCTCAAAAAAGCAAAAAAAAAATGTCCGTCTGTCCGCCGTAGACACCGTCTGCCGTACGCCGTACTCAAAACCGTTTGAAGGCGCATAGCTCACAAACCCGTTCAAATATCAAGTTGAAATTTTTATGGTGGGTAGATTGGATGAACCCCTACGATTGATATCTTTTTGGTGGAGGGTGTGTAAGGGGGGTGGAAGGGGGCGCGTTTTAGACGAAAAATTTTGGTTTCTAGATCTCAGGAACTGCTTATGGCAGGAGGCTGAAATTTGGAACTTATGTGGTGCTATGATAGTGGACCCATTTACAAAAAAAATTGGCTATAAGGGTTGAGGGATGTGGGAGTGGGGGGAAAACAATGTGGCCGAAACGTTCGAAAGCTGGGATTGAAGCATTCTAAAATCCATATCTCCCGAACCGTTGATCTCAGAAGTGTGAAACTTTGTAGTTATCTTAAGTGATACTAGGAGAGTAGACAAGGGCTAAAAATGTTAAGAAGGGAAGTGGAGTGTAGGGGTGGAGGGTGAAAAACTTTAGATTACAATATCTTCCGAACCAATTGTACCAGAAAAATGAAATTTGGTTTCTGTATATAAGAGCACATGGTGAGTCTACTGAATGTAAACATTTTGAGAGGGAAGCTGGAATACAAAAGTGGGGGATAACCATTTTTAAAAAAAAATTTTTTTTTGGTATCTTAAGAACCGTAACAGATATTATCTAAGAAATTTTACAGGAGTTAGGCCCAGTACACTTCTAGCAAGAACAAAAATGTTTGTGGTGCTGACGGAGGTGGTTACGGTGGGAGAGGGTGGAACGAAAAGAATTCTGATTTATGTTTTTCGAAAACCGCAAAGCATGGAAAGCTAAAAATTGACGACTATATAGAGTCACTGTAGAAGTATCATATAAAATTTTTGATAGGGGTAGCAACGTACAGGGGTGGGGGGTTGTTTTTCATTTCTCAGAAACAGCGTATGCTAGAAAGTTGAAACTTAGTATGTATATGTAGAAGTACTACAGGAGTAATTAAAGCAAAAAAAAAGTTCAACATTTTATTGATGTACAGAGCTAGAGTAATGCGGTGTAGGTCACTATGCGACTGATAACCTAAGGAATAATCAAGAGGCTATTTGGAACGTTATTTTTTATGTTATCAGTCGCATCCCAACTAGCAAACTAATTTCCATAAGTCCTTATCGAAGCTATTCTCGTACCTCGATAGCTTCGATAAGGTCTTACCAAACTAATTTGACGCACATTTTTCCATGCAACAGCCAAGCGCCAACAGTTGGTATAAGGCCTTATCGAAGCTGTTTTTGCTTCCGTACGGAAGTTCACATTGACGATTTTTTTACATTTTTTTTGTAACCACGAATTTATTTTCCTGTAAATTACTATTTTTTGTTTGAAAAATGCGAATACCTTGTATACTCTCGGATTCGAACCACGGTCCCGTCACACATTAAAACGCTACGCTACACACTAGGCCAATCTGAAACATTGTCGTAGTAGGGTTGAAGCCGAATCACTTGGTATTAGACATGTCAAGCGAAGCTCGCTTGCTAACTTCCGCTCGCAAGTCTTGCGGAAGCTTTATCGAAGTTAAAAGTCTACAAACCTTCATAGGACTGTTGGTATTTACTTCCATACGGCCTTATAGAGGTTATTACCGCAGCTATTGCTTCTGAAGTGTTAAACCTCAGCTCGGAAGTCTTACGGAAGCCTTATAGAAGTTAAAAGTTCACAACCTGCGCTCAACAGTCTTATCGAAGTTATAGGCTCTGTAAAATCAAAATGCAAAGTTTGTTTGCTAGTTGGGATAGTGACCTACACCGCATCTCAGTATTAAACACGTTACGGACTCCTATCCAAAAAATAATAAAGTTGCGCCCAGACTGTTGGCAGATTTTTTACTTAAGACTGCATGTACTGAAGACCCGGAGGCTAACGATTTTTAATCGGGCGATGTCTTAGTTGAATTGCTAAAGGGTATTCAATTATACGGGAAAAAAGTTGTATATACAAGAAAATTCCCTTTCGATCGAATAGTTGGGCAAATCCCGGGCAAGATCTCTATATGCACAGCTACTTACAACCATCTGCACACGTGCAACTTAAAAATCAGTCACAACCATCTTGTGTATAGGTTACACATCAGACATAATGAAATGAAGCAAACTTATTGATCTGACACAGAATGCAGCGTAAACAGCAGTAACCATACAGAAACTAACATTTTTCGTTTAAAGCACAAAAGTCACCACTCAAAAAGGTTCACCTAATACACCAACCAAAAAATGTTTTATAAGTTTGTGAGCTACGAGCGTTTAGACACGATTGCGTACATCAAAAACGGCGTACAGACGGATTTTTGTTCCTGCTGCTTTGGGGAAAATACAAAATTTGAAGGTAGTCAATTTTTTTTAAAATTCTGGTCAATTACAATACTTTATTATTAGATAGTGTAGTTAAAAATAAGAGGGGACCAAGATGTGATCCTTGCGGTACACCAGAAGTTACGACAAAAAATCCGATTTGGCGGACTTAATATTCACAGTGCGGGGTTTGAAATTAAAATATCATGGTTGACTTTATCGAAAGAACCCTTTGAGAAATCCGTAGAAGTCGACTGAAGCTGTGTGTTCCTTTTTCGTTGCATTGTAAATCGTCCATCTCAACGCATGTCAAGCGATTAGTTAGCGACGATTTTTCTTTTGAAAACAATATGTGAATGATGGAATGTTTAAAAAGATAGCTGTGAGATTGCATCAAGAAAGGAACTTTTGCGAATTTAGACGGTATAGTTATGTGCCTATAAATATGGACATTGTTCTTATCACTAAACTTTTGAGTTGGATTGATATAAGATGTTTCCACATCACTGGAAACAGCCCAGACCAACGAGATAAATTAGGCAGAAATGTAAGTGGTCGCACTAGAAGCTGGCGTTAGTTTCACAAAAATTGTAAAAAAACAAAAAGAATATAAAACGCAGATAAGTCTATCATACTATTGCTAATATGATAGTCGTCATATGTACCGGTTTTTGAAAATTTACTAGCAAACGTTGCTTAGCGATGGCTTGAAACGTCGATAAAGCATCCACGCTTTCAATAAGATACTAGATCGGAACTTTTTGAAATTTTCATTAGTTAAGAAACACCAACGTTTCTATATATAAAATATAACGATGGTATGTAATGACCAAAACGTGTGTTTTTTCACATTCTATTGCTTTTGATTATCTCAGGTTTGAAAAAATACGATTGAGAAGACCGACTTCGACGGCGACCTGCTCAGCACAGTCATTGAAATACACAAGATTGTATGCCGCTGACCACAATAGCAACTTTGATTGTGCTTCAATGCAATTGCGCAGTTGTGCCATCACTCTATTTCTGAGACTGCGGTTTCGTAGTATACCATACGTCGAAATGAAACCTTCGAAACCTAAACTAAACGGAACTCACAACCATGCTTGAGACTTCACGCAACACAGATTTACGTTTTTCAATTTGTTTGAAAAGATTTGACGCATCATTATGCCGATGAATTGATAGTTCGAACAAGATTTTATTCAAAAGGGCCATCTGGGTGTCGAAATTTAAATGAAGAGCAGATTAACGAAGGAGATCTCGATAGTTTATCCGGATTACAATTTTCATTTTCATTTTCATTTTATACAAAATCAAGGGCCTGATCCGATTCTTGGCTGTCCTGTTGCTTACATCTTGCAGGGTTCGTATATCGGATATAATTTCATTGTAAATTCTTACTTCGTTAAGTTCAATATAGAGGGACGAAGCTTTTCACATGGCACGTTTCCCGAAATCTATTATACTTGGACGGGTGAGCTCAGCTCTTTCTAAACTATTATAACAATTTTATGTTCACGTAATGTCAACTTAGACATTCAAAAATCTGACTGTTGGAATTGGGCTTTAATCAAAAAAAATTATAGCTTAAAGTAAAAATACTCTGTCCAATTGCACCATGTTTCTGTGCATCTTATTTATCTGGCACTTACACCATTTTCGAAAAAGCTTTTCTATTCATGACATCAACCCCAAACTTTCCGAGCTACAATATAAAAGTTGCGACTAAATACTACAGACGGCGCTTATTTTCGAAAATGTCCTTAAATTGCACGACCTGTCGACTGGAAGGATATAATAGTTAAGTTTAGGGTAAAAACCTCGATGTGTCCTGGGTTTCGGAATTGGAAGTCTACGCTTTCTGGAACGACTTGAAGGAAGGTCAATTCCCACTAAACGTTTCCCCGATTCATTTGAAAGCTTTCGAATCGCCTTTACAGCACAAGATATGCTAACAACTTGCATGGATTGCTAGCCAGCAAAATTCCAAGCCTGGCAACGCGTCCTTTTTCAGAACAACAAACCCTTTGGGACTTATGCAGATGAAATGAATTTCAGTTAATATTTTTTTTTATGTTCTTAACATAAATCCTAGCGTGAAGACACACAGAATCGAATAGCCTAAAGTTGGTCGAGACAAAGCGTGCTGATGACGAGCAGGAGTCAAGCACACCCGAAGGACACTCTCTATCCGCCTTGCTGGCGGCACATTCGGGTCTTGAAGAAAAAAACCAAATTTCCCATCCAGACACATGCTCATCCATAATCTAGCAAACACGTAATGGGGCTAGTACGTGTTTAGAAAATTGACTACTTTCTTTCTACATATTTAACATACCTTACCTATCCTATGTCTTATATCTCTATTTCCGACAATACGAATCCTTGGCACTAACTTAACATCATGACTTCCCGCACGGTGGAATAGAGCAGTCGAAAAGAAACACCTTAACTGCCACAAGAAGGGATGTTTTCGGAAATCGAGAAAAGATTGGTAAACAACACTTGACTTGGTTGTTCTGTAATGCGAACCTGCTCCTCTCCTGGATGGAGTACCATCTATTTGAAGAAAGTGTTTTGAGGTGACATTTGTTTACGTGAGGTGGATACGAGTCATTCTCGGGGATACTCCAAAGTGTCTCCTTGTTACCGTCAACTGAGACAACTCTCGACTTCTTTTCAGGAACCGTGGGTTCAACTTCGAACCAATTGCAATATCCGTCCTGACTTTAACGAGCCACCGCCAATGTTCTTCAAAGATCTAATCACGAAGATATATTTTAGTTGCGCCAATGTGGCTATCGAATTAATCCTTTAATTCTAATAGAGACTAGAACGCCCTATGTGGCATAAGCGGCTTATAGCCCGAAGTTTATCTCCCTTCGGAAAAGCTAAGAAGAAAATATTTTCGGCTGAAAGTGACTCACCAAATATCCGATTGTGGAAAATTCACGAATATATCGCAACCAATGAAGGGTCGATCAATTTTCCGGGGGAAATGTAGTATGGCTTTTCTTTATGGCTTATCTCTGTAATCGTAGTTGTAGTTTTCTGGGTCTGGTACTTCGAAACGAATTTTATTTATATTTATTCGGCCGTTACAGAGTGAAAAAACTACCCTGTGTTGGGTCATCAGGTAATGGAAGAAGAAATGGAACCGAATATGCTTTTAAAATTGGGGTAGAAATATAAAGGATAAGTTGTTTTTGAACGGTGAGTAGCAGGCACTTGCATTTAAATTGAAACCAGTGACCAGAGAATACCGGATAAAAATACAAGTTATTATCCAAGGAATATACCCGGTATTTTCCCAACGATAGGCTAATATCCGTTGCATAATCTGTCCTATTAAACTTGAAGCATCTTCTCAACCAATTACCAATGGATATATGAACTATAATTAAGCAGTTTTTTTCGGTACTAATCTGTATTTAATGATTCAACTCAATTGAAGCAAGTTCAAATACAGCTCCTATCTGTTTAATTATAGCATTAAGCACCACTTTCTCCCTTATTTTTTTTTTTGCGCCACACGATAAACATGAGAAAAAGCTAGTCGGTTTTCCATATTAATTGCTGGAAAATTCATTTTGCTCCACTCCGTTTAATTCTGTAGAGCAGAACTACCAACATATTTTGTGTGCATATATTTGTATGTTATACGATCCTCGAACTAGATGGTGGAAAAGAACCGCAGTAAATGTTGCAACAGTAGGGAAATTTACTAAAATAGTTGGTTAGTTTTCTGCATAGAAAAAGGTGCATCGCGGTAAGAAATATATGCAAAATGTCCCAGATTAATTTATTTTAATTGCAGGTTGTGATGGTATTAGAGGTGATATAATTTAGTCGGTCACTCTTATCACACCGTAGGTAGTTTAAGAATATTTAAGTTAACTTTTTCCATGAAAAATATTTCTCAGGTTAATAAAGAGAAAATTTCACAGTGTCACTTTATTATTTTTTATTAAAAAAATAATTGTTATCATTCCAAAGTGAGGTATTTCACGTTTGAGAACTAAGAAATTTGTCTGTTCCTTTTTTTGTTTTTGAGACTCCTTACCTCAAATACTTTTAAGGCCAGGTATCAGTTCATGACGATGAAAAAATTTATTTTTTTTCATTAATTTTCATCCTTAAGTTATTGAGAATACGTGGACAAAGGGATATTTCGATATCGAATGTATTTCACGAGTTACAGACCGATTTGTGGAACCGTCGGCCGACATTCAATACGATTTTTTATTTCGAAACCATTTTTTTCCGGAGCTCGGTACGTTCTACAGCTTCAACGAATGAACCGATTTTAATGAATAAAAGCTTAAAAGAAAGTATACTAAATTTGGCGGGCCCCACATTTTTTTTATTTGAGTTTTTAAGCCAAAAAAGAGTGAAAGAGGTGCTTTTTTTTCAAATAGCTGCCATTTTAGTCTCCGGGCGTTTTTTCAAAATCGGAAAACGATAGGGCCTCGCAAACTTAATCTAGTTTCATAAAATTTATGGATTTTTGGTTTCAGATCACTTGGCAAGGCTGTAGAAGGTACCGCGTGCATCAACTCACGCCGATTGCAGCCTTACGTCATGGGAGCTGGAGCCGCCATTTTGCAATATTTTTTTATGAAAAAATTCACAATTATTCTTTACTTGTACCTTTTTAAAACTCGCTAATAGCTTTTTCCATATTTATTTATTTTATATCCAAATAAAAATCCTGAAATTGAGGCATTTTTCAGGCCTTTTAACTGATACCTGGCCTCAAGGATATTGTTAAAAAAAATATTTCACATTACGTAGACCTGCTCCCTCCCTATTAAAGATAGACCTCCTGAAAGTGAGAGTACAAGGGGTCAAATGAAAAAAAAATTTGTTTCCATGTCTCAAGAACTATCCCTCCTTTCATTTTATACAATACGTTTTTTTGCAAATGAAATAAATTTCACTAATCGAGAGCTAATCCCATTTCATTGTTTTAGTTATTCTTTTTCTTTAATGAAGTGAAATTAAAACCCTTTTATTGTCATTTCATCGTTCGAGTTATCCTTTTTTTTTAATAAAGTAAGGTTTAAACCCATTCATTGCTCTATGTCACATAATTTGGTGAACTGCCACAAATAGTTAGATACTAAATCGACTTCGATTTAAAAGCCAAGTCTCAGTATCTGCATTAAAAGCTTTTTACTTCCTAAAAATTATGGTTTTTACTTACTTCATTACAATTTAAATTCATACTTAAAATAAGAATTGTTAAAGTGGAAGTCGGCTTTAAAAAAATTATGAAATTAAATTTCAAAAATTAATCCAGGAATTTTTGTTATGAATAATGAAAAACACAGGAAAAAGTAAAGGTTCTTGGAGGCTCATACCGCCTTCTTGTGAGAGCAGTTCCATCACATATCATTTTGAAACCATCTTAGGAAAAATTGTGTTTCCAGAAATGAAAAATTTCAAAACTCGAGTGATCCAAGTAGGATAACCAGAAGGATAACTGCAATAAGGGTGTGGAACGTCTTACCCATCCAATTGTTTTCTTACTTCCACTTTATTAAAAAAAAAGAATTGCCCATTTACGAAAATGGTTTCGATTAAAGGTAAATAACTTCGAAAGTTATTGGGCTAGAGGAATAAACTTGCCGTTGCATGAGAAGTGGCAAAATTGACTTGAATAAGATTAGGAAAAAATACTTTATTATTAAAATAATAAAGTAAAATTAGGTTAAAATATCCGTTCAATGGCTGCGAACAAAATTTTTTTCGCTAATACTCGTATGTTATAAAAACGGCTATAAATCGACTATCACGTTACGTAAAACAATATACAAGAGTGTTGCAAAAGTTCTAAACTTCGTCCTATAGTGATAAAAAAATTATTTAAGTAGCATTACCGGTTCAAAAGAAATTGATATTAATAGAGGAAACTGCAAAAAAATTGTGAAAAACGATATGTCTAGAAAACAGTACGTAAACGGGCATAGGTTTTTATGGTTGTTTTTCTCAGCTTTTTAAACATAAATTTATAGCAATACACCGTGTAAGGGTATGTAGAGAATGCAACTAAAATACATATTTTGATGGGTGTGGAAACTTATAGGGATGAACTTTTTGTTCAACATTGTTATTTGGAAGGTGAGCATAGGGTCTATTGATATATATATTAGAACATAGTTTTTGAAGTTTTCACCCCTTGCAAGAGAAGAAGGGAGGGGAGGCTAGATGAAATAATTTGCTTCAAAAAACAAATGTCATATCTGATAAACACATTGAAGAAAGTAGACATTTTGCTGTATGTGCCTTACATCGACCCTTGTGCAAATAATTAGTTCTGTAAATGGGGGTGTACAGGGGGTAGGTGGAGAAGAGTTTGAAAGAACATTTCTGATTTTTCATATCTCGAAATACATAATTATAGCTTTGAAATATTACAATTAATTTCGAGGATGGGTGGACAACGAACAATGGGGGATGAGCATTTAAAATGCAAATATTATAGCAATTCATTCTGCTAGAAAATTGAAATTTCATGTGCTGATAAAGCAATTAAAGTAAAATGTTCAATTTAAAGTAAACTTTGAAATTTTGTTACGAGGTGCAAATAGCAATACATTTTCCAGGTATGATACCCGATATCTCAACAAACCTTTCACACATTTCCTTGAAAGTTTTTATGTAGATACCTTACCGCGTGTATGTACTTACAAATAATGGCCCGTTTTAATACTGGTTTCGAAATATGTCGTTATGAAGCATATATAAGCATTACTGCAAATAATTTCAATAGCTGAACCGTAAATATATATTTTAAAAGTCCGTTCGACCGTGTTTCTATTTGGGTACAATTGACAATATTTAATTCCGCCTGTTTGAACTTTAAACACATCCTTAAAGCTAAAATTTAAAAACTCACCACAGTCTACTTTTATGGGCCGGACTGTAAAGCAACATTGACGGCGTTGACTGTGTAGCTCGATCGAAACAACGGTAGACAAAGCTACATGGCCCTATAAAAAGCGCGTCTGCCGTCAATACGATCTCTTTTGGATAGTGTACTTTAACGAATATCTAGTTTCGATTCGCATCCAAGATGTTTCAACGATATTCCGAAAGGTAAGTACTCGAAATCAGTAGAAAACGAAAACCTTTGAGACTTGTCTTCACGCTGCTTCAGCTGGGGACCTTTTTCAAAAGTAATACGTTTAAACGAAACCAACTCTCGTTCGCGAAATCAGCGGAAACCTTTGAAATCTGTCTGCACGCTGCTTCAGCTGGGGACCTTTTCAAAGGTAATACGTTTTCAACGAACCCAACTCATATCTCCAACCTTTTCATTCCGTCCAGTTCAACAAGTAAGATTACCACTGAACAAGATCACTTAACAAGATCAAATATCTTGATCGTAAACATTGGTCCGTCGAGCCGGATCAAATATCAAACAAGCTGCAATTTTGCCCTTGTAAACTTGCCAACATAATTCCACACCAGCAAGTATCAACTTGCAACGATCACCTGATCGTAAACACCTCCTTTTCACTTTAAACTAATGGTTTTAATTCCCTTTGTATATACTGTATTCTTATAGTTCCCTAAACATATTCAATTATACGCTACTGTGTTATAAGCACTCCTTAGTCCAGCTCGGTGTCTTTAAAAAAATATTTTGCGTTAGAAAAAAAATATTTTGATCCTTTAAAATTGTTCTTTCCTATTTTATGCAACCGAAAATATTTTGGTTCAATGTCATTTAACAAAAAAAAAATCATTGATCTAATTTTCACGGAATAAAAACACCTATTTTATCACCTTTCAAACGAGGGTACACTTATTGCAATATCTTACGCAGTTCCGAAGTTATTTCGATATTTTATTATTGATCAATTCTTTTTTGCAATAAAGTGCAACTAAGAAGGATAAGCCACAGCCGGTTTAGCGATTCACAAAATTCTTCAAATCTTACGACTCTTGCAACATACCCTTTAAAAATACGACTTTTAAGGAATATGTCCAAAGAATAGTTCGATCGGATGGGCACCTTCTTCTTAGAAAACCATTGTGATCATGAGCTACTAGTAGTAGCACCCGATTTTTGCTATCTTCTACATAAGTGGAAAACTAACTAATTTTTCCAGAAAAATTCAATTACAAAACTTTTTTGAACAGTCTTCTAATTAAAATTTTATTTTATTTCTATATTTAAATTTGGGTGATAACGAAATTTTTCCACTATGAGTAAATATCATTTTTAACAAACAGAACTATTTAAATAAAACAATATTTTTGATATGATATAATTGAAAGGCGGTAACCATATCGACTTACTAACTTTCAGTTGGTAGTTCAATAGATTGTTGGTAACAAGAAAATTGAAGGGTATCAATAAAACTTTATTAAAAAAAAAGAGTTAGTCAAGTAATGAAATAGTCTTTGTTAAATGAAAATAACTTCGAAAGTAGTTATGCTATCGCGATAAGCTTACCTTAGAATGAAAAAATGGTTTTTAACAATACCTTGAAAGAAATTTTCCGATTTGTTTAAATGACCGAGAGCCAAAGATTTTATTCTAAAATGTTATAGACACGAGTACATTTCGTTTATTTCATTACATAAAACAATAAGCTAATTGCTTTGTAAACTTTTAATGGTAATAAAATTATTCTAGTTGTGTTATTGGTTCGAAAGTTATTGATATAAAAATAAGAATTGCTAAAAAATAATTAAAAATGAAAAACTTCGAAAACGGCAGCTGGTTTTAACTGTCGTATATTTAAAACATTTACAACAATAAGTGCATTAATCAGAACAAAATTTATCATTCTATTTCATTATTTCTTTAAAATTTTTGATGAATTTCTTCATTGTACTAACGATTTTATCATGTATTCAATGAATTTTGATGAATTCTGATGGGTTGGAATTCTTCAAAATAATGAAGGTATTTTTTTAGTGTAGAATACAAACGGAGGGTGTGTCATTCATGGTGGAAGATATTACTCACAATACTTGTGAATGTTGGAAGGTAGCCAGGTGGAAGAAAGGACTGAAAAGTTACTCCTTCTAATGAATTCCTGAGAATGATGAAGGGATTATTCTCAAAACAAATAAGTTCCTATTCTAACGCTCCTTTGTAAAACTGCAGCTGCAAAAGAGGCAATTAAGAAGCGTAGGACTTACAGAAGGCGACCTTGCTGATATTCTGAAACTGAAAAGTTCGAATATTAATGAGCTTGTTTGCTTGAATCACATCAGAAAATATCTGAACTAGTTGCCAACTAACATCTACAATTACCATAAAACTGTTCTGTTTTTCCGATAACTTCCGAAATATTTCATAAGGAACCGAAAACCCCCCAAAACAGATTTATATTTATCCGCACCAAAATTTATCCTCTGAATTTTGCATAGTTCACCGGAATTTTCGACGAACATAATTTTGAATACCGAAAACTTTACGCCAAAATTGTTGCAGGAATATCGGCTATTTCTGTGGCGAATCGTTTCAACACGCTGACCATTGAAAATTGTTCGCCAAGTGTCACAAAATAACAACCCCATCTGGTTGTGAAAAGTTACGAATTTGTTTATGATTATTCCGTACTCCGGGCTCCGCCTTTGCTCGCGACACGACAAGTTTATTTCACCTTTTTCATTTCGAGAAGCGGAATTTGCGGGTGACGGGGTTAAATCATACTCAGTTTCAGTTGTTGTTGGTTTCCACGTGTTCAATTCCGCGAAGATGGGGCACACTTTTATAGAACAAGGCAAATAAGCGAGTTTATTGCCGCCTTCCATCCGGGAGTCGTACTGAATACTACTACGTTGTCGGTTGAACTGTCATGAAAAAGTTAATGTCAAACTCGTTGTAAACATGTCAGGCATGACTACTTAATTTCTCGGTTCACTTAATCGCATACTGCTTGCAGCGATTCAGTTGTAGTGGGTGGGTGGTAGCACACAACATAAATTAATACTTGTTGGCACGGGTCTGAAAAGACTTTAAGGATTTATCAGTGCACACTTCCCGCTCTCACATATAGAGCACGCTAGCATGTATTAAGTGCTTGTGAACTATGAAAAAGCGGATATCATAGTGTGGCATGCACCCCGGAGTTTAATAAGTGCTGTACTTGCAGGATGTACTATCGAAAGTGGTACAATAGCACTGTATGGCTAAAGTTGCTACAATCAATTCAGCTACTCAGCAAATGCAAAATAACAAATTATTTAAGCACTTCGGATCAGGAGTGGTATTCATTTGAAGTACATAAAAACTACTAGAAAGAAATAAAAGAGGAGTTCCACAAGTGAATTCCTTAAAGAAAAGTTGAAAACTTCACTGATTGAATTAAAAAGTTTACAACGAATGGCGGAGAGATTTTTAAAAATACTTCTGTAGAAAAACATCATAATCTAAAGAATAACTGACACCATTGACCCTTTGAAACGTGCTTCCCATAGATACAACTTCATAAAACTTAATGTTATAAAACAGATTAAAGAAATTCTTAAAAATTGCAAGATTTACTTCTATTCACAAATGTGATTTAAAAGCAGAGTGCAACAACTTCCGAGCAACATTTGTGACTTCTGTGTTCACATAAGGCATTTAATCTGGTTGTTCATAATATTCTCTTGAATCAGGTGCAGGTGAAGTACTCGAAAGTCAATGGAATAGACAGTACACTGATGAAAATAAAATATGGTATCCCTCAGAGCTCCATTTATGGACCACTACTTTTTCTCTCTTCAAACTAGCCCTTGGCTTCGTTACCGATTCGAGAAAACCTTGAGATATTTTCAAGAGTCGATATTGCTTCGAGATTTGTTCGAAATCTCGGATAGCTCTCGAACAAAAAATGAAACTTTAAAGAACAAAACAGATACATTGAGCTATACAGAATCTCGAACTGATATCAAACCGATATCATTTCAAGGTGTCTTCGATAAGCTTTCGAGATATCTTTTTTTTTCAACATACTCCTATCGTGAAAAGGATTTTGATTTTAGTTATGACATGAAAATTAATTTCTAGTCAATCGTAGTCTTGTGCGCAGTTAAAATGAGCAACTTTATTATTTTTTGGGTTACGGACTGCCTTTTATGCTAAGATGCTGTTTAGGTTGGTATGCGATCGATAACCTAAAAAAATTAAGTTCCAAATAGCCACCTCTCTTTTTTTTTATCTATAACCAATCGATATATTGAATATCGAAAAATTGGTTTTTTCCCCACTACATTTTAAGCCTGCCAGTGCACCCTTCTCAAGCCTGTATAAGTCAAAGCATTTTCGATATCTCATTAGACCTAAGAAATATATCGGAATTCGTGAAAAGGTACACAACCACTTTGTATTATAAAAAATTGGAAAAATGTTTCTAGGCGCTTACATAAATAATTCACACAAGAGAAATTAATTTGCTAACTCGACATGCCTAAAAGATATAACGAAATTCGTGAAAAAGTGGCGTGAAAACACTTTTCACGCAAAAAATGATGGATTACAATGTCTTCCAAACTATTAGTATCAGCAAGATAGAGGTGGAGGGTGGAAGTGCGGTTATAGTGAAGGGGTCTGCCATATGCAAATCCTCTTCTGAAATCCAAAATTAAACGTGATTCATTAAAAATATAAACTAACTTTTTAATAAATTTAAATAGGTGTTTAAATAAATTGATAAGTTTTTATTGACTTGAGACGTTTAAAATAATCCGACTAAAATTTTGCTTTTTAATTAAATAGTTGATAATTATTACTATATTATATAAACAGTTTGTAAAGATATTGCCGATCAGTTTGATAAAGGACTCAGTCGAGTCCGAAACGTCACGCAAAATAAATAAGAACAGTATTGAACCCGGAAAACGTGTATTTTCAATTATTACTATTTATATAAAGGTTGCGATCTGTTTGAACATTGAATTCAGACTGATAAATTTTTTTTGAAAAAATGTACTCATTGACGACTTAGATTGACTCTTAAATTCAACAAAGTCGTCTACAACTCTAGCTGTATTGACAGTGACAAAATATCACTTAGTTAACGAAAAAATTTCAATTTTGTGAAACGCCACTACATTCTTCCCTCCAAGAGAAAGCGAAGTTTTTTTGATAAAAGCTAAAGTTATTACGTTCAAATTTTTAGTTACCTTTTGATGATAGTTTAAAATTAACCTTTTTAAAAGATTTGACTGCAGGCGTATCCGACTAAGAAAAACATGGTTCAAGTCTATCAATTGATATATTTTGTTGTTTACTGTTAATCACTAGAGTGAAAAATTTTGGGTTACGCTCAAGTACTAAATATGGCCCCCGAATTTGCTTTTTTAACTATAAAATATTTGGTTCCCAACTAACGAAAACATGAGAGCAGTCCATAAGATTTTTGAAAATAAAAATGTTTCGCTGTGAATATCTTAAAGGTGGTTTGGGTTTAACTAGAGACATACTTAGTCGAAGATTTTGGATAAAATCATGAAGGAACACTAATTTGGAGTCCAAATTATCTCGGATAAATTCAAATGGTAATCGAATATTTTGGCCGTTAACTCTGCAGGAGTTACCTCCGCGTCCTCACGCAAAATAGTCCGAAGACCAAGTAAAATAAATGGTAATTGCTCAGTCCAATTTGAAATAGTTTTGCATAACGTTTTGCATAATGCCAACGCTCTAAAAGAGCATTAAAGGTATCAGTACTCGCCACAACTAACCCTTTGATTAGTTTTTTGAATCAGAATAATTACATGGTTAAACGCATTTATGGGCTTTAGGCTTGTAGTATTCGTGATAAAAACAGTAATTGGAATCCGATACTTGAGAAGATTTAGATCTAAATTTCACTTAGTTAACGAGAAAATTTAAATTTTGTTAAACGCCCCTACAATAGCCATTTTTAAAAAATTAAATGTTTTTATCTCAAGAGCCGCAATTTTACAGGAGTTAGACACAGTAGACTTCTAGCAGGGAAAAACATTTGGCGGTTTTTGTGGTGGGAATGATGGTGAGAGGGGGGATGGAAAGAAAAGAAAAATTCAGATTTTTTTTCACAAAAAAAGCAAAAAATAGAAAGCTAAAGAGTTACTACTATATAGAGGCACTATACTCGTAGATGCATCCTAACCGATTCAGTGGTCAAAAAATACAAAATATCTCGGTTTTATTCTTGGTACAAAATTAACTTTCCGTGACCATACGGAACATGTTACCTGTAAAATTTCAAAGAGTATCCATGCACTTTATCCATTCATAAATCGAAAATCAAAGCTCTCCCAAGAAAATAAACTTTTGATCTTCAAAACAGCCATGCAGCCTATCATTCTATATGGAACCCCAATTTAGAACCCGTGTGCTAAAACTCTCAAGAAAAAGCTACAAGTATTACAAAATAAATGTTTAAAAATAATTTTAAACAAACCGTTTTATTTTCCAACACGACATCTCCGCGATTTAGCTAAAGTTCATTCGATTTCACACCTATCGGAAAAAGCTATGAACAATTTTCGCGAAAGATGCCTTAACTGAGACAACCCTCTAGTTACAGAACTATTCAGTACTATGAGTATTTAAAATGTAGAGTGGTTTCTAAGCTAGTTTTGTTGTAAGGTAGTTTTAAGTTAGTAATTAATAGGTTTCTAAAAAGAATTTTCCTAAATGAAGTATCACTTTAATTAATAACTCAAAATGTCAAGAAATAGAAATACTACACTATAGTTGTAAAGACAATAATTTTTTCCCCGTCTGATCTCTACAAAAATTGTATAAACTGTAAATATCTTATAGAATAACTGTAATAATTAAATAAATAAATAAGTAAGTAAGTAGATGCATCCTGCATACAATTTTTGAAAGGGGTGGAAAGATACGGGGTAGGAATGGTTTTTTATATTTCAGAAACGCCTTATGATAGAATGGTGAAACTTAGTCCGTAGGAGTAGATGCACTCCGGAAGTAATCAGAGCAACAAAAAAGTTCAGATATTTTTTAGCGTAAAAACATGGAATAACAAAAATTTCCGGTCTTCACACACTTTCATGAATTTCGTTATATCTATTAGGCATGTCGCTTTATCAAATTAATTTTACTTTCACGGGCTTTTCGTTTAGTAGCTCAGAAACCGCTTTTCAAATTTTTCGATATTCAACTCCTAAAGGGTTGTGTAAATTTTCACGAATTCCGAAATATTGGGTAGGTCTAATAAGATATAGAATACACTTTCGCTTCTAAAGGCTTTAAATATAATCGGAGAAAAATCGATTTCAGCAATTTTCGATATTAAACTTCCGGGGTGTAATGTTCAAGTTTTCACGAAATCCGACAAATCTATTAGGTTTAATGAGATCGAATTCGCTTTCCTTAATGGGCTTTGATCAAAAAATGAATTTCAGGATTTTGCGATATCCAATCTCCAAGAGGATGTTAACTGATTTTATACGTTTTTACGAACTCCGATATATCACTTAGGTCTGACAAGATATGGAATTGTGTTTTACTCTAACGCGCTTTCTATATTATCGCCTAAAATCTGTTTCAGAACTTTTTGAAATTTAACGTTTTTACGAACTCCGATATATCACTTAGGTCTGACAAGATATGGAATTGTGTTTTACTCTAACGCGCTTTCTATATTATCGCCTAAAATCTGTTTCAGAACTTTTTGAAATTTAACCCCTAAAGGACTCTGTCCATATTAAATCCAGAAGTATTTATTGAAATTGAAAAAACAAAAACAGGTGAATAAATGAAAAAAATCTGCCAACAGCCTGGACGCAACTTTATTATTTTTGGATAAAAGTACGAAACGCGTTTAATACTGAATGCGGTGGAGTTTACTATGCGACCGACAACCTGAAGAATAAGCAGGAGTTCTACCTAACAAATAATAAAGTTGCGTCCAGACTTTTTAATAATAAAATATAATTGTGATCGACCTAAAATTTAAAAAATAAATTGTTGTCATAAAATTTTGTATTTTCGTGTCTCAAAGGTTGTGGGCCCAAAAGGGGACCGAGATATGTTCCAGACTTCCACCAGAAAAATAGCAATGTCGCGTCGAGTAGTTTTTCAGTAGTTCATTAGAACAGAAATGAACGTCCGATAAAAATTCGTTAAAAAAATTCAATTTCGAGAATCCATCGGATGCTAAGAACTTTAAAATTAATTTTTCTTACGATAAAGACTGAAATATTTAGTACACTTGTTGAATAGGCTACTCCCGACAAGAATACTTTGCAATGTTGCTTTGTCCTCATGAGTTCTTTATTCTCAAAGAACCGAAGGAAAGGATCACGTCTAAAAATTCCTATGACATGGTTTGCCTTTCAAGGACATAAATAAGTCGCCCGAGGACTCTTGGCCGAATTCAAGTGTAGATTTATTCCATCTTAAATAGGACTTTGTGAACTGAATTTCAGATTAAGTACAGAAATTCCGTCACATACATACGGTTGAATCGTAAGTTAAGTTCAGCTTAAGCTGTTTGCAATTCGAATACAAATGTTGGGAGAAAATCTTGAAAGAATTGTTGTCCATCCGGAGCAGTAGAAAAATTCAAGTTTGATTATTTTGGCACACTTTGTGATATTTGAGTTTGTATCGATTCTACTGTAAGAGCATATGAGCAAAGTTGTTGCATATTGCAGATTTTAGTTTTGCAGAAGGGGTTTTTTCCAGCCGGATACTCTGCAATGCGATGTACATGAATGTTTTGCCCGGACTATAGAGCTATTTCGTGGTCAGGATTTCTTTTTGCCTTATCTGCTTATTTGGTACTCGTTCAATTGAAATAACAATTTCTATTTTGGTCCAGCTCATGTATGGAAGTATGGAATTATTAACATTATGTAAGGATATAATCTAGCACACGGCTCCTTTCTAGTATCTTCCCGTAGCTTTGCTTAATCCTTCTACCAATATCTTCCTGTTCAGATCGATTCATGAAGACTTGACCGATGTGACGAACCTAGAATCACAAAATATATAGGTAGTGTTTGCTCTTCCTCAAAGCATATTCTGCATTCCTTGCAATAAGGCAGACCAATGCTATGCAACTATTTTAATTCTATGCCAGTGTCCTTTTGAAATGAAATGAAAGATGACGTCAAAAAAATAGGAGGATGGATAGTGTGGAAGCTTCCACAAAAGAAATGATGAAAAAAATGTAAAACTAGAGTTAGCTAAATCCAATAAGGAATAGTTGAGTGAACAAAAACAGGATATTATGAACACAATCTGAAAGCATTCCGCAGTTACGATAGGCAGCGACCCAGTTGTATGATACTCAAATTTATTTTGTAGTTGGTGATAAGACAGAACCTTTTTCATGTACTATAATTCGATTGTCCTCGAAGAAAAAGGACAATTCCTCCCGTTTCCAATTACATATATGAAAATTTGAATGATTTTTTTCATGTCATGTCATTAAGCAATTATTGTTTAAAGACATTTGTATGGTAATAATTCCAATAGCGCTTTAATTTCAACCTACCTTTGTGCTCTAAATTGAATTTCAAAGTTGATTAGTTTTATAGGCGAACACATTCTCAGGTTTTCCCGAGTTCAAGAGAAAACTAATTCCAGAGCTTTTGCATGGCAGATACTTGAAGGACTTAAGCGACTTACAATTGTCCTTATTCCCATACTCTCAAATGGGGAAAAGCAGCTTGTGCACATAATTTTAGTCGCACATTTTTCTGGGACTTTTATATGGGAGCTACACTTACTCAATTTACTGCATATTAATCAATTTGTCTAAAACTACTCCAAAATTAATGTGCTCAAAATTTTAAATAACTGGTTTGAAGTTTTCTGAAGGAACATTTATAAGAGAGCTTCCAGAACGAGTAAATACATTAGCTTGAAGCCTTCTCAAGTTGTCGGTCAATATTCGTGGAAATCATCACTGGATTAAATTCTAAGTATAATACTATAAGCACATGATCAGATCATCAGAGAAAGTGGCACTACAGAAATATTTTCAAGCTGTTCTCAAATTGTTTCTAATTTCATCACAATTAAAATTTGGAACTATGTTTAATAGAGGTATTACTATCGCTGAATACTGCTAATCAAAGCCCTAAGAAGAAATATGTGTCTAGTGTAGTCAAAAGATTGCTAAAGTGCTGTTATTGTAAATTTAAACAAATTGCGTATTTCAGATGGGGTTGCAAATTTAAATTTACACGTAAAAAGGCGATTTGAATATTCTGCTCGCTTTATAAGACTTTTGAAATTTTGCCAGGAATCTAAAACATTCGGAACTGCTATTGTTACTAAATTTACAATGATGGTGGATGGCTACGAGGTTGTAAAGTCAACCCCCAGTAACGCGTAGGTGACAATATTTTCCTCATTTACATTTTGCAGACTCTCAAGACATTCCCTACCCCTCATAAATCATGTAGATCATAGTGCGACCCCTTCGTCTATCACATCTACCTTTAGCAGATTTCTTAAAAACCCATCATCAAATGATGAACATGTTCGTTTAATAACAATTTTTTCTTCATATTAACGAATAATGACGTTACAAAATTTTGATGAATATGAACGTCATTTGATAAAACTTTTAAGATATTTTCATCATTTGACGAACGTCTCTTCATACTAAGGAAGAGCAACAACTGAACATTGATGAACACATGCTTCGTTTGATGAATGTTTCTTCATACTGACAACATCATATTAACTCAGATTAACGAACATGTGCAGCTCCATGATTTTTTGCATTTTGATGATTTCTTCAAAGTATTGGAAACAAATTACCATACCACCTGAAAACTTATAAACGTTTAAACAATCGATGAAACTTCTATCACATTGTTGAGTAGTTTAAAATCAAAGGTTCACAATTTAAAAGATTTGTTTAAAAATATTGATCAGAATTAAAAAAAAATGGACGTTTATTATTCGTTGTATAGCTGAATGCGGGTTGGGCGTGAACCCACGCAAAACAGAATTAGTCCTCTTCACCGGAAAATACAAAATTCCTCACGTTAACCCTCCTTCTATGGATGGTACTAGTCTAGTTTTCACCGATAGTGCAAAATATTTGGGTCTTATTTTGGACAGGAAACTTCACTGGAAACCTAACATTCAGGAACGGGTATGGAAAGCAACAGTTGAGCTTTACTCGTGCAAAAAGACCATTTGCAAAAAATTGGGTATGCAACCCCGAATAGTTCATTGGCTCTACGTGTCCGTCATCAGACCGATACTTATGTATGGTGTTATTGTCTGGTGGACGGCCTTAGACAAAGTGGTTAACCGCACCACCCTGCGGAAGGTACAGAGATCAGCATGCATATGCATCAGCGGAGCTATGAGGACAACTCCCTCTACGACATTAGACTTGCTATTCCATCTACCACCCCTAGACATTTTTGGCAAGCAAATGGCAGCCACTCGACTTAAAGCCTCTACACAGTGGACTGTGATATATGCAGATCACTCAACAATCTTGAATCACTTCAATAATATTCCTGAAAACACTGACTACACCTCTTCCAGTTATGATTTTGACAAGAATTTCCTAACAACCCTCCCAACGCGTCTAGAATGAGAAAAGGATTCGATACGGATGGAAGAGTCCGTCCCCATACACAGTGCGACAAATAAGTTCGGAGACTCGAAGTATATCTGAGTAACTAGTAGAACGATCTATGTGTACAGACCGGCGTTTGAAAACTGTGACATTCATCTTCCCGGTAATACCAACTTTTTTTAAATCGGTTGATAGATAGCAAAGTTATGACAGTTCTCCCAAAACAACTTTTTTGTCGATGTTGAAATATTAAAATGTTGCTCAAACAATGCTCATTACATTCTTCGATAGCAAAGGAATTGTCCACAGGGAATTCATTCCAACCGGCCAAACAATTACTGGCGCATTTTATCTCGAAATTTTGAAGCGTGTGATGGCCAGAATCCGTAGTATTCGACCCGAATATCGTGATCCAGAGAACTGGATAATGCACCGAGTCATACCTCACTCATTGTTCGTCAATTTTTGGCTCAGAATCAAGTCTGTGTGTTGAATCATCCACCGTATTCACCTGATTTGGCCACATGCGATTTCTCTCTATTCCCGAAATTGAAATTGAAGTTGAAAGGATGTTTTTTTTAATGACATTTCGACCATCAAAACAGCTTCAACACGAGCCCTAGAGGCAATTTCACAAAATGAGCTAGAACACGTATTTGAATCACTGTAACAAGTGTATTGAAACTGGAGGAGAATATTTTGAATAAAAAAATTAAAAATATTCAGATTTTTTCTTTTAATGATGTTTTCCATGACCAGTTTCGAAACTTATTTGTTGCACTGTGTATATAGGGACGGTTCCAAAACTGAAGACGAGGTAGGTGGAGGTGTTTTTTCTGATATGCTTAACATTGGCAGCTCCTTCCGCCTTCCGGACCACTGTAGTGTCTATCAGGCGGAGCTTATGGCGATCAAGGAAGCCTTGTCCTGGCTGAGGTGTAATGTAATATATACTAGGTATATTAGCATTTTCACAAACAGCCAAGTTACGATAAAATCCTTGGAATCGGCCTGGACAACATCAAAGGTCGCCGCAGAATGTCGATCATCTCTTAAGGAGATGGCAGAACAGTTCAATATTCTTCTGTGCTGGGTGCCAGGACACAGGGGATATTCCAGGGAAGTGTATGGCTGACGAACTCGTTCAGCGCAGTACTGCCCTTTAGATTATGCCGGAACATCGGAATCAATCTGGGTGTGCTTCTCTCTACATGTTAACTGCTACTGGGATTGGACTCAGTTGAGAAAACCAACTTAAGATGGGCGGACGGTATTACATGTCACACTGCGCGACAGGTCTGGCCGAAGCTGGATCAAAAACGCTCTAAAAGGCTGACTTTGCTCAAAAGGGCGAGTATCAGCACCACAGTCGGTGTCCTGACCGGACACTGTCTTATAGGTCGGCACGCTAAAAGACTCGACCTCTTCTCAAACCACTTCTGCAGAAGTTGCCTGGATGAGGAGACAGTCCTTCACCTTCTCTGCACCTGTCCAGATCTGTCCGCTAGAAGGAAAACTCATCTTGGAGCTTACTTCTTCAAAAGTCTCAGTAACCTTGCCGCAGCGGAGGTCTCGAGAATCCAACGCTTCATTGCAAGCTCTAAATGGTTTGACGAGCAGGACCGGATTCGATGATCCTGTGGTAATACAACAGGACCTTCTTAGGTCTAAGTGTGTCCATGTTCTCACGGGCAGCCACGCACACCTACCTACCTATTCGTTGATCCGCCGTCCGTAAATTCATTTGAAGGTTCGCTGCTTCCAAATTTACAATACAAAGCTGAAAGTCGGTATTTATATAAGGCTATTATAGAGGTACACTAAAATATAAAAGGATTCAATAAGACCTCACGAACAAAAGAAACAATCGACACTGGAACACAACTTGCACAATAATAAATCTTCTATGTAATTTTCATCAGACAATGAAATTGTTCATCAATTCGGAAAGCATTCACAAATTTCTTAACGAACAGGTTAATGATTGTAATTTCTCCAAATTGACGAATAGCTTTACCAAAGAATTCAGACACATGATGCACGTAAACGTCCGGATAATGTATTTTGTATCAAATTGATGAAATAATTTGAAGAAAAGCTTGACATTTCTTTCAACGACAATTTTGTCTGATCTCTAAATTTTTTGTTTACTGCTGAACTGTAGGTACGTAATATTTAAAAAATGTTTCTGAATAAAGGCATTATCTTTTCATGTCGTTGCAGCAGTGGACACACAGCTCTACGCTTCAACAGGGATATTGTTACCGAAAACCGTGACAGCTTATGGATTAACTTCAAGTATCTTATCTTATGAACATCAATGGCTTAGATTGGTGTTGCTTAAAACATCGGGGGCAATGCCTTGAATTGCGCAATGCTGATTTTTAACAATGCATGTTTGCGATAAAATACTTAACTTGAGTGAGAATTTCTTACTACATCCTAAAGTCCGAATAAGGCGGTTTGGTAACTGTAAAAGAAAAGGGAAAAAGGTGGAAAAGATTGTATCACTAAGTTTTTTTTACAAACTGACTGGTGAAATAGTGTGTGGTAGTGTTAGCTTTAAAAAATGTTGTGACCATTCACGTTCTCTAGCGTATAGCAGAAACTGTATTGGCATGAAGACATTCATCCAAATCGTTAAAGACTACGTGGATCCATTCAATCAATAATGAGAATGAACTTGCCAGATGTAAGCAATCACACGAACCACCTCCTTAAAGCGGAAAAGATTTTCCTTACACTCTTCACTTACTGCTAAGAAGGAAGTTATTGTTAAGATACCAAAGAAACGTGACCATCACGATTGCAACAAAAACGATGAAAAGAATGGCAGGCACTTCGTTCATTCCGTTCAACTGAATGATATAAGCCAAATTTGGTCGGTCTTCCACTAAGTGACCGGTAGCAAACTTTCTAAGAAAAACATGAAAACGTGTACTTACCTTTAATGAAATCCACCGCCATCTCCAAGCCGTACGTGTCCTTGTCGCAGTCATCCAGAATATGAGCGCCCAGAGTAATGTTCGGCAAAAGTTGAAATTCGTTTATCTGGTCCAGGGTGAAAAGCATGGCCTCGAGTGCCTGGATTCCGCCCTGCGGCATTATCGGGCCGCAAGTAATGCTGTCCTCCCGAGAATGCACCATCATGAGTCCACCAAGAATAACATCACCTTCAACAACAGATGCATGCTTGACGGGCCACAGGGTATCGTGAACACGTTGTGAATCATTTCCCAGATGACTTTCGAATAGTCCGCTGTGATTGGAAAATTGGTCCGTGAAAATTGTTTGCATTGTGACGCGAGGGTAGGAAGCAGTTTGTACACTAATGGTAGAGCTAGTAGCGTCATCACTCCACGTCATGGTGTTTTCCGGATCCGTCAGTTCTGTTGTTATTGTCGGCAGTGTTTCCATCAATTGCAGACTGATTGCTTCCGCGCTAACTAGAAGCTTCGTTGTCCTCATCGGGACTTCGGTAGTGCTGTACTCTTTCAAGCTGCTCGCAAATCGATCTTTTAGCTGGCCGAAAACACTGGTTCTATCGCTAATAGCGTTCGTTGTTACGGTTGTCATGCTAGTGGCATCCGTATAAAAAGGTGTTATCGGTTCGGGATGTTTTTCAATGTTTTCCGGCCTAGATAGTGCGGTGACATCCTCTTGATGATATGGAAAACTTGCTGAAGTTGATGTCTTTTCATTGATTTCAGCTCCCTCGAATGGGGAATGAGTAGATGAACTGACACTGGCATTCTCTGAAGCCAAGGCTATAGCTCCAAATCGACTTAGAATCACGTAGCTGAGCAGAATATACGACAAATATTTCATCATTGAGGATTTCCTTCGAAGATGTACGTGTCCATAAAGCTGCAGCGGAATCTTTGAATTACGAGGAAAACCCATGTGGGGGCATATTGACAGGATGATTTAATACCGCCAGTTTTTGTGATTTTGTCGGAAAGAATCTGCAATGAGACAAATGATTAATTAGAACGGATACAATCTGAAGTCCTTCGATTTTTTTATTACAATGGATTTATACTATCTGATCTCACTGCAGCAAATTGTATTTATATCTTATTTATTACCTTGAACGCTTTAAGTCGAAATAGGAAGAGATGATACCCCAGAACAGTCAACTAAAATTCATCTTTAAATCCCAGCTTTTTTCTGATTAAACTTGTAGGAGCAAAAATAGCGTTTGCCAGCAACGTGCTAAAGAGGGAAGTTATCCTTAATTTAGTACACATAGCAATTCCAGAAGCTACTACGACTCTTCCGATATGTGTGGATTCCAGTTCCGCACGAAATGGGGATAATATTTATAGTGAGGAGTATCACACTCTTCAAAGTATGTTGTCGCGCAAACAAAATCCCAAAATCTCAGCCCAGAAATTGTGTGATTTTCGTTCGTACAGAATCCGTCGACAGTATCAAGCGTTCCAAAAATAAGGAAATGTTAGTGAATACGAACACATCATAATGATCTCAAAACGAATCATCAGCACATTGACTTCCGTTGAAAGATTCACAAAATAAATTTTAAATGACGAACTCGATGTAATTTAATGCGAAAATTTTCGATTACTTGTTCAGTTAATTAAAAGCGGAAGGCGTCATTGTCGCCTCTTTCGCCTAAGACCGGAGAAGTCTTTCGATATCAAAACTGATTTATTTCCACGCGTGGAATTTCTTCGTCGTATCGGCAGGATAACGTTCGTTTCGCAAACGCATCCATGTGAAACATAAGATAATTTCGTACACATTCATAAAGCTACACATTCAGCAGCTACTTTAACTATTGGCTGGATTGTAGATAGTCGTTATAAGCGAAAGATTTCGATTTCTACGGAGCATTAACTTTCCAAGGATGTTTTGTGTAGGCTAGAGTCTAGTCAACAGTGAAACGATATACTCGTTTGTTGTGAGGAGCATTGGACATACATTCAATGTCCTTAAAGGACTAGTGAAGCGAAATGTTTTTAGATTTTCTTAGACGTTCTTTTTTATGTGGTGCTCCTGTTGTCGGAAAAGTTCACTGGGTAGGTGTGAGTCTACAGACAGAAAGCTGTAGGCTTTTCAGGACGAATTATATTGGGAGCAGCGTGGGACCTACAAAAAGACCTGGTTTCCTGGAATGGGTTTCTGAAATATGATACTCTAGATAAAATCGAATTTTATTTAGAGTATATAAAAAAATGTGCCAGTAGTCTAGGCTCAACTAAATTATTTTTCGTGACAAAAGCAGGGACGTGGCGACAAAGTCAAAATGTAACACTAGTTGTTTCTTGGCAAAACAATTAGCCACGAAATTATTTGAAATTTTGATATAAATTTTACTTTATTATTTTAATAATAAAGTATAGTTATCGATTTTAAAAAAAAAAATTTGCTACCCTGAAAAACCACGTTTCATGACTAATAGACACCAAAAAAGCAAAAAAAATTTTCAGTCCGTCTGTGCGCCGTACGCCGTCCGCCCTACGCAAAACGTTTGAAAGCTTATAGCTCTGAAACTCTTTGAGCTATTAAGTTGAATTTTTTTTCGTTGGTAGACTGAGCAGACCCCTTTAAGTGGCCACCTTTTGAGTGGTGCGGGTGTGAGGGGGGAGGTGGGGGAAGCGTTTTAGACGAAAATTTTTGGTTTCTAGATCTCAGTAGCCGTATAGGCTAGAATTTTATATAGAGCATCAATAGTGGACCCATTTTCAAAAAAAAATTATGATATGAGTAAAGGGGTGTGGGAGTGGGAGGAAAAATAATGCGTCCGAAACGCTCGAAAGCCGAGATCGAGACATTCTAAAATCATATCTCCTAAAATGTTAATGTCACAAAATTAAAACTTAATGAACATCTGTGGGTATACTAGGAGAATAGATCCAAAACAAATTTTTGAGAGGGGGGCAGTGACGTACGGGGGTGGGGATTGAAAAACTTTAGATTACGATATCTCACGAACCAATTGCACTAGAGAAATAAAATTTAGTTTTTGTATAAATGTTGACAAATAAAGTTAGCTGAAAGTAAAATTTTTTAAGGGAGCAGTGGAGCATTTAAGTGGGGGGGGTAAGCATTTTTTTTAAAAATCACGTCTCATATCTCAAGAACAGTGTAAGATAGATGCTTAAACTTTTTACCAGAAGTAGGCGTAATAGACCCTCAGCAGGAAAAAAAATTTCATGGATGAGGGTGTAGAGAGTAAGGGTGGGGGAGGGCGAAAAGTAAAAAGTTCCGATTTTTATATCTCGAGAACCTATAACAATATAAAGCTGAAACTTGGAATTTAGATAGAACTATAGTAGTAGCATGTTGAAAAAATATATGGTACGGAGGTGGGGGGTGTTTTTCCTAACTATAGAACGGCTGTTGTTAGAAAGTTGAAATTCGGTACGTGTATGTAAATCAACTAGAAAAGTAATTTAGATTAAAAAAAATTTTAAATGGTGGGGCAAAAAAAATGATCAGTGAAAATGGAATGCATATATTTTCACGATTTTCGTCATATCTATTAGGTCTTTCCAAATATTGAATTCATTTTTTTTTTACGGGTTCTTCGTAGAAATACCTAGAAAGTGTTTTTAGGATTTTTTAAAATTGGACCCCCAAGGTGGTGTAAAGGGGATGTATACATTTTCACGAATTCAGCCGTATCCCTCAGGTCTGATTAGATATCGAATTACTTTTCACTTTCACGGGCTTATTTAATAATCACCTAAAACTTGTTTTCAAGTTTTTTTCCTTTTTCAACCCCTAAGAGTGGAAAACGGGTTGAACACGTTTTCACGAATTCCGTTATATCTCTTAGGAGTGATAAGGCATCGGATTGGTTTTTAACTTCCTCTGGCTTTCTTTATATATATCTAAAAACTTGTTTCAGGATTTTTGGATATTCAACTCCAAAGTGTTTGGAAGGGGGTTGCATATATTTTCACAAATTCTTACATATTTCTTAGTTCTATTGAGATATCGAATTCATTTTTACTTCCTAAGGCTTCTTACATAATCGTCAAAACGTTGATCTCAAGATGTTTGTTATTCAACTCCAATAGGACGTAAGGCTTTAGACATATATCTCAGGATTGATGAGATATTAAATTGGTTTGCACTTCCACAGACTTTTTATATAATCGTCTTCAAACGCATTTCCGATTTCATGTAATGGCCCGAAACCAAATCACGAAAAACCTTCTAATGGCGCAACAACTGATATTATACTAGGACTAGATCTCGTCCCGGTGTATGACCCAATTATGTAATTCATATGTTATATGAGGCAGCGGCGTAAGTATTCTAGCGCGACCCCATTTTAACCGCTTTCCGAACTTTTTTTTCGGCTTTCAGTCACATAGTAACCTACACAGCATCTCAGAATTAAACTCGTTCCGAACTTCTACCGAAAAAATAATAAAGTTGCTCCCAGACTGTTGGCAGATTTTTTTAATAATAAACTATATTGGGATCGAATTAAAATTTAATAAAAATTTTTTACCCTGATATTTTCAATTTTCACGTTTTAGGACTACTAAACACCAAAAGAGTTTGGGGTGAAGTCTCGTCTTGAGATGATGGTGCGAGGGTTGAAAAGGAAAAAACTCTGTTTTTTTTCTCGAAAACCACAAAATACAGAAAGGAAAAAAATGTATGACTCTATGGAGCCATTATTGAGGCATCCAAGAACAAAAAAAAATTAATAGCTGTAGCTAAGTACAAGAGTGGTAAATTGTTTTTTGTATCTCATAAACGGCTTTTGCAAGGAAGTTGACACTTCCGAGTAGAAATGTTCTCAGGGTAGCCTGTGATGCCGTATATCTGATCAGGGCCACGTCTGGTATGAGTAAGGCAAGCCTGATCAGGCTTGCTCAACTTCCACCGGATCAGGGCCACGTCCTATATGAGATCGGCAAGCCTGCTCAGGCTCATCGCTCGAACAGTTAAGGCTCGCCAAACTTATACTGGACCAGTGCTACGGAATTTATAAATATAAAAAGTTATAATCATAATGAATTTAATAAGGTACATAATTTTCTAAAATCTCATTTATTTATTTTGAAAGTTTCATTTTTGCCAACAGTGCCGATCCGGTCTGGGCTAGCTCTGACTCATGTTTGGGTTTGAGCAGGCTAAAGTCCGGTCCAGAATTAAACTAAGTCAGGTTTACGTCAGGCGCCATGTCAGGCCCATATTCGCGAGAGCTTTAAGCCATGATCAGCTCCACACTGGGCTCACCTGATCTGGGCCGGATTTATTTTAAGGCACGCCAGATTTGGGCAGGATTCTCACCGGATAAAATTTCTACTCGGTTAGTGCTTATACATATAATGGATGTACCAAAAAAGTACCCTAAGTTAAAAGAAATTAAGATTTTTATTGGCTTACGGAGGTGGAGTAAAAAAAAAGGGTTTTTCCACATTTTCACGAATTCCGTTGGAACTTTTAGGTATTTTGAATTATCTGCTTTTGCTTCTGTTGGTGGGCTCTCTATATAAGCGCCTAGAAACATATTCCAAATTTTCCGATATCCAACCACTATGGGAGGGTGTAAAGTGATTGCGTAAATTTTCACGAATTCCGGAATTTGATATCAATTTGGCTTTTACTTGTACAGTCTCGAAATGTTGTATAATTACTGAAAAAAACTAATTTAAGCATTTTTCGATATTCCACCGCCTAGCGATGTAAGGTACCTATTGTTAAAGTTTTCACAATTTCCTGAAAATCTTTTAGGTTTAATCAGATCGAATTCGCATTAACTTCTATGGGCTTTATATGGAATTATCTAAAAATTTGTTTCAGGATTTTGCGATATTCAAAACTTAAAATTGCTTAAAATAATCGTGTGTGTTCTTGCGAAATCCGACATATCTCTTAGGTTTGATGAGATCTCGAATTGTTATTTACTTTAACGGGCTTTCTATATAATGACCTAAAAATCGGTTTTAGAGTTTTTTAAATTCAGCTGTTTATATCGATATGTCTGCTTGAAATTTAAAAAAAAGTAAATATACTATATATTACCACCATCAACAATTTAATTTATTTTTCTAAGATGCCTCTTTAGTACCTCTACATTGTTGTAAGTTTTAAGCATTATATCCTTTGCAGTTTTTAAGAAAAAAAATTAGAAGTTTTTTACACCCCCTACACCGCACCCCCTAAAAATCGTTTAAAGTTTCGAGTCTCTAGCTCATCCAGAAGTTAGTTAGTTTAAAAAAAATTTTAAAATGTTTACCGAACAAATAAACAGACAAAAAAGAAAGCGACCTATTAAAATGTACTAAAAAATCTGCCAACAGTCTGGGCGCAACTTTATAATTTTTCGAGTAGAAGTCCGGAACGCGTTTTATGCTGAAGTGTAAGTGTAGGTTACTATGCGACTGATAGGTTTATGTAGTAGCAAATTAGTTTTTTTTCCATAGGCTTTTTTGCCTGAAAAGTAATTTAAATTTTTTTTCATATTCAATCCCCAAGGAAGTCTAAATGGGTGGCATACGTTTCCACGTATTTCAAAATATTTCATAGGTAGGAAAATATCGAACTGGATTTTACCGCCACGAGATTTTTATTTAAATTTATTATTTCAGAAGTGAATTTTTACGTTTTCCTTTTAAATTAAGTACCACTAATGAATGTTGAAGGTTCTTTCTTATCGTTTAGTTTAACTTTTCAAATAACCTCTATATTTCGACTTTTGTTTATTTTATATTTATTTATTTTATATTATATTAATTGTTGGGACTTTTGTCACACTTGGAGCACTCTACGAACATTATGCCAAAAAATAATTAAAATTATTATTATTAAAAAATAATTCGTTTGGGCATTGTTTTTTTACTATTACATAGGTAGTTAATACCTACGAATAATTTAAAAAATACCACCCTCAAAAAAATGTCAATTTGCAAAACGTATGATAAAATGTTTTCATGGCAAAATATTTTAAGGTGTAAACAATTCGTGGTAGAGTTATAAAAAAGCGGTTTGAGTAGGGTCGAAAAACTTTAGTCTAGAGTCTCAGGAACTAGCTACGCTAATAAGTTGAAATTTGGAACTAATATAGAGATACAGTAATGGAGTCATATGCAAAAAATCGTTGACCTAGGTGCAGGTGGGGGAGTGTTTGGACGAAACAATATGTCCAGGGCGCCTAAAGTACATATTCGAAAATTTGTATTATAGTTAAAGTCGGTCCATAGGGCGGTGATATATCATGTCCACGTGACACTTTGACTAGCAGATTTTTTTGCCAAATTTTGACAATGCTATTTAAAAGGGTGAAAAACTGTTGGCCGTGGTCGATGAGCAGCGAAAGTGTTAAGCATAAATATTATAAACAAATATCAGTTATTTCGGCGATGATTGATTGGCATTCGTTCAAAATTTGACTAATTCAATTCAATCAATATTTATTAGTTTTTTCACTTATGTCTACCATCTTATAATTTATAATTTAGAGAACAGATAATTCAATATCTTAACAGCTAAATTAAATCTAGTTAGCACAGCAAAGCGAAGGATCTACGAGAATTTTAGTGAAATAAATTCAAGGAAAAATCAAAATTTGACTAAGATTAAGTACTTAAAAAAGAAGAACCTGAATGTATTTATACCGCGTGCTTTTTACTAGTACCTATAAAAAATCAACTTATTTCCGTTCTGATTTGATGTTCACTTGCGTGCTTAGTTAATTTAAATATGACTCAATTTCCAAACTACAAGCCTTTGATGCAATATTCAGAGGCAAGTCCTTGTTATCAAATTAAAGCACGTACATGGTGCAAACCCCGTAAATCGGACCCTTTCTGAGAAAACAAAATTGGGAAATACGGAATTGGTTAACTCGTTAACGTTAAAGCCATAAACCAATTAACTATTTTTTTTAAGAAGGTAATGAATTATTTTATTCTGTAGAAAATTTACTATCTTATTTTTCTATAGTTAAGTGTAATTGGAATCGGCCTGATATTTTGTAATTTCATAGCGCCATAAAAATGTTGGGAAGATTTGTTCTATTATGTGTTCCCAGTTGCCTTACGTTTAGCTCAATGCAAATTTCCCTGGAAATTTGGCACAGATATACAAAAAACTCTGGAAATTCTATGTAGAGGCCGAAGATGTAAAATTAATTCGATATATCAACAGATCTATTATAATATATATTACGAAATTCTTCTGTTATTTGTTATTTAAAGTAAAATACGTTTCTAAAACATCTCTACATATATGTAAATATCTAGTTTCAACTTTCTAGCACTAGTCGAAAGATACAAGATACAGAAATATGCCACTCCGTACCTTTACAGTCGTAGCAAATTTGTGTGGTGCTTTTCGCGAATAAAAAAAATGTTTCTACCCTCACACTCTATACAGCACCCCCAATTGTTTTTCGCTGTTGAGTTAAGTCAAGTTTTTGAGATATGAAAATCGATTTAGATAGATAGATAGATATATATATTTTCCATAGTATTAACATTTTGTGCTTAAGCTAACTTATAATTATTCTGTGCTCAGACTTTCGTCTCGACATCAGTGTTGTTACATTATAGCACGGAGGCTGATGTATCTAACGAACCATTGTTGCTTTTTGAAGGAAAATGGAGCAAAACCTTCCTGCGGAAAATCGATTTAATTTTCATCTAAAACATGCACTGCACTTTCCATAGTGTGGCCAATTACAGACATTTTTAAATTTAAAGTTACAAGGATTTCTTAGCTACCACCCTACAAACGCATTTGCGTACGGTGTAAGACCACCCTTAATTTGTACTCGTGAATATTTTAACGATACTGGGAAAAATTGCCATCTGTTGGTGATCACTGGTATAGGGACGGCATTACTATCCGTGACAAAGTTATTCCGGGCGAAGCCTACTCTACGGACGCGATTCGAATTGCTATACTTATTAAGCGGTTTAATTCATTGGGATCACAAAGCTTATAATTTGCATTGATAAGTTCAAGATAGCAAATCCATCTTAAAAATTATGATCTGGAGGACGCGGTCTTTGGATCGAGAAAATTGGAGGCAACGACTTCAGGAGGCCAGGACCCGATTTGGGATATCGCGCTCTTGATGATGATGAGTGCAATGTTTAGAGGATATCTACTGTTCCCCTTGTGTGTGAAAATGTGAACACGCAGTCCTTCAACTCTGACAGATCGCCGAGAAAAATTATGCTTAGTTTCAGCTGATATGTGACCGAAACAAAAAAAATACCAGTTCATTTGAGACCCGAACGGAAGTCGTTTTAATTGAAAACTTTCAGATAAACAAATTTTCGAGAGTCTATGCTGAATAACAAAAATTATCTTTATACAAATTTAAATGCACATTTTGTAAATGTCGGACTTTCGGTTTTCCTTTTTTCGATGAAAAAATCCAGATAAAAAAAAAATTGGGTTTGGTATTTAAATGGCGGTGAAAATTATCTGGCATCAGGCTTTTTCACATTAAAATTTTTCAGTAAAATAGCAGTAATATTAATTATCAGATCCGAACGAGGTTTCATTTTCACCCACTGAACATTGTTTTGTACATACCGAATTAAATGAAATCAATTCAGAGCCATTTAAAACATTTAATTAATGTTAAAAGGAATACAATGGAGTGATTCGTTTTTAATCCAGTAATAGGTGCTTATCACGAGCCTTTAATTTCAGATCAGTCGTAATAAATTGGACACCAAACATGGGATTGGTGCATTCAGTGAAATCAATAAATATTATGAACTTTTATATTCGTTTTTGAAAAGATAATTGAATTTTATGACCTCTGGAATAAAGGATGAGAAATCCTGTCGTAATAATAAAGCTGTTATAAGCAAAACAAGGGGGTCTAAACAGGTAGAAGTTCTTTCTGCTACTTAAATACAGGATCATTAAGAGCACTGGTAATGCGAAACCTAATTAATTTTAATTGTTTTAAGATGCAGGTATAAAAACTGAAAATAATACTGTCATGTCTAAGGTACTACCTATAAATAGGATTGTAGGATACTTTAAGCAACCAGTTTGAAATCGAACTTTAGTTGATATGGAGCAAAAGACAGAGATGCAAAAGCTATCCTATAGCCAACGTGATAATATTTTGTCCGTAAGATTCTTGTGGACAATTAAGAATTTCAGCAAGATGCTCGAAAACTTGGAACCGGGCAGTGCAATTATAAGACGAGTTCAAGTCGACGATAATCACAAAGCTAAGTTTTGCTTTCACCCGCTTAACATTGGCGATGACAAAATCGATTACATATCACTGCACGCTGCATTGTATTCCTCGAGAAGCGTCCGTGCCGAAGTGGACTTCTTTCTTGCGTCCACTTCTGGCCATAAAATTGGAAAACTTGCCTTGAATAAGTTTCAATTATTCCACCCCGATACATTTTGGGGAGTGCAAAACTACATCCCTCACGAACTGATATTCGATAAACGGAGCGGACTACTTCTGAACGACATGCTTTTCATTAATGTCGATCTTAAAATAGTTCTTCAACGTCCAGGATCACGTTTTATATCCAACGCAAAGGAAGGACTCGCCCAGTGGCTACTCCGTGTTAGCTGGAAATCACGAGGATTTGGCGATATGGTTGTGGAAGTTAGTGGAAGAAAATTTCACGTCCATCGAGAACGTTTAATTAAAGGACATCCGATGTTTGCAGAGCTGATTAGAAATGCAGATGGAACTAGTTTTCTGAAAATTAAGGACATGACTGTGGATGAGTTTGAAATGATTTTGTTTTCTTGTTACAAAGATGCGGATTAAATAAAATTACTTTTTTCTTTAATTTTAACGTGTTATTTTTTTACTTGCTTTAAAAACACTCAGATCATGTGGAATTAGTAGCATTTGAAACTTCCAGTTCACATCAGATGAGATGAAAAAGGACTTCAAAGACTACAGCTCTTTACCTGAAATAAATCCCATTACCTGAATTTCAGACAAGCCATTCTTCTTCAATGTCATCACCTAATGGACGTGATAGTCAATTGAAGTGAAATTCTGTATGTTCCTATGAAAGACCTTAATTACAGTGAACGACTTTGGACATATTGAAAATTCCATTGATGTCAAAACAGGCTTATCGGAAAATTGAGATTGAAGTAAATTAGTTGGCTTTTGAAGTCAGAACAGCAATATATACCGGTCTTAGTTCAACTAATTTAGGCGGTGGTTGCTTTAAATTTGTGCGATTATTTTATTTACTCTATCCATTATCGAAAGGTTACTTCCAGTACAGGGCAAAGGAATGTGGACTAATTCGGCACAAAATTTACTTTTTTTTCAAAATTAATTAGGCTGACAATTGATCCACTACCAATCGGGTCATAGTCGGGAACGTGGTCCAAGTCGAATAGTAATACTGGTTGTTTGGAAAATAATTCGACATCTCACTAGATCTAAGAGATATGACGTTAGTCGTAAAAACACCACAATTATTATCCTCAATTTTTCCATTAAAGGTTGAATATCGTAAAATCTCGAAATTGATTAAGATATAAGAAATATGCCGGAATTAGTGAAAACACACACACATAATTACTTTACATCCTCTTAGGGGTTGAATATCAAAAGGTATTGAAAATGGTCTCTAGGATTACACGGTTTGTTAATAAAAAATAATAGAGCAAAATATTAGAAAATTGTGAATTTTAAGCCAATTCTAGATACCAAAGAAATTTTGAAATTTGTTCTGACTTGAGAGATACGGCGAAATTCTTAAAAACGTATACAACCCCAATACATCCTTAGAGAGCTTGAATTCCGAAAAATTTTATAACTCATCAAAACTAATAAAATGTAAAAATTTTGAGAAAGTAACTCTTTTACAATTTTGTTGAACTTACAAAAATTTTAAAATTAATTTTTAGGCGATAAAATAGAAAGCCCAAGGATGTTGTGAAAGCCAGTTCGATATCATATGAGATCTAGGAGGTATTTCGGATTTCTAGAAAGATGAATGCACGCTCTTTACATCCCTCTGACGGGCTGAATATCAAAAAATCACAATACTAATTAGGCGATTATAAAAAGAGTCCGTGGAAGTAAAAACCATTTAAAAATTTTATCAGATATGCGGGATATGATGGAATCCATACGAATGTGTTCAACCCTCTTAGGACAAACCCTGAAAATATTTTGAGACGGTTATATAAAACCCCCGCAGGAGTAAAAACTTGGCATAAAGTGGAGTTCATGACAATATATTCATACCCTTTACAGTCTTCGGAATTGAAATTAAGAAAGAAATTCTGAAAAAAGTTTCTAAGTAAATATTTATCTGATGAAGGTAAAAGTACAAAATGTCATAAGACCTAAGATGCCAACCGATATATGATCTTTTTTCCTACATTTGTAGTGCATCCCCATACACCATAATTGGTTCGCGAGATATTGTAATATCTCACCCCCCTCACGCGCTTCTGAGTCATTTTTCATTATAATTTCTGATGTATTCTCTTAGTATACCAACTAATAACCATCTAGTTTAAAGTTTGTTGATTATCCCGTTCAAAATATAAGGATTTTAGAAGGACGCACTGTTTTCCCGCCCCTCTTCCCGCACTCATCCAACTTAGTACATTTTTTGGAAATGACTCCACTACCTACATATCTATCTGATTTTACAAGTTTCAACTTCCTATCGCAAGCGGTTCGTGAGAAAAGCAAAAATTTTTGTGTAAGACCCGATTTTTTGGAGTTTTGCCTTTTTTGGGGTTTACGGTTGCATTTTTTTTAATTTTCCAAACCGTTGTATTTCTGTATTATTAGAATAATAGAGATTTTTAGAATGTAAAATCAAATACATAGAAAAAAACTTGCAACGGCACAGAACTGATGATCAAAAACAGAAAAGTGTGTTATTCTTAAAAAAAATTTCATCTTTTAATTGAATAAAAATAAAAATTTAATAAGATTTTAACATAAATAAAAAATTCTGCCAACAGTCTGGGCGCAACTTTATTATTTTATGGGTAGAAGTCCGAAACGTGTTTAATGCTGAGATGCAGTGTATGTTACAATGTGACTGACAACCTAAAAAATAGCGTTCCAAATAGCCTCCTGGTTATCAATTTTCAGGGTAGCAAATTTCCTTTTTTTAAAAATCGATAACAATACTTTATTATTAAAATAATAAAGTAATATGTAAATATCAATGAAAATTGGAAAGTGAAATAAAACAGAAAAATAAATAAAGCTCGATTAAAATTAAATAAAAAAAATCTGCCAATGGTCTGGGCGAAACTTTATTATTTTTCGGGTCAAAGTTCGGGAGCGGTCAAAGTCGGAGTGTATCATGAGTTGCTTCAAGATTATTAGATTTCTTGGAAAATTATTTTTGTTCTTAATATAAAAATATTTAAAATAGAGATTTTTAGAACAAGATTTTATACATTGAAAAAGTCCGTGTAGACTATTCGAATTTCAGTATATTATGTACACTATAAGCCCATAGAAGTAAAGACGAATTTGTTGCCTTATCAGAATTAGATAGTCGAATTGTTAAAACGTATACAAATCCATTACTTCCACTTGGGGTTTGAATTTCAAAAAAATTGTGAAACAGGTTTTTAGACGATTTCATAAGAAGCAACTTGATATCTCATGAGACAAGACGGATATTGAAAAATTTGTGAAAACGTAAGCAAACTCTTCACACCCCCTTGGTTCTTGAAATTCGAAAAATGGTGAAATCGGTTTTAAGGTCATTACATCAAATGCCGTAATAACCAATTTTATATCTCATCAGAACTAAGGGATGGCAAAATTTGTGAAAACATATGCAAACCCTTGGGTGCTGAATATCCAAAAATCGAGAAATGGGTTTGTAGGCGATTATATAAAAAGTCTGTGGAAATGAAAAGCGATCTAATATCTCATCAAACCTAAGAAATATGTCGAAACTTTGAAAATCATACAACCCCCTTACACCCATTAGGATTGAATATCTAAAATACTGAAATTGACTTTTTGGCTTTTTTATATAGGAAACCTTGGGAAGTAAAAATGAATTCGATATATTATCAGATATGCAACCTCCTTACACTCACTTGGGGGTTGAATATCCAAAAATCCTGAAAGGAGTTAATAAATAAATATGAAGACAGCACGAGAAAGTAGGATCCAATTCAAGTTCTTATCACTTCTAAAAGAAATGACGGAACTCGTGAAAAGGTGTTCAACCCGTTTATACCCTCTTAGGGGCTGAAAAAACTTAAAAACAAGTTTTAGGCGATTATTACGCAAGCACGTGAAAGTGAAAAGATATTCCATATCTGATAAGACGTGGGGATATAGTAGAATTCGTGAAAAATTTTACAACCCCCTTTGCACCCCCTTAGGGGTCGAATTTTAAAAAATCCTGAAAATACTTTCTAGGTATTTATATGAAGAAGCCGCAGAATAAAAATGAATTCAATATTTGGGAAGACCTAATAGATATGACGAAACCCGTGAAAATATATGCATACCATTTTCACTGATCATTTTTTTTGCCCCCCCCCCCCTCTGAATGCCATTAGAAATTTGAAATTTTTTTTTATTTAAATTAATTTTCTAGTTGATTTACATAAACGTACCAAGTTTCAACTTTGTAGCATAAGCCGTTCCATAGATAGGAAAAACACCCCCCACCCCTGTACCATACTACCCCTATAAAAAATTATATTTTTCCAAGAGTCTACTAATATAGCTCTATCGAAATACCAAGTTTCAGCTTTATATCATTATAGGTTGTCGAGATATTAAAATCGGAACTTTTTCCTTTTCACCCTCCCCCACCCTCCCCCACCCTCACCCTCTACACCCACACCTCCTAAATTTCGTTTTCCGCTAGGGGTCTATTAGGCCTACTTCTGGTAAAAATTTTAAGCATCTATCTTAAACTGGTCTTGAGATATGATAAGTGATTTTTTTGAAAAATTCTTATCCCCTCCACTTTCATGCTCCACCGCCCCCTTAAAAAATTTTACTTTCATCAAACTTCATTTCTCAACCTTTATACACAAACCAAATTTTATTTATCTAGTACAATTGGTTCATGAGATATCGTAATCTAAAGCTTTTCACCCCCCACCCCCGTACGCCACTTCTCAAATTTTTGGTTCCGATCTATTCTCCTAGTATACCTACAGATATTCATTAAGTTTCAATTTTGTGACATTGACCGTTTAGGAGATATGGATTTTAGAATGTGTCGATCTCACCTTTTTTGCATTTCGGACGCATTATTTTTCCCCCCACTCCCGAACCCCTTCACCTATATCGGCAATTTTTTTGCAAATGGGTCCACTACCGAAGCTCTATATAAATTCCAAATTTCAGTCTCCTAGCATAAGCGGTTGCTGAGATCTAGAAACCAAAATTTTCTGTCTAAAACGCTTCCCCCTCCTCCCCCCCTTACAACACAACCACTCCAAATTTAATCACTTTAGGGGGCCAACCCACTCTACCCACGAAAAAAAATTCAATTAAATAGCTCATAGGGTTTGGGTGCTACGAGCCTTCAAACAATTTTGCGTACACCGGTAGACGTACGGCGTACGGCGGACAGACGGACTGAAATTTTTTTTTGCTTTTTTCGTGTCTACTCGTCATGAAACGTGAAAAAAAAAATTTTGAGGGTAGCAAATTTTTTTTTTTTAAAAATCGATAACAATACTGTATTATTGAAATAATAAAGTAAAAAACAAAAATTTGAGCCCAGGAGAGCGGAAGTTCATTTTGGGGGCGTGGAGTACGTATAGGGTACGTATGGGGTACGATCGTACCTCATACGTACCCCATACTGGGTATGAGCGCATAGGCTGAGATTTTTACAAGTGACCACTTAAATTAAAATTAAAATTAAATTCAAATCAGCAAACAGATTTAAAAAAACAAAAATTTGAGCCCAGGAAAGCGGAAGTTCATTTTGGGGGCGTGGAGTACGTATAGGGTACGTATGGGGTACGATCGTACCCCATACTGGGTATGAGCGCATAGGCTGAGATTTTTACAAGTGACCACTTAAATTAAAATTAAAATGAAATTCAAATCCGCAAACAGATTTAAAAAAACAAAAATTTGAGCCCAGGAGAGCGGAAATTCATTCGGGGGGCGTGGGGGGTACGTGGTGGGTACGAATCGTACCCACCACGTACCCCCCAATGGGTATGAGCGCATAGGCTGAGATTTTTACAAGTGACCACTTAAATTAAAATTAAAATTAAATTCAAATCCGCAAACAGATTTAAAAAAACAAAAATTTGAGCCCTGGAGAGCGGAAATTCATTCGGGGGGCGTGGGGGGTACGTGGTGGGTACGAATCGTACCCACCACGTACCCCCCAATGGGTATGAGCGCATAGGCTGAGATTTTTACAAGTGACCACTTAAATTAAAATTAAAATTAAATTCAAATCCGCAAACAGATTTAAAAAAACAAAAATTTGAGCCCAGTAGAGCGGAAGTTCATTTTGGGGGCGTGGTGTACGTATAGGGTACGTATGGGTACGATCGTACCCCATACGTACCCCATACTGGGTATGAGCGCATAGGCTGAGATTTTTACAAGTGACCACTTAAATTAAAATTAAAATTAAATTCAAATCCGCAAACAGATTTAAAAAAACAAAAATTTGAGCCCAGGAGAGCGGAAGTTCATTTTGGGGGCGTGGAGTACGTATAGGGTACGTATGGGGTACGATCGTACCTCATACGTACCCCATACTGGGTATGAGCGCATAGGCTGAGATTTTTACAAGTGACCACTTAAATTAAAATTAAAATTAAATTCAAATCAGCAAACAGATTTAAAAAAACAAAAATTTGAGCCCAGGAAAGCGGAAGTTCATTTTGGGGGCGTGGAGTACGTATAGGGTACGTATGGGGTACGATCGTACCCCATACTGGGTATGAGCGCATAGGCTGAGATTTTTACAAGTGACCACTTAAATTAAAATTAAAATGAAATTCAAATCCGCAAACAGATTTAAAAAAACAAAAATTTGAGCCCAGGAGAGCGGAAATTCATTCGGGGGGCGTGGGGGGTACGTGGTGGGTACGAATCGTACCCACCACGTACCCCCCAATGGGTATGAGCGCATAGGCTGAGATTTTTACAAGTGACCACTTAAATTAAAATTAAAATTAAATTCAAATCCGCAAACAGATTTAAAAAAACAAAAATTTGAGCCCTGGAGAGCGGAAATTCATTCGGGGGGCGTGGGGGGTACGTGGTGGGTACGAATCGTACCCACCACGTACCCCCCAATGGGTATGAGCGCATAGGCTGAGATTTTTACAAGTGACCACTTAAATTAAAATTAAAATTAAATTCAAATCCGCAAACAGATTTAAAAAAACAAAAATTTGAGCCCAGTAGAGCGGAAGTTCATTTTGGGGGCGTGGTGTACGTATAGGGTACGTATGGGTACGATCGTACCCCATACGTACCCCATACTGGGTATGAGCGCATAGGCTGAGATTTTTACAAGTGACCACTTAAATTAAAATTAAAATTAAATTCAAATCCGCAAACAGATTTAAAAAAACAAAAATTTGAGCCCAGGAGAGCGGAAGTTCATTTTGGGGGCGTGGAGTACGTATAGGGTACGTATGGGGTACGATCGTACCTCATACGTACCCCATACTGGGTATGAGCGCATAGGCTGAGATTTTTACAAGTGACCACTTAAATTAAAATTAAAATTAAATTCAAATCAGCAAACAGATTTAAAAAAACAAAAATTTGAGCCCAGGAAAGCGGAAGTTCATTTTGGGGGCGTGGAGTACGTATAGGGTACGTATGGGGTACGATCGTACCCCATACTGGGTATGAGCGCATAGGCTGAGATTTTTACAAGTGACCACTTAAATTAAAATTAAAATGAAATTCAAATCCGCAAACAGATTTAAAAAAACAAAAATTTGAGCCCAGGAGAGCGGAAATTCATTCGGGGGGCGTGGGGGTTACGTGGTGGGTACGAATCGTACCCACCACGTACCCCCCAATGGGTATGAGCGCATAGGCTGAGATTTTTACAAGTGACCACTTAAATTAAAATTAAAATTAAATTCAAATCCGCAAACAGATTTAAAAAAACAAAAATTTGAGCCCTGGAGAGCGGAAATTCATTCGGGGGTCGTGGGGGGTACGTGGTGGGTACGAATCGTACCCACCACGTACCCCCCAATGGGTATGAGCGCATAGGCTGAGATTTTTACAAGTGACCACTTAAATTAAAATTAAAATTAAATTCAAATCCGCAAACAGATTTAAAAAAACAAAAATTTGAGCCCAGTAGAGCGGAAGTTCATTTTGGGGGCGTGGTGTACGTATAGGGTACGTATGGGTACGATCGTACCCCATACGTACCCCATACTGGGTATGAGCGCATAGGCTGAGATTTTTACAAGTGACCACTTAAATTAAAATTAAAATTAAATTCAAATCCGCAAACAGATTTAAAAAAACAAAAATTTGAGCCCAGGAGAGCGGAAGTTCATTTTGGGGGCGTGGAGTACGTATAGGGTACGTATGGGGTACGATCGTACCTCATACGTACCCCATACTGGGTATGAGCGCATAGGCTGAGATTTTTACAAGTGACCACTTAAATTAAAATTAAAATTAAATTCAAATCAGCAAACAGATTTAAAAAAACAAAAATTTGAGCCCAGGAAAGCGGAAGTTCATTTTGGGGGCGTGGAGTACGTATAGGGTACGTATGGGGTACGATCGTACCCCATACTGGGTATGAGCGCATAGGCTGAGATTTTTACAAGTGACCACTTAAATTAAAATTAAAATGAAATTCAAATTCGCAAACAGATTTAAAAAAAAAAAAATTTGAGCCCAGGAGAGCGGAAATTCATTCGGGGGGCGTGGGGGGTACGTGGTGGGTACGAATCGTACCCACCACGTACCCCCCAATGGGTATGAGCGCATAGGCTGAGATTTTTACAAGTGACCACTTAAATTAAAATTAAAATTAAATTCAAATCCGCAAACAGATTTAAAAAAACAAAAATTTGAGCCCTGGAGAGCGGAAATTCATTCGGGGGGCGTGGGGGGTACGTGGTGGGTACGAATCGTACCCACCACGTACCCCCCAATGGGTATGAGCGCATAGGCTGAGATTTTTACAAGTGACCACTTAAATTAAAATTAAAATTAAATTCAAATCCGCAAACAGATTTAAAAAAACAAAAATTTGAGCCCAGTAGAGCGGAAGTTCATTTTGGGGGCGTGGTGTACGTATAGGGTACGTATGGGTACGATCGTACCCCATACGTACCCCATACTGGGTATGAGCGCATAGGCTGAGATTTTTACAAGTGACCACTTAAATTAAAATTAAAATTAAATTCAAATCCGCAAACAGATTTAAAAAAACAAAAATTTGAGCCCTGGAGAGCGGAAATTCATTCGGGGGGCGTGGGGGGTACGTGGTGGGTACGAATCGTACCCACCACGTACCCCCCAATGGGTATGAGCGCATAGGCTGAGATTTTTACAAGTGACCACTTAAATTAAAATCAAAATTAAATTCAAATCCGCAAACAGATTTAAAAAAACAAAAATTTGAGCCCAGGAGAGCGGAAGTTCATTTTGGGGGCGTGGTGTACGTATAGGGTACGTATGGGGTACGATCGTACCCCATACGTACCCCATACTGGGTATGAGCGCATAGGCTGAGATTTTTACAAGTGACCACTTAAATTAAAATTAAAATTAAATTCAAATCCGCAAACAGATTTAAAAAAAACAAAAATTTGAGCCCTGGAGAGCGGAAATTCATTCGGGGGGCGTAGGGGGTACGTGGTGGGTACGAATCGTACCCACCACGTACCCGCCAATGGGTATGAGCGCATAGGCTGAGATTTTTACAAGTGACCACTTAAATTAAAATTAAAATTAAATTCAAATCCGCAAACAGATTTAAAAAAACAAAAATTTGAGCCCAGGAGAGCGGAAGTTCATTTTGGGGGCGTGGTGTACGTATAGGGTACGTATGGGGTACGATCGTACCCATACGTACCCCATACTGGGTATGAGCGCATAGGCTGAGATTTTTACAAGTGACCACTTAAATTAAAATTAAAATTAATTTCAAATCCGCAAACAGATTTAAAAAAACAAAAATTTGAGCCCAGGAGAGCGGAAGTTCATTTTGGGGGCGTGGTGTACGTATAGGGTACGTATGGGGTACGATCGTACCCCATACGTACCCCATACTGGGTATGAGCGCATAGGCTGAGATTTTTACAAGTGACCACTTAAATTAAAATTAAAATTAAATTCAAATCCGCAAACAGATTTAAAAAAACAAAAATTTGAGCCCAGGAGAGCGGAAGTTCATTTTGGGGGCGTGGAGTACGTATAGAGTACGTATGGGGTACGATCGTACCCCATACGTACCCCATACTGGGTATGAGCGCATAAGCTGAGATTTTTACAAGTGACCACTTAAATTAAAATTAAAATTAAATTCAAATCAGCAAACAGATTTAAAAAAACAAAAATTTGAGCCCTGGAGAGCGGAAATTCATTCGGGGGGCGGTGGGGGGTACGTGGTGGGTACGAATCGTACCCACCACGTACCCCCCAATGGGTATGAGCGCATAGGCTGAGATTTTTACAAGTGACCACTTAAATTAAAATTAAAATTAAATTCAAATCCGCAAACAGATTTTAAAAAACAAAAATTTGAGCCCAGGAGAACGGAAGTTCATTTTGGTGGCGTGGAGTACGTATAGGGTACGTATGGGGTACGATCGTACCCCATACGTACCCCATACTGGGTATGAGCGCATAAGCTGAGATTTTTACAAGTGACCACTTAAATTAAAATTAAAATTAAATTCAAATCAGCAAACAGATTTAAAAAAACAAAAATTTGAGCCCTGGAGAGCGGAAATTCATTCGGGGGGCGGTGGGGGGTACGTGGTGGGTACGAATCGTACCCACCACGTACCCCCCAATGGGTATGAGCGCATAGGCTGAGATTTTTACAAGTGACCACTTAAATTAAAATTAAAATTAAATTCAAATCCGCAAACAGATTTTAAAAAACAAAAATTTGAGCCCAGTAGAGCGGAAGTTCATTTTGGGGGCGTGGAGTACGTATAGGGTACGTATGGGGTACGATCGTACCCCATACGTACCCCATACTGGGTATGAGCGCATAGGCTGAGATTTTTACAAGTGACCACTTAAATTAAAATTAAAATTAAATTCAAATCCGCAAACAGATTTAAAAAAACAAAAATTTGAGCCCAGGAGAACGGAAGTTCATTTTGGTGGCGTGGAGTACGTATAGGGTACGTATGGGGTACGATCGTACCCCATACGTACCCCATACTGGGTATAAGCGCATAAGCTGAGATTTTTACAAGTGACCACTTAAATTAAAATTAAAATTAAATTCAAATCAGCAAACAGATTTAAAAAAACAAAAATTTGAGCCCTGGAGAGCGGAAATTCATTCGGGGGGCGGTGGGGGGTACGTGGTGGGTACGAATCGTACCCACCACGTACCCCCCAATGGGTATGAGCGCATAGGCTGAGATTTTTACAAGTGACCACTTAAATTAAAATTAAAATTAAATTCAAATCCGCAAACAGATTTTAAAAAACAAAAATTTGAGCCCAGTAGAGCGGAAGTTCATTTTGGGGGCGTGGAGTACGTATAGGGTACGATCGTACCCCATACGTACCCCATACTGGGTATGAGCGCATAGGCTGAGATTTTTACAAGTGACCACTTAAATTAAAATTAAAATTAAATTCAAATCCGCAAACAGATTTAAAAAAACAAAAATTTGAGCCCTGGAGAGCGGAAATTCATTCGGGCGGCGTGGGGGTACGTGGTGGGTATGAATCGTACCCACCACGTACCCCCCAATGGGTATGAGCGCATAGGCTGAGATTTTTACAAGTGACCACTTAAATTAAAATTAAAATTAAATTCAAATCCGCAAACAGATTTAAAAAAACAAAAATTTGAGCCCAGGAGAGCGGAAGTTCATTTTGGGGGCGTGGTGTACGTATAGGGTACGTATGGGGTACGATCGTACCCATACGTACCCCATACTGGGTATGAGCGCATAGGCTGAGATTTTTACAAGTGACCACTTAAATTAAAATTAAAATTAATTTCAAATCCGCAAACAGATTTAAAAAAACAAAAATTTGAGCCCTGGAGAGCGGAAATTCATTCGGGGGGCGTGGGGGGTACGTGGTGGGTACGAATCGTACCCACCACGTACCCCCCAATGGGTATGAGCGCATAGGCTGAGATTTTTACAAGTGACCACTTAAATTAAAATTAAAATTAAATTCAAATCCGCAAACAGATTTAAAAAATCTGCCAATGGTCTGGGCGAAACTTTATTATTTTTCGGGTCAAAGTTCGGGAGCGGTCAAGGTCGGAGTGTATCATGAGTTGCTTCGAGATTATTAGATTTCTTGGAAAATTATTTTTGTTCTTAATATAAAAATATTTAAAATAGAGATTTTTAGAACAAGATTTTAAACATTGAAAAAGTCCGAATTTCAGTATATTATGTACACTATAAGCCCATAGAAGTAAAGACGAATTTGTTGCCTTATCAGAATTAGATAGTCGAATTGTTAAAACGTATACAAATCCGTTACTTCCACTTGGGGTTTGAATTTCAAAAAAATTGTGAAACAGGTTTTTAGACGATTTCATAAGAAGCAACTTGATATCTCATGAGACAAGACGGATATTGAAAAATTTGTGAAAACGCAAGCAAACTCTTCACACCCCCTTGGTTCTTGAAATTCGAAAAATGGTGAAATTGGTCAAATGCCGTAATAACCAATTTTATATCTCATCAGAACTAAGGGATGGCAAAATTTGTGAAAACATATGCAAACCCTTGGGGGCTGAATATCCAAAAATCGAGAAATGGGTTTGTAGGCGATTATATAAAAAGTCTGTGGAAATGAAAAGCGATCTAATATCTCATCAAACCTAAGAAATATGTCAAAACTTTGAAAAGCATACTACCCCCTTACACCCATTAGGATTGAATATCTAAAATACTGAAATTGACTTTTTGGCTTTTTTATATAGGAAACCTTGGGAAGTAAAAATGAATTCGATATATTATCATATATGCAACCTCCTTACACTCACTTGGGGGTTGAATATCCAAAAATCCTGAAAGGAGTTACTAAATAAATATGAAGACAGCACGAGAAAGTAGGATCCAATTCAAGTTCTTATCACTTCTAAAAGAAATGACGGAACTCGTGAAAACGTGTTCAACCCGTTTATACCCTCTTAGGGGCTGAAAAAACTTAAAAACAAGTTTTAGGCGATTATTACGCAAGCACGTGAAAGTGAAAAGATATTCCATATCTGATAAGACGTGGGGATATAGTAGAATTCGTGAAAAATTTTACAACCCCCTTTGCACCCCCTTAGGGGTCGAATTTTAAAAAATCCTGAAAATACTTTCTAGGTATTTATATGAAGAAGCCGCAGAATAAAAATGAATTCAATATTTGGGAAGACCTAATAGATATGACGAAACCCGTGAAAATATATGCATACCATTTTCACTGATCATTTTTTTTGCCCCCCCCCCCCTCTGAATGCCATTAGAAATTTGAAATTTTTTTTTATTTAAATTAATTTTCTAGTTGATTTACATAAACGTACCAAGTTTCAACTTTGTAGCATAAGCCGTTCTATAGATAGGAAAAACACCCCCCACCCCTGTACCATACTACCCCTATAAAAAATTATTCCAAGAGTCTACTAATATAGCTCTATCGAAATACCAAGTTTCAGCTTTATATCATTATAGGTTGTCGAGATATTAAAATCGGAACTTTTTCCTTTTCACCCTCCCCCACCCTCACCCTCTACACCCACACCTCCTAAATTTCGTTTTCCGCTAGGGGTCTATTAGGCCTACTTCTGGTAAAAATTTTAAGCATCTATCTTAAACTGGTCTTGAGATATGATACGTGATTTTTTTGAAAAATTCTTATTCCCTCCACTTTCATGCTCCACCGCCCCCTTAAAAAATTTTACTTTCATCAAACTTCATTTCTCAACCTTTATACACAAACCAAATTTTATTTATCTAGTACAATTGGTTCATGAGATATCGTAATCTAAAGCTTTTCACCCCCCACCCCCGTACGCCACTTCTCAAATTTTTGGTTCCGATCTATTCTCCTAGTATACCTACAGATATTCATTAAGTTTCAATTTTGTGACATTGACCGTTTAGGAGATATGGATTTTAGAATGTGTCGATCTCACCTTTTTTGCATTTCGGACGCATTATTTTTCCCCCCACTCCCGAACCCCTTCACCTATATCGGCAATTTTTTTGCAAATGGGTCCACTACCGAAGCTCTATATAAATTCCAAATTTCAGTCTCCTAGCATAAGCGGTTGCTAAGATCTAGAAACCAAAATTTTCCGTCTAAAACGCTTCCCCCTCCTCCCCCCTTACACCCCCACCCCTTCAAATTTGGTCACTTTAGGGGGCCAACCCACTCTACCCACGAAAAAAAATTCAATTAAATAGCTCATAGGGTTTGGGTGCTACGAGCCTTCAAACAATTTTGCGCACACCGGTAGACGTACGGCGTACGGCGTACGGCGTACGGCGGACAGACGGACTGAAATTTTTTTTTGCTTTTTTCGTGTCTACTAGTCATGAAAAGTGAAAAAAATTTCAGGGTAGCAAATTTTTTTTTAAAAAATCGATAATAAAGTAATTAGCTTTAAAAATTAAGATTTTAATGGCTAGCAAGGTAAAGTGAACCCCTTCGAAATTTCTACTTTTCAATAGTGCCATCTCTTAGCAAAATAAATTATACGATAAAGCTTCATAAATTGACCACAATGCACTATAAACGAAATCCACTTAAATTACAGTTCCTTGAATTTTTTCTCATTTTACGATTTTGGTACCGTCTGAAGTAAATGTCAGTGTTTAATAATTGCATTAAAAAGAATTGTTAGCGAGTGAGAGTTTGGAACCGTATCGGCGTATCGGCATACGGATTGTGAAACTTGGAAAGTAAGCTTGGATGATTTTTTAAAAAATATATAAATTTTTGCAGATACTTGCTGTTTAGCGTTCATTCGGGGCAAAGTGAGCCCCGGGCACAATTTACCCCATACCAATCTAATTCTATTTGACAATTAAAAATAATCATTTTAGCATGGCTAGAAAATACAACAAAAAATCAATGCAACAATCGCGTACTGAAGTTGCCATGAAAAATGCAATAGCTTCTGTTTGCTAAAAAAATGGACCTACAGAAAGCCAGTAAATATTTTGGTGTTCCCAGGGCTACTCTTCAAAGCAGAGTACGCTCTCAACACACTTAATTTCGTTTGAATATATTAAAATCATATTGTTTGTCTTAATTGATCCATTGCCATATTCTTTCGCTCCAGTTTTGTGTGAAATTACTATACCCCTCAAAAGGGCTCACTTTACCCCAGTAGTGGGCAAAGTGGGCACTTTGGAGTATGTATAGAAAGGAGTAGATATCTTTTCTATCAGCAGCAATAATTTAACTTCATGAATAACTACTCGTATATGACTAAGCTAACATCCTAAGCTATCGATTTTGCGAGGAAAGGATTATATAACTATTATCCATTTTACCGAATCTCGGTACAACCCTTAGGGGGCTTACTTTGCTTCACTTTCCCCTACAAATCTGAAATACCATAAAGGTGAAAGTATTACAATACATTAGACCATAAACACAGAAGAAAACCAACACGTTTTTGTCTACTAACGCTTAAACGTGAAAATAAATGTTGAGGACAATTAGATTTATTTGAAAGTTAAAATCGATCATAAGGCCTTACTATTTCAATCACAATACAAGTTCGTAAAATAGACAACATAATTAGCAGAACCAGTGTTTTGAGGGCGATTGTAAGGAATATTTGGGACTCATTTGTGGAGATTATTTCATATGAGTATCCGACGTCCACCTGACTGTAGAAGATGCAACTGGAGTAGTGTCGAAGTGAATTTAGAGTTAAACGAAGTGAACACCTTTTATTGAAAAGACAGTTTTTTTGTGGAAGTCGAAATAGCAGATTATCATTTTTCCAAAACAGGGTTGCAATATAGCAAGCCACCTTTGAAACGTTCTATTATCCCTTGTGGCATTCGAGTTTTAATATAATGCTCCCGTAAAATGAAACCACTATTCTTAATTATTTCCGCACATCGTAAAATTCCATCCAAGAAAACTCCATTCGAATACTGTTGAAAGTAGTTCCGAAGGGAAGCACCAAACGTCGGTAACAACCCCCAGATGGAATTCCGCTTTATTTACGCCCCCATTCCAATAGAGGATGATGCATTTGCATAGTAACGACTTACATTACTCTTGTTCAAAATAGAGTCAAAGAAAGTTCGAATATTCAAGAAAAAACCAGAAACCGAAATATTTCCCCTGCATAATTCATGAGTAGAAAGTTGAAGAATTTCTCAACTTAATTCCCGTCTGAATGAAAACTTATCGAAAACTACTCTTACAAAGTTGATAAAGTGCACTACAACTTGACTCGAACAAAGTATGAGAAATATTAACATTTCATAAATTCCCTGAAAATTTAATGATTTACAATAACAATGATACAATAAAGCTCCGAACGCGATTACAATATTTGCGTAATGAAAAATTCATAATTCGAGAAAACTAATTTATAATTTAAAGGGTTTCGTTTTGTTTCAGGCAGATCCTTTTATTGATTCCAGATACAAAAAAAATTTAAAAATTAATTTGAATTTCAGCCAGTTTATTGGAGTCGTTTCTGGTAAATATAAATAAATATATATTTTTTTTAATCGAAATTGAATAAATAAAATTAATTTAGAGGATATCGTTAAAATACACTGCCATTGAGAACACTATAAAAGAGAATTTTATTTTATTTAAGTTTTTTCTGACTATTCTTTGGCTTTGTGATATCTTCTGCGTAAATTTTAAAAACAAAACTATAATACAATTAAAGTTTCAATTGAAAACATTTCCAGGTTTCATTACAAAAACAAAAATATTAAATTACAGTTTATGACAATAAAGCAGTGAAAATAAACAAGTGTGGAGATTAATTAATATAATATTCGAGATCGGATTAATCCACTAATCAGAAGTTTAAATCACATTTGTATGGAAACCATTTAGTTGAAGAAATTTTACAACTTTAAAGAGCCAATGGAAAAATAGTTTGATCTAGGTCAAGCTGATGCAGAAAAAAATTATAGTGTCTTACCTGCTAATGGTTTGGAGTTATAATGCTTCGAGTTGAAGCTATTGTACATCAAGAAGTAAAAAAATTCTTAAATTTTTTAAAACCATTCTTCTTGCAAACTACATTCAAAAGGAGATTTAAAAATTTGAACTATGACAAAGAACTCTTGAGTAATATGCGTGAATTGACAAAATTTTAAGGAACATTTGTAGAGGATTCTCAACATTTAAATTCTACTACTTGAAGAGCGCGAAAACTTTCTCCGCCTCCATTTATAGAAAGAATAACAGTTTTAAATCAATTATCAAAAAATTTGGAATAATACTCGTCAAAAGTGGTGCATAGATTTCGTGAATTAACAATTTAAAATAACATTTATTAGACATTCGCATGAAATTTTCACTGCATGTTGTTAAATATTTGACTAACAAACTTGACGATAAGTTTCATCAAATATTTTCCTTCAAAATAGACTTTGTGTGGAGCAAATAAAATAATGTGATAAACAAAAATTTGACGAAGTAATCATCATTTGGCATGGAAAATAGTCAAATATTTGACAGCGCGGCATACAGTGTAATACTAAATTCACCGCACGGGACTGTATCAGAACTACTGTATAATTTGATTTTTCCTCCATTTTCAAAGAAACCTTTACAAATTGAATTTCGAGCTTAACGTCAAATGAAGGTACTATTAAAAAGTTTTGACCACGAGATTAACTTTGGAACGGCAGATACCCACAGGAGTCGAATCATTTTAAAAATTATATTTAGACCAACCATTTAAATAAACCATAAATTGATATATTTGTCAAAAAAATTGTCCGAAAAAAGGGTTTTTTGAACATTTTCACAAATTCTGAATAAAATAAATTTTACTTCTGCTTGATCTTTATATAAGAGTCTAGAAACTTTTTTTCCCAAATTTTTCGAAGGGGATGTAAAGTGGTTACGAATTCCGACATAATTTTTATTAAAGCTAATGAGATATCGAATTCGTTTTCATTTCTAAAGGCTTTAAATGTATTCGGGGAAAACTGAGCCACTGACTATTTTGATCGAGAAAAGCTTTTTCGGAAAATTGATTTTTCAGACAAAATGTGAAAAAAGCACAAGGTGCCACTTTTCCGAAAAATGCTATAAACTCAAAAAACGTAAAAAACAAAATCAAATCGAGTTTCCTTTTTTTGGCGCTCCACATTTTCCGCCAGCACGGCCTCATTTTTGACCCGATTTTCATTTTGTTTGATTTTTCAAGAAGTTGGTCATGTCAACTTAAATTGGATATGCGACACGTGACTATTAGAAAATACTTTATTTTTAAAATAATAAAGTAAAGCGGTTTTTCGAAAAATTGATATTTTTACAAAAACCCACCTTGCCACCTTTTTTTGAAAAAATTCCTTCAATTAAGAAAATCCAAAAACAAAATCAAATCGAATTTTCTGGTTCTAGCGCTCCACATTTTTAGCCAGAACTGCCACATTTTTGACCCGAGTTTCATTGTGTTTGAAACCACTAAGAAAATAGTGCAGGGATCTCGTTTTTAACTAGCCGCCCTTGATCAAACATTTTTCCTTTGCAAGGATATAAAAACGGCTATTCAGCACCTTTCTCTGAATAGAAAACAATTACTAGACGCCCTTTTAAATTATTTTTAAAGTTGTAGCTAAATCGGTTCAATTAAATTAAAGCCATTTTCCTCTTACCACTTAAGGAAAAAGAAAAATCGAAACAAATTTTGCACTCATATGGACAAAATCGAGAAATATTTTATTCCATCTAAAAAATCAATTCCATTAGTGTTCGTGTCATATTCATTTTCCCTGTTTTTCTATGCATGGAATTTTCATCCGGACTATATTTTTACTAGGTCCAATGAATCTGAAAAGCGACAATATTGCCATTCGATTAGATGGAAATTGAAAAAAGGAATCCTGGGGCTATTTTCAATGAAATGTTATATAAGTAACTTTGGAATCTTTATTTTATTTATAGGTTTCAATAGAAGCGAAAATGGTGTTTTCGTTGTATGAAAATAGTGAAAACAATCGATTGGAACAAAAGTTAAAGCTAACTAATAGGAAACTTAGCATCTTACTTATGGGCCACATACGAGTAACAATGAAAATAAAAGTTTCAGTTGGTGCCCAGTCGGTAAAATTTTTAAAACTTTCTCCTTATCCAATGAACTGAAAATGAATGTATTTTTCTTATGTGATAAACCAATTTAGAAATAAACTATCTAATGGATAGATGCGGAATGTTTTGGGTAATGGAATTGTAACTTTCGTAGAATAGATTTAAGAGAACTTCTCCTTCGTTGGTCTTAAAAGTTTTGTCCGTTGAAACTTTATATTCGATTTTCACTCAGCTCAGTGATATACGGAACTATAGGTGGATTACTGGTGAAAAGTAAACCTGTGGGTCAAGGTAAGTAAAAATTTGTGATGTTGGCGAACAAACAGCTATATAAGTGCGGCTTGCTTAAATATTTCATCAATTAAGATTATTTTACAAATGTATCAATGTATTCTAAAACTTACGATAGACAGGATGCAAATTTAGTGTTTTGTTTTCGCTTCATTGGTCTATTGGAGCGATGGATGGGTTGTGAAATTTCTAGTCATAAGTCCTAAGTTATAACCCGAAACTTATAGATTTTCCAATAATTAAAACTAAAGCCAAAACATATGAGCTCTTTATAAAATTTGAAGCCCAATAAACTCTGAATTTGTTGAAGATTTCAATTTTACAGCAAAATTAGGAAGGAAATTCTCAAAATGTGATATTTGTAAAATAAAGTAGGTAGAAACTCATATCGTGAACAAATAGTAAATAACATTAGGATAATAAATAACATTCTTGAACATCAAATATTGTTTAGGGACTACTCGTCACAAACCGCGCAAATTTCCATTTATCGATTAATGCGTTGGTCAATATTTTCACGGAATATTTTGTTATTGAAAATACAAGTTTTCATCAAGCTTTGATAAAGGAATCAGTTGAGTCCGAAACGTCCTACTAATAAATATTAAGTCAGTATTTTTTTCGAATAGTTAGTAGGTACTTTGTCTGAACTCAAATTTGTTTTTAAATTTTAGTTGCCGACGAGCCTGTACGTGGTACACTAAAATCGAAATGTTTTAACAAAAAATCACATTTTGTATTGCTATAATTTTGTATTAGCAAACGTGTCTGAAGGAAGGAAAAATTAAGATTTTCTCTTTTCAAACTCGAGCAGTCTATGAACAGCGCCACACGTAATCCCATGCTGAAAAAGACGCTATACTCTAAAATGACAGGGTGGTTTATTGTTATCGAAATTAATAATAAAAAATTTGTAATTATTTCACTGTTATAATATAAATTACTACATTAAAATTTTTGTTAAAATCGCATTTACATAGGTCCATGCTAAAAAGTCATCAGTCCAATTTTTATCGAAATTGCGATTTCACTAGTTTTGAAGTTTTGGAGGTCCGGTATATATTATCATTAATTTATACAGCAGTACATCTACATATAGGTATTAAGTTTCAACTTTCTAGCATAAGCCGTTTCTGAGATATGAAAACCCACCCCCACCCTATACCTTCCTACTGCTATCAAACATTTTATTTTTCTGGGATGGCTCTATAGTAGCTTTATATAGATGCAAATTTTTAGCTTTCCATCTTTTGCTACTTTCGAAAAATAAAAATCAGAATTTTTTCATTTCCACCCCCTTCCACCATACACCCACACCAATTTATCCCCGGTAGAAGTCTACTAGTACTAACTCCAGTAAAATTTTCAAGATTATATCTAGTACGGTTCTTGAGATAAACAAATATTATTTTTTGAAAAATGGCTCTCCCCCATTTCCGCTCTTCACCACCCCTCTCAAAAATTTTATATTCAGTAGACTCGACTTAAAATTCTATGTATATGAACCAATTTGTATCTTCCTGGTACAATTGAGTCGGAAGATATTGTAATCCATAGTTTTTCACCCCCGACCTTCCCCCCACCTTACCACCCCACACCCTACCACCCCCTTAAAAATGTTAACCCTTTTCTAATCTCCTAGTATTTCTTAAGTTAACCACAATGTGTCAACCGTCTGACATTAATCGTTCAGAAGATCTGAATTTTAGAATGATGAGTAAACGTACCAAGTTATTCTAGCTAACTCGATCGAAAAGGGCATCAGTCCACGGGTTTCAAAAATTCGCCAAAATTCGCGCGGCATAGATAAATTTGTAAAATATAATTATATGAGTTATAAATAACCTCTTTTATTGATTCGATAGAGTATTGTTATAAATTTAACTTAACTGTTGTCGACAGTCGTTTTTTTTTTATTTTTCCAACATTTTACAAAAATGGACTGATGATCTTTTAGCATGGACCCATTCATTTATTTATTTAATCAAAGGGTTGCAAGAGATAAGCGATAAGGTTCAATTTAAGATATCCTGCATTGCAGTGGCATACGAATATGTTAAAGGAGTTCGACTTTGAAAAAAAGATAATTATTTTTTTGAATAGCAATTTTAGTTTTGCACGGCTGTACTTTGGGCCAACATGCGTCCTCGCCAATTTAACTTAAAAAGAAGTGTTGCTATTTAATTTTTTTTTTAATTTAATTTAGGCAGTTTGTGAAAACTTTTTTAAGAGTAACGAATACAGGACACAAATTTAGTAACTTATTTTCCAATGGTTGGGGTCTGTAATATTCTATATAATTTTTTGTGATGCAACCAGTATGTTAAAAAATTTCAATTTAAAAATATTACCTAAAAAAATTTGAATTTCGCTGACAATAAGAAAACAGTCAAGAGTCGTATCAGGATCAGAAAAATTACAAAAAGAAAAGTTTTTGTCCGTCTGACCGCCGGCTTCTGTACGCGAACGCGTTTGAAGACTTGTTACTCTAAAACGCTGTAAACTATTAAGTTCAAATTTTTAGCGTGCATATTGGGTATAAGCCTTTACGGGTGCACATTTTGAAAGATGGGGGTGTGAGTGGGAAGTTTTAGATGACAGAAAACAAAATATTTCTGAAATTTATTTCTGGTAAACTGCTAAGGATGTAAAGCTATGACTCGTCATCTACATTATGTGCAGTCATTGGAGGAGTATCCTAGAAAAATAAAACTTTTGAGGGTGATAGCAAGGTATGAGGGTGGGGATTGTTTTTTATAATTCAGGAACGGTGTATGATAGAAAGTTGGTATGATAATGCAGAGTAATTTAACTAAACAAAAAATATATTGGCATTAGCGTGTGAAGGAGGACAAAAAATGGGTTTCAATAGATTTTTACGAATTTCGTTATATCTTTTAGGTCTGAATTTATAATATTCTGCGTGCTCTTTACATACGTTATCCGGATTTTCGAGGTAAAAAGTGCTTATGCATGTTTTCACAAATTTCTTAGTTTTAATGAGATATCGAATGCACTTTTACCATTGTGTGGTTTAATATAATCGCTTAAAAACTAATTTAAGCTTTTCTCGATATTCAACCCACTAGCTAGTGTAAGGTATTGTTCAAGTTTTCACGAATTCTGACAAATCTTTTGGGTCTAATAAGATATTGAATACGCTTTTACTTCTATGGATTTTTATATAATTTGCCTACAAATTGAATTAAGGATATTACGATTTTCAACCCCTAAGAGGGTATAATATGATTGTGTACATTTTAACGAATATCGACATATCTTTTAGGTCTGATGAGATGTCGACTTGTTTTTTTTTACATTAAATCGCGAATCACATTAATAGAAATACTTTATTATTAAAAAATAATAAAGTAAAATTGTACTGCTCTGTTTTTATAATAATCTCAGCTTCGGAAATGCATGCTGCTTCGGGCAATTAACAACAATATTTATTTTATATAAAGGATGACTTTACAAGAAAGTTGAAAATCTATCGAGGCTATTTTTCTAGCTGAACTAATTCCCGAAATTTTCGATTTTTAATGTTTTTCAACATCCTTTTAAAAGAACTTTGACTCTATTTTCGGTGGCAAACGCTTGGAATCACATATGGGTAGAAGTGTAGGGAAAAAAGCGTCCTACCGGGGAATTCTTCCACGAGGCCGGAGCCAGGGGGGAGCCACACATGTTATAGCTTGTTTTTTAGGGAATCGAATTCTCTTTCATAATGATGATAACGATGCAAACACCGATATTGTAGATGTACCCTATCTTGAGAAATTTGCTACGAAATACAAATTTTTGCTACTATGAACCTTAAAATTCTTTGATCAATGTGATTTTTCTCGGAAAACCCCATTATTGAAATGTCATTTCAATTTCATTTTTGGATGCCACATTATGCAACTTTTGTAAGCAATAATGTGGCACATTAAAAATACTTATGTTTACCACTTTGTACCTACGTGGAGACTAAAAACTGACCGACCTGTACAACAATTTTTTTTCAAAATATATAGCTAGATTATGTACAGATCTGAATATTCTTAACTCTTAACCCTAGTATGAATTCCCATGCATTGTTTTACTTTATTCACCCTTATTCTGGAACCCGCCGGCGGGATAGTGAACTGCGATTCATCCGCAATGAATTAGTCGCGCTTTTAAACTTTTTTCAGAGAGTAATTGGCAATAAATAAAGAGAAATTTGAGATGATCCACCTCTCACATTTACAGTATTAGAATTTTGGACTTTTTCTGCCTTCAAATATGGTTTCAAATACCCGGAAAAGACGTTTTTAAAGTATGTCGATAAAGCAGTTTTCGAACGTTTTTAATAATCGCATGTGCCGGAATGGGAATCGAATATGAACCGCATAGTCGGCGGGAATAAAAAAATCCGCCGTTTTCCAGAATAAGCGTGTATATCTCGAGAACCCATAATGATGGATAGCTGAAACATTTATAAATATAATGTTGTATAGGGGTAGTATGGTATGGTGATGGAGGGGTCTTTTTCCTTTGCTAGAAAGTTGAAACTTGTGGCAGTTAAAAAAAATTCAAATAACCATTAGCGTACGGAAGGGGGGCCAAACAAATGATGAAAAATATAAAATTTTCACGAATTTCGTCATATCTTTTAGGTCTTCTTAAATATTGAATTTGTTTATTCTACGGATTCATCACATAAATGCCTAGAAAGTATTTTCAAAATTTTTTGATGGAGTTGTACACTTTTCACAGCTTCGACATATTTCTTAGGTTTGATGAGATATTAGATCGGTTTTCATTTCACAGACTTTTTATATAATCGCCTACAAACCCATTTCTCAATTTTTGGATATTCAACCCACAAGGGTTTGCATATGCTTTCACAATTTTTGCCATCCATTAGTTCTGATGAGATATACAATTTCACGATTTTTCAAATTTCAAAAACCAAGGGTGTGCTTCCTATAAAATCAGCTAAAAACCTGTTTCACAATTTTTTCGAAATTCAACCCCCAAGTGGATGTAATCGGTTTGTACTCTTTTAACAATTCGTTTTTATCTCTTAAATCTGATAGGGTAGCAAATTCGTTTTTACTTTTATGGGCTTTAAGTGTACATAATATACCGAAATTTGAATAGTCTACACGGCCTTTTTCGATGTTTAATCTGTTAAAAATCTCTATTTTAAATATTTTTATTTTAAGAACAAATTTAACTTTCCAAGAAACATCTCATAATTTTTATTTTGCTGGTTGCTGCTCACGAATATTTTAATCTCATAAGCCTGTCTCACACACGTAAGGGTTTGTATCGCTTATAGCGCTTCCTAGAGATATCCGTTTTCATTTAAAAAATCTATGAGGGATAATAGTTTTTTCACGAACGCCCGACATCTTTTTCTGGCTACGGCCTTGCTTCCACAGACATTTTGTAGCTCCTGTTATTAGTCATATCAATAATGGGAACTTTGACGATAGTGTCCGGGGTATTGATGTTTGCAAAAAGTACCAACTCGTATCACAAATCATATAAATTGACTTATTTTCTCGGGAACTCTATTTAATTTTAATTTACTACGACGTTAACTCTTTAACCTTCTCCGTTTACCTATTTGTTGAAGTAATAAATGAGTTCATGTCAGAACAAATAAACTGTGAAATTATGATCAATAGTAGAGCTCGTCGTGTTTTATTGCCATCGCCTGGAGCTGAGTGGGTTCTAATAAGAACTTACTGACCCAGTAATGATTTATGTAGCAATTCATCCTCTCAAATCGTATAGTCCCCATATCATAAAGTCACAATTAATTTAGTAAAACCGCAAATTGCTGGAACTAGATACCACATCATGTCCACTTGCACATTAAATTTCCCACATTTTATTATTGCCTGTACAGTAGCGAGCTCTATTACTGGCAATCTCATTGCTGTAATTTAATTAAAATTTCGATTTGGAATCCGTGGCATACAAAACAGCCGGAATTCATTATGAAATTAGTCATCAATTTAAAACAAACGACTCTTAATTAAAATCAAACGAGAACTAATGAAATTCGAAATCCCACGGAAAAGTTCAATTAGACGGATTGATCCCGAAATTGAAGTCATATACTCGGGCAGGTTGTAAAACAAGAAAAGGACCAAACATAAGGAATATTAGACCCATAAAAGTTAATTTTTCCGAAAATAAAATTAAAAGTCCTTAGAAAGGAGAAAAACTTTTTTTTTTAATGTCACCCCGTCATCACAACTGCCGAAATAAATATACACGAGATGAAGAAATTGAGTGAAATAAGACATCCCCGAGTGGACCATTAAACATACTTTTTGGGCCTAAGACAAATAATCAACCCTCAACAGTAAGATCAATAAACCTTCAAATACTCCGGCTGCAAATAAAAGAAGCGAAAATAAATACCTACAATAAGTCCCTTCAGGAGGATCCTCGGAATTCAACCGAGGTAATTTTTCAGAGGGTGGTTTTTCATTTAAAAGAAAATTCATTTTAATGCCTTTTTGCCTCCCCTAATACCGCCGCTAGTCGATTTAGTATTAATTCGTCGCGGTTTTCTTTTGGGTAGAGCAAAAGGATCTACGTGCTAAGTGAAAGACATCCTTTGCGTTGTTGTCGACGAGATACGTCTAAAAATTAATTCCGTTTCCAAGTGATTCGCGAGAAGAAGTTGACACGGCCGTAATGGGAGTCAGTTTTATTTTTTTTGCTCAGTACACCTACTACTCCTTGAGATGATGAAGATTTAAAGACGTCTCCCGTTTAGTCCTTGCCAATTTGAATGCTAAGCCCGTGTTCGACAATCTACAGGCAATTTGTTGCAATAATGGTTCTTGGCGTTTTTCGAGAGTGCCTATCGTCAATTAAAGTGTACCCTTTGTCGAACAAAAGTTCTTGAGAAATTCAGTCAGACGTTATTTTACTTTTCGGGGAGTTCCCTTTAAGTCATGGTACATAATTTCCGGCGGTAAAATCAACAACCTTATTTAATGTCGAGGCAGTTTTACGGTAATGAAATTAGTTCTGAACACTTGGCTCGAAATTGGTCTGGAGAGTTTTTCCAGCTCAGTATTTAATTTGAAATAGTCATAAACTTTTGATTGTGAGTGCGGTGCTGTTTCGAGCAAACATTTTAGTTATGGAAAGTGGAACATTTGTATTTATAATTATGATTACTTAAATTTAAATTTAAAAGAGCGAGGAAAAATACCAACAGCTTGCTTTCTTAAAAATCTAGAACAAAATCAGAGGTTGTTTCTTGGCTCCCACTAAAAACTTTGCTCATTAATACAAGGAACCAACTCCTTATCCTTAAAGTAGACATAATTTAAAACGGTAGCCGTACACGTTCTTGAGTTATTGCTACAAATGGTGCCTAACTGCACCATTTTTCTAAAGATATTTGTATGGTAATTGCACGAAAGAATACCTTGATTTTACTTGTTTTTCCGTGTAACACATCAAACTTTTCAAAGTTCATGCTGTCTATGCTAATTTTTCTTAATTGTGCAATTAGTATACCGCGTATCTTATGACCCTTGGTATGGAAGTTACCGGAAGTAGTGGGAAAATTTGTTTACCAACGAGTGCGAGATAAAGTTCTACTAGAAAAAATCATCTAAAGTTTACACTGCACAACTGAAAGATTTCGGATGTTACAGTGTTTTCTGAAAGCGATTGTACAAAGTTTTGAAGGACTCTTATACGGATACTACACAAAAACTAGCTGGATTTTTTTGAAAGTTGGTTGTGAATCCGCAACACAAGTTTCAATTTAGTTTAGTTTGAAGAGTTGTTGTTCTATACTTGTGTACAAGTTTCAAAAACATTTATTTGAGCTACCGAAGGAGCTGATGAACTGAGTCTTACCATATTTTTTTTTAGATTCTTTGATCATGCGAACAAATTTAAAAAGATGTTCTCTGTTTGTAATTAATTATTTTGCTGGTAAGGTGTGTAGGAGTCGGTTAAGGAGATATTCAAGCTTAAATTTAAGATTTTGGAATGACTAACACATGGAAGCAAAAATTTAGTCCATTTATTACAATATGTAAGGGAAATAGGAAACCAAATGGTGTTTGAAAGTGGAAACATTGATTAAATTTCTCGAGATCTCGAGGAATTTAAATAGACATTTTGAAAATTATACCTCTAGAATTACCTATACCCGATTATTTGGAATTTAGAACACAAACAAAAACACAAAATTTGTGAGACGGGTTGAAGCGTGTGGATACTAAAAAATTTAAATTTTTTAAAACTCAATGTACTACTAGCAAATTGATTCACCACAAGTGAACCGAAACTTAATTTTGGTCGAAGGAGTCGGAAATGTATTGTGGTCAACGACAAGTTGAAAGTGCATCACCAATAGTATCCTTAGATGAATCACATGCAATTCATCGAAATGATTTACATGCGATTCACTTAAATGATTCATTCGCGTTTCCTCTGTATAACAGACTCACAATCCACTCACTTAACGACCGTAAGTGAAATTACAGGTGAACATATTGAAAAGTTTCCGGAATGGGCAAGAGATGGCGCGCATATCGCAAAATGGTTATGATGGTTGGTAACACCAACCCATTTAGGAAAGCTGTTAAATTTTCAGACAGATGCGTCGCATAGTTCTTGTTTACCAGGCAGTTTTGTGAAGCAAGTTAGGCACTTTTGCAAGAATGGAAAAAATCGAATTTCGTGCAGTGATTAAAAATTTCTGGATGGATGGGAAAACGGCGACGGAGAGACGAGATATTTAACAGAAAGTTCATGGCACCTCCGCACCTTCATTTTCGACTATCAGTTTCTGGATGAGCGAGTTCAAACGTGGCCGTACGAGCACCAAGGATGAACCACGCAGTGGACGTCCAAAAACGGTCACAAATGAGGAAATGGTCGGCAAAGTCCATGATCTCGTGTTAGCCGGAAAGGTCATTGCCACCGTTTTTTTGGGATTCGCAAGGTGTGATCCACATCGACTTTTTGTAGACGGGAAGAACGATCACGGGGCAATACTACAGTGATTTATTGGGTCAATTCGACGCCATATTGAAGAAGAAACGGCCTCGTTTGCAGCGGAAAAAAGTGCTCTTCCACCACAACAACGCTCCGGCCCATTCAGCCCAAATCACCAAGGGCAAATTGGTTGAATTGGGCAACGAGGTGGTGCCGCATCCCCCTACTCTCCAGACCTAACCCCGTGCGACTTCTTTTTGCTCCCAAACATGAAGGCTTGGCTCGGGGTCAAGCGCTTCACGTCAAATGAGGAGTTCATCGCAGCCACGAATGCCTATTTTACAGAGTTCCCGAAACCGTATTATTCCGAGGCCTTAGAAAAGTTAGAGTACCACTGGGAAAAGTGTATCGCCCTGAAAGGGGACTATGTTGAAAAGTAAAAACAAAAACCTGTTCAATTACTGCGTTTTCTTGCCTATTCCGGAAACTTTTCATTCTACCCTCGTATATTTCATCTAGGTATGTCGTTTATGATTCAATTACGTCTCATTTGGTTGCTATAATTTGCATGATTGATTCATCACACTGTTCATCTCATAAAACATCTGATTGCACTTTGGTATACAGTATTAGTAGTCCGCAGTAGCCATCCTTATTTCAGCGCGATTTTATCATTTCGGCAACAAGGGTATGTCGTCGCCTTCTATCTGAGAATAATTCGTGGTGCCAATCTATCTTCCAACAAACTATTTATCAAAAATTCGTACAAAATTATAAGAATGCAATTCATCACAAGCAAGAAATTTGAGTACGCTTGTATAGTCAGTTTAATGATAAGAAAAAGATTCACCTCAGTAAACCTTAGGCAACAATTGTTCATAATAGGTAGTACATTAAGTTTAAGTTTAGCAGAAGTAATATCTTAATAATTGTTTAATCATCACCTTAGAATTTTTGTAGCAGAAATCCAAGTCAACCTCTTTCTTAGATTAATGATTTTTGCAGGAGAGGGTAAAATCTCTGATTTTCATGTCTCGAAATTAGCTAAAGCTAGTATTACACTGCCCATGTACGAAAAGCAGAACGGCACAGCACAGGCTTAGTACTGGTGCCAGAGTTGCCAGTACTGGCTAATGTTTCGGGCCCAGTATGTGGCCTAGACCAAATCATTGCCGGGCCAATGTCGATTTGATCACACCGGTTCTACTCTTGGTGAAACTCTGGCCCGATACTGGGCGTCAGTAAAAAAAAGAAACGAAAATAAAATTAATTTTTTTTTTTTAACTACGAATTTATTTTGCTATCATTATTTTTTTGAAAAATGCGAATTGATTTTACTTACACACCTTGCACACTCTCGGATTCGAACCGTGGTCCAGATTCGAACCAATGCCGAAAGAGCTTAGACACCCACCAATAATAAGCCAATTCTAGGCCCAACATAGGCCCAGCAACTTGGACCAAAGTCGACTCAGTTCAAGTTGGAGTACCGATCACCAGGATTGGCCCGACACTGGTCTGGTGGTTTGTCAGTACCGAAACAATACCGATCGACGAGTCCTGGCAATGCAATGCCAATTCTGGGCAGTGTACGGAACTCTGGTTGGACTCCGGCATTTCGCACATGGGCGTATGCCATGCTGTCAAATATTTGTCTAAGACAATTTTACGAAAAGTTCAGTAAACTCTTTCTCTCTAAATTGAGCAAAAACCGAAAAAAGTTATGTTGCAAAGAAAAATGTGACAATTACTCTATCTGACTACATTTGCCAGACAGAATAGTCAAATATTTGACATAGTGGCATACAGTGAAATACAATTTTAACGATATAGAAAAAAAATTATTTGAACCAAAAATATTGGTAAATATCTAAGAAAAACATTTTATTTAATACAGACAGAAGTATAGGGAATGGAAAAGTGCTAATTTCTTCATATTTTTAACGCTGTTAAAATGAAGAAAAAACAGAAGCGTTTAATTGTTATGTGAACGTTTGTTATTTCAGTATAGGTATGATATAGCCAGTCTCATAACCGTAAAATTTAGCGCATTATATCATTTATCTCCATTTGGAAGTACGTGAAAAAATCAGGAAGTAGCTACCATACAAAAGTCATTAGAAAAATTGTATTTATATTTGATCAGAAACATGAGAAATCGAGAAAGCGTTAAGTTTTGTAGCCAGATTGGTTATTTAGGAAAGAAGTAGGTTGAGTACATATTAATGTTAATAAGCGAAATCAGGTTGCTCCTTGTGATAGTTTCCATACAAAATTTGTGGAAAACATGATGAATTCCTTTGCATGATAGCTTCAACGTATGATCGATTAGTTTACAAAATTATTACAGAATCTGAAAACAGTTTGAGTTAACTTTATTATTTTTCTGGGCAAAGTCATAATAATGGCCCTTAAAATACTTCTTGGGCTTTGGACTATAGCCCGTGATTTGATCAATGTCGAAATGTAACACTGGTTGCTTGAGGACAGACACCCAAAATATTTAACTTTTCAAGTAGCCTCGTGGAGTTTGCTAATTATATTTTAATGTTGATGAATATTGCGAAAAAACTAAAGTGTGACAAAGTTATGCTGTGCATAGCTTTTGTTCGATTTAAACTGGACTTCCTTAGGGTCATTATTATGATTTTCAGTTAAACTCTAACCGGAACTTTAACTGGAAGTTTTGTATAAAAATCTGTCAACTGGAAGTTTTGTATAAAAATCTGTCTCGTAAAGTTCCAGTTAGAACTTAACTGAACATCGTAGGAACGGGCATTAATCTCATAAAATTGTAACAGAAATTTGCTGGTGTATGTTCCAGCAAATGTCGCTCAAAATTACTCCGCGCTCCGCTATATTATCGCACTTTATCCGCGCAATTCTGTCCATTAAACAGAATTTAATCCAGTTTTTACGTTTTATTAAATTCAATTTTGCCACTTCACTCTTCATAACTTCTCTTTATTTTCTAGAAGAAATAAAAACGACATTATGATGAAGCTGTGAAATTTCATTTTCGCGTTTCTTTTCAGACAGAAAAAATTCTCATTATTTTCAGCTATAGTCCTTCAGAATCCGCTCCATGTATTCCTTAAATAATTTATCACGTAATCGATATGTAGTGGAAATTGTAGTTAAGTAGATTTTAAAAAATTTAATAATTTTTGCCACAAATTTAAAACTTATTTCGATTTGATTTAGCTTTATGGATTTAAAAGAAGAAAAAATCTTGTACTTCTTAATACTGAGAATTGTAAGAAATATACATCAAAGTAGTAACTAAGTCCATTAATTTTCAGTTGGTCGTCCTGGCCGTGAGTTTCAAACATTCTTCAAATAATTGCAATTTGAGGAAAAAAATCTACTCTACACATTTCAGCTAGAGTTTCATAGTTACACTTGATTAAAATCTGAATTTCTAGAAGCCCCTATGAATGAAGCGCAGATCGTGAATTTAAATCCCACCTATGCAGTCATAGGCTTCTTCCTTGAAGATTTGAATAATTAAATTTTAATCAACAGCAGAACCACAAAAAAAGTTTATTGTTACTGCCCTGAACCACATAAGATAGCTGAAAATAAAGGTGGTACAAATTAAACTAGGCTAAACGTAAAATTTCACTGAAACCACTGAAAAAATCTGCCAACAAAATGGGTGCAACTTTGGTATTTCGTGATTATAAAGTGCGTGTTCCATTGAAGTCGGGATCATCAATAAAATATGTAGATACATGGAGTCTTGATAATAAGTTAGAAGGGATCAAGTATCGGCGATATTTCTTTTTTAAGCACTTTTTGCAGATTCTAATGGTACTTAAATAAGTTGATGTTTTAGAAAAAATGTTTGAAGCATTTATTTATTTTTTAATTTAACGGTGTAGTCGAAACGTAGCAGTTCTTATTACATTCCACTGTGAAAATGTTAGTTCATTGTCAATTATTTAAAAAACTGAGCCATTGACCAAAACTTTTTTCTTGATATTATAAAATTCACCTTTGATTCCGATAAGTGTTTATTGCGCTAGTGCAACCAGTTCAAAAGCTGTCTTCATTTAACTGAAACTATTTCATCACTGGGGAAATTATAAAGAGTCCATCTGTGCGCCGTACGCTAAACGCAAAATCGTTTAAAGGCTCGTAGCTCCCCAACCACTTGAGCTAATAAGTCAAAATATTTTTTAAGAACAGACTAGATGTGTCCCTTAAAGTGGCCTTTTGAGGGGTAGGGGTGTGATTGGGGTGCCTTTTAGACGGAAAATTTTGGTAAGAATTTCTTGAAATTCGACCACTGAGTGGTGTCAAAGGGTTGTAAAAGGAGTTGTGTAAATTTTCACGAATTTAGCCACATCTCCCCGATCTGATTAGACATTGAATTATTTTGAACTTCCACCGGTTTTCTTACATATTTGACTAAAAGTTTTTTTTCTGGATTTTTACCATTTCAACCCCTTAGAGGATATAAAATGGTTGTGCACTTTTTCACGAATTCCGTCATATCTCTTAGAAGTGATAAGACATCAATTGGTTTTCACTTCTTCGGGATTTCCTTGTAATCATCTAAGAAACAATTTCAGAATTTTTGGATATTCAACCCTCAAGTGAGTTTAAAGGGTTTGCATATGTTTTCACAATTTTGCCATATCTCTAAAGTTTGATGAGTTTCTACATAACAATGATTTTAGATTTTTTTACTTTATTATTTTTTAATAATAAAGTATTGTGATCGACCTGAAATATAAAAAAAAAATTGTTTTGTATTTTTACGTTTTAGGACTAGTAAGCCCCAAAAACCAAAAACAAAAGTCCGTCAGTCCGCCGTACGAAAAACCGTTTGAAGGTGCGTAGCTCTCAAACCCCTTGAGATATTCAGTTGAAACTTTTGTGATAGGTAGAATTAGTGAACCCTACAAGTTGTACCTTTTATAGGGGTTGGGGCGTGAGGGGAAGAAGAGGGAAAGCGTTTTGGATGAACGATTTTGGTTTCTAGATCTTAGGAATCGCTTATGCTAGGAGGCTGAAAGTCGGAACTTATGTAGAACTATGATAGTGGATGTGGATGATAGTTGTCGATTGGAGTTGAGGGGTTTGCGAGTGGGTGAAAAAACAATGCGTCCAAACCGCTTGAAAGCTGGGATTGACAAATTCTAAAATCCATATCTCCTGAACGATTGATGTCAGACGGATGAAACTTTGTATTTGTCTTACGAGATACTAGGAGATTAGAAAAAGGTTCAAATTTTTAAGGGGGGTGGTGAGGTATGGGGTGGGGGTTGAAAAACTTTGAATTACAATATCTTCCGACTCAATTAAGCCAGGAAAATAAAATTTGGTGTCTGTATATAGAATTGCCAGTGGAGTCCACTGAATGTAAAATTTTCGAGGTGGTGGTGAAGCGCGAAAGTGAGGGACAGCCGTTTTTCAAAAAAATACATTTTTATATCTCAAGAACCGTATAAGATATGATCTTGAAAGTTTTACAGGAGTTGGGACCAGTAGACCTCTAGCGGAGAAAAAAATGTTGAGGGTGTGGCTGTAGGGAGTGATGGTGGATGGCGGTGCAAAGGAAAAAAATCAGATTAAGTATTTAATAATTGACAACTGTATAGAGCTACTTTAGAGACATCCCAGAAAAATAAAATTGTTGATAGTGATAGTGGAGGGTGGGGGTGGTTTTTTATATCTCAGAAACGACTTCAGAAAGAAAGTTGCAACTTGGTACCTATATGTAGATGTGCTACTAGAGTAATAAAAACAAATAAAATTGATTTTCAATTGTGTACAAAGATGGAGGGGTTTTTCGCACATTTTCACGAATTTCGTTAAATCTTTTAGACATATCGCGCTATAAAATCAATTTTACTTTTGCGGGCTTTTGATATAAGCGCCTAGAAACGTTTTTCCAAATTTTTCGATATCTAAATCCTAAGGGGGGGATAAGGCGGTTATATACTTTTTCACGAATTCCGATATATTTCTTAGGTTTAATGAGATATAGAATTCACTTTCACTAAATACTTTGAACATAGTCTGGGAATATACCAATTTAAGTATTTTTTGATATTAAACCCCCTCGGGAGTAAGACATTGTTCAAGTTTTGACGAATTCCTAATTTTTTTTAGGTTTAATGAGATCGAATTCACTTTCACTTCTATTGAATCATCTATTGAAAAAACAAATACGTAAATAAATAAAAAAAAGCTGCCAACAGTCTGGGCGCAACTTTATTATTTTATGGGTAGAAGTCCGAAACGCGTTTAATGCTGAGATGCGGTGAGACTGACAGCCTAAGGAATAACCAGGAACGTCATTTTTTAGGTTGTCAGTCACATAGTAACCTACACTGCATCTCAGTATTAAACACGTTTCGGACTTCTTCCCATAAAATAATAAAGTTGCGCCCAGACTGTCGGCAGATTTTTTCCTTCCAATATAATCGCTTAAAAGTTAAGTTCACGATTTTTGGATATTCAACCTCTAGGGTATGTAAGGAGGCTGCATAGGTTTTCACAGTTTTGGATATATTACTTAAAATTGGTTATTACTTCTAGGAGCTTAAATTCAAACCTCAAGGGTGTGTAATGGGTTTGCATACGTTTTCACAAATTTCATCATAATATCTCTTAGGTCTGGTAAGGCAGCAAATTGGTTATTACTGCTATGGGCTTTTATTGTAATAGTCTAAAGAATTGTTTCAAATTCAACCCCGAAAATAGTGGTATTGCGTTACATGCGTTTTACGTTTACAAGTGATTTTTAAATATATAATCGCCGAAAAATCAATATTTTTCGTTTTTACTTTTATTCTAATGCGAAAATTAACTTTCCAAATGTCTCGAAATAACCAATGTCACATTTAAACTTTGACCGCATGCCGGAGTATGACCCAATTCCCTAATTCATCTGTTAAATGTGGCAGTGGCGTACGCATTTTATCGCACCACAACATTAATCGCTTTTCGAACTTAGGTCCGAAAAATAATAAATTTACGCCCAGACTATTGCCAGATTTTTTAAATAAAATGTAATTAAGACCTTTCATTGGTATTACCTTCAATTTGTTGAACCACCAACTGAAATTTATTGAATCGACTCCGTTGTCCGCTTTCATTAAAAAAAATTTATTAAATAAAAAGTTAATTTCAATTTTTCCAGTTCGACAAAAGTCATATACTCGTAAAGGAAGAAGCATTTTTTTTTGTGGGTATACTAGCAGTGAAAAGTGAAAATATAACCTTTGGGCGTATGGAATTTGTTTTAAATTTAAAGTAGTTCAATAATAAATATAATAATATAAAGTAAAATAGAAGTCCAGAATTCAGTGCTATCTGCCAAGCTTTCACGAGTAACATAAAGCTGCAGCAAGTGCTGTTAATATAATTCTTGAAGTTAATCTATAGTCAGTCGTTTTTAGATAAGTATCCTTAAATAATCAAGACTATGTCGTAGCGTACTTAAGTATAAAATACAAGACAGTAAAAATCATAAGCCCACCTAACCGAAACGACAACGTGGAAAAATGTTCAACTTACCATTTCTTTCACGTAATTTTCCAATACCATCTAAATCAAAATCCTTAATAAACGTTCACCACTTAAGGATTACGAGTTCGATTTCAACTTGGGGTAAATTACCTCGTAAAATTTCATTGATTATCAGCTACAAGATTGATTCGGGCGAGCTACTTATGGCTTAAAAAAAAGTAAAAAGGATATACTCTATCTTGAAGACTTTCACTTTATTGGCCGCTATTAATTTCTATAGGATAATATCAGTCACAACGTTACTTGGGCTTTCTTAAGGATGCAAGGCATTATTTTATCATTGCCACAAGATAAATTTTATGTCTCGAACGGAAAATTATGTTCAGTGATTTACTTCATTTTATCTTAAATCGAAATTGCTTCCAGGCTTGTGCCTTTTAATCGCTTTCATAATACGTTAAGCGAATTTTTGTTATTTTTTTAAGCAGTGTGGATTGTTTTCGATTTCATATTTTCCTTGTAATAATAATACCATCGGGGTAGCGAGTTTAAATTTTTTTTTTTATCCGAAGAGAATATCATTAAAATTGACGGTCTTCCGATTTGGATAAAAAAGTAAACAGTCGATAGGTACTAAAGATTGTTCAGATATTGCCATTGAAGGTTTTTCTTTATGGGGATGAAAGTTTGTCGGGGATATTGTTACGGGCCAAAATTTATTATCACAAGTTTATTGTATTAAACCCAAATCGAACAATACAAATGGTACCATAATATTGCAATAAATTGCCTCGGTTTACAGAAAAAAAAAATAAAAATTGTATAGAAGACAAACAACTGGACAACTGCAAAGAAATCAATTTTACTTACTTATTGCGAATAATTTTTCAAAGTCGATCAATACTCGCAGTTCGACAAAGTTTTATACTCGCAACGTCGAAAATGTGGACCAAACAAATCCTCGAACAATCGAAACGAACAAAACTAATTTATTTCCACGACAAACGAGAGCAAAGTTTTCCCGAATCAAGAAAACGAAGGCGTTTCGAATACTGAACAAAGATAAAGATAAAGTTTGAACTAGAATCAATAGATACAATTTATCACAACGACTCTACTTTTCATCAGTTTTGTTATGAGTTTTATGTTTTAATTAAACTAATATCGCAAAAAGGTAATAAACTAGGATAAATAAAAATTTGCAGAAGTTTGTGAAAGAGTCCAGAGTTATTTTTGCGTAGTGTCCTAATTTTTTGTTTGATATCTAGGGAATAATTTAGGTATGATACACAAGGTAGTTGAAATGCTGTTCGTTGGTTTACTCTGACGAATGTCTCTAGTATTGCTTTGCTTTTGGGAATAGACTGTCCATTTTATGTAAGAAACTTTCAGGCATAGTTCCCTAGAGTTTTCTTGAAGAAACCCGACCAAAGAAATACGACCAACTTTTATTTTTTTTGGACTATAGGTCCAAACTATAAACAACTATTCAGTGTAACTTTAGGGTTATAATCATAAACATTTGGGATTCACAAAAAAATTTAAAGAAAAAAGCTTATAGATATTTATGTCTTTTTAGGGATAGTATCGCATCATACTTTCATGAACGAGTGAGTGTTATCAGAGTGAAGAGTGAAGAGTGTTATCACCCAGCCCGTTTAGCTATTAATTTAATTTTTTTAGTGGGTGGTGACTTTTTGTAGGGTATGGGTGTGAGGAGGAGGTCGGACGCCACCTAATTTAGTACTCGTATATGTCGATATTCTAGAAAGTAGTTTAGTTAAAAAAAATTAATATGTCCATTTCCGTATGAAGGTGGTGAAAAGAAAACAATAATCTATGAAAATGGTTGCATACAGTTTCACGAATTTCGTCATATCTCTTAGGTCTTCTGAAATATTGAATTAATTGTACTTACTATTAGTTCTTCAGATAAATACAAATAAAGGGTTTTCCCGATACTTTTAAATTCTACTCAAAAGAGGGTATAAAGGAGTTGAATGCTTTTCACGAATTCCGGCATATCTCGTTGGTTTGATTAGATATCGAAAAAGTTCTAGGTTCCACGGGTTTTTTATACAATTGCCTAAAACTGCCATTCTCAATTTTTATATATTGAACCTCAAAGATGTGTAAAGAGGTTGCATTCGTTTTTATAAATTCCGACAAATCTTGTACCATTGATTAAATAGCGAAATGGGTTTTACTTCAATGGACTTTCTATGTAAACGCCTAAATACGTATTACGAATTTTTTATATATGCGACCCCAAAGGCGAAGTAAGGGGGTTGCATTTGTTTACAAGAATTCCGGAAATCCGGTTTGGTATGATTTCCACAAGCATATCGCAATCGCCTAAAAATTAATTTCACGATTTCTTTAAAATTGAACCTCCAGGGTTGTAAGAGAATTTCATTCATTTAAACAAATTTCGGCATATCTCTTGGGTCTGTATTTAATCAGATTAAATATACAATTGTTTTTAAATTCAACGGGCTTAAAAATTAATTTCAAATGTTTTTGCTATTCAACCCCTAAGCGGGTGCAAAGAGGTTGTATATGTTTTCACTAATTCACTTGTGTTTGTTAGGTCTGTTCTGACATCGATTTGATTTTTATTTATATGCACTGTTCAATTAATTTATTTATTTTTATTTACAGGATGTGGTTCCATTATGAATAATGGAAACCCATCATTTTTTCGGCCAAGCCCAGGGGGTGTTCAAATAAGAAATGAAGTAAAAATGATCTGTTCTTTGATTTTTATACGAAAAACTAGTAATGAAGTTGGAAATTTGCACCCAACAAAGAACTCAGCTGTCCCATTTCAAAACCTAGTAAGTGCTTTTAAAAAAAAAAATGAAAGTGGTGCCCAAAACTTTCTTTTTATCACCCGTCATAAATAAATGTTGCTATCTCGATAAGTTCGGAGTTCTCATAGGATATCTTGAAGAACTCCTATATGTCGCATTATTAATATTTAGTTTGAGGGCTGAGTAAACAAACTTTCTGACAAACTTTCTAGCTATTTTATTAAAGAACCGGTTCAATATTTTGAGTACTTCGACTATAACATCTTCCCGTTCTTTTTTGTAATATAAGAAATTTTTTCACAGACTGTTAGTATATTTTTATTTTCAAGCTAAAGATCGATGCAAATTTTTTGTTCAAAATTAATACAAATGTGGTCGATTTTGCTTTTCTTTGAGAATAAAAATTTAATATGTGTTCATTCTTGTAAGAAAACTTGATTGCTCTTTTTTAGCGTAAACATCGAAGGGAAGAAAATGTCGTTATCATATATCCCTAATGGGTTCTAAGACCTAAAAAGAACTAGAACTTAAATTTTGTTCGTACAAGCGAGCTTTATAATATTCGAGCTATTCGCAATCCGTTAAAATTAATGTCCGGGTTAAGTGCCTAATTTGACTGGTCTACTATACATCCTTGATATACTGAATTCAGACAGTATCTTTAGATACTAGATTTTTACAACTACGAAGATAAAATCTAGTGAATCCATCAAATATTTATTACAAATCCTAGGCAATGGTGGTAGACTATAGAGCAGGGCCTACAATGGGCCGTTAAAATTGTTTTCCACCCATTTAGATCCCTTAAAGCTTGGGCCGGCCACAGCTAGAAATACAAAACGGACCTACGTGGCTGTTCGACACAGGTCCTCAAGTATCGTTGAAACGTCTTAAGTATCGTCCCGAGTATCGTTGGAACGCTAGAACTACTCCCGTTGTCCAAAATCATTGTTGCAGCACCAAGCACGTCCCAAAATCTCAAGTGCAAAATTTTGCAATTTGAATATACCTCATGTGAACAAACAACAAATTAGCATAAGGGATTGAATATGAAATGATTAGTTTTTTTTCGAATGAGCTAATGTAGCACGCCTGACGATTAAAAGGGCCTAAAGGTGTAATTCTACAAAAAATTATCTTAATTTTATCAAGGATCTTTAAGCACTCATTGAATAGCCATAACGTGTTTTAATAGGGTTATTCAATAGGGACATAACAATTTTGTATTTAAATGAAACACAGAATAGTTGAGATAATTTGAAAATGTTGCTCGTTCATGAACTTCACCTTGATGAAAATGTAAAACTTGACTGATGTTTTGACATTGACGTTTAAGGGTGCGTTTATACCAAAATACAAAACTGTTATGTACCTATTGAATAACCATTTATCATTAGTGACTACGGGGGAATTACAATTTAACTATGTTGTGGAATTTTATGACGCAGTTTAAGTTTTTTAAATCACTAAATTAGAAAGACTTGTTTGCAGTGTAAAATACTATTCAATTTTCATTTTTGTGACTTTTCGGGCTCGACTGAGCTCTTTATCAAACTGCTTTAGCTGTATTTTAAATGAAAAACTAGTTTTTCGAAATTAAACCAATTTAAGATTAGTTTATCTAAATGTGCAAATTCTTCTTCCCTTTAAGAAAGGACTTATAATATTTTCTAACTCGAACTTCTCCATATCGATTTTTTTTAACTAGTATTTTGTTGACGGCAAATAGATTATTGATTCTGAAAATTTAATTTTTAAAATTTATTAACAACGTAAATTTTTCAATGTTTGATGTTTGATCAAATTTTCGACTAGGTTCGACTAAGGGTGGTTCTACTTTTATATATATTTTCCGATACCTACGAGACATACAAAGTCTTCACTTCCAAAAACTACGAGTATTTTCTTAAATTAAAAAAAAAATTAAATTAAATTTTAAAAGTTCACAAAAAAAGAGAAACTTCATAACTTTTTTCATTCCTTCATGATTCTGATGAAGGTACATAAAATTCATCAGGGCACAATTTCTCTAAACTTTTAAAGAAAAAAACACGTCCGACTATAAAGAATACAAGGGCAGAAAAAAAAAAGATCGAAAGAATAGCATTATATCCGTATCCTTTTCGGGATATTTACGGAAACACAGTAATTGAAAATCGGAAAAAGGAAATATGGAAGTGTAACCTTAGGGGTTGAAATGACAGACGATTGACCATACAAATTATAGAGATTGCCACTTTAAAGGGTGTTATTTCAAAAAAAACGAAGAAATTTTATCCAATAAACTCCCTCGAGAATTCCGCAGTACGAGGTGGTAGAGTGGTAAGTTATTCTGTGATAAAAGCGGCAACGATATGGTTGAAGGATCCTTTATATATTTAACGTGCTTTTGCTCCCATCCCTTAAACTCAAGAGATGGTACATTACGGAAAATCCATTCAGCCTGAAAAGAAAAGGGAATAGATGGAATATCTTTTGCAGAATGGAAGAAATTTTTTCATCCTACTTTTGGGTCGATTTGGATGAAGTCAGGTTTTAAGGATAATAGCAGCGGTCAATAGTTAAGAAAATGTTGAGTTCTTTTACCAATTTCGTTAAGTAAGATGGATGCAATGTAATTAAAAAATTCCTGGAACTTTCATTCGCGGATTTTGAGTTTTAATTAAATTTTAATAATAATAGAAATTTTTTTAAGACTTTGCTTTTTAAGTTAAACCTTCGAAATTCGTTGTTTTTGTACAGTAAAATCTGATGACGTTTCTCTATCGAAGAATGAACAATGTTTAATCAATAGTTTCGGATAGACTATTAAAAACGGACTGTACTAGCGTCTTATCACCTAAATGCAAAAACTACCCAGGATAATGTAATGACATTACAATGACTTTCAGATACGTGTAGCTGAAAACAATTTGGAAACATTGTAGTCACGTAATTGGCTTTATTTTTGCACTAGGTACTATAATGTCGAAATAGCAATTGGAAGGAACTGACCAAACTAGTTCATTGTAAAAACTAATCACGTTGTAATTGAATTCGGAGTTACTTGCAGAAATTAAGGAAACGGGTGGAGTTATCAGAACAGAACAGCTTCTATAGTTTCTATGCGATATCATTGCGTGAAAATTTCTCATCGAATGCAAAACAGTTTTTAAAGAATTTGTATAATAGCTGATTATTTTGATTCAGTAGAAAAATACGATCCAATTTTGAAGAATTGTTTTGTAGCAGATAAAGTCCGAGGTCTGATTTGTGGCTGTGGAAACATTGAGGAATAAATGTATGAAAAACTCAAAGGAAAACAAAGGTCCAATTATAGAGGATCCCAATTAGCAAGCTTCACTGTTATGAAATTATACGGCATATCTACAAGTCCTCATACCTAGTAAATACTTGATTTCGAAATTTCTCATGGGGTGTTAGCTCTCAGGGTCGATGATTGTTCTGTTCAATTGTGTATAGTAAGTACTTGGTATCCTTGGATCTAGTAGTTCGAAAGAATTTCAAGAAAAACCATGTGATCTCACTTATTAAAACAAATCATTTTATCAAAATTGCTTGAATCAATGCTACATTTTCGCGGTTAAAAAATTGATCTGCGTGCTTTTGCTCGACTTCCATACTACATGTGGCGCGTCGCGAGAATAATACATTCAATGGCACGAATTGTCAACATTCTGACTACTGCAAGTTCAATTGATTCCAAGTTAAAATGACCAATTTTGTGGTAGCTTCTCATTGTAGCATATTTTTCAAAAATTTTCTGTTTTGTTATAGTTTCAAGCGGTGAGAATTGTGGACAAAATTAAAATATTAATGCTATTTTAAACGTTTGGAAAAACGCAACTTTATTATTTTTCGGGTAGAAGTTCGGAACGCGTTTAAGAGTGATGCGGTGTAGGTTACTATGTGACTGAAAACCTAAAAAAATGGGGATAATGGGGTCGCGCTAGAATACTTACGCCGCTGCCACATATAAAATATGAATTACATAATTATGTCATACTCCGGGACGCAGTTTAAGTAGTAATATAATACTACGTAGTTATTACGTGATTAGGAGGTTTTCCTTGATTTGGTTTTGGGCCATTACATGAAATCGGAAATGCGTTTGTAGGCGATTATATAAATAGTCTGTGGAAGTGAAAACCAATCTAATATCTCATCAATCCTAAGAATATCTTGAATATCTAAAAATCCTGAAATCAACTTTTTGACGATTATATAGGAAGCCATAAGAAGTAAAAATGAATTCAATATCTCATTAGAACTAAGAAATATGTGGGAATTTGTGAAAATATATGCAACCCCCTTGAACCCACTTTGGGGTTGAATATCCAAAAATCCTGAAATGGGTTTTTAGATATATATAAAGAAAGCCCGAGAAAGTGAAAACCAATCCGATGTCCGATGTCTTATAGGAGAGATAAGAGATATGACGGAATTCGTGAAAACGTGTTCAACCCGTTTATACCCTCTTAGGGGTTGAAAAAGGAAAACATTTGAAAAGAAGTTTTAGGTGATTATTAAACAAGTCCGTTGAAGTAAAAAGTTATTCGATATCTAATCAGACCTGAGGGATATGGCTGAGTTCGTGAAAATGTATACAGCCCCTTTACACCATCGTGGGGGTCGAATTTCAAAAAATCCTGAAAATACTTTCTAGGTATTTATATGAAGAAGCCGTAGAATAAAAATGGATTCAATATTTGGAAAGACCTAATAGATATGATGAAAATCGTAAAAATATATGTATTCCATTTTCACTGATAATTTTTTTCGCTCCCCCTCTGTATGCCAATGGATATTTGAATTTTTTTTTAATGTAAATCACTTTTCTAGTTGACTTTCATATAAATACGGAGTTTCAACTTTCTAGCATAAGCCGTTCTATAGTTAGGAAAAACACCCCCACCCCCGTACCATACTACCCTTATAAAATATTATATTTTTTCAATATGCTACTACTATAGTTCTATCCAAATACAAAGTTTCAGCTTTATATCTTTATAGGTTCTAAAAAATTTTACTTTTAGAAAACTTTATTTGTCAACATTAATACAGAAACCAAATTTTATTTTTCTAGTGTAATTGGTTCGTGAGATATCGTAATCTAAAGTTTTTCACCCCCCACCTCCGTACACCACTTCCCCCACTCAAAACTTTGTTTCCGATCTATTCTCCTATCGATCTCGATCTCGGCTTTCGAGCGTTTCGGACGCATTATTATTCCTCCCACTCCCACACCCCTTCACCCATATCCTCTTTTTTTTTGCAAATGGGTCCACTATCGATGCTCTATATAAATTCCAAGTTTCAGCCTCCTAGCCTAAGCGGTTACTGAGATCTAGAAACCAAAATTTTCCGTCCAAAACGCTTCCCCCACCTCCCCCCTCACACCCCCACCACTCAAAAGATGGGCACTTGAAGGGGTCTGCTCAGTCTACCAACAAAAAAAAATTCAACTTAATAGCTCAAAGAGTTTGAGAGCTATAAGCTTTCAAACGTTTTGCGTACGGCGGACGGCGCACAGACGGACTGAAATTTTTTTTTGCTTTTTTGGTGTCAATTTTCAGGGTAGCAAATTTTTTTTTTTAAAAATCGATAACAATACTTTATTATTAAAATAATAAAGTAATAGATTTTTTTTTCCATTTTTCGAAAGTATGTACATTCAAAAATATTGCTAGAAAAATTCATAATGATCCGAGTAGTCTAATGTTATTTTTCCCTGGCTTTTACGTTGCGACCTGAGCGCTGCCTCGAGTGCGCTTCCCTGCCCGCTTATTCCTACCTGTTGACAAGCGACGCTAACTTATGTCAAACGGTGCGTTTTCTGGTAATATTGCTCTAAAAATTGACATGGCAATGATTGCCATGGCAATGTTGAGAGCAATATTGTCATATGCGTCTACACTATCTATTTGTATATGGAAATATTGCCCTTGTCATTGCCATTTCCAGATAAATTGCCAGTGTAGACGAAGGGTAAAGGTTGCTCTTCTGCTTTTACCGGCTGTTATATTTCGAAATTTGACCGGATACCGCACGTGTTATTCTCCCCAAACTCGTTTTTCTCGAATCAACGTTTTCTCATTTCGCGGGATTTTTTTCTTTAAGATGAATCTGGGATTTTTCACAATGAAACTGTAAAATGTAAGTAACAATTTTTTTTTCTTTTACTTTTAGAGTATATTCATTAAGCCCAAAAAGAATTACATCAATATTTATTCTAGCAACTTCTAAAAAAATTCCCGAAAATAAACCTTTTTTTGATATTCCAAAGTAACATGAACCCTTAAGAAACTTTTCGTTTTGAATTTAATTAGAGGAGTGTTTCGCAAATTGTTTACAACAACGCGTTCTGGAGTTATGGTGAAAATACAGTCAAAGTTTTGTTATTGTTGAAGTTAGAGTCCAGAAATTAATTAATTAGTTAATTAAAAAACCTAGCATCTTTCCAATGCCTGCATTTGGAGAATAAGTGAAATGAGCCATTCTCCAAAAACCACTATAGCTACACTTTATCTTACACAAATCATTAAGTAGAAATTCTCATAAATTTAACCGGAAGAAATCAGATATAATTTTCAGAAAAGTATCTCAAGAATAATCCACTAACTCGAATAATAAAGTTCAATATGAGTAAGTAACTACGTGACATGATTACAAACCGGATACGTTCTTCGAATTAAAGATACCTACATAACTAAGACGAATACGAGTACTTGAAGCTTGGCGTTACTCCGGTCGTGCATTTATATTAAATTTGGCTAACTTTTCTTGCCATTAATTTCGAGAGCTAATCACTCACATGGAAACAAAAGGATCCATAAAGTGTAGCAATTGATCAATCTGCCAGAAACACACAAAGATACTCAACGACCCTAAATCTATTGAGTTATTCTGAAGGGAATAATTGCCGAAAATATGAAACTAATTTGCGACAAAAATTGATGACAAACTGCGAATGTATATCGAAGATAGTTTACAAAGGATCCAGGCCGGACCAATTAATTATTCGAGATGATTGAATATTTCGTATGAAATTAATGATGTCCTTTTCATTGTTTCGAGCTACGGTTTCAATTTCAGATGATTCGAAAGTTTGAAAAAAACCGTTGATCTGAATGAAATCATAATTGTAAAGTTGAATGAATTTGCACATACATCTTTTCATGCTTCAACAAGGGAAAACAATTAATCAAATCAAAATTGAGGAAATCATGTAAAGTCGGTAATTTGAGTGAATTTTTAAAAATACATGTAAAAGCTACAGAATTAACACAATTTTAAATGCTTTTTATATTGTTCGTGAGTCGCTAAAATATTTACGGGAAAAATTAAAATCTAACAATGTTGTATAGATATTCTAGAATAGCTACACAATTTTACTTTATTATCTGCTACTCTTACCTTTAAGACAAATAGGTACGCAAAATTGTATCCGTCTGACCACCGTCCGCTCTACGTAACTTCCCTTGAAAGTTAATAGCTGATGAATCCACTCAGAAATTTAATTTCATTGCATTGACGTAAGGAGCTCGACTCAATAAAATTGCTCTGCGGTAAGGGGGTCCATATACTTTAACGATCTTCGTCATATGTCTTAGGTCTTATGATATATCGAATAAACTTTACTTCTACAAGTTTCTCAGATAAAGGTTTAAAAATTTCTTTCAGGATTTTTCGATATTTAACCCTAAGAGGATGTAAAGGGGTTGTACGCATTCACGAATTCTGCTATATCTCTTAGGTCTGATGTGATATCGTGTATCTTTCAACTTGAACGGGCTTTCTATGCTGTCTCTTAAAAACTGATGTCAAGATTTTTTTACATTCAACCCCCACAGCATGCCTACACAAAGGGCAAATCGGTGGATACGTCCTTACATGAGGTTTTTTCACCAATTGAAAAATCACTCTCATATAAGGAGTACACACTCGCCGCTTTCCTTGACATAGAAGGAGCCTTTAATAACGTTCGATGCTCGACTATTAACGGCGCACTGCTATCAATGGTAGTGGAAACCGAGATTTGCAATTGGCTTGACTTAAAGCTACGAAGCAGGATTATTGAATCCGAACTAGGAGAATGTCTTATCACAAAGTCAGTTTCCAGAGGCACCGCGCAAGGAGGTATGATCTCACCCTTACTTTGGCTCCTTGTAGTCAACAAAATACTTGTGGAACTTGAGAACCTCGGCATCAAGGCATGTGCATGCGCCGAGGACGTGGTCATCCTTGTCTCAGGGAAACATTTACCGACCATTAGTAGTTTGATGGAGAGAGCATTCAACAAACTACGAAATTGGGACGACAACTGCGGTTTAGGGGTCAATCCCTCTAAAACCGTGCTGGTCCTCTTCACGAAGAAGTACCAAATTCCAGACCTTGCGTTACGAAAGATGGGAAGCGACGAGCTTCATCTATCCGATAGCGCTAAATATCTCGGGGTTGTCCTGGACAAGAAACTCAGCTGGAAACTGAATCTGGAAGAACGCGTTAAAAAAGCGTATAACGCATTTTACGCATGTGAAAAGATGTTCGGAAACAGGTGGGGTCTTCAACCAACACTGGATGTACACAGTCATAATAAGACCAATCTTAAGCTATGGCGCGATAGTGTGGTGTGAGGCGACTAGAAAGTCCACGTGTATAAGCAAGCTGACAAAAGTACAGCGCTTGTCATTCATTGGGGTTACAATCAGAATCACTCCCACGGCGGCATTGGAAACTATCCTCCATCTGTTGCTAATGGACATATCCATCAAAAGCATAGCTGCAAAGGGTGCTCTCACACTCAAAGAGTTAGGTTATTGGAGAACTAGACCTACTGGTCACAGTACCATACTCAACGACTTCTTGGAGTGTAATATCGATAGGGAAACGGACTTCACTATGCCAGAAATAGATTTCGGTTGGGAATTTTCTATCAAAATTCCACACAGAGACGACTGGAAAGAAGAACGCTACCTAGACAATAGAACCACAATGATCTTTACCGACGGTTCGAAAATAATTTCTGGGTGTTCTCACGTGAACTCGAGATTCACGAGGCCTACAGGCTACCGGATCATGCCAGTGTATTTCAAGCGGATCTCTTTGCAATACTTCAGGCTTGCAAAATTATTGAGACGGTGTATGGACCAGAATACATCACTATTTTTGCATTGACAGCCAAGCAGCCATTAAGGCCCATAGCTCGAATACAACACGATCAAAACTAGTTAGACAATATCGTGGTATTCTTAACACTATCGGTACATGGCACAAGATTACCCTTTGCTGGGTGCCAGGCCACTGTGGAATCCAGGGGAATGAGCAAGCTGATGAACTTGCTCGAGCAGGCTCCAGCCTAAGCTCACTAGTGGAGGACCAGTACATAGCTATTCCCATCGGATCCATAAAACAGTCTATCGACTCACTATGCGTGCAATAGATGTGGAAACCTAACTACATGCTCAATATCAAGAACTCTTTGGCCTGAATATGATCACGAGAAAAGCAAGTATATCCTGAGCCTGAGCAGAAAAGATGCTAGCACACTTATCGGATTGCTCACAGGGCACTGCCTGATCGGTCGTAGCTGCGGTGACCCAGAAGTGGAAGAGTCAATCTTCCACGTCCTATGCGAGTGTCCGGCACTATCGGGAACGAGAAGACGGAACCTCGGCGCTTATTTCCTCGATGGCCTTGGTGATATCGATAAAGGAAAGCTATGTAACATAGCAAACTTTATTAAATCTATGACAAAAATGGTTTTAGGTTACAAGACATACTCAAACGGGGAGTACAATGGACTAACAATAACATCTATGTGAAGGAGAATGATGGCATCACCACCCCATATACCATACCAAAGTGATTTAAAGGGGTTGCATATTTTTTCACGAATTCCGACATATCTCTTAGGTCAGATTGGGCATGCGAATTGATTTTTACTTTTACGGACAATTTATTGCCTAGAAATGAAATTAAGATTTTTTTGATTTTCAAACCCTTGTAGGGGTTTAAATTTTTACGAATTTTGACGAATTGATAATAATAATAATAATAATATTTATTCGGTGATGATTTCGAGTATAAACTTATGTTATTAATAATCAGAGATTAGACAATAGTCTTTACATCTTTACTTTTGCGGGGTATTTTTTACATACAAGTATTTCGAATTCTTTTGTAATTGGTGTAACATTGTGATAGGAAAATTTAGACAAAAACCTATTTCTATTCACTTATATACTAACTTAAAAAGAATTGACGAATTGTTTTGGGGTGATCTGATGAGATATTTAAGAGGTCTTTACTTCCATTAGTTTTTCATGTAATGGTCTAAAAATCGTTTTCAAGACTTTTCAATATTCATCCCCTAAGGTGAATAAAGGAGTTGAACTAGTTTCACGAATTGAGCCATGTGTCTTAGATCTGATGTGATATCGAATTGGTTGTGGACTTAAAAAACTATGTCGGTTTTTTCAACCCAAATCCAGTATCTTTGATATGTTCTGACGGTTGTTGAATGTGTTCATGATGCCCAAGGAACATTTCCTTTGCAGAATAAGAAAAGCTGTTTCTCGTTTGAATTGTTATGTTTTGAAAAACTCTTTTAATTGATTGATTGTTTCAGGTTTTGTTTAAATTGATTCATATAGTCGAATAATCAAGTAGTACTATAGTATCCTTACTAAATTAAAAGTTAGTCAAAGAAATTGCCTCCCTTTCCCAGATTCAATATTTACTCTTCTTCTTATGATGTCACAAAAGGTTTCCCGTCCGATCCTCGTTCCTTTAACTCAAAGCCTTAAGCTTTCAATGTGCCGACCGAGATGACTGATCATGACATGATGTTTCGTCCTGGAAACACCTGCAGTCGAACAATTGGAGAAGGGAATGCGAACCCTAAATAAGTCGGGGCTACAGTTGTGGACTATGTGCCCAAATTCGCAGATTATCGCTACTGCAGCACTATGCTACTACAAAAGACAACTCTTTTTCACAACTGGAACTCAGGAATTGTCCATTTTTATTTGCTGTCCAATTCCCTTTCACCTAGCTTGTAATATGCCCCACCTTCACAACCGGGTAATGGGTAATGCTAGGCGATTAGTAAGAACTTCACCTTACCTAGCTAGTTCTCAGGCTACCTTCTTGGTGATTTCAATGTAATGGATAAATGCGCAAAAAACCCACCTATTAAAGTGTCGCAGTACTCCATTACCCAGCCCTGACACACTTCGTTCTGGTGGGAAAACCCACAAAAAATTTTTTTTTCCATAGTTCTAGGCTTGTATACGTTCGAGTACCTTTAAGACGTGATCAATTTCATCTAGTTTCCATACAAGTTTATGTCTTTTTCGGTACTTCAGTTCGGCCGGCAAGAAAAACCTTCTTTTTCGTAACATGGAAATAAATTTTTGCCGAAAAACATTTTTATTGACAGTTTACGTGAAGGTCAAACAAGAGTCTTATTAACTCCCATAAATTTCTCAATAGTGTGACACGTTGAGTAATTTTCTTCTCGTTTTTCGCCCTCACCAATCTGTAACCTTTATATTGAATATTTCGGATTATTTCACAAAGAAATTACGATGGACTTTTCCATTTTATTGACTAGCAAAATCAAAGTTTCCTTCGGGAATTTTCTGTTAGATTTCTTATAATTTTTTTTGAAGAGAGTCTCTTTGATGTAGTCACGCTTAAGGATTTAGAAGAGGTTCGATTATAAATATCGATTATATTTGAAAGGACTATGGACTAGAAAGAATCTTGTTGACTCCCCAGGGACGAAACTAATGAATAAGTAATTCAAAATAAATTACAGCGTAAGATACAAAGGCCATCTTACGTACCAAAATCCAAAATCCAAAAAAGGACAAATCCCAGAACGCGCTCAACATGTTTTCGATTTTATTTACTGCTCACCGGAAAAATACGATAAATTACAGCATTCAATATTCCTCCTTCGGTGATTTAAGCGCAAATGCTGACACAATTCCTTAAAATTCGATGTGTCCTTTGAACCTTCTCTGGACCACAAATACCACATATACACGGCCGATTAGATGTTCCGCAATGTGTGTAAGGTCGGTAAGGAACCTTTTTGTATGCCTAAATTTAAGCTGGAGGATTTGATTTTCATATCAGCATAAAATACAGGACGAGAAAAAAAACGGAAAAGCTAATAGAAATTCAAGGAGCAGACTATACTTTAGTAAAGTACTGGTGGCAATATATAAGGACCTTTTTTTCCGGAGTGATGGTTAAAACAAGAGAAAGAAAGGTGGATGGCAGGTTGGTAGCTTGCTGTTGTTAAGAACACATTTCTTTGCCATTGAAAACAGAAAGTTCTTTTTTCGGGCAGCATATCCCCGATATGCTAATTCGCCAGCATTTTGTTTGTGTCAGTGTATGGAATTATTTGCCCAGCCAGAAGATTGCTCAAATTTTCCTCTGTCCACAAATTCACTTTGCTTTTATTTTCCCTTGTGTTTGAGACACTGGATAGAGCGTAAAAGAAGTTTTTCTTCTGTAAGTTACCAATATGAAAAAATTGTTCAGGTGTATCGGAAGTTGGTGTCTTTTACGGGCTTTTTTTTATTACTTTTGACGACAAAATACAGATTTTATTGCCGCGTCTTCTTTGTAATGTCTCTAAAGGAAAGTTTTCAGTGGTATTACGGAAAAACTCGACTTCGTTTTTATTGAGGATTGAAGATTTTGAAGCTGTTCTGTTTTTTCTTTGTGAGTGGAAATGAAATGGAAAATTTTATATCAAAGGTCATTCAGTTTTGTCCAGTTCTTGACCGAAATTTAAAATTCTGCAAAAATCATTTACAAGAATAAAATTTCACTTCAACTGTTTGGGGTACCATCAACAGAGGTTCAATATTTCGGGGGTGCAGACCACTACCTTTTTCTGTACAAACGAACCCCTGAGATTATCGTAGGCCATATACGAAATGGAGCTTGCCATGTACTCAGGGACAGGATACCCTCTATTCAAGAATCCGTCGCCAAACCTTAAACTAAATACAATTAAAATTAAGCGCACCCTCCAAACAAAAGTCACTGACAAATTTTAGCTTTTATTTTGAAAAATCCACTTAAAATCAGACATGATTCAGTCGTTGTAGGCATATTATAATCGTTGGTGGTTTGGGTATTGTGATGAACATCTGATCCGTATTTTCAAGACATTCCCAAAACCCATTAGGGTTAAATATCAAAAATTCTCAAACTTACCATTAGGCAATCATACAGAAAGCCCTTTAAGTTAAAAATAATTTGTCATCTCATCTGACATAAGACATATGTCGGAATTCGTGACACGTACGTGAAAATCCCTTGTAGTAAAAAACAATTCGATATCTCGTTAGACCTATAAGATTTGTTGGAATTCGTGAAACCCATAACCCCCTGTTTTCAGTAGATTATTTTAAAGCGAATTCGATATCTCATTAGACCTAAGAAATATGCCGGAATTCGTAATAATGTGGACCTTCTTAGGGGTTGAATATCGGAAAATGCGGAAAACAATTTGTTGGCTCATATATTTATTTAGTTAGTCTACGGAATGAATTCTTACAATAATATGATATAATAAATAACGATTTTAAATAATGTAATTACAAAAAAAAACAAAGAATACAAATTTAAGCAACTAATAAAGCTATGTGACTTGGAAGAGTGACTTTAATGTCACGAGATTACTATTAAATAAATCAATACAATGAATATACTTATTGCCGGTTTTCATCAGTCTTGATATATGAAAATATCATTGAAGTAGAATTAATTCCATATTTAAATCGAATTTGGAAAAATAAATTCTTGAAAATGAATACAACTCCTTTTCTCTTTTTAGTCTTATACTACGTTCAGACTACGAGATTGATGCGTTTAAATCGAGTTAAGTGCACTGAAAACACTTCCCGGACGCGTTTACATGTAGCGTCTACTCGTTTAACCGAAAACATGTACTGCGACTCTCGCGGAAATCGAAGTAAACTTCGGAAGAAACTATTTAATCCGGCAGAAACTCAATTTTTTGCTTGTGCAACGACTGCATTAGCTAATAAATTCCCTTTTCATTATTGCTATACAAACTAATTTGTTTCAAACAATTTAGAAAGCATAAATTTGCTAATCAAATACAGCTGAATATCTACTTGTCAAAACAAATCACATCAAGCTATCATGTATCAAAATAAAACGAGTTGCCTAGTCTGAATACTACTTTTTTAACATGTTAAATTTACCTACTTAAATGCGTCGCATAGTCTGTACAGGGTATTACGCACGCTAATGCAAACCGAATTTTGTTTGCTTAAATTACTTTACAGAGGTTCCACCATCTCTGTCCTCCTATCAAAAATTAATTTTATTTCTAGGATGCCCCTTTAGTTACTGTATACAGACGTCAACTACTAAATTTCTTCCCTTACCCAATAAATTTTTTCAACCGGGCCCAACTAATTTTAATAATTTTAAAATCGTATCTGAAACAGTTCCTGAGATTTAAAAATTGACTTTCTTAGTTACCCCTCACTTCCATGCCCCATGAGTGTTTTTCTTTTCACCCTCCCTCTTTTTTTCTGATAGGGATCTATCAGGCCATTTAAAATAAGATGTTGGAAATAATACAACATATTATTTCTAACATCTTATTTTAAACAGTTCTTAAGATAGGAGACGTGAATTTTTACAAAAATTCTTATCAAAATTTCAGGATTCAAATTTTTTCTCTTTTTTAAAAATAGATAAAATTTGTTTTTTCATCGGGAAATTGGTTTTTAGGTCATTGCATCAAATGCCGTAATAACCAATCTTATATCTCATCAGAACTAAGAGATGGCAAAAATTGTGGAAACACGTGCAAACCCTTGGGGGTTTAATATCCAAAAATTGAGAAATGGATTTGTAGGTGATTATGTAAAAAGTCTGTGGAAGTGAAAAGCGATCTAATATCTCATCAAACCTGAGAAATATGTCGAAGCTTTGACAAGCATACAACCCCATTACACTCCTTAGGATTGAATATCTAAAAATACTGAAAATGACTTTTGGACGCCTATTTAGGAAACCTTAGGAAGTTAAAATGAATTCGATATATCATCAGATATGCAACCTCTTTACACCCACTTAGAGGCTGAATATCAAAAAATCCTGAAAGTGGTTAATAGATAAATATGAAGACAACACGAGAAAGTAAAAACCAATTCAATTTCTTATCACTTCTAAAAGATATGACGGAATTCGTGAAAACGTGTTCAATCCTTTTATACCCTCTTAGAGGCTGAAAAGGGAAAAAACTTAAAAACAAGTTTTAGGCGGATATTACGCAAGCCCGTGAAAGTAAAAACATATTCGATATCGATCAGACCTGTGGGATACAACAGAATTCGTGAAAAAGTATACAACCCTTTTACACCCTCTTAGGGGTCGAATTTAAAAAATCCTGAAAACACTTTCTAGGTACTTATATGAAGAAGCCGTAGAATAAAAATGAATTCAATATTTTAATAGATATGACGAAAATCGTGAAAATATATGCATTCCATTTTCACTGATATATTTTTTCGCCCCCATCCGAACGCCAATGGATATTTGAAATTTTTTTTAATCTCTCTTATTTTCTTCTAGTTGATATACATATACGTACCGAGTTTCAACTTTCTAGCATAAGCCGTTCTATAGATAGGAGAAACACCCCCGTACCATACTACCCCCATAAAAAATTATATTTTTCTAACATGCTACTACTACAATTTTATCAAAATACCAAGTTTCAGCTTTATATCATTATAGGTTCTTGAGATATAAAAATTGGAATCTTTTCCTTTTCACCCTCCCCCACCCTCACCCATAAAATTTTTTTTTCGTGCTGGGGTTCTATTACGCCTACTTCTGGTTAAAACTTTAAGCATCTAGCTTACACTGTTCTTGAGATATGAGACGTGATTTTTTAGAAAAATTCTTATCCCCTCCACTTTCATGCTCCACCGCTCCCTTAAAAAATTTTACTTTCAGCAAACTTAATTTTTCAACCTTTATACGCAAACCAAATTTAATTTGTCTAGTACAATTGGTTCGTGAGTAGTAGTAGTATTTCACCCCCCACCCCCGTACGCCATTGCCCTCACTCAAAAATTTCTCTCAGATCTAATCTCCTAGTATATCTACATATATTCATTAAGTTTCAATTTCGTGACGTTAACTGTTTAGGAGATATGGATTTTAGAATGTTTCGGTCTCGCCTTTCGAAAGTTTCGGACACATTATTTTTCCCCCCACTCCGTCTAAAACCCTTCCCCTTCCTCCCCCTCACACTCCCACCCCTCCAAAATTGACCACTTCAAGGGGCCTACCCAGTCTATTCATAAAAACAATTTAAATTTAATACCTCAAAGGGTTTGTGAGCTACGACCCTTCAAACGATTTTGCGTACGGCGTACGGCGGACAGACGGACTGAAATTTTTTTTTGCTTTTTTCGTGTCTACTAGTCATGAAACGTGAAAAAAAAAATTTTTCAGAGTAGCAGTTTTTTGATAGTTTGGAATTTTGATGTATATACTTTAAATCTTCGACCCAGTTTTGCTCATATCCCTACCCAATTGAGGTATAATTTATCCACCTATTGCAAAAAATTTTGTATATCTAGATGGTCACTCGAGCTATCGTAAAACACATTTTCTTACGGCTTACAGATGGACTTATACTTTTGAATTTTTGGGACCTACCGAAAAAGTGAGAATGGAGAAATGATCTGTAAGAAATTATACAATTTTTGGAAATTTCAAATTTTATTTTTTTTATTTTAATCAAACTCATTATAAAAACATTTTCCGCTGTAATTCTCAGAAGATTAGTCGCTTTCAAATTTCTAATTCAGGAGAGCTTCAAAATTTGCGAAGACTCCTTAATGTCACGTAGCAAGATTAAATCGAACCTTCTATAGTCCCAGGGCTTAAAGAAGGAATGAACGGCACCGTCCCACATCATCTATCCTTAATCCTCCTGAAAACATATTTCCAGATTTATGCGATTCGAAACAACAATAAATTTAAATCCCTGTTGTACCTACAAAGCATTTAATTAGCACCTGTAATTAAATTTCCCTAAGGAACAAACGTCTTTAAATCGTTTGAAAGTATCGTTCCGAATTAACGTTTTCCTTTCACGCAATTAAATCCGCAGCTGTTACACTATGCATTTCTGGGTAGTTGAATGCAAGCAATTGTAGTCGTATGCAAATTTATTTCGAAGACAACATCAAATATTAAAACTCGGTTACTTTGCAGAACTTTTTCCCTGGCAGTATTCTTCCTGCCACGAGTAATTTCAATTCCCGTCACAGCCACACAAGGTGCTAGTCTACCTATTTGCGCCGTAAAGGAGTTGCTGCTGACAATACGAGTATTTTCTTTAGACCGCTTACACAGGTAGAGTAGCACCTGGTTGGGTTCCATAGGGAATTCCTAAATGGAAATCACTTGCTTCAAGTTACATACTGACTATACCTTTAAGGATAATGTGATGAAAAAACATTGAATTTAAGCTCGGGATAAAGTAGTTTTTAGCTAATGGAAGCTACTAGAAGCTGTGTTTCTTAATTCAAACCATCGTTGGCTTTATTGTTGCATTTTTTAATAAAAGTTAATTTCAGTTTCGAAAGATTTAAATATATTTTTAACTGGTAGTAGTGCACGACATACTCATCCATATGTCGTTTTTGTGTAGATTGCGGGGTGCACTTTTCGTGTTATGCCTCCCTGCAGTCTACACACTACACTGTATAGTGTAATGTATACCAGCATGGTGTTATGTTCCCTAAACGGCAAACTAACTTGCTAAATGTTGTTTGGAAGTGAATTTATAGTCCATTTACATTCGTTCGTGACTAAGTGATTTCGTGTAGTGTAAGCCGGCTCTGTTCGTGGCAATTTTAAAATTTAATTTATTTCTTTTAAACGGAAAACGAATTGCGCTAAAATTTTAAAAATGTGGTAGATAACTGTAGAATAATATAAGTTTGAAAGAAATATTGAAGTCGTGCCCATATATGTAAAAAGAGCAAACATAGGAAAAATGGCAGGAATATTTCTACAATTTTAAAATTTTTACATAAATAAATAATGCATTTATTAAATTTATTTTCTATATATCGCTTTGTTTATCTAAATGGTCACACACTTATAAATCGGCAAATAATTGGTTAAATTGTGTATACATACATTTCTTAAAGCTAGATTAAGTAAAGTATTCTTTATACTGTCTTCGATACGCGTTAAGGGGGTCCTCCCGTGTGACTGGTTCAAAAAATCGAAGAAGTCGTAAAAAAACACCAAAATTGGCGATAAAGAGTTCAGCAATTTTTTGATAATCCTAATTCCGAAACTAGTTCAAACAATCGTGTCTACCAAAAAAAGGTTTTTTGACAATGAGTGGCTAAGTTGCAATGAGCGACAATTTCGGGCTGAAAAAATTGTAAAGTGTGTTCAAAATGTGCATAAATATGTGGTAAAAATTTCACAGGTTTATCTTTATGTAGTTCGCCAAAAAAGAAATTCCCAAAAAAAAAAAAAAAAGAGCCTTCACACGGGATGACCCCCTTAAGCCATTAAATATTTGTCACTGTAGATGTAGATAAATGCGAATTGTTTACTTAAATTGCAATGAGGCACCATACGTAATATTAAGGACATTGACAGCATGGAAATAGCATCAGAACAAATACGCAATGCTATTGAAACTGCTTTCAACTCATCCTGCCCGGAAAGGTCCAGAGCAAGTAACAGGAAAGTAGCTTGGTCGAACCCAGCACTAACTAAGCTCAGATCTCAAACAAGAAAGCTCTTCAATAGGGCTAAAAAAAACTGGTGAGTGGGAATCGTACTAAAGGGCTCTAACAAAGTACAACCACGAAATTAGACGTGCGAAGAGAAGTTCGTGGAAATTGTTCTGCCAGGGTATAAACGTCTACCCAGCAGCGCAAGAGTACACAAAATACTTTCTAAAGCACACACTAATAAAATGGGCTTATTAGAGAAACCCGATGGCTCGATTACCGAAAATGGGAAACAGACGTTAGAACTTTTAGCACAAACTTATTTCCCAGGATCCTCAACCATAGAACCAAGCAATGAAGAACGGTACACTATCCCAAAGCCGAGCAGATTAACCATATTGGACTGAAAAAACTCAGCCAAGATCTTCACTGCCAACAAGGTTAAATGGTCTATACGTAGTTTTAAACCATTTAAATCTCCTGGAGAAGACAGAATATTTCCCGCTTTACTACAAAGAGGAATGGACCATCTTCTACCAACACTGTTATCCATATTTAGAGCAAGCCACGTATGGGGTTCCATACCCATATCCTGGCATAACGTTAAGGTGATATACATACCAAAAACAGGGCGCCGCTCGAGCAATAATCCTAAGTCGTATCGTCCTATCAGCTTAACGTCATTTCTCTTAAAAACTATGGAAAAGATTATTGATAGGCATATCAGAGATGGGGCTTTGAAATCTCAACCCTTACACTCCAATCAATATGCATATCAACCAGGGAAGTCTACAACCCACGCCTTACAAAACCTAGTCACGAAAATCGAGAAATCGATTACGGACAAGGAAATATCTGTGGGTTGCTTCTTAGATATCGAAGGGGCATTTGACAACACTGCCTACGAAAGTGTCTACTCTGCTGCACAAAAGCGTGGTATTGATCCAAAAACCTGCAGTTGGATCAAGGCCATGCTAGAACGCAGGAAAATAACTTCGACACTAGCCGACTCAACAGTCACAGCTGCGAAAGGCTGTCCGCAGGGTGGGGTATATCACCCATCCTCTGGTGCTTAGTAGTGGACGACCTTCTTCAAAACCTAACTAATTCCGGAGTCACGGTACAGGGTTACGCTGACGACCTTGCCATCCTTGTTAGAGGTAAATTTGAAGCAACGGTGACTGATCTAGTTCAGAATACCCTAAACCAGGTAGTAGCCTGGTGCACTAAAGCAGGATTGGGTATCAACCCAAAGAAAAGCACAATTGTTGCATTCACCAAAAGGAAGTGTAAGGACAAGCTATCTAAGCCTACTCTTTTTGGAGAATCCATAGAATCCAGAATTTCTCTCTGGACCTGCAGGAGCCTTCTCGGCAAAAACTGGCGACTGAGTCCAAAACTAACCTACTGGATGTATACCGTCGTTGCTAGGCCCATTATAACTTAAGCGGCATCCGTCTGGTGGAAGAAAACAAAGCAGAAAACTGCTCAGCTAAAGCTGACTAAATTACAAAGACTGGCATGCCTGGGTATTACTGGGGCGATGCGCACCACTCCCACAGCTGCCTTAGATGTGCTTTTCAACCTAGCACCTCTACACTTAGAAATACAGAAAGAAGCTAGATTCACCACATACAAACTTTTGAGCTCGGAGGACGAGTCAGAGCGCAAAATAGCTTGCCCAACTCTCTCCGCGGAACTCAACAAAGACCCGATACTAGCGATACCTCTTTCTGATTCAATGGTACCGAAATTTAACTTCACAAAGCCATTCAAAGTTGTCCTACCTGAAAGGGAGGATTGGGCCACAAACAAACCCACTCCAAAACCAGGATCCATAATCTGGTACACAGACGGATCTAAAACGGATCAAGGTGTAGGAGCAGGAGTTTATGGAGTTCGCCCAAATGTGAAATTCTACTGTAGCATGCACATAACATCCACTGTTTTTCAGGCGGAGACTCATGCTATTGAACTATGCATTAGAGAAAATATCAGACGGGGCTACAAAAACCAACAAATATATATTCTCTCGGACAGCAAGGCAGCAATAACGGCACTTCAGTCCATTCAAATATACTCCAAACTTGTTTGGAGTTGCCCCAATGCCTGGTTGAACTCGGAAATAAGAACAGAGTCAGTCTCATTTGGATTCCGGGACACAGCGGCTATGTAGGTAATGAAATGGCCGACTTAATGGCTAGGAAAGGTTCAGAAGCTGACTTCATGGGACCATATCCATTCTGTGGGATACCATTAAGCACAGCCAGAATGAACATCCGAATGTGGCAAAAATCGCAAAGCGCCATTCACTGGGACTTGGCACCGGGCAACAGGCACTCAAAGCTTTTTATGCCAAAACACTCGGAGAAAAGAACATCTGATTATCTAAAATTAAGCAGATATCAGACCCGAACCTTAGTGGTAGCTCTGACTGGACATTGTCACATGAGGAAGCATCTCAATAGGATTGGTCTTTCTGAGACTAAAATTTGCAGAATATGCAATGACGAAGACGAAACACCAGAGCATATCCTCTGTGAATGTGAGGGTTTAACTCGCAAAAGGCTTCGTCACTTCCGTCAGGGTTTCATGGACCCATCGGAATTCCTGACCATTCCTCTTCGCAAAATACTAGGCTTCATTGAAAGCGCAGGGATCGAAGAGGAATCATAATCAAACCGGAGAGATGTCACAATAAGCCCAACTATGGCTGCAGTGACAGAGGTTAACCACACCAACCCCTATTTCCAAATCTATCTATCTAAATTGCAATGAAGTGAACCCATAATCGGCGATACTTTCTTATTTGTTCGAGTTAGTGATGCAATCATTGCTGTGCAAGAATCGGCAACAATACTTTTGAGATTTAAATAGACTCATCACAATTTGTTTCTTTACTAACGCTGCAAACTAATACAAATTTTTACTCTATTAGAAACCTGCAACTACCTATATGCTTTTAAATTTCTGAAAATTTTTTGTTGATCACATTGTCAAAATTTTTTTATTTGCTAATCGAAACGCGACGTACTGTTAATTACCGCACTACACATGTTATTAATGTCCAGTAAATTTGAATTTTAATACTTCGTTTATCTGAACTTAATATCTGTTACCCAGTTACTATATTCTTCAAATTAGCAGTACCTTGAATTAGATGAAATTTGCAAAAAAATGTTTTGTGTTAGAAAAAAAGTTGCTCCACCTTTCTTTCGTGACTATTGCACGCCTGCATACCATGTCCTATAGAACAGAATATAAATTCGAGGAAAAGAATAGTCCAGTGTTTCCCAACTGCTTTTCACTACTGAGTTTATATTATCGAATATTAGAGACTGGAATACAGACTGCAAGAATCAGTCATGGCTTTAAGGAGAAGGACAAAAATGGGCAACGTGCGTAATAGTTACAGGACTTAAAAATTGATATATTTTGTATTAGTTAAAAGTGTATTTGATGAGTTCAAATTTCACGAATGGTTTACGCTAGAAAATTGAAACTTATATGTGGGTAGATCACCGATTAAAAGAGCTATTAGCTTACCTATAAGGGAGACAGTAATAACTACCTAGATGGCTCGAATTAAAACTCCTTATCTTACACCTCCTAATCGCGTTATGCCATATCACAAGTAAAATTTATTTCGTACGTACAACTGTTTGGTGTATAAAACAAAAAAAATAGCAATCCAACCGCTACTAATTTACCTGAGACAATTAATGACAGTATCATATTCAATTCATGTGAATTAATAACTGCAGCAGTACACACGTACATTTTAATCTAAATTCATTTTAAGTAAGTAAGTAAAAAAAGTTGAAGCTCTAATAGAATCGAAGACATCATGACGACTGGAGAAAGACGTTACTCAATTATCATCGAAGCGATTCTAATACCATTGAGTATAAGAAATGTTTCATTGTTAAATTACGAGTATTAGTCATAAGAGGTTTAAACTGGCGTCCTTTTTGTTAACAATTTGTCGAAATACGACAAATCGAAAGAAAGACCCGAGTAAATTTACTACATAAGATATTTGAAATTTGAGTATCACAATATGTTTTTCTTCGGTTGTATAAACTCTAAATTGATTCGAACAAACCTTAGTTGATTTTACTATTACTTGTAAACTCGAACGGTAAGTGAAAAAAGCCCATGATAAAGGATTTTTTGTATCCTTTTAGAATTCAAACAATAAAGCCATTTTAAGTCCTTTGGGTATTATAGTGACTTTTTTCCTTTTTATATAGCAAGTTCAGTATTCTCGATCATATGTAGTTCTAGAGATATAAAAACGATTTAAAAAAAACCTTCTAACAGTCTGCCCTCCCCCATAACTCTACCAGCAAATGTCGACCTAGTTTTTGTAATGGGTATGTCAGTTGCAAGGGGTGCGGATTAACAATGACCTTTTAATTTTTTCTAAAAACTCTATATTCAAGAAGTATAAAAAATTTTATACTTCTTCAATTATTGGCACTTTCTTGCATACAGTGTATATCTTAACACAAATTTATACGGTTGTATATAGCCAAATCTACCAACAGGGCCCAACTTTATCATTTTTTTGATATATGTCGACAGACAACCAAAAATAGTAACGATTCCAATAGTTTCCTGATTATTCTTTAAATAGTCAGTCGCATACTACCGTACATCACGTCCGAGCATTGAAAACGTTCCGTAGTTCTACTCAAAAAATTCTAAAGATGCTCCCAGACCGTTGAAAGATTTTCCATTTATTTATTTCTTGAATTTCAATAAAATCATGACAGAAAAAATATCCACAGAACTCCTGAGGGGTTAAATTTCAAAAAATTCTTAAACCAGACTTTCCATGGAGTGTGTTGAATATCATCGAATTCTGAAATTAAATGTAAGGCGATTATGTAAAGCACTTAGAAGTAAATTCGATATCTTTCTAGACCTAAGAAATATGTCGAAATTCGTGAAAACAACTTTGCACCACTTTAGCGGTTGAATATTCGAAAATCCGGAAAGCGCTTTGAGTAAAACTAATTCGATACCTCGGCAGGCCTAACATATAAATATGACAAAATTCGTGAAAATGTAGAAAAACCCTTTTCACTGACCTTTTTTTTTTTGCCCCACCTACGTACTTCAATGCAAATCTGAACTTTTTTGCTAATTAAATTACCTTTATAGTTTATCTACGCTACTAACTCTACCAATTATAATATAATTGCTACAATGGCCCAACTGCATTTAATAGTTCCAAATGTGGTGCACGTTAAGGTTAAATTCGCGGCATTGGTACAATTTTTTTAATAGAGCAAATATTCGAATTACGTAGTATAAATACCAAAAGATAACTGGAAGTATATTTGAAAATATCGATTATTGGAATAATTCGATAATTTAACATGCTACTAGTAAAACACTAGAAGTGCATTTCATACTTGGTTAATTTTCAGAAAATTATGCATCACTATTTAGGGTATAATTGTGTTTATTTTCATGTGCCATTCCCATTATGAGTATGGCTGAAAACAACATCATGCAATGATAGCAACATTTTCTCTATGGTAAATTGACCGCGATATTGCAATGTTATTCGAAAACTTGAATTTGCTTTAAATTCAACAAATTTGTCGATACATTCAGGCCGGGCTTTAAGATAACTTTAAATTTAAATTAGTGGACTATTTTAGTAGGAACTTTTCTATTTTTTGACGAAACCTCGATTTCGGCAAGTGACATCAGTTGAAATATAATTCCAGTATGTTAGTCTGTCTGACTTTTCGTCAAAAATTTTGATAAAGGTATTTAAGTGGTCAAAATCGGCTAATCTCGAATATTTAAAAATTTAATGTTAAGACAACGAAGTGAAGATTTTTTAAAATTTCATTGAGTATTTTTGCTATTTTATGACAAACTATAGCACGGATGAAACCGCAACAATTACCTGGTATGCAATATACAAATTTCCCCATTTTAAATTTATTGTTTTAGAACAAAAACTAAACATGGAGATAAATTAATTCCGTGATATTTCATATGGCATACGAAGCAAAAACATACCGCAAATTGTTTCAGACTTACTCTGAAATCGTTAAAGTTTTGACTTTTTATACTTTTCTATTTTATTAAAATTAGTTATTTTATTATTTTATTTTATAGGTTTTTAATGATAAAGTAAGTAAAAATGCTATGCTAAAATTATTTATATTTATATTTCAGGGTTAGTAGAGCCTAAAGAAGTGCCTGTCTGACGAGTTTGAAGGCTCGAAGCCCACAAACAAATTTCTTAAATTTGTCAAATTTGTATAATTAGATTTAGTGGGCCTCTTTATTTTGAGTGATTTCAGGTTGGAGAGACGAGGTGGAGTGAGCGTTTTAGATGAAAAAATTATGTTTCTATTATATATCTTAGGAACCGCTTAAGGTAAGAAGTTGAAACTTGTAATTTATGTAGACCTATGGTAGTGAAGCTAATTGCAAGAAAATTCTAGATGAAGCATACACCCCTCAATCCATCTTGATTTTTTTTTTAATTAGCTCCACTATCATTGGTCTACATAAATTATAAGTTTCAACAGTCAGGGATAAAACAAAGCATTTAAAAATTTTTAAAACTGAAAACGGTTCATGTCATAAGGATGAAACTTGATTATTTGACGGTATACTGGATACACTTGGAATTTTTATGTCTAATAGGCCCAAGGACCTCCATTGGGCTGGTGAGAAGGACGGGAAAACTTTCTTGCATTGTCGTACGGAAGTGGGGGATAAATTGTAGCTGAAAGAGGGCTCCATACAAATTTGTGAAATCTCTTAGGTCTTTTTGGATATCGAGTTAATCTACTTTCACAAGCTCCTCAGATAAAAGCGTAGAAATCGTTTTCAGGATTTTTTGATATTCAATCCTTAGCGGGTGTAAGGGGATGCATACCTTTCACGATTTTTGGCGTATCCCTTCGGTGTGATGCGACATCACATTTATTTTTACTTCTTCGTGCGGTTTGTATGATTGTTTGGTTGGTTTACGTGGTGGCCCGTCTGCCGAAAACAGGGCCCAATTAGCACAGGAAGCGCCGTTTTGATACCACAACTGATTTAACCTGGTCGTTGAGGGCTGATAAAGTAGATACATAGTTTTACAGAGACCTGGGTCTTGAATGGACTATCATATCCATCCAGAGCTGCTTAAGAAGGTAATCAGTTCTCCAATCTTGTTTTTCGAGATCTTAACAAGGTTATTGCAGAAGGGTTTGCCTAGTGCCCGAAGTGCGGTTCTATCTAGGGCTGGACACTCGCAAAACAGGTGGGTAACGGTTTCCTTCTTGTTTGTATCCCCACAGCTGCGACAATTAACGTTAAAGGGAATACCTATTCTGGCCGCGTGGTCGCCGATCGGCCAGTGACCCGTGCTGACTGCCGTGACTCTGGAGACGTCTACATGGCTCCTGCTCAGGAGTTCATTTGTTCTGCTCCGGGAGTAGGATGGCCATATCTTCCTAGATATGACGCAGTTGGTCAGTCCTCTTCATCTGGAGTTTGCGTTTGTGAGAAAGTGGATGGATATTTTGCGCTTAACAGTCCCTATGTGACCTACGAGAAGCCCTTAAGAGCAGAACCTTGCCTAGCTAATCCGTCTGCCCACTCGTTACCCTCTATCTTGCTGTGGCCTTGGGACCCAAAGCAGAGTAACTTTGACTTGACTTCCTAAGTGGGCTAGCTCTTCTCTGCACTGTTCGACGAGTTTGGAGGAGGTGGTAGCCGAATCTACGGCTGTGATTGCGGCTTGGCTGTCAGAGAGGATTACAACATTTTGCTTTGGCGTAGCGTCTTACTGCAAAGTCCGACAGACCTCCCGGATCCCCAGTATCTCCGCCTGGAAAACGCTGGCGTAGTCCAGTAAGTGGTAAGTCCTTGCGATATAGTGTATGTCTGAGAAAACTCCCGCTCCAACTCCACAGTTCATCTTTGAACGGTCTGTGTATATGACTGTGTCGAATTCGTGTATAACTGAACCATTCTTCCATTCCGCCCTGGTTGGAAAACCCACAGCGAAATCCTTCTTGAAGGTCAGTCTCGGGATAATGTAGTTGGTCGGCGATTTAACTATTTTCGCAGGTAAGGATTCTAGAATGTTACTGGTATGTGTGCTGGTATGGAAAACCTTATGGTCTTCCATACCAGCACCCAGATTCCTTGAGTCTGACAGCGCTACACAACACAGTACTTCTGATATGTAAATCAATAAATAATAGATGCAAAAATACGTTCAAAACATCAGTCGGACATGACCTCATTGCACAATGTAGTTCCGACGGCTGCAGCTCTCTGAACTTTGCTGAGTTTGTTTATGTTGTAACTATTACTCAACGCTGGCCACCAGGCTAGCGATCCGTAGGTAAGTATTGGACGTATTATGGCTGTGTACAACCACAGAACCATTCTTGGTTTAAGTCCCCATTTTTTGCCGAAGGTTCGTTTGCCGGCGTAAAAGGCGATACGTGCTTTCTCCACCCATTGTTCTATATTTAACTTCCAGCTGAGCTTTGTATCGACCACAACTCCAAGATACTTCGCACTAGATGATAATGGTAGTTGATGGCCGTTTAGGCGAGAGAGGTTGAAGTCCGGTTTTAGTGTTGAAGACCATCAGTTCCGTTTTGTCCGGATTTACACCCAGGCCGCAGCTAGCAGCCCACGTGTTTACCTTACCCAGCACACCTTCCATGATTTCACTGATCACTGACGGAAATATCCCTGATACCAGTATAACCACGTCATCTGCATACGCCACCGCCTTAACCTCTTCCCTCTCCAGTTTTACAAAGATCTTATTCCTGACCATTAACCAGAGTAAATGCGAGATAACACCACCCTGGGGTGTTCCTCTGCACACAGATTTTTTCAAATGGCTGTTTCCAAAGCTCGAGTGGATAATTCTTGTACTCAACATGAATTCTATCCAGTCGCTGAGATATTCCTCGAAACCGAACTCGGTAAGAGATTCTCGAATGGCCTCAGTATGAACGGTATTAAACGCACCTTCAATATCTGGAAAGGCAGATAGTGTACATATACTGATTGTAATGCATTGTGTATTCAATTGTTCACACAACCTCATGCAGAGCAGTCTCTGTGGATCTTCCCTTGAGGTATGCATGCTGGGAGAACGGAGATCTGTCCAGGATCTGTCGCAAATGGATGTCTAATATGCGCTCAAGTGTTTTCAGTATGAAAGAGGTTAAACTAATGGGTCTGAAATCTTTCGCGAGTTCAAGACTTTTTTTTTGCCCACTTTTGATAAGAACACCACTTTGACTTGTCTCCAAGTCTGAGGCACATGATTCAGGGAGATGCAACTTTTAAAAATCGTCACCAGCCAGGGGGCTACTATATCTTGTAGCTTTTGCAGCATAATTGGTATTATACCGTCGAGGCTAGGCGATTTGTACGGTGAAAAGCTATTGATTCCCCAACGAGTCTTCCTCTCGTCGACAATCAATGTAGTGTCGTAATCTGATGTTCGCTGCTCACCCTGAAGGCTTTGGGTGTCCACGCGGTTATCCCTAGATCCGGGAAAGAAGGTGCTCATTCAGAGCTCCAGTGTCTTGGCGGTTTGTATATTCGTCTAGAAGTCAACTTTGGGAATTTTTGATATTTATTGCCTAAGGGTGTACAGGTTTCTTATACGTATACGTTGTCACGAATTCCGCCATATATCTCAAGTCTGATGTAATATCGAACTTCTTTAACTTTCAAGGGCTTTTTGGAAATTTGGAAATTTTTTACATTCATCCACTAAGGGGTATAAAGGGTTCGTATAAGTTGTCACGAATTTTGCCACATCTCTTTAGTCTGATGAGATATGGAAATTTTTTTCGTTAACGGGCTTTTTGCATAATTCGTTTTTCGGAGTTTTTAATATTAGTCATCGATGACGCGAAAACTGGCTTGTATTGGTGCTCACAAATTTCGGCATATATCTGAATTAATATTGAATAGAATTTTACTATCAGGGTTTTTTATTTGTATGAAAAACTACACTGAAGAACCACTGTTGAAAGTTATGGCACCTTTCAATGAGGTATTCTATTGACAAAATTAATTTATCAAATAAACACCTTGTCTCAAAATCATCAGTCTTATATTTCGACTTTTCCCAACTATGATCCAAAATCGTAATTAGTGTTTAAAGGTGAGAGCACCGTCGGCACTTTCATCGACTAACTGGTTTAGGGATCCTTTTCATAATACAGCAAAGTTTCGTTCAGACTTGTGGCATATTTTTTAATAATAAAGTACATGCTGTTATCGACATGAAATAAAAAAAAATGTAAACCCTCAACTCTGGGACTTACTTTGCTATTTAATGGGCTTATTGAAGTGTTGTGATCGACCTGCAATTATAAAAAACAACTTGTTGCCTACACTTATATCAAGAAAAGTCCGTCTGTCCGCCGCATACCATACACCGTCTATTCTGTCCCCTAACTCGAGAAACGAGTTACATAAGTTATTTCAATTTTCTCAAAAGGTAGACTGAGTGACAGCCCTTTAAGGGTGAACTTTTCGTGGATGAGGAAATATAGCTATATTTATATTATTATATTATTATTTCTTATAAAATCGCAGGAAATTGAAACTGGAACGGGGTACGAAAAAGGTGGGCAAAACAATATACACCTTTTCAAAATAATATCGTCGTTACCGCTTATAAGAGAAAATTGAATATCAGCAATTAAGATTTAAATGCTTTCCGGACTTCTACCCAAAAAATGAAGTTGTGCCCAGATTTCAGTTGGCAGTTTTCTTTCTTTCTTCTTAGCCAAAAAAAGTTTTAGGGGAGAAACTTTAGTTAAAACGCAATTATCAGAAAATTAACTTGTGGAGTCAGAAGGTTATTGTTAATGGTGTAAGTGATTTAATCAATTTGAAACTTTGGAATCAATCGGTTCTAATATTATTTGAATAAATTTGAATAACATACCGTTCTCGAATCGTTTGTGTAGTACACCTTACGCCTTATAATCCAAAATATTGCGCAAATCCGGAACAGGCATTCTATCAAAATAAATCCTAAAATCTAAACGATGAAAAACCTCCAAATCACATTTCAAACAAATTGAATTTTCACCAAATTGACACGGCAAAAACCGAAAATAAAACGCAGAGCATCTACACTTGAATAATTTCCATAATTAATGAACCAGGTTGGGATTTTTTTTTTGTTATTCTCCTTCTTATTAATATTAAAATTTTATTCCAACACCAAATCCTCCTAGTCAAAATAAGGAAAAAGGCGATCAACCGAAATCGACACCACCCGCACTAAGATATGACAGGCAAACGAAAAACATCCCCACAATAGGGTTAAAAACCACTGGAACAGTCCCGACTGAAATCCGACGAACAGAACGAAAAATGTCCACAAATCGGAAGTTATAAGATTAGCCAAGACGGATGTAAAGGTTTCGGCTATCTCAATATACCGATACCGATTCCGATTAGCGTGATATGTTACCGCGATCTTATCGACCTAGTGCGAAACCGACTGAACGAAAACCGTTGGAAAAACCGAACATTTCCCTCGAAATCATCCTTTACTACTGACTACGCTATCAAACTTTACGGCAAGGACTGTGTGGCATCTGACGTGCCACCTCATTCATCTCGTATCGTTTTCGTCCTTGAGCTGCTGCTCCCTTAGAATCTTCTGATAAGAACCTTGTAAGCAATTGCTCACTTTGGTTGCTAGCAAAACAGCGGTTTGAACAAGAGTTGTCCGTCCCCAAGGTTTTAAGTGATACCTTCTTGAAGGGCGCATGCTTAGCAATTTTCACTCTTTCGTTCGCTAAGTGTTCCCTTTTCTACAGCCAGGATACACTCTTATAGCATCCTTTTCTTCCCGTACCGGTTGAAATTGGGATTCGTGGAGCTTTCAATCAGTTCGAAACTGGAAGTAACAGGAACACTAACCAAATTTTAATTTTCTTCTTCATTTGAATATCTACGTAAAAGGACACAGTGCATAGCAGGAGGAGGATTTGCACCTTTGCTTCTTTGTGTTTAATATCGCCTTTAGGCACCAACTTATTGCGTTTTGAGCTATTGTTCCATAGTGAAACCATTTCAAAGTGCATTGTTATCTGACTTTAGGGAAAATATTGACAATAGTCTAATTATTTCGTTAGTATAGATTGCCAATTCAGGGCTTGTGGTGCGCAATTATTCGATATTGAATATTTGCTTAGTATTTCTTTTATGGTGAAAATCCAATTTGAAATGAGTAGCAAATAGTGAATGTTTCACAGTCTGAATGTTTGTACACTTAAAACGCGAGAACTATTGAACTGATTTTACTTTATTATTTTTTAATAATAAAGTATTGTTATCGACCTGAAATTTCAAAAAAGTTTGCTACCCTGAAATTTTGTATTTACACGTTTTAGGACTAGTAAACCCCAAAAAAGCAAAAAAAAAAAAAATGTCCGTCTGTCCGCCGTAGACGCCGTACGCCGTACGCCGTACGCCGTACGCCGTACGCCGTACGCAAAATTGTTTGAAGGCGCGTAGCTCCCAAACCCGTTGAGATATTAAATTGAAATTTTTATGGTGGGTAGATTGGGTGAACCCCTACAACTGGTATATTTTTGAGGGGTGGGGGTACAAGGAGAGAGGAGAGGGGAGCGTTTTAGACGAAAAATTTTGGTTTCTAGATCTCAGGAACCACTTATGCTAGGAGGCTGAAACTTGGAACTTATATAGTACTATAATAATGGACTCAATTGTAAAAAAATGGTCGATATTGGTTAAGGGGTGTGGAAGTGGGGGGGAAAACAATGAGTCTTTAACGCATGAAAGTCGGGATTGAAACATTCTAAAATCGATATCTCCTGAACAATTGATGTCAGAAGATTGGAACTTTGTTGTTGTTCTTAGGGATACTTCCAGATTAGACAAGAGCTAAAATTTTTAAGAGGGGTGGTGGGGTGTGGGGGTGGGGGGTGAAAAACTTTGGATTACAATATCTTCCGAACTAATTACACCAGGAAGATAAAATTTAGTTTCTGTATATGGACTCACAAGAGGAGTCTACCAAAACTAAATTTTTTGAGGGGGGAGGTGGAGCACGAAAGTGGGGGGATAGCAATTTCTCAAAAAATTTAATTTTTATATCTCAAAAACCGTATCAGATATGATCTTGAAAATTTGACAGGAGTTGGGGTCGATAAACTTCTAGTAGGGAAAAAAATTTTGGTGGTGTGGGTGTAGGGGGTGGTGGTGAAAGGGGGTAGAAAGGAAAACATTCTGATTTTTATTTCTTAAAAACCATAATGAATAGAAAGCTAAAAATTTAGGATTATATAGAACCACTATGGAGACATCCTAGAAAAATAAAATTTTTGATAGGGGTATCAAGGTACGGGGGAGAGGGGTGGTTTTTTATATCTCAGAAACGGCTTATGCTAGAAAATTGAAACTTGGTACGTATATGTAGATGTGCTATTAGAGTAATTAAAGCAAAAAAAAGTTCAGATTTTTATTGGCGTTCAGAGGTTGAGTCAAAAAAATGTCCGTGAATCCACATTTTCACGAATTTCGTTAAAACTTTTAGACATGTCAAACTATCAAAGCAATTTTACTTCTGCGGGCTATTTATATAAGCGCCTAGTAACGGTAACGGTAACGGAATTTTTCGATATCCAACCCCTAAGGTGGAGTAAATTGGTTGTGTACATATTCACGAATTCTGATATATTCCTAAGGTATATTGAGATTTGGAGTTCACTTGTACTTCTATAAGCTTTAAACGTAGTCGGGAAAAAACCGATTTAAGTATTTTTCTCAATTAAACCCCCTGGGGGTATTGTTTAAGAATTCACTGATTCCGAAAATCTCTTAGGTTTAATGTGATCGAATTCGCTTTTACTACTATGAATTATTCTATTGATAAAAAAAATACGTAAATAAAAAAAAAAATCTGCCAACAGTCTGGGCGCAACTTTATTATTTTATGGGTAGAAGTCCGAAACGTGTTTAATGATGAGATACGGTGTTGGGTACTATGCGACTGACAACCGAAAAAAATAACCATTAGGCTATTTGGAACGTTATTTTTTAGGTTGTCAGTCGCATAGTACCCAACACCGTATCTCATCATTAAACACGTTTCGGACTTCTACCCATAAAATAATAAAGTTGCGCCCAGACTGTTGGCAGATTTTTATAAAATGTTGCATACAAGTAGATACATATCCAACTTAAAGCAAAGACTTCTTTACTCATCCTTGGTTCGCATAAATGGGAAGTTCCCCTATAACTCGACATTTGGTGTCCGAATTCGTTCCATACCAACTGTTTATAAATGCGATTTACTTTCATAAACTCCAAAAAGCATGTGATTTGCAATTTCTTCCTTTTGTTAGTGCCGTTTTCATTAAGGGCAGCTTGAAGGGAGTGAAAAACTGTCCATTTTTGAGGCCCATTTTCTTTTAAACCGCCAATCGTATCACTAAATTTTTTTTTATTTATAAAGCTCTGTTAGTACTGGGTCCTTCCATCAAGAATTGCCAAAAGTGACGAAATTTGTGACTTATCATCCCCGAATCTTTTGAAAAAATTTGTACTTGAAGAGCTAGGTAAAAAAATAATTGAAATTAATTTTTTTGTTTCTATCTAATTTTTTGTTTGTTAATTATAGTTGTAATTTGTAATTTTTATTATAGAATAATAAAATAGGGCTTATTTTCGGATCGCGGTCAAAAAAATCGAAGAACATCAGTTTAGATTAGATTTGGAAATAGGGGTTGGTGTGGTTAACCTCTGTCACTGCAGCCACAGTTGGGCTTATTATGACGTCCCCCGGTTTGATTATGATTCCTCTTCGATCCCTGCGCTTTCAATGAAGCCTAGTATTTTGCGAAGAGGAATGGTCAGGAATTTCGAAAGAACATCAGTGGTTCTCAATTATTTTATAGTAAAGGGGTCATCCCATAAAGATTCGCCAAAAGCGTATCACTAATTTTTTTACATTTTGTATGTTATACTGTTCTTCAAAACATATGAAAAAATTAACTTTGGATCTCAAGGAGATCGGGGTCAAAAAAATCGAATTGAATTATTAGAGAACTAAACCAGCCTTAATTGAGAACCACTAATGTTCTTCGATTTTTTTTGACCCCAATCCCATTGAGATCCCAAGTTTATTTTTTGATATGTTTTGATATACAATACATAAAAAATTAAAAAAAAATTAAAATATGCATTTTGAGATATTCAAGGATAAAGGACAAAATCGTTATCCTTGAAAAAACATTCAAAGACAATTTCTATTCGTATGTTTTTTAAATTGCGATAGTTTTTAAACAACAATCTTTAAAATAAGCCCTACATTATTATTCTAGGATAAAAATTACCAGAGATATGAATTTTCAAAGAGGACTCGGACACCTTTTTTGCGAAATCTTTAACATACTATAACTAACGAAAAAAAAAGATAGAAACAAAAAATTGAATTTCAATTATTTTTTTCACTAGTTCTTCAAGTACAAAATTTTTTTTAAAAAAATCGCTTCACTCTTTTTATAATAGCTGTTTAAAGATTTCTACTTTTTGATTTTGATTATAAAATTTGGCAAGGGGTAAAATGGCATTTTTTTAAAAAGTCAAAATTTGGTTTTTTTCACCGCAAACGGCTCCCCTTTCAACAGATGCTCAAAAATCCAAACAAAATTAAAATCAGATTTAAAATGGGGGAATGGTGGCCAAAAACGTCGAAAAAAACAGTCAAAATTTGCGACATTCCTTTTGCCTCTCCTGGCCGCAACTTTTAAAATTTTTTTTAAATCTGTTTGGAAATTTTAAAAGAAGGCGCCAGCACTTTTAATTTAAGCGGTCACTCGTCAAAATTGGACAATTGTGAGAGAATTTGGAAAAATTGCCCTAAATTTTAATTCAAACTATCTCATACACGTGCTGAGAGTAATCCACACAGAAGTGCAGCAGCATTTCAGCACGGATTCAGTGAAAATATAATAAATGGGTAGGTGTGATTGGGTGATCTATTAGGCTTCTATCAAAACTAAATAGATCCAATTACTTACATTTTATAACAAATTATTTACCGGACTGGAATCCAATGCTATGATTGGAAAGTGAAAAGTTTTATCTCGCTTCAAGGAAATCATCAGAAGTGATGGTAGCCTCTTTGAAAAATTTCAAAAATGCGTTAAGTCAACCGTTGTCTAAACTACAAAACCAATAAATAAATGTCCATTTTAATCACTATTAATTCCATGGACGACAGTTGATTTATTTATATTAATTACACATGTCACCATTCTCCCTTGAAGAAAGTTACATAGTTGTAGTCCCACTTGCCATAATCCCAACTCAATTATTGATGTACAATTCAACTTAGCCATCAGTTGTATAGTGAAGAAGTCCATCGGGACTCCTTCCGGACTAAGTACTTAGTAGAAGAACATAAATATTTATGTTGTCATACATTGGGGATTAATAATTTCATCAACAACCACAACAGCAAACTTTCAGCCCCCTTGGCACACATAGCTCTTGCAAAATCTATTATACATTTTTCAATCTAGTGGATTTGTTCTGCTAGAGAATGCCACAGAATCACCCGAGTTCATTCTGCCAGGACTAATAAAGCTAGTGCGTGTGTGTATATGCTTCAACAAAAAGTTTGTAGAATACAATGTATTGAGGATGTTTTTTAATGACACACATTCGATTTTATGTTTTTTTCATTTATATTCACCAGGAAGCAATTCAATTTACAGTACCAAATCATACGCTTGTTGGTTCGAGTCTTTCAAGGATATCTGAAAACGTGAGTTGCACAATGCCTTGTATTTATTTAAAAAAAATTTAAGGATATCAACAACATTCTGTAAAAATGCCATCAGGGTCATAATAACACAAGGAGGTGTAGCAATTTCTGAAATTTGTTTAACGATCCACCTGTTTTTCGATACCATTTGTACCATTTGTCCTCATATCTGTCTGTACATGTGTCGGTCTGTTCGTCTGTCCATAAATCCGTCTTCCAGCCTCTCTATGTAGCTAGGGCCATCCAGTGACGGATACAGTCGGCCAGTGCACAATTGCTTTAAAACGATCAACTTGTCAGATTATGAAAAGCAGTCTCAATTATAAAGCTGATCCTTAACGTTGCCCATTCGCCTAAACAAATATCCAGGAAATTTTTTTTTAATATATCTCCTCTTTAAAATTTAATAAGTCATGTGTAAGCCACGAATAATATGCAGAAAAAAAAAGCTTAACCTCAGCAGCCACCATTAAATATACGACTAGCTACCTATTCCATTTTTATTACATCTACCGGTTAACAAAAAAGAAAATAATACATACACAGTCCCGGGGATATCCCATTTATTTTCATAGACCCAATTTTTTGCTTTACGAACAATATCAAATGTGTAATCAGAAAATAACCAACAGTGAAAAAAATGAAGCAAATTTGGCCTACAGGTTTTTTACCCTCGATTTGAGCCTTCATTTTAGATTAACGTACTTTTGATGTGAGTGTCGTCGCTTTTCTCCACACCTAGTATGCCTAAATGTCGAAGTTAAAGGCTCGACCCTTCAAGAAAACCCTATTCAAGAATTTTAGCACATCGCTAAAGGTTAATGGTATATTCATTCCATTAAAATTGCTTTAAAGAGTCTTTTCGTTCCGCTAATACCCGCCCAGATGGTGAACTTCCTTTGTATTTTATATCATGATGTTGTACCGAAAATAGAACCATACACCTAAAATATGTAAAAAGTTCCCATATGAGCCTGCGATGACGAACATTATAATGTATCCAAAATTATGATCTACGGTAATATGACAGCAGTAAAAGGACACGGTAATAAGTAAGGGAGGCCTATCAAAGGAAAATAAAAGATCCTTCCATCTGACGAAATACTGAGAGCAAAAAATTCTTAGAATTTTAGTACCTTAATTGTAAACCTTAATTTTGCTAAGATGGAGTAGAAACGTGGCATCTCAGTTGTATGAGCTTGCTCGCCGGCAACGGCGTACGAACTTTGACTACTGCATCAATAAGTTTATATTTTACAAAGACAATTAATTCAGAATTTCTAAGAGATTTCTAACAAAGCCTCAAAACTTTATAAAATAAAATAAATAAAATAAATAAAATAAATAAAATAAATAAAATAAATAAAATAAATAAAATAAATAAAATAAATAAAATAAATAAAATAAATAAAATAAATAAAATAAATAAAATAAATAAAATAAATAAAATAAATAAAATAAATAATATAAATAAAATAAATGAAATAAATAAAACAAATAAAATAAATAAAATGAATAAAATAAATAAAATAAATAATATAAGTAAAATATTTATAAATAAAATAAATAAAATAAGTAAAATAAGTAAAATAAATAAAATAAATAAAATAAATAAAATAAATAAAATAAATAAAATAAATAAAATAAATAAAATAAATAAAATAAATAAAATAAATAAAATAAATAAAATAAATAAAATAAATAATATAAATAAAATAAATAAAATAAATGAAATAAATAAAACAAATAAAATAAATAAAATGAATGAAATAAATAAAATAAATAATATAAATAAAATATTTATAAATAAAATAAATAAAATAAATAAAATAAATAAAATAAATAAAATAAATAAAATAAATAAAATAAATAAAATAAATAAAATAAATAAAATAAATAAAATAAATAAAATAAATAAAATAAATAAATTAAATAAAATAAATAAAATAAATAAAATAAATAAAATAAATAAAATAAATAAAATAAATAAAATAAATAAAATAAATAAAATAAATAAAATAAATAAAATAAATAAAATAAATAAAATAAGTAAAATAAATAAAATGAATATATAAATAAAATAAATAATATAAATTGAAAAAATAAAGTAAATAAAATATAATAAATAAAGTAGGTGAAGGAATTGAAATAAAAAAATTTAATAAAACAAATAAAAGAGCTTCAGGGGTTACATAGGTACGGGTAGCTCAAAAAAATTTTAAAAGGTCCTTATTCGAGTACCATCCTTTAAGTGTCTACCCTGAAAATTTCATAAAGAAATTCGCTGTAATAATGAAGTTACAGCGTTTTGTAACCAACCTGGTGAGCAACGACTAACGGATGGCGCGTAGGTGTTCGTGGCCTTCGTCATCTGTTTGACTATGAGCTTTTTTCAATTCCGGGTATTTATGACCTTCTGTATAGCAGGGACATGTTTTGAAAAGTTGGTGGGGTTTAGGTATACTTGTTCCACTGTTAAAATTCACAGAACCTTATTTCAATGTAAACTGTACCCTAAACTTTAAATGTGTTTTCACGAAAAAAATTAGTAAAAATATAGCGTAGTTTTAGCCGTCCCAGATGTATGTAACCCCTTAAGAGGAGACGAGAAAGACTGTATAATCTTTGGTGGGTTCAGAACCTATTGGCTGCTGACGATGTTGCTTCTTGTCGTATGTTAAGGTCTTTATACATCCTTCACATCGTTCACTGCATATTCATAGTTTACCAAAATTTTTGTAACGAGGAAAAGAAATTGTTGATAAACTAGATAAAAATATATCTAAAAAAATGACAATTCATCGAGCATCTGTCATTAAACATACCAGTAGAGTACAACAAATTCAAACGGGGAATATACACATATTTACATATGTTCGTCCTGCGTTTGTTGACAGATTAGCTAGAGGACAATGACTGTACTAAAGTTAGTTCAGATTATTTTTCACAAATTTTTTTAAATTCCTGCAATTGTGTTTGTCTGGCCAATTTCCCATCGTCCTTTCAATATGTGGAAGCTTATACACTGCCCAGTGTGTTATCCTGAAAATTATTGTAAACGAGAAACAAGTCGTTTGGGTTAAGTATATCGTTTTTATGAACGAACATTCTATTTCTCGGTTTCGAAGACGTTCTAATAGATTCCGTTTTAAGTGAGATGGATGAACATTTTAAGCGAAAACAAAGCCTATTTCGTATGACATGAATTGTGATTCTTATCCTCTTTTCATCGATTTATATTGTCATTTTGTTCTGAGAGTAACAATTTTTAAATTTTATCTGGAATTATCAAACTAAGAAATTTCATTTTCTAAAATTTCGTTTTTATGCATAATCCAAAAGGAAGAAACCACTTTTCAACTAAATGATGTTACAATAACTCGTTCCGAAGTTAAATCAAAATTAAAAACAAGTGGATGATGGAGTTAATAAAATTTTTATTAAAAAATGTTGTATGGCCCATGGCAAGTATGAAACAAAATATCACTTAAATGCTCGCCTCGACTCTTTTGTCCAAATTTTTGATGACATCACGGCATAATTGCTCCTCAATTAGACCAATATGGTTTGTTATGTCGCCCTTCAGCAGTTGAATGGTGGTGGGTTTGTTGGCGTAAACCTTGCTTTTGAAATAACCTCAAAGAAAGAAGTCCAACGGAGCCGAATCGCGCGATCTCGGTGGCCAATTGATCGTCGCATGCTTCACATCACGACATAAGTTATAGAAAGCACATTAAATTGCTCGCCACTATTGTTAAATAACATGCACAAACTCCAAAACATTTTGTTCGAAGCCTTGGTTTTGTTTTATTGCAGAGGCATTCATTTGCGATATTTATTATTTGGTCGTGGTCTATGTTGTGAGAAAAATGGAATAGAATCTTCGCAATTGTCAATGTCACGTAACGTATGCAACGAATGCAAATAATTTGCTAGCGAAGCGACACGCGCAAGGCGCTAAATACTATAATCGGTTATACTAACTAACATGAATCTAGTTAGCTGTCATGGCATTACATCGCCTTAAGCGTGCGCGTTTCAACAATCTGGTATAACATACCCTGAATCCCTCTCATCTAAGGTTGGATTAAAAGGACCGGTGACTTGGGAAATCGTCTTAACCAAAATTTTATGAAATTTTTAATACATTAGTATCTATCTGTTTCAGATAAGAAAATGGATTCGAAAAATGAATCCTTTGATTAGCTTATTAGAAGATATTAAAAAATTGTTTACACTTATTACACAATTAACAGAGAGGTAGTACAAATGATCGGTTAAAATTATACACAATAAGGCATAGTTAAAATCAAGTACTGCTTGGTAGCTCTAATGGTACCTATTAAAGGTAATTCTTAAGCACTATTTTTCCTATTTCATTTATAATAATTACTTTCTTTAATCTGTTTTCTGTTTGCAGCAATTTCAAATATAGCAAACATATTGGTGACCCCGACGAACGTTTTTAACTTTTAATGAAAAATTACATGAAATTCGATAGAATTTTTCATTACTGCCAGCCAGTTATCATACCCCTTACAATAACCATGTTTTATTATTTAAGCGTTAATCGATTTTAGAGAATAGATGTATAGAACTAAATTGGTTATAAAATGAACTAACAAGAGATATATAATAGAAATAGTAAAGAATGTGGAAAATGATTTTTCAGAAGTATTTTTCTGTGTAAAAGTGCAATAAACCGTTTAATAAACGTTTCATGAAATAATTTCTTATTTTAAGCTGCAATCCTTGTTTCCACAAATCCTCCATCTTTTTTTTTAACGTGACTTTAGTATTCATGAACCCCGCGTCAAATTAACAACTCCCATTCATAAATCGTGTTCTAACATCGCATATCAACATATTTAATATCTTGTTCATAATTTTTCTTTACACATCTCGTTGCATAGGGATGAATTATTGTACAAAATTATGGCAATAAATTTCATTTAACGGGGAGAACACTGTCAAGAATTCGATAAAATTTATTATCTAAAAATCTAGGATGAACATTTTATTTTTTCTTCCTAATACTCGTAATCCGGAATACGCGCACAATCTATTCTCGAGTTTTCCGAATCTCGATCAAAGCAAATATCGAGCATAAAAAATATTAAATTTATGTAAAGTGCCGGGTTTTTAGTTCGGAGCGATAGAAGGAGGTGTGGAGTTACTACCCTTGAAAGGTTACTGTATGTACGGGAAATCATCCCGAATTTATAACCGAAAAAAAAATTATTTCCAAGCCGATGACAATATTAAGCGTAAAGTTCGCAATGTAAAGCTGTGGTCGTAAAATATCTTTTAAGGAGTTTGCTTTTATTGGGATTCCCTCCTACCCTCGTTGGCACACATTACGAGGATATGCTTCAGTCGGAACCATTCAGCCAAATATGTAGTAGGTGATGTTAACTTTCAAGGCCTACATAATATAATCCCGAGTGAAGAACGTACTATATCAACTTGATTACACGGGAACGTGAGCCATAAAAGCCACTGTATGTTACGCCCGGCCGTACTGTCTACCGTGTGGAAATTGCTCAAATAATGTAACCTGTGTGTCGACACATATAAAGAGGAGGATCCAACTAGGTGCTTTACGAAGGTACGATGTGTGGCTTTAAGCTGATTAAAATTTATAACCACTCGAAAATCGGCGACCAGCTACAGTCGACTACCCAGCCACTCGATTATATTTCCCAAAATTGTGCTAGTTCCATCCCTGCAATAATGATTAAGTTTTGCATAGTGAGTCTAAGTGGGTACTTTGGATCGGGATTTGATTTGGTCGGGAAAATTTCCCAACCTGAATCTTACTGCACATAGGTAGTCTCTAATTCCGAAATCGATTGAACGATATTTTCACTTTACTCCAGGGAAGTTTGTTTCATTATTTTGATGAATTTTCGCTGAAAACACGTTCGGCTCATTTGCCGATTCCGTCAAAACCCATAAACAGAAATTGAGCTTCAGGTAAGAAGTAAATACACAGGTATATATATTTTCGTAATCGATCAATCTTTGAATACCGAACGCGGAACGAAAACAGCCCCATAACTTCTTTTGTGTTTCGAACTCAACACACCCACTTACTTAAAAAAGGTAAATCATGCGTAAGTACTTGACCAAGAAAGTACCAAAAAAAAAAAATATCGAAACCAGATGTTTCATTAAAACGAAATGTGTACAAGTACACGTCAGCGAAAAATGGAGAAGCTCCTGATGGCCAGATGATCGAACAGGATAAGGAATTCAAGCTAAATGATGTAAGACAAGAACGTGACTTACGCAAGATTTTTGATTAAATCAAACAGGATATTCAGAATCTAAACATATTTGGGCGCAAGTTCCCAATAAAGTTTACTTTTTCATTATTAAGGCAGGAAATATAGTCACGCGAAAGTATCATTACTTTAAGCGATAAATAAATCGTAAGGCATTGAGAAAGACACGTTTATCTTATTTATTTACCACGCAACAGGTTCACATATCTAGAACATATGGGCATTAAGGAAATGGCATCAGATAGCAAGGTACCAAAAATGTAATTAAATAATACCTTGATTCCGAATTCGACACAAAAAGCTATAAAATTAATTTTCCTGATGAGGTACGAAGAGCGCCCAGCGTGGGGCTCGATTCCAGTTCGATTTATTCTAAATTGATGATGGCACAGAAAGTATACATCATTTCACTGCCAATGAAAAGAGTGTAGCAGATAATGTTTAGATAAAAAATCTGCCAACAGTCTGGGCGCAACTTTATTATTTATTGGGTCGAAGTTCGGGAGCGGTCAAAGTCGGAGTATATCATTAGTTGTTTCGAGATTATGACGTTTCTTGGAAAGTTAATATTGTTTTTAAAATAAAAATATTTAAAATAGAGATTTTTAGCCGATTAAACATTGGAAAAGCCCGTGTGACTATTCGAATTTCGGTATAGTATGTACACTAAAAGCCTATAGAAGTAAAAACGAATTGGTTGCCTTATCACACTTAAGAGATATGACGAATTGTTAAAACGTATGCAAACCCATTACTTCCACTTGGGGTTTAAATTTCGAAAAAATTGTGAAACAGGTTTTTAGACGATTTCATAAGAAGCAACTTGATATCTCATGAGACACGAGGGATTTTGAAAAATTTGTGAAAAAGTAAGCAAACCCTTCACACCCCCTTGGTTTTTGAAATTCGAAAAATCGGGAATTAGGTTTATAGGTCATTACATGAAATGCTGTAATAACCAATTTTATATCTCATCAGAACTAAGGGATGGCAAAAATTGTGAAAACCCTTGGGGGTTGAATATCGGAAAATTGAGAAATGGATTTGTAGACGATTATATAAAAAGTCGCTGGAAGTGAAAAGCGATCTAATATCTCATCAAACCTAAGAAATATATGCCGAAGCTTTGAAAAGCATACAACCTCTTACACCCCTTAGGATTGAATATCTGAAAATACTGAAATTAACCTTTTGGCGCTTGTATAGGAAACCTTAGGAAGCAAAATTGAATTCGATATCATCAGATCTAAGCAATATGTAGGAATCTGTGAAAAAATATGCAATCTCCTTACACCCACTTGGGGATGGAATATCCAAAAATCCTGAGAGGAGTTAATAGATAAAAATGACGACAGAACGAGAAAGTTAAAACCAATTCAATTTATTATCACTTCTAAAAGAAATGGCGGAATTCGTGAAATTATGTTCAACCCTTTTATACCCTCTTAGGGGCTGAAAAAAGAAAAAAGTTAAAAACAGTTTTTAATCGATTATTACGTAAGCCCGTGAAAGTGAGAAGTAAGTCGATATCTAATTAGACCTGAGGAATATGGCAGAATTCGTGAAAAAGTATACAGCCCCTTTACACCCCCTTAGGAGTCGAATTTTGAAAAATCCTGAAAACGCTTTTTAGGTATTTATATGAAGAAGCCGTAGAACAAAAATGAATTTAATATTTGAGAAGACCTAATAGATATGACGAAAATCGTGAAAAAATACAGGCATTCCATTTTCACTGATCATTTTTTTCGCCCCCCTTCCAAACTCCAATGGATATTTGAAAAAAAATTGTTATCAAAATTATTTTTCTAGTTAATTTACATATATATACCGAGTTTCAACTTTGCAGCATAAGCCATTCTATAGATACGAAAAACACCCCTCACCCCCGTACCATACTACCACTATTAAAAATTATATTTTTCCAACATGCTACTACTATAGTTCTATCCAAATACCAAGTTTCAGCTTTATATCATTATAGGTTTTTGAGATATAAAAATTGAAACTTTTTAATTTTCACCCTCCCCCACCCTCACCCTCTACACCCTCATCCCTGAAATTTTGTTTTCTGCTAGGGGTAGGCGTACTTCAGCTAAAAATTTTAGCCGTCTATCTCACACTGTTCTTGAGATATGAGACGTGATTTCTTAGAAAAATTCGCATCCCCCCCACTTTCATAATCCACCACCCCCTTAAAAAATGTTACTTTCAACAAACTTCATTTGTCAACCTTTATACGAGTACATAAACCGAATTTTATTTTTCTAGTGCAATTGGTACGTAAGATATCATAATCTAAAATTTTTCAACCCCCACCTCCGTACGCCACTGCCCCTACTCAAAAATTTGGTTGCGATCTATTCTCCTAGTATACCTACAGATATTCATTAAGTTTCAATGTTGTAACTTTAACCGTTTAGGAGATATGGATTTTAGAAAGTCTCGATCTCGGCTTTTTTCGTTTCGGACGTATTATTTTCCCCCCACTCCCACACACCTTCACCCATATTGACAATTTTTATGCAAATGGGTCCACTACCGAAGTTCTATATACTCGTAAGTTCCAAATTTCAGCCTCCTAGCATAACCGGTTGCTGAGATCTAAAAACCAAAATTTTCCGTCTAAAACGCTCCCCCCTCCTCCCCACCTACACCCCACCCCTCAGAGTTCGGTCACTTCAAGGGGCCTACCCAGTCTATTCATAAAAAAAAATTCAATTTAATAGCTCAAACCGTGTGGGAGCTACGAGCCTTCAAATGATTTTGCTTTTTTCGAGTCTACGAGTCATGAAACGCGAAAAAAAAATTTTTCAGGGCATCAAATTTTTTTTTTTTAAAAATCGGTCACAATACTGTATTATTAGAAAATAATAAAGTAATATTATTAGAAAATAATAAAGTAAAATGGGATCCCTTGACAACTTCTCTAAAAAAAGGCTAAAAACTCGAAATTCCTTAAATTAAGCGAAGAAAACGCGAACAACAAAGTCAAGAATAAAATCTGCCAACAGTTTTTGCGCAACTTTATTATTTTCAATCCCCTTTAACCCACTTGGGGGTTCAATATAGAAAAATCCCGAAAGAAGTTTTTAGATAGATATAGAAAAACCCGAGGAAGTAAAGCCAATTCGACGTTTTATCACGCCTAACAGATTTGACGAAATTCGTGAAAAATTTCCCAACCCTTTTATGTTCTCTTAGAGGTTGAAAAAAAAAAATCTTGAAAATTTGTTAGACGATTATAAAACAAGACCGTGGAAGTGAAAAGTTATTCGAAATCTAATCAGACTTAATTCGTGAAAATATATACCACTTTACACCATCTTAGGGGTTGAATTTAAAAAAATCCTGAAAATACTTTCTAGATATTTTTGTGATGAATCCGTGAAATTAGTTTTTCGGCGATTATATGAAATGCCCGTAGAAGTAATAACGAGTTTTTTTTATCCCATCAAACCTAAGAGATGTGACGAAATTTGTAAAAACGTATGCAACCCCTCTTATACCCACTTGAAGGATGAACATGAATACAATTTTTAGATGATTAAAAAGAAAGTCCGAGAAAGTAAAAACCAATTCGATATATTATCAGTTCTAAGAGATTTAACGTAATTTGTAAAAACGTGTAAAACCCTTTTATACCCTCTATGGGGTTGAAAAGGAAAATATCCTGAAAACGATATCTAGGCGAATATATAGAAAAACCCAGTAGAAGTAAAAAGTTATTCTATATCTAATCAAACCTGACTGAATTCGTGACAATATATACAACCCATTTAGATACATCTTCTTAGGGGTCGAATTTAGTTCAATATTTCAGAAGACAATGCAGATATGACCAAATTTGTGAAAATATGTGCACCCCATTTTCACTGATCATTTTGTTGTCACTCTGCAGTTAAGCATTGGCTTACCCTAAAGCGTGGCTGTATCTGCCTATACCGTCAATTCACATCACTTTAGGCGCAGGGATATGAAGCAACATTTATTTTATTTTTAATAGAGTTGGGGAGCTCGGGGTTACTATGTTGGTTTGATGCAGTTCGTTGTAAAATACTATTTCGTTAAGAATGGAGATGGAGCTTCATCAGTTCTAAAAGCGATTCACCTAAATATGCAATTTTTAAAAACTATTATTTCCTAATCTGGCTCTTTTTCGATAAAGCATTTCACCTGAAAGTGACTTTTCCACTAAAATGCAGTATGTGATCAATCTACGTGAATTAGATTTAACTGGTGGGCATTTTTATATTGTTCATCCAGAACTCCCTTCGTTCATCGTAATAAAACAAAACAAAAAAAAAACCCAGAAATTGTTTTATTTCATAAACATTTCAGTCACACACCGAAATAAAAATTCGCTGGAAAAATTTAATGGTTGAATGCGCATTGTTCGCAACGGCTATTAAATTTAATGATGCCGATGGTATGTTATTGAAATTTTATTCTCACAACACGAATTACGAGGATAATATAATGGCATTTATAACGAAAAAAAATCTAATTTATTAATATTTTTAGCTGTTTCGGTAGCAATAAAAAATCGCATTATATCCGCTTACAACATTACAGCGATTTATAAAATTACAAAATGTATCCTTACAGCAGACAGAAGTTAATGATTAGTACGGAGGAGATGAAATAAACTCTCAAATACAACTAATCTTACAACGAACCCTTCGAACCCTCGTCATTGATCAAATCCTTGAAATAGCCCCGTATAATGGTAGAGTAATAGAAATGTTTGTTAGTCTATGAAATAAATCCTATTAGCGAGTATCGTACCTAAAAGTAATCCCATTTCCAGGACGAACCTTAAGATTCGCTTACCTTTGTCTATGGTATTAAATTCCAACCGCCAAACCTTTGCCTTGTGCTACTTGATTACATTCGATTCGTTATTTTGTCAGTTCAAAAATTAAAATGGTTGGATGACTTGATCTAGTGTAGGTAGCTACTAACATACGTTCCTATGCCAACATATAGCGACGTAATATGTTATCATTCCCGAAACGATACCAAAAGCGGGATTACAGAAATGTTTTTAACCATTTACCGGGGTTCGTTAAAAACGTAATTGCTGTAATTTAATATTTTGTGTGTTGCCATTATAGTCCTAAGATCTGCCAAAGGACTGGGCGCCACTATTTTCGAGTAGAAGTCGGGGAAGCGGTTTAAGTCGGAGTGCGACAGAAAAGCGTACGCGACTACCTACGTTTTTTTTAATTTGTTTTTCAATTCCAGGAAAAACATATGGGATAAAGACCCATTAGGGGTTGAATATCCAAAAATTCTGAATCCAATTTATAAGTGATTATATATGTAGAAAGCCAGTTAAAGTAGAAAACAATTCGATATCTCAATTGGACCTAAGATGAACGTAGGAATTCGTTAAAATGTGCACAAAGAACCTTTTAGGGGTTGAAAATTAAAAAATTACGAAATTAATTTTTAGACTATAAAGCCTACAGAAGTAAAAGCCTATTCCATATCTCGTTAGATATAAAATTATTCGCGAAAACATTCAGAACCACCTTACACTCCCCTTGCGGTTAAATATCCAAAAATGCTTAAGTCGGTTTTTTGCGATTATATTATAAACGTTTGGAAGTAAACGCGAATTCGATATTTCATTAGACCTAAGAATTATGTACACAATCCCTTTACATTCCCTTAGGGGTTGAATATCGAAAAATCTGGAAAATGATTTGTAGGCGCTTATATGAAAAGAGACGTATAGTAAAATTAACTCGATAATTTTATACTTTTGGGTCACGAACATTTTTTTCTTTAATTTTATTCAACTATATATACTAACATATTTAAACCTACTTACATTCACAACCATCAAGCTTTATAAAATTACTATAAATTTATTCTTTTTATTGTTTAGTAGTGTAATTTTATTTAACAAAATACATGAAATTATTTTAACAACATAAAAGTTATAAAATCCGTAATCGATAAACCAAAAACTATGAATTGGTAACGAGGCAAAAAGTTAAATATGTGAGCACACAAAAATATCGTGTGTTCTGGTGGAAAATTACAGAACTTTTCAAAATAGATAGAAACTGCAGTGGCGTGGCGTCCATGGAAGCAAGGGAAGTATTGCTTGCCTTAAATTTTACTGATAAATATCTAAAATGAGTTTCTAAATAGCGCGAAAAATCGCGAAAAAAGTCATGTTTCAAACATTTTCTTTGGCACAGTCTAAATAAAAGTTAGCAAGAAACTACTCGCGAATATCTCACACAGCCGAATTGGCAACACCACGAAAAAGGCAAGCGAAAGAAACCAAGAAGGAGACACATGGAAGCAATTTGAAATTTGCATCTATGAGAGTTCATTTCATTCCGTAGTAACCCCACTGTGACGTCATGAAAAAAAAATTTCATGCACGGGACTGTGGGTGCAATAAGAAATTTGCTTCCACGGGTAGTAGAACTCATTCTTGGCCGCAGCGGGGAATCTTTCAGCAAGCAGAGATCTGATAAGACATAAGTGCTAGCAGAGTAGGATAGGAATTGAATTCTGAACAAAGCTCGGAATTGAATGGTGGTAAATAGTTGAATTATATGATATTTAATTTGGTTTTTAGATCTCAGGAGCCACTTACGCTAAGAGGCTGAAACTTGAAACTTATGTAGTAGAACTATGATAGTGGTCCTATTCGTAAAAAAATTGGCGATTAGGACTAAGGAGTGTGGGAGTGGAGGGGAAAGCAATGTGTTCGGAGTGCTTGAAAGCTGGGGTTGAAACATTCTAAAATACATATAATACATATCTCCTGAACGGTTGATGGCAGAAGATTGAAACTCTGTAGTTGTCTTAAGGGATAATAGGAGATTAATAGAAAGCTAAAATTTTTGAATCGGGTGCAGGTGTGTAGGGGTGGGGGTAAAAATCTTAGGATTAGAATATCTTCCGAACCAATAATACCAAGAAGATAAAATTTGGTTTGTGTTTATAGGATTACAAGTGGAGCCCATTGAATGTAAAACTTTTGAGGTGGGTGGTGGAGCACGAAAGTGGAGCGATAGCCATTTTTAAAAAAAATTAATTTTATATTTCACGAACCGTACCAGATATGGATTACAGGAGTTAGGCCCAGGGAAAAAATGTTGCAGGTACTGGTGAAGGGGCTGATGGTGTGAGGGGGTGGACAGAAAAGAACTTTGATATTTATTTCTTAAAAACCACAAACCATAAGCTAAAAAGTGATATAGAGCCAATATAAAGGTATTCTAGAAAAAATATGGTGGTTTTTCATATCTCAGAAACGGTTTATGCAAGAAAGTTGGAACTTAGTACGTATAATATATGTACCTATGCTACTGAAATAATTAAAAAAAAATTCAGATTTTTATTGGCATAGAGGTTGAGTAAAACCATAGTAAAACAAATGTTCGTGAAAAGTAATTTTTCAACATTTTCACGATTTCGTTATATATTTCGGGCATGCCGAAATTTTACTTCTGCGGGCTCTTTATATAAGCGCCTAGAAATGTTTTTTTCCCAATTTTTCGATATAGAACCCCTTAGGGGTGTAAAGTGGTTTTGTACATTTTCACGAATTTCACCCAATGGTCTAATGAGATATTCAATTGAAATTTATTTCTAAAGGCTTTAAATTTAATCGAAGAAAAATCTGATGCAAGAATTTTTCGATATTTAGCCCCTGGGCTAAAATCTTTTAGGATTAATGAGATCGAATTCAGGTTTACTTCTATTGACTCTTCTATTAAAAAAAATACGTAAATAAATAAAAAACAAATTTGCTAACAGTCTGGGCGCAACTTTAAAAAATTTTTTTTGGTAGAAGCCCGGCACGCGTAGATGACTGCTACTGACAACCTAAAAATAACGTTCGAAATAGCCTTCTGGCCCCCGTTCGTGATTGCTGGGTGTTTTTATATTAGTAATGTTAAAAGTAGCTAATGGAGGAGGTTCAATTAATACGCAGTATGTCTTCTTGAGTTTTACGTGAACACCTGCCACGGGGGCTTGAAATTAATACGCAGTAAATTTGTAGAAAGAATATAATATTACAATAATAAATTGTTGATATTAACCCATTGCTTCACCTTGTTGAATTATCACGCCACGCCGCTGAGAAACTGGCAGTTGAACTTTATTTTCATACAAACTTAAAATTGCGTGCGAATAAAAGTGTTTTTCTCCAATATATCGCATAAAGTGAAATTAAATTAATCTTATAATAAGATTAATTTAATATTCTTATAAATAAGAAGGACAGACATATCATAAAATTTATTTATTTTTTAAGACAGCAATTACAAGATAAAAGAAAAATGTAACGAAAAATTGCTGTATAGTCTTCCTAAATTTTTGCCATATTTATTTTTCTTGGAATATTAAAGATTTTCGAAATTATTTTGAAGTTTATAGCGCCCATTCATCATAGAGAAAAGTCATTCATTTTCTGCCTTAATTTTGGGGGTTTCAGCATAACATTTTCGGAATGTAGAACCGGAAATAAATACATTATCAACCGCACCGATTGTCATCAATATTTTTATTATTGGTTTCATAAATAAATTTAGAAAGAACCGATAACTTACCGAGCTCCAAATCATACAATTACACACGAACCGCCATACAACAGCTAGCTGTCAAAAATTTTTAATCTGAGAGGGTTGTTTTTATTTCCACAGGTGGAGATTTTTAACTTTATCATTTCTCAATTGACATCAATCTTGAAGTAGTTAATCCAGTGTACCTATCTACCTATCCATCCATCCCATCAAAATATGTCAAGATATTTTTTTTAATTCCTTTAATTCCTTAATTAATTGAAATTATTAAAGTAATAAGTTCAAAGCCAATGAAATCTTAAAACTTCGGGGTCACTAAAATTACATTTAATTTAGTACCTAGTTTTGAGGAAATAGAATGCCTTAACGAAGCTTCCAGAATGCGCAGGATCCTCGCCAAGGACCCCAGTGTATCTGTGTACTTGAGGAGTATTGACGGAAGCAGGGTGGAATCTAGTCAAGAATGCCTGGATCTAATGATGGAGGCGCACTTCCCGGGGTGCAAATCCGAACTTGGAAACGCTTCCCAGGTTGTAGATCTCCCTGTGGTGGACGCAGGCATTGTAAATCGGACAATCAATTTTGAAAGGGTAAAGTGTGCAGTTATGTCCTTCTCTCTCTTTAAGTCTCCGGGAGTGGACGGTTTGATGCCCATTATGCTGCAGAAGACCATGCGACTTATTGGTCCTTCCTTGGTGAGGATCTTTAGAAGTTGTCTAACTTTCGGCTATGTCCCGAAGATGTGGCGTGAAGTCAGGGTGATTTTTATTCTTAAGACTGGCAAGCCAAGCCACACCCTTGCCAAGGACTTTAGACCCATTAGTCTCTCATCGTTTTTGCTGAAAACAATGGAGAGACTGATGAACTATTATTTCAGATGTGTTATGGACACGAGGGGATTCTCTGCTTCTCAGCACGCCAATATGCAAGGAAAATTCGTCTAAACGGACTTACATGAGGTCGTCTCCACGGTAGAAGAATCTTTGAATGTCAAAGAATATACTCTAGCAGCGATTCTGGATAGGGTGCCTTCAATAATGTGGAGACGAATGCGTTCGAGAAGGCATTGAATAGGATGGGTGTTGACTCATTCATTATGGATTGTGTCGATGCTAGGGGGAAGAATTGTCAACTCCTATTTGGGGGATGGATGTAGCAGAATGAAAGCAACCCGAAGAACCCACAGGGTGTGCTGCTATCTCCACTGCTATGGGTCATAGTGGTTGATGAAATTTTACAGGCTCTATCTTTGACCGGTGTCAAGGTGGTTGCTTACGCAGATGATATCGTCCTGATAGTGAGAGGTAAGTTCCGATTGAGCGATTTACTAGAAGTTGGGCTCAAATCCTTGAGCAGGTGGGCTGGTAACTGCGGTCTCAACATCAATCCGGAGAAAACCGACCTTATCCTCTTCACAAGGAAAAAAGACCGAGAATTCAGGCTCCGACGCTTGAATGGCGTTACCATCCCGCTTTCCCTTAATACGAAGTACTTAGGAACCTTTATTCATCCTAAGTTGAACTGGAAACTCACGATTGACGACAGGATTAAGAAGGCATCGCTTGTCAGAAAATGGTGGGGAAAACCTGGGTCCTCAACCCAAAGATAGTTCACTGGCTGTACATCACGGTAGTTAGACCTGTTCTTACGTACGGTTCACTGGTGTGGTGGCATGCGCTTGATGTCGGGACTAACAGGATCGCAATGAGCAGAATTCAAAGAATGGAACTCATTGGGATTACTGGGGCTTCACGTACCACGGCCTCCCAGGCTCTGGAGGTAATACTCCATATAATCCCATTGGAATTAGCGGCAAAGAGTGCTTTGCGTCTGCGTGAGGCAGGCTATTGAATGGGAGGCAGTGTGAACACACTAGGATCTTGTCAATTTCCCTGTGTTTTGGCATTCCGGCGTGCACCGACTACAGGACACCGTCTTGCAGTTTTCGACATTAATATGCTGTGAGTATTCCCACCAGACTGGAGTGGGGATCTAGGCTCACCGCTCTATACACGTTTGCTATCTACACTGCTGGCTGGATGGAAAGCGGAACGGGCGCAAGAGTGTACACTTGCGACCTTGATATGACGTTTAGGCTACCAGATAGCTCGAGAGTGTTTCAGGCTGAGATATTTGCATTGACAAAAGCAGCTGAAAGAATAGTGCGGAAACAGTGCGTGAATGGTACAATAACTATTTATGTTGACAGCCAAGCTGCCATCAAGACTGTTGATGCGCACATCACTAAATCCAGACTTGTGGGCGAATGTTTTAATATTATTGCAGATGGTAGGTTTGAATAACAACCTGAAAATCAGTTGGATTCCTGGTCACACTGACTTCCCTGGAAACGAGGTCGCCAGAATGGGGTCGGAGATGAGCACAGAGTTGGCCGATGAATCGGTTCTGTGTCCCATTGAATGTGTAAAGCGCTCAGACAGACGGGGGGCATGGCTGAATCTCTCGGGTTGCCAGCAAGCAAGAATCTGCTGGCCGAAACTTGATAGGAGGAACTCTCGCTTCATTTTGGCTTTGAGCAGGAACATATGTAGACAACTTATAGGAATCTTAACGGGACACTGTCCTTTTGGGAGACATGGGGAAAGACTGGGAATACCCATTGCTGATCTGTGTCGCTGTGGTGACGAGTATGTTGAACCAACACTGGAGCATCTAGTGTGTGAATGCGAAAGTCTGGCACGTGCCAGATATCGGTACTTGGGGAAATTCTCCTTGACCGATCTATCAGAACTTGCGATGATACCTTTATGGAGAACTACTCTCTGAAATCAATAGTCTAGAGCCCGGTTTATACAAGGGGAACACAATGGATCCACAGTGATCTCTCGTGATGGGCTGTGGGGCAATGCTTCAGTCTACCCGTCTTAACCTAATCCTAACCTAGTACCTAGTTATGGTGAAAAGCGCTTCCAGTTTCGGACGAAATTTATCTAGAAAATATTCGCTATGACACTGTAAAATAAACAACTTTGCATATTATTTAAATAGTGTCAGACTTTTAGAATCGTGCATAGAAACTACAACCGAAAATTTCCTATTCTCGTTTCATTTTATCACGTTACTGATTCCTACGATATGGTGACTATTTTGCTATTCATACGTTTCTTTTTTTCGTTTTTCAGTAAAATTCGAAATTGGATTTGTTATCACGTAATTCGATCAAAAACTCATTGAATTCTAAAACTGCATGCATAGTGTAATCGTTCTCTGATCACTTGTGTTCTGAATTCAAGAGTGGATTCTTATCAAAGCAAATTTTCACGTTTAAGTTGAAATAGAAGACACATGGAAAATTGCTTGAGAGGAAGAAAAATTAGATTGAAATCACTACAGAAATGGATACCAACGTACTCTCATACCCATTGGTGGGTACGTGGTGGGTACGTTCGTACCCACCACGTACCCCCCACGTCCCCTACAATGAACTTCCGCTCTCCTGATCTCAAATTATTTTTTTTGAATCTGTTTTAGGATTTGAATTTAATTTTAACTTTAATTTAAGTGGTGACATGTAAAAATCTCGGCCTATGTGCTCATACTCATTGGTGGGTACGCGGTGGGTACGTTTCGTACCCACCACGTACCCCCCACGTCCCCTACAATGAACTTCCGCTCTCCTGGGCTCAAATTATTTTTTTTGAATCTGTTTTAGGATTTGAATTTAATTTTAACTTTAATTTAAGTGGTGACATGTAAAAATCTCGGCCTATGTGCTCATACCCATTGGTGGGTACGTGGTGGGTACGTTTCGTACCCACCACGTACCCCCCACGTCCCCTACAATGAACTTCCGCTCTCCTGGGCTCAAATTATTTTTTGTTTAATCTGTTTTAGGATTTGAATTTAATTTTAACTTTAATTTAAGTGGTGACATGTAAAAATCTCGGCCTATGTGCTCATACCCATTGGTGGGTACGCGGTGGGTACGTTTCGTACCCACCACGTACCCCCCACGTCCCCTACAATGAACTTCCGCTCTCCTGGGCTCAAATTATTTTTTTTGAATCTGTTTTAGGATTTGAATTTAATTTTAACTTTAATTTAAGTGGTGACATGTAAAAATCTCGGCCTATGTGCTCATACCCATTGGTGGGTACGTGGTGGGTACGTTTCGTACCCACCACGTACCCCCCACGTCCCCTACAATGAACTTCCGCTCTCCTGGGCTCAAATTATTTTTTTTGAATCTGTTTTAGGATTTGAATTTAATTTTAACTTTAATTTAAGTGGTGACATGTAAAAATCTCGGCCTATGTGCTCATACTCATTGGTGGGTACGTGGTGGGTACGTTTCGTACCCACCACGTACCCCCCACGTCCCCTACAATGAACTTTCGCTCTCCTGGGCTCAAATTATTTTTTTTGAATCTGTTTTAGGATTTGAATTTAATTTTAACTTTAATTTAAGTGGTGACATGTAAAAATCTCGGCCTATGTGCTCATACCCATTGGTGGGTACGTGGTGGGTACGTTTCGTACCCACCACGTACCCCCCACGTCCCCTACAATGAACTTCCGCTCTCCTGGGCTCAAATTATTTTTTTTTAATCTGTTTTAGGATTTGAATTTAATTTTAACTTTAATTTAAGTGGTGACATGTAAAAATCTCGGCCTATGTGCTCATACCCATTGGTGGGTACGTGGTGGGTACGTTTAGTACCCACCACGTACCCCCCACGTCCCCTACAATGAACTTCCGCTCTCCTGGGCTCAAGAAAATTTCAGTTTCCACTCTATGCAAAACAGGGAATTTATGAGAGTACTCACGATAGGAACTTAACCACCTTGTAGCCTAACACAAAGTACTTGTATGCCACATACTTCTACCACCTCGTCCATACATTTGACCGTAATTTCACACACAAATTCCGGATAATAAATTTTCACGCGTAATTTTCATCCCTTCAAGCTCCAATTCCTTAAATTGATTTCAACCCGATGATATCCTGCATCAATCGATAGACATTCGCTGTAATTTGCGTTTTATGTACGCCGCTTTTCCATTTAGCACCGCCACGAACAAGGTCCTTGACTGAATCCGATAAGTAAAATCGATGCAAATTAATCATCTGGTGTAGTACGATGCAGGTATCATTAATCACTCGTGATACTTCCATTAAAAAATGAAGCAGCCAGACCTCGAACGGAAGCTTTCGGTGAAAAAGTGAACCCCAACTTTTTCGAAACTCATCACGCTCGGAACACAAACGCCCCAATAGTCCGGGTGTTACACAAAACCTTTTTTTGGCGAAACGAGAATAAAATTCCAATAAGTCGACGGAGTTATATCGTCATGTTTCGTCCTTATTGCTGTTTAATACATTTTCGAAATTCAATTCGCTAACAAGTTGAGATTAAGACAAATCCTTCAAGTTATTGAGTCCAGGATGTATTAAAGGTACACGTTAAATCGCTGCTTCGTATTGTTCAAATTGTTGCATGTTTGCGGATTTTAAACCGATAACTTGGGAATTGTTCAAAACTTCATCACATAAAATGGACAAAATCAATAGTTTCGTGTAAGCTACCACTCTAAAAAGGTGAACAGTTTTCCAATCTAATAGAACGATTTCTGAATTCTAAAGATACATTTTAATTATCCGTTGGAAAAACTTCTGCCTAACGAACTCACATATGGTTTCGTTTCTATTCATGCATAGAATGAATCCATCACTTCTCGATAATGTCACTCGTTTCCAGAATGGAGATAAAAAATAAATATAAATAAAAGGTGTGGGCAATCAATACACCAGGTGGAATTTTAATTCATCAAAAATAGGCCGTAGAGAAAAAACAAATAGGAAATAACGTGGAAAACATACTTTCCAAATCGAAAATCTTAAGTCGTGACCTTGCTGATGAGATGTTTGACTAGGCTATAGATAGCACACAATCCAACGAGATTGTAGCCTAAACTTAGAAATAAAAACATACTGCAGTCACGATCGGCTGCAAGCCAATCGTATAATACTCTAGATGAATACTGAACTCCGATTTATATTGTAGTTGGGGATAAAGTAGAATTACGTGTGTGCATGTTGTATATCCTTTATTAAGGACTGCCATTAGATTGCTACTCAAACCTAAAAGACAATATTCAGTGTTTAATTTCATATCTTAAACTGGGTAAGTCATCGAAAAAATGTCCTTTTTGAAGGACTTTCACATGGGAGGTGCAGGAAGGACTCACTCGATTTCTTACATATTTATCCTTTTCCTTGGAATTAGTTAAAAATGAACGTGTACAAAATTTCAAAATCGTAGCTTAAAGCGTTCAAAAGTTATCGAAAATATTGTTGAACACGTGCCTTAGGGACATTTTGTATGGCAGCTACCAGAAGGAGTAAAAGGATTTCGCTGATTAGTAAACTCGAACTTTGTTTTTACTCAAAACTAATTTGTACAAAATTTCCAATTCATAGCTAAAAGATTACTTGAGTTATAGTAAGTTCCGTAAATTAAGTGAAGGCATTTTTACAGGATATTTCTATGGCAGCTACACGAAGGACTAATAGGATTTTCTTCATAATAATATATTTAGCTCCAACTATTGGAAAAATAACACATACAAAATTTCAAAGTCGTAGCTTAAACGTTTCTGAAGTTATCGGCCAATATTCTTGTACACGTATTTTAAGGACATTTTGTATGGCAGCTACCAGAATGAGTAAAAGGATTTCGCTGACAAGTAAACTCAAGCTTCGTTTTTACTAAAAACTGATTTGTACAAAATTCCGAATTCGTAGCTAAAAGATTACTTGAGTTATAGTGAGTTTCGTAAATTAAGTGAAGACATTTTGACAGGATATTTGTATGGCAGCTACACGAAGGACTAACAGGATTTTCTTGATATTCATACATTTAACTCCAACTATTAAAGAAGTAACACATACAAAATTTCAAAGTCGTAGCTTTAGGCGTTCCGAAGTTATTGGTAAATATTCTTGAACACGTGTTTTAAGGACATTTTGTATGGCAGCTACCCGAAGGAGTAAGACGATTTTGCCCGTTAACGAACTTAGCCTTACAAATTCAACCAAACATCCAGATTCAAAATTTCAAGATCCTTGGTGAAGGCGTTCTTGAGTTATCGTGTTCACGGACGGACGGACGGACGGACGGACGGACGGACGGACGAACGGACGGACGGACGGACGTCAAGCGGATTTGAGGTTTTTGGGCACAAATAAACAAAAAAACATACTGCAGTCACGATCGGCTGCAAGCCAATCGTATAATACTCTAGATGAATACTGAACTCCGATTTATATTGTAGTTGGGGATAAAGTAGAATTACGTGTGTGCATGTTGTATGTCCTTTATTAAGGACTCCCATTAGATTGCTACTCAAAACTAAAAGACAATATTCAGTGTTTAATTTCATATCTTGAACTGGGTAAGTCACCAAAAAAAAATGTCCTTTTTGAAGGACTTTCACATGAGAGGTGCAGGAAGGACTCACTCGATTTCTTACATATTTGTCCTTTTCCTTGGAACCATTTAAAAATGAACTTGTACAAAATTTGAAATTCGTAGCTTGAAGCGTTCAAAAGTTATCGAAAAATATTGTTGAACACGTGTCTTAAAGACATTTTGTATGGCAGCTACCAGAAAGAGTAAAAGGATTTCGTTGATTAGTAAACTCGAACTTGGTTTTTACTCAAAACTAATTTGTACAAAATTTCCAATTTATAGCTAAAAGATTACTTGAGTTATACTGAGTTTCGTAAATTAAGTGAATACATTTTGACAGGATATTTGTATGGCAGCTACACGAAGGACTAATAGGATTTTCTTCATAATCATACATTAAGCTTCAACTATTGGAAAAATACTATGTACAAAATTTCAAAGACGTAGCTTAAACCCTTCTGAAGTTATCAACCAATATCCTTGAACACGTATTTTAAGGACATTTTGTATGGCAGCTACCAGAAGGAGTAAAAGGATTTTGCTGACAAGTAAACTCAAGCTTCGTTTTTACTCGAAACTAATTTGCAAAATATTCCAAATTCGTAGCTAAAAGATTACTTGAGTTATAGTGAGTTTCGTAAATTAAGTGAATACATTTTGAGAGAATATTTGTATGGCAGCTACACCAAGGACTAACAGGATTTTCTTCATAATCATATATTTTGCTCCACCTATTGGAAAAATAAAACATACAAAATTTCAATGTCGTAGCTTAAACCCTTCTGAAGTTATCGACCAATATTCTTGAACACGTGTTTTAAGGACATTTTGTATGGCAGCTACCCGAAGGAGTAGGACGATTTTGCCCGTTAACGAACTTAGCCTTACAAATTCAACCAAACATCCAGATTCAAAATTTCAAGATCCTAGGTGAAGGCGTTCTTGAGTTATCGTGCTAACGGACGGACAGACGGACGGACGGACGGACGGACGGACGGACGGACGGACGGACGGACGGACGGACGGACGTCAGGCGGATTTGAGGTTTTTGGGCACAAACAAACAAAAAATAATATATAACTTTTTTTCGTCCGAGGCTTGTTTCTATGCGTTACAAACTTTTCGGCTGGATTAAACTTATAATACTCTATATGATTTCATCTAGAGTATAAAAATATTTACACACATTTCTTGACTTTTTCATTTTTTTTCTATCTTTGATCATCGAGTTCAACCACTTGTCGTTGGTTAAGCGAATTTCGAATTTCGGTCGATATGTACGTGTGTACATACTGCAGTTCGCTATTGTTGCCATTCAATGAAAAGTGTTGATGCAAAAGTGTTTCCAAAATGAATAGCTCGTTGAATAATGGATGATTGCTGATAGAGGAATTAAAACAATGGGATCGATATTGATGGAGCTACATGGAACGGGTGTTTTACTTTATTATTTCAACAATACAGTATTGTTATCGATTTTTAAAAAAAAAACTTAACGCAGTCACGATCGGCTGCAAGCCAATCGTATGATACTCTAGATGAAATACTGAACTCCGATTTATATTTTGGGAATATATCAAAAGGAGTGCACATACAATTATTGCATGACCTTTTATTTACAGGTAGAAACTATTGTATAGTGGCTACTCGATGGATGGTTAAACGATTTCTTGAGTTATAGTGAGTTCCATAAATTAAGTTGGGACATTTTTACAGAATTTTTGTATGGCAACTACATGAAGGACTTACGGGATATTTTTCATATTAATACCTTCAGCTGCGACTATTATAAAATCAACGTATACAAAATTTCAAAGTCGTAACTTAAAGCGTTCTAAAGTTATCGTTCAATACTGGTGAACACGTGTTTTAAGAACTTTTGTAGCTACCCGAAGGAGTTGATGGATTTCGCTAATTAATGAAATCAGTCTTGCTTTTGATATAAAACTAATTCCTGTAAAATTTTGAATCCCTGCTTTAACTTGTACTAGAGTTATAGTGGATTCTGTAACTTGTATACATTTTTGAAGGACTTTTGTAGACTGCTACACGAAGGACTCATTAGATTTGCATCATATTCAGAACTTTCGTTTCAAACATTGTAAACTTTAAGTATTCAAAATTTCAAGCTCCTAACTTGAAGCATTCGAGCAATAATTGTGAATACGTGTTTTAAAGACTCTTGTATGGGAGGTACCCGAAGGAGTGGAAGGATATCGCCCATTAACGAACTTAGCTTTACATTTTCCATTTTACAGGTGCTGACAAAATTTCAACTTCCTAGGCCAACGGGTTCTTCAGTTATCGTGCAAACGGACGGACGGACGGACAGCAAACGGATTTGGGGTTTTTGGCCACAACTAAACACAAAAAATCTGCCAATGGTCTGGGCGAAACTTTATTATTTTTCGGGTCAAAGTTCGGGAGCGGTCAAAGTCGGAGTGTATCATGAGTTGCTTCGAGATTGTTAGATTTCTTGAAAAATTAATTTGTTCTTAAAATAAAAATATTTAAAATAGCGATTTGTAGCCGATTAAACATTGGAAAAGCCCGTGTAGACTATTCGAATTTCGGTATATTATGTACACTAAAAGCCCATAGAAGTAAAAACGAATTTGTTGCATTATCAGAATTAAGAGATATGACGAATTGTTAAAACGTATACAAAACCCATTACTTCCACTTGGAGTTTGAATTTCGAAAAAATTGTGAAACAGGTTTTTAGACGATTTCATAAGAAGCAACTTGATATCTCATGAGACACGAGGGATTTTGAAATATTTGTGGAAACTCTTCACACCTCCTTGGTTCTTGAAATTCGAAAAATCGTGAAATTGGTTTTTAGGTCATTACATCAAATGCCGTAACAACCAATTTTATATCTTATCAGAACTAAGGGATGGCAAAAAATTGTGAAAGCAAACCCTTGGGGGTTGAATATCGAAAAATTGAGAAATGGGTTTTGTAGGCGATTATATAAAAAGTCTGTGGAAGTGAAAAGCGAACTAATATCTCATTGAACCTAAGAAATATGTCGAAACTTTGAAAAGCATACAACTCCCTTACACCCATTATCTAAAATAAATACTAATTGACTTTTTGGCCTTTTTATATAGGAAACCTTAGGAAGTAAAAATGAATTCGATATATCATCAGAATTTAAAAAAATCCTGAAAACAGTTTTTAGGTATTTATATGAAGAAACCGTAGAATAAAAATGTATTCAATATTTGGGGAGACCTAAAAGATATGACGAAAACCGTGAAAATATATGCATTCCATTTTCACTGATCATTTATTTCGCTCCCCCTCTGAACGCCAATGGAAATTTGAAATTTTTTTTATTTAAATTAGTTTTCTAGTTGATTTACATAAACGTACCGAGTTTCAACTTTGTAGCATAAGCCGTTCTATAGATAGGAAAAACACCCCCCACCCCCGTACCATACTACCCCTATAAAAAATTATATTTTTCCAACATGCTACTAATATAGCTCTATCCAAATACCAAGTTTCAGCTTTATATCATTATAGGTTGTCGAGATATTAAAATCGAAACTTTTCCCTTTTCACCCTCCCCCACCCTCACCCTCTACACCCACACTTCCTAAATTTTGTTTTCTGCTAGAGGACTATTAGCCCTACTCCTGGTAAAAATTTTAAGCATCTATCTTACACTGTTCTTGAGATATGAGACGTGATTTTTTTGAAAAATTCTTATCCCCTCCACTTTCATGCTCCACCGCCCACTTTAAAAATTTTGCTTTTAACAAACTTCATTTGTCAACCTTTATACACAAACCAAATATTAATTGTCTAGTATAATTGGTTCATGAGATATCGTAATCTAAAGTTTTTTACCCCCCACCCTCGTACGCCACTGCCCCCACTCAAATTTTTGTTTCCGATCTATTCTCCTAGTATACCTACAGATATTCATTAAGTTTCAATTTTGTGACATTGGCCGTTTAGGAGATATGGATTTTAGAATGTGTCGATCTCACCTTTTTTGCGTTTTGGACGCATTATTTTTCCCCCCACTCCCAAACCCCTTCACCTATACCGGCAATTTTTTTGCAAATGGGTTCACTATCGAAGCTCTATATAAATTCCAAATTTCAGCTTCCTAGCATAAGCGGTTGCTGAGATCTAGAAACCAAAATTTTCCGTCTAAAACACTTCCCCCTCCTCTCCCCTCACACCCCCACTCCTCCAAATTTGGTCACTTTAGGGGGCTTACCCACTCTACCCAGGAAAAAAAATTCAACTATATAGCTTGTAGGGTTTGGGTGCTACGAGCCTTCAAACAATTTTGCGTACACCGGTAGACGTACGGCGTACGGCGTACTGAAATTTTTTTTTGCTTTTTTCGTGTCTACTCGTCATGAAACGTAAAAAAAAAAATTTTGAGGGTAGCAAATTTTTTTTTTTTTAAAATCGATAACAATACTGTATTATTGAAATAATAAAGTAATAATATATAACTTTTTTTCGTCCGAGGCTTGGTTCTATGCGATACAATCTTTTGGGCTGGATTAAACTTATAATACTCTATATGATTTCATCTAGAGTATAATAAACAAACTTACCACCAGCAGCAGAAAAATTCAAAAAATCATCAACCCACATAGCCCGTCCCCACCCACCTATCCACTTGCCCACCTTCAAAAACCTAATCACACGCACTCGCCCGTTCACGAAACACATCACAACGCGTCGCGCCGATCGCTTATTGCAAAAAACCGAAACGTACCGCAACGCATGCCCGACCGCCAGGACACTTGTCAAACAAACGAAAACAACAACAACAAACAACCGAAGGGAAAATTCGCTTTTCCGCAAAAATGTCGCGTTTTCGCGACGATATCAAACGGTTGTTTTACGCGCGGACACCGAATGCATCGTTTTGCAATGATTTCACGCAATTTCCATGATGTTTTCCCGATAAAACATTAAAAATACGACGATACGAACAACAACGCGACTACACAATAAAAGCCGAACGCGTTCAACTGTTTGTTCCAGCCGGCTGCGGATATTACGTCGACGCGACATGCAAACGACCGGGCAACATGTTTCAGTCGTGCATAGTGCAGTACAGGACACTTGTTGCACTGTAGTGAAACGGTTCAGTAGACGATTTTTTGTTCGAAACAATGTTTCGTCAACATGATAAAGTTTGATGTGTGACTTGTTTTTTGTTTTTTGGTGGTTTTTTAAGGCGATTTTTTACGCTATAATTTTTTGAATTTGAAACCTGATAATAAGAACAAGTTAAATCAGGTTTTCAGACACCGTCCACACAAAGCTTCTTGCAGAAACAGTCAGTCCGTATTAAACGAAGCTAGGACTTCTGCGCAAAATATAATAAATTTTATTTAATTATTGATTTAAATAATCCCTTCACGCAAAATGGGCAACTCTTACCAATTCAAAAAGTCGGGGAAGGTATGACCAGAGCTGACCGGTAGTGAAGCCGCTTGAATAACTTATGTTTCCAGGTCATTTTTATTTACAAAAATTTTATAATACCGGTTCTAGTTTGGACATAGAAGCTGCTTCTTTGCAGTGGCGGTCATAGGGGGGGGGGCCATGGGGGCCATGGCCCCCCCTTAACAAATTCGTCACCCATGATGACTTTATCACGTCTGCTTTAAAGAAAAATTATTTGAGACTATTAGATTAATAGATACACTTAATAAAGTATAATGTAATTAAATCTGATTTCCCCTTATGTCTTTTTTCAATCCTTCTTTTGTCTTTTGTCTCCTAATTGAAAAGAAGACTTTACTAATTAAAAATATTTCAATCAAAAGGTACTGAAAATTTCGAATATAAATATATGTAATCAATCTTTGGGTTGTGGTGTGTTATGTTAAGGAAGTAGCTTTTACTGTTTGAAACTAATTTTGAAAAAATTAGATTTGGATTATGCTTGGACAATTTTCAATAGGTGCAATTTTCATTATGTGCATCCTAATCCTAAATTAAGACGTAAATTGTGGTAAATGCAGTGAAACACAATATCATTGCTGTCCAGGTCGTTTTGAGTGGATTTTGCACTATGTTTTCACAAAACCTAGTCAACAGAGCAGATATCAAACTTATTCAAATTTATGGGTAATCCAGTAGAACTTAATAGTTTTGACGAAATCACGAATTTTCTACAAATCCAGTTTGAAATATTGCGTTGTAGTCAGCTATAAAAACTTAATTATTATGAGTATTTACAGTAACTATTACATATTAATAATTGATTTACATCCAAAGATTCTATCAAATTCTAATATATTTCCCATATTTGGATGAATTTGAAATCTACTCGGGTAAAAGGGGTAGTTCAAAGCTAGTCACTCAATTAAAAAATTTTGAATTTTTTCGCAGCCATTATGATGGGCTTGCATTAGTGTAAAAAAAATATTTTAAGTTTCATCTCGATAATATATGGGGAATACGTGCCTCAAGGACCTTAAAGAAACAAAAATTGTATAAGATTCCGAAAACTACCAAGATATCGACATATGGTATTATTCTGTGGGTGATTGTTACTCTAAATATATAGGTGGTGTACCAATGAAAATGCCATCTTGTGCCTAAATTCAGCAATTGAAGTTTTTCTTAAAAAATAAATTTTTGAGCGTAACTTTGTAACGGTAAGCGATACGAAGTTTGTGTCATAGGCAACATTTCTTTTCGAATCCTCAATATTATGAAAAAAGAAAAAAAGTGTCCTGCAGCAAGAACGAAAAAGATGATTTTTGACATTTAATCACTAATCCGTCATAGTTTTTATTTCGTACTTGGTGAATGACTTTCTAAACCGTTTTCTCTTCCTATAATATAATATTGAGCATTTGAAATCAAATATTTTTGCCGACGATACTAACTTCGTATTATTAACCATTATCAAAGTACGGTCGAAACCGATTGAATATGAACAATTTCACTTTCTTATTACGACCACTAGATGGTATTTCCGATCATACATAACCCACGTATATACGAATATTTAGAATTACAATCATCCACAGAATAATATTATTTGGCAGTTTTGACAATACATCGGGACCCATTTTTCGGAATCTCTTTTTCTGATCGGGGTGAAACTTAAAACATATTGTTTACACTAATTAAAACCATTACAACAGGTAACGCGAAAAAAATTTTGGGAAAAAAATCCTCAATACAAATAATAGTCACTGAACAGCCCTGAAAAAAATATTACAAAATTTCAAATTGCATGATAATGTAAGTTTTCGACTCTTGTTCATTCAATTTAAATTTCTTCGTTTTCAAAAGCTAACTCTTTCAAAATAAATTAAACATTTTATCATCATAGTCGTTGTCAAATAAATATATTCAGAGCGTTATAAACGCTTTTCGAGATTTCAAATTCTAGTTGTCAAAATCTTGCGATGTAAATCAGGTATAAGATACTGCTTATAAATTTATTATAATTAAAAATAGTTTTAGAGAATTTTCGTGTTTTACTTTTTAAATTTTTGAATTAGGAGAGTAGGTTAGGTTAGGTTATGGTGGCAGTCATCTAAACTATAGATCGACTCAATAAGGCGACTATGTATATAAACCTAATAAATTACATTGACATAAAATATTTCTTTCGTAGATTTTAAGTATTGTACGATAACTTAATAACTGGGGTGATCACTTCTTCGTCGGGACTGAAGTCTTTAGATTATGAGATATAGGATTCGGACTTTAATGCCCAATGGCGAAATCTCGACATTTTAACAAAACTCTCAAAATCTACTAGATTTCTCATACATGTGAGGGATCTTGAAGTCTGTTTGGGCTTCTATTTTGTCGAAATCAAGATCGACATTGAATTCTACTGAAATCGAAAATTATGTTCACCAAGCTTTGGAATCAATTAATTCTATTTTGTAGTTCCTACCCATGCTATTCAATTTTAGAGAGATCTTAAAGATTTGCAATCATACAATACAGGTTCCAATTTTTGATGTCATACAATCAGCTGATAAATTTAACGATGTTCAAGAAATCCCTTCAGAGCGATGTTAATGATTGTTAATGTTCTGAAATTCGTATGACAAAATCTGGTTATTTAGATGCGGAAATGACCACGGAAATGAGCGACAATAGCACTTGAACATTTGCATTAACGGATAGTTACCGCACCTATTTTCTCTACAGTAGGTACTGAACTTGAATGGCCCCCCCCTTGGAAAAGCAATATGACCGCCACTGCTTCTTTGCAAGGTGTTTTAATTGAAAAAGATTATGTGCCATTTGAATGTTTGTCTGTAACGCATTACATTCTCGTATTGTCTCAAAAACAGGATCCTTTCTAAGTCGGTCAGTTCTGGGAAGATCTTGTTGTTTAATAAAGTCCGCACTTGTCGTGTTAAGGTTGTGTTTTTTTTGTGAATGTGGATCAATTGGATTGAGGATTTAATTTTATTATATATATTATTGTATGTTCTAAATTAGTTTTATTCGCTCCAGGCTTATGGGCTGGTGTATGGTTAGTTTGCAAGTATGTTGTGTTTATGTGGCTATGCGCGATAGCCTACTTTAAAACATACTGAGAATTACTACGACTAAACTTATATCTTAAACTAGATGAATACTGAACTCCGATTTATATTGTAGTTGGGGATAAAGTAAAATTACGTGTGTGCATGTTGCATGTCCTTTATTATGGACTGCTATTAGATTGCTACTCAAAACTAAAAGACAATATTCAGTGTTTAATTTCATATTTTGAACTGGGTAAGTCATCGAAAAAAAATTTCATTTTTGAAGGACTTTCACATGGGAAGTGCAGGAAGGACTCACTCGATTTCTTACATATTTATCCTTTTCCTTGGAACCATTTAAAAATGAACGTGTACAAAATTTCAAATTCGTAGCTTGAAGCGTTCAAAGGTTATCGGAAAATATTGTTGAACACGTGTCTTAGGGATTTTTTGTATGGAAGGTACCAGAAGTAGCAAAAGGATTTTGCTGACTAGTAAACTCGAACTTCGTTTTCACTCAAAACTAATTTGTACAAAATTCCGAATTCATAGCTAAAAGATTACTTGAGTTACAGTGAGTTCCGTAAATTAAGTGAAAACATTTTGACAGGATATTTGTATGACAGCTACACGAAGGACTAATAAGATTTTTGTCATAATTATACATTTAGCTCAAACTATTGGAAAAATAGCACATACAAAATTTTAAAGTCGTAGCTTAAACCCTTCTGAAGTTATCGGCCAATATTCATAAACGCGTGTTTTAAGGACATTTTGTATGGCAGCTACCAGAAGGAGTAAAAGGATTTCGCTGACTAGTAAACTCAAACTTTCTTTTCACTAAAAACTAATTTGTACATAATTCCGAATTCGTAGCTAAAAGATTACTTGAGTTATAGTGAGTTTCGTAAATTAAGTGAATACATTTTGCCAGGATATTTGTATGGCAGCTACACGAAGGACTAACAGGATTGTCTTCATAATCATATATTTAGCTCCAACTATTGGAAAAATAACACGTACAAAATTTCAATGTCGTAGCTTAAACCCTTCTGAAGTTATCGACCAATATTCTTGAACACGTGTTTTAAGGACATTTTGTATGACAGCTACCCGAAGGAGTAGGACGATTTTGCCCGTTAACGAACTTAGCCTTACAAATTCAACCAAACATCCAGATTCAAAATATCAAGATCCTAGGTGAAGGCGTTCTTGAGTTATCGTGCTAACGGACAGACGGACGGACGGAAGGACGGACGGACGGACGGACAGACGGACGTCAAGCAGATTTGAGGTTTTTGGCCACAAATAAACAAAAAATAATATATAACTTTTTTTCGTCCGAGGCTTGGTTCTATGCGATACAATCTTTTGGGCTGGATTAAACTTATAATACTCTATATGATTTCATCTAGAGTAGAAAAATTTGTTACCCTCAAAATTTTTTTTTTTACGTTTCATGACGAGTAGACACGAAAAAGGCAAATAAAAATTTCAGTCCGTCTGTCCGCCGTACGCCGTCCGCCGTACGCCGTCCGCCGTACGTCGACCGCTGTACGCGAAATTGTTTGAAAGGTCGTAGCTCCCAAACCCTTTGAGCTATTAAATTGAAATTTTAAATAATGAAATAATGCGTCCGAAACGCAAAAATGGTGAGATCGACACATTCTAAAATCCATATCTCCTAAACGGTTAATGTCACAAAATTGAAACTTAATGAATATCTGTAGGTATACAAGGAGAATAGATCGGAAACAAAAATTTGAGTGTGGGCAGTGGCGTACGGGGGTGGGGGGTGAAAAACTTTAGATTACAATATCTCACGAACCAATTACACTAGACAAATAAAATTCGGTTTGTGTATAAAGGATGACAAATGAAGTTTGTTGAAAGAAAAATTTTTCAAAGGGGTGGTGGAGCATGAAAGTGGAGGGGATAAGAATTTTTCTAAAAACAGTGTAAGATAGATGTTTAAAATTTTTACCAGAAGTAGGCCTAATAGACCCCTAGCAGAAAACAAAATTTTGGAAATGAGGGTGTAGAGGGTGAGGGTGGGAGAGGGTGAAAGGGAAAAGGTTCCGATTTTAATATCTCGAGAACCTATAACGATAATGATAGAAATCTGAAACTTGGTATTTAGATAGAGCTATATTAGTAGCATCTTGGAAAAATATAATTTTTTATAAGGGTAGTATGGTACGGGGGTGGGGAGTGTTTTTCCTATCTATAGAACGGCTTATACCACAAAGTTGAAACTCGGTATGTTTATGTAAATCAACTAGAAAACTAATTTAGATAAAAAAAAATTTCAAATATCCATCAGCGTTCGGAGGGGGGGGGGGCAAAAAACATGATCAGTGAAAATGGAATGCATATATTTTCACGGTTTTCGTCATATCTATTAGGTCTTCCTAAATATTTAATTCATTTTTATTCTACAGCTTCTTCATATAAATACCAAGAAATTGTTTTCAGGATTTTTTAAAATTCGACCCCTAAGGGGTGTAAACGGGTTGTATACTTATTCACGAATTATGCCATATCCCACAGGTGTGATCAAATGTCGAATATCTTTTCACTTTCACGGGCTTGCGTAATTATCACCTAAAACTTGTTTTTAAGTCTTTTCTTTTTTCAGCCCCTAAGGGGATGTAAAAGGGTTTTACAAATTTTCACAAATTCCGTCATATCTTATACTATATATTTTCCGTAGTATTAACATTTTGTGCTTCAGCTAACTTATAATTATTCTGTGCTCAGACTTTCGTCTCTACATCAATTGTTATTAAATTATAGCACGGAGGCTGATGTCTCTAACGAATCATTGTGGCTTTCTGAAGGAAAATGGAACAAAACCTTCCTGCGTATAACTAATCTAACTTAAAACTACGTATCTACTACATAAAAACTTAACTTAAAGGCTCTTGCTATGGTTGAAGCGATGGTTTGTGAATGCTCCAATTTTTCACGGAAATGTATGGGAGGTACTCAAAGTAATGAGTGAATTGTAAAAAATTGCATTATTTTCGAAAGTACCAAAAATCTTGAACACCCTATCTCTTATCTAAGCAGTGAAGTGAGAGCACTTACGCATACTAACCTAGACCACATCAGTGAATTAATCTAACAACTTTTTTTAATTTAGTATACCACAATTCTCAGTAAGCTCCATACGTGTATTTCTTCGCCCGCGCTTGATATTAATTAGACCACAAATGATCGGAATATTCACTGTAATTGCCGTAATTGTAGTGTTAGGCTTAGTTTATGTGAGCATTCAGAAAAGTAAAAAGCGAAGAATCGAATATTATAAAAAGAAGGGCGTTGCAATTTCCAAGCCTAAGGGATTTGTCTCAACTATTACAGATTTATTTACCAAAAATATAGCAGAATTAATAAAGTCTATGTACGATTATAACGACAACGAAAGGTTTGAAATGACATTCAGCATCGAATTTCACATATCGATTAATCACTACATTTCCCAATTAGAGTATTCGGCTTCGACAATAATGGCAAAGCGACATTTTTCCTGCGCGATCCTCTGCTGATTAAACAGCTCGCTATTAAGGACTTCGATCATTTCATGGATCATCAGATGGTCTTTTTCAATAGACGCCATGATCCGTTTTTCGGCAACACTTTGGTAGCGATGGAAGCACAACAATGGCGGGATATGCGATCAGCCTTAGTCCCGCCTTTACAGGCAGTAAGATGCGCCTAATGTTTGAACTGGTGAATAGTTGTGGTGAACAAACTAGTGATTTCTTCATGGAGCAGTGCCGAAAAACTGGATCCAATCAGTCGTACGATATGAAAGATATTTTTTCGAAGTTTGCTAACGATGTTATAGCGACGTGTGCATTTGGTATTAAATGCGATTCGCTACGCGATCCGGGAAACGATTTCTTCACGATCGGCAAAGAATTGGCGAATTTTCAAAAACCATTCAAAATGGTCAAGCTCTTGATAGCGCAAATGTTTCCCGATCGAATTGCAACAAAACTTTTCGATCTGAAATTCATCAACGATAAGACCCGATCGATCTTTTCCGATATTATCGAGACTACGATGAAAACTCGTGAAGAGAAAAATATCATACGGCCGGATATGATCAATCTGTTGATGGAATTGAAGAAAGGTCAGCTGAAGACGACCAATGAAATTGAGAAGAACGACAGTATTGCCACTGCCGATGATCACGAAAAACATGCGACTGAAGCTCACCGGGTCTGGAGCGATGACGAACTTATTCCACAATGTTTTGTATTTTTCTTAGCTGGATTTGACACAAGTTCAACCTTTCTGACGTTTCTGTCCTACGAATTGGCAGTAAATCCGGATATTCAAGCCAAGCTCCAGACCGAGATCGATGAAGTGGATGCTCAGTTGTTGGAAAAATCGATTCAGCAAAGAGAATAAATCGAAAATTGCATTCAACTCTTACATACCGTTTGGAGTTGGTCCGCGAAATTGTATTGGTAAGTTTATTCGTCTTCACTTTTGATTCTATCGAGATTTCGTACTGATTTGATTATCCATTCAAAGGATCAAGATTTGCTCTAATGGAGGCCAAGGTTGTCATCTACCAGCTTTTACGAAATTTTTCATTCGAAGTTTGCGAGAAAACACAAGTCCCGCTGAAATTGAAAAAGACGTTGACTGCAATGATTCCTGAAAAACTTTTACTTACACTTAAGCCAAGAAAACAATAATTTAAATTTTTTTAATAAATCTATTAGCTTAAAACGCGTTCCGGACTTCTGCCCCAAAAATAATGAAGTTGCACCTAGACTGTTACTTTTATATTTCATTTTGTTTACAAGAATATGAGAAAATATTGAAAGATATGGAACATTTTTTATTTATTTGTTAATTTTTTTTTTATGTTCAAGAAAACATAGAGGGTGAAATATCGAAATAACCCCTTAGAGGTTGAATATAAAAAATTCTGAGACCAATTTTTTGGCGATTGTATAGAAAGCCCTCAGTAAAAAAAAATTCATTATTTCACCATTCCGCTCCCTCTCAGCGGTTAAATATAGCAAAATACTGAAATTAATTTTTAGATCATTTTATATAAAGATCATAGAAGGAAAAGCGAATTCGATCTCATTAAAACCAAAAGATTTGTCGGAATTCGTGAAAACTTGATCAACACTCTTCTTCGTTTTTTTTCCGCTTATATTAATAACTTTTATATATATAACCAAATTCGATATCTCTTTAACCTAAGAAATATGTCGGAATTCGTGAAAATATACACAACCACTTTTTTACACCACTCAGGGGTTGGGTATCGAAAAATTCTTACAAACAATTCCATGCGCTTATAAAGGGTGTTACAATAACTCGTTCCGAAGTTTATTGTAAACCACACTTAAACGTCAAACAATTTTTGGCATTTGTTTTGACATTATGGTAGTTTTTGTCTTTGTAGTCTTTGGCAAATTGTTGGTAAAATGCATCATTAAAAGATTATCAATCGCAGAACTTGTAAAAATTTTTGAGGCCTATTACGACGCCAACGCAACAATGGAATTATTGCAGCGAAATCAATTGGCCATCGAGTCCTTTCGATTTAACTCCGTTAGACTTCTTTGGAGTTATCTCAAAAGCAAGGCTTACGCCAATAAACCCACCACCATTCAACAATTGAATGGCGAGATAAAAAACCATATTGGTCAAACTGAGGAACAATTATGCTGTGATGTTATCAAAAATTTGGACAAAGGGATCGAGGTGTGCCATAGGAGCCGTGGCAAGTATTTGAGTGATATTTTTTTCTATACTTAATTGCTATGGACCAAGTAACATTTTTCAATAAAAATTTCATTAACTCCACTATCTACTTGTTATTAATTTTGATTTAACTTCGGAACGAGTTATTGTAAAACCTTTTATAAATAGACCGCATAAGTAAAATTCGTGAAAAAGTAAAAAAAAAAACTTTTCACAGACAATTCTGCTGCCACTTCCGTACACCAATAAAAATCAGAATGTATTTAAGCCTTAATTACCATTGTAGAACATCTCTATGTATATGCTAAATTTCAACTTTCTAGCATAAGACGTTTCTGAGATATAAAAAACACCCCCAAACACATGTACCATGCTACCGCTATCAGCAATTTTATTTTTTTGGATTGACTTTATAGTAGCTTTAAATAGTCAATAATTTTTGCTTCTTTCCTTTACAATTTTCGAGAAATAAAAATAAGAATTTTCCCTTTTTATCCCCTACCAGCCCATCATTTTTTTCTCTGCTCCAGATCTACTGGGCCTAAACTTTTAAGCCCATATCTGGTACGGTACTTGAAATATAAAAAGAGATTTTTTGAAAAATTGCTATATACAAACCAAATTTTATCTTCCTGGTACAGTTGGTATGAAACCGCCACACCTCACCCTCCCGCTTCAATATTTTCGTCCTTATCTAGGCTCCTAGTATCCCCTAAGACAACAGCATTTCAACCATCTGACATAAACCCTTCAGAATGATTCGATCCAACCTTTCGAGCGTTTCGAGCATATCGTTCTTCCCCACAAACTCATACCCCTTCCAATAATTTTTTTTGCAAATGGGCCCTTCATAAGGTCCACGTTTCAGACTTCTAGCATATGGGATTCCTGAGACGTAAAAACCAAAATTTTTTCTCCAAACCGCTTCCCCACCTCTCCCTCACATCTTCCCAAAAGATTTTTAAAATGTTCGTGTTGGGGTTGGTTTGGTTGTCACTGAAGCCTCAATTGGGTCTATTGTGACGTACCCTTGGACTATCTATGATTACTCTTCGACCCCTGCGTTTGAGGCTTAGCATAATATTTTTCCAAGACGAATAGTCCGGAATCCTGATATTTCCGTGAAGCCCTGACCGAAGTCTTTCGTGAGCAAGTTCACAGAGGATGTACTCTGGTGTTTCGTCTTCGTTATCGAAAATTTTGACATATTTTGCTCTCAGAGAAACGAATCCTATGGATGCTTCCTCATGTAGCAATGTCCAATCAAAGCACCCACTAGTGTTTGGGTTTGATGTCTGTTTAATTTCAGCTAAAACTGCAAAATTCGTTGCATCGGAAGATATCTTTTCGAATACTATTTTCCACACATGTTGTAACAACTTGTTTTGTTGCCGGGGTATGTTCAACGGTTGTTAGAATTCGTTACAAACATTTATTTGATCTAGACTTCACTTTATTATCTATTTAATTTTAAAACACATTCAAATTCAAGTTCTGATCTTCTAGCGTTCTGCTCGTCTTCGATGTCAGGTTTGCTCGACTTGTCTCGCCTTCGCTTGACGTACCTCGCCTCTGCTCGCTCGCCTCAGTTCACCGTTATGCGCTCGTCTTAGCTCGCTGTATTATGTCTCTACCCGTCTCGTGTTCCGTCTTTGCCCGTCGTTCGCTCGCCTCCACTCGTCTGCTGTGCTCGCCTTGACTTGGTCCTGCTCAACATGATTCGACTCTGTTATTCTGTGGGTACGACTCTGCTCGCTTTGCCTTGACTCTCTCTGCTCTGCTCTTCCTTGTCTTCGTCTCTGCGTGTTGCCTCTGCTCGTTCTCCCTCTGTCTTCGTCCTCTCCTGTCTTCGTCTCCGCGTGTTGCATTTGCTCGTTCTCCCTGTCTTCGTCCTTCCCTGTCTTCGTCTCCGCGTATTGCCTCTGCGTTGCTCTCCCTGTCTTCGTCTTGCCCTGTCTTCGTCTCTACGTGTGCTTCTGCTTTTATCATCTTGGCTCTGTGTCTGCTTGTCGTGGTTTTGGCATCGTTCGTCGTGGTTTGTCGTAGCTGGTTGTAACTTGATTCCTGGCACGACTCTGCTTGCCTTAGTTAACCCTGTTGTTGAGTGTCATCTCGTTTCTATTCCGCTTGATCCGCTCGTCGTGGCTTGCTCTGTGCGCGTCGCTGCTCTGCTCGTCATGGCTTTCTCTGCTCGTTGCGCCGCGATTCTGCTTGGTTCTGCTGGGCTAGTCTCTGCTCTGCTTTCCTGGGCTAGTTTCTGCTCTGCTTGGCTCTGTTGGGCTAGTTTCTGCTCTGCTTGGCTCTGCCGCTGGGCTAGTCTCTGCTCTGCTCTGCTTTGCTTGGCTAGTCTCTGCTCTTCTCTGCTTGGCTTGTCGCTGCTTGGCTCGTTGCGGCTGGCTCTGGTCTGCTTGGCTAGTCTTTGATCTGCTCTACTTGGCTTGCTCCGCTGCTTGGCTTCTCGCTGCTTGGCTCGTCGATGCTTGCTCTGGTCTGCTTAGCTTCTCGCTGCTTGGCTTGCCGCTGCTTGCTCTGGTCTGCATGGCGAATCGCTGATTGGCTCGTCGATACTCAGCTGGCAGAAATTTAGTCCAGAATTTCCGTCCTTACAATGTTGAGTTCACAACACTATAGCCTTCTCATTAAATTAGTAAAATAATAGTTCCAAATACGACACTATTTTATTGCTAAAAAGGAGACTGACAAAATATCGATAAGACAATAATTCGATATTAAATTAATATTGATATACTGCTACATATACCCTGGCAACCCGAACAACGCGTTTACCAATCATCGAAGTCTCTAAAATGAAGGAACCTCTATACAACCTCTTCCCGCATGAGAAACTCTTCACACTTCCCGAAGATTCCACACATATCATGGGTCGTCATCATCTCATCACATGCAGTATAATAAGCGCAGCCAAGCTTGACTTGACCTACAGTGAAAGCGAAACGATGGTCAGTTCTACGTGAAAGTGTTTGCAAAGCGATTTTGATTGGTAGCGATGGAGAAGTAATGTATGTACATAATCTGCGTTGTGGTTGTGGTTATAATCTTTATTCGTACAACAATTCATTTTGCACACTAATTGGCTCTTTAACTTTGTGCCATGACCTATCCCTTTAGTTGGCTTATCTAAGGTTGTGTCAATGCAAGCACCCTTAAAATTTAACCAGGATACTTTTTGGAAGTTAGCCCAGCCCGTAAGTGGTGCGGTACTTTAAGGTTGCGTTCTGTTTGACTCACAAAGTGTTATATCGATGCTTTTCTCTAAGTGAAAATAGTTACAGCCTGAAGTTGGAACTTTCGAGTGTTATTTTACTGCTGTAATCAGCGGAACTATTTTGAAAATCGTTCAGGAACTATTGAAGTATTATACTTGGGCAGCAAACAGGATTGCCCTAATTTTACTTTATTATTTTAATAATAAAGTATTGTTATCGATTTTTAAAAAAAAAAAATTTGCTACCCTGAAAAATTTTTTATACGTTTCATGACTAATAAGCACCAAAAAAGCAAAAAAAATTTTCAGTCCGTCTGTGCGCCGTCCGCCGTACGCAAAACGTTTTAGGGCTTATAACTCCCAAACCCTATAAGCTATTGAATTGAATTTTTTTTCCTTAATAGACTGGGTACGCCCCTTCAAGTGAGAATGGTGTGAGAATGAGGGGGAAGGTGGGGGAAGCGTTTTAGACGGAAAATTTTGGTTTCTAGATCTCAGCAACCGCTTATGTTAGGAAGCTGAAACTTGGAATTTATATAGAGCTTCAATAGTGGAACCATTTGCAAAAATTTTATTGATATGGGTGAAGGAGTGTGAGAGTGAGGGGAAAAATAATGCGTCCAAAACGCAAAAAAGGCGAGATAGAGACATTCTAAAATCCATATCTCCTAAACGGTTAATGTTACGAAATTAAAACTTAACGAGTATCTGTAGGTATACTAGGAGAATAGATCGGAAAGAAATTTTTGAGAGAGGGCAGTGACGTACGAGGGTGGGGGTTGAAAAACTTTAGATTAGGATATCTCACGAACCAATTGCACTAGAGAAATGAAATTTGGTCTGTGTATAAAAGTTGACAAAAAAAGTTTACTAAAAGTAAAATTTTTTTAGGGGGTGGTGGAGCATGGAAGAGGAGGGGGTAAGAATTTTTTAAAAAAATCACGTCTTATATCTTAAGAACGGTGTAAGATAGATGCTTAAAATTTTTACGAGAAGTAGGCCTAATAGACCCCCAGCAGAAAATTTCAGGGATGAGGGTGTAGAGGGTGAGGGTGGGGGAGGGTGAAAAGTAAAAAGTTCCGATTTTGATATCTCGAGAACCTATAATGATATAAAGCTGAAACATTGTATTTAGATAGAACTATAGTAGTAGCATGTTGAAAAAATATAATTTTGTATAGTGGTAGTATGCTACGGGGGTGGGAGGTGTTTTTCTTAACTATAGAACGGCATATGCTAGAAAGTTGAAATTTGGTATGTATATGTAAATCAACTAGAAAAGTAATTCTGATTAAAAAAAATTTCAAATATCTATTGGCTTTCGGAAGTGGGGGAAAAAAATGATCAGTGAAAATGGAATGCATATATTTTTACGATTTTCGTCATATCTATTAGGTCTTCATAAATATTGAATTCTTTTTTTTGTACGGAGTCTTCATATAAATACCTAGAAAGTATTTTCAGGATTTCTTGAAATTCGACCCCCAAAGTGGTGTAAAGGGGATGTATACATTTTCGCGAATTCAGCCGTATCCCTCAGGTCTGATTAGATATGGAATAACTTTTTACTTCCCCGGGCTTATTTAATAATCACCTAAAACTCGTTTTCAGGTTTTTTCCTTTTTCAACCCCTAAGAGGGTAAAAACGGGATGAGCACTTTTTCACGAATTCCGTCATATCTCTTAGGAGTGATAAGACATCGGGTTGGTTTATACTTCCTCGTGCTTTCTTTATATATATCTAAAAACCCATTTCAGGATTTTTGGATATTCAACCCCGAAGTAGGTGCAAGGGGTTTGCATATATTTTCACAAATTCTTACATATTTCTAAGTTCTAATGAGATATCGAATTCATTTTTAATTCCTAAGGCTTCCTACGTAATCGTCAAAAAATTGATTTCAGGATGTTTGTTATTCAACTCCAATAGGACGTATCGCTTTCGACATATTTCTCAGGATTTATGAGATATTAGATTGTTTTGTACTTCCACAGACTTTTTATATAATCGCCTACAAACGCATTTCCGATTTCATGTGATGGCCCAAAACCAAATCACGAAAAACCTTCTAATGGTGTAACAACTGATATTATACTAGGACTAGACCTCGTCCCGCAGTATGACCCAATTATGTAATTCATATATTTTATGTGGCAGCGGCGTAAGTATTCTAGCGCGACCCCATTCTAACCGCTTCCCGAACTTTTTTTAGGTTTTCAGTCACATAGGGAACTACACCGCATCTCAGAATTAAACTCGTTCCGAACTTCTACCCAAAAAATAATAAAGTTGCGCCCAGACTGTTGGCAGATTTTTTATTAAAGTTTTGAATAAATTAGGCCAACTTTAAACAAACATTTTCTTTTATTTTAGCGAGCACGGACTTGCTTCATTTCATAAGGATTGGCTGATTACTTGCAACTTTCTATAGTTCTAGAAATTACTCTGAACCCTCACTGTGTAAGAAGGATTTCGACAAATTTTCTACTCATTTCATGCTACAAAACAATATTCTGATGCTCATTTTTCATATGCTACAATTCGATCTGCTGAAGGGTTCTGACCACCTAAACTCACGTTTTCTTCATTAGTTACCGCAATATGGATTAGTACTTTTTCGAAGACAAAATGAAAACGAAAAATTTGCAATATATTTCGTTATTTTTTCAAATTCCTTTATTGAAATTATAAACGACGAGTTCTACGATCACCTCCTCTTGGTCCTCTACGTCGTAGTCCTTCATCTCTACGTTCTCCGTCACGTCCTTATTCACCAGCAGCAGGTCCTGTTCCAGCAGGAGGTGGTGTTCCATCATTACCACAACGTCTACCACCAAAACGTGGTCGTCTATCACCACCACGACGTCCACCACCAAAACGTGGTGGTCCACCAAAACCACGACGTCCACCACCAAAACGTGGTGGTCTACCAAAACCACGACGTCCGCCACCAAAACGTGGTCGTCCACCACCAAAACGTGGTCGTCCACCACCATAACGTGGTCCACGTTTTCCGAAACCGCAACCCCTCCTTCTTGTGGTCGGTGTATCGACAATGGTCGATGCAGCACCAGTGGTCGAAGCAGTTACCGTAGTTACCGCCTCTGATGCGGTAGTTTCCTCCCCTGCTACGGTAGTTTCCTCCTGAGACAATACGACAGCGACTGAAAGGGCCAAGACCCCGAAAAGTACGAACAGTAACTTCATGATTTCTGAAAATATTGACAAAATATTGGTTAAATTTTTACACTATTATTTAAATAATTAAGTTTTTCTTAATAATATTATTATTACCACTGTTAATTACAATTCGTATCGGAAAGAACTGAAATTGGAATGATAACAATTAAGGCAAAACTGTGTGCTTTTATAGTACAGAAGTACATCATCTTTTTGGCAGAAATAATATTTACTCTAAGTAATTAAGATCATTTAAGTACATATTGTTGATTAGAATGCTATTGATTAAACACAGCAGCTCATGAATTTTGAATTTTGATAAGTTTTGAAGAACGGCAGCTGGATTGGAAACGTGTAACGTTTATTTGTTTCCAAACGTTATTAAGACGCAGTGTTGACGCAGAAAATTTACCGAAAATGCTATTGAAGAAAATCTGCCATCATTCTGTGCGCAACTCTATTATTTTTTGTGTAATAGTCCGGAACGCGTATTATTCTGAGATCTGGTGTAGGCTACTATGCCACGAACAACCCAAAAAAATTAACGTGTCAAATAACTCGGAATTGTCGGATTTCGTAAAAACTTACACAATCATTTTACACCCTCTCAGAGGTTTAATACCGCAAAATCCAGAAATTAATTAGATGATTATAAACAAAGTCAATGGAAGAAGAAGCAAGTTCGATTCATCAGACCTAACAGATTTGTCGGAATCCGTGAAAACTTAAACAAAGATTTACACCGCTAAGGGCCGGTTTCACAGTCGAAGTTTAAACCAAAAATTTGTGTTAAACTTAGGAACTTATTCGTTTGTTCCTAAGTTTAACCAAAATTTTTGGTTTAAACCGAGACTGTGAAACCGGCCCTTAGAGGGTTTAATATCAAAAAATTCTGAAACTGGTTTTTGACGATTATATGAAAAGTTTCTAAAACTGCAAGTGAATTCCATATCTCATTAAACCCAGGAAATACGTCTGAATTCGTGAAAACGTACACAACAACTTATCGGAATATCGAAAAATTGTGAAAAGAGGTTCTAGGCGATTATATGGCGATTATATGAAAAGGCCACAGAAGAAAAATTAAATTGAAACCTCAATATACCTAAAAGATATTACGAAATTCGTGGAAATGTGAAAAAAAACACTGTTCACGGAAAATCCTTTGCCCCACTTCCGTACCCCAATTGAAATCTGAAATTTTTTTTGCTAAAATAACTTTTATAGAACATCAACATATTCGTAGTGAGTTTCAACTTTCTAGCATAAAACCACCCTACACCGCCGTACATACAATATAAATTTATAACTTTTTAGCAATTTGGCATTAGGTTTTCGAGAAATAAAAAGAAGCAAGATTTTTTCCTTTCCACCCCTCCCACTACTCTCTTAAAACTATCATCACCTACACCCTCATCTCCAAAATTGTTTTCTCTAATAGCAGATTTTTAAGATCATATCGGGTACGGTAAAAATTCTATTTTTTTAAACTTCCGATCTCCACCCCTCTCAAAAATTTAACATTTAGTACACTACACTATACACATAAGTCAAATTTTATTTTTATGGTAAAATTGGTTCGGAAGATATTGTAATCTAAATTTTTTCACCACCCACCCATCTCCTATCTACATAATTTTAGTCCTAGTTTTGGCACCTATGATACCGAAAAATCTCAAAGTTTCAACCTTTTGACATTAACTGTTGAGGAGATATGGATTTTATAATGTTTTAATCCCAGCTTTCAAACGCTTCAGACACACTTTTTTTATTTTTCGTGAGCTACGCGCCTTCAAAGTATTGAGTATGGCGTACGATGTTTATAAATGGACAGACGGACATTGTTTTGCTTTTTTGAGCTTTACCAGAACTGAAACGTGAAAATAAAAATTTTTGGAGAATTGCAATTTTTTTTTTAAATTTCACAATACTTTATTATTAAAAACCACCACAGCGAAAAGCAGTTGAAAATTACTGCCTTATTCATTTGCTCGCATGCATGTTATATGAGTACGCAGGTGTACACCCATCTTGAAAGGAGGAGAGAAATGTATTTGGACTAATCTCTTCGGACAGTTCATAATCCGCATTTAAATAAAGAATTTGAACACTTAATGACGGGATACATCTTAACGTGAATCAGATACGACAGATAAAAATATTTATATGTACTAAATGTTATGAAGATCGGTTCAGTAGATCTCGAACACACAGACAAAAATTTGTCTAAATACGATATTTTTACATCTTTACGATTACTGAGTCTATTTGCAGAATATTTTACGAAGATCTGATAATTATAGTAAAGTTAAACCTTACTGATTTGGTATATCGTTGTAAGCTAGGAATTCGCAAGGATTTCAAGTAAAAACACAATTCAACTAAATTAATAAAAATACAAATCGCTTTATTCGATTTGAAGTTCAAAAGGCATCTTGTTAACGCTTTGCGGTTCTATACTCTACATTCGCTGTTTACTCGTAGTTCGAGCTTTAAACGATTCATGAATGAATAACTCTCATTAATTTTCCAGTAAAATTGATCCTATTCACTCGCAGAGATTTCGAGTACATTCGGTGGTATGTGCAGAAGCTGCGGGAAATATATAGAGCTTTCTTCTCCATTATAATTGGATATTAGACGGTTGTTGTTTTCTCGCGTTATCAGGCTAGGTATGCATGTAATATATAGAAATTTCAAGAAAAATTTATAGGTTTTAAACATAAAGAGACAAATTCGCTATTTTTATACAATCTACAAAATCACGGAGGATTATAAGCTCAATCCATTCAAAAAGTTAGTAACGCATTGAATGTAGGTTTAAGAAGCAAGGTTTTTAATTACAAAATTTTTCCTTGGATTTAAAATTAAGATAATAAAGAAAGAACTAATTTTAGTAAAAATCTAAATTGTAACTGCAGATGCAAAGATATAAAATCTGATCACTGAAATTCTAATTAATTGTACGAATTCCTTGTTAAAAATTGAAATAAATTTATGTTTATGTTTATGAATGTAGCCTCGGCGAAAAAATATTTATTTTTGTATTAACATTTTCAATTAAGAGAGTTTGAAGAGTTATACGAGTGCACATTAAATTTTAACAATTGTAGCACAGGAATTAATACAGAAAATATTGATCGAGTCTTTCATATAGCTTCCATACAAAACTCATCGGAAATTTTTCTTCTAACTTCCGGAACGAACTGTAAGTCAAGAAGTCGTTAAGCTAGAAAGCGTAATTCAGTTAAATGGTCATACAATGTACTCCACATTTTGGTCTTGCCTCCAAATACAATTATACCTTATTAAAATCTGTGCACGGTATTTACTGGCCTAAGTAACAATATGCAATATTTTATAATTTGGGTAGTAATATATGGATGTCAAGGTAATTAAATAATTGCTCGCGTTCTACCGAATTTTTTTTTAATTTTTGTAAAATCTTTGTTTGACGAAAAACACCCTTCCGAGTAGGCTTGCGTATTTGAAGTTCACCATAGTGAGTCATTTCCGGTTCCAGATCCGTCGCGAACTAGTTCGTTCTTTTAGTTCACTAGTTCGCGGAAGTTCAGTCATGAGAAAGCCAGTGAAGTTTGGGAACGCCTCCTAGTTGTAATTCTAGTATAATGTGACCAAAAAAAATGTCGTCTGGTACAATGTGATGACCGATCGTCAAGTTCGTCGTGAATGAATACAAACGAACTAGGAGCCGGACTGATTGCGAACTAGTTCGTTCATTTCAGTTATGGGACCGCTCATCCGAACTTGTACCTTCGCGAACTACACAAGCCTACTTCCAAGACTGTCTGCACCTAGAAACAGTCAGAACTTAAGACTGAATGGCAAAAATGGTTTGCTTCGAACCTACGTATTTCAAATTTAACTTCAGCAAAGATACGAAATGCAAAGTTAGTTTTAGTCTTCTCACAAATCTCAAGTCGAAGTTTGGCCAAATTAGTCGGTAGTTTTAGTTTTAGTTTTAAGAAGGGGCAAAGCGCTGAGCCACCGCGCACACTAGGCACCAAAAGGGCCCATAGCGATCCCTTCAGAACTACGTAGGTCACTAAACATCTTCTAAACAACCCAGATCCGAACTTGACTAGCTTATCATGCCCTATTGACCTCAGGTCCTCCAAATTGTCAAAGAAAAGACTGCCCAGGCACCTCAGTCGCCTCCTTGCAACCGCCTGACACTAACACAAAATGTGGGTGATGTCCTCCTCAGCATAAATGCAACGTTACTTCATGCGTCTCTTACAAGAATCTTCTTATACACATGTGTACAGTTTTTTACATTTCCGCTGTTGCTATTAATTTTAGGCTAAGTTCCTTCTGATGAAAGGTGATGACTTCGTAATTTAAAATACCGAAAACTAATTGAACTACAAACAATTAATTTCTTCGAAATCGGAAGTTTTTATACGAGCGAAAAAAAAATAACTTTGTGATGGCAAATATTTAGAAGTCATTTCTGCGGAACACCTGAAGTAACATTTCTGAGAAAAAATGTCTGTAGCTCGTTTAGAAAATATTATGATTGTCCTGTACGGCTGTTTAACTGTTTTCTTTTTATATCGCGCTAATGTATAGTACTGTATTCGGCGAAACGAAAACGAACGAAAAAGGTACCTTCGAAGTAGAGTGAAATAAATTATACAGTTCGCTACTAGATGTCAGTGAAATAAAAGCGCGCGAAATTTAAAAGAAATTAAAATATTGGCTAGAAATTACAATTCCGGCACACAGCACAACAAAATCTAACTCACACAAAATTTCCCGAGCACAAACGAACTGAATTGACAGCGAGCGGTTGAAAATGTTCAATTGTCAAATATTTCGCTTGTAATACAAGGGTACCATACATACCCTTGGAAACAAAACTTAAACGAAACCACGCGCCATCTATTAGTGACTACTGCAAATGTCCATTCCGCCCATGAACAAAGTACTGAAAAACAAACGAAATATTTCGTCACGAAAAATGAGAGAAATATTCGTTTTACTTTATTATTTCAATAATACAGTATTGTGATCGATTTTTAAAAAAAAAAATTTGCTACCTTGAAATTTTTTTTTGTAACGTTTCATGACTAGTAGACACGAAAAAGGCAAAAAAAAATGTCAGTCCGTCTGTCCGCCGTACGCCGTACACCGTACGCCGTACGTCTACCGGTGTACGCAAAATTGTTTGAAGGCTCGTAGCACCCAAGCCCTATGAGCTATTTAGTTGAATTTTTTTTTCGTAGGTAGAGTGCAAAGGCCCCCTAAAGTGCCCAAATTCTGAGGGGTGGTGGTGTAAGGGGAGAGATGGGGGAAGTGTTTTAGACGAAAAATTTTGGTTTCTATATCTCAGTAACCCCTTATGCTACGAGGCTGAAACTTGGAATTTAAATAGAGCTTCGATAGTGGACCCAAAAGAAGCGCGATCCACCATTAAATCGTCGAGGAAAGAGATTGAACAGGAATATTCCAACTTAGAAGGACAGCTTTATGGTCCTGAAGTTGCAGATTAATGGTAAAAAATTTTAAAAGTAGAATTATTTATTTGTTCATGTCTTTAACACATTTCCACAGTTTGAACGCATATTTCTCGAAACACGATTTTCGAAATCGGCACGCGTCATACATAACTCGAGCAATTTTCATTTTTTTTATTCGAATTTTTCACCATGTCTTCAAAATAATATTTCGAAGAGAAACACGTACGGGACTTTCATTACGTTGATTTAGAAAAGAGTTATTAACAAATGACTGTCCTGTTTTTGATCGAAAATTGAATAAAATTATTCAAATACTCGCCAATCACACAAAACTCAATATTTCTAAATTCCCCTAAGTGTTTCTCTAGCTATACTCATGAAGATTCAGTGATTTTTTTTTCTTTGTGCTAGGTTCAAATTTACGTAAGCTAAACTGCGTGCCGCAGAGCTCCTAAAATTTAACATGCCTCGGGAGAATGGCTTTCGTGCCACCATTTTGTAAAATTGTTCACTAATTTTTTTTATTTGTTTACTTAAATACATGGTTATTAACTTTCCAAAATATTATTAGTCTATTTCCTTTTCTTCCATTAAAAAAATTGTTGAAAAAGAGCTTTTTTTTTAGGCTGTTATAGTAGTGTTACCCCTTAAGCGCCAAGAAACATTATGGCAAATTTTTAACTTTTCGAAATTAAACCTCAAAAAGCATTTAGAGTGGTTGTTTACATTTTCACGAATTCCGGTATATTTGTTAGGTATATAATAGAATGTCGAATTCGCTTTCACTTCGAAAGGTTTTAAATATAATCGAGAAAAACCCGATTAAAAAATTTTTGCGATATACAAGCCCCTAGCGAGGGTGTAAGCTATTGTTCAAGTTTTCACGAATTCCGAAAAATCTTTTAGGTTTTATTTCTACGGGATTTACATATCGCGGTGTCGGAAGAACAGTGACGCAACTGCAATTTTGAAAATTTTTTGTTTTCACATTTCAATATTTTGTGGTTTTGCTATTCTTGCATAAAATCGTTCCCCGTTGTTTTAAACGAACGTGCTCTTGATCTAAGCTGTCTATAGTTACTATTAATAAGCTCGTATGGCTTGTGGGCAATTGTCAAAAATGATTTTGTTTCTCCGAAAAAAGTTAGAATTTTTTGCAATTGCGTCACTGTTCTTCCGACACGGCGATATAATGATCTAAAAAATCCGCTACGCTACCCACTAGACCAATCTGACACATTCTCGTAATAGGGTTGAAACCGAATCAATTGATATGTTGAGAAACAAAAAATATTTTTCTACCGAGATGTGCCCAATACAGAGCCGACCGTCGAGCCAATGCCGAAAGAGCTTAGACACCAATAGATCAAATGGGAGTACTGGTCACAAGGATTGGCCCGACACTGGTCTGGTGGTTTGTCAGTACCAAAACAATACCGATCGACAACTCTTGGCGGATAGTGCAATGCCAGTTCTGGGCAGTGTACGGGACCAGGGCTGCCAGATAGTTGGCTGCAGAACCCGCCGAATGAACTGAAGAAATAGCCCAAAACCCGCACGAAGACTTCTAGCCCAAATACCGCGCTCAACTTTGAAATTTATCAGACCTACGTAAATGTGTTGAACATATAATTGCGATTCCGACGAAAAACTGTCTGTGCTCCAGAATTCTTAAGAAACACTGTAATGTAAAAATGTGTGTGAATATATAAATTCGCATTTATCACAATTTTAAAAGTCTTCTCTAAAATTATTAGGTGCAATAATCAAATTATTCATGATAAATAATTTGTAATTTTCATAATTCAATGGGATCAAAACCTTCAGTGAATTATCCAAAAATATAATATGACTTTTTGCTTTTATGAATAATAATATATACGGGTATTAGTTTATGTTACAAGATGCACATCAATATATAATAATGTAAGCATCTCATAATCACCTTCGCCTAAGCGATCAGATCCTGAGTCTAAAGAAGATCAAGTCGCCTCCCGATTAGCGTCATACAATGTTGCGAGCTTGAGGTTCGCCGGGATTTCAAGTAAAACACAGTTCGATTGCATTTACTAATTGATCGCTGTTATCGACGAAAATCACTTTAAAAATGCACTTTCGCCTTGAACTGATCGTCGGTTCATTCTCGCAGCAGAAAAACATATCCCCGGGCTCTGCAGCGCTTATATACTGCATGTGGTGAGCCGAGAGATTTCCAGCATATTCGGTTGTTTGTGTGGAATGCGCATGAAATAACTATTACATGCGAGAAATGTCTAGAATATGCGGCCAGTACATGGACCTATCTACGATATTACAAGGTTGTTGTTTTTCTCTGGAAACTTTAATACCAATAATAAGTGAGTTGTTCGCATTGCCAGAGTACACATGCAACAATAACTTTGTAACAATAACTTTAATTTTTGCAACACATGTCTGTAACCTACCAATCAAGCAAAAATAATGTTTAATAAATTATGAAAAAATGGAACTCTACGACAGTCATCAATATTGGTAAATCTATTATCTTGTATGTTATATTTCGATGGGTGCCCTTAACTTGAAAGAAAGTGGTTCATTTGTAGAAAGTTAACAAATAATGAACCGATTCTAAATGAATTTTAGTTTGCAAACACCAGATAGATATCGTTTGAACTATTATTTTTCATTAGAGAGAACCGAACATTGTGGCAATAGGATTTGCGATATGACATAGTTTGCCAACGTTGTATTTGTGCCGGTAACACTAGCAGATATAACCCAAGAGATGACTAAAATTCAGTTTTCTATTTTTTCCTCGTAATTCGGCTCTGTTGTAAACTAGCAAACTAACACAATTTGCTTTGGCCAAATAGCCCAAAAAGCTATAAGTAGCCTTTTGAAATTTGTACCCGCGAATTGAATAGTTAAATAGCCCAAATCGCGGTAAATAGCCCAATCTGGCGACCTTATACGGGACTCTGGTTGGACTCCGACATTTCGCACATGGGGGTCTGATGACATATCGAGTTGTTTTTAACTTGAATGGGCTTCTATATAATCGCCTAAAAAAAAAATCTGTCAACAGTCGCAACTTTACTATTTTTTGGCTAGAAGTCCGGAACGCGTTTTATGCTTAAATGCGGTGTAGGTTACTGTGCGACTGACAATCTGAAGAATAACCAGGCGACTATTTGAAACGTTATTTTCTGAGGTTATCAGGTGGATTGTAACCTACACCACATCTACTCGTTCAGGACTTCTATCCATAAAATAATAAAGTTGCGCCCAGACTGTTGGCAGATTTTCATTTTTTTTTTCAATTTCAAGAACACAATTATTATATAAATGAACTCAGACTTTTACCAAGAACCTCCTACTCTCTATGCGAGCCGAATCAAATTCATAAAGAATTTCAACTGCTTGCTCAGATCTTCTTTTTTCCTAGCATTTTTCCTAAGATAATGACCAAAGGCGAAGCTGAGAAATTAGGGCCGCCCCCGCCCTCCTGAAAGTGACAGTCGACAGTTTTCAACTATGACTGCACTTAATAGATTTTTACATAGAAAATTGTAGAAATCATTTGATTTATTGATTTCACCCATATTCAAGGTAGGTTCAGCCATAAATACCTTATCATTCCCCGGGGCCGTCCTACGTTACTTATTTGCGTCTTTGCGAATGTCACCCAACATGTTACACCTTCCAAGCAAACATGCCCCGATTTCTTTTATAGACCGGGTCCTATAAACTTACAGGTTCATATTTTACCTTGTGTATTTCAACCGAGTGGATCCTTCCTGCAAAGATGCTCTACTTCTCAATTATTAAAAATAGATTTTTCGATGATGTGAATCTTTTGCTACTATTTTTTAACAGAAACGTTGCCTGGAGTGATGTGCGGTACAAATTAGTCGTAGTACACCGACAACTACTCATACCCGTAAATGTTGCCCAAACTAAATTACACCACAATAGAAATTACTTATGTATACAGTACCGTGGGCTACATTAAAACGAAATTACTTCGTTCCTAATTACCTAGTAGAATTAATTAAGAAAACGAGGCAATCAAAGCAAATTTCTGTGTTGATGGAGTACAACGTTCTCCTTTCGAAATCGTTTTGATCCCGTAAAACGCTCGTCTCAAAGATAAATTCAATAAGTACCAACTAAAACCGCTAGTACCGCACCCTTCGTTCAAAAGACGACGAACTGCCTAATTCAATTCAATTATCATTTAAGGAGAATAATTAGAAATCCAACCTACACGCTGATCTTAAGACGTTCGGTCCCGCATCCGATCCAAATCCCGTCGATTTACTACCCCCGGTACGAAGGAGCCACCCCATTCATCCTGCAGTACTTCCTTGACATGATTATAAACGACTTTCAGGTTTATCCGGATTTTCTGATACCCGGACTTTGGACGGAGGTAAGACGTCGACTTTAAGTGCTCTTTGCGTCGACCAAGGATTTCCAAGGCAATAATTGGTAGTTTTTGGAGAAGAACTCCGTACGAATGCATAGAGCCCAGAAGGCTCAAGGTATATAACGTGTTAATCAACACGGTAATGAAAGGCTGTGGCCTTTAATCGGTCTCGGGCTTTGTCTGTGCGATCACTCTTTGTTCTGCAATAAATCGAAAATTCATAGCACTTGGGTGTTACTCTTGTGGCCACAATGGTTTTTGCTCGGAAAGGACATCCTTTTTGCTTCGATATGGTCCATTGTTGGCAAACTCCTAGTATAGTTAGCTGCACACGAAACGAACGCTCGTAAACGACGAACAAATAATAGCTAAGCGTTTGGCTAGAATTGGTTACTTTTGCGGCAAATTATGGCAAAAGTTATTGACCATATGAATCGCAAATAAATCAAAGATTGACTTCAGTGTCCTTAATCAAAATTTAGTATCTACTTAAGGACTAGTTGCTGAGATTTCGGATGTATCGTGGGCACGAACCACTTAAAATGGAACGTGTAGAGAAATATAAGAGTCTCGTTTTTTATATCGAAAAATACAAAAACTTCGGTTTACTGAAGAATGGTAATATTAAAAATGATTTTATAGTCCTTAATTGACATTAAAAAAAGTACCTTTACGCGAATTTCAGATTCTTCAGCCTAAAAGCTTTCGTGAGTTGTAAAATTTACGATAACATGAAAATAAAACATGTGCATGTTAAGGACATGTGCGCATTATTCGACGTAAGTAAAGCTGAAATCCAAGAAAGCATAAAGTCGTTTATTTCTCCTTTGAATTATTGTTTCCTTTCCTTTACTCGTATTTAAATTTAATTTATTTCTTTCGGAAAACAGGTAAAAAACCTTTCTCCAAAATCGTCTCATTTGTGTTTAAAGTTACGCCCAAGCTATTCAATTTTACGTTTCTATTCGAACTGAAAATAAAGAATTCTATTGCACCGAAAAATTTAAAAAAAAGAGGTATTTTCGCACTTTAGGACCTGTAGACCCCCAAAACAAAAACAAAATGTACGTGTTTCAAAACAATTTGTTTCTGCGATACCTCGATAAATCATGAAGGTGGAATCTTATCAGTATATAGACTATGTTAACTTCTATTAGGAGTGAACTTTGGGTATGCAGGTGGAGCCGGCAGCTTTTGTTTTAAGCGCAAATGCAGGTTTCAAGATCGCAGGACTCGCTCAAGCTAACTTGTAATTAATAAGACGGAGCTTGGTATGCAAAAAGTTTTATTGGGGCTAAATCTTTACATTTTGGGAAAGAATTTTGAACACACGATTTCATGTATTTTGTTTTGGGAGTGACGAGGTAGTGTACTCGTAGGGGTATCTATTAACATGTTCAGTGCTATCGACGGGGCTCCGCGCCCATCGAAATTTTTGACACCTTTAAATAGTATTGTCAAAATTTTTTGGCAAAAAGTTTGACACTGAACGTGTTAAGAAACTTTAATTTACTGATTATACTAAATTTTTCGTATACAAAATTAAAGCCTTACATATTGTTGCGAGCTAGAGGTTCGCCGGGATTTCAAGTAAAACACAATTCGGTTAAAATAAAAATAAGTGATAATTTATTAATCGCACTTTAAATTCTATTCGCACAATAATTCGCACTGTATGGCAATACCGCCCGCTTATACCATATATCGCTTGACTCGTTCACTTTCGTTCTCTCTCAACACGGTCGCGTATACACGCTGGCTGTCGCAGTCGATGTAATCAAAATTACTGTGTCTTCGCTGAGAGCTTCACCTGCTTATATACTAGGCGGTTGCAGTCTAGGATGTACTTGCATGTTCACATCACCGATGTTTCTCGAAGGCTTTAGAGCTTTCGATTTTGATCTTTGATTTCGTTCAGTGGTGTATGTAGAAGGTTCAAGTGAGCTTGAGATCTTTCGACTTTCATTCTAATTGGATTCTAGTACATTGGAGAGCATTCGATATGAAGAGAGATACAACCGTGCTGTTTCGCCTTATTTCTGATTGGGTTATTTTGCAACTAGGTATTCGGTTGTTGTTGTTGTTGTTGTTTTCATTATGTGAAACGATCGAGTTGCACGGTTGCGCGGTTGCCAGGCTTACACGTAACAATATTGTTACATGCAAACCAGAAAAGCGCGCAATTCGATCAGTTTTCTGTGAGAAAATCGGCAACCTCCCAATTCCAAAATTGGGTAAAACATCCGATCGGCTGCGCTGCATAACTAAAGAAGGAAAGGCGAGGCAAAATCTTCACAAAAATTCGATAATGGTGGCGGATGTTTTTCATATTTATAGAACGGTTTATGCTAAATAGTTCAAACTTGATAAATAAATGTAGATCTACTGGAAAAGTAATTTAGATAAAAGAAAATTTCAAATATCAATTGGCGTACGGACTGACGGCAAAAAAAATTATCAGTGAAAATAGAATGTATATATTTTTACAAGTTTCGTCATATCGCTTAGGCCATCTAAAATATTCAATTAATTTCTATTCTACGGATTCTTCGCATAAAAAATTCAGAAAAGACTTTAGGATTTTTGAACCCCCCCCCCCCCCCTATGGGGGTGTAAAGGGGTTGCATATATTTTCACGAATTCAGCCATATCCCCCAGGTCTGATTAGATATCGAATAACTTTTCACTTCCAGGGGTTTTTATAATCTCCTAAAACCAGTATTGGAAATATTTCCTTTTTCAACCCCTATGAGGGTATAAAAGGGTCGAACACGTTTTCACGTATTCCGTCATATCTCTTAGGAGTGAAAGACATCGAATTGGTTTTTACTTCCTTAGGATTTCTATCAGGATTCCTCGAACGTTCTTTGCAGATTTTTTGAAATGTAGCTCCCAAGTGGCTATAAGGGGTAGAACACATTTTCAATAATTTCGCCATATCTCTTAGGTTTGATGAGATATCAAGTTGGCTTTAACTTCTGTAGAGTTTTATGTACCAACCAATTTCACGATTTTGTGATATTCAACCCCAAAGAGGTATAAAGGGTTGCATATATTTTCACAGTTTTTTCCATCCCTCAGTTCTGATGACATATGAAATTGGTTACTACTTCTACGGCCATTTCATGCAACGGGCTGAAAACATATATCAACCCCGAGTGGGTGCTATTCTATACGTTTTCACAGTTCGTAATATTTTTTAAGTTTGATGAGGCTGCAAATTGGTTCTTACTTCTATGGGCTTTTAGTGTAAATAATATACCGAAATTCGAGTCGTCTACACGCCCTTTTTATGTGTTTAATCGGCTTAAAATCTATATTTTAGATATTTTTATTTCTATTCTAAGGACAAAATTAACTTTCCAAAAAAATTCTAATCTCACAACAACTGATGTTAGACTCCGACTTTAACCGCGTCGCGGAGTATTACCCAAATACGTAATTCATGTGTTATATGTGGCAGTGGCGTAAACATTCTATCGCGACCACATTTTCCGAAAAACAATGAATTTCGCCCAAACTGTTTGCAGATTTTTATTATATGTTTTTTAATTATCGTGAGATCATAATTTCCTTTAAGAACAATTTATTTATTTTGAAATTTAAATATCGAGCTACTGGCAACTGTGCATAATGTAAGTTTCTTACCTCGTCATATACTAAATAACCTAGATTTATTCTGGAACTAGTGTTTTATTATTTTTTTCTCTACTCGGGGATAACGTCCGTTGCTCTTCACAAACTGCAGCTCTGCCACTGAAAACATTTTACGAAAATCTTAGAAGTTTTATCTGGTGCTTCTGGGTAACTTACTGTAGTATGTCATATGAAAAATTATAAAGAGCTAGTGTATAATATAGTAGTGAAAATTTACTGAAGAGTTAACAAATTCACGAACAACTTTCCACTTAAATAAAAAATTTGAAAGTTAGTAGCAAGTGGTGCTGAAATTGCATCATAAAATCGTTTGCTTAAATCGTAATCCCCAGCTGGGTACTATGCGGAAAGATAAGAACGAATACAGATGACACTACTTCCTTGAGAGTAGATAAACAATGTTTCTAGACACTTTGAATTGTCCACAGATTTATTTAGTGCAACGCACAGCACACAGGAACTGCATTATTGCACCGTTTATGGTCAAGTGTAAAAACATGTTGCGACAAACGACAAAAACGAAGGAGCCTTGCAAAAAGTTTGGAAGGACTTCAAGGAGCTGGTGCAGTACCAGTAGGTACCTTCTTGCATTTATGGCAACCTATTAAATTTTTTTTAAAGGAAAAATCTTGGCATATTGTTGGCATCTAATCCGGCGGTGAGTTAAATGTATCGATGTATTTTTGAATCGATGCTACGGAATGTGCCTACCAAAATACGTTGCCATAGAATTCTATCAAAGGCGGTGTGGCCTACTTATTGACATGATAGAAATTTCTGTGCAATTTGTGAAATGAGAACGGGAAAACCGGAAAAAAACTTCACATATATTAAGATATGAGAATTGGTTGCTAAGAACAAGAAATTTTATTCTCTTTTTGGTAATAATAAAAATGAGATAAAAATTTCCGTTGTCTAAATTTTATTTGTCCAAATATAAATAAATTTTCAGAACTATGTTCAATCCAATCTCATATACTTTTTTCCATTCAGTTCGATATTAGATTATCGAAAAAATTGCTGAAAATAAACACCTGGAACTCATATTGAGCTCTTGCATAATTTATACAGAATCCTTTTGCTTACTTAGAAGTTCATTAAATAGTAATTTATTCAGGACTGCGCGAAATTGCATCACAATTTCGATACTGTATCCTGCATTTGCATAAACTTTGTATGCCAATAACTGATATTGCATGATTCCACATTTTCATTTAATTGATATCCTTTTAAGTATTCGATCGCAGTACTGTAACAGTACTGAAAATCAAAATTGAAATTGAGAAATGAAAATCACATTGACATCACCCCAATATTCGTATAGAACCGCTTTTCATAATTTCTATTCATGTACCGAATTTCTAGCCCTTTAATTTTAAATTTTCAGAATGAAGATTTGAACTCTGGACTTCGAAGTGTGAAACCGGGATTTCGCAACGAAACGGGTTTGAAAGATAAAAATTTAGCAGTTGAGTTGGACAAAAATTATCCTAATAGAAACTGGATTGTAAACATTGAACAGTGGAAAAGAGCAAAATGAAAATTAAGAACAGTTAAATTAAAAAGGTACTTGCACAGTACTGAAACATTGGATTTTAAAAGTGGATTTCATTCAGTACTGGTACAGAACTGGAATCCGCATTGCTAATATTCGTAACGATGAATTCGAAAATCTGGACTTTCTCCGAACAATTTCAAGATTCGAATGCATGTTAAGTTCTTATTGTCAGTACCGATTTTCTGGACTGTAACTGATAGCTTTCAAGCGTTCAATTCTGGGCAAGGTCCGGTTTGCAATAATACTTTGTGACGACGGAAATTTCCCCACACAAACATTGAATTAAAACATACAACACTAAATTAAAATGTAAAATTTAGAACTAAGAAACAAACAACAGCTAACATAGAAGACATAAATGAACAACGAAAGCTGGAAAAAGGAAGAAGCACGAACACAGAAGACATAAATAGACAAAGAAAGCTGAAAAGTAATAGGAGCACTTTGGCAACACATAATTAAAAACGCCTGAAAAGTCGGTGGGGCCACAACAATGTCTCAGGCAACACTGTGCGGCTGGATAAACCCACCGACAAAAATTACATACAAGTTTCAAATGTACTATATGTTGACGAATGCATATACCGACCACGATTCATGACACGAAGGAATGCGTTCAATTCTGAGACGCGGTGTAGGTTACTATGTGACTGAAAACCTAAAAAAAAGTTCGGAAAGCGGTTAGAATGGGGTCGCGCTAGAATACTTACGCCGCTGCCTCATATAACATATGAATTACATAATAGGGTCATACTCCGGGACGAGGTCAAGTCCTAGTATAATATCAGTCGTTACGCCATTAGAAGGTTTTCGTGATTTGGTTTTGGGCCATTACATGAAATTGGAAATGCATTTGTAGGCGATAATATAAAAAGTCTGCGGAAGTGAAAGCCAATTTGATATCTTATCAATCGTAAGAAATATGTCGAAAGCCTTACGTCCGCTTGGAGTTGAATATCTAAAAATACTGAAATCAACTTTTGACGATTATATAGGAAGCCTTAGGAAGTTAAACTGAATATTCGATATCACATCCGAACTAAGAAATATATAGGAATTTGTGGAAACATATGCAACCCCCTTGCACACTCTTTGGGGTTGAACATCCAAAAATCCTCAAATGAGTTTTTAGATATATATAAAGAAAGCCCGAGGAAGTGAAAACCAATCCGATGTCTTATCACTCCTAAGAGATATGACGGAATTCGTGAAAACGTGTTTATACCCTCTTAGGGGTTGAAAAAGAAAAAAATTTTAAAACCGGATGATTAGATGATTATTAAACAAGACCGTAGAAGTAAAAATATATTCGATATCTAATCAGACCGAAGGGATATGGCGGAATTCGTGAAAATGTATACAACCCCGTTACACCATCGTGGGTGTCGAATTTCAAAAAATACTGAAAACGCTTTCTAGGTATTTATATGAAAAATGCGTGGAATAAAAATGAATTCAATATTTGAAAAGACCTAATAGATATGACGAAAATCGTAAAAATATATGCATTCCATTTTCACTGATAATTTTTTTTGCCCCCTTTCGGTACGCCAATGTATATTACATATATTTTTTAATCAAACTTACCTTTCTAGTTGACTTACATATACATACCGAGTTTCAATTTTCTAGCGTAAGCTGTTCTATAGTTAGGAAAAACACCCCCCACCCCCGTACCATACTACCACTATAAAAAATTATATTTTTTCAACATGCTACTACTATAGTTCGATCCAAATACCAAGTTTCAGCTTGATGTCATTATAGGTTCTTGAGATATTAAAATCGGAACTTTTTCCTTTTCACCCTCCCCCAGCCTCACCCTCTACACCCACACCCTCAAAATTTTGTTCCTGCTAGGGGTCTATTTAGCCTACTTCTGGTAAAAATTCTAAGCATATATCGTACATTGTTCTTGAGATATGTGACGTGATTTTTTAGAAAAATTCTTATCCCCTCTACTTCCATACTCAACCGCCCCCTTAAAAAATTTTACTTTCAGCAAACTTTATTTGTCAACCTTGCAGAAACCGAATTTCGTTTTGCTAGTGTAATTAAATAGATTAATCTAAGTGAATTATAATGTATAATATAATGCATTAAATAAAAAAAAAAAAAAAATTGGTTCGTGAGACATCGTAATCAAAAGCTTTTCACCCCCTACCTCCGTACGCCACTGCCCCAACTCAAAATAAATTCCAAGTTTCAGCCTCCTAGCCTAAGCGGTTACTGAGATCTAAAAACCAAAATTTTCCGTCTAAAACGCTTCCCAACTCCCCCTAGCAATCCCATCATTCAAAAGGTGGGCACTTGAAGAGGTCTGCTCAGTCTACCAACAAAAAAAATTCATCAACTTAATAGCTCAAGTTTGAGAGCTATAAGCTTTCAAACGTTTTGCGTACGGCGGACGGCGGACGACGTATAGACGGACTGAAGATTTTTTTTGCTTTTTTGGTGTCTAAAAAAAAATTTCAGAGTAGAACATTTTTTTTTTTTAAAAATCGATAACAATATTTTATTATTAAAATAATAAAGTAAAAATCGGTTGAGCTAGGATTTCAAATTACATGAATTGGGTTAGAATTATTTAAATTAAGGTCGTGTTCGTTAGTGTACTAAATCCGCTCACTCCTCCCATACAAAAGTGTTAAAATCAGCTACTTATACTTACCGCACAACTTACAGAAAATGCTGCTTTCTATTTGACCTTTTATTTTGGAGTTCTAAGTTTCCAGAAGTAGTGCAATCGTATGGTAGTTTCAAGTGGAACTACTTAAACTATGTTGCTGGAAAATCACCCTTCGCCAGGTTTTTTGGTACTATTATGATATTATTATTATTATATTTTAATAAGAGGTATATAAATATACACAATTATTCTTAAGCACTAGTTACAAAGACCATCAGCTTATTATGATAAGTTCTTACTTTTATATAGTACGATTTTTAAGGACATTTATGTGCAACCCAGCCACTCTTGACGACACTAAAACTCTTTTTCAGCCCCAAACTGAATCCTTTAAAAATTTTGATTTGTTACTCAATATTTCGAGTTTGGCCCATTAAAGAACCCAATTTTTAAGGACCTTCACAGGTAGAAACTGAAAGGTGTAGCTTGACTGATCGTATTGTCATTCTTTTAAATTGGACCATCAAAAACGGATATTGTTTGCTTTTCGATTTCTCTTCTAATTGTGAAATAAGTTAACCATGTTATTTAAGGAGTTTTGTGCGGACTAACCAAAGAAGTACAGTTCTTGTCAAATTTCGATTTAAAGAGTTCGTGAGGTATTCTAAGCTCCGTAAAATGAACACATAAAATTTTTCATATGTCAGCTACACAAAGAACCCAACGATTTTCTTTACCGGAAAAATAACGACTACCAAATTTCAAATTCAGAGTTTCAAGCGATCCGATGCACTTTTTTTCCTCCTACTCCCGTACACTTCACCAAGATTCACTATCGCATCTCGATATGTTCTTAAGTTTCAACTTTCCACCTTAAGCAGCTCCATCCTTCTCCCCCACTCACACACCCAAAGTGCCACCCAATCTACTCATCAACAAAATTTGATCTAAATAACTCAAGCTGTTTGTTAGATTCGAGCCTTGAATCCATTTTACGTACGGTGGACGGTCGCCGTTTATGAACAGACGGACTTTTTTGCTCACTAGCCTGACACGTAAAAATACTGAATTTGAGAGTATCACATTTTTTTTGTAATTCAAGGTCGATTACATAGCTTTAAAAAAAAATTATAAATTAAAATTATTGTTTTCTTGGCTTTAGTGTAAGTAAAACATTTTCAGGAATCAATCCAGCTAGTGTTTTTTTCAATTTCAGCGGAACTTGCGTTTTCTCGCAGACTTCGAAGGTAAAATGTCGTAAAAGATGGTAGATGACAACTTTGGCTTCCATTAGAGCAAATCGAGATCCTATAAAGAGGCAAGAGGATACGAATGAAATTTCAATAGATCAAGCAAGACATTGCTTAAAATTACCAATGCAATTTCGAGGGCCTACACCGAAAGGTAGGTAAGTGTTGAAATCAATTTTCGATTTGTTTTCTTTGTTAAATCGTTCGGGATCGAATTTATCTGGTTCGGAAAAGTATTTCGGATCTCTATGTAGTCCAAATATCGGAATGACCAACGATCCTCCTTTTTCAATCGAGATTTTAAGACCATCCTCGAATTCGTGTGCATAGTTCTTGACGCAAACGCGATCTGTCATTACGGATGGTGGCCACTTGCGTAAACTTTCAGCAATTACCATATCCATGTAGGTCATGCTTTGTACGCGATCATAAGTAAGAGGTTTTCCCGATAAATCAGCATCGACCTCATCGATTTCTTCCAGGAGCTTGGCTTGAACGTCCGGATTTACGGCCAATTCATAGGCCGTAAACGTCATCAAGGTCGAACTGTTATCAAATCCGGCCAAGAAAAATATAAAACACTGCGGAATAAGTTCGTCATCGCTCCAAACCCGGTTAGATCTAGTCGCATGTTTTTCGTGATCATCGGCTGTAGCAATGCTGAAATTATTCTCAATTTCATTGGTCGCCTTAAGCTGACCTTTCTTCAATTCCATCAACAAATTGATCATGTCCGGCCTTAAGATATTTTTCTCCTGACGAGTTTTCATAGTGGTCACGATAATATCGCTAAAGATCGATCGGGACTTATCGTCGATTAATTTCATATCGAACAATTTTACAGCAATTCGATCTGGAAACGTTCGGCCTACCAAAAGTTGAATCATTTTTAATGGTTTTTGAAAATTCATCATCTCTTTGCCCATTGTGTAGAAATCATTTTCTGGATCGCGTAGCGAATCACATTTAACACCAAACGCACACGTCGCTATAACATCGTTTGTAAACTTCGAGTAAATATCTTTCATATCGTACGGTTGTGGTCCATCTTTTCGGCACCGTTCCATGAAGAACTCACTCATCTGTTCACCACAACTATTCACCAGTTCAAACATTAAACGCATTTTGCTTCCGGTAAAAGCCGGACTAAGTGCTGATCGCATATCTCGCCATTGTTGTCCCTCCATCGCTACCAGTGTGTTACCAAAAAACGGATCATGGTATCGATTAATAAACATTGGATGATCCATAAAATAATCGAAATCTTTAATAGCCATTTGTTTGATTAGCGAAGGATCTCGCAGGAATAATGCCGGTTTTCCATTATCGTAAAGTCCAAGTACTCTGATAGTGAAGAAATATATCAATTAGTACACTAAACCTTTTCATTTCTTTATTTTTCAAACCTCTCGTTGTTATCGTCGTACATTGATTTTATCAATTCGCCAATGTTTTTAGTCAGCATACCTCGAATTGGTGCGAAAAATCCCTTTGACTTTATAATTGCTATTCCTTTCTTCTGGAAGTACTCATTTTTTCGTTTTTGGTTATTCTGATAGGTTGCATAAATTGCAATTACTGCAATTATTACAAAAAACAACTCGATCATTGAAGCCCAACTTATTTCACATTCACCGGCGGAAAAAAATACGTTCGACACTTACTAAGTATTGCGATGTACTAAAATAAATTAAATAATTTTCTAAGCTGTGAGCTGTGAGTCAGGCTGCTGACCGTATCGGTCGGCAGCGTAACTCACTAGATAATAGACGGACAGGGTGTCTCGATACGGCTTTTAGTTTTAACTGAACCTCTTTTTAAATTTTCAAAAGTAATTTTTGAATTGAAATTTTTTTTCCATCAGTCTTTAAGATACTCCAGAGGACTGATGTCCTCCATCTCTTTACATATCAATTATAATATTGCATATGGTAAATGGGGTGGGATGCCTCGTTATCTACACGGAAAAAAAATTTACAATGCATATTTTCCACTTCAACATGGGATTGCATCTAATGGTGAAAAACGTCATGTTTATGGCAAATTATTCCTTTTTGAACAGGTAATAATAACATAATATATGGGAAAATAACAATTGGTTCTTAAAATATTATTTAAATCCTATATATACAGGATTTTTCCCTAATTATATTGTAATTTGCGAAATATTCCCAGGGTAGTATTATCAATAGGATATTTTCCCTGACCTTATAGCTAATAGTTTGTTTTATTATAATGAGAAGTTTCCTATATGTCAGGGAATATTCGCTATTTGATGTAAGTGCAAATTTATTTTCATTAGCTTACAGTGGAATAAAATATTGAATGACTCAAAAATTGAAATCTTTGTTCTTAGTAATTCAAATTTAAAACCACATTAATATCATATTGTGTACATTAGGTGTATTTTTGCGGATTTATCCAGATTAGAGTAGTGATTAAAATTTACATTGGAAAGATCAAGAATATTGCTGTTTTTGTTATTTTTATTGCTTTTCCCTGTAGATAGTAGGAATCACAAAAACAGCAATGTTGTTGTTATTTTGTATATAAATTTTCTAACCTACTCTGTTCTGGATGAGTGCGCAAAAAACACACCTATTGCAAAAGACACATGGAAAAGTTTTGGTTAAATACTAATCAAAATTTCGGTATAATTTATTAGTAATAGTACCACCACTAAATCGAATTTTGTGTGTTTTCAAAAACTGGGATCGGAGTTTTATAGGAAAGAATATACTGACAGTAAGTCCATCAATCAGCAAAACCGATCAATTATTTTATAATACGTTTTTGTTTGTTACTGTAATTCTCCGGAAAATTAAACGACATCCAATGTTCAATGTAAAAATTGTATTCTACACTATGTTAAATTCCTATGGACATAGGAAAATTTGCCACGTACATATGGATATTTCAGTTATGTATTTCAACTGACGCTGGACGCGTTCAGCACAGTTTCAGTTTGTGTAGTTCACCAGTGCGCAGTGCATCACTAAAACGCGTGTGAAAAAAGTTTAAATAACATAATGAAGAATAATATAAACGTGGTAAGGGATTTAAATATAAAATCCGTGAATTGAATAAGATAAACAAAGTGCATACGATTGTTGACATCATAGAGCTACTGGAGACGACAAGCCACCGGTTTTGTATAAAGCGCTTTGAAGCCAAAAACACGATGAGAAGTGAGACAAAACAGGGTCGTTGTTGTTGTTTTAGCGTGAGAGTGAGTGAGACAGAACAGGTTCGTTATGTCAATTGTTGTTGTTTTTGCGTGCAAGTGAATGCGACGACGTCCGCCTTCAACTCAATCGCTGCTTATCATCTCCAGTATATATATCTCTATGGTTGACATTAAGAATGGAGGAAAATTTCATCCTTGAGATTTTAGTACAATGGGTACTTGCCCAATTAATTTCCGCATTTGCCGGTAAGTCAATGCAACAAGAAAATATCTGCCAATAGTCTGGGAACAACTTTATTATTTCTTGGGGCAAAATTCCGCAACGCGTTGCTGGAATGTGGTCACAAATCAATAGGATACTTCACGGAGACTCTTAAGGAGAAGCAAAAAATCCTATGTCATACCAACCAAACTCTTCGGTCAATTGTAATTTTAGTGGGTGATACATTCGGTAATTATCTATTTATCTAAGATGCCCATTTTAACTATTTATAACAAAATTTAAATTTTTTTCAGCTGATATAACATATGCCTACGTTCTTGTTGATGAAACTGTCTACCATTTTGATAGTCCATTTAAAGCAGTGGATGAATGTTTTATTTAATTGAATAATTATTTTTATAATAAAAGAACGAGTTTATTTTAAATTATGTCAATAAGTGTTCGTTATTTTATTACGTAAGCAGTTATTATTTATCGAAAAAATTGCAGGTAGTTTTAAATTATACAATTTGTTGTCATCGAAGAAGAGCTCCCTTTTAAAATGTTCCAAAATGATATTTTTTAGTGCATTTTTTTTTTGCTTTATAAAATAGGGAAATCTACAAGAATTTAAAGAAATTGCGTCAATTAATAAAGGATTTTTACTATTTTTTATCGCATTTTATCCAGTGCAAAAACGGTATTTAGCACTATCACATTGTGATTAACCCTTTGATCAGCATAGGATAAAATCCATTTTTAAACGAATATTAGCACTACGAATCAGAGAAAATACTATTATAATATTGGAATTTGTCCACTCTTTTCCATGATTTTTCTCCTACATAAAATACAGTAATTTTCCCCATTAAATGTTATAAACCCAAATCTTGCGATGTAAATAGGAAGAATCATATAAAAAAAAACCAGAAAATTACCAATAATTTTTTTCCGTGTAAATGGTTATTTCTAAGTGCTCGAGATCTTTCTGGTTATTTGTTAAATCGGTCCATAACAATTTTCTAAAGACTTTCACACTATCTCTTCTCGATGGTGACCGAACCGTTGTAGATCCTGTGGAAAAAGCTAACCTTTTGGCGGCAAGTTTCGCTAGAAACTTTAGACTTCCACCTTCGAACCAGAGTCCCTCAACCCCCCAATATCTGATCCCTTGCTGTCATCCATTCGTTTTCGAACTAGGATTATTTCCAAGATCTTGCAAAGGTTCAGTGTCTGGTCGGATGGTATCCCCCCATAGTCCTCAAGAAATGCTTTTCCTCTCTGGCTAAACCGCTTCGCAATCTCTTTTATCTTTCATTCTCTTCAGGGTGCTTTCCACAGATGTGGAAAGTTACGAATGTTCAGGCGATTAACAAGAAAGGAAACAAAGCGGATCCCGCTAATTACCGCCCAATAGCCATTACATCCGTACTCGCTAAAGTAATGGAAACTGCTGTCTATCGCAAAATAATCAAATACCTGATGGACAAAGATCTGATCCACGATCGCCAATATGGGTTCCGTTCCGGTCGTTCTACAGGTGACCTTTTGGTTTACCTAACAGAACGCTGGAACTCGTGCATTCACAAATTTTGTGAAGGCCAAGTGCTTGCGCTAGACATCGCTAAAGCGTTTAACAGAGTTTTACACCAATGTCTCTTAGTAAAAATTAAAGCCGTTGGCTTTAGTTCAAATTTTCTTAAATGGATTGAGAGTTTTCTCTGCAAACGTTTTATACGAGTTGTATTAGACGGAATAGCTTCTTCCTCCTTTCGAATTGATTCCGGTGTACCCCAGGGCTCAGTTCTATCTCCCACCCTATTTCTCATCTTTATTATCGACCTTCTGTCGTCAACTCTCAATCCAATTCATAGTTTTGCAGATGATAGTACATTGGACAATGTCTTTAATTTCCATTCTGCTGCAGAGGCACGTCCGACTTCGGTGGCCTTGCACCGCACTAAGTAATTCGGTTCATTGAATTCAGACCTCAATCTTATCTTGGACTGGGGCGAGAAAAATAGAGTAGAATTCAATGCCTCCAAAACGCAGTCCTGTCATCTATCCCTTAAACGAGATATTCCGAAGTCGGTCTCAAATATATCCTTTGGTGGCGTACAAATTTCCCCTTCTGCTGAATTCAAATTATTGGCAACACATCTTTGATGACGCAAACGGCTAGGTATTCCACGGAAGTGTAAGCAATTCTTTTTAGCGTCTGACTTAGCTACAATCTATAAGGCATATATCAGACCACGTCTTGAGTACAATTCGCATATCTGGGCTGAGGCCCCCAAATCACATTTAGCCTTGCTCAATCATGCTCCACCACTCTAAATCCCCTACCACACCATTTTATCCCCGCCCTATGTCGTTCTAGCTGTGCAATCGCATTAAAAAGTGACCCCCAAAGTTAAAACGACGGCCGTAAAAAAAAATACGTAAGTAAATAAAAAACATACTGCAGTCACGATCGGCTGCAAGCCAATCGTATAATACTCTAGATGAATACTGAACTCCGATTTATATTGTAGTTGGGGATAAAGTAGAACTACGTGTGTGCATATTGTATGTCCTTTATTAAGGACTGCCATTAGATTGCTACTCAAAACTAAAAGACAATATTCAGTGTTTAATTTCATATATTGAACTGGGTAAGTGATCGAACAAAAATGTCCTTTTTGAAGGACTTTCACATGGAAGGTGCAGGAAGGACTCACTCGATTTCTTACATATTTATCCTTTTCCTTGGAACCATTTAAAAAGGAACGTGTACAAAATTTCAAATTCGTAGCTTGAAGCGTTCAAAAGTTATCGAAAAATATTGTTGAACACGTGTCTTAAGGACATTTTGTATGGCAGCTACCAGAAGGAGTAGGACGATTTTGCCCGTTAACGAACTTAGCCTTACAAATTCAACCAAACATCCAAATTCAAAATTTCAAGATCCTAGGTGAAGGCGTTCTTGAGTTATCGTGCTAACGGACGGACGGACGGACGGACGTCAGGCGGATTTGAGGTTTTTGGCCACAAATAAACAAAAAATAATATATAACTTTTTTTCATCCGAGGCGTGGTTCTATGCGTTACAAACTTTTGGGCTGGATTAAACTTATAATACTCTATATGATTTCATCTAGAGTATAAAAATCTGCCAACAGTCTGGGCGCAACACTATTATTTTATGGGTAGAAGTCCGAAACGTGTTTAATGATGAGATGCGGTGTTGGGTACTATGCGACTGACAACCTAAAAAATAACGTTCCAAATAACCTCCTGGTTTTAAGATTAATTAAAAAAAAAAATAATAAAGTAAAATTCTTCCATACCGAGTACTAATTAAATAATTCGCGGATGGTAAATCTTCTCGCAAACATATAAAGACCAGTGAACAACCAGAAGGGGTGCCAGTCGGCAGCAGTCAGTGAGTCAGTCTGCGAATAAGGTTGTGTCTTTGTAATTCCCCTTATAGCAACTTTGACTGCTGAGCTCGACCGATTAGACCTATGTCAGAGAGGACGACACACTGGGAGGACAATCTCTAATCGGCTCCCAAGTTGGATAAGTTTGTGGAGTTGTACTTCCCCTTTGAAAGCTAGAGTCCGGCTAGTTCAAGTCCAAACAGAAGACGAACCAAGCATCAGAGCAGAGCAGAGCTGATCCAAGCAGAAGACAAGCCAAGTAGAGCTGAGCCAAGCAGAGCAGAGCCAAACAGAGCAGAATCGAGCCGCAACACGCAGAGCAAGCAACAACGAGCAGAGCGAGCCACGACGCGCAGAACAAAGAAGCAACAATGCGCAGAGCAAAGCAACCAACAGAGCAAAGCAACCGAACATGAACAGAGGCAATGACGATCAGTAACCAGGGTCAAGTTAAGGCAAGCAGAGTCGAGCTGAAACCAGCTACGACAAGCCACAACAAAGGACGCCAAATCACGACAAGCAGAAACAGCAGAGCCAACACAAGCAAAGCAGAGGCCACACAGAGAAACGAAGACAGGGAAGGACAAAGACATGGAAGGACGCAGACAGGAAAGGACGAAGACAGGGAGAGCAAAGGCCACACAGAGAGACGAAGACAGGGAGAGTACAGAGAAGGTCAAGGCAAGGCGAGTGAAGTCGTACCCACATAAAACACGAATCGAGTCACGTTTAGCAGAGGCGACTATCAAACGGCAAGGAGAAAACCCAAAAGAAATCAAATTTGAATGTATGTCAACTAGAAGTAATAAAGTGAAGTCTAGAAACAAATAAATATTTTGTAACGGATCCCGACACCCGTTGAGCCTACCCTGGCTGTAAATCAAGTCGTTACAACTTGTTTATTTTGTATGTTCAAGTTTTTCGTATATGCTGCATAGATTTATATTTATATGAAAATCACTCGTCATATAGTACATGCAATAAGTTGCACGTACTCACTCTTAAAAGAACGTCTAATTTGGTGCACGTCAAGGCATTCCTCGTAGTTATTTCGACAAAATGCAGAGCTGTTAAGAAACATACCAGTAAGATTTCTCCCAAACGCAGCTAGTTGCAGGTAGACTCAAATCCAAGGACGGACGGACGTATGTACACAACACACCTAAAAGCTTTTCGAAATTAATCTTAATTCCCTAGCTGTCGGATAAATTTCCTTTCGTTAATACACGATTCGAGAAATCAATCATCTATCGCGTAATTAACCCTTGTTATGAATTCAACGTATAGATAAATTACAACACTATGACATTGCATAAGGAAAGATGACAAATGAAGCAATCTCCGTTTCTTTCAGCAGCGCACCCAGTAATCAGTCAATGCTTTAAGATTTATGGTTTATTCACACTGAACGTCTTGAAGGATGAACATAAATAAAATTCCATTCGAATTCTGCACAACGGAGCAAAAGATCCTTAAGTGAACGAAATCACGACAACGATGCCTTTAACTACACCTATTTCGTTCGCAATAAAACCCTTTACGACTTTAGCACTTTTCTCTTTTCGCTCGGAATGCACATTAAATCCAAGAAAATAACGCCACTTGGAATGGGGACAAAAGACAAGTCATAAGTCCCGAGCAATTTGATTTGACAAAACGAAAATGCTGTAAAAGGATGTCGAGCTGTTCTACTGCTAATGGTGTAAACCCCCCGCCGGATTATGGACAACCATTAAAATAAATTCGCCGACATAAATTGCGTTCATAATTCACAGCTCGATCCGATCCAATCTACGATATCTTGGAAGGATGTGACCAGAATAATTGCAAAATAAATCGAAAATACTGTTTCAAGGCATGATTTAAAACCAATTGTTAACTTTTCAAATTTATTTCCGTTTTGAAAAGTTAGCGCAGTAACTAGAGACAAATGCCAAAGCTATCAATATGAAATACCTATTCAATTTCAAGATAGAACAAACTAGGAGACGTCATACAGTGTATCCTTTTTTTAAGCAGTTAGGACAATTGTATATATAACTACTTCTAAAGAAGGACAATTGCTACAATTTTAATTCAATTCTTTTAATAATAAACGACCCGAAAACTCTCAAAAAATTGCTAGATTTTTGTGTTTCCACGTTTCAAGGCTAGGGTCACATTTCAAGGCTAGTGGACCCTAAGAACGCAAAAAGGTCACTTGCTCGCCGTACGTAAACGCATTTGATCTCAAACCCTTAGAACTACTCAATTCAAATTTGTTAGTGGGTAGATTACGTAAAACTCTTTCAGTGGAGACATTTCTTCAATTTCGAATTCCTACACTGAACCGAGCTCGAGTTATCGAAAAAGATTCGTGAACACCTTTTTAAAGGACTCTTAAATGGAAACTATTCGAAAAAGTGAGTAGTTTCTTCATTATGTAGGTATATAGGTCCGCGTGGCTGCCCGTGAGAACACGGACACACTTAGCATTAAACATACTGCAGTCACGATCGGCTGCATGCCAATCGTATAATACTCGAGATGAATACTGAACTCCGATTTATATTGTAGTTGGGGATAAAGTAGAATTACGTGTGTGCATGTTGTATGTCCTTTATTAAGGACTCCCATTTGATTGCTAATCAAACCTAAAAGACAAGATTTAGTGTTTAATTTCATATCTTGAAATGGGTAAGTCATCGAAAAAAAAATGTCCTTTTTGAAGGACTTTCACATGGGAGGTGCAGGAAGGGCTCACTCGATTTCTTACATATTTATCCTTTTCCTTGGAACCATCTAAAAATGAATGTGTACAAAATTTCAAATTCGTAGCTTGAAGCGTTCAAAAGTTATCGAAAAATATTCTTGAACACGTCTTTTAAGGACATTTTGTATGGCAGCTACCAGAAGGAGTAAACGGATTTCGCTGATTAGTAAACTCGAACTTCGTTTTTACTCAAAACTAATTTGTACAAAATTTCCAATTGATAGCTAAAAGATTACTTGAGTTATAGTGAGTTTCGTAAATTAAGTGAATAGATTTTGACAGGATATTTGTATGGCAGCAACACGAAGGACTAACAGGATGTTCTTCATAAACATATATTTTGCTCCAACTATTGGAAAAATAACACATACAAAATTTCAAAGTCGTAGCTTAAGCCCTTCTGAAGTTATCGACCAATATTCTTGAACACGTGTTTTAAGGACATTTTGTATGGCAGCTACCCGAAGGAGTAGGACGATTTGGCCCGTTAACGAACTTAGCCTTACAAATTCAACCAAACATCCAGATTCAAAATTTCAAGATCCTAGGTGCAGGCGTTTTTGAGTTATCGTGCTAACGGACAGACGGACGGACGGACGGACGGACGGACGGACGTCAAGCGGATTTGAGGTTTTTGGCCACAAATAAGCAAAAAATAATATATAACTTTTTTTCGTCCGAGGCTTGGTTCTATGCGTTACAAACTTTTGGTCTGGATTAAACTTATAATACTCTATATGATTTCATCTAGAGTATAAAAAGGTCCGTTGTGTTACCACAGGATCATCAAATCCGGTCCTATTCGTCAAATTATTTAGAGCTTGCAATGAAGCGTTGGATTCTCGCGACGTCCGTTGCCGCAAGGTCACTAAGACTGTTAAAGAAGGAAACTCCAAGATGGGCCTTCCTTCTAGTGGATAGAGCTGGACAGGTGCAGCGAGAGAGAGAGAGATGAAGTACTGTCTCCTCCTCCAGGCAGCTTCTACAGAAGTCGTTTGAAAAGAGGACGAGTCATTTAGCATGCCGACCTATAAGACAGTGTCCGGTCAGGACACCGACTGTGGTGCTGATATTCGCCCTTTTGATCAAAGTCAGCCTTTTAGACCGTTTTGGATCCAGTTTCAGTCAAATTTGTCTCGTAGGGTGACATGTAATACCGTCTGCCCATCTTGAGTTGGTTTTCTGAACTGAGTCCAATCCCAGTAGCAGTTTACATGTGGAGAGAGGCACACCCGGATTCCGATGTTCCGGCATAATCTGAAGGGTAGTATCGAGTTCGTAAGCCATACAGTTCCCTGGAATATCCTTTTTTATTCGAAAATATTCATGAAAAATTTTAAACAATTTATTAAGTTTAATCTGAAAACTAATAACCCAAGTATACAACCAAACTGAACCAAATTGGTTGAAATATAAGATAATATTTAGTGCATATACCTACCTTAATCACAAAGTGCTATTTGCAAAATTTCAGTAGTTTATTATTTGTGAAAATGAATTTCAGTTCTATATCGCACATATTCACAAATCCTCAGCAATATCAGCAGCTGTAAGGTTATTTCGGATAATAGTCATGATACACCCTCTGATAAGTCAATAGCATCCGATGACGAAGCAGCTCTATCGGAGCTAGTCCAACACAGTTTTTAATGGCTTCTCGAGTGAAGGTTTTTCAACTGTCATATCTTCAATGTCAGTCGCCACGACAGCGAGGGTTTTCGTTTTGGTGTTTCGCACCACAAACTCTTCTGACGCTGTAAAACAACCAAAAATCTGCCAACAGTCTGGGCGCAACTTTAGTATTTTTTGGGTAGGAGTCCGAAACGTGTTCAATACTGAGATGCGGTGAAGGTCACTATGCGACTGATAACCTAAAAAATAACGTTCCAAATAGCCTCCTGTTTAATCTTTAGGTTATCAGTTCATAGTGACCTACACCGCATTACTCCAGCTCTGTACATCAATAAAATTTTTGTTTTCTTTAATTACTCCTGTAGTACTTCTCAATATACATACTAAGTTTCAACTTTCTAGCATACGCTGTTTCTGAAATATGAAAAACCACCCCCACCCCCCGTACTTGGCTACCCCTATCAAAAATTTTTTTCTCGGATACTTCTACAGTGACTTTATATAGTCGTCAATTTCTAGCTTTCTATGCTTTGCGGTTTTCGAGAAATTAAAATCAGAATTCTTTTTGTTCCATCCCCTCCCACCGTTACCCCCTAGAAGTCAACTGCTAGAAGTCTACTGGGTTAACTCCTGTAAAAATTCTAAGATCATATATGGTACGGTTCTTGAGATATAAAAATTAAATTTTTTGAAAAATGGTTATCCCCCCACTTTCGTACTCCACCTCTCCTCTCAAAAGGTTTACATTCAGTAGCCTCCACTTGTGATCTTATATACAGAAACAAAATGTTGTCTTCCTGGTACAATTGGTTCGGAAGATATTGTAACCTAAAGTTTTTCATCCCCCACCCCTATACTCAACTTCCCCTCTTAAAAATTTTAGCTCTTGTCTACTCTTCTAGTATCCCTTAAGATAACTACAAAGTTTCACACTTCTAAGATCAACGGTTCAGGAGATATGGATTTTAGAATGCTTCAATCCCAATCTACCCACCATAAAAATTTCAATTTAATATCTCAACGGGCTTGTGAGCTATGCGTCTTCAAACGGTTTTGCGTACGGCGTACGGCGGACCTCGTACGGCGTACCGCGGACGGCGTACCGCGGACAGCGTCTACGGCGGACAGACGAACATTTTTTTTTTTGCTTTTTTGCGGTCTACTAGTCCTAAAACGTGAAAATAAAAAATTTCAGGGTAGCACATTTTTTTTAAATTTCAGGTCCATCATAATACTTTATTATTAAAAAATAATAAAGTAAAAACTCTTAAGGTTATTGTTGATTCGATGAGATAAAAGTGAAAACTTTTCAATGACTTTTGTATGGTGGCCACTCTTACTCTTACCTAAAACTAACTATTAGAAAATTGATGTTTGCAAAACTTCAAAATTCCTGAATCAGTTTTGGTCAATATTCCTGTATTTGTGTATTATGGAATTTTTTTTTGCCAGTTGTAAGTGTAAGACTGTTTTCTTTTTAATTAACTCTTTTTCAAAATCAATTTAATTAGTTCAAAGCGAAAGTTGTACGAAATCCCAGCGTAATATAAAATAATTTAAAAATAATTAAATAAGTTAGGTACTGAGTAGGTTAGAATTGATTTAAATTTCAAACAATTCCAACAATTCTTCGCCAATTTGTTAAGAAACTTTAAGCTGTAAGTATGAGTGGCAAGTGCGACAGGGTTTAAGCGGTATGTAACCAACAGTAGAAAATTTCAGTTCCGAGTATTGAATATAGTTCTAAACTAAAGCCCTGTCCTACTCGCTGACTCAAGTACAAAACTCCCAGTATCAAAAATGACAGAGAAGCGTTTGATATTGCGATCATTATACAGCTTTGGCACTTGACACTAATGATCTAATGTCAGTTGTAAGTGTAAGACTGTTTTCTTTTTAATTAACTCTTTTTCAAAATCAATTTAATTAGTTCAAAGCGAAAGTTGTACGAAATCCCAGCGTAATATAAAATAATTTAAAAATAATTAAATAAGTTAGGTACTGAGTAGGTTAGAATTGATTTAAATTTCAAACAATTCCAACAATTCTTCGCCAATTTGTTAAGAAACTTTAAGCTGTAAGTATGAGTGGCAAGTGCGACAGGGTTTAAGCGGTATGTAACCAACAGTAGAAAATTTCAGTTCCGAGTATTGAATATAGTTCTAAACTAAAGCCCTGTCCTACTCGCTGACTCAAGTACAAAACTCCCAGTATCAAAAATGACAGAGAAGCGTTTGATATTGCGATCATTATACAGCTTTGGCACTTGACACTAATGATCTAATGTCATAAGTTAATAAGGAGCCTATCCCAAAATCTCCGGAAGTATAGTACATACATAATTTCTATGAAATATACATGAATAAATTTTTTTTAATCTATTTTTTTATGTGATGAGTTCGTAACTATTCAAACACGTTCAAACCACATCACAGAAACGTTAAATAAAACTAATGCACCTATAAAAACCCTTTATATTTTCATAAACAGAAAATCATTATTAAACATCAACAATAAAATGCTCATCTTTAAGACGATTTTTCAGCCAGTATTACGTGGCTCCATTGTGGATAACATGTGCCAAAAGTCATTTGAACAAACTGCAGATAGCTCAGAACAAAATCTTAAAGTTAATCCATAACCTTCCGAAATATTATTCTACTGAAAGATTACACTCTTTACCCGACACTAAATATATTGAAACTAATGCACTTACACTAATAAATAAAATCAGAATTAGACTAGAACTAGCTGATAATAGACTGATCAAAAACTTACAATTTTAAATTGTACCTTTCTTTTGAATAAGTACATAGTTTTAATAGTTAGGTTAAGTTTTTAGTTATTGTTAAAATTCATAAATTAGGTTTTTTGCTTGCCATTTTCCTGTAAATATTTCTTCTCGTAGGTTACAAAATTATTTAGTAAAATAACTTAAAACATTATATTCTCAAAAGTTGTATAGTTAGTAAGACAAAAGCATGTATATGTATATAACAAATTTTATCTAGGGCAAAAAAACAGACAGACAAACAAACACGTTTAAGCTTCAGATTCAGGTCAAAATTTTGTATAGTGTTCAATTTTAATAACAATCTGCATACACAAACCGCATTTATTTCTGTCTAGAATTTCTCGCAAAGAAAGTCTTAAAGTAAATTTAAACCTCATATTCAAAAATCTAGATTAGGTAGACAATAAGTCGTCTCCAAATTAATTCATTTTTTTTTCTACTAAATTTTTATCTACGTCAATGTAATAAAATTTCAATCTCAACTCCATCTTTTACTTTAATTTTATGAGCACAGTAGAACATTCAGTCTGTAACTCGTCAAAATAAAAATTTATAACTTTAATGTATGTGATAAAATCGTTTAATCACAGACAATTAATTCTTCGATGAAAGATAGAACAAATGTAAATTGATATTACAACATTTTTCATCGAATAGAGTCTGCAAATCAAAGATAAAGACGCGAAAAACGACAGTAAACTACTATAGAGTAGAATCTGATGGATTATAAGGATTTTATTAGGATTACTGTCGAATTAATTGAATTATGTGCATGACGGCCAACTGCTCCCTATTTGTTGCGACGACCCAAATAACCCTTCACAGGCAAATAAATTAATTGGACGAATTTTTTTTTGGGGCAGCAGCCTATTTGGATTTCCGGCGGATTTGTGCGAATATCAAATTTAATTTAATTTCGCAAGGAGCAATTAAAATGAAAGGCCGTTCGTTGTTGTTTTTTTTGTTGGGATAGGGTGCGTCCCTTTTGGATGATATTGCAATTCTGAAAGTATAGAAAGATGTACTAGATTAAATTTAAATTTTTGGGTATTTTTTAGTAGTTAGATAAGACGTCTTTTGCCCACTAGAGAGTTGTTGAGAAGATGCTGCCCATTATTCATTCGGAAATATTTTTGTAAAGTTTTATAACTAATTTTAAGAGAGAGTGACGGCATGGTTTATTATTTACATAGTATCCATGCGTAACCCTAAACTAACAGCCAAAAAGTTAAAATCCTATTGAGGTATACCGGAACGCTTTCCGGAGTCGAACTACCGGTTGCCACAGTAAAATTATTCGAGTTAAAGAGAATTCGAAGTAAGGAAACCGTTTGTTTAATTTTAAATTAAACCCTTCAAAATCAAATTTAAAGAATCGAAAATTCAATTGCCATAAACAAAATTTGAGTTATAGACGAATTCGATATACAGAAGTTTGATTTCGTATACATAACATTCCAAATATAATTTTGTCATTATCATGCTAGCGAATTAGTCGAAACAGTGTCATGAACACTTGGTATTTTTCATGTAGTTTAAATAGCATTGAAGTATTTTTTTCGGGATACCTAAAGTTTCACGATGAGAACTCGAGCAGAAAATATGAAAAAAAATTCTGAAGGCATTTCGGAAGCCGCTCGAAAAGGGGATGCTCAAAACACCCCAACTGGAAAATCTTACAAAGATGCCTTTCTTAGTCTACCCTTTTCCACATCACAGTCGTCAAATTCTTTGAAATCGTAGTCCAGTCCAATTCTCATGTCGTATGTAATTTCAATTAATTCCCAAGTCATCCTGCTTTTTGATTTATTTCCACAGCATAAAATACAGATTCTATCCGAAAGATGTGTATTTTTTGATTACAGTACTGTTGGTAATCATCAAGTTAAATTGCTTGTCTTCCCCAAATCCATTGGGGAGCGTCATGTCTTGCAAATTTTCATAAATAAGACAAAGTATAAATTGGCAACATCTTAGGGATAGATAGTCTTGTGTATATGCTCGTATGTTGTAGATTCTGCTGCAACGTAGGGAACAAGAAATGTACGAGATTAACTGAAAAGATATAGAAAGAAAATTATACTTTGCTTAGATATGCAAAGAGCCAGATAGCGTTTTCAGTATAACATTTGACCTAATTTGTTTGTCTTCCGTTTTTATTTTTTTCCCGAAAGTTATTTCCACGAAAACGAAACTGGTGTCATGAATAGATGAAAATGAAGAACAATTTATTATTTATAACATTGATATAATCTTCTTAAACAATGGTAAAAACACTTAACATTTTATACTCAAATTAGAACTGTGTTGGTTCCTAGTTCTGATTTATTTCTCTACTAAAAGAGTTTCCAATGCTTTTCAATTTGACACTCGAATTTGTTGTTCGGAAGCTCCCCGTTGACACCAAGGGAACACTATGCATCAAATCCACACAACATACGAGGGACGGTTAATAAGACCGCGGCCTGAGGTACTTATCGATGACACATTATTTCACTTACTTTTGTACTAATTGTGACACCCTTGGTAGTATAAATATAACCCTATTTCGATAATAAGGTCAGTACCAAATTACCGGTTGAACGACAAACATGATCATGTCAGCCGTTTCGTCGCATTCCTCCAATTTTGAACACCGCGCCGTGATAAAGTACTTCGTAAAAAAGGGAATACACCGAAAGAAATTTTTGAAGAGATGTCATTAGTTCTTAAGGAATCTGCTCCTTCGTATACCATGGTAAAAAAAATGGGCTCGCTTATTTGGACAAGGACGAGAGAGCTGTGAAGATGATCCCCGCCCGGGGCGTTCCGTGATGGTAGTGACCGAAGAAAATGTCAAAAAAGTTGAGAAATTAGTACTGACCGATCGAAAAATAAAATTGTGGCAGGTAGCAGAAGAGTTGCAGATTAGTAAAGAACGGGTTGTAGAAATTATGCACAAATATTTGAATATGAGAAAAATTAGTGCGAGTTGGGTACCAAAAATGCTGACGCCGTTCGGCAGTTTCGAAGCAGGCACTGAAGGACCCGGGCTTCACGGAAATTGACCACTCAGGCTACAGTCCAGACCTGGCTCACAACGATTATTTCCTTTTTCCTAATTTAAAAAAGGAGCTACGAGGTCGTAGATTTGCCGATAACAATGAAATGAAAGCTGCTGTAGAACACCATTTTGAGGGCAAAGCAATCAAAAATTATTTTATTTGCATTACCAATTTTAAATCTAATGAATGTTTAAAATCATCAGAATTTTGTTCAACATTGCAGAACCTTGGGTTATCATGGACACCTTTTTCGAAGTATTGACATTTTAAAAACATCGGCCATATGAGATAGCAAATCGAGGTCTTCATTTGTTATATCTCAGTGCATGGCAGCCAAACGTGGACATTAACTCAGGCGTCCGAAAAATTAGTTAACGCCTTTGAAAGAAAACTCCTCAGAAGAATCATCCGACCTGTGAGGGAAGACTCGATCTGGCGAATACGATACAATAGAGAATTGTATGCCCTCTTTGATAATCCAGAAGTATCGATCCTCATAAAATTCAAGAAGCTACAATGGGCTGGTCATGTGGAGCGGATGGATGAGGGAAGAATCCCCAAACGCACACAAAACGGAAAAGTTAATGGACAAAGACCAGTTGGAAAACCACGAAAGCGCTGGGAGGACTCTATTGACGCAAACAGCAAATCACTGCTAAGATTCTCAAACTGGAGGACGTGGTCACTGAACCGAGAAGGCTGGAGGCGGCACATACAGGAAGCCAAGGTCCGATTTGAACTGTAGCGCCATCGTTAGTAAGTAAGTAAGTAAGTAAAAGAGTTTCCACCTATATTTTAAGCAATCTGCATTTGGTTCCTGAGAACCGAAATCGCTAGGTTTTATATGGTATCATTATACACCTGAAAATTATTGTTTTCCTCAAGAATAGCATCTAACATTCATATATTCAAAAATTCTTATGGCTAGTGAACGTATTAAGTTGCGTTCTCCCTGTGCGGTTTCTGCGTAGTACCTACTCTTTCAAAAATAAAGAATGGTTTCACTCGGTGAAGAAATAGGCTACTACAGTCTTATGTCAACACTTTGGGAGGAATGTTGCTAAACGAAATGTGGTACTCTAGAAACCTATGAAAAATCCAACGGTCTGGGTGCACCTTTAAAATTTTTGAGTAGAAGTCCGGAAAGTGCTTAGTGCCGAGATGTAGTTCAGGTTACTTACAGGTTAATTCTTATGTAATTATTTCTTTATTTTAAAGTTTTATAAAAAAAATTTTTTTTTAACTAATAAGCAGAAACGAATAAGCAGAAAGTTATTAGGAACGGATCGTCAATGAACGTGTTAGGGAATTCCATCCAGTTTTTATTTTTTTATTTATTAATTTAATAAAAATACTGGGGATGAATTACGGACATAACTCATTTCAAGGCAAAAATTGTACCATCAAATATAAATCGGACATTGTCAAACTGATATTCTTTTTCAGTACTGAATACAGTACTCAAATTTCTGAATTCTCTTCATTTTCTGTTAGTATTTTTTTATTAATAATGTATCAGAATTGCGTCTGTAAGTACTGAAGTTCTAAAGCGAATCCTGCATTTCAGTACCTAAAAGGTATTAAAGAGTGATATTGATTATTTAAGAAATCAGTACTGCGATGAATATTGAAATTCGTGATATTCCTAACGGTTTGGAAGTAAAAATTTAATATTAGAGATTGTTCAGATAAATGGAATAAATCGTTAAAACTTCAACTTAACAAAACGAGAGATATGGTTGAATTAGTAAAACAGACAGATAGGGGTTAAAGATTAGAAATTTGAAATAGATTTTAGTCGAACATATGGAAAACTCGTGGATGTAAAAACCAACAATTTTATATTTCATCAGACCTCAGAAATATTTCCGAATTCGCAAAAATGTTCACAATCACTGTACATCGCCTTTGGCATTGATCATCGATAAAACCTGAAAGCCATTTCTCGACAGATGAGAAACTTATTCGATATATCGGCAGAGTGAACAGATATGATGAAATTCGCATTTCTCTACAAAAAAAATAATTTTTGTTTTTTTGAGAATTTTTCTTACTTTTTAAAAAATCTGCCAACAGTCTGGGCGCAACTTTATTATTTTATGGGTAGAAGTCCGAAACGTGTTTAATGATGAGATACGGTGTTGGGTACTATGTGACTGACAACCTAAAAAATAACGTCCCAAATAGCCTCCTGGTTATTTTTAGGTTGTCAGTCGCATAGTACCCAACACCGTATCTCATCATTAAACACGTTTCGGACTTCTACCCATAAAATAATAAAGTTGCGCCCAGACTTTTTTATTTATTTACGTATTTTTTTATCAATAGAATAATTCATAGTAGTAAAAGCGAATTCGATCACATTAAACCTAAGAGATTTTCGGAATCAGTGAAATCTTGAACAATACCCCCAGGGGGTTTAATAGAGAAAAATACTTAAATCGGTTTTTCCCCGACTACGTTTAAAGCTTATAGAAGTAAAAGTGAATTCCAAATCTCAATATACCTTAGGAATATATCAGAATTCGTGAATATGTACACAACCACTTTACACCCCCTTAGGGGTTGGATATCGAAAAATTTTGAAAATCGTTAGTAGGCGCTTATATAAATAGCCCGCAGAAGTGAAATTTCTTTGATAGCTCGACATGTCTAAAAGTTTTAACGAAATTTGTGAAAATGTGGATTCACGGACATTTTTTTTACTCAACCTCTGAACGCCAATAAAAATCTGAACTTTTTTTTTGCTTTAATTACTCTAATAGTACATCTACATATACGTACTAAGTTTCAACTTTCTAGCATAAGCCGTTTCTGAGATATAAAAAACCACCCCTCTCTCCCGTATCTTCATTCCCCTATCAAAAATTTTATTTTTCTAGAATGTCTCCATAGTGGCTCTATATAATCCTAAATTTTTAGCTTTCTATTCATTATGGTTTTCGAGAAATAAAAATCAGAATGTTTTCCTTTCTACCCTCTTTCACCATCACCCCCAACACCCACAACACCAAAAATTTTTTCCCTACTAGAAGTTCACCGACCCCAACTCCTGTAAAATTTTCAAGATCATATCTAATACGGTTTCTGAGATATAAAAATGTCATTTTTTGAGAAATTGCTATCCCCCCACTTTCGTGCTCCACCTCCCCCCTCAAAAAATTTAGTTTTGGTAGACTCCTCTTGTGATCCCATCTACAGAAACTACATTTTATCGTCCTGGTGTAATTGGTTCGGAAGATATTGTAATCCAAAGTTTTTCACCCGCCACCCCCACACCCCACCACCCCTCTTAAAAATGTTAGCCCTTGTCTAATATTGAAGTATCCCTAAGGACAACAACAAAGTTTCAATCTTCTGACATCAATGGTTCAGGAGATATCGATTTTAGAATGTTTCAATTCCGTCTTTCGTGCGTTAAAGACTCATTGTTTCCCCTCCCACTTCCACACCCCTTAACCAATATCGACCATTTTTTTGCAATTGAGTCCATTATCATAGTACTACATAAGTTCCAAGTTTCAGCCTCCTAGCATAAGTGGTTCCTGAGATCTAGAAACCAAAATTTTTCGTCTAAAACGCTCCCCTCTCCTCTCCCCTTGTACCCCCACCCCTCAAAAATATATCATTCGTAGGGGTTCACCCAATCTACTCACCATAAAAATTTCAATTTAATATCTAAGCGGGTTTGGGAGCTACGTACCTTCAAACGATTTTGCTTACGGCGTACGGCGTACGGCGTCTACGGCGGACAGACGGACATTTTTTTTTTTTTGCTTTTTTGGGGTTTACTAGTCCTAAAACGTGTAAATACAAAATTTCAGGGTAGCAAACTTTTTTGAAATTTCAGGTCGATCACAATACTTTATTATTAAAACATACTGCAGTCACGATCGGCTGCAAGCCAATCGTATAATACTCTAGATGAATACTGAACTCCGATTTATATTGTAGTTGGGATAAAGTAGAATTACGTGTGTGCATGTTGTATGTTGTATGTCCTTTATTAAGGACTGCCATTAAATTGCTACTCAAAACTAAAAGACAATATTCAATGTTTAATTTCATATCTTGAACTGGGTAAGTCATCGAAAAAAATATCCTTTTTGAAGGACTTTCACATGAGAGGTGCAGGAAGGACTCACTCGATTTCTTACATATTTGTCCTTTTCCTTGGAACCATTTAAAAATGAACGTGTACAAAATTTCAAATTCGTAGCTTGAAGCGTTCAATAGTTATCGAAAAATATTGTTGAACACGTGTCTTAAGGACATTTTGTATGGCAGCTATCAGAAGGAGTAAAAGGATTTCGCTGATTAGTAAACCCAAACTTCGTTTTTACTCAAAACTAATTTGTACAAAATTTCCAATTCATAGCTAAAAGATTACTTGAGTTATAGTAAGTTCCGTAAATTAACTAAAGACGTTTTGACAGGATATTTGTATGGCAGCTACACGAAGGACTAATAGGATTTTCTTCATAATCATACATTTAGCTCCAACTAATGGAAAAATAACACATACAAAATTTCAAAGACGTAGCTTAATCCCTTCTGAAGTTATCGGCCAATATTCTTGAACACGTATTTTAAGGACATTTTGTATGGCAGCTACCAGAAGGAGTAAAAGGATTTCGCTGACAAGTGAACTCAAGCTTTGATTTTACTAAAAACTAATTTGTACAAAATTTCCAATTCATAGCTAAAAGATTACTTGAGTTATAGTGAGTTTCGTAAATTATGTGAATACATTTTGACAGGATATTTGTATGGCAGCTGCACGAAGGACTAACAGGATTTTCTTCATAATTATATACTTAGCTCCAACTATCGGAAAAATAATACATACAAAATTTCAATATCGTAGCTTAAACCCTTCTGAAGTTATCAACCAATATTCTTGAACACCTGTTTTAAGGATATTTTGTATGGCAGCTACCAGAAGGAGTGAAAGGATTTCGCTGACTAGTAAACTCAAAGTTTGTTTTCACTCAAAACTAATTTGTACAAAATTTCGATTTCGTAGCTAAAAGATTACTTGAGTTATATTGAGTTCCGTAAATTAAGTGAAGACATTTTGACAGGATATTTGTATGGCAGCTACACGAAGGACTAACAGGATTTTCTTCATAATCATACATTGAGCTCCAACTATTAAAAAAGTAACACATACAAAATTTCAAAGTCGTAACTTTAGGCGTTCCGAAGTTATTGGTCAATATTCTTGAACACGTGTTTTAAGGACATTTTGTATGGCAGCTATCCGAAGGAGTAGGACGATTTTGCCCGTTAACGAACTTAGCCTTACAAATTCAACCAAACACCCAGATTCAAAATTTCAAGGTCCTAGGTGAAGGCGTTCTTGAGTTATCGTGTTCACGGACAGACGGACGGACGGACGGACGGACGGACGGACGGACGGACGGACGGACGGACGGACGGACGGACGGACGGACGTCAAGCGGATTTGAGGTTTTTGGGCACAAATAAACAAAAAATAATATATAACTTTTTTTCGTCCGAGGCTTGGTTCTATGCGTTACAAACTTTTCGGCTGGATTAAACTTATAATACTCTATATGATTTCATCTAGAGTATAAAAATAATAAAGTAAAATTATTAAATATTAAATTTAAAGTTTCTACCATAAGCCGATCGTTTTTAAATTTTTGAGCATGCCACGCTCTCTATCACATGTGGCTCGAGAACCAAAAAACTGAATGTTTTGCATTCTACCCGATTGTAGAACAACTCGTTTCAGCTTTCGAGTAATTCGGACTCATTGCTTAGTCCACCATTCCCACAACCTTCGACTCAGTTCGTAGTAAAAAGAAATTAATTTAAGATTTCAATCGAGCCTTCAAAGGTGTTTTTGCGCGGCGGACAGACGGATTTTGTTTTGTCTTCTAGCATTAAAACGTGTCTATAGCTAGTATTACACTGTTTGACCAAGTGGTCAAATTGCATTAATAAGCAATGCGAAATATCGAAATTAATCGAGCGGATATTGCAAGAATAATTGCAATTCGCTATTTCGCATTGCTTATTACTGCAATTTGACTACATGGCCAAACAGTGTAATACTAGCTTAAGTGGGCCGATAAAAAGTGTCAGACGAGCTCAATGGCTAAAATCAGGATAACCGAAAATAATTTTACGGTCCGCCGTAGAGCGATCATGCAAAGAAAATGTGAATATTATTTATCTTGTAAGGAAAGTATTTCATCGAATGAGCCCACCGAATCGGGCGGTGACAAACCCCCTGCGGATGCAGTTTTCTTGGAAATTTGGAAATAACGAAAGAATTTTGAATCTGGAGTGGATGAAGGACTGTTGGACGGGTAAATTTAGGACTTTGTCATCTGTAGAGTCAGTTGGATTAGGCTTGAATTATTTCTTGAACGTAATCCGCTACAAAATTAATCTTAACAACCGGTAGATCCGATAGACCCGTACAACCGACTATTTTCGATAGAATGAAGATGGGACAAAAAGGGTTGGCGAGTATGGTTTGAATATATTTTCACGAATTCCGCCATTTCTCTTGATAAGATATGAAATTATTTATTGCTTTATCTGACTTTTCATATATTCCTTTAAAAATTGACTGTAATAGTCCTATTCAACCTGTTACGGCGTGAAAACGTGTCTGATAAGTTAGAACCAATTTTCACGAGTTCCTTTTGCAATCGCCTAAAAGCAATTTAAATTTTCAATAGGGTCGTTTACAATTTCACGAAATCCGCCTTAACTCCTAAGTCCGATGAGGTATGAAATGCAATTTTGAGATATAGAATGGATTTTTACTTCAACTTGCTTCTTATTTAGTCACCGCAAACTAGATTTCATTACTTGTTAACACTCAATCGCTAAGGATGTGAAAAAAAAGTTATATACGTTTTCACGAATTCCGCCATATCTCTTAGGTTCAATGAGGTATGAAATTGAATTTCATAGTTTTAGCAAATTTGTGCACTTATCCTGGTGCTGGAATAGGGGGCGTAAATAGTTTTCACGATTTTTGTTATATCGCTTAGGTCCGATAGTATATCGAATTGGTTCACATCAGCTGGGTTTTTCAACAAACCATTAAAAATCAATTTCGAGAGTTTTACCTTTTCATTTTTTAATATTTAAAATATTTTGTATCAATAACAGAAAGATCAAAGTTGTTCTTATAATGAGCTACTTTACTGAAAAATTTATTAAAAAATTATGTTTGATCGAATTTCGCTTTTCTTCCTACATTGAGTAACACCTTCTCATAGGACGATTTTTAATTCAGTGCCATTGTGATTTCAGGGTAATTACAATCCAAGTACTTTTAAAATGGGCTCCATCAGCCATAATTTATTTTATGTAATTCTAAAGATTTATGGCCCCTTTTGAGATACATTTGAAACAGCTTACTAGTAAACTCGAGAGATACATATTGCTCAATTATTGATTAATAATTCTCATGTGTTTTGTGTCACAAAATTGTACTTTTGTTTGATGCAACGTATGGCGTAGTCTATTGGCATCCGTACTAATTAATTACATCGTTTGTCATTTCCGAAACTGGTCACTGTCTACAACTGCATATTTTAGTAGAAATTCCAGCTAGTTATGCGTATCTTAGATACCTACTTGCAGATAACTTTTCCTATGAGGTTTGACGAACACAATACAATACAAGAGTATTGATAAAGATGAAATTGATTTATCTAATGTCGTAGCAATTTGTGTTCTGTCTGGATCTTGTCGTGTAAACATAAGGGATGAAATGAGTCCCGTCAGACTTACAAGTAGATTGTATCATGGTCCTTTACAGCTGTGATTTACATTACTCCCTCGAGTGCTATAAGGAGTTGATAAACAAAACCAATACACACCATTCAGTTATGATTAAATTGCTTAAAAAAAATTTTTATAGCCGCTATAAAATTAAAAAATTTATTTGATCTAAGCTTAAAAAAATTTGCTATATGTTCAAGACTTTGATAGTGAGATTACATACATTAAAAAAAATTTTGGGCGATAAGATACGTTACTTTAGAGAGAGATCCGAAACAGAAATGAATAGAAATCTTCATTGCAATATAAACAACTCGAATTTCTTCTTTACGAGGTCGACCCAGAAACAACTGCCGGAGTGTCACATTTATACATTTCGTTAATAAATAAATTCCATTTAAATTGGATGGATATGTTTCGGGATCCATCAATCATTATCGCTTCTACACGAACAGCACAGAGTGTCTAGGTGGTTTTTCCGGAAAATACTTTTCCGGAAAATGACAGAAAAAATATTTTCGCAGGAATCGGTAGCATGGAAATGAATTATTACTATGGCAGATAATTTGACTGACGTTTCGTATATTTCAACTTTAATAAGGTCCTCAAATTTGGTACCCCAATTTCTCTGAATGTCTTCCGTGGCGAATGTGGTTCAGAGTAATGGATGGACGTCGTAATCCGAACTGGGAATCATGTGAACTTCGAATATATTTATACTTTTCATATACTTGACATAAAAAGGACCCTATTAGTTGCAATTTTCTTGCTCCAATAGGTCGTTTCAGCTCAGTTTATTTGAAAATAAAGCGTGTAATTGGTTAAAGACGAAAAAAATTATCTACCTTTTTTTTTGTGTGTAAATATTTCATATTTCGAGAATCACGTATGTGGAATCATAGTAAACCGCACACTACGTCCTTCAATCGACATACCCACTGGATCCTTTCATCCAGTAAAACGTTTAAACGTTTTTATTTATATTTATAATGCTGATATTCCATCTAATACATACCTATGTACGTCTGCAGCTGTTTACAAGAAAGGAAGATAGTTAATCTTCCGAACACAGGTTTGTTGGAATAAAGTTTTGCAGGTTCGCTGCTATTATGTCGCATTTTACCGATGGAATCTTTAAACACGTATCCACCAAAGAAACATTAAGGTACTTTTTAGTTGTTGTTGAATGTTTTCAAAAAAGTTCCAGTAAGTTCACATAAGTTTGCTCGTTGTTTCTGAAAAAAGTGAAAAGTTGCCACTCTCTTCCTTATACATACTGTCGTTGTGGAGATAGCTTACCAGTTCGGAACTTTGAACTAGAAAGCAGTAGTTATGGACTATCGTATACATTACATACTTTATTATTTTTATAATAAATTGCAATTTCGAAAGGTACAAACAGTATTTTAAAATCTGAAAATACATTTCAGGGTTGCAGGAAATCTTGGGTCCAATAATTTTTAAAGAAAATCGAGTCTCATATCTCAAGAACTCTTGAACGTGTAGGTCCTTTAGACCCCTAGCGAGAAACAAAAAAAAATTGAATAAGGGTAATATAATTGCGAGTTGGGGAATGTGAAAAGAAAAATTTTGATTCCAATATACGAGATATGAAATTTGGTAAAGGCCGATAGTAGTGACATGTTCTAAAAACATGAAGAAGTAGGAGGTGAGGGGGCCGGGGTGGTATTTTCTACATAAAAAAACAATTTAAACTAAGTATGTGCATGTAGTTTTACCAGAAAAGTAATTTCAGCGGTTTCAAATTTCCATAGGCATACGAAAGTGGGACAAAAAAGTTTACATATTTTCACGAATTTCGTCATATCTCTTGGGTCTTCTTAGAAGTCAAAAAATTGGTTTTCAGAATTTTTTAGTATTAAAAAAAATCTGCCAATGGTCTGGTCTTACTATTTTCGGCTCAAAGTTCGGGAGCGGTCAAAGTCGGAGTATATTATCAGTTGTTTCGAAATTATAAGGTTTCTTGGAAAGTTAGTTTTGTTCTTAAAAAAATTTATTTAAAATACACTAAAAGTCCATAGAAGTAAAAACGAATTTGCTACCTTATCAGAATTAAGGGATATGACGAATTGTTAAAATGTATGCAAAGCCATTAGTTCCACTTCGGGTTTGAATTTCGAAAAAATTGTGAAACAGGTTTTTAGACTATTTCTTAAGCACCAACTTGATATCTTATGAGACACGAGAAATTTTGAAAAATTTGTGAAAACGTAAGCAAACCCTTCACACCCACTTGGTTTTTGAAATTCGAAAAATCGTGAAATTAGTTTTTAGGTCATTACATCAAATGCCGTAATAACCAATTTTATGTCAGAACTAAGGGATGGTAAAAATTGTGAAAACATATATCTTTTGGGAGCTGAATATCGGAAAATTGAGAAATGGGTTTGTAGGCGATTATATAAAAAGTCTGTGGAAGTGAAAAGGGATCTAATATCTCATAAAACCTTATAAATGTGTCGAAGCTATGAAAAGCATACAACCCCCTTACACTCCTTAGGATTGAATACCTCAAAAAAATTAAATTGACTTTTTCGCGCTTATATAGGACACATTAGGAAGTAAAAATTAATTCGATTTATAATCTGATATGCAACCTCCTTACACCCACTTGGGGGTTGAATATCAAAAAATACTGAAAGGAGTTAATAGATAAATATGAAGACAACACGAGAAAGTAAAAACCAATTCAATTTCTTATCACTTCTAAAAGATATGACGGAATTCGTGAAAACGTGGTCAACCCATTTATACCCTCTTAGGGGCTGAAAAAGAAAAAAACTTAAAAACAAATTTTAGGCGATTATTACGCAAGCCCTTGAAAGTGAAAAGATATTCGATATCTGATCAGACCTGGGGGATATGGCAGAATTCGTTAAAAAGTATACAACCACCTCTCTCCCCTAAGAGGTCGGATTTCAAGAAATCCTGAAAACACTTTCTAGGTATTTATTTGAAGAAGTCGTAGAATAAAAATGAATTGAATATTTGAGAAGACCTAATAGATATGACGAAAACTGTGAAAATATATACATTCCATTTTCACTGATAATTTTTTTTGCCCCCCTTTCGAACGCCAATGGATATTTGAATTTTTTTTTATCTACATTATTTTTTCTAGTTGATTTAAATATACGCACCAAGTTTTAACTTTGTAGTTTAAGCTGTTCTAAAGATAGGAAAAAAACCCCAACACCCGTACCATACTGCCCCTATAAAAATTTATATTTTTCCAACATGCTACTAATATAGCTCTATCGAAATACTAGGTTTAAGCTTTATATCATTACAGGTTCTCGAGATGTAAAAATCAAAACCTTTTCCTTTTCATCCTCCCGTCCCTCACTATCTAGACCCACACCACCAAAATTAAACATCTATCTTACACTGTTCTTGAGATATTAGACGTGATTTTTTTAAAAAATTCGTATCCCCTCCACTTTCATGATCCACCGCACCATTCAAAAATTTCACATTCAGCAAACTTTATTTGTCAACCTTTATACACAAACCGAATTTTATTTGTCTAGTGTAATTGGTTCGTGAGATATCGTAATCTAAAGTTTTTCACCCCCACCCCCATACGCCACTGCCCACGTTCAAAAATTTGTTTCCGATCTATTTTCCTAGTATACCTACAGATATCCATTTAATTTCAATTTTGTGACATTAACCGTTTAGGATGTATGGATTTTAGAATGTGTCGATCTCGGCTTTTTTGCGTTTCAGACGCATAATTTTTCCCCCCACTCCCACACCCCGTCACCGATATTGACACTTTTTATGTAAATGGGTTCACTATCTAAGCTTTATATAAATTCCAAGTTTCAGCCTCCTAGCATAAGCGTTTGCTAAGATCCAGAAACCAAAATGTTCTGTCTAAAACATTTGATTTCAGATTAAAAGTTTTTACGAATTCCACAATATATTTTAGGTCTGATGAGATATTGAATTCCTTTTTATTTCCAAGCGCTTTTCGATTACAAAATCGCCTCAAATTTGGTACCCCAATTTCGCCTAAAAATCAATTGCAAGATTTTTTGATATTTAACTGCTATGTATACCAATAGCATGGGTGTCCATACAACATTTTGTAGGTAAGGGCAGAGCTATGGCATATACTTAGAGATTGTGGTTTTGGGAAGTGTTAGGTGACGAAACAAACTTAAAACAAAAACTTAACCGAATATTTTCAAGTTCCTAACCTAATGCAAGTCTATTTTTCAAATAAATAAATTATAACCGTATGCTTTATTCAATTGTAAATATTTCATGGAACAATCGAATCAATCTTTCATTAAATTCACAAGACTTGAAAGCTTTCGAATTTCGATTCGAATCTCATTTACGAAAATCGCTTAACTCGATGCTTTCACTTGAAAGCAAGCTTCACTTATTATTTATGTCTTTTGCACCCTTCCGAAGAGAAAGATAATCTTCTATTCTTCTGCAATACAGTGATTTCGTTTATTGGATTATTCTGCTTATGTAGTTAAAGCATTACGAATTTAATTCCTTTTAGATTCTTCACTTACACGAATATCCATTAATATTTTCGGTGTCCTATTTGCTGTGCTCGAATTTTGGTGTCTACGAATGAAAATTCTGCATTATTAATCTATGCTTTTTCTGTCTGTTCGCCTTGCCATTTTTAATTGACGTGGGTCGTGATATTTCGCAACTCCTCTCTAATTACACCTTTAAATATTACAGCAGTTCGTCTTGTAGGTGGTTTGTATCGCCTGATTTTGGAAACAACATTTCAAAATCTCGAAAGTCTTTAAATTGCTGTGAAGAGATGTTTTGATATTTCTCCAATTATAGCTGTGTGAAATATTTGAGTTTGAATTGAAGAATTGTGGGTCTTTCAGCAATTATTAAGGAAAATTAAATAGAAAGACCAATAACTGGATTCCTAACAAGTAGTTTGAAAATTTGAAAAAGGTGGAAGTGTGGAGAAACATAATTTAAGGGATGTCCAGGCCAATTTCGATTTCCGCAAACTCTACTCATCCAAAGTGATTTCATAAACATAAATTTATTTCAATTTTTTAACAAAGAATTCGTACAATTAATTAGAATTTCAGTGATCAGATTTTATATCTTTACATCTGCATTTACAATTTAGATCTTTACTAAAATTAGTTCTTTCTTTATTATCTTAATTTTAAATCCAAGGAAAATTTTTATAATAAAAAAACCTTGCTTGTTAAATCCTACCTTACTTAAAAACTAACTTACAATCTAATTTAAAACAAAATGAAAATACAAAGTGATTTCAAAATGACTCAAAAGTACATTTTACATTTTGTGAAAGTTTAGTGAAAATCTCGTGAACTCGCCAAACCTAGTTTCAAATCGTAAATCAAATGTTTTTTTTTTTGGTGAAACGCTATCCAATCAAAACTTTAAATTCAAAATCACGGTCAATACGATCTTCTTACTCTGACTGACAATTATTTGCGGTACTAAGTTTTTATAAATTCCGACGTACTCTCCTGCTTAAGATAAAAATAAAAAAATCTGCCGCACGTCAATGTTTAATTCCCAGAATTTTTGAAACACCCTGTAAGGTACTAAAATATAGTATTGTACAAAATATAACATGTACGCCCGTAATTTGTTTTTGTACAATTTAAAGATACACTGTAGAAATTTGTTTTTTTGCAAACGTGTTAGAGCAAAAAATTCGTGTAAAAATTGGTATTTGTTCTTCTTCGTGGACTGTGATATTTAAAAATCGTTTAAAAAAAAGAGCGTGTAAAAGAAGAATTCGGTATATTTCATCTTGGTAGTTTGTACGCCTTTCAGGATTAGCATTTTCCCTACTCGTATTACACGGTACTATAGCGGAATTCGAGCGGCACTTATTTCCCCTTCGAGAACTGAAGCATGCAAATATCAAGCGAACCATTTTAAGTACTGACTGAATTTTGTTATCAAAAAATTGATTTAACATCGAATGTCAGTACTCCCCATATTGTCAAATTGAATTCTATATAGGACAAGTTCTGCAATATCTATACAGTACTGACTTTTTTTCTATAATTATGATTTAGATAAATAAGTGTCTCTTTATCAATTTTTATATCTTACGCAATTAGTAACTTTTGTAACTAACTAATTTCTGCTTTATTTTTTTCAATCTTTAGTCTATATTAAAACTGAACCTACCTGTTTGCCGCGAAAATTTGAACTTTGTTATCAATGCGATATAATTTTGTTGTGGTATTGACGAGGTTTTTGAAGACATCTTCTTTTTTTTTCAATGTCAATTTTAATTCTCATTTTCTATATTCAATTAATATGATAACAATAGACAGGAAATGCATATATTGAGGCTGACACCAATAAATCAAATTTTTCAACAAAAGAGTATACGCATTGTAATTGTAATTTTAATTGTCATATGTAAACTTAGTGGGTTCGAGGACTCAAAATCGGCATCATCTGAAGACCACAATTTACACCATAGGCTATACAGGGCAGTATATTTCACTGGAAACATACCACTTATAAGAACACAATTTCAATTCTTCGTTTTAGTTCTGGTGCAGTACTGACTGTAGAAGTTTGCAAATGCGAAGTTGTAAAGAACTATTTTTTTCTATTTTAACTTTAACGATTTAAGTGAAAAATTTCTTTCTTTGCCCTCATAGTTCAGATCATTTGGAAGACCAGAACAGCGAGGAATTTGTTCTAGCATCAGATCTCGTATGTGAATTATATCACGAATTAGATACACTAAAATTCATATGTTACTCAAACGAAATAGCTTCAATTTTTGTAACAGGAGAAGGTTTTACGTGTAAATCAAAAAATAAAATGAGATCTCGTTTTAGTTTAGTACGAATAACATCCGATTTATCATTTAATAATATTCACCATATTAAAAACATTATTTCGTATATAGACATATTCTTTTGAAGAGATTTTCGCAGCATTATCTTTAACATAAAACTCTCATATGTTGGGAATGTCAAATTTGAAGACTCGCACATCACTTTCAAGTAATGCTCTTCACAGTTCTGCTTCGGTACTAAGGCACAGAATTGTTTCAGAACTACTTTCTAAGTACTGACGCAATTCCAATACAGTATTGATAAAAAATTATAAAACAGAAGAAATGGGTTTTTTATCTGGCTGTCCGACATGAGTTTCATGCAATTGATTTTGGCATTCAGGACTTAATTCTAATGGAATTGAAATATTAAGTACTGCAGGATCAGTACCCAAAAATATTATGCGGTTATTTACAAGACTTTTTCACGTGAACATTTCAATGTGAATGAACTTATGCCTAAAAAGTAGGTATTGCTTACATTTCAATACATTAATATTGGCATCGATTATTTATAACAAGAACAACAATGCGATCCATTTTGTTTCTGCTGTTTCTGTGAATAAATCAAATACAGTAACAAAAATTATGAATGCAATAAACTTATTTTTACTATGCGATAAAATATCACAATGAGCGGAATGCTTATATTTAAATTCATTTAATATATTCACATGAAATTTATTCAAGCAAAGAACATCAGTATTCGGATGTTCAACCGCACAATGGACCTAATACTAATGGGAAAAATTCCAGTTGACATGCCAAATACTAATCCAAAGTTGATGTGATTAACAATAATTGTAAGCAGAAAGGAGATATCAAGTGGGATATCCTGACAGTTTCATGTCTTTATTTTTTGACACAAGGCTATTGCACGTGTTCTCTGACTAGAGAAGACGCTTCTCGGCTAGTATTATGCTAATAACACAGCACTGTTGAATAACTTTGGCACCGACATTTCTGGAAGCTCATTTAAAGAACGGGTTCCTTAATTCAAAGAACCTTTCATTTTTATTTTTGTTTTTTTTTTTAAAAAAATTTTCTTGACGTTCCATAGCCCATGAATGTACAGAGTGGGCGATCTAGTGGTTTCTTTTTAAATCATAGGTTATTTTGACACTGAAAGCTGTTTCCCGCTCGAAATCTTGACAGAAAGTCAGTATCATACCTCCGCGGAACGAAATGAGTCGCTTTACGCTTGAACAACGTTGGGATATATTGAAAACTTATTTCCAAAATGAGTGCTGTGTAGCCCAAACAGTGCGTTCTTTGAAAAGAAGTTTTGGCCGAAATGAAGCACCCACCGCGCCTGCTGTAGGCAAGTTTGTGCAAAAAGTTCGTGAGACTGGCATGATAGTGGACAACACTCATGGCCCCCGTCGTCATACGGTACGCACAGACGAGAATATGGCTGCTGTAGCCGAGAGTGTGAGACTCACTCCACGAACATCAACTCGCCGTCGATCTCAACAGCTCAACATTTCACGCACTAGCCTGAGGAAAATTCTGCACAACGATCTCGGATTATTCGCTTACAAGGTCCAATTGACTCAGCAATTGAAGGCGCACGACCATCCGCTCCGTTATCGCTTCGCAATTTGGGCCTTAGAGCAGCTTGAATTGGACAACGATTTTGGGCGAAAAGTCATCTTTTCTGACGAGGTGCATTTTCATCTCGGCGGCTACGTTAACAAACAAAATTGCCGCATCTGGGGCTCGAAAAACCCGCATGTTATTGTCGAGAAGCCAATGCATCCACAGAGAGTGACAGTTTGGTGCGGATTGTGGAGTGGTGGCATCATTGGACCATTTTTCTTCGAAAATGAGGCTGGGAACAACGTTTCGGTCAACGGTGAACGTTACAGAGCCATGTTATCCGACTTTTTTTTTTACTGAAATTGAAGACATGGATTTGGACGACCTCTGGTTCATGCAGGATGGCGCGCCATGCCACACAGCCCATGACACAATCAATCTTTTACGCACCAAATTCCCAAATCGTGTTATCAGCCGTCTTGGCGATGTCAATTGGCCTCCTCGGAGCTGCGATTTGACCCCTTTTGATTTTTTTTTGTGGAGAACCATGAAGGACCTATGTTATGCCAACAATTTTGAAACGATTCAAGCACTTAAGGCCAATATCATCCAAGCAATCCGTGAGCTACAGCCCGAAACCATCAACAAGGTCTTGGAAAATTGGAGTGACAGAATGCGCTTCTGCGCAGCCAGCCGAGGCAGCCACTTGAACGAAGTTGTATTCCATCATTAATGGGAATGTTTACTCTTACTAATAAAGCCATAATACATGGAAAAAAATTTAATTTTGTTCATTTTATTGCATTTTTAAAAAGAAACTTGTATTGGGCCCACCCTGTATACAAGACGCTAGAGTATGGGCAATAACACAGGTATCGAAAATTCTAGAAGGAGCGCAGGTTATTTTAAGATACAGGTGTCTCAGTTTGGAAAATATAAGATTGAATTGTTTTTGAAATACTTCCAGTCATGTCTGACCCCATGTACACCCAACTCTCCTTTTACACGGTCTTTTTTTACACGATTTTGAAATAAAACGGTCCACTTTTTTACACGAAATTTTTGATCTAACACGATAGCAAAAAAAAAATTCATTGGATGGCAAATAAAAAGACATGGATGACGGCCGATTTATTCAAAAAATGGTTATACGAACGCTTCGTTCCTGAAGTTAAGAAATACTTATATAGAACAAAAAGTTCTTGAATTCAAAGTAATTTTACTCGTCAATAATGCTCCCAGTCATCCTGTGCTAGCTAATCTAAATATCTAATTGGTATTTTTGCAGCCTAATACCACATCTTTGATTCAGCCATTGGATCAGGATATAATAGCAACATTCAAAATTTATTACATTAAGCTAGCATTTAAATATATCTTACAATCAGTGGATGAAAAAACATGACGATTGCAGATGCATGGAAAATTATATAATACGATAATAGATTGTGTTACAAATGCTTTCTTTGCCATAAAACTTATATTTTTGAATTTTGACTAACGAATTTTTTTAAAAGTGAATGTAGTCTACTTATTTAATAAATTAATTATATTTTATAGAAGTAACATAATATGGGCTTTCCTTAATTTTTTTTTAACAATTTGTTTGAACAGCATGTAGTTATTTTTTCAACATACACGGTTCTTGTAAATTGTGGAACACATCTACGATTTTACTATGAGTAGCATGTCTTTTTTTACACGGTTTTCGTTGGAACATATCTACCGTGTAAAAACAGAGTTGGGTGTATGTAACACCGGAATGTCATACTAAATGGCCGCTAAACAACATTAGCGTCAAAATTTCTAGAGGTAGCATAAGGTTATTCAAAGTAAAGACCTATATTGAATTTAAATTTGAAATCTGCAGAGTTATAAAATTAATCCAGTTCAAAAGTTTACAACGCATAGAACGAAGCCTCTATTAATTTATTAATTTAAAATAAAAAGAATTGTGATCGATTTAAAAAAAACTAATAAAATTGCTACCCTGAAAATATGATTTTCACAATTTAGGACTAGGGTGATTCCATCAAGAATTGCCAAAAATGACAAAATTTGTGACCGTACCATCTCCGATTCTTTTGAAAAATTTTTATTTGAAGAACTAGTGAAAAAAATAATTGAAATTCAATTTTTTGTTTCGATCTGATTTTTTTTGTTAGGTATAGTATGTTAAAGTTTTCGCAAAACTGGTGTCCGAGTCCTCTTTGAAAATTCATATCTCTGGTAATTTTTATCGTAGAATAACAAAATATGGCTTATTTTAAAGGGGAATGTTGTCGGTGTTTTTTGACCCCGATCTCCTTGAGATCCGAAGTTAATTTTTGGATATGTTTTGAAAAACAGTATAATATACAAAATGTAAAAAAATAAATAAATTAAAGATACGCATTTTGAGATATTAAAGGGTAAAGGACAAGTTAGCTTTAAAAAAAAATGCAGGGATAATTTTTATTTGTGTTTTTTTTTATATTGCGACAGTTTTTGTATACATACTGATCAAAATTTGTTACATGTGTCGTTTAAATTCGAAATACATGGGCAGGAGAACAGAAATCAAATTCTTTACAACCTTATTAGCTAATGAATTTTGCCATTGGGCGGAAATTTTGGTAATTACTATAATTAGTTTCCAGTTTAATTAAAAGAAAAATGATCAGAAAAAACCTTGCGACAGTTTTTAAACAACAATCTTTAAAATAAGCCCTAATTCACTATTATAGAATAAAAATTACCAGAGATATGAAATTTCAAAGAGGATTCGGACACCTTTTTTGCGAAATCTTTAACATACTATAAGTAACAAAAAAAATGAGATAGAAACAACAAATTTTAATTACGAGTATATATTTTTTTTTCACTAATTCTTCGAGTACACAAATTTTTAAAAGAATCGGAGATGGTAAGGTCACACATTTGGCGATTCTTGATAGAATGGCCCACCAGGGAGGGAGTTTAAAGATCCTTAGATAAAAGTTTTTGACTTGTACCATATATCTCAGAAACTCTTTAGAATACAGTATGCCAGAAAGTTTAAACTTGGTGTATGAATGTGAATTTAATTTAAATAAAAGGAACTGTTTGGAAATATATTGGTGTACGGAGGCGCGAAAAAAAAAAATTGTCGGTGAAATGAGTCCATATATTTTCACGAATTTCGTCATATCTCTTAGGTCTTCTAAGGTGTCGAGATAATTTAATTTTGACGAACTCCTTCAGATAAATGTATCTAAAACGTCTTTCAACCATTTAGGTGGTGTAAGGGTGTTTTCGCGACTTTTCCAATATATTTCTCCAGTATGTTGTCATAGCGAATTGATTTTTACTTCCGTAGAATTTCTTTCTAATCGTTTAAAAATCTTTTATAGGATTTCTTGATATTCAACCCCTAAGGAATCTAAGGGAGTTGCATACGTTTTCGTGAATCCTGCTGTATTTCTTACGTCTGATGAGATATAGAATTCATTTTTTATCCCCCAGACTTTTTATTAATTTAAATTTTCGTATACTGAGGTGTAACTTTCCTCTAACGAGAACAGGCATAAGGCATAAGTTAGTCAGGATTTTTGCTGGCTGAAATTCAAATAAGTTGTATACTGTGGCTATTAACACTAGCATCAATATTTCCGAGTGAATTTAAGATCGAAATGTCTTCTTTGATTTTAATCGTTTCAGGTGTCTTTATATGTTGGTCATGTCCACTGGAATCTTGGTATTATGTTCTTCTCTCAGTGATTTGCTTTTCTTTGAGCCCGCTTAGGTTCACAACAAGGTTCTATCCTTCCATAACAACTTACTTGATCCAGTCACTTTAAAGGTATGTTTTCGATTTAAGCAAAATTTTGGTCGAGGGGAATTTAATCGTCTTCTAAATACTCGTTTCATTCACTTTAAATCATCTACTTGTTTCCATGTTTTCGTTCAAACACCTGTTCAGGCAACTTTAAGAAAATTTTCTTTCAAACAGAATACTTCGGCCGCGTTCTCTTGTGGTTCGCGTCTCCAATGAGTAAATACAGCTGAAGCAAAGTAAAGAAACCTGTTTGTTTTCTTAATTGAAATGTAGATTTTCCATTAACTCGATTAAACAATAATCATTTCGGAAAGTTTGCAGATTATCCCCAATGGTATATGAATCTACTTCAATGAATAAACATCGGACGAAATTTCGTGCTCGGATGATAAATAATAAAATTCGGGCTCGTCCGTTGATGAAATCCGGAAGTGTAAACTTAATTGCGAATATTTTGTAATATCTGAATGCTATTTAAGACACAGTTAATTTATAGCTTAGCAGGAAATCTTACCAGCGTGAATTTCAACTAATTATAAAGTTCCTAAGAAGTTTTGTGATCTCTTTCAACCATCCCCAGACCGTTTGTAGAAGCGTTGTGGTCCTGGCAAGGATAACATCAGCACTTCTACGAAATTTTGCAAATCCGATATTAAACGTCTATGCTTATACTGTATATCGTGTTGAATTAATTCTGTAAATATTGTCTGGTCGGGAAATTGTCGACTTGCCTTAAGTTCTTTTTAGGATTTAACGTCTAATCCGACGCCAATATGTCTCGATTGGATTGGACTTCATTAGTTCGCCCAAAGCCACAACCTATTGACGAAGAGATTTGTGATTTTCGCTGGTCTCGTGTTGCCATTTTGCCCTTTTTTATGGCACTTCTATGTACACATTTGTTCCAGTTTCGTATGTAATTGCCGGATATTACAGAAGCAGCGACAATTTTGCCAGAAAAATTGAGAATTTATTCCAGTAAAATTCATATTCATAAAACTGATATGCCCCGGGATCGGGCATTAATATAACTTTATTAGGTCGTCATGAACTCAATTCATTACAAAATTAAAGCTGAGTTATATTTGAGATATTATTGTTTGGACAAACTGTGGGAAATCTAGAAATATGTTAGAATTCTAAGTTCCATTTGTTTGGGCTTTGATCTGTTTATGGTATTTTGAACGTTGGATCACATGCTAGAATCAGTTAATTTGAAAACTTTGAAACTGACATTGCTTGTTTTAGCCAAGAATTGACCACCTTGCCAGAGCATCATTACAGGCTAGTACGTTCAATGTCAGCAACGGACAAAACACTAGTCCATGTGGGTATTTTTTCATCTTTATAACAAAAAATTTGAGGAAAAGTGTCATTGCAGCTTGCTTCAGTATCTTCCATTGTGCAGTAAAAAATGGTCCTCCATCGAGATTAGTTCTTTCAGGAGACGCTTCGTTCGAGTCTTCACTCGAGTTAATTATTTGGTCGTCTTCTAATTTTATGCATGACTACAATACGAGGCTATATAGAAAGTTATTTTTGAGGTTGTCAGTCGCAAAGTCGCATTTCGGACTATTTACGCAAAAAAAAAAATAAAGTTGCACCCAGACTTTTGGCAGATTTTGACATCACTCTCAACGAATATGCGCACGGGGGCTTTAAATTTTAAGGTTTTTAGCTAAACGATTCCGGAATTAGGATTTTGTGAAGAAGGTCCCACATTGTCACGGTACGATTGGGGGACTTTGCAAAGTCGTCAAAATTTTAAAAAGTTAACGTAAGTTAGATATATAGATATATTTATTTCTTAAATTTGGATACAGTTCGACAATTCAGTTAATTTTCATTTAGAGTTTAGACGTAATGTCTTTACAACTTTGGTATAGACAGTAAGCACTGAGCAGATAAAATTGTATGTACACTTTTAAGAATACATACAATACATAATTTAGTTAACGTAAGTTCTTGAGATACAAAAACAGTCTGGGCGCAACTCTATTATTTTATGGATAGAAGTCCAGAAGGGCAAGCAAACGACAGGGCAACATTTTTAGTCACGCCGCCTAGTGCAGTACAGTACTGTGCTGAAGAGGTTATGCAGGCATTTTTGTTCGAAACAATGTTTCGTCAAAACGAGAGTATTCGATGTGTGACTTGATGAGAAATTCGAACAATTATCCAATTTACGTGTTTTTTAAGGCCCAATTTTTATCCTACAATTTTATGAATTTAAAATTCTGGTAACAAGAGCAGGTGCAATCAAAGTACACCTTCAGATAGCTACAACACGAACAAAAACAGGCAGTGAGCATTAAACGGGGCCAGGACTTCTACCCAGAATATAATAACGTTCCGGCCAGACTGTTGGCAGATTTATTTTTAATGATGAGGTTAAATAAGTGTCGGTGTTCATTTCGTTTGCAATTCCTCAAAGGAACTAGTGCTGCATCGTTTTAATATTCCCAAAGAGACCGTGTAAATCCCATAAAGGAAATAAATACTCCAGTTGTGAACGTGTACGCCGACAAACGTTATGTTCGCGGTCTGCAATGTTTCTCAATTAGGAAATTTTGCAACATTACTGGAAATAAATCCAAAACACAAAAAATAAATAATTTACGAAATTTTCAGGTCAGTAGCACTCAGTTGCTGTTATTAAAGCCGCAGCCCGGGGGAGAATAATGTCGGCGCATTGTTGCAAATATTAAATCCTTTCGAGCAAGGGATTATTTAGTGTTCTAAAATCGTCACAATCATTAAATGGAATTGCATGGCAAAATCGTAATAATCTCGCCCAAAGGTATTAAGTATTTGTTATTTCAAGAAACTGTGCAAAGTGTTGATGTCTATGCAAATTACTTACTTACTTATTTATTTAATTATTACAGTTATTCTATAAGATTTTTACAATTTCTGTAGAGATCAGACGGGGAAAAAATTATTGTCTTTACAACTATAGTGTAGTATTTCTATTTCTTGACATTTATTAATATTATTAATTAAAGTGATACTTCATTTAGGAAAATTCTGTTTATAAACCTATTAATAAGAACTTAAAACTAACTTAAAACTACCTTACAACAAAACTAACTTACTTAGGCAGCTTAGAAACCACTCTACATTTTAAATACTCGTAGTACTGAATAGTTTCTATGCAAATTAGAGCTGGAGTTTCACTTTATTTTGGAAAATTTATTCTACATATCTAGCAATAATCATAAAAATAATTTAATTTGAAATACTCGAAAGCTTTATCCAAGCTTCGTTGAGATGTTTGTCTTTTAGTAAAAACAGGACGTTTTTTTTTAAATGCTCGCACCTATTCAAACATCTGAGGTGAAGCCTATGCAACATTATTTCATATTTGAGAATCCAGTGGATACCAACACAGTAACAATATTGAAAACATACTCATGGCGAATCATTTTTTAAAAGAAGAAAGGAATATTAACTATGAATCAGAGAAGCAAAGGGCTAGGAAATTGCTTTCGGAAAATAGGATGTTCCAGAATTTGAAAAGTCGGAAGAAAGTGGCTGTAGCCAAAATCAAACACAAAAAACGAAAAAGAGGGATCTGGAAATGGCAAATTAAACGAATAACGAAAGATTAAAAACGAGAAACGGGAAATGAAAAACAAAACATTAAAACGAAATGAAAAACGAAAACGAAATCTGAAAAACTATGAACGAAACACGAAACCCGAAAAGTAAGAAAGGAAAAGCAAAAAATAAAAACAGAAAATGAGAATAGAAAAAAGAAACCCTGCAAGACAAACTGGAAAAACGAAAAGGGAAAAATAATAAAAAAAAATTGCTACAAAAAACCAAATCCGAAAATGGAAAAACCAAAAGAGGAAAAGTATCAACGAAATCTGAAAAATAAAAACCGAATCTTGAAAACTAAAACAGAAAACCGGGAGAAGAAAAAGAGAGAAATAAAAATAAAAACAAGAAAAGCAAAAGGAAAAGGAAAAGCAAAGATCGTGAAATGATAAGAAATGGAAACAAAAAAAAACAAAACGAGAAAGGTAATACGAAACCCGAAAAGCGAAAAAGAACAACCGAAAATCGAAAAGCGGGAAAGGACAAAAGAAAATCGAGAAGCGAGAAAGGAAAAAGAAAAGAAGATAAACAAGAAGAATAGGAGGAAAACCTGGAACACAAAATGAAAACCGAAAAGGGAAAAAAAAGACAAAAACATACTGCAAAGAACCAAAACCGAAAATGAAAAAACGAAAAAGGAAAAGTAAGAACGAAATTCGAAAAACAACAACGGAATTCTATCAGAACATAGAAAAACAGGAAGTGAAAATAAAAAAAAGAAACAAATTAAAAAGATTAAATGGTAAGACACGAAATGAAAAAAAAAACGAAACGAGAGAGGCAAAAGGAAACCCGAAAAGCGAGAAGGCAAAGCAAAAAAAAGAAGAAAAAACCGAGAACAGAAAGAAAAAAAACCGAAACGTAAAATGAAATCAGAAATGCAAAAAAAAAACCAAAATCGAATGGAAAAGCGAAATCCGATAAACAGAAAACGAAAAAGGAATAACGTAAAACGAAAAACGAAAAACTAAAAAGTAATAACGAAAAACGGGGAAGGAAAAAGCAAAAAAAAAAAAAAGAATATGATAAAATGAAAAAAGGCTGAAGGAATAAAAACGAAATAGAAAAAATCTGCCAACAGTCTGGGCGCAACTTTATTATGGGTAGAAGTCAGAAACGTGTTTAATGCTGAGATGCGGTGTAGTTTACTATGAGAATGACAACCTAAAAAATAAAGTTCCAAATAGCCTCCTGGTTATTCCTTCTACATATACGTACCTACTAAGTATCAACTTTCTAGCATAAGCCGTTTCTAAGATATAAAAAACCACCCTTCACCCCCGTACCTTGCTCCTCCTATGAACAATTTTATTTTTCTAGATTGTCTCTATAGTGGCTCTATATACCTAATCCTAAATTTTTAGATAACTATTCATTACGGTTTTCGAGAAATAAAAATCAGAATTTTTTTTCTTTCTACCCTCTTTCACCATCACCCCCAATACCCTCACCCCTAACATTTTCGCCCTACTATAGGTCTACCGACCCCAACTCCTGTAAAATTTTCAAGATCATATCTGATACGGTTTCTGAGATATAAAAATTACATTTTTTGAGAAATTGCTATCCCCTCACTTTCGTGCTCCACCTCCCCACCGCAAAAAGTTTACGTTCAGTAGATTCCTCTTGTGATCCCATATACAGAAATTTTATTTTCCTGGTGTAATTGGTTCGGAAGATATTGTAATCCAAAGTTGTTCACCCCCTATTCTCACACCCCACCACCACTCCTAAAAGTGTTAGCCCTTGTCTAATCTTGAAGTATCCCTAAGGACAACCACAAAGTTTCAATCTCCTGGCATCAATCGTTTAGGAGATATCGATTTTAGAATGTTTCAATCCCGGCTTTCAAGCTTTTTGGACTCATTGTTTTCCCCTCCACTTCCACACCACTCAACCCTCATCGACCATTTTTTTGCAAATGAGTCCACTATCATAGCTTAGTCTCTATCATTAGTTCCAAGTTTCAGCCTCCTAGCAAAAGCGATTTGTGAGATCTAGAAACCAAAATTTTTCGTCTAAAACGCTCCCCACTCATCACCCTTACACCCCCACCCCTCCAAAAGATGCCAGTAGTAGGAGTCTACCTAATCTAACCACCATAAAAATTTCAACTTAATACCTCAACGGGCTTGGGAGCTACGTAGCTTCAAACGATATTGAGTACGGCGGACGGTACACGGCGTCTACGGCGGACAGACGGACATTTTTTTTTTTGCTTTTTGGGTTTTTACTAGTTCTAAAACGTGTAAATACAAAATTTCAGGGTAGGAAATTTTTTTGAAATTTCAGGTCGATCACAATACTTAAAAAATAATAAAGTAAGAACAAAATCCAAAAACGAAAAGCGAAAAGAGAAAAGAAGAATAATGAAAAACCAAAAATGATAAAGAAAGAAACAACGAAATCCGAAAAAGGAGAAAGGAATAACGAAAACGGTCCAAGGAGGAACGAAAAAGACCAAATGGAAAAAAAAAATTGAATCTAAAAACCCGAAAGGAAACAGGGGAAAAGAAATGAATAACAACAAAGGAAAAGAAAATTAAAACGACAAAATAAAAACCAAAGACACTACTGGAAAAACGGAAATACGAAAAAAGGAAAATGAAAATCGGAGTGCTTTCGGAAATTTCCTGTGCATTTTGCTTATGCTCTATTTTTTCAATCTTAAATTTTGTATGATTGGTTTGAAGGAGAGCCGCATCAGATCGGTCAAAACCACTTAAACTTGACAAAATTTGAAATTGTTTAATCCTGTTGAATATGACTCCAGTGAAAACGTACCACTTGCAAAATTTGAAAACACAATCCAAAACTGTGAGATGTGTACAACAACGAGAACTGTTTAATTCGCAAAAGAAACGATAGCCCATGTCTCTCCCTTCCAACCAGCTCCAAATTAATTTTTTTTTGGGTTGGAGCCACTGAAGAGTATGTATAAAAATTTTTGTATTTTTTTCTCAACTAACGACGTCGCAGTTGCTAAGGCAGCGATTGTACAGTGAAGTATTTTTGTTAAAAAACGTTTTCGAGAAGTATCCAGATATTGGGAGGCGTGGATATTGGGAGGCGTAGCTTTCTTACTGGGTAGCATGTAACAATATACAATTTCTTATTCATTGCTTAATCCTCTCTGGGTGGCTTTTCGACACTTACTTCCAGGACCCTTTCTTCCAGAAAATTTCATCACTCTTTTTTAGGAGCACACCCCATGGAATTGAAATGCTTGGTACAAAACGAACATTTATTCAATTCAGCCTGGATAATCATAATACCATTACCCCCTTAACCAATTATAAACTATGATTTGTGATACGTCTCCAAGTATACGTAGCCATGGAAAACTCTAAAATCTGAAAGGTTTCAAGTTCTATAGACAATTTTCCGAAGTTAGTTTGAAACTTCTACTCTAGAATAAACGATTCAAACTTGAACGTGGAAACGAACTTATAGTTGGTCTTTTAGAAGATAATGAAAACTTTGAGGTAGACAATTTACAATCAGTGAAATATAACTGGAAATGGGCTCTTAATCACTCTCCGATGGAAAATCTTGTACATTCAGGTATTTTTATAAGCTTTATCAATTTGATTTTCAATAGTTCTTAGGAACCTTTCAACTGAAATTTTTCTCATTACAGTGAACTGCTTTCGAAACTTTTCAAATGTTTATGTCAGTAATTGGTCTTAAAAATACTCAAGCAAACCCTTTTTAGAGCCAACCTTCAGCCACCCACCTTCAATGCATCAAAAAATTTCAAATCCCCCAATGTGCAGGCACAAAGTAAAACTTTAACAACTTTAGGATAGTCTCGGCAACATTCAAGTTTTGTGCAGTGTATGTTGCTCTGTGGTCCATAGTAAATCTTTTTATGTGTCGTTCCCAGACTGCAACCGAGTCGTCCTCAACTCCTGCACTATAATGTGGATCGCGTATGTTACATGGAATTTATAGCAAACCGCTGACTTTTTAACCACAAAATCGCCATATTTCCGTACTTTTTCCCACTTAGTTTTAAAAACTTATAGTTCAGATGAGAATTTCTTCGTTGTTGAATCTCGATGGGTGTCCGTAGTTCTATTTAGCAACACCCGCGTAATTTAATGACTTCTACACTCCGGGGATTGCCTAGTGCTTAAACGAATTTATAGCAACGCATTTATAGGATCCACTGGAACTTAAAAGGATTTATTATATTCTTGTTAGTCCCATGACGATGGCGATGCAATTAATATTAATGAAAGAAACGGCTTAAAATTTACCAACTTAAAGAAAAGTACATTTTGACTAATAGACACAGACTATCACGTTTTACGATTTTGGTGGTCTATCCCAATTTAGAACATATTAGATTTTAGTTTCCTTAGACCCAAAATGTGTGGCTTCTTCTAATTTATTGAAAATTAATTTCGTTTCAGTATCATTAAATAAACTAATCTTTCAAAGAAATTGAGTCAAATGCAGTTTCCAATTTTGTTTTCTTAGTGTAGTAGTGTTGAGAGAAAAACTTTAGAAATTCAAAACTTAACAAAAGGAAAATCCAATCAAAGACATGTACATCAAAATGATGTAAAAATCATTAAATTTCAGCCGAGGTGAGTATTCATTAGTGCTATGAATAACCGTTCATTAATTTTGATTCTTCCATGCCCACACAAACACACACATTTTCAAAAATAATGATTTAAACAAATTATTTGCAATAAATTAATTCATAGTATCCGCAAACGAATTTATAGCATTGATGAGCTAAGTAATGTCGGGAAATGATTTCTATCATTCTAAGGAAAGAGTTCATTAATTCGATGAATCCCGGTTGAATCTGAACATTAATGTTAAACATGTAAATATATTATTACATTTTTCGGTAGAACACCGGAACGCGTTTAATGCTGAGATGCGGAGTACGCTACTATGCGACGTATAATTTAAACTTAAAAAATAAAGGTAGCCTAGTGGTTATTCTTCAGGTTGTCAACTAATCTAAAATAGATGACAAAATTCGTGAAAATCTACATAAAAAAACTTTTTCACGGACAATTTTTTGCTCGTCAATGCAACGCGATTTTTTTTCCATTTAAATTATTTATGTAGTAAATCTTTGTATACGTAGTAAGTTTCAACTTTCTAGCTCGAGCCGTTCTTGAGATACAAAAAAAATCCACCCAATATTTAAGTATAAACATTTTCGTAATTAACCTCCTACTGCGGAAAACTCTCTATTCCCGTATTATGAATAGCGAAGGAAATGGGAGAAGTTTGTAGGTGATGTATTGCTCAATATCGGAGACAGCAAGACAGCGGGAAACGAGCGGCCAGACAAGTTAGGCAAGATTCTGCTCTTCAGGACACTCTCGCGGAAACTAGTGACTTTTAAGAGCCAAGCCTCTCACTTTCTTACAAACGCAAACTACAAGTAGAGAGGACTTAAAAGTTGCGTCATATATAGGAAGATATGGCCATCTTACAGCCGGAGCAGTACAGGCCAACTTTCATGGAGAAGCCTTGAACACGTCTCCACAGTCGCGACGATGAACATGGGTCACTGGCCAATCGGAAACCACGCGGTCAGTGTCCTTTTAAAGTCCATTGTCGTAGTTGGGGGATGCAAATGAGGGAAAGACTGTAAGCCATCATCTTAGCGGTTTTCGACTCTAGCCAGACTTCATGCAAAACCTTGATTGAGAGATCTCGATAAACGAGATTGGTGAACTGATTCTCTTCTTACACTGCTCCAGATGGATATAATGATTCATTCCAATTCTGAGCCCCTGTAAAGCTTCGTATTCACTTCATCAGTCCCCACGACCAGGTTAAGCGAAGAAGCGAAAGTTGCCAATATCAGCATAAGCTCGGTTAAACCCAGGTTAGGCACATCCTTCGCTCCAAAATTAACCGATTCACTTCCGATTGTTAGGTTATATTAGTTAAGGTTGGTGGTCGCAAGCAGCCAAACAAATAGACCGCCAGGGGATCATTGTAATCCCACATTAATGGAAAGAAATACCAGTGTGCCCTGAGTGAACCAACCTGCTGCCTGGACGAACTACAGTAGCTTGTCTAGCTTTAAGTAGGCGAATTATCACAATTCCATGACGAAGCGCGTACGCAGCGTACACTCACTCCTCTGATCCAGATTAGGACATTCGCTGGAAGATCGGCATCGGGGTCACTGTAGCTGCGGAACAGATCTGCCACGTCTGCTATACCCAGTCTTCTGGCATGCTGGTTGATCATGCATTTGGTCAGTACACCAACTTAGGGTATTCCTATCTTTTAGTAGGATGAACTTCGTCTTGCTCAGGCCAGAGCTGCATAGCAGCGAGACATGAAGTGAGCCGCGACCACCTTGTGAGCATAACTCCAGAGTACACCATACTCTCTAAGATTTCGCCTACTTCTCGATAATAAATTGAACAATTTGCCCAGTTTATAATTGAAATGGTATAAAACCTGTGGCGGAGCAATCAGAGAGTCAGTGAAAATGTTTCGATTAATAGGGCTGACAACTTTAGTAGCTTGTACCTTAGGCGGAACAGTTCAACAAGGACTTGTGACAAGGCCCGATGAAAGAATTGTGGGTGTACAAGCAGAGAACATCGAGAATTTTCCCCATTTAGTCTTCATAATGTTATTGCTCCCCACGTCTTCAGTTGGTTCCATTTTACTTTATTATTTTTCAATAATAAAGTATTTCTTATTGGCAGCTAGTAGACCGACCGGTAGGACCTTGGTACTGTAAATGAAAGTATTCAACAAGGTGATGACGGTGATATTGTTTTCATGATAGTGTTATCGTAGTCACCGTGTGTGATCGTCTTCCTGATAAGAAACATGGAGCCGCCTGAAGATTTGGAACTAGTGCCGGTAACGACTTTTAGGAGCTTTAGAAGATATCCTACAGCTCAGTATGCTACAGTTACAACAAATCGGTGACCAATCACAGATCCTCCGCAATAATCGTATGGACACTAGATAGGAAAAATCCTTCATATTCTCTGCTAGTCTACCTACAATTCGGTCATCGGGCCTTGCAACAAGTCCTTTTTGAACGGTACCATCTAAGGTACAAGCTACGAATGCTGTTAGCACTAGTAACTCCATGCTTACTCCGCGACGGCTTTTATACCATTTTCAAGTTGGAAATTATCAGCTTCAAACTGACCGATTATTTCAAATCAGCAAGTATTTTGTAAGAGATTGTGATAAATTTATTGCTGCTTTATACATATTAGTTTTAAAACAACAAGCGAAGTCTATGATTAATTTAAAGGAATGTGAAACGTCCCCGGTTTCTACAAAAAATAATAGATTTGCGACCAGACTGTTGGCAGATTTTTTTTATATTTGAAGAACGACTAGTGATAAAAACTTGAAAGCTGGTTCATACAAGGAGCTATTTTAGTACAAGTACTACAAATAAAATGATTGACGGGGTTTTGGGGTCTGTAGTTGTTTCTTACTAGACACATCTCAAGAGGGCGATCTCCATGGGTAGAGGTGTCTCTCCCAGCTGCATGTGATATATAATTTTGTTAAAAATGGTGCTGTTGCAATCTGAATTTATACACATTCCAAACTTTGCCCCTAGGAATAATGAAGTTGTGATCACTTTAACTTAATTTTTTTTTTAATTTAGATTTTTTGCCAGTTTGTATTGTGTGTAATAAAAATTTTTGGAAACTGAATTTTAAATTCACTGTTTGTTCGACTATTGCATAATAGTATTATGCGGAATTAAAAAAAAAGAGTTGAAATTTCTTTCATATTACTTCTTTTGTCAAATAGTACAGATATTAATTTGAATATTGAATTGTATTTTATTTTTGTTCGTACAAACTGAGCGCAATTTCAGTCTATTTTTAATAATTTAATGTTTTTTTTTATATTAAATTTTTAATTTTCTTTAGATTTTTTGCGATTTTTGGAAATCGAATTTTTGCTGATTTTAAGAAGCCAAACCTAAACCTTTTAAATTTAGTTAACTTTTAATTTCGTGCCTTAGGATAGATGGGCGAGATCGGATTTTGGGTTTTTAACTTTAACTGGACAAAAAAATAACATACAAATTTCTTTCGTTTGAGACGATGTTTTATGAATTACAAACTTTTAACGTAGATTAAATTTGAACAATCTTTGATTTGATCTATTAGAAATCAAAAGTACCAAGCAAAAGTGATATCTCCAGCGAATGATCTTTCAATGTTCACATTGGATAGGTTGAGTAGAACCTCTAAACCTTTTCAATGTTTTTTTTTTTAAATCAGTAACAGTTTATGCTCGAAAGTTTAAACTCGGTAGTTCTTTATATAGAGCAATAAAACAACATCCTTCAAATATTATTTTTGTGGAATAATTACAATGAATTTTACGGAAAGAGTAAGCGATTCGATTTTTATTATATTTGAGACCTACTCTTAAAATTTGTAAAGTATGTAGGAAAGAGTTCTTATCTGACTTTAAGATTAAAATATTTCGGTCAAGGGAGAGATTACCTGCCGCAAAATATAATAATTGTGTCGTTTAAATATAACAGAATCTGTTCTATCGACAGACGACGAAATATATTTTTATAACGTAGTCTGGGAAATATCTAATCAGTTACCTATATTGCAAATTAGCTTTTCGCAATTAATGATAAAGTTTAAAGTATTTTACAATATTAATCAATTTATGATAACAAACGAGCTTATCAAATTATATAAAGTCTTTCCAGGCATTTAATAACGCCTAAATCATGGCAATCTTTTCAAGTATTTTTACTTTATGTTTATGTTTTATTACCATAGATAAAATTTGTTATATACATAATAATTTTGCTTAAGAGTTCAGTCTTACTAACTATACAACTTTTGAGAATATAATGTTTCAAGTTATTTTACTAAATAATTTTGTAACCAACGAGAAGAAGTATTTCCAGGAAAATGGCAAGCAAAAAACCTAATTTATGAATTTTAACTATAACTAAAAACTTAAACTAACTATTAAAACTATGTACTTATTCAAAAGAAAGGTAAAATTTAAAACTGTAACTTTTTGATCAGTCTATTATCAGCTAGTTCTAGTCTAATTCTGATTTTATTTATTAGTGTAAGTGCATTAGTTTCAATATATTTAGTGTCGGCTAAAGAGTGTAATCTTTCATTAGAATAATATTTTGGAAGGTTATGGATTAACTTTAATATTTTTTCTGAGCTATCTGCAGCTTGCTCAAATGACTTTTGGCACAGGTTATCCACAATGGAGCCACATATAGTAATACTGACTTAAAAATCGTCTTAAATATGAGCAATTTATTGTTGATGTTTAATAATGATTTTCTGTTTATGAAAGGATAAAGGGTTTTTATAAGGGCATTAGTTTTATTTAACGTTTCTGTGATGTAGTTATTAGACGTTAGCTTGTTGTCGAAATGAAATCCTAGGTATCTTAAGTTTTTAGTCCATTGTATTTCTTCCCCGAAGAAAGAAAGATTTTGGGTTGGAATATAAGGATGAGTTCTGCGTTCCATTTGTGTAGATATTTAGTTACTACTTTTAGGGCATTGTCGACAGAGCTACAGATATTAGAGCAAATAGTGCCTGACGAGTAGATGGCTGTGTCGTTAGCAAATAGGGCAATTTGACAGTTTACTAAGTGGGGGGAGTCATGTGTGTAAATTAGATACAACAATGGTCCTTGTGGTACTCCAGCACATATACACAGTAAAAAAATTTTACAACTTTTATCGTTGCCAATTTATTGCCAATCAAAAAAGTATAAAATTAAAACCGAATATAATTTTACATTTCAATGGCTAATCCAATTAAATTCGGTTGGTAAAATTACATACATATTGTAAATATGTTTCCAATGTAAAATGTAATAGCAAATTGTGGTTGTAAAATCTACAAACAAAATATTTAAAAATAAGTGCATGTAATGTAATATTTTGCATTGATTAGATTTAAAAATCCACTTTTGCTATTAATTTAAAATCTGAAACTTAGTTAGTCCATAGGGTGTCATAAGAATAGAAATCCCGTAATAAGTTTTCAATCAAACATTTATTTATTCCAGTACAAATGGCAATATATTTTTCAGATTTTTTAATAGTAACATTACAATTCAGAGGAATATTTCATACAGTCGAAGTAAGTTTGCAATAACTTAAATGAAATAGTACACATTACATAGATTTCCATCTAAATTTACACTCTGTTTTAAATTTACATACTTTACGTAGCATATTTTAATGTGATAATTATTATAAAGATTGACAAATTTTTTACTGTGTAGGATAGTTACTGAAGAGAGTTTTGAATACAGATTTTAAAATATCTGTCGGCTAAGAAGCTACGAACGATATTGACTAGGTACGAGGGAAAGCTGCATTTTATCATTTTGTAGATAAGACCGTCGTGCCAAAAGCGGTCAAAAGTTTTTCAATATCTAGCGATATTAAGGATATAGATTCTTTCGAATTTAGTATGTTTTTAATAAAATTTCGTATTCTCAGGAGCTGGTGGGTAGTCGAGTTAAATTTTCGAAATCCGAACTGTTCATCTGGAACGATGTTATTAGCCTTGATGAAGGTGTTTAACCTGTCTTTGATTAAGCGTTCAAATAGTTTACCAAGATTATTATTTCAATAATACAGTACCCATTGTCACAAATTTTTTTAAAAAAAATTTGCTGTCTTGAAAATTTTGTGTTTTGCGTTTCATGACTAGTGGACATCAAAAAAGCGAAAAAAATAAAAATAGTCCGTCTGTCCGCCGTATGCCGTATGGCGTCCGCCATACTCAAAATCGTTCGCAGATTCGTAGCTCCCATATCCTTTGAGCTATTAAGTTAAAATTTTTTTGTAGATAGACTGGGTTAATGGTTGGTGATGTGAGGGGAGAGGTGGAGAGATCATTTTAGACCACAAATGTTGGTTTGAAACAAAATTTTGAAGGGGGTCAGTAGCGTGTGGCGGTGGGGCGGGGGAAAAACTATAGATTACGATATCTCTCGAGCCAATTGGGCAAGAAAAATTAAATTCGGGGTGTGAGTCGACAAATGGAGTTAGCTGGAAATACAATTTTTTTAAGGGCGTGGTTGAGCATGGAAGGGGGAGGGAGGATAAGAATTTAAAAAAAAATCGCGGTTCATATCTCAAGAACAGTTTAAAATAGATGCTTAGAATTTTAACGGGAAGTTTAAATAAGTTAGAAAAATTATCAGTAAAAATTGAATGCATATATTTTCACGAATTTCGTCATATCTCTTATGTCTTCTAAAATATTGAATGAATTTCTACGCTTCGTATTCTGAACATAAATGACTTGAAAGAAAAGTTTCAGAATAAGGGGGTGAAAAGGGGTTGTATAGATTATCACGAATTCAGCCATATCCCTCAGATCTGAGTAGATATAAATTTTCACTTCCGTTTTATAATCTCCTAAAACCCATTTTCAAGTTTTTTTAATTTTTCAATTCTTAAAAGGGTATAAAAGGGTTGAACAGTTTTTCACGAATTTTGTCATATCTCTTAAAGTGATAAGACTTCAAAATAGTGTTTAATTCCTCGAGATTTCTTTATATTTATCTAAAAACCTCTTTTAGGATTTTTCGATATTCAACCCCCAAGTGGCGGTGGCATACGTTTTCACAATTTTCGCCATATCTCGTAGGTTTGATGCGATATCAAATTATATTTAACTTCAGTAGAGTTTATATATAATCGCCTACAAAAAAATTTGGGAATGTTACGATATCCAACACCCAAGGTCGTGTAAAGGGGTTGCATTCCTGTTCACAAATTCCTACATATTTCTTAGATCTGTTAAGATATCAAATAGATTTTGACTTCCTAAGGCTAAGGGATATATAACCGCCAAAAAGTTAATTTCAGGATCACTGGATATTCAACCCTAAGGGGTGTAAGGGGTTGCATACTTTTCACATTTGTCGACATATTTCTTAGGTTTGATGAGATAACAGAATGGTTTTTACTTCCGCAGACTTTTTTTGTTATCGCCTCCAAACCCATCACACGATTTTCTTACACCCCCAAGAGGTGTAAAGGAGTTGCATATGTTTCACAATTTTTGCCATCCTCTAGTTCTGATGATATATACAATTGGCTACTACTTCTACGAGCATTTCATGTAATGACCTAAAAACCAATTTCAGGATTTTTTTAAATTCAATCCCCAAGTGGATCTGCGTTTGTATACTTTTTTATTCACAATTCGTCATATCTCTTAAGTCTGATGAGGCCGCAAACTAGTTCTTACTTCTATGCTCTTTTAGGGTAAATAACATACGGAATTCGAGTCTTTTTATATGCTTAATCCGCTTAACATCTATATTTTAGACATTTTTTTCCTTTGCAGAGGACAAAATAACTGTGAGCGCGTGTTTCTCTTTTACACTACATGTGACGAGTCGCAAAATCTTTTCAAAGACTATTTAAGAAAATATCTTCAATAGGAACATCCGTGATTGCTTAAACGGCTTCCCACTCCAATTTCATAAAAAATTCACTTAGATATCATCATCACGGAATACTGATATTTTCGAAAATTACCATCTCTACCTGACGACTCTTCAATTTTATTTTGTTGCTGAAAAATTTCCTGAATGTTCTTTCAAGAAAACAATAATTATAAGAAGCTTATAGCTAAAGACCACCATTAAAAGGAAAATGTTGAAACGTGAAATATCGAATTGCATAGCTGTCCAGGCGGGACAAACCAGGAGCTTGAAAACCGACTTATAACAAAGTTTTTTATCGATTTCTATTTGTATTTTCACTCGAATCGATGATGGCATTATTGCGAACAAATCCAGATGCCGTAATAAAACCTACTTGCTATCGTTACAACAAAAAGCCGATGTTCAATAAGAAACTCTAAGCTTTGTTACAAATTAACTTGTTTTTTCCATCCGAAGCTAAAGCCTTCACGACACGAAGTAGCTAGCTACTTAAGCCTTTTTTAAGCAGGACATAACTTTGTTACGGCATTCATTACGCTCGAATTAGAGCAAAGAAAAAACTGGACTTGTTTGCCAAATCAGAAATATTTGCACCTGTTGACATCAGCATTTTTCACTCTGAAGGAATTAAGTTCCTGCAGGAAGTTGAAATGTTGAACGGCGAACGGAACCGTGAAGATTAGCTTTAATAAATATACAGAAGGAACGTATCACTGCGAATCAGCTTATCACCCTTTCTTACGCCCGTACGAAGTCCTTGAAGGTAATATGAATGCCATTTTGCGGCTTACTATACCACACATAACATCATATCCGCCACTTAGCTGGAGTAAATTCTAATTTCAAATTAAAGCGAAACGTTGTCTCGAATTTACTTACGACGTCTAAGGAAAGCGGAAGTTTCAGGAAACAGAGATATCATACGAACATTAGGCAGTCGGAATTACGTAGCGTTAAAGGATATTAATTGGAACGGAATGGAAGCTTTAGAATTTCCTTGATGGAGGCATGATGCCAGTCAGTCGAGATTTTCCAGGCTGTGAACGACTTAAAATTATATACGGAATTTCAAATTATCATATTTCCTTATGCGGTATTGTTTATATTTTGCGACATTTTAAACTAGTGCAATGGTAAAATTATTCTCGTTTTCGTTTTTTTTTAAGTGCTCAAAGGATTCCATTCACAGTACTTATGTTTTGGGAACCTTATGACGAAAACTCCCACTTTTGCAATGAAATCTTACAGACTTATAATATTCGCTCATTATTTTAAAATCTGTTGATGTACGTTTCCGTATAGTTTGTTAACTTTACATGCAAAATAATTTGCTTTGACTATTCAATCTAAAGTAAATCTGACTGACATTTTCACAGAAACCAAGGGCGTAGCGAACTATTTAAGCCTATTACCGTTGAAGCTGTATCTAGTTTTCACTCTTTGTAGATATGATGTTATTAAAATGTGCAAAGCAACTTCTTAGGAAGATAAATTCGTAGTTTTGTGGTCAGGATAGGAAACGAGCCAATATCTACATCTATAGAAAAAATCTGCCAACAGTCTGGGCGCAACTTTATTATTTTCAGGCAGAAGTCCGGAACGCGTTTAATTCTGAGACGGGGTGTAGGTTACTATGTGACTGAAAACCAAAAAAAGGTTCGGGAAGCGATTAGAATGGGGTCGCACTAGAATACTTAAACACCGCTGTCACATATAACATATGAATTACATAATTGGGTCATACTCCGGGAAGAGGTCTAAGTCATAGTCTAATATTAGTTAATACGCGATTAGGAGGTTTTTCGTGATTAGGTTTTTGGCCATTACATGAAATCGGAAATGCATTTGTAGGCAATTATATAAAAAGTCTGTGGAAGTGAAAACCAATCTGATATCTCATCAATCCTAAGAAATATGTCGAAAGCCTTACGTCCTATTCGAGTTGAATATCTAAAAATACTGAAATCAACTTTTGACGATTTTGTAGGAAGCCTTAGGAAGTAAAAATGAATTTGACATCTCATTAGAACTAAGAAATATATAGGAATTTGTGAAGATATATGCAACCCCCTTGCACCCACTTTGGGGTTGAATATCCAAAAATCCTGAAATTGGTTTTTAGATATATGTAAAGAAAGCCCGAGGAAGTGCAAACCAATCCGATGTCTTATCACTCCTAAGAGATATGACGAAATTCGTGAAAATGTGTTCAACCCGTCTATACCGTTTTAGGGGTTGAAAAAGGAAAAAACTTGAAAAGGTGTTTTAGGTGATTATTAAAAAGCCCGTGAAAGTAAAAAGTTATTCGATATCTAATCAGACCGGAGGGATATGGCGTTTTCCTAGTCTCAAATTTCCCCCAATAAACGTCCCCCCCAATAAACTTCCGCTCTCCTGGTCTCAAATTTTTGTTTTTTAAACCTGTTTGCGGATTTGAACTTAATTTTATTTTTAATTTAAGTGGTTACTTGTTAAAATCTCAGCCTATGTGCTCATACCTATAGGTGGTACCAAGGAGGTACGAACGTACCCCCACGTCACCCCCCCCCCCTAATGAACTTCCGCTCTCCTGGGCTGAAATTTTTTTTTTAAATCTGTTTGCGGATTTGCATTTAATTTTAATTTTAATTTTAATTTAAGTGATCACTTGTTAAAATCTTAGCCTATGTGCTTATACCCATTAGGGGTTACGAACGTACCACCTACGTACCCCCACGTCCCCTTCAATAAACTTCCGCTCTCCTGAGCTCAAATTTTTTTTTTTTAAATCTGTTTGCGAATTTGAATTTAATTTTAATTTTAATTTAAGTGGTCACTTGTACAAATCTCAGCCTATGTGCTTATACCCATTAGAGGGCACGTTCGTACCCCCTACGTAGCCCCACGCCCCCCCCCCCAATGAACTCTCGCTCTCCTGGGCTCAAATTTTCTACGTTTCATAACTAATAGACATCAAAAAAGCAAAAAAATGTTCAGTCCGTATGTGCACCGTACGCCGTCCGTCATACGCAAAACGTTTGAAAGCTTATAGCTCTCAAACTCTTTAAGCTATTAAGTTGAATTTTTTTTTGTTGGTAGACTGAGCAGGCCCCTTCCAGTGACCACCATTTGAGCGATCGGGGTGTAAGGGGAGGTGGGGGAAGCGTTTTAGACGAAAAATTTTGGTTTCTAGATCTTAGTAACCGCTTAGGCTAGGAGGCTGAAACTTGGAATTTATATAGAGCATCGATAGTGGACCCATTTACAAAAAAATTATGATATAGGTAAAGGGGTGTGGGAGTGGGGTGAATAATAATTCGTTCAAAACGCTCGAAAGCCGAGATCGAGACATTCTAAAATCCATATCTCCTAATCGGTTAATATCACGAAATTAAAACTAAATACTCATCCGTAGGTATACTAGGAAAATATAATAGATCGGAAACAAATTTTTGAGTGGGGGCAGTGGCGTACGGAGGTGGAGGTCAAACAATTTTAGATTACGATATCTCACGAACCAATTGCGCTAGACAAATAAAATTCGGTTTCCTGTATTAAAGTTGACAAATAAAGTTTGCTGAAAGTAAAATTTTTTAAGGGTGCGGTTGAGTATGGAAATGGAAAGGATAAGAATTTTTCTAAAAAATCACGTCTTATATCTCAAGAACAATGTATGATAGATGCTTAGAAGTTTTACCAGAAGTAGGTCAAATAGACCCCTAGCAGAAAAATAATGTTGGGGGTGAGGGTGTAGAGGGTAAGGCTGGGGGAGGGTGAAAAGGAAAAAGTTCAGATTCTTATATCACGAGAACCTATAATGACATCAAGCTGTAACTTGGTATTTAGATTGAACTATAATAGTAGCATTTTGAAAAAATATAATTTTTTATAGGGATAGTTCGGTACGGAGGTGGGGGGTGTTTTCCCTAACTATAGAACGGCTTATGTTAGAAAATTGAAACTCGGTATGTATATGTAAGTTAACTAGAAAAGTAATTTTGATTAAAAAAAAATCAAATATCCATTGGCGTACGGAAGGGGGGCAGGAAAAATTATCAGTGAAAATGGAATGCATATATTTTTACGATTTTCGTCATATCTATTAGGTCTTTTCAAATATTGTATTCATTTTTATTCCACGGATTTTTCATATAAATACCTAGAAAGTGTTTTCAGGATTTTTTGAAATTCGACCCCGAAGGGGTTGTATACATTTTCACGAATTCAGTCGTATCCCTCCGGTCTGATTAGATATCAAATATATTTTTACTTCTACGGACTTGTTTAATAATCACCTAAAACTCGATTTCAAATTTTTTCCTTTTTCCACCCCTAAGAGGATATAAACGGGTTGAACACGTTTTCACGAATTCCGTCATATCTCTGAGGAGTGATAAGACATCGGATTGGTTTTCACTTCCTCGGGCTTTCCTTATATATATCTAAAAACTTATTTCAGGATTTTTGGATATTCAACCCCAAAAAGTGTGCAAGGGGGTGCATATGTTTTCACAAATTCCTATATATTTCTTAGTTCTGATGTGATATCGAATTCAGTTTAAATTCCTAAGGCTTCCTATATAATTGTCAAAAATCTCCTGAACGGGAGCTGATAGTCTCATCCTCTAGTTATAGGTAGCGTAGCTACCAGCCCACTAAGTAATTTGTTATAGCTTCGCTTAAATTTTTTAAAATCAGTCTATTATTAATGTTCTGGCTTTTCTAGACATTAATTGCCAATTTGGTAATTTACTTCACTCCAACACTTTTTAACGAACCGTTACCCTGTCGGGAATTTTAGATGAAGGAGTGGGTGCCTCGGGCGCAACTCATCGCTATGTCGACGGAGCCTTTCGGGCTCCGGCATCGGCACCAGTATTACTCAGCAACAGCACTCTTTTCTTGGCATAGGAGCACCCAAGATATCAAACTCAGGATCAGGGGGCGGCAAACTAGTGAAATGATTATTTAACTAAATAAAGCATATTTTTCTTGACTTCGGAGCATCCAACATCAACAGGACATCTTAATTGAAAATATGGTAAGGAAATAGCTTTGAATGCATACGTTTACGGGACCACTGTATTTTCAAATAACGTTTAACTAAATGTAATAGAAAACAGCAGTTTGATAAAGGAGTCAGTCGAGTCCGAAAAGTCACACAAAATTAAAAATGAACTAGTATTTTCAAAACAACAGAAATTAATTAAAGAAGCAAAAAAAGTAATATAAAAATTATATTAATTATTACGTTTTCAGTTGAAATTCTGAACCAGAAAATTTTAACGAATATCGGCATATACTGCAATTTTTATTAAAAACTAATTTTAGAGTAAAATAAATATGTAATAATAAAGTCTTTTGATTAAGTTGAAATTTGAAAAAAAAATCCAAATTATATTCAAATTTAGTTCAGGGGTAGCCGACTTTTAAGAAACATCAGTTTGAAGTATATGCCGTACGTAAACGTAAACAATAAAAGCTTCAAATTATCAGATTTTATGGAGTAGGTGGGTCATGTTTTAGAGAATTAACATTTTATTGGTACGGCTACAAGAGAAAGGGGAGTTAAGGCAACAATTTGATATTTTCATATCTCCGGGGCGACTGATACAAATCTGAATGTTTATAGATACATACCGATATGCCAGAGGAGCATCTAAAAATTATTGTTATTTAAGTCAGTCTTCGGAGGTAGATGGTTAGCAGTTCGACAATATACCCTGGAGTTTATGTCTTAAAGCAGGAGTTTCGGAAAACTCTATCTCCGGAAACGCTCAAGCTAGAATATTGATGATACTTTAAGAGAATTTAAACACCGATTGTTCTGCATCTTAACTTTAACCGCATCCTGTACTTTTGCACAAAAAGTAATAAAGCTGCGCGTAGATTGTTGACAAGGTTCTTATTCAAAAGTAATTTTTAGATGCGAGTATAGATTTAAATATTAAAATCACAAATTAGATTATAGGACGGTACCTTAGACAGCTAACTATTAGCAGTATTGAATGGTAGATAGCTAGATAAATGGCATTCATATACAATGCTATTAAATACAATGCTAATCTTTAAATACAGATATAACAATATACCAGCACTTAGCCCGTGAGAACTGATGATGTCTTCCCACTTTCTCACATTAGGAGTTATCGTAAAGAAGTTACCTATTCTACAGCAACACTCTGCCTTACAATCAGTGGTACTTTTTTACGTAAGTCCCTGCTGGCTACGTATTAAGGAGGATTACGGCATCCTGGAATTCTGAAATATTTCGTTCTGTTCGAATTGAAAAAAAAATCCCATTATTCATCTTTTCTGATAAATATATTGGCTCGTATGCATTTTGCGATTGTGCACAGGTGATGTTGCACAAAAAGCATTCTGCTTTTATGAATGCTTTTCGTGTTGTAAATTTTCCAAATTCAAGGAAATCATTACCACACGTTTCATGAAAAGAAAAGTTTTAATGGAAACTCAGTGCATTGCAGACAAACGCTCGATTATATTTCTTTATTTTCTCTTTCATATGAGAATTTTTTTGTAGGACACAAATTCCAGTCTGCAACCGGAGAATAAAGAATATCGAAAAAATAGAAATAGCACAGATGCTTTTCTTCATTATACTAGTTTATAATATCGTATCATTTGAACTTCAGAACATTTGTAAGTTATGCTCGTCTGTGACAGATTCAATAAACTATCACGATTCTCTAAGTTGACTTTCTTAATTCAAAGAAAATTACTTTTAACCTGCAAGACAAGTTGAAAGTAGTTTTAAAAAACCTATAGTATAAATACAAGATCTACGAGTATCTGGAACGTACACTTTTTATACTCTAGATGAAATCATATAGAGTATTATAAGTTTAATCCAGCCGAAAAGTTTGTAACGCATAGAACCAAGCCTCGGACGAAAAAAAGTTATATATTATTTTTTGTTTATTTATGCCCAAAAACCTCAAATCCGCTTGACGTCCGTCCGTCCGTCCGTCCGTCCGTCCGTCCGTCCGTCCGTCTGTCCGTTAGCACGATAACTCAAGAACGCCTTCACCTAGGATCTTGAAATTTTGAATCTGGATGTTTGGTTGAATTTGTAACGGGCAAAATCGTCCTACTCCTTCGGGTAGCTGCCATACAAAATGTCCTTAAAACACGTGTTCAAAAATATTGACCAATAACTTCGGAACGCCTAAAGCTACGACTTTGAAATTTTGTATGTGTTACTTTTTCAATAGTTGGAGCTAAATGTATGATTATGAAGAAAATCCGGTTAGTTCTTCGTGTAGCTGCCATACAAATATCCTGCCAAAATGTCTTCACAAAATTTACGAAACTCACTATAACTCAAGTAATCTTTTAGCTACGAAATCGAAATTTTGTACAAATTAGTTTTGAGTGAAAACAAAGTTTGAGTTTACTAGTCAGCGAAATCCTTTCACTCCTTCTGGTAGCTGCCATACAAAATATCCTTAAAATACGTGTTCAAGAATATTGGCCGATAACTTCAGAAGGGATTAAGGTACGTCTTTGAAATTTTGTATGTAGTATTTTTCCAATAGTTGGAGCTAAATGTATGATTATGAAGAAAATCCTATTAGTCCTTCGTGTAGCTGCCATACAAATATCCTGTCAAAACGTCTTCACGTAATTTACGGAACTTACTATAACTCAAGTAATCTTTTAGCTATGAATTGGAAATTTTGTACAAATTAGTTTTGAGTAAAAATAAAGTTCGAGTTTACTTATCAGCGAAATCCTTTGACTCCTTCTGGTAGCTGCTATACAAAATGTCCTTAAGACACGTGTTCAACAATATTTTTCGATACCTTTTGAACGCTTCAAGCTACGAATTTGAAATTTTGTACACGTTCATTTTTGAATGGTTCCAAGGAAAAGGAGAAATATGTAAGAAATCGAGTGAGTCCTTCCTGCACCTCCCATGTGAAAGTCCTTCAAAAAGGACTTTTTTTTCGATGACTTAACCAGTTCAAGATAAGAAATTAAACACTGAATATTGTCTTTTAGGTTTGAGTAGCAATCTAATGGCAGTCCTTAATAAAGGACATACAACATGCACACACGTAATTCTACTTTATCCCCAACTACAATATAAATCGGAGTTCAGTATTCATCTAGAGTATTATACGATTAGTTTGCGGCCGATCGTGACTGCAGTATGTTTTGTTTACACGTTGCATTTCTTTCGGTAAGAAATTGACAATATCCGTCGATTTGTAAATTAAAGTATGATACCATTACACCAATCGACAACTCACAGAAACTTTGAGCCGAGTTGTGATCTAACCGGTTATAAGGTGATGAAGTAGAATTTTGGTCGATATGTGCGTGCTGACTGCTGCTGTTCTTCTGTTTCAGCGCGACATATCAAGACATTGTCCTCTTCGATTATACGTATAAACGGTTATTCAATAGGTACATAACAATTTTGTACTTTAATAAAAACGCACCCTTAAACTTTTTTACTGGTATGTTAATGTCAAAAAGTAAGTCAAGTTTTACATTTTTATCATGGTGACGTTCACGAACGAACAATGTTTAAAACTATATCAATTATTCTGTGTTTTATTTAAATACAGAATTGTTATGTCCCTATTAAATAACCCTTAGCTATTTACATAAAAAATTTCAATGACTGACGTTTTGACATTGACAGACCAGTAAAAAAGTTTAAGGGTGTGTTTGCAGTAAAATACAAAATTGTTATGTACCTATTGAATAACCATTTATCATCGATTAAATTTGGACACAGAAAAATGAAAATGGCTTCTTGTGATCACGTTTCTTAAGTAAAACAATTCAGTAAATACGGACTGCATTTAGGAACTACTTGTCTGGTAACAGGTTTCTTCCGCATACCAACCAAACCGAATGAAACAACCCCTAATTGCAGGAATACAAGCTGCTATCTATTTGTACTTTAATTTCATATTTCTAACCATCTACTAATCTGAATAGAAAATTAAAATATTTAATAACGTTGATGCCATCAATAGAACGGATTTTTTCACAGAACTATTTCCAATGCTCACCTTTATCTCCGAATACCTTACCTACCTTCAAACGGAAATGTTCACGTTTCTAATTTTCCTGAAGATTTCCCAATTGGACCATATCCGACCTAGAAATTTCGAAAGTTCGAAAAACAGGAAGTAGAGAGAGTTTCCCAATGAACACGTTTCGAACGTAACATACTTCAACGGAATATATGATTAAATCCTGTTCATTTTTCGTCTTTGATAATGAACTCCATACGGCATAGGTCACATACGCAAAACCGGACTTATGAAAATATGAAATTGATTTTACGGAATTGGCCTTTTCAAAATGGAACAACTACAAGAAGGAATCGATATTTACATTTAAACATTAAAAAGGATGTAAAATGTAGGGTCATGAATGTACTCGAAATATCTGCAAACACAAAATATTTGTCCTGGGTTTTTGAAAAAAAAGGAAAATAATTACTTGTTGGTAGAATTTCCCAAAACCCTTTCAAGTTATGACAACGCAGAGGATTGATAAACTCATAAAGTTTCTTCTATCATTAAAAATATAATAATTCAAGATAAATATTCATGGATAATATTTTTGATATGAAATGTGCAGAGGTTAAATTAAGGCATAAATTAAGTCCTTCAAAATCAAACCGTTTTTCTTCTATTTAAAGTAAGAGTTTATATGCATAATTCATACAATTGTACAACATGTTCGAATGAATTAGTCAAACAATTTTTCCAAAATTTGCATTTATATGTGATGTGGTTGAACAATGAGAGCAGTCCGTTTCTCTGACCAATTCAGATAATTCAGGTACACGTGGATCTAGTAGCTCCCACATGCAGGCGTTTAAAAAAAAGTACCATAGTTTGAAAACGATTGGAATTTAAATTTTTAATTTGTCGTCCACTTTATATGTTGCATTTTAGGGAGGAAAAGAGAATCACACTCACCCCTCCGCCCAGTAAAAATTTAATCTATTCAAAATTCTCAATGTTTATCATGTTGTAAGATGTGCTACAAAATTTTCAAATTTAGACGGAAATTTATGAAAAATTTATTATTATATTTAAGTTGTTGTTTATTAACCTTTACAGTTGCGGAATTACCAATAAATTGTAATTTTACTACTAAGAAATTTGAAAAACATTTTGCTATTTTAAGAATTTTTTGTTATTTTTCGGCGTCGGAAGAGTATCTTTGTGGAACACCAAAACAATAATTCCGACTTGGATCGATCGCTGCCCTGGCTACTACCATTGAGGACATGACAATTGAAAAACCTTCTCTGGAAAACCTGTTTCAATCTTTGTTGGACTAGGTCCGAAAGAGATGTTTCGTCATCATTTTGAATTGAATCATCAGAGGGTGTATCATGTAGTTGTATACCCTCACAGCTCCTCGTGTTACCGAGGATTCCTCTATATGTGCGCATCTTTGCGTTAAACCTATTCAGGACTTCTACCCAAAAAATGATAAAGTTGCACCCAGACTGTTGACAGTTTATGGCATAACTCACAACGTATTTGCACACAGTGGCTTAAAATTTTAAGGTTTTTAGCGAAGCGATTCCGAAATTAGGATCTTGAGAATAAAGTTCCGCATTAAGTCCTCGTGCGATTGCATCGGGATATTTGCTAATTTCCGTCACTGCCCCTTGGACATTTCTCACCATCGTTTCTGAAAGTAAAAAAGTATAAGAAATTTTAAATTTTTTCGTGAAACTTTCCCAACGTTTTTCGTCGAAAAAATGTTTCGAACTTTTTGTTGCTCATTAAAAATATCGAAACGTACCGCAACGCATGACCACTTGTCACGACCGGGCGTGTCATACAACCCAGTGCTAACAGGACACTTGTTGCACATGATGTGTGTCTTGATGAACAATTTTAACAATTTTTCAATTTACAGGTTTTTTGGCAGATAAACTTATTATAGCCCTATTAGGGCAATAATTTATAGTGGTGAGTCTTGATGTCATATTCGTAGTGAGGGTGTAGAGATTCAAGTTTTTAAGTCTCAGAAACAGATGACGCTAGAGAGGTTGCAATTATTTTAAGGTAGTACCTATTACAAACAGAAATTCCTAGAAGATTTCGATGGCCGTCTGAAATTATCTGGTAAGTTGTTGCGCTGATATCTAGACACGCTTTAAGCTAGAAGGATAAAATTGTGTATTATATGTTAAGTGCATCAGCGAAAATTTAAAAAATTTAATTTTTAAGGGGGGTGTGCTGTGCAAAAACGAGGTAGCTCATAACAGCTTATCGTCAAAAAGACTCTCGTATCTCGAGAATATATCCACACCTTACCCCAAGTCAAATTTTTAGAGGCATACCAACTGAATTACAGAATCTATGAACATTAACCGTGGACACTTTTAAATAATGATTTTATAAACAAATTTATTTCACTAATACGAGGGCGGATTGATAATGACGTGCAAAAATCAAGAAGGAATTGCAGGTAAGGAATTCGTTATTTTTTTTTACCTGGACCATCCTTAAATAGATAACCTGCAAAGTTTAAGCCTGATACCTCGTTTAGTTTTCGAGAAGCAGCCGTCTAAGCAAGTCGACTTACAAAAATTGTTGAAAATGGATAAAAGTGAATTTCGTGTGTTGATTAAACACAATTTTTTAAAAGGGAAAACAGCTAAAGTAACCAAAGAAAAATTAGGTAAGCATTATGGGAACTCTGCACCATCGATCCAAATGATTTACAAATGGTTTTCTGAATTCAAGTGTGGTCGTACGAGCACACAAACCATACCAAGTCCAGGTCGTCCAAATGAGGTCACCACGCCAGAAATGATCGATAAAATCGTCGAGTAAAAGTGCGTGAGATAGTTAACGTAGTAAACATCTCATTTGAACGTGTTTGAGATATTTTGAAAAACCATTTGGACATAAGAAAGCTATCCGCAAGATGGCTGCCGCGTTTGCTCACAATCGACTAAAAACGCAATCGTGTGACAACTTCGCAGCACGGTTTGCAACTGTTTTAACGTAATACAAATGAATTTTTTCGTTGATTCGTAACTGTTGATGAAGCATGGATTCACCACTACACTCTAGAAACCAAACAATAGAAGGATGTCGGTTCAAGCGCACCGAAAAAGGCAAAACCGTTCTATCGGCTGGAAAGGTTATGGCGACAGTTTTTTGGGATTCCAATGGAATGATATTCACCAACTACTTGGAGAAAGGAAAAACAATGACGGGAGCATATTATTCTGAGTTATTGGTTTCATTGGATGTTGAAATCAAGGCAAAACGGCTTCATTTGGCGAAGAAAAAAGTGTTGTTTCACACGTCCGTTGTTGCAACGGCAAAACTGTTCGAATTACGGTACGAATTGCTCCCTCATCCACCGTATTCTCCGGATTTGGCACCCTGCGACTTTATATTATTTCCAGACTTGAAAAAATGGCTTGCTGGAAAGAGATTTACCACGAATACTGACGTCATAAGTGAAACCAACGCCTATTTTGAAGGGTTGGACAAATCATATTATTTGGAAGGGATCAAAAAATTGGAAAAACGCTGGACTAAGTGTATCGAGCTAAAAGGAGACTACGTTGAAAAATAAAATAAATTTTTCCGGATAAAATTATGTTTTCTCAATTTTTGCAAGTCATTATCAATCCGCCCTCGTATATATATAGAAGAAAGTTTCAACTTTCCAAGATATTTCAATCTGAGAACTGTCTGCACAATATTATTACGGATTTTTGGCGAAGTTCAAAATGTGGTCCATATTTAGATGCTGCTAACTAGAAGTAATTAAATTTCAAAATTGCCTCATGATTAATTTTTGGAACCGCGCCAAATTGGAACATTTTAGCTCTGAATAGTGCATACATGCTTTAAAAAAAATATGAGTTGTGGCTTACACCCCTCTCCTTCGTCCCACACTCCCAAGGTATAGGTTTTAGGTAGGGTGGGTGGTTTGCGACCAAGCACATAGACCGCCAATCTGTCCGTTGTGATCCCACATGCACGGGAAAAGGTACCCGTATACCCAAGACAACATCTTAGATAAATCACCTCGCCAGCCTGACAACCTGCAGCAGCTTGTCCAGCTTAATGCTTGCGAATTCGCCCAAGTCTATGGAGAAGCGCGTACCTAAAGTACGTTCACGCCTCCAAGCCAGACCCGGGCATTCGCAAAGCAAATGGAAAATACTGTCCACGGCATCAAGTTCACTTCAGCTGCGGCACAGATCTAGTCTTCTGGCGTGCCGGCCGATCAGGCAATGACCCGTTAGTACAACAATTAGGATACGAAGAGTATTCCTATTTCCGAGTAGGATAAACTTTGCCCTGCTCGCATTTAGGGTCGGCCAGAGCTGCCTGGCGACGAGACACGATGTGAGGCCTGACCATCAGATTTCGAAGTTGTGAGGCGTCTATACAGTCTGTAACGACTCGAATTTCCGGGGTTGGCTCAACGGGTGCCCGGATCCGTTAAAAATATTTATTTCATTGACTGACTTCACTTTATTACTCTATTTGATGACATGTGTTTTGCTATTTGATTTCCTTTGGGTTTTCTCCTTGCTCGCCTCCGTACGTCTGCTCTACTCGTCTTGACTTGCTGCTGGTCGCCGCCTCTGCTCAACGTGATTCGATTGTAATCCTGTGGGTACGATTCCACTCGCCTTGCCTTGACCCTCTCTGCTCTGTTCTCTCCCTGTCTTCGTCTCTCTGTGTGGCCTTTGCTCTCCCTGTCTTCGCCCTTCCCTGTCTTCGTCCTACCCTTTCTTCGTCCTTTCCTGTCTTCGTCTCTCTGTATGGCTTCTGCTTTATTCATCTCGGCTGCGCTGTGTCTGCTTTTCGTGGTTTTTGCGAAGTTCGTCGTGGCTTGTCGTAGCTGGTTTTAGCCCGACTCCTAGCACGACTCTGCTTGCCTTAACTAGACCCTGTTGCAGATCGTCATCTCGTCTTCGCTCCCATGATCCGCTCGTCGTGGCTTGCTCTGTGCTTGTCGCTGCTTTGTGCTCCGCTTATGGTGGCTCGCCGTGCTCATCGCTGCTTTGTTCTGCGCGTCGTGGCTTGGCTTCGCTGCTATCGTCTTGGCTTCGCTGCGTTCGTCTTGGCTTCGCTGCTATCGTCTTGGCTTCGCTGCTCTCATCTTTGCTTCGCTGCGTTCGTATTGGCATCGCTGCTGTCTTCTTGGCTTCGCTGCTCTCGTCTTGGACTTGACTGCTCTCGTCTTGGCTTCGCTGCGTTCGTCTTGGCTTCGCAGCTATCGTCTAGGCTTCGCTGCTCTCCTGTCTGAGGATCACTTAGGACGACTGTCTACTCGGTTTTAAGTCTTGCTAGAAGAGGAAGTGTAACTTCGCTAGCCTTCTTTACATACTCGCCGTTGCCAACCGAGGCTCTTTTCTGATCGATTCACTCAACTATATATTTGGCGATAAACATTTACCATCCATGAATTATTTTCGTATAATTCACGGTCGGTGTTTGCACCTCCCGGTATATAGTTCGAAGCGAAAAAATTGACGGAAATGGAAGCGAAAAAATAGACCACACGGTTTATTCAAGGAAAAATTTTCCGAAATTTATTTAAACCAATCGGCTACTTTCGTCTGTTTAAGAAACTGAATCCTTCCTTTCTGAATAAAAATTGAGTATATCGATGAAGCCGTTTTGGCGATCTTTCCTCAGCAGAAGTTACTGGATGGAAATCAACCAGGAGCGCAATGGGCTATAGCACCGCACTAAGAGCATATTGCAAAAAAGTGCTAGAAAAACCACAAAAACCACTTTTTTAGTCCGGCACTTCATCATAAAACTTATTCTTAAGCCTAAGACCCATGTCTAAACCTATAAAAAGCCAATCTGTAACGCTAGAATTGGAGCGTATTAAGAAACCACGTGCATGAAATATTACAAAGTAAATATAACTAACAATGGCCAAAGGAAACCCCCGAAATGGTTGAAATAATTTACCGTAAAATCATATAACCCAAAGCCCATCCTGTTCAAATAAAATTAATTATGTCGTACAGCTTCGCAGAAAGGAGCCAGCTCAATCTCATTCTACGTATTCCTGAAGGACTCTCTATTGTAACGTGGCTAGATACCGTATGCGAACGATACGCTTATATCGCTTTGAAGAATATCCACAATATGATTGTACTCGCATGCTACAAATTCTTCAACAATAGCTCAGTGGTATTAATTCCCAGTAAAGAGCTAGGTCTTCACCCCAGCCGACAAGGGAATCCTGCAAGTTCAGATTGCCAAATGGAAATTATCAACATTACGTTTAATACTAATCTGGTTAAACTCGTTAGCAACAGTGTCCGGATTAGCAACGGAAAAGTTCCATAGTTGGGAGAAATGTGGCCGGAAAAGTTTGAGACCAGCGAATCAAAATGTCAGCAATGGTTCTTTGTGATACTGATAAATGATGTCGACCTTGCTTATGCATTTATAACGACTTCTGCTTCATGCTCTCAGCAAATTTAATTAAAATGAACAATGAATAAATTGCAAAACTTTGCTCGTGGTTTGCTTACATTGCAATCAGATAATTATTATTTTGTAAAAGGGGTTTGTTTTTATTCAGCGAATTGGAATATTCACAACCAATCAAATAATTAATCATTTTCACGATAAATTCTTCTTTAGTAATGAAATCGAGAATAAATCGATTTAATTTTTTTGTTTTACAGGCAGATTACAATGTGGAGGGTGTTTATGGTTCAATGGAATTTGAAGCAATAAGACCATCAAAAGTACGTAGCTACATAAATGTATCTGCAAAATACTTTTTTTAACTTCAACGAGTATAATATGACAATTTTTTGGAACATCGGTGAGTAACAGTGTTATAAAACGCACAATTTTGATTTCCCTTAAAAAGAACCATCCGAAACGTGTATCAAAGTTTAAAGGTAATGTTTAACGTAATGGTCCGTCGATTCGCATATTCAATAATTGACTGAACGTACATATATCGTAAGCTAAGGGCAGCATACAGAATATAAGATTTTTGAAGTAGTAAAAAGAGCACGGAATTTTGGGGCTAACAATTTTTGAAGAAATATTTCTCAAGAAATGTAAAAAATAAAATATAGAAATTTATACAGCGGACCCAATTGTTCCATATCAGGGAAATGAATTAGGGATGGTGAAAATCAAAATAGTTTTATTTTTATTTCTCGAAAATCGATAAAGATTAAAAACTTAAACATGTTATTTATACAAGTCTAATGTAATTTCTAAATATAATTTTAGAAAGGAGTATCACGGTACGGAGGTACAGATTGTATCATATATCTTAGGAACAGCTTATCTTGGAAAGATGAAACTTATGTGGTCACAGGGAATAACTTGGTAAGTCGAAAAATGGCCAAAATGGGATAAGTGTACTGTGTTCATCTTCCAAGACTTATACGCACTGTGAAGAAGTTGGCAACTCACAACCCTGATGGTTTTTGAGTTATAAGGGTGGGGGTTTCTTGGTAAGTGGTAAAATTGTGTTTGTTATCTGCTAGATCGACTTACCATAATTTTTTTCCGAGTCATCATTCACGGAAAAAACAAGATAAGTCGAATTACCAAGTTTTTCGCTGTGTATCTGTGTTGTCAACTGCATTTATCCATTTATTCATCGTGCCGGATTATTCCAAGTTAAGTGTATTGTTTCTATGCATGGCTTAGCTAAAAAAAAAGGCGGTCATTTCATTATTAAAAAAACAGGATACCGAAAATCAAAAATTTTTATGGAAACCAGTGCAGTGGTTGCAATACCGTCAAGGACCGGGAATTGTATTTTTTTAACATACCCTTAAAAAAAATTAAGCATTCAAAATGATAAATTTTAGAAAAAATCTGCCAACAGTCTGGGCGTATTTTTATAATTTTTAGGGTAGAAGTTCGGAACGAGTTTAATTCTGAGATGCGGTGTAGTTTACTATGTGACTGAAAACCTAAAAAAAAGTTCGGGAAGCGGTTAGAATGGGGTTGAGCTAGAACACTTACGCCACTGCCACATATAACATATGAATTACAGAATTGGGTCATACCTCGGGACGAGGTCTATATCAGTTGTTACGCCATTAAAAGGTTTTTCGTTATTTCGTTTTGGGCCATTACATGAAATCGTAAATACGTTTGTAGGCGATTATATAAGAAGTCTGTGGAAGTACAAACCAATCTAATATCTCATCAATCCTGAGAAATATGTCGAAAGCCATACGTCCTATTGGAGTTGAATAACAAACATCCTGAATTCAACTTTTTGACGATTTTGTAGGAAGCCTTAGGAAGTAAAAATGAATTCGATATCTCATTAGAACTTAGAAATATGTAAGAATTTGTGAAAACATATGCAACCCCCTTGCACTCACTTTGGGGTTGAATATCCAAAAATCCTTAAATAGGTTTTTAGAGATATATAAAGAAAGCACGAGGAAGTAAAAACCAATCCGATGTCTTTTCACTCCTAAGAGATATGACGGAATTCGTGAAAACGTGCTCAACCCGTTTTTACCCTCTTAGGAGTTGAAAAAGGAAAAAACCTGAAAATAAGTTTTAGGTGATTATTAAATAAGCCCGTGGAAGTAAAAAGTTATTCGATATCTAATCAGACCTAAGAGATACGGCTGAATTCGTGAAAATGTATACAGCCCCTTTACACCATCTTGGGTGTCGAATTTCAAAAAATCCTGAAAACGCTTTCTAGGTATTTATATGAAGAATCCGTACAAAAAAAATGAATTCAATATTTGGAAAGACCTAATAGATATGACGAAAATCGTAAAAATATATGCATTCCATTTTCACTGATCATTTTTTTCCCCACTTCCGACAGCCAATAGATATTTGAATTTTTTTTTAATCAGAGTTACTTTTCTAGTTGATTTACATATACATACCAAATTTCAACTTTCTAGCATAAGCCGTTCTATAGTTAAGAAAAACACCCCCCACCCCCGTACCATACTACCCCTATACAAAATTATATTTTTCCAACATTTTACTACTATAGTTCTATCTAAATACTAAGTTTCAGCTTAATATAATTATAGGTTCTCGAGATATAAAAATCGGAACTTTTTACTTCTCCCCCTCTCCCACCCTCACCCTCTACACCCTCATCCCTGAAATTTTTTTTTTCTGCTGGGGGTCTATTAGGCCTACTTCTGGTAAAAATTTTAAGCACCTATCTTACACCGTTCTTGAGATATAAGACGTGATTTTTTAAAAAAATTCTTACCCCCTCCACTTCCATGCTCCAACACCCCCTAAAAAAATTTTACTTTCAGCAAACTTTGTTTGTCAACCTTTATACACAGACCAAATTTTATTTCTCTAGTGAAATTTGTTCGTGAGATATCGTAATCTAAAGTTTTTCAACCCCCACCCTCGTACGTCACTGCCCTCTTTTAAAAATTTGTTTCGGATATATTCTCCTAGTATATCTACAGATGATTATTAAGTTTTAATTTCGTAACATTAACCGTTTAGGAGATATGGATTTTAGAATGTCTCTATCTCGCCTTTTTTGCGTTTTGGACGCATTATTTTTCTCCCCACTCCCACACCCCTTCACCCATATCAACAAAATTTTTGCAAATGGTTCCACTATTGCAGCTTTATATAAATTTCAAGTTTCAGCTTCCTAACATAAGCGGTTGCTGAGATCTAGAAACCAAAATTGTTCGTCTAAAACGCTTCCCCCACCTCCCCCCTCATACTCCTACCCTCCAAAAAGAGGTCACTTCAAGGGACATACCCAGTCTATTAAGGAAAAAAATTTCAATTCAATAGCTTATAGGGGTTAGGAGTTATAAGCCCTCAAACGTTTTGCGTACGGCGGACGGCGGACGGCGCACAGACGGACTGAAAATTTTTTTGCCTTTTTGGTGCTCATGAAACGTATAAAAAAACATACTGCAGTCACTATCGGCTGCAAGCCAATCGTATAATACTCTAGATGAATACTGAACTCCGATTTATATTGTAGTTGGGGATAGTAGAATTACATGTGTGCATGTTGTATGTCCTTTAATAAGGACTGCCATTAGATTGCTACTCAAACCTAAAAGACAATATTCAGTGTTTAATTTCATATCTTGAACTGGGTAAGTCATCGAAAAAAAATTTCGTTTTTGAAGGACTTTCACATGGGAGGTGCAGGAAGGACTCACTCGATTTCTTACATATTTATCCTTTTTCTTGGAACCATTTAAAAATGAACGTGTAAAAAATTTCAAATTCGTAGCTTGAAGAGCTCAAAAGTTATCGAAAAATATTGTTGAACACGTGTCTTAAGGACATTTTGTATGGCAGCTACCCGAAGGAGTAGGACGATTTTGCCCGTTAACGAACTTAGCCTTACAAATTCAACCAAACATCCAGATTCAAAATATCAAGATCCTAGGTGAAGGCGTTCTTGAGTTATCGTGCTAACGGACAGACGGACGGACGGACGGACCCGACGGACGGACGGTCGGACGGTCGGACGGACGGACGGACGGACGTCAGGCGGTTTTGAGGTTTTTGGCCACAAATAAACAAAAATAATATATAACTTTTTTTCGTCCGAGGCTTGGTTCTATGCGTTACAAACTTTTGGGCTAAATTAAACTTATAATACTCTATATGATTTCATCTAGAGTATAAAAATTTTCAGGGTAGCAAATTTTTTTTTTTAAAAATCGATAACAATACTTTATTATTAAAATAATAAAGTAAAAAGGGAGAACATTGTATTTTTGATCGCCTTCCCCTGGTTTCCCTTGGACCAAGGGACCTCATCAGTTTAGAAAAGAAAAAACACATTCTCTATCTATTGTCTTTGAAAGATCCAGCTTTCCACGATTTCTATCGAAACTTGGCAACCAATGATCAACCGCCAATCGATCCAGATTTGTTTCAAATCGAACAGGATGAGATTGACGATTAATCTCAGGGGGCAATTTTAATCTTAGGTAATAATAATTACCTAAGTTCCTTTCGAACTTCATTTTAGGGATTCATTTGTATTCATTGTTTATGCATTTTTCCATTCATTTTTCTATTTGTAGCTCATATTTTTGTATCAATTGTAGTGGATATTAATGATTACGTTGTTTTTAGCCATTGTTTCGTAATAAAAGTTTTCTTAACTGTAACGTTTTGTTTTAATGGTATTTTGTTAACTAAATGAAAGTACACCTAATTGACAAAATAAATGAGAAATAACAACAAAGAAACTTATTATTATTAATATAAAAAGTATGGGGAATAATCAGGGTTGGGATGATCTGGTGCAAAATCAGGTAACTAAACGTAAATCCTAAAAATAATTTCAGCAAATTAATAATTTTCAAACCACAAGATTTCGAACGTTATTTGATCACATTGATGTCAACAAAATTAATTTTTTCAAAAAACTGGATTTACAGGAATAGTTCAATAGTAACAACGTATTTCCCTGAAAAGTTTCGTTTTTCGACTTACCTAGTTATTCCCTGCGACCACAGATATATTCCCTGTTTTTAGAAAAGTAATTTTAAAAACATCTACCAACATTCCGAGCACTACTCTTTTTGGGTAGAAGTCCGGAACGTGTTTAATACTGAGATACGGTGCAAGTTACTAGGCAAAGTGAAAATAAAGATAAAGTGAAGATAAAGTGAAAAACTATTCGATATGTTATTACAACGAAGTGATATGTCGAGATTCGTAAAAACGTACGCAATAATTTCACACACTCTCAGGGTCTAAATATCGCAAAATTCCAAAATTAATTTTAAGATCATTATAGTAATGTACATATATAAAGCCCATTGAAGTAAAAGCGAATTCGATCTTATTAAACCTAAAAGATTTGTCAGAATTCGTGAAAATAATTCAAGAGTGTCCCTAGGGTGTTGAATATCGAAAAATGCCTAAATCGTTTTTTTTCGATTATGTTTAAAGCCTTTAAAAGTGAAAGCGAATTCGATATCTCATTAGACTTTTGAAAATGTACACAACTACTTATAAGGTTGCCAGATTACGATATTTACCGCGATTTGGGCTATTTAAATATTCAATTCGCGGGTACAAATTTCAAAAAGCTACTTATAGCTTTTTGGTGTATTCGGCCAACGCAAATTGTGTTAGTTTGCTACTTTACAACAGAGGCGATTTACGAGGAAAAAATAGAAAAATAATAATACTCTATATGATTTCATCTAGAGTATAAAAATTATAAAACTGAATTTTAGTTGTCTCTTGGGTTAAATCTGCTAGTGTTACCGGCTCAAATGCAACGTTTGCAAACTGCGTCATATCAGAAATCCTTTTGCCACTAAATTTTCAGTTCTTTCTTCACACGATATCCATGTGGTGTTTGTAAACTAAAATTCATTTAGAATAGGTTCATTATTTGTTTACTTTCTACAAATGAACCACTTTCTTTCCAGTTAAGGACACCCATCGAAATATAATATTCAAGAGATAATAGATTTATCAATATTGATGACTATCGTAGAGTTCCTGACCAACCCTGACCACTTTACATCTCCTTCGAGGTTGGATATCGAACAATTTTGAAAAATCTTACTAGGCGATTATATGAAGAGCCCGTTGAATTAACTTGATAACTCGACATGCCTAAAAGATATACCGAAATTCGTGAAAATGTGGAAAACCATTTTTCTTGTTACTCCACCTCTGTACGCCAATAAAAATCTGAACTTATTTTTACTTTAATTACTCCAGTGCTACATCTACATATAAGTACTGAGTTTAAACTTTTTAGAGCAAGCCGTTTCTGAGATACAAAAAACTAGCTCCACCTCCGTACCTTGCTACCCCTATCAAATATCGCTTTAGTGACTCTTAATAGACACCAATTTTGAGCTTTCTATCCTTTGCGGTTTTGAGAAATAAAAATCAGAAATATTTCCCTTCCTTTCATTTTTTTCGCTCTCCAGTTCAGTTCTTTTTACAAATTACGCCATATCTCTTGATTAGATATCGAATTAATTTTAATTTCACGAACTTCTTATATAATTGCCTAATAATCGATTTAAGGATTTTCCGATATTCAGCTATCATGCCGGTGAATAGGGGTTGTATACGTTTTCTCGACTTCCTCCTTGTCTTTTAGGTCTAGTGTGATATGAAATTCGCTTTTCATATAAGAAAAGTCTTAATCAAATTCAGAATTTTTTGATATTTATTCCTTAGAAGGTGTAAGGAGTTTTATTATGTTTTCACAAACTCCACCATATTTCTTGAGTCTGACGCGAGGTTGAACTGGATTTTTCATCTAAGATTTTATTATATAATTGCAAAAAATGGATTCAAGGGTTTTTCGATATTCATCCGCTAAGGGAGTAAAAAAGCTATATACGTTTTTACGAATTTCGTCATATATTTTGGGTCTGATTCAAAAAAATGGTTTTTTACTTCCACTGGCTATTTATGTGTATGAAGAACCACTGACGAATGTTGAAAATATTGTAAGATAAACCGATATGAGTATTCCACAAACACACTCCTGGCTGTGCTATTGTTTACAGCTTGGAGGGTTCGTACATTTGATACAATTTAATTATAAATCCTTGTTCCATCAAATTCAGTATGGAACGGATGGCAGACATTTCCCTATGGCCGTTCGTAATCCGGTATGCTGTGTTCTTTAGGTCTATCGTCTTATAAAATGAAGTCCAGCAAACATAAATTAAATCAGATTCAGTATAGCCTGGGTCTCTTCATCACCTTTCTGTTAACACGTCGAGATATGCATATTTCATTCTCCTGGCGTAAATTCTTCAGAACAACACCTTACTGAATTAAATTCCTGTAAAAAATATAATGGCGAATTTTCACTCCAAATCTCCATTCAGCACGTCCATTTGTCTTCATCGCACCGAATAAGTAAAAGCCAGAGCTCTAGGTATTCAAACTTTGTTGTTTTTATGAGAAACGTTTATGAAACTGACGAGCATTTTACTTGAAATCCCTTACATTAAAAGCTGAATTGCTCCGGCTTGATAAATACGATGGGGATGGGGGTACGTTGCAAAATATAAATAATGGGGGAAAAACGGTCAGACAAGACTTTGGACTACACAAGCCGGGCACGAAGCTACAGCTAATACTCGTTCCAAACGAATATAGTGAAGTCTTCAAAATTAACAAGTATTTGTGTAATTTTGAAATTAAATCTGCTCAAGTTATCTTCTAAATTAATTACGGCAAAACTCGAAATGGAATGACGGAATATTTTACCGGCATGCGAGAGAGTTTGACGTTGAAGCATCCCCAACATACTGAAGTGATAAGTAAACATACACAGAAACCCTTTCGTATTTTCTCGAAATTTGTTTGCTCCTTTGCTGTTTGATAATCGTATAACAACTGCCAGATGATTTCATAAAACGACAAATAATTCGAGATGATATGAGGGATTTTGTGGTTTCATACGCGAATTAAGTGGGCTTTGTGTGCCTTTATACTTGTTTATATTATATATTATAGGGGTGATTGCTATATGTTGATTAAATTAAATATGCAGAAAATCTGCTTCAGATAAACTCAGTCTTATCCTGATGTAGGTACAAGAAAAACGAACGAGAAGCCCTGGTAATTGCGAAAACAAAACATTTATGAGCATTTATTAGATTAGAATTTAGCAAAAAAAAGTGAGAGACATCACTTTTAAACTGAAGATTATGAAGTCTGACATGGTAACGTACTTATCAATTGTGTATGATCTTGACTGTCGCTATCAGTCAACTGTCCTGGTTTGAAATCTTGTTGAGTTTTTATTCTACAACTCGCCAACTTACTTGCTTACAATAAGCTTTAGACTTAACGAATTCCGTCATATCTAATTTGACCTAAGAGATGTGACGGAATTCGTGAAAATTACTTTACACGCCCTCAGGGTTCGAATAATAAAAAAAATTCTGAAAACCGTTTCTTGGAACCAATTTATGATATCGAATTCCGTATTACTTCAATGACGATTATTTATAATCTCGTCAAAAGTAATTTCAGCATTTTTCAATATTCAACATGGGATGGCTATGCACGATCATACGAATTCGGATAAATCTTCTAGATATTATGAGATATCGAACTCGCTTTTAATTTCATAAGCTTTGTTTATAATCACCTGAGAATCAATGTCAGTTTTAAAAGCACTAGTGGGAGTGTAAAGTGGTTATGTACGTGTTTACGAATTCCGACATATATTTTAGGTCTGATGAGACTTTGATTTGTTTTTGACTTCAACGGATTTTCTATATAATTACCTAAAAATTGGTTTCAGAATTTATTGATATTTGATTCCTTAGTATTGTATACGTCCTTTCAAATTTCTCAAACTCTTAGGCCCAATTGTATATCTTATTAGTTGTTACCGGTGGAAGCTCTTGTTTAAAACAGTTTGAAATTGTTCTCGAAATTTTTACATGTTCAACCCCTAAATGGTTTAAAACCCCTTTTAATACTAACACTCGTTCCAAACGACGGTTCGGTAGATATCGATTCGGTTTTCACAAAAATCGATTTCTGGAACTTTTCGGGATTTAACCACCAAGGAAGGTGTTTTAACGGGTTTTTACTTTAATGTTTATTATAAATAAAAAAGTATTATGATTTTAAAAAAATGCTGTTAACCTGAAATTTTGTATTTTTAGAAAGCACGAAAAAACCAAAAAGACAAGGTCCGTCTGTCAGTCTGTCCGTCTATCCGCCAGAGACGCTGTCGGCCATACGCCCTACCAATCCGAACCAATTATACCAGAAAGATGAAATTTGGTTTATGTTTATAGAACTACAAGTGGAGTCTAAAAATGTAAAAAAGTTTCGGGCCCAGAGAGGATAGCAAATTAAAAAATCTGCCAATGATCTGGGTGAAACTTTATTATTTTTCGGGTCAAATTTCGGGAGCGGTCAAAGTCGGAGTATATCATCAGTTGTTTCGAAATAATGAGGTTACTTGGAAAGTTAGTTTTGTTCTTTTTAAAATAGAGATTTTTAGCCGATTAAACATTGGTCCATGCATGGTAGACTATTCGAATTTCGGTATATTACGTACACTAAAAACCCGTAGAAGTGAAAACGAATTTGTTGCCTTATCAGACTTAATAGATATGACGAATTGTTAAAATGTATAAAAACCCATTATATCATATCCACTTACGGCTTGAATTCCGAAAAAATTGTGAAATATGTTTTTAAACGATTTCATAAGGAGCATTTTGATATCTCATGAGACACGAGGGCTTTTGAAAAATTTGTAAAAACGTAAGCAAACCCTTCTCACACCCTTGGTTATTGAAATTCGAAAAATCGTGAAATTGGTTTTTAGGTCATTACATCAAATGCCGTAATAATAAATTTTATATGTCATCAGAACTAAGGGATGGCAAAAAGTGTGAAAACATATGCAAACCCTTGGGGGTTGAATATCGAAAAATTGAGAAATGGGCTTGTAGGCGATTATATAAAAAGTCTGTGGAAGTGAAAAGCAATATAACATTTCATCAAACCCAAGATATATTTCGAAACTTTGAAAAGCATACAACCCTCTTACACCCCTTAGGATTGAATATCTAAAAATACTGAAATTGACTTTTTGGCGGTTATATGGGAAACCTTAGTAAGTAAAAGTGAATTCGATATATCATCAGATCTAAGCAATATGTAAGAATCTGTGAAAACATATGCAACCTCCTTATACCCACTTGAGAGTTGAATATCCAAAAATTCCGAATAGAGTAAATAAATAAATATGAAGACAGCACGACAAAGTAAAAACCAATCACTTCTAAAATATATGACGAAATTCGTGAAAACGTGTTCAACCCCTGTGTTATACCCTTTTAAAGGATGAAAAAGGAAAAAATTAAGACCGAGTTTTAGGCGATTAATACGCAAGCCCATGAAAGCGAAAAGATATTCGATATCGATCAGACCTGGGAGATAATACAGAATTCGTGAAAAAGTATACAACACCTTTACACCCTCTTAGGAGTCGAATTTCAAAAAATCCTGAAAACACTTTCTAGGTATTTATATGAAGAAGCCGTAGAATAAAAATGAATTCAATATTTGAGAAGACCTAATAGATATGACGAAAATCGTAAAAATATATGCATTCCCTTTTCACTAATCATTTTTTTCGCCTCCCTACCGAACGCCAATGGATATTTGAAATTTTTTTTATCTAATTACTTTTCTAGTTGATTTACATATACACACCGAGTTTCAACTTTCTAGTATAAGCCGTTCTATAGATAGCAAAAACACCCCCCACCCCCGTACCTTACTACCCCTATAAAACGTTATATTTTTCCAACATGCTACTACTATAGTTCTATCTAAATACCAACTTTCAGCTTTTAATGATTATAGATTCTCGAGATATAAAGATCTGAACTTTTTCTTTTTCATCCTCCCCCACCCTCACCCTCTACACCCACACCATCAAACTTTTTTTTCTGATAGGGGTCTATTAGGTCTACTATTGGCAAAAATTCTAAGTATCTATCTTACTCCGTTCTTGAGATATGAGACGTGATTTCTTAGAAAAATTCTTATCCCTCCACTTCCATGCTCAACCGCCCCCTTAAAAAATGTTACTTTCAGCAAACATCATTTGTCAACCTTAATACAGAAACCGAATTTTATTTATTTAGTGTAATTGGTTCGTGAGATGTAATAATCTAAAGTTTTTAACGGTCCACCCCCGTACGCCACTGCCCCACTCAAAAATTTATTTCCGATCTATTCTCCTAGTATACCTACAGATGTTTATTATGTTTTAATTTCGTAACATTAACCGTTTAGGAGATATAGATTTTAGAATGTCTCAATCTCGGCTCTCGGGCATCTCGGACGCATTATTTCCCCCCCCCCACTCCTTCATCAATATCGGAAATTTTTTTTTCAAATAGGTCCACTATTGAAGCCCTATATAAATTCCAAGTTTCAGCTTCGTAGCATAAGCGGTTGCTGAGAACTAGAAACCAAAATTTTCCGTCTAAAACGCTTCCCCCACCTCTTCCATCACACCCCCACCCGTCAGAATTTGATCACTTTAGGGAGCCTGCCCACTCTACCCACGAAAAAAAAATTCAACTAAATAGCTCAATGGGTTTGGGTGCTACGAGCATTGAAACAATTTTGCGTACACCGGTAGACGTACGGCGTACGGCGGACAGACGGACTGAAATTTTTTTCGTGTCTACTAGTCATTAAACGTGGAAAAAAAATTTATTGTAGCAAATTTTTTTTTAAAAAAAAATCGATTGCAATACTGTATTATTGAAATAATAAAGTAAAATTAAACTTATAGCACTCTGTAAGACTTCATCTAGAGTATAAAAAAATCCATTTTGATATCAAGAACCTTATCCGATATAGCCTTAAAAATTTGCACGAGTTAGGCCCAATGAAAAGGAAAATGTTCGGAATTTTATTTCTTAAAAACCGCAAAAGATTGAATTGATGACTGTATATAACATCCATAGAGACATTCTAGAAAAAAAATTAAATTGGAGTAGTAAGGGCGAGGTGGGTTTTGGTATTTCAGGAAGAGCTTATAATAGAAAGTTGAAACTTAGTACGTATGTATATATAAATGTATTGCAGGAGTAATTCACGCAAAAAATGCAGATCAAGTTTTTATTGGCGTATGCAGATGAACCAACAAATTTGTTTATTAAAAAGGGTTGCATACATTTTCACCAATTTCGTTATATCTTTTAGGCACGTCGAAGTATCAAATTAATCTTACTTCTGCTGGCTCTTTATAAAAGCACATTTCCCGATATTCAACACACCCCAGGGGGTTTGAGGTATTGTCCAAGTTTTCACGAATTCCAACAAATCTTTTAATATTGATGAGATCGAATTCGCATTTACTTCTATCAGGATTTTAAGATTTTTAAACATTCATTCAGTCTATCAGTCTGGGCACAATTTTATTATTTTTTGGGTAGAAGTCTGGAACGCGTTTTATGCTGAGACGCGGTGTAGGTTACTATACGAATGACAACCTAAAGACTTAGGAGGCTATTTCAAACATTTTCTTAGATTATCAGTCGCATAGTAACCTCCACCACATCTCAGCATTAAACGTGTTCGGGAGTTCTACCCAAAAAGCAATAAAGTTTCGTTCAGACTGCTGGCAGATTTTTCTCAAAATATAAAAATTCAAGATAAATATTCATGGATATTATTTTCGATACAAAAAGTGCAGAGGTTTTGATAAATAAGTATTTTATGATATTTTACATAAAAGTTTGAATGCATAATTCATACAATTTTACAACATGTTCGAATGAATTAGTGAAAAAATTTTTGAAAATTTGCATTCATATGTGATGTGGTTGAACAATTAGAGCAGTCTGTTTCCAGGCCCAATTCAGATAATTCCGGTACACGTGAATCTGCTAGCTCCCACGTACAAAAAGGCTTGCAAAGCACCATAATTTGGAACCGATTGGAATTAGAAATTTAGATTTTGCATATGTCGTCCACTTTATATGTTGCATTTTCGGGAGGAAAAGAACATCACACCTAAACCCTCTAGCGATCATCATACTTGTCTACGTCCTCTGAAATTGTGGAAACACAGTAAAAATTTATTCAAAATTTTGAATGTTTATTACGTTGTAAGATGTGCAACGAAAATTTCAAAGAGCCTTTAAATAAAAACGGAAATTTATGCAAAATGCATTATTACATTTAAATTAATTTTGCTACTAAGAAATTTGAAAAACATTTTTCTATTTTTAAAATGTTTGGTTGTTTTTTCGGCGTCATAAGAGTATCTTTGTGAAATGCTAAAGCGATAATCCGACAGGACAGTTGAAAAACCTTCACTGGAATCATCAGAGGGTGTATCATGTAATTATCCGAAGCACCCTCTCAGCTGCTGTTTTATTGAAATTGAAACATTAAAAAAATAAAAATATCTCATCTTAGCCTGGACGCAAATTACCTAATGTAAGCAGAAATTTAATGATAAATTTGCTTGTATTAGCAAATTTATCATTAAATTTCTGGTAATTTGCGACCAGGCTAAGATGAATTATTTTTAAAACTATTTTAAACTTTCAAATAAATTAATTTGAAAATCATTCAACTTTAAAGGCGCGCCATTAGCAACGATCCGAACTCCAGCACCAAAACAGAACTCAAACTCTCTTTTCGACAAAGACATCATATCGTCCGATCAAATTAATTCGTGATGAAAACTTTTGGCAAGAATTCAACAAGTCTAAAAGTAACTGCAAAGTACTTTCCAAAAAGGGGAGTGCAAAACCCTTCTGAGAATCCTGTCGCCTGCAAAAACTTTCGCACAAAAATTCAATCCTTTAAAGACGCAAACTTGAAAATGAGCAACAATCGTATCGGGCCTAGCAGTAACGGACGTCCTTCAAGGGACAATCTATTTATTTTTAAGCATTTAATAGACCCCTGGTTCATTCCAAAAATTAATGGAATTCCTCTTGTTTGGCAAATTGAAAGGCTCAGCAAGCTAACGTGTAGGTTTTATAAGGATAACGAAGGGTAGGTTAAGGACGGTAGTCCTTCTTTCCCGAACTCGGCCAACAGTTTTCGCCGAACCGAATTATCACAGCAAAGTACTTTCCTAAACAGTTTGGATTTTGCGCTTGAATATTCGGCTGTGGATACAGGATATGTGGAGGCTCGATGACGATACTTTCGGCCATTGTGTCCTATAAAAGGTTCCAACAAGTGAGAGTGTTTCGTTATTATCATAAAATGACATCAAGCTGGGAATTTCAAATGGGTTAATGTAGTACGGGCTATTTAGATCCTCGGAAATGTTTAACAAGTATTCGGAAGTGTGGTGTTGAGGAAATTTACATTGTTAAAAGTTTTATGTAATGTGGCTCAAAGTCTTAAGTGAGGTATCTGAATACCTGGATGAATGGTTTATAAATCATCTTGCTTTTTAAAGCTGTACAGGTAAAACGAGGAAAAAAAATTTACTTTTTTGTGACTCTCGCGCTGGGTAATCCTTCATCATTTTCGAAACTACTTTCGAATAATGAAGTTTCAGCTTTTCATCATAAGATAAAAATACTGTATTATTGAAATAATAAAGTAAAATCTGCCAATGGTCTGGGCGAAACTTTATTATTTTTCGGGTCAAAGTTCGGGAGCGGTCAAAGTCGGAGTATGTCATCAGTTGTTTCGAGATTATGAAGTTTCTTGGAAAGTTAATTTTGTTCTTAAAATAAAAATATTTAAAGTAAAGATTTTTAGCCGATTAAACATTGAAAACAACCGTGCAGACTATTCGAATTTTGGTATATTATGCACACTAAAAGCGCATAGAATTAAAAACGAATTTGTTGCCTTATCAGACTTAAGAGATATGACGAATTGTTAAAACGTATACCGAGTGGACGACGGAAGAATTCCCAAACGCAAACGGTAGAGCTCAGGGCAAACGACCGGTGGGAAAACCGCGGAAAAGGTACGAGGACTCAGTTGACGCAGATTGCAGATTGCTTCTTAGATGCATAAATTGGAGGACTCGGGCGCTGAACTGAGATGACTTCATACAATGTATCCCCCAGGCCCTGGCCCGATTTGGGCTGTAGCGTCATTGGTGATGATGATGACATCAAGACTCAGGGGTGAGTTGCTGCACGTCAGTAAGCATGACCTGCTTTTGACATATCGATCAATTCTTTTCTAAACTCTAATCAAAGTCTTAGAAGAATCAACACTATTTTACTATTTTTAGTGTCACAAGAACTTTAAGTGTGAATTTGATGTACCTTCGCTGGAAAGAACTTTAAGTGTGAATTTGATGTACCTTCGCTGGAAAATTGACACACCACACTTGACGAAGTCAAACTCATGCTGATAATCACAGCGCTAACCGTTGTGTGATAGCGGAAATTATAATAGTTAAGTATGGTTATTCAATTGGGTTATTCAATAGGGACATAACAATTTTTTATTCAAATAAAACACACAATAATTTAGATAATTTCCAAACGTTCCTCGCTTGTAAGCTTCACAATGATAAAAATGTAAAACTTGACTAACGTTTTGACATTGACAGACCAGCAAAAAAGTTTAAGATTGCATTTGTATTAAAATACAAAATTGTTATGTGCCTATTGAATATCTTTGAGTACCTTTAGATAACGAGGCACCCATCCCATTTACCCTATGCAATGTTACAATGGATGGAGGGATGACAACAGTCCTCTGGAATATCCTAAAGATTAATGAAACAAATTTTTCAATTCAAAAATTACTTTTGACAATTTAAAAAGATGTTCTGTTAAAAATAAAAGCTGTATCGAGACACCCTGTTCGTCTACTATATAGTGAGTCAGACTACTGACCGTATCAGCTTAGATAATTGTTTAATTTATTTTAGTACATCGCAATACTTAGTAAGTTTCGGACGAATTTTTACGCCGGTGATTGTGAAATAAGTTGGGCTTCAATGATCGAGTTGTTTTTTGTAATAATTGCAGTAATTGCAATTTATGCAACCTATCAGAATAACCAAAAACGAAAAAATGAGTACTTCCAGAAGAAGGGAATAGCAATTATAAAGTCAAAAGGATTTTTCGCACCAATTCGAGGTATGCTGACTAAAAACATTGGCGAATTGATAAAATCAATGTACGATGATAACGACAACGAGAGGTTTGAAAAATACAGAAATGAAAAGGTTTAGTGTACTAATTGATATCTTTCTTCACTATCAGAGTATGTGGATTTTACGATAATGGAAAACCGGCATTGCTCCTGCGAGATCCTTCGCTAATCAAACAAATGGCTATTAAAGATTTCGATTATTTTATGGATCATCCAATGTTTATTAATCGATATCATGATCCGTTTTTCGGTAACACACTGGTAGCGATGGAGGGACAACAATGGCGAGATATGCGATCAGCACTTAGTCCGGCTTTTACCGGAAGCAAAATGCGTTTAATGTTTGAACTGGTGAATAGTTGTGGTGAACAGATGAGTGAGTTCTTCATGGAACGGTGCCGAAAAGATGGACCACAATCGTACGATATGAAAGATATCTACTCGAAGTTTACAAACGATGTTATAGCGACGTGTGCGTTTGGTGTTAAATGTGATTCGCTACGCGATCCAGAAAATGATTTCTACACAATGGGCAAAGAGATGATGAATTTTCAAAAACCATTAAAAATGATTAAGCTTTTGGTAGGCCGAACGTTTCCAGATCGAATTGCTGTAAAATTGTTCGATATGAAATTAATCGACGATAAGTCCCGATCGATCTTTACCGATATTATCGTGACCACTATGAAAACTCGTCAGGAGAAAAATATCTTAAGGCCGGATATGATCAATTTGTTGATGGAATTGAAGAAAGGTCAGCTGAAGGCGACCAATGAAATCGAGAATAATTTCAGCATTGCTACTGCCGATGATCATGAAAAACATGCAACTAAATCTCAGCGGGTTTGGAGCGATGATGAACTTATTCCGCAATGTTTTATATTTTTCTTGGCCGGATTTGATAGCAGTTCGACCTTGATGACGTTCACGGCCTATGAATTGGCCGTGAATCCGGACATTCAAGCCAAGCTCCTGGAAGAAATCGATGAGGTCGATGCTGATTTATCGGGAAAACCTCTTACTTATGATCGCGTACAAAGCATGACCTACATGGATATGATAATTGCTGAAAGTTTACGCAAGTGGCCACCAGCCGTAATGACAGATCGCGTTTGCGTCAAGGACTATGCACACGAATTCGAGGATGGTCTAAAAATCTCGATTGAAAAAGGAGGATCGTTGTTTATTCCGATATTTGGGCTACATAGAGATCCGAAATACTTTTCCGAACCAGATAAATTCGATCCCGAACGATTCAACAAAGAAAATAAATCGAAAATTGATTTCAACACTTACCTACCTTTCGGTGTAGGCCCTCGAAATTGTATTGGTAATTTTAAGCAATGTTTTGCTTGTCCTATTGAAATTTCATTCGTATCCTCTTACCTCTTATAGGATCTCGATTTGCTCTAATGGAAGCCAAAGTTGTTATCTATCATCTTTTACGACATTTTACCTTCGAAGTCTGCGAAAAAACACAAGTTCCGCTGAAATTGAAAAAAACACTAGCTGGATTGATTCCTGAAAATGTTTTACTTACACTCAAGCCAAGAAAACAATAATTTTACGTTATTATATTTTTCTTAGAGATAGCTATGTAATCGACCTGGAATTTAAAAAAAATGTGATACTCTTAAATTCAGTATTTTTACTTTTCAGGATTTTGTTGGTGAGTAGATTGGGTGGCACTTTCTAAGATCGTGGGTTGGGTGTGTGAAGGGCTGAGCTGCTTAAGGTGGAAAGTTGAAACTTAAGAACATATCGAGATGCGATAGTGGATCTCGGTTGAGAGTACTGAAGAAGGCGGAAAAAGAGTGCATCGGATCGCTTGAAACTCTATGCACTTAAATACAAATTATTACAAGTTCGGTAAATTGGGAAAAAAATCCATATTCGGCCATACTTCCCAATCTATTTACGTCCGGGTTGCAAGCATTACAGTACTAGAATTGTTATGAGAGTTTGTCTGTACGAATTTAAGAGAATATGATTAATAACAATAATACGATCTATAGTATTGCTGTAATGCATGCTATTAAATCTTACAGTTTTGCATTGATGTGAATTTTCGGAAAAGTTTACCATTTTCGTTAGTTCCAAATTGAGAATAGAAGCACAAGACGAAGTAGTATTTAAGGCCATCCATCTTAAATATTACACGAGAGATAGAAATTTAAATAGTTAGGAATGAAAACAAACTCACATCAAAGAAGCTAATAAAAATATTGGCACACTTCGAGTACAATACGGAACTTTCCTTTATTTCAAAATGGATTATGATTTGTCACTGGCTATAAGTACAAATTACAGCTGGCAGTTGTGTCGACAGTAGCAAGATGAAGTGCACAAATAGGTAGTGTGAGCCAGAGTAATTACAAATAATGATTTTGTCAGGTATGTATCCATGTATGTAAGATTGTTAAGTAAATTTAAAAAAAAAAAAATATTTTTCAACTTTGAATATGAGTGGGGCTTGACCCTTACCTACATATGCGATGGCACATAGGTATGTAAGCAAAGATTTGTCAATCCTTCCGATTCGTTAATGCCACCAATATTGCAGTTCCGAAATTCTCAATGTATTGTGCTCTCAAATGTCTATAGTTATAGTCAGTTCTTATAATTGGATGTCGTGTATAATGTGCTGCAAGTTGGTTCTTACTGTTTTGTATTTCTGAGAATTTTTTTGATTAAAAATTTCAAGTGTTCACTTGTCAAATCCAAGTTTTTTTTTAACATTTGGTTTAGCCGTTTTTCATTCCTATTCGTATTTTACGCTTTTAGTTACTAAAAGTTGGCAACATCATAAGACTTGGCACTAAACGAAATGTGATAAAATATAATTTAGGGGATTGTATACTTTTTATGACTAATTCATTTCTTCATTCTTTTTTCCTTGCGAAAAATGCTGATAGGTAAATTGGAATTTACATGCTTACTGTAAAAGCAATTGGCATCGATTTCTGAAACGATGAAATTTATTACCGAATTTCAGAGCTTCGTCATCTGTTTAGTTTGTGTCCACAGACATCTTTGGCTTACTTCCAAGCTCAACCCTCTCTTGTTCGATTTCTTTTTTACTTTGTTATTTTCTAATAATACAGTATTGTGATCGATTTTTAAAAAAACAAAATTTTCTACCCTGAAAATTTTTTTTTTGCGATTCATGACTCGTAGACACGAAAAAAGGCAAAAAAAATTCAATCCGTCTGTCCGCCGTACGCCGTACGCCGTACTGCGTCCGCCGTACGCAAAATCGTTTGAAGGCAGGTAGCTCCCAAACGGTTTGAGATATTAAATTGAATTTTTTTTATAAATAGACTGGGTAGGCCTCTTGAAGTGACCAAATTCTAAGGGGTAGGGTTATGAGGGAAGAGGAGGAGGAAGCGTCTTAGACAGAAAATTTTGGTTTTTAGATCTCAGCAACCGCTTATGCTAGGAGGCTGAAATTTGAAATTTATATAGAACTTCGGTAGTGGACCCATTTGCATAAAAATTGTCAATATAGGTGAAGGGGTGTGAGAGTGGGGAGAAAAATAATGCGTCCGAAACGTAAAAAAGCCGAGATCGACACATTCTAAAATCCATATCTCCTAAACGGTTAAAGTTACAAAATTGAAACTTAATGAATATCTGTAGGTATACTAGGAGAATAGATCGCGAACAAACTTTTGAGTAGGGCAGTGGCGTACGAGAGTGGGGTGTAAAAAACTTTAGATTATGATATCTCACGAACCAATTGCACTAGACAAATAAAATTCGGTTTATGTATAAAGGTTGACAAATGAAGTTTGCTGAATGTGGTTTAATGCAGGGAAATGGTCTAGACCCCATTCTTTTCAACCTGGCACTGGAGTATGTTATCCGAAAAACCCCAGTCGACACCAATGGGACACTACTATTCAAGTCCACCCAACTAGTCGCATACGCTGACTATATAAACATCCTTGCAAGATCTTTCCCTAGTGCTAAGGAGGTATTTGTCATTCTTGAATCCGCCGCAAAAGAAGTCGGGTTTCGCATAAACGAAAGTAAAACAAAAATAAAGACGCAAACAAGAAAGAGAACGCCAATCAGACAGAATGTAATAATTGCGGAGTATAATTTGGAGAGTGTGGACAACTTCATATATCTTGGGGCTAATCTAGCAAAAGACGGCAAGGAAACGGACGAAATCAAACGACGGATCATGCTGGCAAATAAAACGTATTATTCGGTACTTCCAATAATGAAATCCAAGAAAGTGCACAGGAACAATAAGCTGCGAATATATAAAACTATTAGACGACCTGTGCTCTGTTATGGCAGCGAAACGTGGACATTAACTCGAACTTCCGAAAAAGCAGTTAACACAGACAGAATCCCCAAGCGCGCTCTTAAAGGCAAAGAGAGTGGTAACAGGCCAGTAGGCAAACCACGCAATCGATGGGAAGACTCGGTTGATGAAGACAGCAAAGCCATCTTAAAAAATTGCAGTTGGAGGACGCGGTCTTTGGAGCGAGACGATTGGAGGCGACGACGTCAGGAGGCCAGGGCCCGACTTGGACTGTCGCGCCATTGATGACGATGATGTGATATATTCACAGTATTTTGTGTTTTTTGGTGTATCTACGATTAGCTTTTTTTTAAATTCGTTTCATAGTAAACTTCATAAAGACAACTTCTGCAAGTATCACCTGTAGGTTTAACAGAGCTGGAGTACTGTTTCCTGTCAACTGTAGGAGGAAGAAAGCTACCATCTTTCGACGCTAGGCTTAGCATTTTAAGTATCGACAACTTTGAAGGGACGACTGAACCACGGAAGATATACAAGTAAGAGGACACTTAATTGGAAATGGATATGATAATGTAAAGTCCTAATGTAGTCATCTGCAAACAGTAGTTTGGTCTGTCCACAAAATTCATGGCAACAAATACTCGTGAAGAAACTTCAAGAAGTGTAGACGTCCTGGCCCGGATGAAAGACTGAGTTGCATCTTGTGGAGGTGCACTGTTACGTCCATATGCTCCGTATAACGAATACCTAGAATGCACATAAGCCTTATCAAATACCTGCTAATAATAGCTAATCAGTCTTTGACTAACGAAATCCACCCCATTAATGTTGTAATCAAACCCGTATGAATTGATCACATTATTATTATTTTATTTTCATTGTGAAATCAAAACATCAATATTGTTAGCGCCTAGGAGTTCATTGATGATAAAGAGCGCTGCTTACAGGGTGCATCGATACTAAAAAGATTGTTGGTTGATCAAAATTTTCAGTAATTTGTACCAAAAGTGATAATGGCAGGCTTTGGAAATTGAGAACTCTGTCCCGATTATTGGAATTATAGAAATTTAGCATATGAGCTTAATTGCTGCAGTGACAAAGCCCGCTAGTCTACAAAAACTAAGGTCGTGGGTTTGAACCAAACCTAGCCATGGTGTTATCACACTCACAAGTAGTCTTAGCAAAAACGAAATTATATTTAAAGGATTATTTGCAACTTCGCCGAAGGCATTATTACTGCTCCGTAAGTAGTCTGTATGACTCTCTCTCTACCTAGTACTACCCTCCTCAAGGTGAGAGGGGCTGACGAGATGTAGGACTTCTAGGGCATTCTGTCCAAGGCTGGACAGACATAAGACTAAGGAGATATTGGCATGGAATACGGGAAGTTTGCAGTTACTCGTCGGAATACTGACAGGGCACAGATTGCACGGGAAGAATGCTATGCGTATGGGGATCGCTGATACAGACGTGTGCAGGTACTGCCTCGACCTTTATGCTGAGGAGGACATTACCCACATTTTGTGTGAATATCAAGCGGTTGCAAGGAGGCGACTGAGGTGGTTGGGCAGTATTTTATTTGACAATTTGGAGGATCTGAGGTCGATGGGGCATGATAAGCTGGTTAAGTTCTTCAGGGGTCTGGGTTGTTTTGGGGATGATTAGTGACCTACGAGGCTCTGAAGGGATCGCTATGGTGCTCTTTTGGTGCCTAGTGTTGCGCGGTTGCTCATTGCTTCGCCCCTTCTTAAAACTAAAATTAAAACTACTACCCTCGCTAAATACTTAGGATTAGGGCGTCGCTGGTGTAAATTCCCTCGTCGCTCCTCGGATAATTCGAAAAGACTTCGAAAACGTTGATTCCTCTCCAGCTTCTGTTCTCTTCTCTTGAAAACTAGTCCGGTCTTAGACACTGCCGACACTTATGGAAAAGAGACCGTTTCACGCGTCGTTTCCTAGGAGTTCCTTGGGCTGCTCATTGCAGTACGCAGAGTTTCGACTTCCAGTCGGTTCGATTTATGGAACCACTTTTTAAACTAAATATTATGACTTCAATTCAACCATCTACTAACTCGCTTTATAGTTATCCGTAGTTATATTAATAAATGACAATCTGCATTCAGCACATCTGCAAAAAAAAACATGATGTCTACATCAATACTCGAAGCGAAACGTGGACTCTCACCCAAGCGTCTGAAAAATCAATAGACGCATTTGAATGACGAATTCTTCGAAGAATTTTGGGACCAGTAAGACAAACGTGCGAAAACCGCGGAAAAGATACGTGGACTCAGTTGACGCAGATTGCTGATCTGTTCTTAGATGCACAAATTGGAGAACGCGGGCGCTGAACTGAGATGACTTCAAACAATGTATCCTGTAGGCCCTGGCCCGATTTGGGCTGTCGCGCCATTGATGATGATTATGACATCAATACTCATACTAATTGTTTTAGGTGGATCACCACTATTTTACGTTATTTTCTACACTATTACACATTTTGCACAATGTCACACGACCTTTAAGTGTGAATTTGATGTACCTTCGCTAGAAAATTGACGCAGCACACATGACGAAGCCAAACTCACGCTCCTGACAACTCGTTAGAATAATCACAGCGCCAACATTTGTGTGATAGTGGAAATTAGTTAAGTATGGTTATTCAATTGGGTTATTCAATAGAGACATAACAATTTTGTATTTAAATAAAACACAGAATAATTGAGATAATTGCCAAACGTTGCTCATTTGTTAACTTCACCATGATAAAATTGTAAAACTTGACTATCGTTTTGACATTGACAGACCAGCAAAAAAGTTTAACTCCCAAGTCACAACAGCAACGCAGTCCGTCGCAGACTAGCTGTCAAAAAGTTAAGCGCGGTGTATTTCCATTGTGGTAGTTAGAATGAACGTAGACGAAGGCAGCCTAACGCAGCCATCAAGAAATGTTCGTTAACTCTGAACTTTTCCGTAGCCCGTAGTTAACCTCAAAATTGACAAATGACCTTGTTTTCTTTAACACATCGAATCATTACTTGATATATGACCAGACTGAACTAAAATTAGTTCGCTGCTTCGTATGCACGAATACGAACACTTTTGGGAAAATTTCTAATTTATTTAAAACTCAAACTGACGTAGACAGTAAATAGTTATCTGACTTGCTGTTTTAATTGCGGCGTCAAGCTGTGCCGTGCTGCCTCATTCTACTTTGTATCTGACTCCAGCATAAGGGTGCGTTTGTATTAAAATACAAAATTATTATGTTCTCATTGAATTTTTTTTTACGGCCGTCGTTATACCTTTTGGGCGCACCCTTTAATGCGATTGCACAGCTAGAACGATATAAAGCGGGTATAAAATGGTGTAGTAGGGGATTTAGGGTGGTGGAACGGGAGAGAAGCGTCTGAAGTGTCGGTGAACGTTGTTTTTGAAATGCTGAAGGTTATACTTATCAGGGAGCAGATCGGCCTGATGTTCGGGCGAGAAAAGACTGCCTAATTTCACTGTTCTCCACGAAAGGGGCTGAACGCTATACTCGTGAGCGCGTGAAGCTTGGCGAGTGTTACGGAGGGCGATTAAGGGTGGAGGTATAAGTTCTTTTAGTGCCTTATTACATTTACCATGAAAGTATCGATAGTAAATACTCAGTACTCTGACATTTCGGCGATGCTCAAGGGAGTCTATAGAAGCTGAAACGGCTTCGTCTCCAATTAGTCGGAACGCATGTTTTTGAACACGATTGAGCAAGGCTAAATGGAATTTAGGGGCCCCAGCCCAGATATGCGAATTGTACTCAAGACGTGGTCTGATATATGCCTTATAGATTGTTGCTAAGTCAGACGCTGAAAAGAATTGCTTACACTTCCGTGGAATACCAAGGCGTTTGGAAGCATCAATTGCGACATCAAAGATGTGTTGGTTCCAGTTTAGGTGGTTTTTGATTTTTACGCCCAGTAATTTGAATTCAGCAGAAGGAGAAATTTGTACGCCACCAAAGGATATATTTGAGACCGACGTCGGAATATCTCGTGTAAGGGATAGATGACAGGACTGCGTTTTGGAGACATTGAACTCTGCTCTATTTTTCTCGCCCCAGTCCTAGATAAGATAGAGGTCTGAGCTCAATGAACCGAATAACTCAGTGCGGTGCAAGGCCACCGAAGTCGGACGTGCCTCTCCAGCAGAGTCCAAATTAAAGACATTGTCCAATGTACTATCATCTGCAAAACTATGAATTGGATTGAGAGTTGACGACAGAACGTCGTTAATAAAGATGATAAATAGGGTAGAACTGAGCCCTGGGGTACACCCGAATCAATTGGAAAGGAGGAAGACGCTATTCTGTCTAATACAACTCGTATAGAACGTTTGCAGAGAAAACTCCAATCCATTTAAGAAAAGCTGAACTAGAGCCAACGGCTTTAATTTTTACTAAGAAACATTGGTGCCAAACTCTGTCAAACGCTTTAGCGATGTCTAGCGCAAGCACTTGGCCTTCACCAAATTTGTGAATGCACGAGTTCCAGCTTTCCGTTAGGTAAACCAAAAGGTCACCTGTATAATGACCGGAACGGAACCCATATTGGCGATCGTGGATCAGATCTTTGTCCATCAGGTATTTGATTATTTTGCGATAGACAGCTGTTTCCATTACTTTAGCGAGCACGGATGTAATGGCCATTGGGCGGTAATTAGCGGGATCCGCTTTGTTTCCTTTCTTGGGAATCGCCTGAACATTTGCAACTTTCCACATCTGTGGAAAGCATCCTGAAGAGTATGAAAGATAAAAGAGATTGCGAAGCGGTTTAGCCAGGGAGGAAAAGCATTTCTTGAGGATTATGGAGGGGGGATACCATCCGGTCCAGCAGACTTGTAGACACTGAGCCTTTGCAAGATCTTGAAAATAACCTTAGTTCGAAAACGAATAGGTGGCATCAAGAAATCAGATATTGGGGGGTTCGAGGACTCTGGTTCGAAGGTGGAAGTCTAGAGTTTCTAGCGAAACTTGCCGCCAAAAGGTTAGCTTTTTCCACAGGATCTACAACGGTTCGGTCACCATCGGGAAGAGGTGGTGTGGAAGTCTTTACAAAATTGTTATTGACCGATTTAACAAATGACCAGAAAGATCTCGAGCTCTTAGAAATAACCATTTAGATAACGGGGCATCTTAAATCTTAAAGATTGATGAAAAAAAAATTTCAATTCAAAAATTACTTTTCAAAATTTAAAAAGAGGTTCAGTTAAAAATAAAAGTCGTATCGAGACACCCTGTCCGTCTATTATCTAGTGAGTCAGGCTGCTGACTGATACGGTCAGCTGCTGACTGATACGGTCAGCAGCCTGACTCACAGCTCATAGATTAGAAAATTATTTAATTCATTTTAGTACATCGCAATACTTAGTAAGTTTCGAACGTATTTTTTTCCGCCGGTGATTGTGAAATAAGTTGGGCTCCAATGATCGAGTTGTTTTTTGTAATAATTGCAGTAATTGCAATTTATGCAACCTATCACAATAACCAAAAACGAAAAAATGAGTACTTCCAGAAGAAAGGAATAGCAATTATAAAATCAAGGGGACTTTTCGCACCAATTCGAGGTATGCTGACTAAAAACATTGGCGAATTGATAAAATCAATGTACGACGATAACAACGAGAGGTTTGAAAAATGAAGAAATGAAAAGGTTTAGTGTACTAATTGATATCTTTCTTCACTATCAGAGTATTTGGATTTTACGATAATGGAAAACCGGCATTATTCCTGCGAGATCCTTTGCTAATCAAACAAACGGCTATTAAAGATTTCGATTATTTTATGGATCATCCAATGTTTATTAATCCATATCATGATCCGTTTTTCGGTAACACACTGGTAGCGATGGAGGGGCAACAATGGCGAGATATGCGATCAGCACTTAGTCCGGCTTTTACCGGAAGCAAAATGCGTTTAATGTTTGAACTGGTGAATAGTTGTGGTGAACAGATGAGTGAGTTCTTCATGGAACGGTGCCGAAAAGATGGACCACAATCGTACGACATGAAAGATATCTACTCGAAGTTTACAAACGATGTTATAGCGACGTGTGCGTTTGGTGTTAAATGTGATTCGCTACGCGATCCAGAAAATGATTTCTACATAATGGGCAAAGAGATGATCAATTTTCAAAAACCATTAAAAATGATTCAACTTGTGGTAGGCCGAATGTTTCCAGATCGAATTGCTGGAAAATTGTTCGATATGAAATTAATCGACGATAAGTCTCGATCGATCTTCACCGATATTATCGTGACCACTATGAAAACTCGTCAGGAGAAAAATATCTTAAGGCCGGACATGATCAATTTGTTGATGGAATTGAAGAAAGGTCAGCTTAAGGCGACCAATGAAATTGAGAATAATTTCAGCATTGCTACAGCCGATGATCACGAAAAACATGCGACTAGATCTAACCGGGTTTGGAGCGATGACGAACTTATTCCGCAGTGTTTTATATTTTTCTTGGCCGGATTTGATAGCAGTTCGACCTTGATGACGTTCACGGCCTATGAATTGGCCGTGAATCCGGACATTCAAGCCAAGCTCCTGGAAGAAATCGATGAGGTCGATGCTGATTTATCGGGAAAACCTCTTACTTATGATCGCGTACAAAGCATGACCTACATGGATATGATAATTGCTGAAAGTTTACGCAAGTGGCCACCAGGCGTGAAGACAGATCGCGTTTGCGTCAAGGACTATGCACACGAATTCGAGGATGGTCTTAAAATCTCGATTGAAAAAGGAGGATCGTTGCTCATTCCGATATTTGGGCTACATAGAGATCCGAAATACTTTTCCGAACCAGATAAATTCGATCCCGAACGATTCAACAAAGAAAACAAATCGAAAATTGATTTCAACACTTACCTACCTTTCGGTGTAGGCCCTCGAAATTGTATTGGTAATTTTAAGCAATGTTTTGCTTGATCTATTGAAATTTCATTCGTATTCTCTTGTCCCTTAATAGGCTCCCGATTTGCTCTAATGGAAGCCAAAGTTGTCATCTACCATCTTTTACGACATTTTACCTTCGAAGTCTGCGAGAAAACACAAGTTCCGCTGAAATTGAAAAAAACAATAGTTGGATTGATTCCTGAAAATGTTTTACTTACACTAAAGCCAAGAAAACCATAATTTTATGTATTTTTTTTAAAGATAGCTATGTAATCGACCTGGAATTTCCAAAAAATGTGATACTATCAAATTCAGAATTTTTGCGGAGAAGGATGGAGCTGCTTAAGGTTGAAAGTTGAAACTTAAGAACATATCGAGATGCGATCTTGGTGAAGAGTACGGGAGTACGAGGAAAAAGAGTGCATCGGATTGCTTGAAACTCTAAATTTGAAATTTGGTGGTCGTTATTTTTCCTGTAAAGAAAATCGTGGGTTTCTTCGTGTAGCTGACATATGAAAAATTTTATGTGTTCATTTTACGGAGCTTAGAATACCTCACGAACTCTTTAAATCGAAATTTGACAAGAACTGTACTTCTTTGGTTAGTCCGCACAAAACCCCTTCAATAACATGGTTTACTTATAGCACAATTAGAAGAGAAACCACAAAGCAAACAATATCCGCTTTTGATGGTCCAATTTAATAGTATGATAATACGATCATACGACAATACCTTTCAGTTTCTACCTCTGAATGTCCTTAAAAATTGAGTTCTTTAATGGGCCAAACTCGAAACATTGAGTAGCAAATCAACATTTTTAAAGGATTCAGTTTGGGGCTGAAAAAGAGTTTGAGTGTCGTCAAGAGTGGCTAGGCTGCACATAAATGTCCTTAAAAATAGTGGCATATAAAAGTAAGAACTTATCATAATATAGGGTGTTTTTTTAGATGCATGAGAACTTAAAATTATAATAACATACTGCAGTCACGATCGGCTGCAAGCCAATCGTATAATACTCTAGATGAATACTGAACTCCGATTTATATTGTAGTTGGGGATAAAGACGAATTACGTGTGTGCATGTTGTATGTCCTTTATTAAGGACTGCCATTAGATTGCTACTCAAAACTAAAAGACAATATTCAGTGTTTAATTTCATATCTTGAACTGGGTAAGTCATCGAGAAAAAATGTCCTTTTTGAAGGACTTTCACATGGGAGGTGCAGGAAGGACTCACTCGATTTCTTACATATTTATCCTTTTCCTTGGAACCATTTAAAAATTAACGTGTACAAAATTTGAAATTCGTAGCTTGAAGTGTTTAAAAGTTATCGAAAAATATTGCTGAACACGTGTCTTAAGGACATTTTGTATGGCAGCTACCAGAAGGAGTACAAGAATTTCGCTGACTAGTAAACTCGAACTTCGTTTTTACTCAAAACCAATTTGTACAAAATTTTCAATTCATACACCGAAAGAAATTCATTGGTAAAATCAAATACAAACCTTATTTGATTTTGCGTCAAATAAGCAACGTTGTTAATTCAAATATGGTTTAATAGTTAATTATGTTTTCAAAACATTACAAATATCATTATTTGATTCAACAATTTCGTTGTCAATTTTGTGTTTAAATGATCATGTTCATATTTGAGTACAAATATCAATCTTCAAAATAAATAAAATATTTCTGTGCTTCGATTATCATGATCAATGCTAGCGAAGCACGTTAATGATTCCTGAAATATTTTGCAAGTGGTATTTTAAGCACAAACATTTTTTGTTAAACAGTTCCGTTGTACCTCTTTTAAACATGAACATGATACTCAAACCATTTGTGTTGTTACTTACAATAATATCGATTCCATTGAATTTTAAGGAATAATTCTTCTTATATCATTTTGTTAAGTAAAATGATATCGTTATCCAAAAGTGCTAAATACTACAGTTTCCAGAAAAATTTAATAAGGTACAAAACTTCAATTAGATTTTTTATTAGCAAATTATCTATATAATTTCAAATGACACATAATAAGTACATTATTTAAGTGTAAATTAAATTTTAATTTATTTTACATATATACAAAAAATGTAATTTTTTTCGAGGGGTTTAAAAAAAAATTTAAATTAGTTTCCATTAGTAGATAAAAAAAAATTAAAATTTCAAAGTAGAAAATACAGTTTAGGGAAGAAATACAAAAATGTAGAAGATAGTGAGAAATAATGAAGAAAGAAATATTAACATACAAAGTGTCCAACGTTGATAGGTGATGAATGATTTGATTAGTGTTGGTGATGAAGATGAACTATTAAAAAAAATTTATGAAAACGCACTGACAACGTGGATGGCTCCAATTGAACATTCACTCCCTAAAAACAATTTAATAAGGACCTTGAAAAACACGGTTTTATTGTTTTACATAATTGATTTACTTACATTGTCCATTCGCCATTGAAAGAGTTTATGCTTAAATTCGACTCTGCAAACTATTTACTAGAAAAAATATCTCCTAGGTCTTCGTTATCAATTAACTTGAGTAAATTAACCCTTTTTACAATAATTATACTATATTATTTTTAATCGAAGATTTACTTCTTTACACTGTAATTGTAGACAATTGAATGAAAATGTTGAATGATTTATGCTTCAAAACTAACAGTTTTGGCGTTTGGCATACAATGATCATTGCTTAGTCAATCACGGAAAACTGCAACCTGCAAATGTTTTCATTGCATTCTTAAAACAATTGTGCTCAGGTCAAAATTTTTGAGTTAGATCAAGATAAAATGTAGTAAGCAGGAGTAATATTCAACTGAACATGTTTCTTGTTGCTTAGCAATTATTCTGACAATGAAATGTTTAATGTAAAACAAAATCATATTTGAATGAATCACATACATGTTTAAATTAAACAACTTCCGTGATATTTTAAAATTTTGCTGTTAACAATGCTACCTTAGTTGATTTAAATACGTAACCTTATTTACTTTAACAATGTTAGTATTTGATATGAACATTTTAGGCTAACTGTTAGTTAACAATGTATCATACTTGATTCAAATAATGATTTTTCTTTTGGTGTAGCTAAAAGATTACTTGAGTTATAGTAAGTTCCGTAAATTAAGTGAAGACGTTTTGACATGATATTTGTATGGCATTTAGCTCCAACTATAGGAAAAATAACACAAACAAAATTTCAATGTCGTAGCTTAAACCCTTTCAAAGTTATTGACCAATATTTTTGAACACATGTTTTAAGGACATTTTGTATGGCAGCTACCCGAAAAAGTAGGATGATTTTGCCCGTTAACGAACTTAGCCTTACAAATTCCACCAAACATCCAGATTCAAAATTTGAAGATCCTAGGTGAAGGTGTTCTTGAATTATCGTGTTCACGGACAGACGGACGGACAGACGGACGGACGGACGGACGGACGGACGTCAAGCGGATTTGAGGTTTTTGGCCACAAATAAACAAAAAATAATATATGGATTAAACTTATAGTACTCTATATGATTTCATCTAGAGTATAAAAATCTGCCAACAGTCTGGGCTCAACTTTATTATTTTATGGGTTGAAGTCCGAAACGTGTTTAATGATGAGATGTGGTGTAGGTTACTATGCGACTGACAACCTAAAAAATAACGTTCCAACTAGCCTCCTGGTTATTTCTTAGGTTGTCAGTCGGATAGTAACCTACACCGCATCTCATCATTAAACACGTTTCGGACTTCAACCCATAAAATAATAAAGTTGCACCCAGACTGTTTTCAGATTTTTTTATTTACTTACGTATTTTTTTATCAATAGAATAATCCATAGTAGTATAAGCGAATTCGATCACATTAAACCTAAGAGATTTTTGGAATCAGTGAAAACTTGAACAATACCCCCAGGGGGTTTAATTGAGAAAAATACTTAAATCGGTTTTTCCCCGACTACGTTTAAAGCTTATAGAAGTAAAAGTGAATTCCAAATCTCAATCTACCTTAGAAATATATCAGAATTCATGAATATGTACACAACCACTTTACACCCCCTTAGGGGTTGCATATCGATAAATTTTGAAGATCGTTACTAGGCGCTTATATAAATAGCCCGCTGAAGTAATATTGCTTTGATAGCTCGACATGTCTAAAAGTTTTAACGAAGTTTGTGAAAATGTGGATTCACGGATATTTTTTTTCACTCAACCTATGAACGCCAATAAAAATCTGAACTTTTTTTTAGCTTTAATTACTCTAATAGTACATCTACATATACGTACTAAGTTTCAACTTTCTAGCATAAGCCGTTTTTGAGATATAAAAAACCACCCCTCTCCCCCGTACCTTGAGCCCGCAATCAAAAATTTTATTTTTCGAGGATGTCTCCATAGTGGCTCTATATAATCCTAAATTGTTAGCTTTCTATTCATTATGGTTTTCGAGAAATAAAAATCAGAATGTTTTCCTTTCTACCCCCTTTCACCATCACCCCCAACACTCACACCACCAAAATTGTTTTCCCTACTAGAAGTTTACCGACCCCAACTCCTGTAAAATTTTCAAGATCATATCTGATACGGTTTCTGAGATAAAAAAATTAAATTTTTTGAAAAATTGCTGTCCCTCCACTTTCGTGCTCCACCTCCCCCCTCAAAAAATTTACGTTGATTGGACTCCTCTTGTGATCCCATATACAGAAACTAAATTTTATCTTCCTGGTGTAATTGGTTCGGAAGATATTGTAATCCAAAGCTTTTCACCACCCACCCCACACCCCACCACCCCTCTTAAAAATGTTAGCCCTTATCTAATCTTGAAGTATCCCTAAGGACAACAACAAAGTTTCAATCTTCTGACATCAATTGTTCAGGAGATATCGATTTTAGAATGTTTCAATCCTGTCTTTCATGCGTTTCAGACTCATTGTTTTCCCCCCCACTTCCACGCCCCTTAACCGCTATCCACCATTTTTTTTGGAATTTAGTCGTACTACATAAGTTTGAAGTTTCAGTCTCCTAGCATAAGTGGTTCCTGAGATCTAGAAACCAAAATTTTTCGTCTAAAACGCTCCCCTCTCCTCTCCCTTTGTACGCCCACCCCTCGAAAATATACCAGGTGTACGGCGTCTACGGCGGACAGACGGACATTTTTTTTTTGCTTTTTTGGGGTTTACTAGTCCTAAAACGTGAAAATACAAAATTTCAGGGTAGCAAATTTTTTTTAAAATTTCAGGTCGATCACAATACTTTATTATTAAAAAAATAATAAAATAAAATTAGCAGCTGGAGGACGCGACCTTTGGAGCGAGACGATTGGAGGCGACGACGTCAGGAGGCCAGGGCCCGACTTGGGCTGTCGGGCCATTGATGATGATGATGTGATATATTCACGGTATTTTGTGTTTTTTGGTGTATCTACGATTAGCTTTTTTTTAAATTCTTTTCATAGCAAGCTTCATAAAGACAACTTCTGCAAGTATCGCCTGTAGGTTTAACAGAGCTGGAGTACTGTTTCCTGTCAACTGTAGCAGGAAGAAAGCTACCATCTTTCGACCCTAGGCTTAGCATTTTAACTAACGACAACTTTGAAGGGACGACTGAACCACGGAAGATATACAAGTAAGAGGACACTTAATTGGAAATGGATATGATAATGTAAAGTCCTAATGTAGTCATCTGCAAACAGTAGTTTGGTCTGTCCACAAAATTCATGGCAACAAATACTCGTGAAGAAACTTCAAGAAGTGTAGACGTCCTGGCCCGGATGAAAGACTGAGTTGCATCTTGTGGAGGTGCACTGTTACGTCCATATGCTCCGTATAACGAATACCTAGAATGCACATAATTCTTATCAAATACCTGCTAATAATATATCTAATCAGTCTTTGACTAACGAAATCCACTCCATTAATGTTGTAATTAAACCCGTATGAATTATTATTATTTTATTTTCATTGTGAAATCAAAACATCAATACATATTGTTAGCGCCTAGGAGTTCATTGATGATAAAGAGCGCTGCTTACAGGGTGCATCGATACTAAAAAGATTGTTGGTTGATCAAAACTTTCAGTAATATGTACGAAAAGTGATAATGGCAGGCTTTTGAAATTGAGAACTCTGTCCCGATTATTGGAATTATACACCGAAAGAAATTCATTGGTAAACTCAAATACAAACCTTATTTGATTTTGCGTCAAATAAGCAACGTTGTTAATTCAAATATGGTGCAATAGTTAATTATGTTTTCAAAACATTACAACTATCATTATTTGATTCAACAATTTCGTTGTCAATTTTGTGTTTAAATGATCATGTTCATATTTGAGTACAAGTATAAATATTCAAAATAAATAAAATATTTCCTTCGATTATCATGATCAATGCTAGTGAAACACGTTAATGATTCCTGAAATATTATGCTGTGGAACTTTAAGCACAAATATTTTTCGTTAAACAATTCGATTCTTCCTCCTTTAAACATGATAGGCCAACAATTTGTGTTGTTACTTACATTAATATCGATTGCACTAAATTTTAAAGGTAAATAATTTATTACATAACATATAATATATATGTCCAATACTTATAATTTCCTGAAAAATTGAGTAATATAAATATTTTTATTACCAAATTGTTGCACATAGATACATAGTGATAATGTTTATGTATACATTATTTTAAAGTATATTAATTTTTAATTTATATTACATCTATATTCTATTAATGTTATTTTTCGAGGGACTTGAAAAAACTTCATAAACGTATACTTCTTGCTATTAGGGTTTGAATATAAATTAATAGCAGGCCCATCGAATTGATTACAAATACGAATTGAAATAGTATAATAAGTCTGTTTTTTGCGCATTCATCCAGATAGTGATTAAAACTTGTATTGAAAACACCAAGAATATTACTGTTTTAGTTATTTTTTTATTGCTTTCCCTGTAGAGGCTAGAATATAGATTTTAGCCGGAATAGCTGCCCCACTAAGCTCATTGGGGCAGCTATTCGCGATAAATTCTCTAATCTAGCCTACTATCTATGGAAAAAGTTATAAAGAATCATGAAAACAACAACGTTGTTGTTATTTTGTCTATAAATTTTCTAACCTGCTCTGTTCTGGATGAATGCGCAAAAAAACACACCTAATATTGTTGTTGTAAAAATTTTTGCCATAAGTCAAAACCGAATACAATGAATATTCAAATATCAGTGACACGAAATGTCCGTATTAAGTACTCTGTCAGATGAAGGCATTTTTAAAATTGTTGGCGAAACTCCTTCTTTACAAACAATTCTCAATTCAAAAAATTAAACTGAATTTTATGTCATAAGGAAGAGTCAAATTTTTACAAGAATCAATGTTTTTGCAATAGCTTTTAAGAACTTTATATTTTAATTTAAATCAAAATGCCCGAATATCCGTTAACGGTCCGAACATTTTCATTACATGTGGAACAAAATAGTTGGCTGTAAACTCAAACCTTGATCTCATAGACTCTTAGCAAGTCGGTCCAATTTTAAATCATCGATTCAATTACGACGAAATTAACGACTGTTGTGAGTCCTTTATAGAAGCTTTGTAGAATTTGTTTTTCTTGGATCTATCTGCAGCTGAACTCGATTGTCGTACTGAAGGTGGAACTATACCGTGCAGTAAGTTACAAATAATAACGTCCTTTGGTCCTAAAGTTTTTTTTTTAGTTATTGTGACCAAAGACGTGATCAAAACAAAGTGAATACCTTTCAAGAAATTTTTCCTGTGAAAATTGTTTAGCAACACTCATCCCAGCTCGCGATTACACAATGTTGCTCGTTTGGGTACAAACTAAACTCAGGGCTTACGAGTATCTAGAAAAAAAAACTATTGAAACTAAATTGTGATAAACCAACGAGACTCCAGCAATATAGTACACATTAACTAAAAAACTATTGAAACATAAATTCACTCACCTTCAAAGTTAATGTATATTAACAACCCAAATTTTTTACATAAATTATAAAAATCAATTCAAAATGCACTTCTTTTAAATACAATTGTAGACAATTGAATGAAAATGTTTCTGATTTATGATGTTTTTGACGTTTAGCATACAATGAACATTGCTTGGTCAATCACAGAAAATTGCCATTTTCAAATATTTTATTATTGTATGCTTACAATGTTTGTATTCAGTTGATAATTTTCGTGTTAGATCAAGATGAAACGTGGTAAGCAGGAGTAATATTCAACTTAACATATTTCTTGTTGCTTAACAATTATTCTGATAATGAAATGTTTAATGTAAAACAAAATCGTATTTGAAAGAATCACATATATGTATGTTAAAATTAATCAATTTTCGTGATATTTAAAAATTTTGCAATTAACAATGCTTCATTAGTTCATTTAAATACGTAACCTTATTTAGTTTAACAATGCTTGTATTTGATATGAACATTTTAGACTAATTGTTGGTTAACAATGTATCATACTTGATTTTCCTTTCGGTGTAGAAATTTAGCATATGAGCTTAGTTGCTGCAGTGACAAAGCCCGCTAGTCTACAAAAACTAAGGTCGTGGGTTTGAACCAAACCTAGTCATGGTCCGTCAGTAGTCATGCAAGGCCTGAATGACTCTCTCGCTACCCACGGTAATCTACGAGTACTACTACCCTCCTCAAAGTGAGAGGGGCTGACGAGCTGTAGTACTTCTAGGGCATTCTGGCCAAGGTTGGACAGACGAAAGACTAGGGAGATACTGGCATAGTAAACGGGAAGTTTGCAGTTACTCGTCGGAATACTGACAGTGCACTGCTTGCTAGGGAAGCATGCTATGCGTATGCAGATCGCTGACTCTGACGTGTGCAGGTACTGCCTTGACCTACATGCTGAGGCGGACATTACCCACATCTTGTGTGAATATCAGGCGGTTGCAATGAGGCGAATTTTCCATGACAATCAGATATTGGGGGTTGGGGGTACTCTGATTCGAAGGTGGAAGTCTAGAGTTTCTAGCGAAACTTGCCGCCAAAAGATTTCCACAGAATCTACAACGGTTCGGTCACCATCGGGAAGAGGTGGTGTGGAAGTTTTTACAAAATTGTTATTGACCGATTTAACAAATGACCAGAATGATCTCGAGCTCTTAGAAATAACCCTTTAGATAACGAGGCATCCCACCCCATTTACCCTATGCAATATTACAATGGATATGTAAGGAGATGGAGGACAACCGTCCTCTGGAGTATCTTAAAGATTGAGGAAAAAAAAATTCCAATTCAAAAATTTCTTTTGAAAATTTAAAAAGAGCTGCAGTTAAAAATAAAAGCCGTATCGAGGCACCCTGTCCGTCTATTATCTAGTGAGTCAGGTTGCCGTATCACAGCTCACAGCTTAGAAAATTATTTAATTTATTTTAGTACACCGCAATATTTAGTAAGTTTCGAACGTATTTTTTCCGCCGGTGATTGTGAAATAAGTTGGGCTACAATGATCGAGTTATTTTTTGTAATAATTGCAGTAATTGCAATTTATGCATTCTATCAGAATAGCCAAAAACGAAACAATGAATATTTCCAGAAGAAAGGAATAGCAATTATAAAGTCAAAGGGATTTTTCGCAAGAATTCGGAGTATGCTGACTAAAAACATTGGCGAATTGATAAAATCAATGTACGACGATAACAACGAGAGGTTTGAAAAATGCAGAAATGAAAAAGTTTAGTGTACTATAATTGATATCTTTCTTCACTATCAGAGTATTTGGCTTTTACAATAATGGAAAACCGGCGTTATTCCTGCGAGATCCTTTGCTAATCAAACAAACGGCTATTAAAGATTTCGATTATTTTATGGATCATCAAATGATTATTAATCGACATCATGATCCGTTTTTCGGTAATACACTGGTAGCGATGGAGGGACAACAATGGCGAGATATGCGATCAGCACTTAGTCCGGCTTTTACCGGAAGCAAAATGCGTTTAATGTTTGAACTGGTGAATAGTTGTGGTGAACAGATGAGTGATTTCTTCATGAAGCAGTACCAAAAAGATGGACCACAATCGTACGATATGAAAGATATCTACTCCAAGTTTACAAACGATGTTATAGCAACATGTGCGTTTGGTGTTAAATGTGATTCGCTACGCGATCCAGAAAATGATTTCTTCAAAATTGGAAAAGAGGTGATGAATTTCCAAAAACCATTACGAATGATTAAACTTTTGGTCGGCCGAATGTTTCCAGATCGAATTGCTGGAAAATTGTTCGATTTGAAATTAATCGACGATCGGACACGATCGATCTTTACCGATATTATCGTGACCACTATGAAAACTCGTCAGGAGGAAAATATCTTCCGGCCGGATATGATCAATTTGTTGATGGAACTGAAGAAGGGTCAGCTGAAGGCGACCAATGAAATCGAGAATAATTTCAGCATTGCTACTGCCGATGATCATGAAAAACATACGACTGATTCTCACCGGATTTGGAGCGATGATGAACTTATTCCGCAATGTTTCATATTTTTCTTGGCCGGATTTGATACCAGTTCGACCTTGATGACGTTCACGGCCTATGAATTGGCCGTGAATCCGGACATTCAAGCCAAGCTCCTGGAAGAGATCGATGAGGTCGATGCTGATTTATCGGGAAAACCTCTTACTTATGATCGCGTACAAAGCATGACCTACATGGATATGATAATTGCTGAAAGTTTACGCAAATGGCCACCAGCCGTAATGACAGATCGCGTTTGCGTCAAGGACTATGCACACGAATTCGAGGATGGTCTTAAAATCTCGATTGAAAAAGGAGGATCGTTGTTTATTCCGATATTTGGACTACATAGAGATCCGAAATACTTTTCCGAACCAGATAAATTCGATCCCGAACGATTCAACAAAGAAAACAAATCGAAAATTGATTTCAACACTTACCTACCTTTCGGTGTAGGCCCTCGAAATTGTATTGGTAATTTTAAGCAATGTTTTGCTTGTCCTATCGAAATTTTCATTCGTATTCTCTTGTCTCTTTATAGGATCTCGATTTGCTCTAATGGAAGCCAAAGTTGTCATCTACCATCTTTTACGACATTTTACCTTCGAAGTCTGCGAGAAAACGCAAGTTCCGCTGAAATTGAAAAAAACACTAGCTGGATTGATTCCTGAAAATGTTTTACTTACACTAAAGCCAAGAAAACAATAATTTTAATTTATTATTTTTTTTTAAAGCTATGTAATCGACCTTGAATTACAAAAAAAATGTGATACTCTCAAATTCAGTATTTTTACGTTTCAGGCTAGTGAGCGCAAAAAAGTCCGTCTGTTCGCCGTAAACGGGGGCCGTCCACCGTACGTAAAATGGATTGAAGGCTCGAATTCAACAAACCCCTTGAGTTATTTAGATCGAATTTTGTTGGTGAGTAGATTGAGTGGCTCTTTCAAAGTGATCGTGAGTTAGGTGTGTGAGGGGTGGGGGTAAGGAGGTGGAGAAAGCGTTTTTGACGAAAAATTTTGGTTTCTTTATCTCAGAAACCGCTTAAGGTGGAAAGTTGAAACTTATAAACATATCGAGATGCGATAGTGGATCTTGGTGAGGAGTACGGAAGTAGGAGGAAAAAGAGTGCCTCAGAGGCTCTGAATTTGAAATTTGGTCATCGTTCCGGTAAAGGAAGTCGTGATGTTCTTCGTATAGCTGCCATATTGTACAAATTGTATGTACTCTTTTTACGAAGCTTAGTATGTATAACTACGAAATCTTTAAATAGAAGAACTATAACTAGCTTACCATGAAAAAATTCCATTCTTAAAATTAGCGAAAAAATAAAATTGCTGTTGGCGGGTTTCGATGTCGCGCTCTTAGCGTTTAGCTCTATATATCCTGGCGTTGAACCAAAAATTCCACCAAATTGGTTGAAATATTAGGTGATCTTCAGCGCCACCTCCTTTCCTAGGTTGCGATGGCGGGAAATTAGCTAAAGTTTAAAATTCGAGATCGTAAATTTGATTTCGAGTGCGCTATATAGAAATTATGCTCAGCAATTCCACCAGCTGTAAGGGTGTTTCGGATAGTAGGCATGATACACCCTCTGACGAGTCTATGCGTTCCGATGACGAAACAGCTTCTTCGGACCTAGTCCAGTACAATCTTATAAAACTGGCGTATCCAGTGAAGGTTTTGCAACTGTCATGTCCTCAAGGACAGCGATTAATCAACAGTCGGGGATTTCGTGTTAGGCTTTCATACCAGAAACCCTACTGACGCCGGAAACAACCAACATTTAATCAAATTTGATTCTATGGTAGCTTACCATGAAAAATTCCATTCTTATAACTAGTTAGTTCAAAATAAGGTTTAGTTTGTTCGTCAGCGAAATTCTGCACTCCTTTCGGAGGTCCACACAAAACTCCTTAAATAACATGGTTTACTTATTGCAAAATTAGAAGAAAAACCACAAAGCAAACAATTTTCGTTTTTGATACTCCAATTTAAAAGTATGATACTACGATCAGTCAAGGTACACCTTTCAGTTTCCACCTCTAAAGGTCCTTAAAAATTGGGTTCTTTAATTAACCAAACGTTTCAAATAACCACCTGGTAATTCTTTCGGTTATCAGTCGTATAGTAACCTACACCGCATCGTATCATTAAACGCGTTCCGGTCTTCTACCGAAAAAATAATAAAGTTGCGCCCAGTTGGCAGATTTTTTTTTCACTTATTTACGTATTTTCTTTCAATGGAAGATTGAATAGAACTAAAAGCGAATTCGTTCTCATTAAACCCAAAAGATTTTCGGAATTCTTGAAACCTTGAACAATACCTTACACCCCGGGGGGTTTAATATCGAAAAATGCTTAAATCGGTTTTTTCCGTTTATATTTAAAGCCTTTAGAAGTGAAGGTCAATTCAATATCTTATTAGACCTAAGAAATATAGCGGAATTCGTAAAAATATATACAGCCACTTCACACCCCGTTAGGAGTTGGCTATCGAAAAAATTTAAAAAAGTTTCTAGAAGCTTATATAAAGAGCACGCTGAAGTAAAATTAATTTGATAACTCGAACGCTTCAAGCTAGGAATTTGAAATTTTGTACACATTAATTTTTAAATGGTTCCAGGGAAAAGGATAAATATGTAAGAAATCGGGTGAGTCCTTCCTGCACCTTCGTATGAATTGTGAAAGTCCTTCGAAAAGGATTTTTTTTTTCGGTGACTCACGCAGTTTAAGATATGAAATTAAGCACTGACGATATTGTCTTTTAGTTTCAAGTAGCAAACGAATGTGGTCCTAAAGGTCTAAAGGACATACAACGAGCACAAACGTAATTTTACATTATCCCCAACTACAATATAAATCGGAGTTCAGTATTCATCTAGGGTATAATACGATTGGCTTGCTGTCGATCGTAACTACAGTATGTTTTTAATTTAATTACTCATGTTGGACATCTACATATACGTACGAAGTTTCAACTTTCTAGCATAAGCCGTTTCTAAGATATAAACAACCACCCCTAGGCCCATACCTTGCGACCCCTGTCAAAAATTAAATTTTTCTAGAACGTCGCTGTAGTGGCTCTATATAGTAGTAAATTTTTCCTATGCTTTGCGGTTATCGAGAAATAAAAATTAGAATTTTTTCCTTTCCAACCCTCCCACCATCATCTCCAACACCTCCGTCTTTCCAAAGTTTTACATTGTTAAGACTCAAACCAAATTTTATCTTCCTGATGTAATTGGATCTTACTTACTTACTTATTTACTTACTTACTTATTTACTTACTTACTTATTTATTTAATTATTACAGTTATTCTATAAGATATTTACAGCTTATACAATTAAAATTAATTAAAGTATTGTGGTCGACCTGAAATTTCAAAAAAATTTGCTACCCTGAAATTTTGGATTTTCACGTTTTAGGACTAGTAAACCCCAAAAACGCAAAAAAAATGTCCGTCTGTCCGCCGTACGCAAAATTGTTTGAAGGCGCGTAGCTCCAAATCCCGTTGAGATATTAACATGAAATTTTTATGGTGGGTAGATTGGCTGAACTCCTACGACTGGTATCTTTTGGAGGGGTTGTGGTATGAGGTGGGGGGAGAGGGAAGGCTGAAACTTGGAACTTATGTAGTACTATGATAGTGGATTCACTTGCAAAAAAATGGTCGATATGGTTGAGGGGTGCGGAAGTGGGGAGGAAAACAATGAGTCAGAAACGCTTGAAAGTCGGGATTGAAACATTCTAAGCTCGATATCTCCTGAGCAATTTATGTCAACAAATTGAAACTTTGTACTTATCCTTAAGGATACTTCAAGATTAGACAAGGGCTAACATTTTTAAGGGGGGTGGTGGGTTGTGGGGGTGGGTGGTGAACAACTTTGGATTTTAATATCTTCCGAACCAATTACACCAGCAAAATAAAATTTAGTTTATATGTATATGAAATCACAAGACGAGTCTACTGAAAGTAAATTTTTTGAGAGGGGAGGTGGAGCACGAAAATGGGGGGACAGCGATTAAAAAATGTAATTTTTAAATCTCAAAAACCGAACCAGATATGATCTTGAAAATTTTACAGGAAGTGGGGTCGGTAAACCTCTAGTAGGGAAAACAATTTTGAGGGTGTGGGTGTTGGGGGTGATGGTAAAAGGGGGTAGAACGAAAAACAATTCTGATTTTTATTTCTCGAAAACCGTAATGAATAGAAAGCTAAAAATTTAGGATTATATGGAGCCACTATAGAGACATCCTAGAAAACTTTTTGATGCGAGGTACGGGGGTAAGGGGTGGTTTTCTATATCTCAGAAATGGCTTATGCTAGAAAGTTGAAACTTAGTACATATATGTAGATGTGCTATTAGAGTAATTAAAGCAAAAAAAAAATTCAGATTTTTATTGGCGTTCGGAAGTCGAGTAAAAAAAATGACCGTGAATCCACATTTTCACGAATTTCGTTAAAACTTTTAGACATGTCGAGCTATCAAAGCAATTTTACTTTTGCGGGCTATTTATATAAGCATCTAGAAACGTTCTTCAAAATTTTTCGATATCCACCACTTAAGGGGGTGTAAAGTGGTTGTGTACATATTCACGAATTCTGATATATTTCTTAGGTATATTGAGATTTGGAGTTCACTTTCACTTCTATAAGTTTTGAACATAGTCTGGGAAAAACCAATTTAAATATTTTTCCATATTAAACCTCCTGGGGGAATATTTCAAATAGACTCCTAGTTATTCCTGAAGTTGTAACCTACACCGCATCTCCATCACCCATAAAATAATAATGTGGCACCCAGACTGTTGGCAGATTTTTTTGTAGAGATCAGACGGGGAAAAAATTATTGTCTGTACAACTATAGTGTAGTATTTCTATTTCTTGACAAATTGTGTTATTAATTAAAGTGATACATCATTTAGGAAAATTCTTTTTAAAAACCTATTAATAAGAACTTAAAACTAACTTAAAACTATCTTAAAATAAAACTAACTTATTTAGACAGTAATTGGATCGAAAGATATTGTAATTCAAAGTTTTGTATCACCTACCCCTACACGATACCTTCCCTCTTCAATATTTTGGTCCTGATCTAGGTTCCTAGCCCCCATAAAACAACCACAAAATGACAAAGTGAGTCAACCGCTTGGAAGATATGGATTTTAGAATGTTTCAATCCCAGCTTTCAAGCGTTCCGAACGTCTTGCTTTTCCCCCAACTCCCACACCCTTCAACCCCTATCGCCAATTTTTACATATGGGTCCACTATCATCGTTCTACATAAGTCCAAGTTTCAGCCTCCTACGTAGCATTAGATCTAGCAACTTGTGAGCTACGCGACTTCAAACTCTTTTTCACACGGTGTACGGTGTCTACGACGGACAGACAAATATTTTTTTGCCTTTTTGCTGTTTACTAGCAAATTTTTTTAAAATTTTAGGTGGATCACAATACTTTACTATTAAAAAATTATGAAGTAAATTTAGCGTTTCTTTCCCATCATACAATACGATTCGTCAGCAAATCGACTGCGAGTTACAGAAATAAAACTTGTCTAACTCGCCAAAAAAATACGATTTTCCAGCACATCAACTGCGACCCGCTATAACGAATTAATATTCCGGCAAGCGAATTTCCCATCGATCTGAAAGCGATTTGAGTGAGAAAATTAACAGATTGAAAATGAGTCGATGTTCTATACCTTAAACAGTTCGCCGTTGCACATCGCAAACAAGTCGCCAATTTAGTACATCGTAACTGATTTGTAGCAATAAAACTAAAACGGCTTCATACTCCTCTTCTGCACCGCGTACTAAAAATATTTTCACTCTCAATTAAGGGATAGATAAATAGATAAATCTTCGTATATTCATCATATTGTCGCATTAACGGTGTGATTTCGCCTGTTCTTCGACTAAATGATTCCCTGTCTTTCCGTACAAAAGATTCGAATTGGAATCAACTTGTTATTCGCCGGTGATACCGCGGTGGATTTACTACCGATTTTATCGGATATACAATTCTTCGCCGCGATGATTCGAAAACAATTCCCAATCGAATTGCTTTGCTTCGAAGCGATGCAAAATTAATATGACTGCGTGGATTGCTTTTAATTCGGTGGTGACTCTTGAATATTATGACAAAAATTTAAATAAATTAAGAACTTCGTTTAATTTTTTATTCGTAGTCAACCATGGTATGTCAATAAAAATTTAACTTAACAAGTAACTTAAACATTTTATAAAAATAAAAACAAAAACATGAATTAAGTAATAAACATGATGAATAAGTAAAAACGTATGCTCAGTGTTCTTTCTATTTACTAATCCATTTAGCAGTAAAATAAAGCAGCTACTGACAATTTTCACGGTTTTGAATTGCATTTTTCATGCCACTTTTCCACGCTTCTCTGACTGATTATTACTCTTGTTGTTCAATTAAATATTAGTATTTAAGAAGCTGTGATCAAATTATACCAAATAAAATTCATCAATAAATTTTTTAGTAGGCTGCAATTCTTCTTCAGTTCCGTACACGTTTTTTTCAGTCGGTTGTGATAAATTAGTTTGTTTAAAATGTTCGAAACATTTTTCTTAATTATTATTATAACAATTATTGTGACTTATCTAATCTATCGTAGCAACGAAAATCGGCAAATTGAATATTTTACGAATAAGAATTTACCCGTTTTGAAGTCATTTTCCCTTATAACTGCGATTCGGCATATTTTGTCTAAAAATGCAGCAGAAATAGTGAAAATTATGTACGATCGTAATGAGAACGATAGGTTTGAATTTTAAAATCGACACAGAAACAAAGAATATTAAAAATTTTCCCTTTTTTCGAATTTAATAGATTATTTGGCTTTTACAACAACGGCAAGCCGACGTTATTTCTGCGCGATCCAGTGCTGATCAAACAATTCGCTATTAAAAATTTTGATCATTTTACGGATCATCATTTGATGATGTTCATGAAAAGTAAATTTGATCCACATTTTGCTAAAACCCTGTTCGCGATGAAAGGACAAAAATGGCGAGATATGCGATCAGCACTTAGTCCGGAGTTTACTGGAAGTAAAATGCGACAAATGTTCGAACTGATGAACGGTTGTGGTGAACAAATGGGTCAGTTCTTTATGGAACAGTGCCGTAGAGATGGACCCCAGTCATATGATATGAAAGATATTTATTTGAAGTTCACGATAGATGTTATAGTAACGTGCATATTTGGTTTAAAATGTGATTCGCTACGCGATCCACAAAATGATTTTCTTCGAATCGGAAAACAGATGATGAAGTTCCAAAAGCCTTCAAAACTGCTTAAAGTTTTAATAGCTCGAATGCTTCCAGATCGAATTGCAGGAAAATTATTCGATATGAAGTTCATCGATGATACAACACGATTGAATTTTTCCGAAATTATTGTAAACACTATGAAAACTCGAAAAGAGAAAAATATCTACCGGCCGGACATGATAAATTTATTGATGGAATTGAAGAAAGGACAGCTCAAGACTACAAAATATATTGAGAAAAATGAAAGGATACTTAAAGCCGATGATCACAGAAAGCATGCAACTGGACTCGAACGGACGTGGAGCGATGACGATCTTATTTCCCAAAGTTCAATATTTTTCTTGGCTGGCTTTGACACAACTTCGACCCTGATGACCTTTATGTCCTATGAATTGGCAGTAAATCCGAACATTCAAGCCAAACTTCAGGACGAGATCGATAAGGTAGATTTTGAGTTATTGGGAAAACCAGTGACTTATGATCGTGTGCAAAGTATGACCTACTTGGATATGGTGATCACTGAAAGTTTGCGCAAATGGCCACCGGTAAACCTCACCGATCGACTTTGCGTAAAGGACTTCGCATGTGAGAACGATTCTAAGATTTCAATTGAAAAAGGAGGATCGCTATGGATTCCGATATTTGGAATTCATCGAGATCCGAAATATTTTCCCGAACCGGACACATTCGATCCCGAACGGTTCAATAAAGAAAATAAATCGAAAATTGATCTCAACAACTACCTGCCGTTTGGAATTGGTCCTCGAAATTGTATTAGTAATTTTCTTCTTGACTTACTTCAATTATTTTCCAGGTTTTCATGTGCATTTTGTATTTTCTGTTTAGGTTCGAGATTTGCTCTAATGGCTGCGAAGGTGATTTTTTACTATCTTTTACGTGATTTTACCTTCGAAGTTTGCCAGAAAACACAAGTTCCGCTGAAATTAAAAAAGCGATTGGCGGTAATGATTCCTGAAAATATTTTTCTAACATTGAAGCCACGAAGACAATAGTTGTTCCAATTTTTTTAAATTTACGTTTGTTGTACCAATTGTACATGGGATGGTGTATGGCAGTAGGTGTATTTTTAATCAACAAATTCACAAGTTTTTATTTTTAATATCAGTGTTGTTAATGATAAATACTATAGTTTAATATTTTTTAAAATAAAAAACACCTCTTTAAAAGCAATTTATTTTATCTTCAAGAAAAGCATCGCAAATAAGACATTGATATCTTTCTTGAGTACCAAATTTAAGTTTTTTGTAGCTACTTGTTTCCGAGAAGGCTCCAATTCATTCTAGGTACAATTGATTTAGCTATTGATACCCACAGGGTATATTACTTAATCACAATAGGCCCACTGAGGCCGCAGTGAATCGGGAATTTTAGGCCGTCCTTCACCATCTACACATCTACAATATTACTTTATTATTTCAATAATAAAATATTGTGGTCGAGTTTTAAAAAAATTGCTATCTTGATATTTTGTATTTACATATTTTAGAAATCTTAAATCTCAAAACTGGAAAAAAATTCCAGTCCGCCTGTCCGCCGTACACAAACGTGTTTGAAGGGTACGTACGAAATCCTTTAAGCTATTAAGTTTAAAAAAATGTTGGGAGGTAGATTGGAAGGACCCGTTTCGGTCTTTTGTGGTCAGGGTTGTATGAGGCGAGAGAGTTTTAGACGGATATTTTGTAATTTTCTCAATTCAGGAACCGCTTACGATACGAAATCGGAACTGGAAACTTATATGTGATCTATGCAAGGTATATTAAAGAAAATTTGTCGGCTTCGGTGGAGGAGTACGGGAGTATGGTGGCAAACAATACTGCCGAAACACTCCAATGCTGGAATCGATATATTCCCAAATTAATATCTCATGAACGGTTGATGCTGTAAGGTTGAAACTTTGTGATTATATGTACGTAGGCAAACAAGGGTGGTGGTTAAGAACTTATTAAGATATCTCATAAACCAATTATGCTCATTTTTAAGGAAGACGGAGGAGGCGATATAGCACAGAAATGGCAAGGTTAAGAAATTTTCTGGAAATTCAAGCCAGATATCTCAATTACTGTTTGAGGGTGGATCTTGGAATTTATACGGAACTAGGACCGATAAACACTAGCAAAGAAAAAAATTTCGGCGGCGAGGGTGAAGAGAAAACAGAAACGATTTTAGTATTTCGATAATCGCTAGTGATAGGTGGCTGAAATTTTTCATTTACGTAAAGATTTAGTGGTGGCACGTTCTAAAAATATAATTACTTTATTATTTTTTAATAATAATGTAATGGTTGGAGGGGGTGGAAATGAAAAAATTCTGATTTTAATTTCTCGAAAGTCGCAAAGGATAGAAAGCTAAAAATTGAAAACTGTATAGAGCTACTATGGAGGCATCCCAGACAAATAAATTTTTGATAGGGATAGTAAGGTACAGGGATGGGGTGGTTTTTCATATCTCAGAAACGGTTTTTGCTAGAAAGTTGAAACTTAGTACCTATATGTAGATGTGCTACTAGAGTAATTAAAACCAACAGTCCGAAACGTGTGTAATGCTGAGATGCGGTGTAGGTGACTATGGGACTGACAACCTAAGGAATAACCAGGAGGCTATTTGGAACGTAATTTTTTAGGTTGTCAGTCACATAGCAACTTACACCGCATCTCAGCATTAAAAACGTTTCAGACTTCTATCCATAAAATAATAAAGTTGCCCCCAGTTTTAGTAGGGGTTGTAATTTTATGTAAGTGGAAGGTGTTTCCTATCTCGGGAACGGCTTATTCTAAAATTTGATATTTAGTAAGTATAAATAGATTTAGTAAGTAATTTATATAAAAAACATACTGCAGTCACGATCGGCTGCAAGCCAATCGTATAATACTCTAGATGAATACTGAACTCCGATTTATATTGAAGTTGGGGATAAAGTAGAATAACGTGTGTGCATATTGTATGTCCTTTATTAAGGACTCCCATTAGATTGCTACTCAAAACTAAAAGACAATATTCAGTGTTTAATTTCATATCTTGAACTGGGTAAGTCATCGAAAAAAAATGTCCTTTTTGAAGGACTTTCACATAGGAGGTGCAGAAAGGACTCACTCGATTTCTTACATATTTATCCTTTTCCTTGGAACCATTTAAAAATGAACGTGTACAAAATTCCAAATTCGTAGCTTGAAGCGTTCAAAAGTTATCGAAAAATATTGTTGAACACGTGTCTTAAGAACATTTTGTGTGGCAGGTACCAGAAGGAGTAAAAGGATTTCGCTGACAAGTAAACCCAAGCTTCGTTTTCACTCAAAACTAATTTGTACAAAATTCCGAATTCGTAGCTAAAAGATTACTTGAGTTATAGTGAGTTTCGTAAATTAAGTGAAGACATTTTGACAGGATATTTGTATGGCAGCTACACGAAGGACTAACAGGATTTTCTTCATAATTATATATTTAGCTCCAAATATTGGAAAAATAATACGTACGAAATGTCAAAGTCGTAGCTTAAACCCTTCTGAAGTTATCGGCCAATATTCTTGAACACGTATTTCAAGGACATTTTGTATGGCACCTACCAGAAGGAGTAAAAGGATTTCGCTGACAAGTAAATCCAAGCTTTGTTTTTACTAAAAACTAAGTTGTACAAAATTCCGAATCAGTTTCGTAAATTAAGTGAAGACATTTTGACAGGATATTTGTATGGCAGCTATACGAAGGACTAACAGGATATTCTTCATAATTATTTATTTAGCTCCAACTATCAGAAAAATAATACAGACAAAATTTCAAAGTCGTAGTTTAAACCCTTTTGAAGTTATTGACCAATATTCTTGAACACCCGTTTTAAGGATATTTTGTATGGCAGCTACCAGAAGGAGTAAAAGGATTTCGCTGACTAGTAAACTCGAACTTCGTTTTCACTCAAAACTAATTTGTACAAAATTTTGATTTCATAGCTAAAAGATTACTTGAGTTATAGTGAGTTTCGCAAATTAAGTGAATACATTTTGACAGGATATTTGTATGGCAGCTACACGAAGGACTAACAGGATTTTCTTCATAATCATACATTTAGCTCCAACTATTAAAAAAGTAACACACACAAAATTGCAAAGTGGTAGCTTAAACCCTTCCGAAGTTATTTGCTAATATTCTCGCACACATGTTTTAAGGACATTTTGTATGGCAGCTACCCGAAGGAGTAGGACGATTTTGCCCGTTAACGAACTTAGCCTTACAAATTCAACCAAACACTCAGATTCAAAATTTCAAGATCCTAGGTGAAGGCGTTCTTGAGTTATCGTGTTCACGGACAGACGGACGGACGGACGGACGGACGTCAGACGGATTTGAGGTTTTTGGGCACAAATAAACAAAAAATAATATATAACTTTTTTTCGTCCGAGGCTTGGTTCTATGCGTTACAAACTTTTCGGCTGGATTAAACTTATAATACTCTATATGATTTCATCTAGAGTATAAAAAGTTAGTATGAGCATGCGAACGGAGTTGGGGCTAAAATAAGTAATTAGTGAAAATGTTCACTAATTTCGCCATACCACTTAGATCTTTTGAAATATTGAATTAAATTTATTTCTACGGGTTCTTCAGATAGACGCCTAGAAATAGTTTTCAAGATTTTTTAAATTCAACCCAAAAGTGGGTATAAAGGAGTTGAATGCATTCCTATGAATCGTACAATATTTCTTATGTCTGATTAGATATTGAATGAATTTTGACTTCCACGCCCATAATCGCCTAAAAAGGGTTTCAGGACTTTTTGCTATTCAACAGCTAAAATAGAGTAAAAGGGTACATTTTCATGTTTCATGACTAGTAGACACCAAAATTGGAAAAAAAATTCAGTCCGTCTGTTCACCGTACGGCCTTCAATTTTAAGTACGGCGGACAGACGGACTGAATTTTCTTCTTAGCTTTTTTGGTGTATACCTAATAGTCCTGAAACGTAAAAAAAATTGTTTGAGGATAGCTAATTATTATAATTATTTAATTATAATTAATTATTAGAAAAAGCCCCAGGTATTGGAAAGTGCTATCGTATCCTTGGAAATCACGCAGAAAGCAAAGTCTCAACCAGACCATTCACGAGTTTAAAAATAAAGCACTGTTCAAAAAGAATTCGGAATATGAAATTAAGACGGGAATACCGAATCTGGAAAAAAGTGAACGAGTAAATTTTCATTGAACTGAATATAGCAGTATTCAAGGATGTAGCGAGACGACAATGATACCAGAAGCCAGCAAATTTAGAGAATCAATTTATGTTATTAGAAAAGATTCAATGTTGATTTACAAGTTAAGTCAAGAACGCCTTGAATATTAGGATATTGAAATTTGAAATTCGGATGTTTGATCTAATTTCTAAAGCTAATTTCGATAATGGGAAAAATCGTCCTACCCCTTCGGGTAGCTGCCATACAAAAAGTCATTAAAACACGTGTTCTGTTCGAAAATATTGACCGATAACTTCAGAACGCCTCAAGCTACGACATTGAAAGGTCGACTCCGACAGTAAGAGAAATTGCCCTTCTCTTTCAGGATGGTACTATAGTCAAATTGCTCGAGCATCAACTAAAAATCTTTAGCAAACTGTCTTGTGTGAATAATATTTCAGTAGAGCTACCTGAAATGAACCAGATTACAGCTTAAATAACTTCAGTACAATATTTGACCGATAAATGATTTTTACAAACGGTAGTTATAGGTTGAAAGCAATATTTGATAATCATTTGGCAGACAGATTCAAATGACTAAAACTGTCGGTCAACTAGTTTGAGTAGTGTGCGCACGGATGCCGACTAAATAGTTTAGACAGAAAGAAGTGTGCGTAGATCGATCCAATTAAAAGGTTATCGACTGAATTGTCTGGAGTCTGTACTTGCTCTAAATAGTCTTAAATATTTTCAGTTTGAAAAAATTAGCATTTAAACAGTAAAACAAATGGAAAAAATTTATTAAACATAAAAAATAATACTCAACAAATATTTTGACAAAAGTCAGTGATAAGTTCTATTTATTTCTCGTGCAATTTTTTATTTATTTAAGTGTTAGATGTGATGCTGCGAACAGTGCGAATCACTTAAATACCGCTGCAATATTTTAATTTTAATTTAATTTTTTTCTTGTTACTTTAGTTTTAATTCAAAATGTAATTTACTTGTTATTTTATTTTTAATTTAAAATTTAATTTATTGAACGGTCCGATTTCTTATAATTTATCGTACTGTGACTAGGAACCCATGAAGACCGTGACAAGTTTTTTCCTGTATCTTGCACTTGAGGTTGTGGTATTTTATATTGCTATAATTTAATTAAATTTATTTTTTTTACTTAAAGTATACGTTTCTATTGCAGATTTCTGTTCCAACTAACCAATCGGAACCAAAATTAATACATACCGGTATTGAGTTCGGTAGTAAAACCCGCATTGGAACCGACATTGAAACCGACATTTGATATAGTAAAAATACTGTGCGGTATTCCGCCAATAACTGGTATTATATTGGATGATGTTCTCGACGATTTCGTATCTTCCCGGCTCTAAATTGCTTCAAATCGATATTTTTTTTGTTTAGATAAATGTTTCAAATCGCAAAAACCAATTGTTTATTTTGTATTGGACATGAAATTCATATTGCGGAACTGATATACTTCCTTATTAATGATTTTATTAAACTTGTAGAACAACAGGAAACGAATGTTCAAAGTTATATCTCACAAGCAGCCTCTTCAATAATAAAATGTCAGGAAAGAACCAGTGCTATATTTCGAATTTGACCATGTCCCGGACTATGATTCAAAGTCATAATTTGTGTTTAAGGGTGTCAGTATCTTTGGCAGTTCTGTCACCCCTCGTCCTTAACCACTTCCCGGGCTTTGTTCCGAAAAGTAATGAAGTTGTGCCCAGACTCTCGGCAGATTCTTTTTTTGTTTTTCTCCTCAGAACTTCAACTTGTATCATGTAGAACATTTGTTGTCATACCTATTGTCCGGCCAACCAAGAGAAAGGTCGTAGGGGCTAGTGATTCCTTTCTTGAAGGAACCCGTTCTGAATACTTCACCCGATCGAATCACTGATTCGAGATGTTGGCTCTGGTGCGTCGTCTCTAGGAGTCACTCTACGTCTAATCCAGATGTTATTAAGTTCTGGGATATCTTCCGCTGCACGACTCCACAACGATTTCTCTGTCGGAAATTGTTGAACCGGGTACAATTTCCTAGCGATTCACCAACTCGTGATTTCCCTAATTGACTGCTTCAAATTTCGTTGTTCACTTCGTGTTTGATAATTACTACGCGCTTCCTTGCTCGTCTTCACTTGCCGACCTACGCTCGAGGAGTTACACTTCAAAAGAGACCCCAACTGTCCTTCCAACTCTCCTTGAAAGCTCATAACTGTGCAAAATCTTGGTTATCCCAACCGCCGACTGAATTTCCTTTTGTAGACCACGTTCGATCTCGTCATCGATCTAACGATATTTTTCCGACTTTCTATCGAAGACCTCTTAATCGATCCTACGATCTTCTTCCTACTTTCTATCGGAGATTCAAACCGGCGAGCGGCAGTTGCACGTACTCAACTCGCTTCAGCAACTACTTGACTACTTGCTTGGCCTTGATCGATATCCGCGATCTGTTAATCGGATGTTCTCGTTTTTGTTTACAATTGTTTTGTTATTATTAACGTATACCATATATGTTTGGGTGCAGTTTTCTGTCCGCTCGTGTAGTTTTGTGGTCCCTTTGAAGACGAATACTTTGTGTTATGTGTTCGGAAACAATTTCTTTCCATATTTTACTGCGAAAAGTGCAGCCACACTAGAGCGTGTTGTCCACGCAGGATGGAGTAGCCTGCTCAGCAGGATGGAGTAACCCGACCGAAGAGCTGGTCGTTAATATCTGTAAGTATTATATTTCAAGTATGTCGCCCTGTGGTGGTTTATTTGTACGATTCTCGTTTGGGTTCGCGATGATTCAGTGATATGATACGAATGATCCGCTTAAACAGGTTTTCTGCCCATGGTGATGTGAACGCAAATAATTCAAGTAATGAGTAATTCAAATAACTATGCATTAACTTGACTTAAGTGTAGACCAACACTAGATGATTTACTTCGTACCAGGTGTATCGTGACTGATAAACATTTTGCTCATGTTATTCAAGGCCAAACATTGCTTAAATGTTTGTTTACATAAAGTCATCTCAACTTTTTCTTCTGGTTTCTTCTCGATACTGTACATTTGAAAAATTTCACAAGTTTGTTATTATTTTCGACATAAGTTTTATTATCAAATTTTCGTTGAAATTAGATAATTGTATTTGATCTTATCTTCACTCCCATTGATTATTCGGCATTCCCCAAATGCCCGGTGCTCTTACTCAGGTAAAACCAAATATTGGGTTTAGTACGCCGCAATTGTTACTAAGTTGTGTACGTGTTTTCCTCTGTACAAGTTTCTACGTGAAGGTGACTGTGATATTAGTTCGGCTACAATGATCGGAATAATTATACTAATTTCTGTAGTAGTTGGTTTAGTTTATGTAAGCTTCCAGAATCAGAAAAAACGCCAAAATGAGTATTTTTTAAAAAAGGGGATGCCGGTCTCAAAACCGACATCTATCTTCGTTGTCATGCGGAACATGTTGTCGAAAAATATAGCAGAGTTAATAAAATCGCTTTATGACGCAAATGAAAATAAAAGGTTTGTAAATTGTTAAATCTTAACCGAGTTTTGTGGAATAATATTGTTCACTTTCTTGACAATCAGGGTGTTTGGCTTACACACAAATGGTCAGCCAACGTTATTCATGCGCGATCCTTTGCTGATCAAACAGCTCGCTATTAAAGATTTCGATTATTTTATGGATCACCAAACGTTCTTCAAACGCGAGCATGATCCATTTTTCGGCAACACACTGATATCGATGGAAGGACAAAAGTGGCGAGATATGAGATCCGCACTTAGTCCGGCTTTTACCGGAAGCAAAATGCGTCTAATGTTTGAACTGGTGAATAATTGTGGTGAACAGATGAGTGATTTCATCATGGAGCAGTACCAAAAAGATGGTCCACAATCGTACGACATGAAAGATATTTACTCGAAGTTTACAAATGACGTGATAGCGACGTGTGCGTTTGGTGTTAAATGTGATTCGCTACGCGATCCAGGCAACGAGTTCTTTACAATCGGCCAAAATGTGATGAATTTCCAGAAGCCGTTAAAAATGCTTAAATTTTTGCTGGCCCGAATGTTACCGGATCGAATTGCTGGAAAATTGTTCGATTTGAAATTAATCGATGATAAGACACGATCGATATTTTCCGATATTATCCTGACTACTATGAAAACTCGTGAAGAGAAAAATATCTTCCGGCCGGACATGATCAATTTGTTGATGGAATTGAAGAAAGGTCAGCTGAAGGCGACCAATGAAATTGAGAAGAACGACAGTATTGCCACAGCCGATGATCACGAAAAACATGCGACTGGATCTAACCGGGTTTGGAGCGATGATGACCTTATTCCGCAATGTTTTATATTTTTCTTGGCCGGTTTCGACACCAGTTCGACCTTGATGGCCTTTACGGCTTACGAATTGGCCGTGAATCCGGACATTCAAGCCAAGCTCCTAGAAGAGATCGACAATATCGATGCTGAATTGCTGGGAAAACCTTTGACTTATGACCGCGTCCAAAACATGACCTACTTGGATATGGTTATTGCTGAAAGTTTACGCAAATGGCCTCCAGTTGCGATCACAGAACGACTTTGCGTAAAGGATTACGCTTACGAATGTGACGATGGTTTGAAGATTACCGTTGAAAAAGGAAAATCAATTTGGATTCCGATATTTGCTTTACATCGAGATCCGAAATACTTTCCCGAACCAGATAGGTTTGATCCTGAACGGTTCAGCGAAGAAAATAAATCGGAAATTGATTTCAACACTTACATGCCGTTTGGAATTGGTCCTCGTAATTGTATTGGTGAGATTTAGTAGTAGTTTTTAAATTCAATCGAGATTTTGAAATAATTTTTGTTTTTTTTTCGTAAGGTTCGAGATTTGCACTGATGGAAACCAAAGTTGTGATTTACCATCTTTTGCGTAATTTTACATTTGAAGTTTGCGAGAAAACACAAGTTCCGATCAAATTGAAGAAGACCTTGGCTGGAGTGGTTGCTGAAAAAGTTGAACTTGAATTGAAACCGAGAAATAAATAGTTTGCTGTTTTAAAAAATGAAATTTTAATTCTATAAATTTCTTTTAGATTCACATGGAGAGACAGGGCCACCCTAACCACAGGGCTAAATGGGCTATAGCCCCGGGGCACAAGCCTTTTGAGAGGCGGCAATTTTTATTAATGTTTTATTACTTTATTATTTTAATAATAAAGTATTTTTTAGTTATTATTAGTTATTTAGTTATTAGTTACTTTTATACGTGACAGAAATAACCAACTAACCTGTTCTAAATGAAATAGACGCGACGAAACAACCTACAACACGGTCCCTTAATATTGTTGCGAGCTAGGGGTTCGCCGGGATTTCAAGTAAAACACAATTCGTTTAAAATAAAAATAAGTGATAATTTATTACTCCGCACTTTAATTCTATTCGCACAATAATTCGCACTGTATGGCAGCACTGCCCGCTTATTTATATCGCTTGACTCGATCACTTACGCTCTCTATCAGCACGATCGCGTATACACGCTGTCTGTCACAGTCGACGTAATTAAAATTACTATCTCTTCGCTGAAAGCTTCACCTGCTTATATACTAGCCGGTTGCAGTCTAGGATGTACTAGAATGTTCGCTCAGTGTGGAATCTTCTCGAAAGCTTTAGAGCTTTCGATTTCGATCTTCGTTCAGTGGTGTATGCAAAGGGTTCTAGTATATTTGAGAGCATTCGATAAGAAGGGAGATACAATCGTGTTGTTTCGCCTTATCTTCAGCTAGGTTTCTGATTGGGTTATTTTGCAACTAGGTATTCGGTTGTTGTTGTTTTCATTATGTGAAACGATCGAGTTGCACGGTTGTGCGGTTGCCAGGTTTACATGTAACAATATTTATACCATAATTTAATTTCATTTTATTTTCATTAAAATAATACACCCTGTGATCATTAAACTGATAACGTTCTGATACTTTTATATTTTGTATTTGCCGCTTCCACTAGCCATCAAAATTGTATTTTCTTATGACGAGGGGCGCATTATTTTTAGTTGCCTACGGGCGCCGAATATCTTAGGACGGCTCTGTGGGGAAGCCTATAAGTGAATAATAGTTTCATTAATTGCATTTTATTACAACGTGTCCCAATAATACTGTTGCGAGCTAGGGGTTCGCCGGGATTTCAAGTAAAACACAATTCGTTTAAAATCAAAATAAGTAACAATTTATTCAATCGCAATATTATTCTGTTTGCACAATTATTCGCACTATATGGCAATACTACCCGCTTATTTATATCGCTTGATTCGATCACACGCAATCGATCGCTTTCCACCAATACGGTCGCGTATACACGTTGGCTGTCACAGTCGACGTAATAAAAATTACTATGTCCCTCGCTGAAAGCTTTATCTGCTTTTATACCAGTTGTCTGCAGTCGAAACTGTTCTTGAATCTTCGTTCGGTGGTGTGTAGAGGGTTCTAGTGAGCTTGAGATCTTTCCATTTGATCCTCTCCGCTGTTCTAGTACATTCGAGCACATTCGATCACACTCGATAAGAAGGGGGGTATAATCGTGTTGCTCCGCTCTCCTTATTTACTCAACTAGGCTTCTGATTGGGTTACTTTGTAGCTAGGTATTCGGTTGTTGATGCGAAACGATCGAGTTGCGCGGTTACCAGGTTTACATGTGACATTATTATTTTATTATTTTATATTTATTTTATTTAATTAAATTTTAATTATTTTAATAAAGTAAAACAGTTCAAAATCAAGGGGTAGTAAAAACTGAATAGTTTGCACGAAATTAAAAGATTTTCCACTTTCTGGTGTTCATTTTTATCTTGAGTGCCAAATTTTGTGGAACATTTGTACCAAGATTGCAACTTCTACAGCATGATGAACAAACTAAACGGAGAGGCCCAAGCTACCCACGTACTATTACACTATTTTAGATCCAGCTTCGGTCATATCTGTCACTTCTATTAAACTGTCTCGAAAACTTCCTCGAAGTTGAGCTCATTCATTAATACGACCTTCAGTTAAACTCTAACTGAAACCTCAACCGCAAGTTTTGTATGAAAATCTGTCGTAACTGAACGTCGTAATAACGGCTCTAAAATAGCAACAGCTCTTTTTTCCCAAACTGAAAAACAAAAAAATTGTCGCGAGCTTGAACCCTTTTTTTAAGGACCTTTGTTTGGTATGTAACTAAATTCTGAAGTTATACCACTGACTACGAATTAACTTTTATTACATAGGACTTAGTGCGGTTAATTTCGCGTTAGGAGGGGTGGTTTTTCTTCACCTTTTCTCACCTCGCCCTTCTCCTCCTCAACTTATGGCACAGACTTGTGGCTAATTTCTACAATTTCTGTGGGGAAATTGAGCAAGGAAAATCGGCAGCCTTGGGTATGACATCAAAGAAAATTTTAATATTTATTAGAATAATTTTAATGTCTTAGAATTGGACCATCTTTCTGGGATCCGACGACAGTGTAGTTTAATTCGTTCCTCATTTCGTAATTGGATCATCACAAACGAAATGCGTTATTCTAGTCTATTGGTCAAAATTACAAAAACATCAAAGCTTAAAATTTACAGGTATGCTTATTTTCGAGGGAACCATAGATTTGCTACATTTAAATTGTAACCAAAACTTAAACCACCCTGTATTAGAGAACTGTGATTGAAAAAATTGCCCAGCTGAAACAACACGATAAAAAATCGTAACGTTTTCCGTTTTATAAATAAATTTACACCTGAATCAAGTTTATTCAAACAATGAAACAAGACTGAAGGCCAAATTACTGACGCTTCTCTTTTATAGACATATGGCGATGGTGAAGCTTTAATAGCGTAATTTAGCTGCACAGTTGGCGCCGTATTAATGCGATGATCGCACAGTCTACATCAGAAAGGTTGGATGGCTTGAAATATTTATTTGTATTGAATTTTATTTTTGTTCTGCTATTTTTTTAAATTGATTAGAAGTATGCAGTAGCAGGAGGCCAGGGCCCAATTTGAGCTGTCGCGCCATTGATGATGATGAGTTGCTTTAGTATTAAAAAAAACTAAACTGAAGTGAAATGATAAGTTTATTTTTTCGTTCGTTTCCGGTTACAAAAATTTATAAAATATATCAAAAGAGTTTCTCTGGATCCATCTTTCGCTTAGGGCAGTTCTCACAATTTTTAAGTATTTATTTCCTTCGTGGCTTTAGTATAAGATAAACATTTTCAGGAATCAATGCACCTAGTGTTTTTTTCAATTTCAGTGGAACTTGTGTTTTCTCGCAAACTTCGAAGGTAAAATTTCGTAAAAGGTGGTAGAAAACAACTTTGACTTCCATTAGAGCAAATCTTGAACCTGAAGAAACAATAAGAAAATTAATCAAAAATCTCGATAGAACTTAAAGAAAAATATTAAACGTACCAATACAATTTCGAGGGCCTACTCCAAATGGTAGGTAACTGTTGAAATCGATTTTCGATTTATTTTCTTTGCTGAATCGTTCGGGATCGAATTTTTCGGGTTCGGGAAAGTATTTCGGATCGCGATGTATGGCAAATATCGGAATCCAAATTGATCCTCCTTTTTCCATTGAAATCTTTAAGCCATCCTCGAATTCATGCGCATAGTCTTTGATGCAAACTCGATCTGTATTCACTCCTGGTGGCCATTTTCGTAAACATTCCGCTACCACCATATCCAAGTAGGTCATACTTTGTACGCGATCATAAGTTAGTGATTTTTCGGACATATCAGCATCGATCGCATCAATCTCTTCTAGGAGCTTGGCTTGAATGTCCAGATTCACGGCCAATTCGTAGGCCATAAATGTCATCAAGGTTGAACTGGTGTCGAAACCGGCCAAGAAAAATAGAAAACATTGCGGAATAAGTTCGTCATCGCGCCAAACCCGGTTTGATCCAGTCGCATGTGTTTCGTGATCATCGGCTGTGGCAATACTGTCGTTCTTCTCAATTTCATTGGTCGCCTTCAGCTGACCTTTCTTCAATTCCATCAACAAATTGACCATGTCCGGCCGGAGGATATTTTTCTCCTGACGAGTTTTCATAGTAGTCAGGATAATATCGGAAAAGACCGATCGTGTCTGATCGTCGATTAATTTCATATCGAACAATCTTGATGAAATCATGTCTGGTAACTGACGAGCGACCAACAATTTAATCATTTTCAACGGATTTTGAAAATTCATCATCTCTTTACCCATTGTGAAGAAATCATTTTCTGGCTCGCGTAGCGAATCACATTTCACACCAAACGCACATGTCGCTATAACATCGTTTGTAAACTTGGAGTAGATATCTTTCATATCGTACGGTTGTGGCCCATCTTTTCGGCACCGTTCCATGAAGAACTCACTCATCTGTTCACCACAACTATTCACCAGTTCAAACATTAAACGCATTTTGCTTCCGGTAAAAGCCGGACTAAGTGCTGATCGCATATCTCGCCATTGTTGTCCCTCCATTGCGAGCAGAGTGTTACCGAAAAACGGATCATGATTTCGATTAATGATCAGCTGATGATCCATAAAATGATCGAAATCCTTAATAGCAAGCTGTTTGATTAGTGAAGGATCGCGCAGAAACAGCGTCGGTTTTCCATTATTGTAAAAGCCAAATACTCTGATTGAGAAAAAGAGTTGCAGTTAATTCGGGAAATTTTTGAAATGCGCCAATTTTCGAACCTCTCGTTATCGTTATCATCGTACATCGATTTGATTAATTCTGCTATATTTTTGGTCAAAACAGCCCGAATAGTTGCAATAAGGCCCCTTGACTTCGAAAGGGCTATTCCCTTCTTTTCAAAGTACTCCTTTCGGCATCGTTTGCGATTTTCATACTTTAGATAGAGAAACACCACTAACACGACAATCACAAGAAAAATTTCGATCATTGCATAATATCACAATTACCGGACAAATAAAAACACGTACGATACTTTCTATGACTAGAACTTAACTAAACTGAAATAATTTGGGCAATTGGCTCTGATCAACCTGATACGGTCGGCTTATTATCGCTTTGTATACAGGGTGTCCAGGAATTAAACGACAGGAAAGTAAGCTGACGAAGAGAAATCACTTTTCAACACCCCAAAGGAAAGGGGTGTTTAAGTAAAAATATTGATATTTGAATAATAAGCAACCGATTGATTCTTTTTAAATATTGAATTAAAGCGAAAATTTGAGAATTTTGATATGCGGAACGACTCATGGTAGGAATCTGAAATTTTGTTTAAACAAATTTATATGCTAGATAAATATCGAAAATCATAAAGTAAATTTTTTGAATGGTGTAGTTGTGTTCGGTGGCTTCACAAAATGGCCAAAAGCACAGTAACTTAAAATAGACTTCTCTGTAAATTACGAGTATACTATATCCGGTATCGCACATACTACAGTATAAACATTTATAAGACATATGGGCAGATACTTCAGAGAAATGCTAAAAATACATTTTTTAGAGGGTGTGTATTGGGCGCTTAAAACATTTTTTTCCATAACTTGTAAATCACTTATAAAAGAAAATTGAAATTGGGTAGCCATAACCTTTTTATACTCTACATGAAATCATATAGAGTATTATAAGTTTAATCCAGCCCAAAAGTTTGTAACGCATAGAACCAAGCCTCGGACGAAAAAAAGTTATATATTATTTTTTGTTTATTTGTGCCCAAAAACCTCAAATCCGCCTGACGTCCGTCCGTCCGTCCGTCCGTCCGTCCGTCTGTCCGTGAACACGATAACTCAAGAACGCCTTCACCTAGGATCTTGAAATTTTGAATCTGGATGTTTGGTTGATTTTGTAAGGCTAAGTTCGTTAACGGGCAAAATCGTCCTACTCCTTCGGGTAACTGCCATACAAAATGTCCTTAAAACACGTGTTCAAGAATATTGGTCGATAACTTCAGAAGGGTTTAAGCTACGTCTTTGAAATTTTGTATGTGTTATTTTTCCAATAGTTGGAGCTAAATGTAGGATTATGAAGAAAATCCTACAACATACAACATGCACGTAATTCTACTTTATCACAGCCCACAATATAAATCGGAGTGCAGTATTTCATCTAGAGTATCATACGATTGGCTTGCAGCCGATCGTGAGTGCTGTATGTTTTCAGTGGGTGGTTGCTCACATATCATAAGAAGCCTGAACTGGCTTTCGTCTAAAATAGGTATTATAGCGAAGATGGGGGGGAGTTAATATCTCTAATTTTAATTTTTTTTATTTGACAAAAACGGCCAATGCAACAAATTTTAAATTTTTGTCGTAAATTTTTAGGCATAAGCGAACATTAAAAAAATATAGCCTTTGACGAGTTTAAAACCGTACGTGAGAGTGTAGCCGAAAAGTCGGTATGTGTATATCTCAGAAATCTCGATAGCTAAAAATTTGGAAAATGGACTAGCTACTTGGAAATTTTTTAATGAACAATTTTGAAAATTATAGTGTTGTGCATGATAGCGAAATTCAATTTTTCGGACTATGCCTTGGGACCCTTACACCAATTTCCTCCTACGTTTTTCCATTGGTAGAATATGTTGATGACCAGCAGTCGTATACTTTTACTTTATTATTTTAATAATAAAGTATTTTGACACTGTTTAGACTTACTGCGAAACACTATTTAAAATCTGTATTAAATCTGGCTCACTTCCAAAAATTAATAGAATTAATTCCGTGATACTGAATTCAGGCTTTTCGAATCAACATTAATATTAGATACTGAAGCGAATCATTCTAAGACCTGAGTATCTGAACCAATTTCATACTCAGTTTTGATAACACATTTGTGTTGTGCAAATAAAAGGCAAAATAAATCACTGATAACATGGTTCGAGAACAATTCTACTTTTCAGTTCGCAATGAATACCGAGATTCAAAATTTTAGCTTCCCTGGCATTTTCAGTACTGCAAATTCAAAACCGCCAGTACTGATGGCTTTCATCCGGCTGTTAAAATTGTAAATAGTGTTCTCAGAAAGCGCAAATTTTCTTTCACAATGAGAGAGTTATATTAATCGACTGATGTAACATGTGGTTCTTTTCGTTTGGCAGCATTATTATTTTCAGGAAGTTTGTTAAACCATTGTTTTAATAGTCTGTTGAATTGCGTTATTCTTCCTTCAAAGTACAGTCATATTGTATGAAGTGCCATATTTGTTACAAAGGTACGAAAACTTATTCAACTCTTGTATTCCGTTGTCTTTTACGGTCACTATTTTCTCACTTTCCACTGTTATATCATAGTATTTTATATACCCAAAGAAAAAATAATCAAATATAATAATAATATAATAATAATTAATTTAATTTAATAATAGTGATTCACATCGGGATCAGAGACTGAAAATGTCTACATTTTCTTGACTACATGAATATATTCTATCCTGTAAGCTATATCCAGTCAAGTCAAAGGTATCATTAGATTAGATTTATTAAAAACCGCAATTAAGAGAGAGGTTAGGCTAGTAACTATAGTCAAATTAATTTTTTATGACATTTGCGAATTCTGAGAAGCAGTACTGTATCAGCACTATTTGTACTGCCAGTAAATATTAACAAATTATGAACATGTACATAATTTGGCAGTCATAGGACAGAGCACTGGAATGATAGTGATGTCTTAATTTGTAAATATATGTAGCTATTTTTAAACAAATATAGAAAAGATTACTATTATAAAAAACTGTTTTAGGAAATACTACACAATCTTTAGATAGAGGTTTCTACTAACTTCCAACCATCACCAAGACGAGTTTTATAAAAAAAATTTTTAATAAGAATATTTATTTCGAAATTAATTCTCAATAGTTAATAAGACTATAAATAATTTTTGGTTCCCGTTGGTTAATAACAACTGAAATTAGAATTATAATAATTCGAGTATTAAGAGAAAAAAAATGTTGGTACCTGAGTAACGTGTTGCTTGACTGGATGATATAGGAAGAAAAGGAAAAATTAAGGTTATACCCGCCATACTAGATCCATTTCATTCATTCTACTCGGTTCAATAGTTTGGGTACTCTTGGTACTCGTATCTTTTAAATTTAAACCGAATCATTTTTTTTTTAAATATATTTTATTAAGAAATAATTGAACTCCAATTTATAGTTATTCGCTAAGAAGTCAAAATGAACTTTACTAAATTAATACAGTAGGTAGTTAAACAGTATTCAATTTGTAGTACTGAAGAGGTACTTATGTTCAGTACTGAATAAATTTCATTTAGCTAGAAATATTCCACCGGTGATCTGCATGTTTCAGTGCTAAAATAGGTAATTAGATCCACTAGAATGAAATTCGCTATTCGGTGGATGGGGGACTCTATTTGCGTGTGGAACAAGGAGAAGTGCTTAAAACTATTACCTGGATTTAATTCTCTAGTTTAAGTGGCTCTTGACTTATAACAATCAGAATATTTTCCTTTTCAAGTCATCCACTCTAAGCCCTAAATCTCAAAAATTTGCATATAGAAGCCCACCTATATTTTTCACGGTCTTTAAGATTATTTGTAATTTGTGTATTGCTGCTTAATAGTAGTGTATTGCTACTTAATATGACTCCATATTTTATAGATGTGACATGGCTTCCAATATAACTGAAATATTTTGAACAAAAATTTATACAAAAGATACACATATTTTGAATCAAAATTATTATATTCCTACTTTAAAATATTGGTTTGAATATTTTTTATTCCATTTTAGTAAAAAAAAGTACTTCCGTTTAAAAAATCAATTTTACTTAAAAAGTTATAAAGTACTACAATATAGTTTTTTATGGAGGAGCGTAAGTTTTAAGCATAGAAACATCACATATGTTTACAGTAAAAATTATGTTTCCCATAAAATTAGTTCTAGATTTAGTTTTTTAATTGAAAAATAATTATCATCAACTCATATTTCAATTGAAGTTCACATCTTATTTGTGTATTCTTATTTGTATGTAATAAGCCATAAAAACACACACATTCTGACATTCTCTGCGCGCTCTCGCCTCGTATGTGCGTGATTTATCACCGCTACTCTATTTTACTTTAAAGTTCGCAGATAGTTCGCAGATTGTCCGTAAATGGTTCGGAGAACCACATGCACTCCACTCACAACCAAATGGTCATTCTGCTTAGTCGTAGCCCACAACTATTCGTAACGCTGCAGGTAGCGAGGTGGTATGTATTACTAAGCCCGCACTGGCAAATTGGTTGTGACAATAACCATCATATCACCATTCTCACTAATATTCGCGAAAGTAAGCATTACTATATAGTGATATGATATACATAGTTCGCAGAACGATCATACTACTCCTACACGACTTTTGGTGCTACTTGGGGCATCAGTTACCCGACGCCATTCCCACTTCGGAAAATAACCTTTGGTCGGTTTCGCAAGGTCTCGTCGACGTCACCCCGACGTCGTACCAACAAATTGGGGACGACTTAGTCATAACTCTGCACTGACCCTGTGCCGACCAGTATCCGACTTTTAACCGACTTGTCAAAAAATGCATGTTTCAAGAATTGGTAGGATTCGCAACGTCGCGTTATCACCATCTTGACGTTGTGCCAACGTATTGTGGACGACATAGACATAACTCTGCAATGACTCTGTGCCGACCAGTATGCGACTCTTAACCGACTTGTCAAAAATTACGTCTTGCAAGAATTATTTTGTTGACTAAATTATGGTAAAAATAGGATATTCAGAATCTTTCATACGAATATTTCAGTACATTACCGTTTTGTCGATTCGGTACAGTACAGTTTTGTGATTTTCGGAAATGTTGCGAAAAAAAATTATATCCATCGAAAATTTTTTGTAAGTATTTAATTATTTTAAGGTGACATAAATTTATTTAACTATTTTTTTTTAAAAAAAAATTTGTTTTTATCATTTATGTAAATATATTCATGGACTTTTGATCAAACAGTCTCCCAAATAACTTCTAAGTGTTATTATATGTTATAAGCTAGTCTATACATCACTAGAACGTACATGAAATATCTTTCGAGTCATATTCGTAACCACGAAGTTATACAAATAACTTTTTAGTCATATTCGCAACCAAATAGTTTCTTAAATAACTTAAAAGTTCTTTTCCATACCAGGAAGTAGTAGCAATAACTTTATAGTTGAATCTACTACCAAAAAATCATGAAAATAACATTTATGTCTATTTATAAGCAGAACGTCGTTATTATTCTTTTCATAATCAGAGTACTGAAGATATCGTAATCGCTAATATCGAGGTACCCACCCTATTGTTTGGCTTTTCTTGATAACAATTTTTAATAATACCATATAAGTATTTTTTAACAGTCGTCCCAAAGACAAATTACATAAGTCGGCATGACGTGATTTGCACCACCTCTCGCCTTCACACCCATACCCCTCAAAGTACACTCAACTTATACTATCTTCTGTAAAAATTATTTAATTTTGATATCTTCACATGTTCATGAGATCATTATAAAATATATTTGAATTTTTGCCTTTTTTTTATGTGAATAAAAACTTTCAATAAAGATTTCTTTTTAATTTTTTGTCAATAAAAAGGAATGAAGTGCGACTGAATCTCGAGAACGGCCTAGGCTAGAAAGTTTAAACTTGCGGCTAAGGTATACTGGTGAAATTTGTAAAAACAGGTTACAAATTTTTACGCCGTTCACTCTAAAAAAGAAGTGGAACCAGCGAAGGATTTTGATTAATTTTTTTGTATTATCGGCATAAATTCACTCGAACCTTGGACTTTAACCTAATCTCGGTCTTTGTACTAAAAATTAATAATATTGTTCTCTAATTGATGGCAAGGTTTTTTTATTATTAGATATTCAATGAATTTCCCATTGCTATTTGGAAATACCGCAGAATTTCATTTGATTCATTCATTCAAATAAAAGTTGTATTGTTTGCAGTATAAATTAACTAAAAAATTTTAGAGCTTACTAAATCTTATCTAACGTCGGGGTAATGCCAAATTCTATCATTAATTTTTATTTTACGTACATTTTCAACAGATCAATAATATCTATCGGCAATTTATCAGATGAATCATGAGATTAGATATCAAGTGTATTTGTGTATATAAATAAATTTAGATAGTATTATCTTGAACAGAAAAATTGTTTGAGTCTAATGGTTAGTACAGAATAGTTTTTCAATTGCACTATAATTGAAGCTTTGAACTGTGTTCCGGAAACTCAAAAGTGCCCGTAATGTTACCTGTAATTATTTTAATTTTACTAATTATATTACTAGTGTATTACAATAAAAATGCGCGAAAAAGACGAGCCGAATATTTCACAAAGAAAGGCATCGTGCCGTTACAGTCACGATCGATTTTTACAATAATTTACACGGTTCTAACGCAAAGTTTGCCGGAAATTACCGATTTAATGTACAAATCGCAATCGACTCAGAGGTTTAAATTAAAATAGTTCTTAAATTCTAATTATTTAATTATTTTTTTTAATTCAAACGCAGATTGTTTGGATTTTACGATAATACAACGCCGGTATTTTTTTTGCGCGATCCGTTGTTGATCAAACAATTAGCAGTTAAAGATTTCGATTATTTCTTGGATCATGGAACCTTTACAATTACTCGGGAGCACGATTCCCTCTTCGGCAATATGCTTCTATCCTTACATGGAAAGACTTGGAAGGATATGCGATCCGCTTTAAGTCCGGCCTTTACCGGCAGTAAGATGCGTCTAATGTTCGATCTGATGGCTCAATGTGGCCATCAATTCAACAAATTTTTTGTCGATCAGTACCGAAAAGATGGACCGCAATCGTATGATATGAAAGAAATTTACTCGAAATTCACCAACGATGTTATAGCAACGTGTGCGTTTGGTGTTAAATGTGATTCGCTGCGTGATCCGAAGAATACATTCTTCGAAGTTGGAACGAATTTAATTGAAATTATCCGAAAACCTTCGATGGCTCTGAAATTTTTCTTTATTCGGAGGATGCCGGCCGTTTGTAGATTCCTAAATATAAAAATGTTCGACGATCGGAGCAAGGAAATCTTTTCGGATATTATCAAAACGACGATGATCACTCGTAAGCGTGAAAATATAGTCCGACACGATATGATCAATTTGCTGATGGAATTGCAAAAGGGCTCGCTTAAAACAACCCAAATTGAAGCGGATAAGACGGAAAGTATTGCAGCGGCAGGTGATCATCATATTCAAAATTCAGGATCAGAGCACACCTGGACCAATGATGAACTGATCGCGCAATGCTTCACGTTTTACTTGGCCGGGTTCGATACTAGTTCGACATTAATGGCTTTTACAGCATACGAGCTTGCTGTTAATCCCGACATTCAATCGAAACTCCTGGCTGAAATTGATGAAAGTCGCGCCGAGGGAAAGTCCTTAACATACGATATTTTACAAGGGATGAAGTACTTGGACATGGTCATTGCGGAATCCTTGCGAAAGTGGCCTCCAACTGTAATAACCGATCGGCTATGCGTTAAGAACTACGCATACGAAAATACCGACGACGGACTAAAGTTCACGATAGAAAAAGGAAAAATCATTTGGATACCGATCTTTTCATTGCATCGCGATCCAAAGTATTTTCCCAATCCGGAAGTTTTTGATCCGGAACGATTCAGCGACGAGAATAAGGGAGATATTGACTTTAACGCGTACTTGCCATTTGGGGTGGGTCCAAGGAATTGCATAGGTAAATATGAAATTTCAGAGAAAATTGGCAAGTCTAATTTACTTTTTTTTTCCAGGCTCCAGATTTGCTATAATGCAAGCGAAAGTAGTTCTGTACTATCTCTTAGTAAATTTTAGACTGGAAGTTTGTGATAAGACGCCAGTCCCAATCAAATTGAAGAAGACCTTGGCTGGAATGATACCCGAAAAATTTGAGTTAATGTTTAAGCCACGGAATAATTAAAATCCAGCTACCAATGCAATAGCAAATAAATAAGAATGAAATAAGAATGTTAATAAGACGAAGTGCAATTTTTATTTACCTTAGTGCAATGGATCCACAGTGATCACTCGTGATCTCACAATACTGCAGTCTACCCTTCTTAACCTAAACTAACCTACCTTACGAAATTTAGTTCTAAAAATTCTTAAAAATTCTAAACCGTTCTGTTTCTTTAAATTTTGTTTATTCTTGGAAGAAAAAACTTTCGCTGCCTTGCTTTGCCTGGTGACTCTCGATGGTTCCATATTTGAAAATTAAACCAAATTTTCTGCATCGCGTCGAAGGTATACTCAATTCTTATAACCAAGAATTTATACGTGGATTTTACTGGTATAATTTTTCTATTTTAATCATTTCTGAAAGGGCTGATTCCACTTGATTTTTTGTAATTTTCGTAGGTACAAGAACTAGATTTCTGATATAATAACGAAAGCATTTTAACAGAAATGTACAATTCTTTGAAAATCATTAAGTTTTCTTTCAAGTTTTATCATGTTCTCATAACTTGATTCTGAGAAACAAAAACGTAGATTTTATTTATATAACCTAAACCGCATCTCAGTATTAAACGCGTACCGAACTACTACCCAAAATATAATAAAGTTGTGCCCAAATTTTTGGCAGATATTTTATTTCTTTTTTCTTTCAATTTCCAAAGACATGGTGAATAACATATCGACATAATCCGTTATGGATTAAATTTAAAAAATTCTGAAAACGATTCTGAAACGAATCGATATCTTTTTAGACTTAAGTGATATGACGGAATTCGTAAAACGTACACAATAATTTTACATCCTCTTGAATATTGCAAAATTCTGAAATTAATTCTTAGACCAATGTATGTAAAGCCCATTGAAGTAAAAGCGAATTCGATCTTATTAAACCTAAAAGATTTGTCGGAATTCGTCAAAACTTCAATAATACCTTACACTTCCTATGGGATTGAACCCCCCTATGGGGTTGAATATCGAAAAATTCGTTAATCGGGTTTCTCTCCGATTATGTTATATTTAAAGACAATGGAAGTGAAAGCGAATTGGATATCCCGTTACTAAGAAATATATCGGAATTCGTGAAAATGTACACAAGCACTTTACACCCCCTTAGGAGTTGGATATCGAGCCGCTTATATAAAGAGCCCGCATAATTAGAACTAATTTGAAAACTACATGTCCAAAATATAGATATAACGAAATTCGTAAAAATATGTAAAACCCTACCCTACCCAAAGGTATTGGATTAAACAGCTTTTTTGAGTGTTCCCTTACTGGATATAAACTTTTTCTAGGAGGATGTTTATGGGAGAGAAAGGAGCAGGGTTGAACATAATTGGACATTGTTTAATATAATTGCCATTTGATGAAGATTATATAGAATTGTATCAGCGACAGCCCAAATCGGGCTCTGGCCTCCTGAAAGGTTTCTGGACAGTGGTCTTTTTTCCGGTGATGCGTTGTCGGCGCCCTCCGACTTGGTGGGCTATTTATTACACCCCGGTAGGAAAAGGGTAGGAGTTTCCAGCTAGCTATGATATGTTGAGTTCTCCCAGCTATGCTGCGAATCCAACTATGTCATACTTTGGCCTACTTCCTGAGACGCACTGGTATTACTGGCCATTCAGCTTAACTCGTTGCTCCCTCCTCCTTTCTCAACCAGGCTTGGAACCATTGTATACCCATTTTACTTTATTATTTTTTAATAATAAAGTATTGTGATTGACCTGAAATTTAAAAAAAATTTGCTACTCTGAAATTTTGTATTTTCACGTTTTAGGACTAGTAAGCCCTAAAAAGGCAAAAAAATAAATGTCCGTCTGTCCGCCGCAGACGCCATCCACCGTACGCAAAACCACTTGAAGGTGCGTAGCTCTCAAACCCCTTGAGATATTAAGTTGAAATTGTTATGGTAGATAGAATGGGTGAACCCCTACGAGTGGTATCATTTGGAGTGGTGGAGTGTGAGGGGGAAGAGAGGGGAGCGTTTTTGATGAACGATTTTGGTTTCTAGATCTCAGGAACCGCTTATGTTAGGAGGCTGAAAGTTGGAACTTACGTGATATGATATGGATCCATTTGCAAGAAAATGTTCGATAGGGGTTGAAGGGTATACGAGTTGAAAAAAACAATCCGTACGAAACGCTTGAAAGCTGGGATCTAAATTCCATATCTCTTGAACGATTGATGTCAGACGGCTGAAACTTTGTAGTTGTCTTAAGAGATACTAGGAGATTAGAAAAGGTTATAATTTTTAAGGGGGAAATGAGGTAGGGGGTGGGTGGTGAAAAACTTTGAATTACAATATCTTCCGACTCAATTGTACCAGGTAAATAAAATTTGGTTTCTGTATATAGAATTACCAGTGGAGTCTACTGAATGAAAACTTTTCGAGGGGGGTGGTGAAGCGCGGAAGTAGGGGGACAGCCATTTTTCAAAAAATTAAATTTGTATATCTCAAGAACCGTATCAGATATGATCTTGAAAATTTTACAGGAGTTAGGAGCAGTAATGGTGGGAGAGGGTGGAAACAAAAAAAGTCTAGTTTTAATTTCTCGAAAGCCGCAAAGGATAGAAAGGTAATAATTGACAGCTGTATAGAGCCACTATTACAAATTTTTGATGGGTGTAGCAAGGTACGGAGATGGGGGTGGTTTTTCATATCTCAGAAACGGCTCATGCTAGAAAGATTAAACTTAGTACCTATATGTAGATGTGCTACTAGAGTAATTAAAACTAAAAAAAAATTTGATTTTTCTTAGGTCTAATGACATATTGAATTCACTTTCACTTCTAAATGCTTTGAATATAGTCGGGGAATAATCTGATTTAAGTATTTTTTGATATTAAACCCCCTGGGAAGTAAAAAATTTTTTTTTATTAATGCATGTTTTTTATTAATCTCTTATAATATGTACAATGTTGATAATAGCACTACACCTCCTTTTGAAATATATGAATTTCCTATTAGGGGTGAGGAGCCTGAATTAAAACTCTACACAAAATACTGTACAGCTATAATGACTGTATACTTCATGACAAAGAGTGATAATATTGTAATAGTTAATTAAACAAAATACTATAATTCATTCAATAAAAGCATTTAAGCTATTAGTACATAAATAAAAACTTTAAATTCATAATTTAAATAAAAACTAAATAATACTAATCTTATGACTTCAATTTATCTAGGTTCCATTAAAAACTTAATAACTTGAAATACTTATAATTAATAGTTACAATTTTGCTATTTATATACAAAAAAAGAAGAAACGAAAGTAAAAAATTTCAAAACATTTCACAATCTCAATACGTTCCATTATAATAGAGTTTTTTGACCCTTCTTTTGAAATGAGTGATGTTATTACAACTTTTTATACTTAAGGGAAGATTGTTGAACAACTGAACTCCGATAAATGAATAGTGGAGTTGGCCAATTTTAGTGGCTCTCCAGGGCAGTAGTAGCGTTTCTTGAGAACCTCCACTAGTAGCGTTAGTGTTTGTTGGTATTAATCCCTTTTTTGTTTCCTTAAATATTTGGATCGTAGCGATCAAATTGAAAATTTGATTGATATTCAGTAAATCTAATTGTGGAAACAAGAGTGTGGTGGGAAATGTTCTTTTTAGCAGAATTTTTACTAACATTTTTTGGGCTATTATTAATTAATTATTACAAAGAACAAAGTAGAATAGTCGAATTGACTTTTTAATTAAAAATGATCTAACTTCATAACACAATGGAATCAGCTTTTTTAATCTCGAAACTGTGCCTTGAACTTGTATATCCCATTTTATGTATTGATCAAAAACAACTCCGAGATATTTTGTATTAGGTACTCTTAAAAGTAGTGGACAGTTGCAAGTTTGGTCACAAGAAGTTGAATGGATTTTTAGTTCGAAATTAACAGGAAAGCGATGTTGCTTTAGGGCAAAAAAAAAAAACTTAATATAGGAAGATATGCACCAGATTGGTATGCCTCCTTTAGCTGAATTCATGGCCACAAAAGTTTATGATATTAAAATCATTTTGCCGCAACCAAATTTTCAACTTTAAATATCCGTTGACTTATCAAAACTTATATAAAACCATTTAATTATTAGGTGTACAAATAAGTTCCCGGCGTTTTTTGTCAAACTTTGAGCCTTTATTGTGGGAAATTGGTTGCATTATTTTTTTTAAAAATATTGCTCATCGCTAGCCACAAGCTTTTCCCATCTTTCTGGCAGCATACGAATTCCGCGTTGAAAAAACTCCACGTCCTTTGAGGCGATCAACGAATCGACCCAATTTTTGACATCTTCAAAAGAACGGAAGCGCTGCTCAGCCAAGTCATGCGTCATTGATCGAAATAGGTGGTAGTCGGAAGGGGCGATGTCTGGTGAATACAGCGGGTGGGGTAGGACGTCCCATTTCAGTATTTCCAGGTAAGTTTTCACAACCTGAGCAACATGTGGCCGAGCGTTGTCGTGTAGCAAAATCACTTTGTCGTGTCTCTGCTCATATTGCGGCAGTTTTTTTTTTCAATGCTCGGCTCAAACGCATTATTTGTCTTCGATAAAGAGGTCCTGTGATGGTTTCACTCGGTTGCAGCAACTCTCAACAGTCATAAGTAACTGACGCCGATAAAATTTTACAAATGTAATGATGGGGAATTGTTGCAATATGTCTGATCTTGCCATATTACGAGCTTGATCCGCCATTTTTTCCCAGTATTTCGTGTTAGTGGCATCTATACGAGAACGCCGAGAACTTATTTGTACACCTAATATTATTATTTGGCATTATCTATTATTTTTTATTAGTATAACAATCGAAAAATGTTTAATATATTTATTGTTTAGTTCGTTATTGTTTGTTACTGTTAAATATAAATATATTTAATTTTTTTGTTTCAACTAATTTGGTTTGGGTTGGCTATATATTTAAAATGTGATGTATTTCTCCGGTATGATGGGAGAAATGCACCATTTGGACTGACAGTGTTCTTCTACATTATGCTCAAGATCTGTTTATGTTTTGCTCTTTATTATGAATACAATATTTGCGCAAGGTATTTGATCAAACAAAAAAAGAAATTAAGATTAAGTTCCTCTTTTTTCTACAGAGATATGGAGTAATTAATGAAAAATGGTGCATTTCTACCCAGTCTACCCTAATGAGTTTTTGCTGTGTTCAGTGCTAGGCAGTTGACATTTAGCCAGTCCTTAATAATTGACAAACTATAAGTGGCTTTCATTAGTGCTCCATCCCAAGACTTGTCCACAAAAAACAGCACGGTATCGTCAGCAAAGGAAATTATCTCCCCTTCTATGTTCTGCATAAATAATTCGTTAATATAGAGTAGAAAGAGTAATGGTCCAAGCACAGTACCTTGGGGAACTCCATATTCAAATGCTATTTCAGTACTATTTGAATCATTTATTTTAACGAGTTGCATTCTTTCGCTTATGTAGCTTTGTATCCACTTTGTCCATTCAGCGGACAGACCGGCATTTTGACATTTTCTAATAATACTGTGATGCGGTATAGAATCAAACGCTTTGGCTAAGTCTAGAAACACTGCGCATGGCCTATTTCCTTTGTCCAGTGCCTCGCTTATTTTTGTACTTAGAGATAATTTTTGTACTTGTTCAAGTTTTGACGAATTCCGATTTTTTTTCGGTTTAATGAGATTGAATTCACTTCCACTTCTATTGAATCATCTATTGAAAAAACAAATGCGTGAATAAATAAAAAAAATCTGCTAACAGTCTGGGCGCAACTTTATTATTTTACAGGTAGACCTCCGAAACGTGTTTAATGCTGAGATGTGGTGTAGGTTACTATGTGACTGACAACCTAAGGAATAACCAGGAGGCTATTTGGAACGTATTTTTTTAGGGTGTCAGTCGCATTGCAACCTACACCGCATCTCAGCATTAAACACGCTTCGAAAGTCTACCCATAAAATAATAAAGTTGCGCCCAGACTGTTGGCAGATTTTTTAAAACTAAGCTGGCAAACGTTTGCCAGGTAGCGTATCTTGAGTATACAATACAATACAAATTTTCAAATTTGTCAATGGCGGTTCTTAAGGCAGATACTTAAAATTTCAACTCCACTTAAAGTACTGGTATCGAGCTAGAAACTTTTGCCGTGAGGTAACTCATAAATTAAAAATAGATTAGAAAAGTTTAAATACTTTTGATTTACCCTCTGGCTTTTACTAAGTCCTTGGTACCGAATTTTGTTTAAGTAATTTTCCGAAGATCCGAAATTTTAAACAAAGCTTCCAGTATAACAATAGAACTAATTGGCCATGAATCGAAGTTAACGTCCTGCTAACAATCACTAACCAACATCGTCATCATTATTACATTATTTTATTTCCATCAAATTCATTTCGAAACAAAATTTTCTAATCATCCTCGAAGAAAATGGTATTAAACTTTGGAAAATTGCTCGAATTCGGAAAGGATAAGAGCCGATTTGAAAGGTGCCCAATTTACATCGAAATAAAGTGACAGAATTGCGCACAATCTAATTAAATGTTAATCCGGGGTATAACTCGATGGCCTTGACGTGAATAAAGATATAAGAAATTGCTACCCCCTATCATCCCCTATCATCCCGTAACCGCTTTATTATACAATTCGATGGTGCTTTCATCGTACTCCCTGTAGCCCCATCGAAATCGCTACTTAGCTAATGATAGAGAAAAGATCGAGTCGGCTGAACTATTTTCATTGGCCCTTCCTCGTCGTTTTTCACTGAATCTAATTTACCGTGAAAGTGGGCAGGTATAGTCGAAAGGTGTGTCATCAGGTACACGTTCGGATGAATTCCATTGAATTTGATGTACAGGGCGCGTTTTTTCTCTAAGTAAGGACATTTTTGAACTCCGGTTTTCAAGCCTATTAGGAAATTCGTTGGAAAATCGCTTATATTCAGAAGATTAGTATTCCTGTCGGCAGCTATTTCCGGAATTGTATTTCGATTGAAGGACTCCGTTCTGAAAGCATAGCACTTATAAATCAAAGCTGAATCTGCTGTAAGGATATTTCAAACATATGTACGTGCTGGATTTGCGTTTTGCTGCACGCATCTGTTCTGTTTGCCATGTTAAATGTACAAACGAGAAAGAAGCCCAAATACCACGGAAACGACACTGTATGGCTGGTTGTAACATACTGAAGCCCACATTTAACGCCAAGTAAATTGATCAGAATCACTGATAAGACAGTGGCAAGGCTCTTTCACAGATTACAAGTGGAAACAATGATTTAGAGCCCATAAATCCATAAGACAAGGCCATCGCACACTGTCGCCTCGAATATAACTTTCGTGTTTAGTGATTCGAATCTGGACACAGTTGTTTAGGTATGTAAGTTAGTCCTTTATCTCCCGGGCTACCCAAGCTTCCATCTCGTTACGGGTCCTTTAATGTATACGAAATGTTTATATTAGCGCAAGAACATGTTGTTCTCGGCATCTTTGCCATTAATCTCATTAACGTTGCGAAGCAAATGTGTTCCTTGACGATTGTTGCGGGCAGATCCTGGCGTTTTCCTTCTGCCTGGCTCTGGGGTTGGGACGAAGCATTTATTCGCGCCACCAACCGACAAATAAGGTCATTGCAAGTGGAAATTCATCAAGGCTGGCCAGCTCTGTAATTAGCTTGTTCGGGGGAAAAACACAAGACCTTAATGGTGTAATTAGTTTTATCTCGGCGGTCTCAATGCATCATAGAGCTGATGATGTTCGTCTTAAATGCTTTTAACGAAATTAAATTTTGAACAGAGAATAGAATTCGTATCAGTACGCGCCACTAGTGCTGTTGACTTTCCTTAATAAAATTGCTTAGCTGGACGATTTTTTAATTATACGAAAAAAGTATCCCGAAAAATTATTCCAATTTTACTGATAGGACAAATTTAATTTCATAATATTTCTTACATTGTTTATTTTCGCCGTCCAATTTTACTTAATTATTCCAATTATATTAAAAAAAAAAATCCATCATGAAATTTTATATGTATCTGTACTTGTTGTGTAAAAGACCAGAATTTTGAATTCAGTAACATTCCCGAACATATTGTTACGTGCAAGCCTGGCAACTGCGCAACTCGATCAATTACGAATAAGGGAAACATCAACAACCAGATACCTAGCTACAAAGTAACCCAATCAGAAACCTAGTTGAAGTATATAAGCGGAGCGATGCAATACGATTATATCCACCCTCTAATCGAATATGCTCGAATGTACTAGAACAGCGTAGAAGATCAAATGGAATGCTCTCAAACTTTTCCAGTACCCTCTACACACACCACCGAACGAAGATTCAAGAACAGTCACGACTACAGACAAGTAGTATAAAAGCAGATGAAGCTTTCAGCGAGGGATATAGTAATTTTTATTACGTCGCCTCTGACAGCCAGCGTGTATACTCGATCGTGTTGGTAGAAAGCGAAAGTGATCGAGTCAAGCGATATACATATAAGCGGGTGGTATTGCCATACAAGTGCGAATTATTGTGCGAATAGAATTAAAGTGCGATTAATAAATTATCACTTATTTTGATTTTAAACGAATTGTATTTTACTTGAAATCCCGGCGAACCCCTAGCTCGCAACAATATAGATAGATTAGATAGATTGGAAAAAATGGGATGGTATGGTTAGCCTCTGTCACTGAAGCTTCAGTTGGGCCTATTGTGACGTCTCCCGGATTAACTATGATTCCTCTTCAACCCCTACGCTTGCAATGAAGCTTAGTATTTTACGAAGAGGGAAGGTCAGGAATTCCGCTGGTTCCATGAAACCCTGACCGAAGTGACGAAGTCTTTTGTGACTAAGTCCTTCACATTCACAGAGGATATGATCTGGTGTTTCGTCTACGTCATTGCATATTCTGCAAATTTTAGTCTGAGAGAGACCAATCCTATTGAGATGCTTCCTCATGTGACGACAATGTCCAGTCAGAACTCCCAATAGGGTTCGGGTCTGATATCTGCTTAATTTTAGATAATCAGATGTTCTTTTTTTCGAATGCTTTGGCATAAAAAGCTTTGAGTGCCTGTTGCCCGGTGCCAAGTCCCAGTGAATGGCACTTTGCGATTTTTGCCACATTCGGATGTTCATTCTGGCTGTGCTTAATGGTATCCCACAGAATGGATATGATCCCATGAAGTCAGCTTCTGAACCTTTCCCAGCCATTAAGTCGGCCATTTCATTACCTACATAGCCGCTGTGTCCCGGAATCCAAATGAGGTTAACTCTGTTCTTATTTCCTAGTTCAAGCAGGCATTCGAGGCAATTCCAAATAAGTTTGGAGTAGATTTGAACGAACTGAAGTGCCATTATTGCTGCCTTGCTGACCGAGAGAATATATATTTGTTAGTTTTTGTAGACCAGTCTGATATTTTCTCAGTACAATAGCATGAGTCTCCGCCTGAAAAACAGTGGATGTTATATGCATTCCCGAACATAGGATATGGCACTATAATCTATAACCACCTGCAATGCAAAACGCCACACATGCTGAAAAACCCGAAAGGCTCCTCTAAACAAGAACATGCTTAAGGGGGGGACCTCCTTTATCGGGTAAAAAAAATTGATTTTTGTTTTTATGACGGCTCATTTTATAGATAATTAAATTCTCTATTAGATGCCGTTAATTGCTTTTTTAAAAAAAAAATTTTACACATTTCTTTCGTATTTTAAAGTCGATTTTTTTTAAATCTTGACACAGAACATGGAATAAAAATAAAATTAAGACTAAAATGAATTAAAAAACTAATAACATAGAAACATGAAACATAGAACATGGATTAACAAAACCTAGAAGGAAGCAGGAATAATTGTGCAGCCAGCAAGCTGTATGCCAGCAGGAGCCACAGCAAAGCCACAGGCAGCGATACGTGGCCGGTTAATCCCGCCGGCAAATCCCATACAAAGTTCACCGAGGGTATATACGGACATGTGCAGATACATGAGCCACGACGAGCGGAGTGAACCGCAACGTGCAGAGCAAGCCACGACGAGCGGTAACGAGCAGAGCAAGCCACGACGAGCAGAGCGAGCCACGCAAGAGCAAGCCACGGCTAGCAACGAGCAGAGCAAGCCACGAAGAGCAAGCTACAACGAGCACAGCAACGACGATCAGAGCCAAGCGACGAGCAGAGACGAAGACAGGGAAAAGAAAGGACAAGCAGAGCAAAGGCAACGCGCCGAGACGAAGACAGAGCAGAGCAAAGACGAGCAGAGCAGAGGCAACGCGCCGAGACGAAGACAGGGCAAACGAAGGCAGGGCAGAGCAAGGACGAGCAGAGCAGAGGCAACGCGCCGAGACGGGCTACGATAAGCCACGATGAACTACGTCAAACCGCAACAAGCAGAGGCGGAGACGAAGACAGGAAGAGATGACGAGCGAAGAAGGGTCGAGCAAAGCAAGCGGAGTCAGGCTAACAAAGCGGCATTACGGCGAGCGGAGGCGAGCTGCAACAAAAATTCGGCGACGGAGAAAACCAATTTAAATATTAGAAATTAAGAAGTAATGATGTCAGAAAGTAACATCAAGATTTAATAAAACAGTGATGTCAAATAAGAAATATTTTGTAACGAGCCCTGGCACCCACTAAGTTTTACCCCGGGAAATTTCTCTCTAATTTGAGAAACTAGTAATTTCCAAAATAAGGGATTCAAAATTAAAAATTTTCACTGTACTATAATTAGGATTTTGTTACGAAGAATTAGAAGTTTAGATGCAATTTGCATTTTTCGCTCAACACTTTCGTTGTTGTTCTATTGGATGGGCGATTTCATGTGTAGATAATCCCAACGACCTAGGTTCTCCAGTTGCTACCAGTTCGTCCGTACATTAAGACGTTCCACCACTCCCTCGTAGGACGTCTTCGAAGGGTGAACCACTGCTAGGCATTTACATAACCAATTTGAGACCAAATACTGATTATTGCCACTCCACCACCAGTACATCAACAGTAAAAATTTCAATCTGATTGTGTTAAATGGTTCTTGGGAAATGAGGTATCCTACTCTTGGAACTGATTTTCATCCCTTACACACAAAAGCAACCATCCGCTCTTCTTAAAAGTCTTATTTTCAGAGTGTAGCTCTTTTTAAAACATACTTCTTAAGAACCCAAAATTTCAGGGCAGAAAATTTTTACTTTATTATTTTTTAATAATAAAGCATTTTTTTAAATTTCAGGTCAACCATGATACTGTTTCGAGCTTGGAGTTCGCCGAAATTTCAAGTAAAACAAGTATTGTTATCGCATTTAGTAATTGCACTATTGGCAACGCTTCCCGATCTAATTTACTGCCTGATCGCTGTTATCAATGAAAATCATTTTACAAATACTTTCGTGTGGAACTGACTGTCGTCTCGCTCGCACAGTTGAAAAACAGATCCAGTGTACAAACTCTGGGGCGCTTGCATACTACATGAAAGATTTCCAGCATAATCGGTTGTGTGTGTGGAATATTCGAGAAGTGTGAAGAACATCACATCCGAGAAAGGGAAGGTGTTCGAGAAGTGCGTGTTTTCTGTGCTATTGTAGAAGCACAGTTGAAGTTTCCTTTGGAGACTTCGATTTAAGGGGGTACATCCGAGTAGAAAGCAGAAAAAATAGGTGAATTTTAGAAATTATTATCTCAAAAACTATTTGCTCGATTTTATCCAGGTTGGTTTTATTCGAAAGTATATATGTTGAGGTACGCTCATAATTTTTTTTATAAATATATATCAATCAGGGGCGCTGCTGTCAGGGGCGCTGCTGTCAGGGTCGGCGTAAAGAAAGTCCGTCGCTCGCACGCTCTGCGGTTCCCAAGATTACATGCAGATGATTCAAAACAAAAATTTAAAAAAGATTATGAAAATGTAAAGTATGATGCTCTTCGCTACGTAGGGGTTTTTGAAAAAAAATTTTTTTCAAAAAATGGCGGCCGATTGAACTTGGTTTTCGGTTTTAAACCTCAATTATCGACCTTTCTGGCTTGATAAAAAAAAAGTAAATAAGTTCAAAAAAAAATCCTACGTAGCAAAGTAGAAAACCTATCCAAAAATATTATGTGAAATTTTGGAAGCAATCGGTCAAGCCGTTTTCCGAAGATTTTGGGGACCGTCTTTGAAAAGTATGTTCCGAGATAATCGCGTTTGAATGCCGCTCTATATAGAGAATTCATGAAGGTCCCATTCCGGTTAACTACCCATAACTTTCACAATTCTTGGAATTTCAATATGAACTTTGCAAACTTTAAGATGAGTGAAAAAAAAAATTTTGAAAATAAATAAATTTCTAGTCGGATTTACCCCCTTAATAAATAAGTTCGGGCTGCCAGGGCACATGTAACAATACTTTAGTATTGAAAAACAAAATAATAAATCAAACTCTCTTTTCGGCCCACAAGAACCTACTTCCCAATTTTACTTTATTATTTTTTAATAATAAAGTACTTTTCATTAGTGTAAATATTGTCTGATTTTATTATTAATACTAAGCAAATAATTAAATACTTTGGGAATTCTTTAACTTTGTCAAGTTTAGGGATGATACGGTACCCAACTTCGTACTGCCGCTAGAGGTCTCCATCTCACATTTCTATGATATTCTCCTATTGTAATAAATAACATCGCAGATTGTGCTAATTTGTACGAGGACAACACACAGTGTTAGTCCTTTCATTCAGCTAATTACTTTTGACCTTTTCCTTAATGATTTTCCTCTCTTAGTATTCATCTCATAAATACACTTGTTAGATTTCTTAAATTATTTCCGAATTTATCCGTTTTAATTAGTTTACAAACTTTTCGAACAAATTAAAAGAAAGAAAACTTTGCATCATGCGTCCGCGACAATTAGGTTTCTCGCACTAGACCATCAAATTTATGCGTGTAAGTTTCACTGTAAATTCACGAAGTCAGTTCCTGTCCAGTCCGGCGTTTTAATAACGACGTAATTAAAACACGAGAGGAATTAGTAAATCCCGGAATTTAGCAGGAACCTCTTTGTAATAGACTCGTTGGGTTATCGTAGAAAACAGAAAGAAACATTTCGTACTAATTAAGTGCAATAGGTCACGTCTGTCTTCGAGAAGAATCTCATTTATTACGAGGCTCGCGTTTTAATGAGGACATTATAAGGGGATGAAAGGTGGCCGAATCCGATCTAGACTATTGCTACAGGCGGACACCGCTCCACGAAATGAGTTTTTATTGGGGATTTGCAGAAAGCGGATGAGAAAATTAAGAAAATTAAACTTTCTCAATATTGTAATGAGGTCCTTTTTTTCCGTTGTTACATAAAACACTGGGAAGATTGTTCTGCACTACATCCTAAACGGTCCCGATCAGATCGATATACAAACTAAAAGCCCATCACGCTTTGAAGCCCACACCAAGATACCAGGGACAGGTCCCTTTTTTCACGGATCTGTATCCCGTTTTCATATAAAACGTACGAACCATCCACTTAGGAATATCCTCTTAAAATTCCATCGAGACAGCGAATTTTCGTGCGGGCGGTGTATTAATCGGCCGAAACCCAAATCCAATTTAAATATCCATACATTTCCGGCGAAATCTTTATATTTACGAAAGTATCTAAATCGAGACGTTTCCTTCCAGAAGCAGTTACACTGTCTGCCCCCAAGTCACGAACAACTCAATTTCAGAGAAAAAGTATGTAAGTTGAGGCAACAGGATTTATAATAAAGTCGTTGCTACACGCTGTGGATTTCTGTGCCCAAGAATTCCCAAGAATTCCGAAGGGATTTCTTATAGCGGGGGTTGACTGAAAAAATAAGCAAGCGAAAAGAAAGTGCGTCCAAACAAATATTTATGGAAATTTAGTCAGGTTGCTGTGTAAACAAAATAGCGAAAATCTAATTTATTAAGTTCCATAATTCGTGTAAAAAATATTTTCCCCCTTTTTTCTTCTTACGCTTGGCAAAAAAAACACCTGAATAGGTGGAAGGATGTTTCGTTTACAAGGGAAATGATGAGGCCATAACCCAATTTACAGGCCACCTATAATTCAGGGAAACCAGGAAAACTTTTTGATCCAAATGTGAGAAAAGAGGAGACTTTCACATGAATGGAGAAACTTTTGGATTGTTCCGGCAGTTGGTTTTTTGTGTGTTCGATGGGAGCAGGTGATGTTGAAGTTGAATTCTTTGTGGTTTCGGATTTATTTTTGGGGAAATTAAAGAAGAAAATCCAGCCCTTTTGAATTTCATTTCGACCGAGTTTCAATGAAAACCAAGGACAATCGGAGCGCTTCTTCCGAATTTACGTTTGAGGATGTTTTAAACAAACTTCGAATTGATGAAGGGATGCATCCCCATAAAGAGGGTCTTGTTAATGATAAAATTCAAGGGCAGAAATCCATTAGCTGCACGATATTCAGTACAAGTTTACAAGGTTGTAACTTATTATTTTTTCATAATTTATTTTGATTATTTTGATTTAATAAATTTCAAATTTCAAAAGAGGAAAAAAATCCTCCTGTTCGGCGTATATGTTGTATTTGAACGCGTTTGAACGCTCGTAGCTACCAAATCCTTTGAACTATCAGGCTCACTTTTCTTTAGCGGTCAAATTGGGCATATTCGGGGCGGTGGGATGTCAGAATAGAGGTTGAACCCCTGGTAAGTGCTTTTTAGAAAATTTTGAAAATAGTCTTAAATCTTATTTTTACTCAGCCCACAAAAAAAATATTGGTGCGAGCTAGTGGGTCCGGGATTTCAAGTAAAACACAATTCGTTTAAAAATCCAAAAAAAAAAAATAACGTTTTATTCGAATTCAACATAATTGCGCTACCTGATTTTTATACACTACTTGATACTGGATACACAGCTAATATACAAACCATGGTATTGAAATCGTAGTATTGAAACTAGCTGCATATGATACACTGCACATATGGTATGATTTGACAGTATCTGATATAAGCAAGCAACGACATTTAGTTGCGATACTCGCCACACAATTGGGGAAGGGCACTACTAGCAGTAAAATGCATAGTATACTAGGTAAAATTATCGCATTTGTATACCATGAAGCAGGTTCAATACTAGATGTATACCAATTCGTTTGTCTCGTATATGCTTAGTATTGGGTGATACACTGCTGGTATTGACGATATTATAATATCCATACCAGCAGTGCACCCATGGTATAACACTCTATCGTTCTTTAATCTGAGATCGTTTTTCACTAATACTTTCGCGCAATACTCGCTGGCTGTCTCAGTCAATGTAATAAAAATTACTGTGTGTCCAGCTGAAAACTTTGAGTGCTCATATACTGCATTGGTGCAGTCGAGAGTGTTCTCGAATATTCAGTGATGTGTGTGGAATGTTCGAGTTGGTTGGAGAATATGCAAGCAAAGAGTATTTGCGAAATATCAACGTTGTTCCGGCATATGTGATGTAAGAGTATCGAAGTTTGCTGAATATTTCACAACGACACCTTTTCTCTCTCGTCTTATGAATTGCAACGTACCCAATCGAATGCAGCTAGGTAGTCTATGGTTGCTGTTTTTCTGACCTTCTCGCTGTTTCTCGAGCAGCGCAGGTTGCCAGGGTAGGATGTAACAATATTAATTATCCGATATGTTGCAGTTCCGCCAGATAACTTTGGAGAACTCCAACATATCGGGGGTAGTTTTAAAAAGGGACAAAGCGCGAAGCCACCGCGCACACTAGGCACCAAAATAGGGCACATAGCGATCCGTTCAGAGCCTCGTAGGTCACTAAAGATCCCCTAAACAACCCAGATCCCTAATGAACTTGACTAGCTTATCATGCCCTATTGACCTCAGGCCCTCCAAATTTTCAAAGAAAATACTGCCCAGCCACATCAGTCGCCTAATTGCAACCACCATACACTCACATAAAATGTGATGTTCTCCTCAGCATATAGGTCACACGTCAGAGTCAGCGATCCCCATACGCATAGCATGCTTCCCTAGAAAGCAGTTCCCTTTCAGTATTCCGACGAATAAGTCCCTAGTCTTCCGTCCGTCCAACCTTGGCCAGAGTGCCCTAGAAATCCCAGAAGTCGTTAGCGCCTCCCATCTAGAGTTCGCTGAGTCCACGGCACAATCCCTGATACGTGCTTTGATTCCGTTTAATGGTGGACTAACCCTCCTCCCCTATAGCGGGGGTAACAACATTCATTTATGACGACTGACTATTAACTAGTTTTTGAATACCACTTTAAAATGTTCTAAAACCACTTACCACGTTTTGACAGCCGAGGAAGAGGCAGCGTTTTATTTTGGTTTTTAAATCTCAGGAACCGCTTTTGCTAGGGAGTTAAAACTTTGAATTTATATGGAGTTACACTAATGAAGACATTTACAAAAAATGTCGATATGGGGAAAACAATACTTCCGAACTGCTCGAATGCTGGGATCAAGACATTATAAAATCTCAAGAAGGAGTGAGAGTTGGAGAGGGTGGAAAGCAAAAACATCCGATTTTTGTTTCTCTAGAACCATATATATAAAGCCACTACAAGGGCACCCCAAAAATGGAAAATTTTAAAAAAAATTGTGTTTGAGGTTGTATCTCAAGATCAGCTTATGCTAGAAAGTTGAAACTGCCATATATTGATGTTTTGGAAAAGTAATAAAAGCGCAAAATAGTAGATTTGTATTGGCATTCGGAGGTAAAGCAAAAAAGACAAATGCTTCCTTGAAAAGCGGTTGTACACATTTTTACGGATTTCGTCGTTTCTCTTAGAACTCTGGAGATATCGAATTAATGTTACTTCTACGGACTCTTCATATATAATAACTGCCTAGAAATCAATTTCCGGATTTTTTGGTATTCAATACTAAGGTGGTTAAAAGCTGTTGTGTACCTTTTCACGAATTCCGACATTTCTCTTGTGTTTAATATCATATCAAATTCGCTTTTGCTTCTAATGGGTTTGTATATTGTTGTCATAGGTCTGATCGCGGTTAAATTAAATCAGGTCTCATTTTCAAAAAAATTAACCGCTTCAATTCACGACTTTCTCGAGGTTAAATTTGTCAATTTGTCATGGATATTAAATTATAGTTTTGAAGGTTGAAGATTGAGTGTTAAGTGGAGTATTATTCAAGAATACCATTCCAGAAAGACTCAGAAGTGATATAACTTGACATATGACGTTTTGCCGAATTTTAATAATTTTTGGATCTCAGTGTAAAATGGAATTTTTGTCCAAAAGGTGACAAAATATATCACTCGACTGAAAACAGTTTTTTTCAACTACCTCGAAATGAAATTTTTCAAACGCTGTAATATAATGTGCAAAGGAATGCTTTATAAGAAGGACAAAGCAATCCTCAACTGCCGAATCATCTTGAGCCATTGAGGCTATTATCTTGAACAACCTCTTAGTCTTTCAGGCCAACAAAGTGAAAAAGAAAGCCCGCCAGAGTAGATCCAGTATTTCTTTCTTATTTATGGACAAAACGTTATAATCGCAACATTCAGAACTAAGTGAAGAAATTAAAATTTATCCAGCATTATTTTATTATATTTAAACTTTTTCAATAATATAACAAAACAGTTTTCGAATAACGACTTGTGATGATAAAGCTAAATTCTACTCCATTACCAGTAATGTATAATTTCTTAGTGAAACTATGCAATTGCTAAAAATTCAAGGTAATTGCAAAACGTGGAATTTTCAGAACCTCATTATTTTTCAAAAATATTATTGTCTTTGAAATCCGCTGAATTTGAAATCCTTAACGACTGCATCACCTGATTCTATTAATCTTATGTCCCTGTAGCAACCATAATTCCGAAATGAAATTAATTCAATAATAATGTAGTTTCGATCTACAGGGAAATAGCAACAACAATCGAATATACCGAATCAATTACACTCTATTTAATTAGTTCGATCAATAGATTCCATTTTCAATTTATAATCGGATTTGAAACGGACAAATTTCAATTCAATACTTAGAAATGTTCCGGCCGCAGTAGATTCGGAATGCTTCCGTTGTTCATACAAATGTGACCTCCTCTGTGTCAGATTAAATCAAGCGATTAATAACTACAACGCTGCATAGGTGCTGCGCTACGTAATCAATTTAAATATTTTTACATTACTGTAATCTGATACTGAAGGCTTGTCCTAATAAAAAAAGTTATATTCGCATTTCATATGCATTTCTATTTTACTTTATAGTTTCTTAATATCGCCCTGATCGACCTGAAATTTAAACAAAAAATTGCTACCGTGAAATTATCCGATAAAACTGACAACGTTACGACCCCTATGCGACCTCATGAGGACACATTTCGAAGTCGTCACGACGTCATCCCGAAATCTATAATGGTCTATACGACTCATTAACGACGTCCTAGCGACGTTGTATATAAGTGATTGCTACTTTCAGTACGTATATCTGTTATTGTTAAACAATTTTCGTTGTTCATTTGTAGAAAAGTGTTTTCAAATATGCGTTTATTCTATAATTATTACATCGATACTATTATTATTGTTAAAATTGTGCAACATAGAATATGGCAAACGAAAGACCATAATAAAAAAAGTTTTCATCAAGCGTTGGGAAATTTTTCAAACAAATTGAAATTTGTCATAAACATGGTCATTTCATTTACCTCAAACATCATGCGTGCCTTAAGAACTTTTTCTTTTCAAGAACAGAAGAAGAATTTATATTTAATAAAATTAGAACATAGTTTGGATCTTAAAAACCTTCAGTAACCGTATGAAAAAAATTTAATTACTTCAAATAAACTGTTCATTCGTATTTTCAATAAAAAGATGTTTTTATAAAGTTCAACATTAAAAAACAAACTTACGATTAAATGACGTCTTCAGGCTGTACGACTTAATAGTAGTTACGATTTGTATGCAACTTCTAATTGTGGGTAGCGAAACTGCCACTAGATATTAACTTTTATACGTCCAATATACGTCCAATGACTTCCAACCCTATTTCAGTCACATACCGGTAATAATGTGATCTATTTAAACCAATATAAGTGTTGTATATCCCCGAATGTAAGTGTATATATAGTATTTTTATAATAATAAGTTTTCTCGACGTTGTTGCAACCTTAAATATACCGACAACGACTTCAATATCATTTGTGCTGTTACAAAGAATTCAGTTTTACTTGATATAAGACGATTAAGTCAGAGGACGCATATACGTCGTATACTAGTCAGTATAAGCAACGTAAAAACTAAGGTCGGTAAGAAGTCGTATAAAAGTTGTCGACCCTACAAAATATGAGTAGTAATGGCTACATACCAACTAGTTAGTATTACGTCTACACTTCGTATTTATTACCATACCATTTCTTTTGACTTGAAAGTTGTATAGACGTCGTCATAACTACATCAATTCTTGACCGAAACTTGTACTTTGCGGGCTGTAAAGCAAGTTGTTATTTCGTTAGGAAAAAATTATTAATTTCGTGTAATTATAGATTATGAGATTAGGTTCTGAGCTGTCAATGTCACCTAATTGCATAGTTATGAACTTCGTGGAGTAAAAACATTATCCAATCCGTGTGTAATTCATGTACCGAAAAGCATGTTAGAGGTTGTCAAAAGTTCCGTAAAATATTTGTGTTAATTTTGTCGATTACGAAAAAGTGCTCAAGCGGGGATTTAAAATAGTACACAGAGCCCACGTACATATTGACCGAAATTCCGTTTCACCGCTTAGCAACCGGTTAGTACATAGCCCGGATACTTATCGCTTCTGATACAATTATAACTTGCTCTACATAAAACCGGTCTGTTTGACCCATTTTATCGTCACAGTGTATAAAAAGAAAATGCAATTATTGAAACAAAACCATTATTATGCCCCAACCCAAGAAATGTTCTCTCAATTTGTCGCCAAATCCCAATGTCTTACCTTCGGCGTTTTTTTTGCTGAAAGCAATTTCAATAAAAACGTGCTTTTCTGAATGATTTTCCTCCACACAATGAAAAAAATCAAGCAAATATCCAGCGACCCACTAAAGAATTTCCCAATTCATTAAGTTTTCTGGACATTTGTATTTGAATTCGGAAAATTGGACGAAGCAACAAATGTGTGTTTGTTGAAAACTGGGCGAAAAAATGTTTGCCATTATTAAGAAAGATGCTGCTCTATTTTTTCTTCATCGAAACTTTGCCGAAATTCAAGTTAAATTTTTCAAACTTCGTTTTACATAAGCCTTGATTGTTCAACTGATCGAAAAGGAATTAAATTATCTCAACGTCATTCATGTGTACGATCCTAACCGGCTTTTCTCAGAATATTCTTGAGGAAGGAAACCATTAACCTACTTCACAGATGACTAAGTGCGTAATGAACAATCGGGCTATCTCTAAGAGGATAAAAGATTAAGCATCAAAGGGAAATAATTCTGCATATGAGAGATGACTATGCGGTGTATAAATGCCGGGACCTTTCGAATTTCTACCCAGCTAAAGTAAGCCAATCGATTTTTTAAAGAAGATTTCTTCAATTCGACAAGGTTGATAAACTATTTCAGTTTATTATTTTTTAATAATAAAGTATCGATATCGATTTGAAATTTAAAAAAAAGCCTACTCTCAAAGTATGAGTTTTTACGTTTCGGGGCGACTAAACAAAGACAAGAAAAAAAATCCGTCTGCGGGCCGTATTCGCCGTACGCAAATGAGTTTCAAGGTTCGCAGCTCAGAAACCCTTTCAGATATTAAGTTGATTTTGTTAGAGTGGACTAGATGGACCCCTTTATATCGTTATATTTTGAAGGGATGTAAGAGAGTTTTGAACAAAAATGTTGGTTTCTATATCTCAGGAACCATTAAAACTAGGAAGTTGAAACGTGGAATTTATGTAATGCTATGATAGTAGAGTCATTTGTAAAATTATTATCATCTTGGGTGAAACGATACGGGAGCGGGAGAAAAAAATATGCCTGTAGGGTTCGAAGGCTGGAAGCGAGAAATTCTAAAATTCTTATCCCTTGAACCGTTCATGCCATAAGGAATTTTTTATCCTACACCGCAGCTCAGCATTAAACGAGTTCTAGATTTTTACCCCAAAAAAAATATAATAAAGTTGGCAGAATTTTTTCTTTTGTTCATACTCGTACATAACGTAGCCACATTCGTAATAATTCAAAAGATAACTCAATAGAAAATGCTTTTCAACAAATTTCCTTGCTGATTGTCCTTTACAAATCACAACTTTTCCATTTCAATCCTTTCAGAAAAAAATTGCAGTTCGATATCTTTCAAAGTGCCGGCAATGAAATCACTGAACAGAAATAGTAAGCTGTTAAATTCCAGGATGAAGTGTTAAAGTTTTGAATGGTCTCCACGGTAATGGAACGACTATACAAAAGGACCGGAGCTCTTTAAAAGTTTATCATTGCGATTTTTCTATAACAATTTGGTGTGTAATTTATTGTGTAAAAGATGTAAGAACACAGTAACCTTAAAAATTTACGGCACCTTTTAACGACGATATGTTCGTCCTACAAGGAACCTACTCTTTGTAGTAGACGCTTGAAGCAATGGTCCAGAAATGCATCTCACTTTACTGAGCTCGGGATTTTTTCATGGGAGAGTGATAATTTTTTTAAGGGTAACAGGCGTAATTTGGATTTTCATGACTGAGGTACGCAGGGTTGGTAATTATTTGGCTTCATGGTGTATAGTTAATCCATACCTTTTGAATTCAACCCCACCCAGGACCAATGGTCCAGAATATAAGATTCTTCAGAATTGTTAGATTTTGTTTCATAAGTACCCGATACAAGATCACACAGAATCGTACGACAGGACAAGGATACCCATAGAGGGGGGCAAGAGGACATATGGTCTCAACCTGTATGTCACTTCAAATATTATAAAATGAACGAAATATAATTTTTCAGCCATTATTCATTTCATAGAAATTCGATTTAAAAATTTTGCATAGTTCTTGTAGATTCTACTGTAGTTGTAAATACAGGGTGTACTATTATAAAGTTGGATGCGGAATAGTAAATTACCTTTTAAAAAAGTTATTGGTTATTTTTTTTTGAGGGGTTAGTCGATTTATAGCTGTTTTTACAACATTTCAGAGAAAAATCTTTGATCCATGGTTCTTCGTCTAAAAAACGAGATTGTTGACCACAAGCTTTTTCTTTACACTACTAAATACTATTGTATCAATTTTAATTTGAAGGCTAGTTAATCGCGCTGGCTAAACTACTTTAAAAGATATCTACATTAAAAAGGCACGCAATTAAATTTCACAGGAGGCCAAGGCCCGATTTGGGCTGTCGCGCCATTGATGATGATGAATTACGTTTCACACTCAGAATTTGTTCTTCATAGAAAAAACACTAAGTTTGTCATAGCCTATGACATATGAAAAATACAGGAAAATTCGAAGGCATGGCAATTCATATTTCCAATGGTTCATGGAGGGAAAGTGACCATCTACTCACACCATTTTTTGAACATATCCTTTTAGCTTTACATTGGGAAAGATCGTGTTTCCCAAAATGCAAAACTTAAAGTATTTTCATTGAAGTAATGGGATCACAAGGATGTTAGAAACATAAGTATGTAATGTGTTACTGATCGCGATTTTCGATTTATTAAAAAAAAGTATTGCTCAATTTCGAAAATGGTTAAGATTAAACTTCGAAAGTTTTTAAGCCAGAGCAATAAATTTACCATCGTACGAAAGGTGATAAGACAGAATTTTATAATGTTGAAGAAAAAATTAGATCAACGATCCCGTTTTCAAGTTAAATAGCCGTGAACAAAAATGTTTCCTCTTGAACGTTGTAAAAACGGTAAGAATCTTTCCTGTCACGGAAAACAATGAACAAGAGCAATTTTAAAGGCTCCAATTATTTGTCCTCCAACTGCTAAAAAACTGTTTAAGCAACATTAATGATTTATAAGTTAATGATATTAATAGAAAGCTAGAAAAACATGCTTAAACGCAAAATAACGGACGTGTATTCTTAGTTCTACTACTGATACGAAATATGTTTGAAGAAAGTGGAAGATATTTTATGAAGTTAACTATTTTGTAAAATTGTAGCACTCTCAGTGATTTACTCGACTGAATGTCAGCATAATAATTCATGAGGGTGCTCCGGTGTCCTACAAAACTACTCTTTAACTTTTAAAATATTGTAGGGATCAATTGAATTGAATCCCCTTCATTTTCTAAGTAACCCACAACTGAGTGGTTCTGTGGAAGAGTTGCCTAAGCCACATTGAATTTTTTGTTGCTTAGACTTTTTTAGTTTGATCACAATAACCATATCTATGTGCATAGGCGCCCATACAACATTTCGTAGCGAGGGGCAGAACTATAGCTTATAAAAGGAGTTTGCAATTTCGGGAGCTATATACATCTTGTAACGAATAGAATGAATGTGGAATTCATTCAGTTAAGAATCATTGAACGGTTTCTGCCCCACCAAAACAATATCTGTGCACCGGGAGATAGGGGAAAAATACAGAGAAGTTGAAATTTTACTTAGAATCCGCAAATAAGTAAAATCGCCCAACTTTTTCGGTTACATCGCATACAAAGCTCCTCAAAAGAAGTGATGACAATAATTATATTCTGGAATTTAAAATTGTGTTTAATTAAATATTGCAGGATCTGACAATATTGCGGTACTCTTTCAATTAGCTACCACACAAAAGTTCTTAATAAAAATGGTTCCTATTTTTTCGCGAAGGAGCGATAACTATGAATTTTTCACTGAAGCTGAGCAACACATAAATTTAGGTTTATGTAGATCCACGTCAGTTTTTGTGTTGTAGCTTGTTTCGGCGAATGTGATCACTTTTTGTTTGGTGAGCAGACCTTACGCGTTCTCCATTATTTGAGCAATATGAGTAGCAACGTGATTTAAGGATATTTGTATGGCAGTTACCTAAAGAAGTAAAAGGATATCAATCACTAGCGACCTTAACTTTACTTTTTATTCGAAACTAGTTCGTGACAGGTACACGAACGCAAATGTTTTTTACTTGCGATAGTACGAAAACTAAAATTAACTTTTATTTGTTAATTTAAGTTTATCATACCAATTACAAATATAACAAGAAATTTATAAACGAATAATGGGAAATTGCACTGAAAAATTAAAATAAATTACTAAAAGTTTTTATTCTGCAGGAATAATTAATTAAAAAATAAAATAAATTAAATAATTAGAAAACACAATCAAATAACTTGAAGCTACAAAAAATATAATAAAAACAAGAAAATAAGTTAGCCGAACTTAAAATAATAAAATTAAATTGTCAAAATATATGAAATAAATTTAAATATGAAAAATCTGCGAATGGTCTGGGCGAAACTTTATTATTTTTCGGGTCAAACTTCGGGAGCGGTCGAAGTCGGGGTATATCATCAGTTGTTTCGAGATTATGAGGTTTCTTGGAAAGTTAATTTTGTTCTTAAAATAAAAATATTTAAAATAGAAATGGAAAAAGGCCGTGCAGATAATTCAAATTTCGATAAATTATGTACATTAAAGCCCATAGAAGTAAAAACGAATTTGTTGCCTTATTAGACAGACTTAAGAGATATGACGAATTGTTAAAACGTATACAGAGCCATTACTTCCACTTGGACCAATAAACTCTGGAAACTAAATAGAGTATTCAGAGGGAAAGGACGCAACATAACATACATTAATGATGGCAACAACAAAATTTACGACAGGTTCAAGCAGTCGGAGCTTATAGCCGAACAATTTCTTGTTTCCCACCAAACCCCATCTAGCTCTGTGAGTACAAGCTTAGACCAAACCGTCGAAGAAAAACTCCGTGTCTTCTCCAGTAGTTTTACTGCGTTTGAACCGAAAGATCTATGTAGTCCAAAGGATATCAAACTCCACTTATGAAAGCTTAACACCAAGAAAAGCCCAGGAATAGATAATATCCCTAACCTGCTACTTAAAAACCTTCCGAAAAAAGGCATAGTATATCTGAATGCTATATTCAACAGCTGCCTTAAACTTGGCTACTTCCCAAATAGATGGAAAGAAGCAGTAATACTCCCCATACCCAAACCAGGTAAAGATAACACTCTACCCAATAATTATAGACCAATAAGCCTACTACCATCAGTCAGTAAGCTATTTGAAAAAATTATACTCGGCAGAATTAAAGACCATATGGAGGCAAACTACATACTGCCAGTTCATCAATTCGGGTTTCGTCAAGGTTACTCAACTAACCACCAATTATTAAGAGTCACTAGCTTCATCAAGAAAAGCTTAAATCAAAAACAGTCAGTTGGCTTAATCGCCCTGAACATTCAAAAGGCTTTTGACTCTGTCTGGCATAATGGGTTACTTTACAAACTAATTAACTTATCCTTAGATCGATCGTTTAGAGTAAAAGTTAAATCTGACCTTTCAAATATTCGAGACATTCCTGCTGGTGTTCCTCAGGGTTCCCCATTGAGCCCAATACTGTACAATATATACACTACCTCCTCCTCGGAGCCTAACATCATTATTTACAATCTGCAAACTCAGCTAGATGAATTAGTTTTATTCCTCAATAAATGGAAAATAAAAATAAATAGTAGTAAAACTCAGGCAACGTATTTCACCAAAAGACGTGCACCCAGGTACCTACCTAATCCGACCATAAACATTCTGGGAGAAAGTATAGAATGGAGCCATAACATAAAGTACCTAGGTACATACTTGGATAAAAAGCTCACGTTCCACGAACAAATCAATCAAACCTGTACAAAAATGCAGAAATCTATCAGAATTTTGTATCCTTTTATCAACAGAAAGTCTGAGTTGTCGACGGAAAACAAACTGCTGTTATACAAATCGGTCATGCGACCTATCCTCTTATACGGCACACCCATTTGGATCAGTTGTGCAAAAACATTTAAGAAAAAATTTCAAATTGTCCAAAATAAATATTTAAAAATAATCCTGGACAAACCGTGTCACTTTTCCACTAGAGAATTACATAAAATCGCAATTCTATCCACAGTTGACGACATTATTTCTAATATTTCATCTAAGTTTGCCTCAAAATGCAGAAACTCGGAGAACCCGCTGATTCTCTCTAGTATCAACAATACCTTAGTTAGATAAGCAATTGAATTACTTCAGTTAAGTTAATTTTAATGTTAGTTTTAAATCTTAGGATTTAAGTCTAGCCTTAAGTTCTAGTTTAAGTAACATTAATGAGGTTTTTTCAATTCCCATTTTCCTCGCATTATTCATATCACCAAATTGTAACTCATTAACTTCTTGTGAAAACTAAACAATAATTACGAATTGAAAAGGCCGCAGGGTCTGAGCATCGCATTATTTAATATATCTTAAAATATAAAAAATGTAATATGGAATAATAAAAATCAATCTAATCTAACTATGAAACGGAACGTATTGGGTATAAAAGTTTTTTTTTGTGAGTAAGTTAAGACAAAATTCTCGGGGAAAGCTTATGTAGTTGCACTTATTTTAAAAGAATCAAAACTGGAAAACAGAGTGAAAAGAAGATACTGTTTAAGGCTGCCATACAAAAGTCTTTAAACAAAATAGTGCTTTCTGGTGAGTCAACTTGAAGACTTGGAATTAGTTGTAACTATGTTCAAGCTGTTGTAAATGCTAAGAAGAAGCGGGGTTAGTAGGGTAAATTTATCACTCTAGCTCAAAAACTTTCGAAGTTATTCACATTTAATTTTAACCATTTCGTAATTGAGCAATTCTTTTTTTTAATAAAGTGCAACTAAAAAGTGATAACCGTTGTTTTATATTAATTATAATATAAATATATTAATTATAATATAAATTCCGTACTAATTTCACTAACATCCTTCTGATCCTGCCACTTTCATCAACATACCTTAAAATGTTGCATGTTTGAAAACAGCCTCTTTCCCAGCACAAAGTCGAAAAGATGTATAAAAAACTATATGAACAGATGGGTACTTTATTTCAGGAAACCATTGAAGACCTTTTGGTTTTCTTGTATTTTTCATAAGTCACACTAAACTTCTATGAAGAAAAAATGATGGGTGTGAAATTCAATTCCGTCTTCCAATAAAACAATGTCCTTACCTTATTAATCTTAATTTTATTTGTCTACTTAAGTTTGAATTACAATCAAAAATGTCTTTCAATACAAATAAAAAGATGTTTTGAAAACTGTAAAAGGTGTTGATCTAGTTACTATTTGTTAGTAGTTTAATAAATTATGTGTAATAGATAAAAGAACAATTAAAAGGTTTAAAAGTATAACAAAATAAAAGTTATTTCTTTTTGAGAGTAATTTTTCAAATTACGTCTAAGTTTAGAGTCCGATATCTCATTTCGCAGTAATTGTTGGTTGGACCAACTCTTCCATTGAACCACTGAATTAATGGCAATATTAACTAGTACTTCTCGCGAAATTATCTCAAAAAACTAATAAACTTTTCCAATACACGAAGTTTTGCGAAAATCGAAAACGTAGTATACGATTTCTCAGCTACTCCCAAATACTCTTCCTCTTAGTATTTACCACAACTTGAACACGGTTGCAAGTAATTCCAAGACTTCAAAAGTCACCATGAATGGAAGCATTATTTTTTTAAAGACTTTTATATGGTAGCCAAAAAACAGTATATTCATTTCACCCTGTTTTCTGGTTCTGATGTTTTCAAATTGTGTTCATTAAGTGTAACTCGGATAGGCGGGTTACAACCCGCCTATCCGAGAATTTTGTCTTAACATACACAGTTTTTATGCTCAATGCATTCAAAACAAACAAGAACCATTTTTATTAAGAACTTTCGTATAGTAGCTTATCGAAAGAGTACTCCAATATTGTCAGTTCATATGGTGCGAAATTTTAAAATTTCTGAACATGTTATCTTTCTGAGCTATGTCATAAGTGTTTTAAGGAATTCTGTATGGAAGGTACCCAATGAAGTCGGGTGATTTTACCCACTAATGGATCCGAAAAAAAATTTCGACTACTATGTATTTTTTTCATTTGTATCGGTGCGCCGATTTTCCAGAAAACGCTAGTTGATTCTTAATTGAATAAAATCCATATTTAATATTACATTCGTCACAATATAAGTTCACGAAATTTCAACCTTCCTTTATAAGCCATAGCTTTGCCCCTTTCTACAAAATATTGAATAAGCGCCCATGTGTACGGTTACCAGATTGGGCTAATTCCTGCGATTTGGGCTATTTAGAAGTTCAATTCGTGGGTATAAATTTCAAAAAGCTACTTATAGCCTTTTGGCTATTTGTCCAACGTAAATTGTGTTATTTTGCTAGTTTACAACAGACCCGATTTACAAGAAAAAAATAAAAATTAGAAAAATGAGTTTCAGTTGTCTCTTGCGTTAAATCTGCTATTGTTTAGGGCTCAAATACAATGTTTGCGAATTACATCACATCACAAATCCTTTTGCCACTAAATTTTCGGCTCTTCAGTCATAATAATGAAAGCTAATAGTTCACACGATATATCTATCTGGTATTTACAAACTAAAATTAATTTAGAATCGGTTCATTATTTGTGGACTTTCTTTTAAGTTATGGACCCTCAAAGAAAAATAACATACAAGAGACAGTAGATTTTACCAATATTGATGACTGTCCTTTATTTTTTTCATAATTTATTAATTATAATTGTTGCTGGATTGATGTTGCACGTGTTGCAAAAATTGCAGTCGCTTTAAAGTACATGTATTCTCTGTGTGTACTCTGAACAACTCACTTATTATTGATTTTAAAGTTTCCAGAGAAAAACAACATCTTTGCAATATTGTAGAGAGCTCTGTATACTTCTCGCATGTTCTAGACACTTCTCGCTTCTAATAGGTACTTCTTCCGCGTTCCACACATATAACCGAATATGCTGGAAATTGCTCGACTCAACGAATGCAGTATATAAACGCCGCAGAGCTGGGGGTTAAGTTTTTCTACTGCAAGAGTGAAACGACTATCATTGCGAAATTGTATTTTTCAAGTGATTTTCATCGATAACAAATGAAATCGAATTGTGTTTCACTTGAAAATCCGGCGAAATTATTTTTCAAGTATAATCTTACATTTAATTTGCACCTGATATGTTTTTATACTCTAGATGAAATCATATAGAGTATTATAAGTTTAAGCCCAAAAGTTTGTAACGCATAGAACCAAGCCTCGGACGAAAAAAAGTTATATATTATTTTTTGTTTATTTGTGGCCAAAAACCTCAAATCCGCCTGACGTCCGTCCGTCCGTCCGTCCGTCCGTCCGTCCGTCCGTCCGTCCGTCCGTCCGTCCGTCTGTCCGTGAACACGATAACTCAAGAACGCCTTCACCTAGGATCTTGAAATTTTGAATCTGGATGTTTGGTTGAATTTGTAAGGCGTTAACGGGCAAAATCGTCCTACTCCTTCGGGTAGCTGCCATACAAAATGTCCTTAAAACACGTGTTCAAGAATATTGGTCGATAACTTCAGAAGGGTTTAAGCTACGTCTTTGAAATTTTGTATGTGTTATTTTTCCAATAGTTGGAGCTAAATATATGATTATGAAGAAAATCCTGTTAGTCCTTCGTGTAGCTGCCATACAAATATCCTGTCAAAATGTATTCACTTAATTTACGGAACTTACTATAACTCAAGTAATCTTTTAGCTATTAATTGGAAATTTTGTACAAATTAGTTTTGAGTAGAAACAAAGTTCGAGTTTACTAATCAGCGAAATCCTTTTACTCCTTGTGGTAGCTGCCATACAAAATATCCTTAAAATACGTGTTCAACAATATTTTGCGATAACTTTTGAACGCTTCAAGCTACGAATTTGAAATTTTGTACACATTAATTTTTGAATGATTCCAAGGAAAAGGATAAATATGTAAGAAATCGAGTGAGTCCTTCCTGCACCTCTCATGTGAAAGTCCTTCAAAAAGGACATTTTTTTTCGATGACTTACCCAGTTCAAGATATGAAATTAAACACTGAATATTGTCTTTTAGTTTTGAGTAGCAATCTAATGGCAGTCCTTAATAAAGGACATACAACATGCACACACGTAATTCTACTTTATCCCCAACTACAATATAAATCGGAGTTCAATATTCATCTAGAGTATTATACGATTGGCTTGCAGCCGATCGTGACTGCAGTATGTTTCAAATAAAATTTTTAAAATGGTGATAAATACGAACTTATGTATTCCCACAATATTTATTATACAGTACAGTGTTTCTTAAGAATTCTGGAGCACAATTCGTCGTTGAAATCGCAACTGTGTTCAATACGTTTAAGTAGGTCTTTAAAAATGCAAAGTTGAGCGCGATATTTGGGCTCTTCGTGCAAGTTTTGGGCTATTCCATAGATCTCACTCGGCGGGTTCTGCTGCCAACTATCTGGCAACCCTACCCATGTGAAAGAAATACGATACTAGGAGGTACTAGGAGGAGGCAAAATAATTTTTGATATAGATTTTCGTCAATTGGTGAAAAGTGGGGCCTAACCTAATCGAATTCCTACAAAAAGGATGAGCTTCAAACAACTAATAAACTACCTTCCGAAATGCATTGCCGAAGCTATTTCCCTGCCTTGTAGCCTCGGTAAGGCCTTATGGAAGATAGTTTGTTTGTAGGGTATTGACGTCCCAAATTGGAAAATTATGAAAACAATGGAATTATTATGGCCGGCTAATGTTTTCATTTAGTTCAGAGTGGAAAATGAAAATTCATGAAGGCGCATCGATGCTGAAAGAAAAACGTTCCGCAATCTTGGAGCCAGATAGATTTAAAGGAAAATATCCGAATCCTCGAAATACGTATTCACCTCACTTACGAAAAAAGAATTGTAAAAAAAAATTTTAAGCGATTTCTTATTTTCACCCCAGCAGTTCTTTCCCTCAATCTATACAATTTCTTGTGAAATTTACTACCACTTCAAATTGTTATCTATTATCTAAAAAAAAAAAGTTCCACATCTTCCAGCCGATATTGATTGCAGTGTGAATTCCTGAAAATCGATTTGCCCTATGTGTGAATCCATCGTCAATGAAAGCCGATTGGCTCAATTCTAACATGAGCGAGAATAACGAAAGCAAAAAACGCGGTAAGATACTACAAAGGACATAAAACAGCGACCGATAAAAAATGAACCAAGGAACAAATCTTAGCAAGATGCCATTCCCGAAAGTAGCTATACTACAGTAGATATACCCTCCACTGTCAACTAGAGAGCCCATATCTTCTGGTTGGAAGTATGAGCGGAAATGGTAAAGACACCATAAAACGCTTCGTTACATTTTACATATGGGCCAGGACTCTTAGCTTGTTTTTATGTTTGGCTATCAACATTTGCATGTAAGACGAACAACAGTCCAATAATATTTTTCATCTTACGATACGCTTTCAAGGCATCAGCTTGCCTGAGTTCTTAGAATTTAATGTGATACTAGAAAGGATTTCTCGTACTAAACTTGTCGCCAAGAGAACAATCATAACTAACTCTTGACTTTGCAATAATTTTGCAAGTTCGGTACTCTTTTATCTATCGAAGTACCATTTCATTTTTTAGGATTGCCTCTCCTTTGGTCGAAGTTTTCGTGAAGGGCTTATAAAGAAAGATGATATTATCGCCCAAGAACAAGTGAAGTTGGCCTAGATGGTTATTACCCATATAAAGTAACCGGGTTTTTCAGAAAAAAAATCAATTTGCTACAGCATAGTACCCACGGTACCATTTGCATTTTAAGGATGCTTCTTTCGTGGTCGATGACTTCGTGATGGGCATATATTAACCTCATGGAGGGTGAAATATTGACTTTTTACTTTAAATAAGATCCATGAGTTTTTCAGACAAAAACCCATTTTGCCATACTAAGCACAAATTTTTTAAGTAAATAAATGGCGCCCAGCCTGTGCCATCAATACGCGCTCGTTCTTCGTAAAAAGTATCTATGTTTGCTCGAACATTTATCCATCTAGTTTTTATTATAATTGACAATAAAAAGCTTTTCCTTCACGCCTAGCTAATTTGGCACCACGCCATCACTATCGCACGATTGAAAACAAGAGTATAACTGCAAGATTGAAATTCACTTTCAAGGACGTATTTGCCAGATAAAATATGTATTTGCCACAATAAACATTAATTTCTTCAGGATATAAATGGCGCCCAACGTGGGGCGTCGTCTCGTCGATCCGAAGATTATATCATTCGAACATTTACCTCCATACTATTTGATATTCTTGAAACACAACAGCTTTCTCCGCAAGTGATTCTTCTCTTCACTTGGAGCGTGAAAAGGAAAACCATCCGATTTTTATATCTCGAGAACCTATAATTATGGAAAGCTAAACTTGGTATTTAGATAGAGCTATTGTAGTGCCGTGTTGGAAAAACCATTTTTTTTTATAGGGGTAGTATGCTACGGGGTTGGGGGTGTTTTTCCTATCTATAGAACGGCGTGTGCAAAGAAGTTAAAACTTGATGTCTATACGTAGATCAAGTAGAAAAGTAATTTAATTAAAAAAAATTTTGAAGTATTTATTTGTGTTCGAAAGTGGGGCTATGAAAGTGATCAGTGAAAACGAAATGCATAAATTTTCACGAATTTCGTCATATCTCTTAGGTCTTCTGAAATTATGAATTGATATTCATTTCAGGGATTCCTTATATTATTACCCAGAAAGTTTTTTCAGTGTTTTCAGTGTTTTCTGAATTTCGACAGGGTGCAAAGGAGTTGTATACATTTTCACGAATTCGGCCGTATAACTCAGGTCTGATTAGATATTGAATAACTTTTCACTACCATGGGCTTGTTTTATAATCGACTAAAACTCGTTTTCAAGTGTTTTCCATTTTCAACCCTTAAGAAGTTATAAATGGGTTAAACTCGTTTTCACGAATTCCGTCATATCTCTTAGGAGTGATAAGACATCGAATTGGTTTTCACTCCCTCGGGCATTTCGTTATATATCTAAAAACTCATTTCAGGATTTTTGGATATTCAACCCCGAAGTGGGTGCAAGGGGGTTGCATATGTTTTCACAAATTCCTACATATTTCTTAGTTCTGATGAGATATCGAATTCATTTTTACTTCCTAAGGCTTCTTGCATAATCGTCAAAAAGCTGATTTCTGTATTTTTAGATATTCAACTCTAAGGGGACGTAAGGCTTTCGACATATTTCTTAGGATTGATGAGATATCAGATTGGGTTTCACTTCCACAGACTTTTTATATAATCGCCTACAAATGCATTGCCAATTTCATGGAATGGTCCAAAACCAAATCACGTAACAACTGAAATTATACTACGACTTAGACCTCGTCCCGGAGTATGACCCAATTATGTAATTCATATGTTATATGTGGCAGCGACAGTATTCTAGCGCGAACCCATTCTAACCGCTTCCCAAAGTGTTTTTTAGGTTTTCAGTCATATAGTAACAAACACCATATCTCAGCAATAAATGCGTTCCGGACTTCTACCCAAAAATAATAACGTTTCGCCCAGACTGTTGGCAGATTTTTTATTATGGTATTATTGAGTAGCCGATTTCTAAGTTGCACTAGAATAAACAAAGTTGTGAGAATAATAAATCAAATAGGAGATACTACAATCTCAGTTTTGTCATTAATACTTTCACATGTACCCCGACAGAACGCAAAACCCAATGATATAACCTTCTCGTGAGAACGCCAAGCCTCCCAATATCCAACGAGAAAAGTTCCGTATACTTCTCGAATACTCTTGTTCTCGCTCTTTCCTCGCATTTTCTCCAGCCCCCTCGACACACACCACTGAATATTCGAAAAAGCTCTCGACTCGACACATGCAGTATATAATCATGACAAAGCTTGCAGCCATGAACAGTTTTTATTACACAGCGACACCACAATCAGTTTCTATGCGAAAGTATAGTTATTTAAAGCCATTTGGATTGGTAGCAGCGATCGGGCAGTGGTCAAATTGTACTTAAAATCGGACAATGTTCCCAGCATTGCGATTATTGAATGCGAATAAAAAGCCTTATTATTTCCATCGATTTTAAGCGAATTGCTTTTTACTTGAAATCCCGGCGAACTCCTAGCAATGCTGTACAACTAGTACTATTAATTTTTACATTTACGAAGGATAAAAATCAGGTAAAAGTCTAGGTGCGACTTAACTATTTTTGGGCGAAGTTTGAAATGTGGTTATTATCTAGCTACATTTTTTACGCTAATGCTTTGCTTTTGTACCTGAGAAGTAACATACCTGCCCGAAAAACAACAGCAGAAGAAAAAAATTTCACGAGTGTTCCTACCACATCAAAATTTTTATTTCCTAAATAATTCACCTGTAAACAGTTCAAAGTTTGAAATGCAGTTAAATTCACTAACTCCTAACTACTTCCTCCCCAAACACCCAGTATTAAAGAATAATTCTCGAAAAATGGTTGACTAAAGGTATCTGCACTTGCGCGTTTAAGTTCACCATAGTGAGCGATCTTTTCCGATTCCCGATCACACGCGAACTAGTTCGTTCTTTTAGTTCATAGTTCATTACTTCAGGGGAGTTCAGTGATGAGTAGTCGCAGTTCGAAGACAGTAGATCTAGTAGAAGATGATGAGCAAAAAAAAAGGTCAGTAGATCTAGTAGAAGATGAGGAAAAAAGAAGAGGTCAGTAGATCTAGTAGAAGATGATGAGCAAAAAAAAGGTCAATAGATCTAGTAGAAGATGATGAGCAAAAAAAGGTCAGTAGATCTAGTAGAAGATGATCTAGTATAGTATATTGTCTCACAGAGTTTAGAACGACAATGAAAAATGAACTAGGAGCGGCACTGACTGCGAACTAGTTCGTTCATTTCAGTTATGGGAACGCTCTAGTTCGTTTGCGAACTACACAAGCCTAATCTGCAGTAGGAGAAGTTCCTGAGATGTATAATTTACTTCTTGAGACACTCTGTTCTATCCGTCACTCTTGCGGGTGGTACAACATTTTTTTCGGATTCTCTAAGTCTAAGACGCAGCGCATCTAGTGCCCCTCCTCTTTTACTCCCACCTTAAAAGAACACACTATTTACGAGAAATTTACTCTACCTGATTGTAAGGCCATATCTAAATACTTTCTTCATTTATAGAACGCCGATGTAGTTTGCGAGCGGAATACGCCGTACTGCAGATACTTTTTTGAGTCTACGTACCACTAAAAGCATAAAAATTGAAAATCTTAAGGCAATTTATTTATTTAATTTCAAGTAGAGCTTGATAAAATAATAACGGATAATAATCGAAATTTCTACAAAAAAAAAGGCAATTTATGAGCGCCCAACGTGGGGCGCAGATGTGCTCTCTCTTACCGTAAAAAGATGAATTTGTTGTTCCCATTAAAAATGTTTGTTTAGAGTACACGAGAAGAATAGCCATTTTCAATGTTTAAAAAACTACACGGCCAAGACGTTTTCATCATTGTGTATGGCCCACTGTGGGGTGCCCTACGTTGGGCGCAGGTTATTATGTAGATCTTATGATGACATTAAGGTATTAATTAGTAGAGGAGATTAATTTATTGCAGTAGAAGCAACAACATTGGGAAAATAATGAATCTAATAAGAGTCGTAAAGTCATTAATCGGGCATCACTCTTTTACACTATCATATTTCCACTGTTGAAGTTTTTCAAATGTTTCAAAATCGTCTAAGCCAGATGATAATTTTTAATGCGCTTTTTAAGTGTATTGCCGTTTTTATTACAATTTGTATTTTATTACTGAATCGGTCATTTCACCCACCGACAACAATGGAATACAATCGAGGAGGGTAGAACACATTAAGTGGCGCCCAATTTTCTATGAAAGTCATCAAAGAACCGATGATACGTAAACATAGAGACAAAAACCAGGACGCCTTCATGTGATTCCAATTCGAAATGTATTCAAACTCGAAATGCTATTAACTGAAGAGGATTCTCGTTTGTTTTTGTTTTGTTGCATCTGTTCCCTAGCAAAATAACTAAATGTGCCCTTTCCGCCGAACTAACACCAAGTTTCATGGCAAATATCAACGAAGTTCATTGGCAAAATACAAAATCGACGATATGCCAATTGGAATCTATCGATAGCTTGGGGACTCGTTCCACCTTCTATTTCTGCCCGTAAATTAAATTGATTAAATTTCTTTGGAAATCGTCATCTGTAAGGGTTGTTCTGTTTTACATGGATCCGAATCGGATAAATTTCCATTCGTACAAGGGATACATCATAAGTCCTTCTCTGGAGTGATATGCTCATGTATGTGAATTGCAATTAATCAAAATCGTTTGCTTCAGTTCACAAGCATTAGAGTTGTTCGTTTGAATCCGAGCGTTTATGATTGATGGAATCGCCATCGTTTTTACGGACTACATGTGAAAACCCGGAAAATATATTCACTGTGTCCTTGGATACGGGGCCAAAAATGTTTGTTCAAAGTTTCGACCCAAAACTTTATGATGGATTTTCGATGGAAATCCGATTGAATGGTTACGACGCGAGAACATACGTGCTAGTATTCCTAACCAGAATTTTCCACACGTGGGGAGTAATTAGATCTCAATAATATTTTTATTGACGATATTGCGATACTGTGTAAAACGAAAAAGGACAATTCATAAAAAAAAAAAAATTCTCTTGGCCGCCTCTTCTAAGGGATTTAATGGCAGTAAATTCAAAATTAGGTCAAATATTCGCGCACAAAGAGATTTTACTTAAATCTTAAATCTTTTACTTAGATAATAATAAAGATGTAAAGAAGTTGAAGGCTATGGCGACGCTTTGGATAATACGAAATTTGTCTCTTGTAAAAGGATTGAGACTTAATATTGTAATGTGCACCGTTTCGAAGCAGACATTATAATACAGAATTTAAGCACGTGGCTGTTTTTAAGGTACTTGTCTCGAAACAGAAAGTGTTACATATCGACTTTGACCGCGTCCCGGATGCTTGTCCGAAAAATTATAAAGTTGCGAAACATTTTTTGTTAAATATTCCTTTAGAAACTTAAATAGTTTCGCTGCTTTAATATAAACAGTTTGAGAGATAAAAAAACCAGAAATTTTCTGTGATCCATTTCAGCAACCATAAATCCCTGTAGGAAAATTTTTTTGGGACGCTTCCCCTAGCGGAGATATCACCTAAGTAATATGTCGGAATTTGTAAAAACGTATACCCTTTTAATGGTTGAAGATCTCAAGTTCTGAAATTAATTTTTAGATTATTATATAAAAATCCCATAGAAGTAAAGGTGAGTCTCGTAAAATCAAAAAGATTTGAAGGAATTCGTTAAAATTTACACAATACCTTACACTCCTAGCAGGTTGAAAATCGAAAAATGGTTTAATCGGTTTTTCCCGATTACATTTAAAGCCTTTAGAGGTGAAACCGAATTCGATTTCTCGTTAGACCTAAGAAATATAACTGAATTCGTGAAAAAGCACACAACCACTTTACACCCTCTTAGGGGTTGAATATCGAAAAATTTGGTAAATTTTTTATCGGCCAGCATAAGGAAAATTAATTCGATACCCCGACATAATATGACGAAATTCGTGAAAATATGGAACACGAACAATTTTTTTGCCTCACCTCTGTATGTATGTATCAATGCAAATCTGGATTCTATAAAAATGTCTTTCCTCCTACTTCCGTGCACCACCTCCCCCTTAAAAGTTTTAACATTATATAGACTGTACTTGTAATTCTATACACAAACAAATTTTATCTTTCCGGTAAATTGGTTCGGAAGAAAATGTTCTCCAAAGTTTTTCACCTAGCTTTCCACAACTACCACTGCCTTCACATTCTGTACTACATCTTCGTGAGCGTATAAATAGTACTGTGTCATCTAGCTTTCTTTGTAACGATAGCCATTCTGTGGAATTTGCTACTACTTGCCTTATTGAATATTATCCCAAACCAAATTCCAACAGCTGTAAAATCGCGTTTAGCGATTGGAGTCACGATGTCTCATCCCATCCAAGAAATATGTTGGAATTGGTGAAAACCTATGCAACCCCCTTACACCCACTTCAAGGTTAAATATTCGCTCTGAAATTGGCTCTCAAGATCAATATAAAAAAAGTAGAAACCAAATCGATAGCTGAAAACTAACTCCTTTTTCCTACCGGGGTGTAATAAATAAGTAGGACTGGCACTCCAAATCGGGGGTTGGGCGAGGCTTCGACAACGCGTCACCGGAAAAAAAAGACCACTGTCCAGAAGGGCCCGATTTGGGCTATCGCGCCATTGATGAATGAATTCCATATGTTATCATTCCTAAGAGATGACGGAATTCGTGAAACCGTTTTCAACCCTTTTATACCCTTTTCGGGTTGAAAAGGGAAAAATCCTGAAAACGGATCTTATTCGATTATATAAGAAGCCCGTCGAAGTGAAAAGTTATTTGATATCTAATCATACCTGAGGGATATGGCTTAATTCGTGAAAACGCATTCAACCCCCTTAGGAGTCGATTTTCAAAAAATTGTGAAATCACTTTCTAGGCATTAATCAAACGTGAAAAAATGTGTAGGGTTGCAACATTTTTTTTTTAATTTAAAATCTATGATAATACCTTATTAATAAAACAATAAAGTAAAATGAGGTGAAAAGCTTCTGATCGGAGATATGCTTCAAAGTGGTCAAGGTCCAATTTGGGCTGCCACGCCATAGAAGAAGACAATGTTTTTATTGCGGTACGAAGTACAAGTGTGTAAATTTAACAAGTATGTTGAAATACTTACATACGCTTTTCAACCAAGACATTAGGCAAGTGAGATGTTCTACAAGAGATTAAAATTTAAGTGATTTTACGAAACATATTATTTATCATGGCAAATAATGTTCGTCATTGGTTACATTTCACCTTGTACGAACGATATAATCTACGCCACTCATGCCTTAACGTAACGTTCATGAAGATGTAAAATTTCGTCTAAAACTCTGTCATTTATCATCCACAGAAATCAATCATAAACCCCAAGATGATCCATTTATCAGCCGAAGAATATAACGTAACTCGAAGACGACGGCTATGAAAGATAATAGATACGAGTAAAAGTGAAATGCACATGAATCGTACAGATAACCGATTCCATACAATCGTATGCTATCCTATCGAAATTAACACACAGAGATCCATTGGTCCTTTATTAGGAAGTTTCCTTGGGATAAGCACATCACATCTTATCACCAACTAATCTATAAAAGCCAAATCAGAAAACTCTAATATTGCTGTGATGGCGACAGATGAAATCCTTCTTCCTTCGGACTTTCATCGACGGGATTGGCAAGGGGCCAATCTAGAAATCTGCAGGATGTGTTGTAATAATAATAAAGCGAAATATAATGGCAGAATCCATTCTCGGAAATGAGGTAATCTCGGCCAGAATATGACTCTATTTTGGTTTGAGTTAGCTTTAAGATTGAGATGACCGGATGTTATATTCGTCTAGATTTATACAGACTGAGATTGTATCTCAAAGCAAAATATGTAGATATTCTTAAATTAATGCAAATTGATAAAGGTAGATTGGCGAAAAAATAGATTGAGATACACGAATATTGAAGTACTTTCGACGAACATTTTTCGATATTTGAGACGGTGAAGAATTAAAAGGTCTTAAATTAATCCGCATTACTAACAAGCCCTGTTCTTTTCTTAAGATTTAATTACACTTATCCACATTCTACACTAAAACTAGACGGACTTTTATCAAATATTTAGACAAACATGAACATAAATTCCAATAGTAAGTATAACAACAAGGGAATAGTTATTTCATAATTCAGTGATTTATTCATAAACGCGCTTTGAAAAATTGGAAGAAATCTGCAAACAATCTGGGCGAAATTTTATCGATTTGTTTAGTCCAGAAGCATTTAAAAAATCCATTGAATTTTACATCTTTTGGATAGGATGCAAATATGCCTCACCTTTTCAAGTAAATTTACATTTTGATAGTCAATTTGAATGGGATTTTTTTTTAATCACTTTGTAATATGATCAGGCATTGTAAATCGAAGTATTGTAAACGTTGCCTAACTTCATTGTGAACACCAATAACCACTTTCTGTAATTGCGAGATAAAAAAGAAAGCACCGCATCGCCACGCCCTCTTCTCGACCACACAACGCCCGAGTAATTTTTTTACATTTTAAATTTTTGTATTTCTAATATTTTTATTTTATATTTTTATATTTCTATACTATGCTTCTATATTTTTCGAACGTTATATCTTTTACAACTTAATTGTGACCAAATCCCACATACATTTTCACAAATTCCTACATATTTCTTAGTTCTGATTAGTAAAAACCAATTCGATATCTCATCAGATCTAAGAAATGTGCAGGAATTTGTAAAAATGTATGCAACCCCTTTACACCCACTTGTGGTTGAATATCCAAAAATACTGTAAGAGGTTATTAGATAAATATAAAGAAAGCCCGAGAAAGTAAAAACCGATGCGATGTTATATCACTCCTAAGAGATATGACAGAATTCGTAAAAACGTGTTCATCCTTGTTATACTCTCTTATGGGTTGAAAAAGAAAAAAAATTGAAACTGGATTTTAGGCGATTATAAGTCAAGCCCGTAGAACTGAAAAGTTATTCGATATCTAATCAGACTTGAGAAATGTGGCTGGGTACGCGATATGGCTGAATTCGTACAAATAAATAACTTTAAAATAGACAGTGCTCGGCAAAAGTGAGGGAGAAACAAACACACAGCGAACCAACACCTAGGCTTAAATTGAAAATAAACAAGGGACAATTAATTTAAATAAAAAGTTTGAAGAAAAAAACTAAGGGAAATTGAAGTTTAATTTCAAAATGGGATGTGATGAAGTGAAATGCGCGGGTTCCAATTATTTCTGCACTTCACAAATTTATTTTAAATTGGTACTGGGCATATTGTTGCTTTATAAGACTTTTATTTATTTGAACCTTATATCGACGTAGCCCCACCGAAGATTATCTGGTGCCACAAGGACTAGGGAGCCTGTGTTACTGCTACACTTTGTATCTTGACAAAACAGGAGTCCTTCGGGGAGTCCCTGAGTGGCTGTGGTTGTAACCATGCAGGATAATATCTAAGAACTTCACGTGAATTTACGAAAATCATATACAAGTGGCTGAACTGGCAGTCAGTAAAGGCTGTTCTGTATCTGGCAGATTATTGTTGATGGCTTGAAAACGATTGTCTGAAGACATTGTGAGATAAAGCTTTGTAGAACTGTAGTAGGGAAAGATTAGACATCAGATTTTCTCTACCATCTGCTGATTTGTTTGCTATCCGACAGCTAGGAGTCTAATCCTTCGACATGATCTTTTGTTGGGCTTCGGGCCAGAACTATCCAAGTGAAAGCTACTCACACTTGCCTTTTCGACACTAGATGGCTAGTTCGAGGGCATTGTCTCCAAACTTGGTAACATATACGTAGGTACTCAAAATGATCTCAAGTTGTTTGGGGTCTTCTGCGGCAAGACACGATATGTGGCGGACGCCCAAGTTATTAAATCTAACTTTTTTAAGGGAGGACTTCATAGTAGCCTTCATTTGGTACTAGTACAACTTAGGTTAGATAAGGTTAAGAAGGGTAGACTGAAGCATTGTGCCACAACCCATCACGAGAGATCGTTGTGGATCCATTGTGGTCCTCTCGTATAAACCGGGCTCTAGACTATTGATTCTAAATACTGCTTTTCATTATGAAGAGAGTAGTTCTCCATAAAGGTATCATCGCAAGTTCTGATAGATCAGTCAAGGAGAATATCCCCAAGTACCGATATCTGGTACGTGCCAGACTTTCACATTCACACACTAGATGCTCCAGTGTCGGTTCAACATTCTCGTCACCACAGCGACACAGATCAGCCATGGATATTCCCAGTCTTTCTCCATGTCTCCCAAAAGGACAGTGTCCCGTTAAAACCCCTATAAGTTATCTACATATTGTTACGTGTAAGCCCGGCAACCGCGCAACCGTGCACTCGATCGTTACACATAATGAAAACAACAACAACCAAATACCTAGTTGCAAAATAACCCAATCAGAAACCTAGCTGAAGATAAGGCGAAACAATCTCTCTTCTTATCGAATGCTCTCCAATATACTAGAATGCTCTGCACAAACCACTGAACGAAGATCGAAATCGAAGGCTCTGAAGCGTTCGAGAAGATTCCAGAACTGAACGAACGTTCAAGCACATCCTAGACTGCAACCGGGTAGTATATAAGCAGGTGAAGCATTCAGCAAAGTGACAGTAATCTCGATTACGTCGACTGCGAGTATACGCGACCGTGTTGAGAGAGAACGAAAGTGAACGAGTTAAGCGATGTATGGTATAAGCGGGCGGTACTGCCATACAGTGCGAATTATTGTGCGATTATAATTCTTTGAATTAAAGTGCGGATAAATAAATTATCACTTATTTTTATTTTAACCGAATTGTGTTTTACTTGAAATCCCGGCGAACCCCTAGCTCGCAACAATATGATCCTGCCAAAGACAAAATGAAGCTAGAGTTCCTCCTATCAAGTTTCGGCCAGCAGATTCTTGCTTGCCGGCAACCCGAGAGATTCACGCAGGCCCCCTCCGTCTGTCTAAGCACTTCTATATCAATCATTCCCTTTACACATTCAATGGGACACAGAACCGATTCATCGGCCAACTCTATGCTCATCTACGACCTCGTTCTGGCCAGCTCGTCTGCCTTTTCATTTCCAGGGAAGTCACTGTGACCAGGAATCCAACTGATCTTCAGGTTGTTATTCAGACCTACCATCTGCATATAATCTTTTATATTCGTCCACAAGTCTGGATTTAGTGATGTGTGCATCAACAGCCTTGATAGCAGCTTGGTTGTCAACATAAATAGTTATTGTAATATTACGACTGTTTCAAAGAGATGGCGCTGGGCGAGCTAAGAAGCGAACCGGGAGAAACTGGGCGGACGACAATAAAAACAATCACTAGCTCCTGGTGAAAATGGTGATTGTTTTGGATTACAAATGGGCGGATATTGTTTTTTGGAGAATTCCTATGAACGGTTGTTGATACAAAACGGATCGACAATTAAAGGCGTTAACAATTAATCACAACTCTTTTATTAATTTTCCTTTACCTTAACAGTACCATTCACGCACTGTTTCCGCACAATTATTTCAGCTGCTTTTGTAAATGCAAATATCTCAGCCTGAAACACACTCGAGCTATCCGGTAGCCTAAACAATTCCATAATGTCAAGGTCGCAAGAGTACACTCCTGCGCCCGTTCCGCTTTCCATCTTAGAGCCATCAGTGTAGATAGTGTCTGGAGCGATGATCCCAGATCCCCACTCCAGTCTGGTGGGAATACTTACAACATAGGAATGTCAAAAACTGCAAGACGGTGTCCTGTAGTCGGTCCGGAATGTCGGAACACAGGGAAATTGACAAGATCCTACACTGTCCACATTGTCTCCAATCCAATAGCCTGCCTCACGCGGACGCAAAGCATTCTTTGCCGCTACTGATTTTGCCGCTAATTTCAATATGATTATATGGAGCATTACCTGCAGAGCCTGGGAGGCCGTGGTACGTAAGGCCCCAGTAATCCCACTGAGTGTCATTATTTGAATTCTGCTCATGGCGACCCTGTTAGTCCGGAAATCCAGCGCATGCCACCACACCAGTGACCCGTACGTAAGAACAGGTCTAACTAACGCGATGTACAGCCAGTAGACTATCTTCGGGTTGAGGCCCCAGGTTTTCCCCACCATTTTCTGACAAGCGTAGTAAGCATACGTACACTATCTTAAACTATGGTTTTTTTCTAAGAACCAAACTATCCTCTGTATTACCAAAACTCTGGTGTTCAAGTGTTTCTTGAACATCGATGGCTTCCCGATTCGTCACTTTAGGGGTGTATTTCACAGAACTATTGTTCTTTCCCTAAACGGAAACTATAAAGATCACGGAGTTAGCGCGCAACATATACGGGTATGTTAATGCTGTCAAAAGTTATACTTAGCCAAAAAAAATTAAGTTCTCAAATTTATATTTTAAATATTTTAATTTTTCGAAAATAAGATGTGGTATTTTCTTTTGCTTACTCCCATTTTACCCTTGACGTGGGCGAGAGCGAATTGGATTCTTACGAAGTGGGCGACGGCGAACAGTTGGACGTCTAACACGAAGTGGAGGACGATTCACTCGGCGGCGTATTGGGCGTCGACTTTTTCTTTTCCTATTGCCTCTGTTATTTCCTGTCGTTGCTGAGCCACTGGATCCACCTTGGGATGGGTTTTGCCCTGTTGATTGTTGTGTTCCGGTGTTTCCTACTGGCGGTGTTTCAGCTGGTGTTTCGGCTGGTGTTTCGGCTGGTGTTTCGGCTGGTGTTTCGGCTGGTGTTTCGGCTGGTGTTTCAGCTGGTGTTTCTTCTGCGGGAGTTTCCTCTACGGGTGTTTCTACTACGGGTGGGTCCTCGCGACGAACCCGCAATGCTGCCTTAAGCGAAAGGTCTTCAGCATCATTCTACAAACGGAAAAATTTCTTCAGCCATAAGAACAGTAAATAAATATTAAAATATATTACCGGTTGTAACACTATCGAATTTGCCAACACGTGTGGAAGAACCACAGCGCAAAACGCAACAGCAATTAGAACGCACTTCATATTTTCTATAATTATAAATAGACACCAAGGTAAATTTCTAGCCAATGTTATTACAACTCCTTATAGTTCCTATATAAATGCAATAATAATGCCTTTACAATATTCTAAAATGATTTTTTTTGAGGGTGTCTAAAATACTGCATAATGATGCCAAACATTATTAGCTTCCATATCCTTGACAATTAAAATATTTTACATTCATGCCTTAAGCTTTTCCGACCAATAAAAATGTATTATTACAAAATAATTAACGTTTTACTCACCTGATGAAAGTACAACTATTCAATTGATACCATTTCATAGTCTAATGCTTCTTTTATACAAAATTTTGGTAGCGAGAACATTGTTTGATCAACTGCAATTTAATAGTTTAAAGAAATATTAAGTTATGTGCTGGAAAATTGTAAATAAAAAACATTTTGCTTCTGAATTAAAGTTGGCAAATTGAATTTAATTAACGTATGTTCTATGTCCTTTGTTTTTATGTATATACGAGTATCTTCGGAAATTTTCCATTTATTTCCCAATGAAAGACATGCGAAAATAAACAAAAAAAATTAAACTCAAGTTCATCTAGTGACATTCAGCTTTGACGGCGCATGTAACTCACCATTTTCTTAATTACTTAATTTTATATTTTCTTATTCTAAAAATTAAATATTTGTTAAAAGCGTTTATTAATATTCCGTAGTTTTAAGAGATTAAGGTTTAAAAATTAAACAATAGTGGCATGATTCGCGCTCACATGTGATAAATTTAAGGAATTATGTATGAAAGGAGGAAGTACTTCGCCTACCCATTAACGAACTTTTTCATACAAATTGGAGAAAACAGCCGAATTTCAAATTTAAACTAAAAATAAAAAAATAAAAATTAATTAAATAAATTAATCAAAAGTTCCCATAATTCTTTAGTCTCAGCAATTTGAATATTTTGCTTTCAGAAAATATTCTTTTCGGTTTTTCTTGGAATGAAAAATATTAAAAACATATTGTAGGCCAATCACGTGACACTTTAGATGAAATACTGAATTTAGAATTAAATTTAAGAACTGTGGGTTTACAAAAGTATCATACCTAATCCACATTTTATCAATTATGAGATAAACCACTTTGTAGATTTCGATTAAAACTAAAAAGCATAAAAATTTTTTACTTTATTATTTTAATAAAAAAGTATTTAATTATATAGTATCTGTAATTTCCTTAATATATATATATTTCTTGTCAAAAACACCAATTGTTAAAATACAAATGCGTTTTTTTTTAAATTTAGTTTCACTTAGTCTGATTTTACTTTATTATTTCAATAATACAAAATTGTGATCAATTTAAAAAAAAAAAAAATTGTTACCCTGAAAATTGTCACGGTTAATGTCACGAAATTGAAACTTAAAGGCTATCTATAGATATACTACGAGAAAAGATTAGAAATAAAATTTTGAGTGGGGTAGTGGCGCGCGAGGGTGGGGGGTGAAAAACTTGAGATTACGATATCTTACGAACCAATTACGCTGGAAAAATAAAAATCGGTATGTATATTTAAGTCAATAATTGGAGTTTGATAAAAGTTAAATGTTTAAAGGGGGTAGTGGGGCATGGAAGTGGAGGGGATAAGAATTATTTCTGAAAAATCTTGTATAATATCTCAAGAACGCCAAATAGATGCCAAATAGACCCCTAGCAGGAAAAACAATTTTGGTGGTGTAGATGTAGGGGTGAAGGTGAAAGAGAGTGAAAAAAGAATGTCCGATTTTTATATCTCGAGAACCCATAACGACGAGTAGCTGAAACTTAATACTTAGATAGAGCTGAAGTAGTGCCATGTTTAAAAAATATATTTCGTCATTGAGGTAGTATGGTACGGGGTGGAGGGTGTTTTTCCTATCTATAGAACGGTTTATGCCAGAAAGTTGAAACTTGGTAGATGTAGATGTAGATCTACAGCAATTTAGGTTAAAAAAAATTTCAATTATCCATTGGCATATAGGGAAGGGGGCAAAAAAAATGATCAAAGAAAATGGAATGCATATTTTTTTACAAATTTCATCATATCTCTTAGGTCTTCTTAAATATTGTATTAATTTTTATTCTCTGGATTTCTCACATAAATGCCCAGAAAGCGTTTTTAAGTTTTTTTAAAATTCGACCCCTAAGGTGGTGTTAAGGGGTCGTTTATATTTTCACGAATCCAGCCATATCCCTCAGGTCTGATTAGATATCGAATATCTTTTCACTTCCACGGGCTTGCGTAATAATCGCCTAAAACTTGTTTTTAAACTTTTTCCTTTTTCAACCCCTAAGAGGGTATAAAAGAGTTGAATACGTTTTCACGAATTCCGTCATATCTTTTAGGAGTGATAAGAAATTGAATTGGTTTTTACTTCTTTGCGCTGTCTTCATATTTATCTAAGAACTCCTTTCTGAATTTTTGGATAAACAACCCTGAAGTGGGTGTAAGGAGGTGCCATATAATTTCACAAATTCCGACATATTGCTTAGATCTGATGAGATATCGAATACACTTTGACTTCCTAATGCTTCCCATATAATCGCCAAAAAGTCAATTTCAGGATTTTTAATATTCAATCTTCAGGGGGTGTAAGGGGATTGTATACTTTTCACAGTTTCGGCATTTTTCTTAGGTTTGATAAGATATTAGATTGGTTTTCACTTCGACAGACATTTTATATATTTGCCTGCAAGGTTATTTCCCTACTTTTCGATATTCAACCCACAAGGGTTTGCATATATTTTCACAGTTTTTGCCATCCCTTAGTTCTGATAAGATATAAAATTGGTTATTACGGCATTTAATGTACTGGCCTAAAAATCAATTTCACGATTCTACGAATTTCAAAAAACAAAAGGGTGTGAAGGGTTTGCTTGCATTCTCGCAAAATTTTCAAAATCCCTAGTGTCTGATGAGATACCAAGTTGTTTCTTATGAAATCGGGTGAAAACCTGTTTCACAATTTTATCAAAATTCAACCTCCAAGTGTTTGTATACTTTTAAACAATTCGCCACATCTCTTAATTCTGATAAAGCAGCAAATTCGTTTTTACTTCTATGGGCTTTTAGTGTACATAATACACAGCCTTTTTCAATGTTTAATCGACTAAAAAACTTTATTTTAAATATTTTTATTTTAACTTTCCAAGAAACCTCATAATCTCCAAAGAACTGATGTATGACCCAATTACATAATTCATGTGTTATATCCTTTAACAGCTTCCCGAACTTTGAGCCGAAAAATAATAAAGTTTCGCCCAGACCATTGGCAGATTTTTTTAAAGTTACTGAACGAAAAAATAAATTTTTAACATCTTCGAAATGAACCATCGCTCTGGTAAATGTTAAATTGTTTGAAAGTCTAAAATATCAATACATTAATCGTTGGTGAACAAAGATTACTTATTTATTTTGGATTTTAGAGTTACATCACAGACCTATTTTCAAATTCTTGAGTATTCCTACTACATAATTCAAAATAATAAAAATCAACATATCTAAATGTCTATAGTCAAAAGTAAGCAATAACCTTTTGTATTTAATAGTTTAATGAATCCTTCGTGAAACTCATAATAATAATTTATTTAAAACTACGATCAAACCCAATTAATTTATTTGCAGACCAAGATTTGAGTATAACTTCTGCATAACCATACCACCTTATAGAACCACACCCTTCCTAATTTGAGAACTCTACATACCTACTTTAATTATCTCCAACAGCAAATAATTGAACTGCTTGTAATATTTTTATAAAAATGTGCTAATGTCATATAAAAACTTTTCTTTAATAAGGTAATAAGCCGCTGGTTTTGAACACGAGATGACACTACAATCTTCTTGATTAACCCATTTTCTTTTACGATTTTTATAGCAGGAAATACTTCCCAGATGATAACGAGTTTCTTTCATGACATTGTTTTTAGGTTTGCGACTTAAAAATAATTCAGTTTATCCTTCTCCATTTTCATATGACGAAAATCGACACACGCGAAATGTTATTTGTTCGGATTTGGAGGAAACGCTGCATTTTATTGCAGGTGCTGGTTTTTGTTAAATAATTTAAATTGAGCAGTTAAAATATAATTTTTGGTTTTCTTATTACGAATGAGCGAAAAAAGTTTAAAATAGTGCAAACCCTAGAAACTAACACATGGCGCTGCGTCGAAAATTGCCTTGGAATTTAAAAAAAAAATTTCCTACCCTGAAATTTCGTATTTTCACATTTTATGACTAGAAAATATGGCCGTCTGTCCGCCATAGACGTCGTACGCGTACTCAAGAACCGTACCAAATATGGACTTAAAAGTTTTACAGAAGTTTCGTGTGTACGTGGGAGGGTAGGGGGTTGAAAGGAAAAAAATTTTAAAATCGCAAAAAAACACCTACAAATTTATGACTATATATAGCCACCGTAGAGGCATCCCAGAAAAGTAAAATGTTGGATAAGGATAGCAAGGTACAGAGGGAGGGTAGTTTTTCTCTTTCAGTAAGAAGCTTTTGCTATAAATTTGAAACTTAATACGTATATGTAATTGTACAGCAGCAGTTACTTAAGCAACAAACAAGTTCAGAATTACATTAACATATATGTAGAAGTGGGACAAAACATTGTCCGTGAAAATAAATTTTTTCCCACATTTTCACGAATTTCGTCATATCTTCTAGGCACGTCGAGGTATTAAATTAATTTTACTTATGCGGGCTCGCTTTAAAACTATTTTCCAAACTTTTCGATATTCAACCTTTTCACGAATTCCGATATATTTCTTAGATCTAATGAAATATCGAATTCGCTTTCACTTCTTAAGGGTTCTGAAATAATCGGGAAAAAACCAATTTAAGCATTTTTCGATATTCGACCTGCTAGGGTGTGTAAAGTGTTGTTTAACTTTTCACGATTTTCTACTAATCTTTTAGGTTTAATGAGATCTAATTCGCTTTTACTTCTATGGGCTTTACCATATATAAATTGGTCTAAAAATTAATTTAAAAATTTTTTCGATTTTCAACCCGTAAGATGGTGTAAAATGAATGCGTATGTTTTCACGAATTCCGACATATCACTTAGGTCTGATAAGATATCCAATTGTTTTTTACTTTAAAGTATGGAATAGCCTAAAAGTCTGTTTCAGTCGGTTATGTGAATATTTTATCCTCTATGTGTTTTTGAAATTGAGGAAAAAAAATAAAAAATCTGCCAATTGTCTGAGCGCAACTTAATTATTTTTTGAGTAGAAGTCCGGAACGTGTTTTATGACTAAGTGCGATGTAGGAATGGGTCCCTACAAGTTGATCTGCTGCCCTTCCGAGACCGGTTACTTTAGATACTTACTCAATCATATAGTGATCCAAGGTTCTCTATTGTAAGTCCTCGATAGAAAAGACGATTTGTGAGACACTCTTCCTGTTTCAAGTTTTATTTGATTTATTAGAATAGGTTCAAACTAATAGGGCCCTGACGTATATTCTGTAGCCCCTATTTGGAATTCATGTATTCATTATTCTATGATATTACAGTGGACGGAAAAAGAAATTAATAGACGTCTCATTTTTCAGACTGCGGACAATCGATACAACTTTTATATTATCATGACAAAGATTGCATTCAACGGTGCTTGAGAGCTACGACATTCAAACTGAATTACGTCAGTAAAACAACAATTTATGGAGGATTTTTTGAAGGAGTCGATGCTTCAATAGTGTCTTGAATAAAAGTCGCCAACGGAACAGTGCAAAAGAAGACAGGTGCATACGTAGCTTATAAGAAGTAGTAGAAACTCGTATCTCGCTATGAGAAAGGAAAAAGTCAGAAACCAAACAAAATTCAAATATGAAATAATCCCCTATGGACTTACATCGAAACTCTATGCTTTCAAAATAAAATAAAGGAAATATACAAAAGATGTAAGGATATTTTCCTTGTCGTATTGAATATTCATTGAAACTGAATACTGTACAACAATATGAAGTCTTATTTTGAAGTGCACCATTTGCATGGTGGACCATTTGCATACTAATGCACTGTAATTTGCACTTCATTTTAAGGAGTACAGATGCTCTTTGCGAAAATAATACCTAGAATACCCTTTGCGGAAAGTAACATTGATGTTAAGTAGAGCTGATGCAAGACTTCTGTTTCGTCTCCTTGCCAGCAGAATGTCAAAACCCTTCTGTATCTTGAATATACTTGAAATGAAAGGACTATACGACCATGTTCCATTGTTGTAAGGGTTGAACCATTATTACTTTGGCATTTATAGAATTCCATTTTGTACTTTCACCTTTGTCCTTTGGACTTAAGTAAATGTGTATCACTACTTCAGTCAACAATAGCTTCGTACAATCTATCTGAGTTCCTTGAAAAACACTGACATTTTGGATCCTTTCTTCTGACCACGGTTTTGCCTGTCGTCCAGTAATTCAGCATGACCACCATTAGAGTCAAGTCGTGCAGAACACAGCAAGGTCTCCCGTCACATCCAATACCATAAAAGACTTAAATGCGTTCAACTGTACCAGAAATCGGACAACGACTAAGGGTAGTTTATGGTTTTAATGGTGTGGAGACCACTTTCGTTTCCGACCAGAGATTCTCGTTTCCTCAATCTGAAACCGAAGGTAAACCTTTGAATGGAAAATGGACAACGGACAGAACGAGTCCTTTTCTTTGTTTGTCGTACTGTTGACATTTACCGAACGTACACATTTTCACACGAAAGCATTGACATGGAAGGCGAGTCAGCTAGCCATTTCGTAGCCGAAAGTCGACTCTCCAACTGGAAAGGGTGTAACCAAAACCACTTGAAAGGGCTTGGAATATTCAACGAATCTTAAATTTTGTTGTTGTGTAACAGAAGTTGCTGGATGTATGACAAGTCAAATAACTTTTGAAAGCCATCCATCTGACGAATCGTAAATACCAAAAAACAAGGTGATGCGGAAAACTACAGGTAAACCACAAGCAGGACAGAACATGGATACTTATTCTGATTTTCGGAAATGAGAGAATCTTTGAGTCGTTCAGATGGAAATGAATCACATGCAGATATGATCAAATAGTGTGGACACTTTATCTGTCGTTGGGACTTAAATATTCATACGGCGAACGAAAGGATTGGTTACGAAAGGATATTGAGTTCTCAAGAATACCTGCATATTTACATAAAATTTAAATGTAGAGTTAACGAAAGGAACGATATTTAAGAGAATTTTCTTTCTAACATCTACATCTTTTCTTTCTACATAACAACTTTGTATTTTAATACAAACATACCCTTAAACTTTTTGGCTAGTCTGTCAATGTCAAAACATCGGTCAAGGTTTACATTTTTATCGTGGGGAAGTTCACGAACGAGCAAGGTTTGGAAATTATTTCAATTATTCTATGTTTTATTTAACTACAACATTGTTATGTCCCTTTTAAAACACGCTAGGGTTTGATTTATGGGTTATACTCCAGGACGCGGTCAAAGTCGGAGTATTGCATCAGTTGATTCGAGATTAGGAGGTTTCTATAAAAGTTAATTTTGTCCTTAGAATAAAAATAAAAATATCTAAAATATGGATTTTTAACCGATTAAACATATAAAAAGCCCGACTATAGACTACTCGAATTTCGGTATATTATTTAAACTAAAAGCCCATAAAAGAAAGAACCAATTTGCTGCCTCATCAGAGAGATATGAGGAATCGTGAAAACGTATACAGACCTATTAAATCCAGTGGGGGGGTTGAATTTGGCAAAATTGGAAAATAGGTTTTTAGGCCATACCATAAAAATCAGACACTAAAGTTTTTGAAAAATTTGTAAAAACATTTGCAACCCCTTCATATCCGCTTGGGGTTTGAAATTCGAAAAATCGTGAAATTGATTTTTAAGCCATTACATCCAATGCCGTAATATCTAATTATATACTTCATCAGAACTAAGGGATGGCAAAAACGGTGAAAATATATGCAACCCCTTCACACCCCTAAGGGGTTGAATATCAAAATAACGTCAGACGGGTGTTTAGGCGATTACATAAACTTATAACTGCTAAACATAAACAGAACTTTATGAGTTCAACTTTAGTAAAAAAAACTACTTCATCAGCCCTCTACGACCAGGTTAAACGAGTTGTGGTATCAAAACGGCGCTTCCTTTGCTAATTGGACCCTGTTTTCGGCAGATGGCCACCATGTAAAACAAACTAAGTCATGCCATCCTTTCAAATATTTGAATGTTTTCCCTGACAAATGCTGTAATATAGTGTAATCGTCAAATTTTTGTTTGTCACATTATTTTATTTGCTCTTTACACTATTTTGACAACAAAAATTTGACTGAACGTTTTGTCAAATATTTGACATCATGACATACACTGTAATACTAGCTTAAGTAATTATAGAATCGTCAAATCCGTTGCAAATACAACTCTGTAAACTATTTTGTTTGAAAGAGCGCCTATATTTCCATTTACACCTGAACTTAAAAAAAAAATTGGTTAGAATCTTGTAATTCTAAAATCGCGATTTTGCAGCAATTTAATCGAAACCCTAATCCTTACGAGTATTCTTCCTTTTCCAATCTTCTACAAAATTCCCTTTCTTCTTTCATGACTGTTAAGTACCTGATTTCTTTTGCCCTTTCACATGGTGGAATAATAAAATAAATTTTGTTACAAAAGATTTCAAGTTTACAAGTCTTGGCACTTACAAAATGTTTTAATAGTTTTTCACCTCTTAGCACATTCTTGAACCTTGAATTACCGTATGTTCGAATCAGTTGTTCTTAACAATGCGATGTTTTAAAGTTGAACCGATTTCTTTGCATTGAGAACGGCTGTGTTTATCAATATTTCAAACCAATTTAAATTCTAAGCACTTATCTGAAATAAACATTAAAAATAGCTCTGCGAGGACGGTGCTGCATTACGAGCCAATCGGACACGAAACCCTAAATATGTGGTTTATTTCATGGGGACAATTTTACTTTATAATTTTTATACTCTAGATAATAAGTTTATCCAGCCTCAAACATTTGTAACCCATAGCCACGGACAATATAATGAATCCCCAGACGACGAATGGTCATACATAACAGTGTGCCATGTGGAATATACATCCAATGCACGAACCCTGTAAGATATGGTAAATAGCAGCACAGCTGCGAGTACTTTTGCACACTACGTAATATCCTCAAATTTCATGTAAACATAAAGTTGGCATTCTTCGACAAAATATTTTTTTTTTAATTCGATCCTATATTTCATTAAGGCCATTATCCATTTGTTGCTTTTCTGCGTATCGTATTCTCGTTGCGTATCAGTGGATACGACAAACGTATCTCCGTTCTGTATCAAAATGTGAAACAAATAAACGCAACGAACCCAATCGGTCATTTGGTGGTTTTTTGTCGTCACATCAAAGGAATGATACGATACGCAGTGCAGTCATGTTTGGACATGTTGCGTTGCACATGGCGTTGCACAATATAGTTCATTCGCGTTCGGGACGTAAATTTGTAAATGTGGTTTGTCATTATGGAGAAAACAATCGAACTCGTGAAAAAATTTTGTAATTTTACAATATTGCTCATTCGGTCAACTCATATAAAGACCGCTATCCACTTGTTGCATTTCTGCGTATCGTATCACCATTGCGTATCATTCACTGACCAATACAGTGTGGATACTACACGTTGTATTTCTAAATTCACGATACGCGATTACAAGTTTCTTTGTAGCACATTTTGATACAGAACGAAGATCCGTTTGTTGTGTCCAGTGATACGCAACGAGAATACGATACGCAGAAATGCAACAAATAGATACCGGCCTTTAGCAGTTAAACTGTAACTGAGACACGTGTTCAGTTTTAATCGCGTATCGTGTATTTTAAAACGCAAGGTACTCTTGATATAAGAAAAATCGTGCAGTGTCCACACTATATCCGTTCAGACAATGATACGCAGTGGTGATATGATACGCAGAAATACAACAAGTGGAACCGGGGCTTTAAAAGCATGAAGCTTCGTTGTAGTTTCAAACCATCGTTTACATAAGACTCACTAGCAGGCAAACGTTTGCCAGCTAATTTTCAAAAATGGGTCCACATTTCTGCTATGGCATTCTTTATCGGGATATTAACACTTTAACTGCCAAACGTTTAGCCAAAAATATTGACAATGCTATTTAAATGAAACAAAATTTTCTGAAAGTGTTAAATTGTGTCGCATAGTTCACAGTCGCTTAGACAAAACAGGGTACATTTATTTTTACTTTATTTTTTTCAGTGATGGTTCCAGATTGAGCCTGAAAATTGAAATTTGGTATCCATTTATTGAATAATATTAGTAAGTTAAATTTTTTTAGCTGCAAAAATAGTTCACTCTTTCGAGAAGAATGCGTAAATTCTTAAAACACGTATTCAAAAAAATTAGTCGATAACTTTGAAACCCTATCAGCTAAGGATTTGAAATTCTGCATAGATTTAGTTGCCGATAGTTACAAGCAATGGATTGAATATGAAAAGATCTTCATGTACCCTCCATAACAAAAGTATCTGAAAAATCTTGGAATCAAAACCCACGTTTTGTCTAAAAAAGTTTTAACTTATAAAAAATCGGTTCTCCTCTTGCGTTCAGATTGTAGGTGAAGTTTTGTAAATTTTTCGCATCAATTTTAATTGTCGAAAACCATATTGCGGTAGCTACTTGCAAAAGACAACGAATAATTCACAATTTTTTGAAAATTTGATGATGACCGACAAAGCACATTTCCACAAAAGTAGATCGTAAATAAACAAAACTACAGATTTTGAGAAATCACCGAAATCACCAAAATCTTCACCAAAGACCATCACACTAAATTCGCGATACTGTTTAGTGTGACATTACTGCTGAAAAGATTTATGGTCCATTTTCTTTCCAAAATTATACACGTGCAAGCCAAACAATAAATGGAGAACGTTACATGGCAATGCTTCAAAATTTTGTATTTCTTCTATTGGTTTCAGCTAGAAGTTTATTCACCATATGCAATGGTGTTACTGAGGTAACAATTTCCAAATCAAAAAATTTCTAAGTTCGTCTAATTTGATGCCACAGTTTTTTTTGAGCTATTTGAAGGAAACGATTTATGTGAATGAACTGAAAATTTTGTTCGAGAAAATGGTTCTCATTTTAACTGATATTATTTTTCGCGCATAATGTAACTTATTTAATAGCTTAGAACTAGAGTATGAAAACCATAAAGGATTGTGTTCTTTATTTAGAAAAGTGTACCTAATGAATGTTTTTGTTTGAATGATTTTCAGACCAAAATAAGTCTTTTCCGATCTCAAAGGAAAGATATTCATTCTGGTCGCAATTTGTTAAAAATAAATGTCCTCGTTTCCATTCAAAATAGATGTAATTTGACAGACCTAAAATCTTCTGATGAGCGATAAATCGACACTCGACAATGCAGTAGTAACGCGTTCAGTGCCATCGAAAATGTTGACTCCTTTAAATATCTTTGTCAAATTTTTTGGCAAAAGGTTTGGCACTTAACGTATTAAGCTGAAAAGGTTAGATTTTTACTACATTGTTTTGTGACTAAAGTCGCCTTTCGAGTAACTCATAAAATGGCCTGCAAAATTGATATGGAAACAATATTTTATTATTTTGTGTCAATCCCTGGACGATTCTTTGCTGATTCTCCCACAAACAATCACAAGGAAACAAAATGAATGATTCCATCCTGACTTATAAGCTACAATTACTGGGTTTTCCATTCGCGTTTATTAATTGGATCAGTTCGTATCTACTTAATCGCACTCAAAAGGTGTTTTTTCGTGGAGCCCTTTCATCCGATATATATTCTTCTGGAGTACCTCAGGGGAGCCATTTGGTCCGCTTTTATTTATCCTCTTCATTAATGACGTGAGTTCGGTTCTCTCCCACTTTAAAATTTTAATGTATGCTGACGATGCAAAGATTTTTCGTAATGTAACCAATGCGGCTGATTGTTCTCTTCTACAGAGTGACTTGCAACGGTTTTATGACTTGTGTACACTAAATTGTATGCCTTTGAATATTAGTAAGTGTATCACTGTATCGTTCTCTAGAAAGAAAACTCCAGTTACATTTGATTATAGTTTAGAAGGAAACCCATTATGTAGAACTGACAAAGTGAACGATTTAGGTGTATATTTTAATAACGAAGTTACTTTTAATGGCCATTTTGATTATGTTGTCAGTAAGGCTAACTCCGTCTGGGGCTTTGTGCGAAGATGGTGCAAGGATTTCAATGATCCGCATATTACAACAATGTTGTACTGCACATTTGTCCGTTCTATTTTGGAATATGCCTGCCCGGTATGGGGTCCATTCTATGAGGTTCATAAAAATAAAATTGAGTCGGTTCAGAGAAGATTCTTGCGATTCGCACTTAAAGGTCTTCCTTGGCATGATCCACTGCATCTGCCTCCTTACCATGAGCGTCTTAAACTCCTGCCGATGGAGTCGTTGGTTGATACCGAGATGTCCTTAGAGCTGTTTTTGCTTTCAAGGTAATTTCTGGTGATATTAACTCCCCGTCATTGCTGGAAGCCGTTACTTTCAAAGTTCCATTTCGATCCTTGAGAGACTATGTGTTGCTGGATATTCCTCACAATCGGACAAATTACGGCCAACATGAACCAATCACATCTCTTTCACGCATTTTTATACTCTAGATGAAATCATATAGAGTATTATAAGTTTAATCTAGCCCAAAAGTTTGTAACGCATAGAACCAAGCCTCGGACGAAAAAAAGTTATATATTATTTTTTGTTTATTTGTGGCCAAAAACCTCAAATCCGCCTGACGTCCGTCCGTCCGTCCGTCCGTCCGTCTGTCCGTGAACACTATAACTCAAGAACGCCTTCACCTAGGATCATGAAATTTTGAATCTGGATGTTTGGTTGAATTTGTAAGGCTAAGTTCGTTAACGGGCAAAATCGTCCTACTCCTTCGGGTAGCTGCCATACAAAATGTCCTTAAAACATGTGTTTAAGAATATTGGCCGATAACTTCAGAAGGGTTTAAGCTACGACTTTGAAATCTTGTATGTGTTATTTTTCCAATAGTTGGAGCTAAATGTATGATTATGAAGAAAATCCTATTAGTCCTTCGTGTAGCTGCCATACAAATATCCTGTCAAAACGTCTTCACTTAATTTACGGAACTTACTATAACTCAAGTAATCTTTTAGCTACGAATTGGAAATTTTATACAAATTGGTTTTGAGTAAAAACAAAGTTCGAGTTTACTAATCAGCGAAATCCTTTTACTCCTTCTGGTAGCTGCCATACAAAATGTCCTTAAGACACGTATTCAACAATATTTTTCGATAACTTTTGAACGCTTCAAGCGACGAATTTGAAATTTTGTACACGTTCATTTTTAAATGGTTCCAAGGAAAAGGATAAATATGTAAGAAATCGAGTGAGTCCTTCCTGCACCTCCCATGTGAAAGTCCTTCAAAAAGGACTTTTTTTTTCGATGACTTACCCAGTTCAAGATATGAAATTAAACACAGAATATTGTCTTTTAGTTTTGAGTAGCAATCTAATGGTAGTCCTTAATAAAGGATATACAACATGCACACACGTAATTCTACTTTATCCCCAACTACAATATAAATCGGAGTTCAGTATTCATCTAGAGTATTATACGATTGGCTTGCAGCCGATCGTGACTGCAGTATGTTTAATTATAATTACAGTCAAATTGACTTTAACATTTCTGTTCAACAGTTAAAATCGGCGTTATCAAATAAATAATGTAATATTATATTTAAGCATTTATGAGTGTACGGATATAATGATGTATTGTACTTATTTTTTATCTTTTTTAATTATTTTATATTTTGTAATTTTTGTTATAAGTAATCAGTATTTGATGAATTTGAATAATAAATAAATAAATAAGTTCTCAGCCTTATAACATAAACCGTTCAAAAGATATGCACTTTAGACGTGTAAAATAACTCTTTTTACTTTATTATTTAAATAATACAGTATTGTTATCGATTTTTAAAAAAAAAAAATTTGCTACCCTCAAAATTTTTTTTTCACGTTTCATGACGAGTAGACACGAAAAAAGCAAGAAAAAATTTCAGTCCGTCTGTCCGCCGTACGCCGTACGTCGACCGCTGTACGCAAAATCGTTTGAAGGCTCGTAGCTCCCAAACCCTTTCAGCTATTAAACTGAAGTAGAAAAATTTGGAGGGGTGAAGGTGTGAGGGGGGAGGAGGGGGAAGTGTTTTAGACGGAAAATTTTGGTTTCTAGATCTCAGCAACCACTTATGCTAGGAGACTGAAATTTGGAATTTATATAGAGCTTCAGTAGTGGACCCATTTGCAAAAAAATTGCCGATATAGGTGAAGGGGTTTGGGAGTGGAAGGAAAAAAAATGCGTCCGAAACACAAAAAAGGTGATATCGACACTTTCTAAAATCCATATCTCCTAAACGGTTAATGTCACAAAATTGAAACTTAATAAATATCTGTAAGTATACTAGGAGAATAGATCGGAAACGAAAATTTGAGTGGGGGCAGTGGCGTACGAAGGTGGGGGTGAAAAACTTTAGATTATGATATTTCACGAACTAATTACACTAGACAAATAAAATTTGGTTTGAAGTTTGCTGAAAGAAAAATTTTTCAAGGGAGCGGTGGAGCATGAAAGTGGAGGGGATAAGAATTTTTCTAAAAAATCACGTCTCATATCTCAAGAACAGTGTAAGATAGATGCTTAAAATTTTTACGAGAAGTAGGCCTAATAGACCCCTAGCAGAAAACAAAATTTTGGAAGTGAGGGTGTAGAGGGTGAGGGTGGGGGAGGGTGAAAAGGAAAAAGTTTCGATTTTTATATCTCAAGAACCTATTACGATATAGAGTTGAAACTTGGTATTTAGATAGAGCTATATTAGTAGCATCTTGGAAAAATATAATTTTTTATAGGGGTAGTATGTTACGGGGGTGGGGGGTGTTTTTCCTATCTATAGAACGGCTTATGCTACAAAGTTGAAACTCGGTACGTTTATGTAAATCAACTAGAAAACTAATTTAGATTAAAAAAAATTTCAAATATCCATTAGCGTTCAGAGAGGGGGGCGAAATAAATGATCAGTGAAAATGGAATGCATATATTTTCACGGTTTTCGTCATATCTATTAGGTCTTTCCAAATATTGAATTCATTTTTATTCTACGGCTTCTTCATATAAATACCTAGAAAGCGTTTTCAGGATTTTTTAAAATTCGACCCCTAACAGGGTGCAAAGGGGGTTGTAAACTTTTTCACGAATTCTACTATATCCCCACGTCTTATCAGATATCGAATATCTTTTCACTTTCACGTGCTTGCGTAATAATCGCCTAAAACTTGTTTTTAAGTTTTTCAGCCCCTAAGAGGGTATAAACGGGTTGAACACGTTTTCACGAGCTCCGTCATTTCTTTTAGAAGTGATAAGAAATTGAATTGGTTCCTACTATATCGAATTTTTTTTACTTCCTAAGTTTCCCATATAGGAACCAAAAAGTCAATTTCAGTATTTTAGATATTCAATCCTAATGGGTGTAAGGGGGTTGTATGCTTTTCAAAGCTTCGACATATTTCTTAGGTTCGATGAGATATTAGATCGCTTTTCATTTCCACAGACTTTTTATATAATCGCCTACAAACCCATTTCTCAATTTTTCGATATTCAACTCCCAAGGGTTTGTATATGTTTTCACAATTTTTGCCATTCCTTAGTTCTGATGAGATATAAAATTGATTATTACGGCCAACCAATTCACGATTTTTCGAATTTCCAGAACCAAGGAGGTGTGAAGGATTTGCTTACGTTTTCACAAATTTTTCAAAATCCCTCGTGTCTCATAAGATATCAAGTTGCTTGTTACGAAATCGTCTAAAACGTGTTTCACAATTTTTTCGAAATTCAAACCCCAAGTGGAAGTAATGGGTTTGTATACGTTTAATTTAGTTCTGATAAGGCAACAAATTCGTTTTTGCTTCTATGGGCTTTTAGTGTACATAATATACTGAAATTCGAATAGTCTACACACTTTTTCAATGTTTAATCGGCTAAAAATCTCTATTTTAAATATTTTTATATTAAAAATAAAAATAATTTTCCAAGAAATCTAATAATCGCGAAGCAACTCATGATACACTCCGACTTTGACCGCTCCCGAACTTTGACCTGAAAAATAATAAAGTTTCGCCCAGACCATTGGCAGATTTTTTTTAATAGGAGTGCGTATATTCTGACTTAATTAATTTAAATTTATTGTATAAAGCCTACGCTTCACTATATGTAAACTCCTCATTCTTTTCTTTTGGAAAAAAATTTTAATAGGAATTCATCTTGTTATGGCCTATCAAGATATGTTTTGCCCAGTGAATACTCCAAATTTCTCGTCCAATCTTTCAGTGACATATGTATGGAAGCTATTGAAAAAAGTTGGTAAGTATCATTCCAGCCAAATTTTAGTACCCTGAACACAAAAATTAGATGTCTTTCATAAAAATTTAATATTTCCAATAAATAATGATTTTGTCCTGTTTTTCAATATACTTTCGATTTATTTTCCTTGTTTCTTCATTTTTATTATTAAAATATAATTTTATTTATAATTATGGATAGTTATGAGATATTTCAACGATGGTGTACACAAAAAAAAACTTATATTGTGGTACAATTATTATTAGAATCTAACAGTTATATTTAAACTCTTTCTACAGGTTACTAAGGGCAAAGGCACAGTCTAAGTTTTACAGATATACACATATCCAAAAAAAAGAACACGATAATTAGATAATATTACAATTACACTAATTTCATTTATAATTGATTTTGTTTTCTGTCTCCTTTTACAAAAAAAAAGTACGGGAAATTTACGATGAGTGTAAGTAGCTCGACTATAAGGTATACATACAATTAATTTATATTAAAAGTTCTCTTTTCTTTAATCTACTACAAAATCTGGTAATATTGATAAAATTTTAAAAAAATCTTTAATAATAATTTCGGTTTCTTGTTGAATATGTCGCTGATATGGAATGTTGTGCATTTTCGACCATTTCGTAAATGCATAAAACCGTTTTTTTCGAAAAATGTATACGTTTCATTGTTGTTAACAAAGTCGAGATTAGATTAGTAATTAGTAAAATTATTGTTGTTGATTCTGTTGACTTTCTTGTTGATGTTGCTGGTGACTTTTTTGCTTAGGCATTCGAGGAATTGACGCAGGCGATCGCGGTGGTTCTGATCGACTGGGCATTTTACTACGTAACATTTGTTCGTGAACGTATAAAAGTAGGCCTATGTCTCGATGTTGGGCATGCCAGGCGATTTTAAATGCAGTGCTACCGTCCTGAAAATTAAAAAATGGAAAAATACTTTGTGTAGGATTGAAAGATTTTCGGGAAATTTAAAATTTCCTACCACATCCTGAATGAGGGAATCGCAATCGGGCTGCGAAAGTAAATGCTTGACGATATCGATTCGTCCGTGCTCGGCGGCACACATTAGGGCCGTACTTCCATCTTCGTCCTGAATATTGATATCAGCTCCGGCACCCAATAACATTTCTACCATATCAAGATTGCCGTGTGAAACTGCAAGCATAAGAGCAGTTTGACAATGCTGGAAAAAATTTAGGAAAATTGCGTTTTAATTAAATTAAATTACGTAGACTTAAAAGTTGGATATACCTTTTTCGCTCGTATGTTAACATCGGCCATCTGAAATAATCGTTGTACGACTGTTCGATGTTCCGAGTTCTTTAGTTTCGCTAAAGAAACGAGCATAACACATGTGTATCCGGCGTTATTCGTTTGGTTTACATCGCAAACCTTAGAATCTAGTAAAATGGATACAACATCGAAATTTCCATGTGAAACTGCGTAATGCATTGCGGTATTTCCCTGAAAAGTATGTAAAATTTTCATAAATTAATCAATTTTCAGTAAAATAAAAATTTGTATACACAAACACAAAAGTTATCAAATAAATGTACTAAAAAAACTGCAGCTTTAAAGGCTTTAAAAGTTATACAGCGAATAATGTATGGCCGTAGTAGTACACACGTACATATCGACCGAAATTCCATTTATGGCATGGTCGGTTAGCGTCACCAACGAGCGACTCCATCAGAGCCCAAATAACGAGAACTATTTGAATTGAAACTTATGAGCATAAGCGATAGACTGAACCAATAGAATAGTATGTTGGTATAAACGGAAAAAAGAGGTGACACTAAATCAAGAAGGAAAAACCTAAATCAGGCATAAATTTCTTTGCGAAAACGTTAAAGGTTATTAATAAGGGCATTCTGTGCGGTGTACTAATAAAAAAAGCTATTTCTTAATTTTCTTCTGTTCTGAACTTAATCTAGAACTAAAATTGTTTAATATGTAACAGAGATTCGGAAGAAAAACCAATTTATATATTAATTTTGTTTTAGTAATGACCAAAATCCTTAAATCCGCTTGCTGTTCGTCTATCGTTTTGAACGAAGATTAAGTCAAAAATCAGTTAAGTCCGGTATTCATCCGTTGCATTCGGACGAATTAGACCATTTTCTTCATGTAGCTAACATACAAATGTACTAAAAAAAAATGTTCACTAAAACAGAGAATATAAGGGAAATTGAGCTCCACCACAAAAAGTTACCACAAAAAGGGGCCTACTCAATCTTCATATGTAGAAATTTTAAATTTAATGTCTTAATGGGTTTGTGAGCTAGGAGTCTTCAAACATATTTGCGTATGGTAGACACACAGACTTTTTTGGGGTCACCAAGAAAATTTCAAAATGTTGAACTCATAATTGTCCAGGGAAGTTCGACAATATCTACAAGTAATGGAGACTTAAATAACTTTCTGCCGTTTTTTTTGTGAAAGTGAATGCTTTATTTAAAAAAAATAGTAAAGAATATGTCATTGAAAGTATTTTCTATCGCCAGCGACTACTTTCTCCCATCTTTCTGACAACATACGAATACAATGTCGAAAGAACTACTCATATTTTGAGGTTTTCTACGAATGACCTCTTAAATAAAATTAAAATTAAATTCAAATCCGCAAACAGATTTAAAAAGAAAAAATTTGCGCCCAGGAGAGCGAAAGTTTATTGGGAGGTACGTAGGGGGAGGGGGGTACGAACGTACCCACCACGTACCCCCCCCCCCCCCCCCCCCCCCAATAGGTATGAGCACATAGGCTGAGATTTTTACAAGTGACCACTTAAATTAAAATTAAAATTAAATTCAAATCGACAGACAGATTTAAAAAAAAAAATATGTGCTCAGGAGAGCGGAAATTCATTAGGGGGTACGTCGGGGGGGGGACGAACGTACCCCCACGTACCTCCCCAATGGGTATGATTGTACATGTGACCACTTAAATTAATATTAAAATTAAATTCAAATCCGCAAACAGATTAAAAAAAAAAATTTGAGCCCCGGAGAGCGGAAGTTCATTGGGAGAGTACGTACCCCCAATGGAATTTTTTGGCATCTTCATAACAATGAAAGTGCTGGTCAATCAGGACATGGGCTATCGATCGGAACAAGTGGTGATCCGAAGGAGCAATGTCCGGTGAATACAGCGGATAAGATAGGACTTCCCATTTCAGCGTTTCCAAGTCAATTTTGACCAGTGTTGCAACATGTGGCCGAGTGTTGTCATGCAGCAAAATTACTTTGTCGTATCTCTCCTTGTATTGCGGCGGTTTTTCCTCTAATGCTAGGCTCAAACGCCTTAATTGTAGTCGATACCGATCTTCCGTGATGGTTTCGTTGGGCTTGAGGAGCTCATAATACACTACACCCAGCTGATCTCGCCAAATACAGAGCATGATTTTGGAACCATGAATATTCAGCTTAGCCATCAATGGTGAAGCAAGGCTATACTTACCCCACAATTTATCTATCGTAGTATATCCAATTTTTATTAATAGCCACGATACGACGCAAAAAACCTTGGAACCCTGAAACCTTGCCGTTGGAGCAGCTGTTCACACGTGAAAAACGCCGTTCAACGTCTCTCGGCTTCAATTCCAACAAGTATCCTATTTCGGCAAGAAACTCGTCATGTTTAACGCTATGCAAAAGTATGTTGTTTATACTTCGGCGGAATAACATACCAGGTGTGCAACCTTAAAACGGTCGTTTTCTAATAGATGGCAGTACGCGCGCATGAGACGTCAGCCAACCTTACCCGCCATTTTTTCTCATTGCTTTGATCTTTGTCATTAGTAAACAAAAAACAAAGTCAGCAGTTTTGAACAATAACGTGTCCTTTGATCTCGATAAACATGTCGAATTTTGGGCCAGATAAAGAGCATTTGCGGGGAGCACTGCTATTCCTCTTCAATTGGAAGAAATCTGCCGTCGAAGCGCACAGAATTCTTGTGGAGGTCTATGGCGACAATGCTCTCAGTGAAACTCGGTGCAGAGCGTGGCTTCGGCAATTCAAAGACGAAATTTTTAACGTCACCGACACGAAGCGCGAAAATCGACCAAAAGTTTTTGAGGACACCTAATTCCAAGGTTTATTGGACGAAGACGACACCTAATCGCAGAAACAACTTGCCGCGCAGTTGAATGTTAGCCGCCAAGCAATTTCGAAACGTCTTCAAGCCATGGGAAAGATCCAAAAGATCGGGAAGTAGGTGCCACATCAATTGAACGACCGACAGATGGAACGACGCCAGAACACGTGCGAAATCTTGCTTGATCGGCACAACAGAAAATCATTTTTGCATCGAATCGGCACTGGTGATGAAAACTGGCTCTTCTTTGAAAACCCTAAGCGCAAAAAATCGTGGGTAAGCCCCGGCGAACCCTCAACATTGTCTGCTAGGCCAAATCGATTTGGGAAAAAGACAATGCTGTGTGTTTGGTGGGACCAGAAGAGGGTGGTTTACTACGAACTGTTGAAACCTGGTGAAACGATCAATACTCAACGCTACCAACAACAAATCATCGAATTGGATCGTGAATTGCGCAAAAAAGACCGGAATACGCGGATCGGCATGAGGGTATCATTTTCCAGCATGACAACGCACCATCACACACAGCAATATTGGTCCGGGATACGTTGGATGGACTTGGCTGGGAGTTGCTACCCCACCCGCCCTACTCTCCACTCGCTTACTGAGCAGAACTTCAATTCTTATGAAGATGTTAAAAAATGGCTCGATGGGTGGTTCTTATCCAAAGGGGGTAAATTCTTTTGGGGTGGAATCCACAATCTTCCCCAAAGATGGGAAAAATGTATAGCCAACGAAGGCAATTACTTCGAATAAAATATTCTTCACTTTTCTGCGTTAATTATTATGTTTTGCTAAATAGAAAAACAGCCGTTTTAAGGTTGCACACCTGGTATACTGTCATTTCAAGCCTAATGGACGAGCTTCACGATGCAGTTGACTGCAGTATTACCCGATGCAAAAAGGCTAAGATAACCCCATCTGTCGGGAAACTGCTGGAACTTATCGAAGTCCCTAATAGTTGTTTTGCCATTATCTACAACTAGTTGCTTTGTTACAAGTGAATTCTTCTTAGATAGGATTTCAGTACATAGTTCCATTTCGTTTTATACCCTCCTCTCCCACGTCAGGTTGGGGCAGAAGGTCAGCAATCGATAAATTTTTCCGCTTAAATTTAACCCATCCAGCATTTTGTAGCACCAACTACCACAATACCCCATTTCACTATATCTACAAAATTAACCAACTGGCAAATACTTACGTTGGTATCCTTCATGTTAACAACGTGCTTGAGCAGGAAGTTGGAGAGCTCCTCGAAGCAGTCCAAGTAATCTTCAACATCCAGTGGATTAGCTTTATCCGTGCTGGACACTTGAAACCATTCCTTCTGGACAATTCCATTGGCACTCTTCAGACTGCTTTGCCTCGACGACGACTTCTGTAACGAATCGTTTATAACTTTCATAGCTGCTCGCATTTCTTTGGATGGTTCTGCCCTGAAATCGTTAAAAATTGGGGGTGGTGGATGGGTTCAATTAAAATTCGTAAATTAAAGACAACTAGGATCGAGCTGGATACTAACTTTATTCTGGGTGCCGAGGCTGATGTTGCTATCTGACTAAGCAGCATGTTGTTGTGATGACTAGATGATTTTTCGATGTAGGTGATATCCTCGACGTCCTTCTTGATAGTATCGCTTCCATTTACCATCGAATCCGAAGGACATTCTTGTTTCCATGGTGTTGCTGACGCTTCGAGTGACGGTACATCGTCCTGGTCAGCAGGTGATTCATTACCTACACTTCGGCTAATGCGTTCATTCTGTTCGCCAGTTTTACCTGTTGGTAGGCGTATTGTGCTCACTGAATCCAGGCTGCTCGATAGTGACTTCGGGGGCGTCACACTGTAAATTTTTCCGAGAATAAAAAAAAAATCAATTATAACGAATTCACGGAAAATTTCAATCACAGAACAACTTTAAAATTAAAACACTCACACGAAAAACTTTTCACAGGGTTCGAATGAAAATGTGATTTTATGGCGACATTGGACCGTTTAAGGTCATGTTCAATTGAAGTGGACAATAGAAGCGCCCGTATTTTAATTGGATATTACATCAATTACGTGTGTGAGTTTAACATTTAAAATACCCCGAACATCTGACTTTGGTTCTCCCCTACGTCATAAATATAAGCATCTTTGCCTTGTGATGTATTTGATTTAGGGTAGAGTATGTATGCCCTTACACACTACCTACAGAGTTTTCCCGCCTTGGGCAATTCTTTTCTTTTCATGAAGAGCGCGCATGTGTTAAACTACCCCTTGGAAATTTCACCTGAACTCAGTTTGTTTTGGGTTTTTCTATGAATCATTTCACTGCAGGGTGATTTCGAAGGAAATAACTTAAGGGTGTGTTCCAAAATATTAGGAAAAAGATGGCCGAAATTGGCACCAAAATTTAAATTGAATATGGTTCAGAAAAAGGATGGTGAAAAATTTGGTTGTATGACAAAATCTTTAAGAAACATCTAAAGCTGGTATTACACTGTATTACGTGCTGTCAAATATTTGACAAAAAAATTTTACGAGAAGTTCAGTCAAATTTTTTGTCAAAATGGACATAGTGTAGAGCAAATAAAATTATGTGGCAATCAAAAATCTCGCTATTTGCCACCGAGAATAGTCAAATATTTGACACAGTGGCATACAGTGTAATACAAGCTTAAGAAAATATACCGCTGTACAGAAAGACAACAATTGATTATATGATACATTAAATAAGATTCAGAACTCTTCTTTATATTCTACAATTTGTAGTTTTAAGGGTTTTTAATAATTTTTTTTAATTTTTCCTCAAAACGAATTCTTGTAAATATTTTGCTTCTTGCATGAACAACTTCCGGAACCTATATTCCGGAACTAATTTTCCAATGACTTTTATATGGAGGCTACAAGAAGGACTTACTCGATACCAATTTGTTGTTGTTCTGAAATAAAATGTTCTAGAACATTGTCGATCAGACTTGAGATGCCAGTTGATGCCTCCTGAACGCCTGGACTTGTATGTTACAAGTTTGTACTGCTTACTACGTACGGAAGATGGTAAATTTTTTAAGGTCTTTTCTATGGAAACAACATGAAGCAGTAGTATGATTTCGCACGTTTCGGGGTCGACCGGCCCCTGCGAACACCCAGATTGGCGACCGCAGCGGCAACGACCCAAATTATAGACACCGCAACCATGGCAGTCGGATTCGCCATTGGAGATTGCGATTTAATGGAGACAGCCAGTCATTGCGTGGTCCGAAGCGTTAGCGATGGATGATCTGGGCGGACGCATGGACCTGTTGGCCCAGAATTTTAATTTGGTGTTGGACGGTCGTCCGAACTAATGGTACTGGCCTTGGAGGCGATCCAATCCAGAAACATCTTGGACAGTCTTGAGGTCCGCCTTTCTTCAAGCTTGGGGAGAGCGTAGCTCAGATTGGGAGGTACGCAAGCAGATGCTGGGGCGCGGTCTGGCACCGAACGAGCCATTCTTGCTATATGAGCAATACATAACGGAGCTCCGCACATTGCTACGCACTCCCAAGTTAGAAAGCGAATTTGTGGATCTGGTACGCGGGAATTTACTAGCGAGTACGCAACAGCAAATATGCTTCTACGAGGTGCACGAGATGGGTCAGTTGGGCCATCTTGTGAACCGCGTAGAAGAAGTGCGAAAGGCTACATGAGCGAATTCCTGGCAGCAGGGAAGGGTCCACGTACTTGGACCGTCCGAAGAGCCAGAGCTAGACGAAGTGGCCGGCATAGCTAAGCCTCTAACCTGTTGGAATTGCGGTACGGATGGTCATGGGTACAGAGAATGCACAGAAGCCCCGAAAGGTATTTTCTGCTATGGATGTGTGCGGGCTGACGTGCTAAAGCCCAATTGCATTCATTGCAAATCGGGAAACTTCCGCAGAGACGGAAGGGTTGCGGGTTCTTTCCGTCCAAGTCCTCCTACTCATACCCCTCGAACACCGTAGTGACCGACCAACCTAGCAATTTATTAGACATTCCCCAATCCCCATTTCAACTTCATTTCCCTGATAAAAACATTTCACTCCATTTGCATACCCCTTTAGATACTCCCCCCAATTTTAACACCACCACACCCCAGACCCACAGACCCCATTAACGTAGAATCAACCCACCATCCCCCACAACTGCCGTAGCTAGTCCCGGCCGCCAGCAAGCGTGTCGCTTCCGATCGGATTTCAGCCACCAATTCGGACGTAGGCGGAATTGGCCCTTCTTTCCAGAACCTTCTTTTCCTTCGGTTATTTTGACTTTTTCAAGTCAAAATAATCACTCCAAGGCCTCCGTTTACAGCAAAGCAAGACGTAGTTCAGCCTTTATCAAGTGTTCAGACGTTACGGTATATTAAACATGTAATATTTAGAGTATAGGAAGTGATTAACTTACCAGATCCCTCGAATTTCCGCGACAGGACTCGGACTAGACGATGGAATCGTATAGGTATTTTGCCGCACGAATTTCTTCCGCGTTGGGCGTGGACTTGTTAAAGTGGTTGGTCGCGGTATTCTCGAATGATCCACTAACTGATTTCCGAGCGTTGGTGATCCTAGCACCTTCGAGAACTCCTTTGCCAAGTTCTTAATGGCATCCTTACACGAATCACAGTAATTATCTGCACATGCTATTGAAATGTGCGGCTTGATAACATCGCCACATCCGACATCCTTATGAATCACTTTTTCCGTATTGGAGGACATGTGCTGGGTTCTGGCCAGCGGTAAAGTATTCGTGCCGTAATCATTGGTTCGAAGTAGATCTGTGTTTGATGAACTATCACAGGTTGGTGTCTTTTTCGTTTTGAAATCGTCGGTATTGGTGAATCCATCGATGAATACGATCAAATCGGAGGTATCCGTGGCGCGCGGCAAGCATTCGAGGTGATTTTGGCACGCCTTCGAAGCGAAACTTGCAACATTTTGAATGCCAACGGTTGCCGTTGAAACCGAGCTTTGTACCGCGGCATGTTTGGTGGAAATTTGATATTGTGTTCCGATGGTTTTCTTCTTAATGTTCAACTTCTCGGTTTCGCCCAAACTAAAGGACAAACTGCGAGGCGGCATGTCCATCTGTTTCAACGACAAATACTGTTTAGTTTCTTCGCTGTCCGGACCGCATCCTACCGTCCGCCGCGGTATTCCGCACTTATCACATACTGTATCTGTCGTCTTATGCTCCGAGGATCCCACAGTCCTTGTATCGGGCTTATGCGAAACGTAGACATCCTTTCGAAATGGTGTGGCCATAACTCCTTGGGACACTTTAATTGGAGGCTTCTCTGTAAGCGTCTGCATCGAACTGTTCTTCTTCTCGGGCTCGGCTTTTGGTATCATCTGTGTCCCGATCGAGACCAGATTCTGTCGTTTCTCCTGTCGCTTACGTAGCTCATATTCGACTAAGGACTTTTTCAGAATGTCGTCCAATTGCGTTCGGGTAAAAATATCGTCGTGAACGCTATTGGTCATTGTAGGATTGACGCCAATTGATCGCACCATTGTTGGGCTTATTAGCGTTCCAACATCCTTGGTATGTTGGACGCACATTACACCAACGTCTCGTTTTAAGGTCTTTTTAGTCGTAGCTTCGGACTGTGAGTGCGATCGCATTCGGGATCCAAGGCTTTCTAAGGCCACGGGACTGATTCGTTGAGGCGTAAACGAGATCACTTGAATCACCTTCTGACTAGAAGTGTTGGTTGCTTCATCTTTTCGAATTTGAAGTTGTAACTGTCGTTTTTCTTCTTTCAGGCCAGCCAGTTGTTTCTAAAACAGAGAAAACAATTATTTAGACAATTATTAAAACAGCGATCTAAAGCAACCTTAGTTTTAGTTTTAGGAAGGGGCGCCACGCTGAGCCGCAGCGCACACTAGGCACCAAAAGAGGGCCCATAGCGATCCCTTCGGAAATAACGTTTAACTAATTAATCACCCCAAAAACATCCTAAATCCCTAATAAATTTGACCATCTTGTCATGCCCTATCAACCTTAGATCTTCCAAATTGTCGAAGAAAAGACTGCCCAACCAACCACTTTAGGCGCCTCCTTGCAACCGCCTGACATTCACACAAAATGTGGGTAATGTCCTCCTCAGCATATAGGTCAAGACAGTACCTACACACGTCACAGTTGGCTATCCCCATAGCATGCTTCCCTAGCAAGCAGTGCTCCGTCAATATTCCGATGAGTAACCGCAATCTTTCCCTATTCCATGTCAATATTTCCCTAGACTTTAGTCTGTCCAGCCTTGGCCAGAGTGCCCTGGAGACCCTACAGCTCGTCAGCTGCTCCCACCAAGCAACCTTAAGGGGCCCATAGACGGGCATGCATGCGTGTCATTCATGCGCCCACAAAAATCAAAAGTATTTGATTTCCATCATGCCACATGATGACAGACCCCTACACTCATGGAAGAATGCATGCGTGCCCGTCTATGGGCCCCTTTAAAGAGCGACCCCCAGGATTAGTAGAAGTGTTCTCTTAGGATCTGTTCTAAAAGTCAACTTCGGCTACGTCAATTTTGACGTCATTTGATATTGCTACATGTACCCTGGCAACCAGCACAAATCAATAACATCAGTTTCCAGTGAGAAAGCAACGCCTACCTATATCCAACTGGAATGGGTAGACATTTTTGCATACTTCTCAAACACTCTTCTCTCCCACTCTTGTCTCACATGTTCTCCACATCTCCCGCATATTACACGCACACAACCATGCTGGAAATCTCTCGTCCCAGCACAGGCAGTACATAAGCCCCGCAGAGCTTTCATACGGGCAGTTTTACTACGGTGAAAGCGAAACGAGGATCAGTTGTAAGCAAAAGTGTTTGTAAAGCGATTTTGATTGGTAGCAGCGATAGAGCGGTGATCGAGTAGTACATGACATCGGAAAGCATTACCAGAAGTGCGATTATTTATGGTTATAAAGAATAATTATAAAAAAAATTCACTTCTTCTACGAAAACTCCTTCCGCTTGACATATTCCTGCATACGTTTCTGGTCGAAAAAGCAAGCACTTTTGAATGTTCTTGTGTATGAAATTTCAAACGGATTGTTTTGGATTCCAAGTGCTCCTTTAGAGGACAAGGGGACACTTGCACCACCTGTTTTTCAACAATCCATAAAATAGTACATACTATATATAATATGACAAAAGGTATAACTGTTCAATAAAATGTCGCTCAGGTATTTTGCAAATCAACTTCATAGGTCAATAGTTCAAATTCGGCTCGACGGATCAGAAAATGTTCTTTTCCAAAAAAAATTACTATTAGGTAATATTTCATCCAGAAATTTACTATCGGAATGACGGCTCGCACTCACGTGACGTTTTTATAGAAGCAATCTAAAAGTGTAGCTTCAGTATATACTCAGTGCTGCCAGCTTTATATTATAAAGATTAGATTTTAAACACATAATCGTAGTTTTTATTTTGCTGTACAGTCGAGGTATCGGTGTAATTTTATGATTGATTTAATTTATGATTGATTCAAATTTGATCACAAGTTTTGTTTAGCCTTAAGCAGAGGAAGTGTCTTCGTTTTGTGGCATTTGAAGAGTCGAAGCGAAGGCTACTTATGTACTGCTTGTAAACCTGAGTTGAGAAGACGCAGGTCGAATAGTTGTAAAGCGAAATAAAACCATTAGCAGTATGTCGAGATGAAAAACTTTCACTGAATATGCCAGCTAAAACTGTGTTGGTTTTGATCCAAAAGTGAACTATTTTGTCAAAGGGTTGCCATCTTCACTGAAAGTTTTTCACCTTGTCATATCCTCAATAGCATAGTTCCACTTCGAACCCAGAACTAGCCGAGTAGCCGGTTCACAGGCTGCTCTCACATCGAACATACAAAACTTTCATTGCAATTCTTATCTATTTTCTCACTGTCGGTCAACTGCCAGCTGTGTTATCTATCGCATTTATTTTTGTTTGAAATATCTTCAAAACATGTTGTCTAATCTTATCACTGTTCAACTTTCGAGCACTGACTTTGATTCGAAAATACACGTCTTAGATTATCACTCTCACATTTTCATATCGTTACTGGACTTACCTTTAGTGCAGGAATAAGCTTAACTTGTTCCTCTAAATCCCTCATTCGACTTAGACTAATGGCCATCTGTTCCCTAATGTTATAAAGCGTGTTGGGACTCATGTCGGGTGCATTATTCCCGAATAATTCCAACTCCTCTTTTGAGTCTAACGTCGGTGGGATCCTATCACTATTCGTTGATCGTTGACTATCTGCTGAAACGCAGGATTCTAAAAAAAAATATAAATTAAAAATGCATTAAAAATATAGTAAAAAATCAAAATATTAAAATTAAATTATAATAAATGTATTAAAAAACATAAAAATATTATTAAATTATTTACTAACTTATTTGTAGGGTCGATTTAAGTCGTTTCATTAATTTGCTCATCTTGTCGTTAGGTTAAAAATAAGGTCGTTGTCAAAAAGAAAAAATTAAATAAATCTGCCAAAAAGTTCTTTGGCAGAAAAAAATATTATTTTTGAAACATGGCGATATTAATTTAGAACTGTTTGCTACTGTACACACAAAAAAAATTCTCGTACGTTTATCGCACCTTTATTACGTTAACTTCGAGCTAAAATAAAATAAGTCGTTTTCGAATTGTAAAATTTGCTTATGATAGCACAGAAAGCTTTCCAAAGAGTATAACAACGTTTATATGACGAAGTCACGCTATCTTTAAGATTAATGAAGAGCAAATTAAAAACAATTTTTTTTAATTTATTTCTTTGCAATTTTTTTTTTAATTGTTTATTTTGCACGCAAGGTGCGATGTCGATTGTGCTATATCTAAAGCGAAACTGTTCGTATGAAGATTTTGTGCGATTTCGAAGATTTTCACGGCTCTTTTTCTAACATAAAATTTTCTATGCCATATATTCTGAATTTTTCTTCAGCATCGAGAGACTTTTCTATTTTTTGTCATTTCCCAGTTTGTGTTCTAGTAAAAGTACTCTAAGACGTTTGGCCATCAGCTTCCTAAAGCTTAAAGAAACGAGTATTTAGACTTAATCGTGTGTTGCCAAAAATAAATTTTTCCGAGTCTGGTTATTGGCCGGCCACGCTTGTGGCGTGTTTAGATGCGTAGCTGAGGTGAAGAGCGTTTTATTGCTAGTAGCAATAAAATTTATGTTTTGTTTTGTTGGCTGTGACAATTTGGTGAAAGTTTAATATGGTGGTGGTCAGCTGGTTTAGTTCAGCATTAACAAGAGGACGATGCTAATTGCAGATACTTTAGTAATTGCATAGTAAACTTAAAACTCTTTTCCCCTTCCCAGGTCTATAGTCTAGAACCTACCCAATAGGAATAGTAATGATTACAGAATCGATTCTGTAATGGATACTTGTAAGTCCTACCCATTACTATCGCCGAGCTCTCGGTAAACCTTCTTAACGCATCAAGGAAAAAGGCACCACAAGCAGTTCTGGTATTTTTACAATTTCAGCAAAATTAAAATGTAAAACTATGGAAAGTAGAGGTGACACAATCGATGAACGGTACTACTTAAATATCTTAGAATAGGTTTGTTTTGCACTTATATAGGTCTGGTGTCGTATATTCGCCGTTTGCAAGGTTTTATTGGAAGTTGAGTAAAAAAATTACTAATACTAAGTTCGTTATTACTTTGGGTAGCTTCCGTTCAAAAGTCCTCGAAATATTCGATGTATTCATTTGATTTATCGATAAATAATTTCAAAAGTCCTTCAGCTTCGAAGTCAAAACTATATTTAAAAGAAGTTAAACTTTGTACTTGAACAAAATTACACTTATTGAATGATTACGAGAGATTACGCTTAGATCTCACTTACACATTTCTTTTATTACCAATGCCTACTTCTAAGAAAAAAATCTCAAAAACTGAAGGTACTCTTTAGCTGCCATACAAATGTTCTTAAAAAAAATTACGCTTGTATAAATATGAACTCCATAGCTCAAAGACGGATTGAGCTATAAAGCTAAAACTTGATATGATTGAGATTAGGTTAACAACAGGAATGTGCCATACTAATCATCTAAATCACTCTAGTCCTTGCGGTAGCTCCCATACAAGTTTTTTTTACCTCCCATACAAATTTTTTTACCGCAGTCACATTTATTGCACGACTACCAAAGAACTCGCAAAATAAATTTTGAAAACTGCGAACGGGAACAAAAATTTAAAAACGAAATTAAAAATTCGTAAAACTACCATACAAAAGTACTTAAAAAAATTGATACACACGTTTGCCCAAACTCGGGATAATGCATTGCAATTTTGTAAACAAGTAGCTAAGGTTGGGAGTTTTGTAATTAAGACTATTTTGTAACATCTGTACTTACATCGTCTTCAATAATTTAAATACCTCATTCTCATGTCTTACAAAAAAGTGCACCTACTGAACACTCTGACTTCAAATTGGATATATTTTTCATTGTTCAACATATAAACTTTGTCTAATCGTTTTCATAAAAATCTAAACTTTTTTTTTTCCGGATGAGGTACAACAAATGAGTCCTTCAAAAATCTATTTCCTACACATTTGGGTATACATTGATGCTTTCCTCATTGTATCCTCTACGCCCTTTTACATGGCGATGTCCTAAATCGGTACTTTCCGATTTCAGCCTAGGTAAGTGCTTCTTCATCACATTACTAGTAAGCATCAAATTCACACCAAAAAGTTTGCATCGCATTGGACTTAACTCGAAAATTAGAAGCTTAAGAAGCTACAAACCAGACGACATGCCGACCTTAGAAGTCTATGAAAAGAAAAATTAAGGATTACCCTCGAAGCACTTGCTAATTTGTATGAAATAGCAACGGTAATGATTACAGAATCGCTTCCGTAATAGCCACTTGTAAGTTAAACCTATTACTTTCCTCATTGAATCATTGATTACTTTCACAGGGAGGAGTCCTACGCCGGCGTCTACTTACTGATCTCGGCCTCTGTAAGTAGGTAAGACATTCAACTGAAACTTTTGAGTAGTTTAACGTGAACAATGTGGAACTCATTAGTAATAGGCTTGCACAATTCCGATTCCCGATCCCTTGGGAACTAGTTCGTTCTTTTAGTTTATAGTTCATTACTTCAGGGGAGTTCAGTGAGGAGTAGTCGTAGTTCGAAGACAGATCTAGTAGAAGATGATGAGCAAAAAAATGTCTTTAGATCTAGTAGAAGATGAGCAACAAAAAAAGGTCAGTACATCTGGATGATGAGCAAAAAAAAAGGTCAGTAGATCTAGTAGAACATGATCAGAAAAAAAGACACTAGATCTTGTATAGTATATTGTCTCACAGAGTTCCGAACGGCAATGAAAAACGAACTAGGAGCACGACTGACTGCGAACTAGTTCGTTCATTTCAGTTATGGGAACGCTCTTCTGAACTGAACTAGTTCGTTCGCGAACTACACAAGCTAATTAGTAACCATGAGCCATCCCTAGAATCTCAAGACAAATATCGAACTGTTAGCGTGCTAGCATAAGAAAGGTCAAACCCAGATGACGAATGGCCCAAGAAAAAGTGTGCTATTTAAAATTGAACTTGACGAAGAAAGGATTTATTTTGCAATTCTATCCAATGTACGAACCCAAAAATTTATAAACAATAACACAATAAATGTACCTACATCATTTTCTGCACGCAATTGTACAAGAAATTTACATTTCAATTCTGAAGTGATTTTTTTTATGTTTCGATCAAAGCATGAAAGCTTTATTTAGGTTCAAACCATCATTTATCCGAGACACAGCGCTAACTGACAAACATTTGTCAGCTGATTTTATGAAATCTGAAATGGACATATCTGGGTATTTGTCATCTAGGTATCATATTAACTATGATTGCAGAAAGTGCTCCTAGTTTTGATCAAATTTCCAGAAACAGGTCATATAAAGCAGAAAAATGATTCTTAAATTGATAAAAACCACATGAAAGATAATCGATGAATTATTCAGTGATAAACTTCCTGAATGAGCATTCGAATTTCGCATTTTTTTTATAATTTCACCCTGAACATTCATCATCTTGACCAAGCTCTTGGACTACCTTAAAACAGAATTATTGCCAAAAGCCTAGCGAATCATTTCGAGAGTATTCTTAGTACCTTCACACAAAATAAGATAGAGGATCATGAAGCTGGCATAACCCAAGGTTAAAAAACCATGGGTACAAATTTAATAAGCATAGACAGGATGACGCCAAACAAGAGGCTGACTCATAAGATTGACTCAGAAGTCATAGCTAAATAATGCTATCCACCTGCCAGTATCCCGTGCGTAGTTTTCGATCTTAGTCACTGAAAATACAGTTCAGGAGCTTTTCGTCATATTTTCGCATTTTTCTTCTCTTGAATAATTGCATAGATAACATTTACCTGATTATCAAGGTGCAAATATAATATACAGAAAATATGCTATAAGACCGACTCACATAGGATTTTCAAGCTTATATTATAAGAACTTTTGTATATGTCCACGAAGCAGTGGAACTTTGCTCAGTTACAACTTTGACTATTACTTGCACAATTTTGACTCTAAAGCAAAACGAAGCCTTCAGTTAGTATACGATGCATTAAATGAATCCACACTTTCTTCAAGGACTTTTGTATGGTAGCTACACGAAGGACTGGCATGATATTCCTTATTCATTCGCGACCATTGAAATTAACGTATTTAAATTTTTAGATTCCTGGTTGGATGGCTGGCTAACGTGGTGGCCCACAGGATAAGGACTAATAACTGTTGACAGCGTAGTTGCCACAATTCGCTTAACTGGGTTGTTGAAGGCTGATGAAATGAATCGTTAGAGAGCTCTGGGAGGACTGGAAAAGGAATGTACCATATTGTCGGGCCCTGGTTAAAGACTGACACTCACAAAGAATATGGAAAATAATATCCCTTCCATTTGCGTTCTGTATATAAAATACAATAGACGGTCAAGGGAATGTCCAAGCTGGCTGCGTGGTCTCCTTTTAGCCAGTGAACTGTGCTGACCGCTGTAACTCTGGAAACGTCCACATAGCACCTCCACAAGAGTTCTTCTTTTCTGGTCCGACAAAACGATGGGAATATTTACCTAGAAATCCTTTCCACCTGGAATCAACATTTGTTAGGAAGTATGGCAGGACACCTTACACTTCAGCCACTAGCGTGATAGAATCAGTTTCGGCGAGAGAACCCTGGAGCGCAGAAGCTTCCCTAGCTAATTCCTTTGCCCCTCGCTTTCCTCTACCTTGCTGTGGCTACGAATCCAAAGCAAGGTTTCTTTGGGCAGACTTCCTAAATAGATTACCTGATTTCTGAGTTTAGAGGAAGTGGTGGCCGAATCCAAGGTTTTGATTTCTGAATGTCTGGCATCTACTTATAATCACAACCCTCATAAATGATCACGTCACCAACGGTTCCCAAAAAAAATTCAATTTCATAGTGGCGCATATGTTCCAAATTCCAGATATAAAACTATCTACTTTTCAGTCATGACGCCCGCCCAAAAATTATATTTTTGAAATATCCACCTGTAACGCCAGCATCTACGTACCAAATTTCCTCTGTACAGCATTAGCCGCTTTTGAAAAATAAAAATCAGGAAGCAGATTTTTCTTCAAGTGCCTACGGTACCCGACTATCTCCTAAAAAAATCGGATGCTTCTCTAGCATATCCCTAAGTATCTACAAACTTCCAGATTCAACTAAAGAGAAGTTCATCCCCAATATAGGGGATGGAATACTCCACCCTCTGTGAAAATTAGAAGCCCATATCTTTGAGGGTTTTTGAGTTACGACTCGTCAAACTCATTTGCGTACGGCGTATACGGCGGACGGTTGGACTTTTTTGAAATAACAAAATTCTAGAGTAGGAATTTTTCTTAAGATTTTAGGTCAATCACAATACGTTGCTATTAAAAAATAGTAAAGTAAAATTATATCTAACTCTTTACCACCGAGCAGTATTCGAAGAGTAGAACAGCTTGATGCTAGACAATATTGAAAATTTTTGTCAAAGTTCCAAATTTTCGATTTGTAGTGGATATTTTGTGCGTCATTACTTCGGGGCAATTGAACTTCATGTCGTAATTTTTTATGACATAATGTACATACGGCGTTAAAATAAATTCTCTTACAATTTGCGGCTTTAACAGCCTCCCGATTTTCTGCCAAAAATCCATAAAGTCAATTGATTGAAAACATCAAACTGGCCGTTTAAATTTTGAACAAGCGGATCTGCAAAATGTTAGCCTCTTTATCGAGGGCAAGTTTTGATTTCGTAACGAACAATCTTCAGATACACAAGCTAAATTTAAATTTATCTGTTTATTTTCGAATGAAAAATAAACTGCTTTCAATTTTAATAAAATACCGTCAAATTAGTTCAACTAAAAAACTTTATGCGAAACGAATTGTCCGCAATTTATCGATGATTTTCTTAACTAAAAATTCATAAGATGAAACTCACCTATAAGATCAAAGCCTTGGCTCCAATCTTGTTCGGGTTTGGGCTTCTTTTTGGTCCGTTCAAGCGTCTTCTCGAAGTCACTGACCACTTCATCAAGCGCATCGTGCAGGAAAGCCGATGCTTCAGGTGTGCTATGGGTGCTGTGCGAAGACGGTGACGCAGCCGGTACTAATGTTGTTGATTCATCGAACGAATAGCAGGAATAGCCTCGGCCGCCACCTTTCCAATTTCGATGTACGGCCACCACCCTCGGCGATTCGGGTTCGGATTCATTTTGGACCTGTGGATTTTCGAAACAAGTAAAAATAAACGAAAATGAAAAACTCAACTTGAGAGAAAATACGAAAATTTCACTTTCTTCGACGCATCGTTATAAAAATAAACCGGAAAATTGCCAGCAAATTTGTCTTCATGCGTAAGAAATGTGTCTTTTCATGGCACTTTGCCCTATTTTCTTGAGCAAAGCCGGCATATGTTTGGGATTTCATGCACTTGTGCATTGAATGGAAATAAAATTTCACAGACCGTAGCCACAAAAGAGATTTTACAAGAAACTCCTTGCGATTTTATCTTGACTTACCTCATGTACGGGATGCACTTTTTCCGCCGGTTCCCATTGATAGAAATCTTCTAGACCCAGCATCACTTCGAGCGATTTTCGAGAGCGCCGCTTATCCCTTCGAAGCAGCTGCTCTTTCGAAGGTTTCCAGTTCGCAAGCGATTCGCAATAGCGAATAAAGTCCAGATCGATATGATAGCCATAAGGGCAACATTTGCAAGTTGGCAGCATCTGATAGAGGAATCCTGAAAAAAAGGAAATATAAAAAAATTAAATTTTATTTAATAAATTTTAATAAAATCGTATTTAGAAAAAAGGTAATTTTCGATTCATAAATTGTTGAGACCAAAAAACAATTGTTTACAATTTTCCGCGCAGAATTGGTAAACAATTACTATTTACGTAAATAATAGTAAAGAAGTGTAAACAACATTGTAAGGAAACAGCTGTTTTGCCAGTAAAAGAGTAAATCTTTTGCTTATTTAAATGTTTTATGCTTGAGCTTACTTAAGTTTTTTTATTTTTTGTTCAGAGCTTATTTAAGTGTTTTTATTGGATGTAACAAAAAGATTTGGTTTTGAATAAAATTAAAAATTAAGTTTTAAATATTGTAAATAATTTTTGCTAAACGAATATAGGAGCGAAAATTTGTCAAACCGTCAAATCGCATTTTATTCATCGATATGAAGAAAATTGTAAAATACCAAAACTTCGAAAACAAATCTTTAAATATACTAGATCAAGCTAGATATTTGTACACTGTTTTAAAAAAAAAATTATTTTCAATCCAATTTTTACTTGAAATTTCCAGTATATTTAATTTTTTTCAAATAAAAGTAATCATTTCAAGCACTTTTACACGAAATTACTGGTATTAGTAAATTATTCATGTACTTTTCAACTGAACTCACAAAATTACGCAACATTTCATGTAAAATTAACAATATTTACATATGAATTATTGAAAATTACGTTCTTTTTCATGTAAACCACGAAGTTGGGCGCTACGTTCGATTTTGTTTTCTACTGAAATGAAAATGAAATGCCTTCGGTGACGCAGTGGCTACGCGTGCCAAACGCCCTACGCAGCAAAACCAGAATTAATCGCGGGTTCGATTCTTACCTACAGCCAAGGGTTTTATTAAGAGTAAGTAAGTAAGAAATAATATTAGAAGTAGAAAACGTGTAACAATTTAGAAAACTTTTAAAGAGTGCTAATTATATACACTTTTTTCAGAGTGTAAATTCAAGAGAATCTCCAGTGAATTTCCTGCTTTCGAAGTTGAAATTTACTGATTGCAAATTAAAATTTTCATTGCAAATTGAAATTTACTGATTGCAAATTGAAATTTATTGACCGAAAATTGAAAATTACATTAAAATTGACTATTACATCCCAATGTAAATTTACTTGAAAAGGTGAGGCATATTTGTCTACTATCCAAAAGATGTAAAATTCAATGGATTTTTTAAACTGTGTATATAATAGTTATGATTGTTTCATTATCACTTACTAGAAGCTCATGGATACGTAAAACTAATTGGGCAATTGTCAAAAAATAAATAGCGTCAATAGAAAAGTGAAAATAAAAAATCGAAAACGAAAGCCTAGTCAATGTGTTTTTTTATACATGTTAAAAATAAAAATATTTTTTTATTATTTTTCAATATTTTAATTACATATCACAAAAATTTCTGTAACAAGTATTTTAACATGCAATTACACATATTTTTAGTCCACACGATTGCAGAAGAGTATGAACTCATTTAAAGTTTATCGTTACGATTCGATTACGATTTACACAGACGATTTTTTTGCGATGTGCATTGGCCAATCGTTTGTAATGTGCATTTTTGAATCATTTGCAACATAGGCCAGCGAGCCGTTTTCAACTTGTTGTTACGATTCGATAACGAGATACATTGGTTTTCTTAGGCAAATCATTTTCGGATCGAGGATGGATATGCCGGCGAAAATTTTTTCGATGAAGAGACACGCAGTTCATGTGATGGCAAATAATATAGCATGGTCGGAATTGCCTAGCTACACATTTCAAAAATCGGGAAGAAATCGCATTAAATTATTGGCTTATCGGAATTTTACTTAAATTCGTTTTTTGGTAAGAAATTTGTGTCAAACATTTAACTTTATATTATTACCAATTTCCATTTTAAAAAGGGTTGTATTTATACAAATAACTAGAAGAATTAAATAGGACCTTAGATTAAGAATGAAAATGAAAAAAAAACAATTGTTTTGAAGCATGGCCGAGGTTAAAATCGAAATTTACCCAAACCGCCTACGATACTTTATATACTATAAATTAAATTGTTAAAGGTGAAACAAACTGGTTCACATTTATTATTCATTAAAAACCCGTCCTAAGGACAAAGATATCAGGGCTTCTACTGATAAGGTATTACAAAGATTTAGCCTATAAATTCGTCGTCCATGTCAACAATAAGATTCACAGTCCTTAATTTTACTTTATTATTTTTAATAAGACATGTGATTGTCCAGAAATTTAAAAAAAAAAATGCCACTCTGAAATTTTATAGTTTAGATTTTAGACTCGAAAAAAAACTGAGTGACTGAAAAAACACAGTCTGATTTCAATATCTCGGAAACAAGTACGGATAGAAAGTTGTAAATTGGTTTCTGAATTGGGCCATTGTATAGTCCTAACATTCAAATTCTTGAAAAGGGTAACAAACGTTGGTACTACGTATATGTTAATGTACTAGGAAAGTAATTGAAGTAAAAAAGAAACCAATTTGCGTTGGAGTATGTCGGTGTTTAAAAATTTGTGATTGCACCACCACATATATTTTCACGAATTTCGCCATATCTCTTAGGTCTAATGAGATATCGATATAGTTTAACTTTATTTACATACGCGCATAAAAGGCGTTTTCAGAATTTTTGATATTCAACCCGAAAGGCGTATAAAGTGGTTGTGTACGTTTCCACGAATTCCGAGAAACCCTTTTGGCTTAATGAGATATCGAATTGGTTTTAACATCATGTGTATTTATAATGACCTAAGATTTTTTGCTATTTAACTCCTTAGCTGATGAAAATGGTTGCATACGTTTTCACGAAATTTACCACGTTTGTTAGGTCTGTTCGAATTTGTTTTTATTTCTACAGGTTCTTCATTTTCCTCCATTTTTAATTCTTTTTTTTCAAATGAATAACCGAAGCATCATAAAATTGCGTTGGCAATATTTTTATTTGTTAATTTAGGTATTTCATTAATTAAATTGTTACTTATTAGAACAAGTTATGTTATTATTCAATTTTATGCAATGCTTACAAGAATATTATTGTCTGTAAACAATTAATTATTTACGTGTAAACAAATATGTAAAATATTTGTAATTTGTTTTAAATGTTCTAAAACAGATTAGAAGATTTCAGAAAATATCTACAATATTTAATAAAATTTCATTATTATTAAAATTTACTGTCTACTATTTCCAAAAGTAAAAATCACAGCGCTAAACCTATTTTTATTTTGGTACATAAATTTTAGATCAGCTATAAAAGGTATTGACAAGATTCCTTATTATTAAATAAATTAAAAATGTGCTGAGAGGATCTTTGATAAAAATCTTAATAAAAAAAAATTCCAACAAGCCAATCTTTCGGTAAACAAAATTATCAGAAAGAAAACGCATTATAACTTAATTAACAAACGGCAGATTTAAGAATGTTCGTAGATAAGCACAAGCAAAATGTAAACACAAGAAGAATGTTCACTAAGAATTAAAAAATAGAAACACAAATAGCAAATATTAATTTGAACGTAAATTTGGCAGTGAAATATAAAAAGATGGAATAAAAAATAATTAATGTTGACTTGAAAAAATTAATGTATTAAGTAGTATCTCGTTAAAATAAATAATTACGGACCGGAAAAACCTGAATAAATAAAAGTATGAAGGCAATTAAAAATAGAAAAAAACATTAATAAAAGATCCAAGGTAAGAAACTACCTTGCACTTCCTGCCAGTAAAACAAATATAAGCGTGCAAAATTATTTAAAAATGTCATAATTAATTTTTTTATATATAGATCCTGTCATCAATAAATTGAGGCCCGAGTGTGATATCAACCGTTAGGGTGTTGTGTTAAGGCATTTTTTATGATAACGCAACTTTCACTATTATTATTTACTCTGCATTTGTACATTACATAGAAAACCCTTACCAAAGGAAGATGGAAAGAAAACGGGTATGAAATCTTATGAGGAGAAGTAACGATGAGTGTTTCGCTTGAATTACTGCAAATTATATTTTTTTAAGATGGTAGATAATTTCAGAGACGTATAGAAAGCCTGGAAATTGTATCAATAATATACCGTGAGAACGTGCAGTAGGGGAAAGTGGGGCAAAGTAAGCCCCCTAAGGTATGTACCGAGGTTCTGTAAAATGGGCAATAGTTATAAAATCCTTTTCTCGCAAAATCGATAGCTTAGGATGTTAGCTTAGTCATATATTCGTGATGTTAAATTATTGCTGCTGATAAAAAAGATACACACTCCTTTCTATACATGCTGCAAAGTGCCCACTTTGTACCACTACTGGGGTAAAGTGAGCCCTTCCAAGGGGGTATAGTATAATTTCACCCAAAACTGGAGCGAAAAAATATGGCAATGGATCAATTAAGACAAACAATATGATTTTAATAAATTCAAACGAAATTAAGTGTGTTGAGAGCGTACTCTGCTTTAGAGAGTATCCCTGGGAACACCAAAATATTTACTGGCTTTCTTTAAGTCAATTTTTTTTCAGCAACAGAAGCTATTGCATTTTTCATCGCAACTTGATTGTTGCATTGATTTTCTGTTGTATGTTCTAGCCATGCTAAGATTATTATTTTTAATTATCAATAAATAAAATTATATTGGTATGGGGTAAAGTGTGCACGGGGCTCACTTTGCCCCGAATGAACGCTAAGCAGCAAGCATCTGCTAAAATTTATATATTTTTTAAATAATCATCAAAGCTCACTTTTCAAGTTTCACAATCCGTACGCCGATCTCGCTAACAATTCTTTTTAATGCAATTATTAAATATTGATATTTACATCAGACGGTACCAAAATCGTAATATGAGAAAAATTCAAGGAACTGTAATTAAAGTGGATTTCGTTTATAGTGCATTGTGGTCAATTTATGAAGCCTTATCCATAATTTAGAGATGGCGCTATTGCAAACTAGAAATTTTAAGGGGGCTATCTTTACCTTGCTAACCCACTTTGCTCCACTCTCCCGTACTAAAGGTTGAATTGGGAACGTAGAGGAAATAAGTCAGCGAGTACTTCAGAACAATCGTCATGAATATATATATATAGAAGAATGAGCCAATCGACATTTCGTTGATGAATTTTTAAGACATTTTACCCGTTTAACCTATTAATAACCCCATGAAGGAAAAAGACTTGGAACTTTAAAGAAAACCCCATTATTCTTTTCTATACCGGGATAGTCGATTTATAACTGTTTTTATAATATTGCAAAAAAAGAAATGTTGGTTCACGGTTCGCGTTTTTGTTAAGAAAGACAATTTTCCACTTTAAATTTAAAGTAAGGTACCTAAGTTAGATTAAATGTTGGTTGTTTTCCGGCGTCAGTAGGGTTTCTGGTGTGAAACCCCAACACGAAATCCCCGACTGTTGATTAATCGCTGTCCTTGAGGACATGACAGTTGGAAAACCTTCACTGAATACGCCAGTTTCATAAGATTGTGTTGGACTAGGTCCGAAGGAGCTGTTTTGTCATCGGAGGGCATAGACTCGTCAGAGGGTGTATCATGCCTACTATCCGAAACACCCTTACAGCTGGTGGAATTGCTGAGCATAATTTCTATATAGCGCACTCGAAATCAAATTTACGATCACGAATTATAAATTTTAGCTAAGTTACTTCAGAAATTATCGAGATTTAATTAACCCTTCGTGATACCCTGGGTAGAATCGATCGACGACAAACTTTGGGCGTAAAATGGACCCTGTTCATATGTCGGAATAAATACCTTTTTCAGATCGCACACCATGCTACTATTTTATTTTTTCCCAGAAGCAGTATATCTAAGAAGCGAAACACCAAAATTTTATGAAAAAATATTGAACATTGACGAAGCTATAATTTTTTTTAACCAAAATAGTGTCTTTTTTAAGTTTTCACCTCTTCATGAAATTTGCTTAACATGTGGCCATTTTATTTCTTATAAATAAATTTTTCGTACATCATATCAGATATTCCATCTTTTTACACTTTATTTAAAAAAAAGAATTGTTCAATTCATAAAATTGTTGAAATTCAAGGTGAATATCTTCAAAACTAGTTAAGTTAGAGCAAGAAATTGAAGTACGTATGAAAGGTAACGAAAAAAGCTTTCATAATACCGGGAAAAAATTTAAGCAACGATTTGAAGGTTCGGAAGTTATTTATAATAATATCAGAAACGGCAAAAAAATTTTCAAAACGATACAAAAACGAGCATTTATTTATATGAGTGTTTTACTCAGTTCTTCGAGCACTAAAAAAAACCTTTAAAATTTGACATTTAGAATACTACTTACTGACCATAGAACTTAATTAAAGCGAATTATTAATATATTCTTAAAGTACTAGAGAATAGGATGGATGAGACTCAACCATACCTCCTCCATCCAAGACTCGAATCATTTCAAAGACGCAGTTAAAGGTGATTGCAATTTTACAAGTAGAAGTAGCTTTAAACAAAGTCTTTTAAAAAGGGGCTGCGATAAGGCCCACTGATGGAACTTTTAATATTATCAAATCACACTTGGAGTATTTAGCTTTCTCTGTTCATTGAGAAAATAACTAAGTTTCTTCATTTATTCAGTTACTAAATTCGACTGTAGATTTTAGTTCTTGTTGTCAATTAATATTTTCATAAGTTACGTATTTTGTTTTCAATATAAGCATTACAATTTGGATCTATTGCATCAATATTATTTCAGTTTTCTACTTTATTTCCTATCTTCTTCAGCGCAAAAATAAACCTTTCATCCCACCTCTACCCTAAATTTCTCTAGTTAAACTTAGTTTTTTCATTTCTTCCAAAAAATTACTCCTTTTAGGGAAAATTGGATCAACAGTGTTTTTTATGCTGTCTCCGTTTTCAGAATTTTTTTAAGATTAAAATTTCATAATAAGATTCAAAAATCTTGATTGGTAGACTAGTGCACTTATCGGTAGAAAAGTCTCAGGGTCTCAGAAGAGTCTATCCAAGATATTTGTTCAGATTGTTAGTATATTTATGATCATCGAAAAAACGGTTAGTTCAACTGAATTTGGACTCAGCGTTACCTACGTAAAATCTTTAAAAAGTTTGTTTTGTCATAAGACTGTTTTGTCGCTATTTCCCATATACTTAACCTGGCTGCGGGCTACGTTTACGGAAAAAAAATTGTTTTTGAAATTTATCTACTGAACGTAAACGATTTTAATCGTGTCAACGCCTAACATGTAGAAATTTCAGATCGACTCAATAAGCCTACGCGAAACGCCATCACATTACAAATCGGTTCAATTGCAATAACTTTCGAGAGCAATGACACACAAGTGAAACATCTGAGACGGCAGCCCACGACAAACTCTCAAGACTCGACTAAGTACTGGACAAGATCCAGTCGAGAAATAATGAATACACTTACTATTAGTACTGGTATCCATACGCCATAGTAGATACTATCTTACTTCACAATTTATAAACAAACAATTCGCGATAATTCTCGCTTTTGCACAATAATAAACAAATCACATGGCGAATAGATTTAAGTACGTTACGTAGTTTGTGTCTTAGGAATTGATTTCAGTGCAGTACTCACCATTGTCATCCGGATATTGTTGATGATTTCGCATAATCACAGACCTGAAAATAAAGAAAACAAGTTGTTGATTACAGACTTAATTAGTGGTGATTATAAAATGAATAAAAAGACCGGTATGTTATTACATATGACTTTCACATCAAGTGGAATTGTAGGGTCAATGAAAACAGTACAGTGGTTATAAGAAAAAAATAAGGAAAATATACATAAAATATAAACAATAGATATAAAAACACTGAAAAATTTTTTTTTTAAATTTAAATTTCACATACAATTCGCAATTGCTTCATAGTTACAACTTTGACTTTTCTCATGAAAAAAATCAAGCAAGAGAGTTGGTAGATTTTTACTTTAATATGTTTTAATAATAAAATATTGTGATCGAACACGAATATCAAAAAAATTGTAACCGTGCAATTTTGTATTTTCACGTATTATGGGTTTTATACCATACATTTTTAAGAATTTCGTCATACCTTTTGGGTCTGTCGAGGTATCGAATTAATTTTACTTCTGCTTGCTCTTTTCATAAGTGCTTAGAATCTGTTTTCCAGATTTTTCGATATTCAACCCCTGATGGGTGTAAAGACAATGTGTACGTTTTTACGAATTCCGATGTATTTATTAGGTCTAATGAGATATCAAATTCGCGTTTTCTTATAAAGGCTTTAAATGTAATCGCCAAAAAAAAAATTAAGCACTTTTCGATATTCAACTCTTTAGGAGACGGTAATAATGTTGGGCGAATTCCGACAAATTTTTAAGTTCTAATGAGATATCAATTTCCCTTTTGTGCCCGTGGGCTTTATACATAGTCGTCTTAAAATCATTTTCAAGATTTTGCGATATTCAACCCAATAGTGATTGTGTACGTTTTTACGAATTCCGACATATCTTGTATGTCTGATGAGATATCGAATTGTATTTCACAGACTTTTTAGATAAACGCCTAAAAATCGGTTACAGAATTTGTCAACAGCCTGAGAGCAACTACATATATTATTTATTTCAGGGCAAAGTCTAGGTGCTTACGCCACTAGCAACCGCAAAATATCAATTTCGTTTTTGGTTCATGGTCGGGAAGGTAGTTAAAGTCCGGTTCCAATAAATTTTCTTTTATTCTTCAACCTCTAAATATAATATTGCGAAAAGGATTCGATCTCATATACTTAGTGAAAAAGTTGAAAGGTTATAACTAGATTTTCTTGAAATAACAAGAGTTATTAACGTGGAAACACGTTTGATGTAATGTCCCTTTCAAAAATTTTTGTTCCTGCAATATTCGGCTGAAAGATGCCTTTAGTGAGATATTGAAAACACACCTTTTTTTCATTGCAGCCGTGTGCACAATTTTTGCCCAGTCAATCTATTCCAAAATGTTAAATTTCAGCTTTTCAGAAGAGGACGTTCACGAGATATGAAATGAAAATAATTATTGGTTGGACCAGTCATAAAACACTTTTGATTTCGCTACTCCAATTTTTTACTGCCCACATTCACTTTTATTAGTGTTTACTAAAACACTGATAAAAAAGTGTAGTTATTTGTGTAGTTATATAAAATACAAAGTTTAAATATTTTCAAACTCCATCACTCAAAATATATAATTTTATGTAAATCTAGAAGTCTTCTAGAGATATGAGCAGTACGAGTGATTCAGGTAATAATTTATTTTACATTTCCTATTTTTTAAATACTCGTCCAGCAGTTGTTTTTAAAGTGTATTGCGTTAATGAAAATACGTAATTTTGGGGCAGAGTGTTTTTTTAAGTTTCAGCTCGACTAAAAACGTTAAAATTTACCTAGGTCTCAAGGTAAAACAAATCAAATTCACCACTTTCTAAGTACCCTAACACGCACTAAGCTGTATTTGTTCTTGACTTAGCTTATTTCCCTTCAAGATTGCATTTCCCATGCCCCGTTCATGAATGCAGTTTATTCATTTATGCAACATGTTTCCCATAGTCCTTTTTCGTTTTCGTGAAGGTAATTCTCACCTGTATGCATGTGAGGATCACTTTGTGCATTGCGACGAGAAGTAAGAAAAGAAAATAAGAACTCCAGTTAATTAACACCATAATGCCACTAACGACTCAAGACCTTTCTTTGAAAAATCAAATTCACACCTAACATAACAGGAAGGCGTAAAGAAGCCCATATCGTATTTTCGAATAGCAAATGTAGAGAAACCTCCATCGAATCCGTTCAATGTTCTTAACAAAATTATTAAAGTTGCTAGTACCTTTAAGATTCACCCAAAGAAAATGAAATCTTCATATAGTATCCATTCTGCAATTTTTTACATTTAAATGCTTTGGTGCACAGTGTAGGTTTCTTTCATATCTTGTGAATAGCGTGTGCTAGAAAGTTGAACGTTGGAAAATGATTTTGTTAAGGAGACATATTAGATATTGGCGAGGTAGAATCTTTTATTTATTACACTTCAATTTATTTAAAAACAAAATATACGAGTACAATAAAAATCTCAAAAAAATATTGGTTCATCTGACCGCTCAGTGTGGTCAAATTAATCCGTTCGTGTATGACATACTGTGATGAGCCAAAAACATACAACTGTGCGTAACGAAACAGCTTCTTTTCGGATGAAGGACACCTTAAATAACCTTTGCAGTGAAAATTGTTCACCTCGTAACACTATCAATCTTATCTCAACGCATTCTCAAGATATGTGTTACAAAAATTTTATTCCTTGATTTGAAATTTTTTCTCTAGAAACTATACAATTTGTTTTTTTATGGAGTTTACTTTAACAATATGGGATGAAGGAATTTTGTTCATTGATGCACCCTTTTGCCCTCAAAAAGTTAGCTACATTTCTTATCAAGTTATTGCGGATACAGAAGAATTTAGGCAAAATTTTTTTAAGAATTTTTAATGGTAGTTACCCGAATGCGGACAAGATAAAAAAAATTATTGTTGCTTCTGTACTAATTAGTGGTTAATATTTAGGAAATATTGTACCCGAAGGAAAATAAAATTTTCGTTCACATACGCAAAATTAATTTGAGTAAAATTTAGATTTTTTAGCTGAATGAGCACAAATTTTTCAAGGACTTTTGTATAGAAACTAGAAGAAGAACTGGCTCGATTTACATTATATTTACCACAACCTAAAGTGTTGGAAGGTGAGGAGGTGTGTACAGATTCCAGGCTTGCAATGTTCTGAAGTTAACGAGCAATTGTTGCAAATTCGTGTCCTAAAAATTTTTGTATGGGCCTAATGAACTACTTGAAGTAGTCGGACGATTTTACTCAACAATGAAATTTTCGTTAAAAATTCTATCAAGCAAAAATGTCTGTCGACAGACAGGCGGACGTATTAGTGGTTTAGGCAATCATTGAACAAAAACTAAAATAATATTTTACGCAAAATTAATATTTTTTTTTTAAATAATATTTTAGTTTTTAGTTGTATTTTGAAATCATAGAGTATTACACATTTAATCGACCGCGAAAAGTTTGTAATGCATAGAACCGAATCTCGCCCGAAAATTTATTTTTTCCCCAGTTGTGGTCAAAAATGAAAAATCCGCTTGTTGTCCGTCCGTCCGTCTTAAGCAGGAAGTCAAAATTTTACTAGAGTTAGTTTTAAGTCAAAAACAAAACTGACTTCATTTATTAGCAACATTCGTTAACTCCTTTGGGAACCTCCTACAAAAGTTCTTCAAACACGTGCTTAGGAACAATGTTGATAACTTCCGAACGCTTCAAGCTACTAAGTCGCAAGTTTAACTAAACTAAAAACTAAAAACCTGAATGTGAGAAAAATTAAGAGAGTATAGAGATATAGCCGGTCGTGGAAGCGGTACGTTTTATTCCAGTTTTATGTCGAACCATGACAAATGTTAGTTTTGAATAGAACTTATTAGACTCCAAAGATTTCACTTCTGTACAAACTAAACATTTGAATTTTAATTTATTGTCCCAAGAACGCATTGAATGCATATTTCAAAATTCCAAATATCTTGATAGGTAGGCCGAACTCGTTCAGCTAAGACCGAGAAAATGTGTAAAAGGCACGTATATTGGTACCTTAACAAGAGCTAAATAAAACGCGCTATTCAACAATCCCCTGGAATATTGCTTCATGCTGTTCATTTCAGTTTAAATAAGCAATACCCAACATACTTATTACAGAAAACATTTCAACACTTTACAAAAGATTTTCAACCCACCCAAATTAACCAAGTACCCATTAAATAATGCACTTTTCTCGTTATACCATTCGAAAGATACTTCCACGGCAGTCTAGCCCTTTGTCGCTTAAATCTATTCAAAATATGACTTTAAAATGATTTACGACTGCATTTACTCAAATTGGCCGAATGCGCCTTAGTCCTAAGAAAATCCGGGCAGGAAAATAAGAAAATCAAATCCTAAAAATAAATTTCATGCTATTGCATAAATTTATATGCTTCCAAGACGGATGCACCTTTTTCGATGTCGCGCGACTCTTTTCTTTTCGTTTCGTGATAGTTGACACACTAATGGCGTGTGTCGGTGTATAGAAGAACTTTCAAAATATATTTATATTTTTTTCCAGCTTAAAACAACCAATGATAAATGACAATTTTGGAATTTCACAAGACAGTAGTTACATCATGCCAGAAACGAACACTTTTAGATACTTTTTTCTAATTTGGAAATTCTTACGGGGGAACAAATCAAACAACCTCGTCAAAATTGTCAATTACCGTAAAATATTTTCCTAATTCTTTATGGAAATTAAAAATAACTTTGAACTTTTCTTTTTAAATAAAAACCAAGGCAATAGAAGAGATGTAATGGAAAATGTATGATGATACTCCTACGATGCAATAGTTTTAAAAGATTTCTGTTTTGTGCACTAAAAGTTGTGTATAAAGGCGGGTGGACTTATAGTGCAAAAAATAGAAGAATATTGCTTTTCTATGAATTCGCAACTTATAAAATCGTTAATATTTTTTTTACAAAAGAAATTATTTAGGAAACTGCACATCAAAATACAAAAACCTCTTTAATAAAAGTTCTCCAGTACACCCCAACATATTTACCTAAAACACCTAGGAAGAAAATGGTTGGTTTTAATAACTTTTAAACTGCTTTTCTTGTTAGAATTCTGCTTAGCAGAAAAAAAGTGAAATTAGTTCAATTAACCTCAAATCGTAGCCCACGTACATTCTTACAATTATTTAGTGAATTCTTCTTATAAATTGTTGTTTTGACTAGAATATGGAAGGAAGTATCTTAAACTTTTTCTTACTAATATGCTAGTGATAATCACCAAGAAATAATAGAAATAAAGGTATATATCAAAAACAGTAAAAATTTAGATTTCTATTTTATTATTTTTAATAACAAAATGTTATGATCGACCTGAAATTTAAAAAAAATTTGCTGCCCTCAAATTATATATTATCATATTTCAGTAGACCTCAAAACACCAAAAAGTCCGTCTGTCCACCGAATACGCTGCCCGCATTACGTGGACGCGTTTGAAGGGCCTTTAAGCTATTAGTTAAAAAAATTTTAATTGTCTAGATTGAGTAGAACCCTTTAAATGGTCATATTTCTAAGAATGTCGGTTTGAGAGCACGGGATTGGAGAACGTTTTAGACGGGAAATTTTACAGAACAGTTTATGCTACAAATTTGAAACTTGGAGTATATATACAGCTACGATAGTCCAGGCATTTGCAAAAGAAAGTAGTTATGTGTGAAAAAGTTTGTTATTAGGTGAACAATGCATCCAAATCGTTTGAAAGCTCACAACAAGACATATTTCCGGAACGGTTCATGCTACGAAATTAAAATTCAGTCATTTTTTGTAGACATACTAGAAGTGTATATTATAGAAACCAAATTTCAACGAGGAGAGGTAGCGTATGAGGTTAATATGATATCGTCTAAACGAATTACGCCAGAAAAGGGAGTATGCTAAATATAATTTTTTTCGAGGGGATCACGATAACGGAGGATAAAATTTTTTCAGGAAAATCAAGTTGTATAATGTTTTAAGACCCATTTCTGACATGATCTTCAAATATTTACATGAGTTGCGCCCTGCTGACAATAAATTGTTTGGGGTGGTGTATAAAATTTAATTTTTTTTCTCGCAAACTGCTAAGGATAGAAAGCCACAGAGGCGTCGTAGAAAAATTATTTTTTTACAAGAGTAGCAAGCAAGGTGGGGTGTTATTGTATCCCAGAAACGATTTATTCAGGTGAATCAAACAAACCTGTCAGTGAAATGATAGTGTAAACATTTTCACGAATTTTATCACATCTCTTAGGTCGGTGGAGATATCGAAATAGTTTTTGTTCTGCGGGCTTCTGCGCCTATATGAAGCGCATAGAATTTATTTACAATATTCAGTCCCTAAGGGTTTCTAAAGTAGTTGTATATGTTTTCACAAATCCCGACATATCTCTTAAGTCTGATGAAATATTGTATTTATTGTGAATTGTATTTTACTTTAACGGGATTTCTACATAATCGTTTATAAGATTTTTTTGATATTTAACTATTGTATATTTTAACTTTTATTAAAATTTTTTTATTTTCAATATTTAAAAGGCTGTGCCGATATTTTATCCCCGTTATTTTTATTGAAATTGAAAAAAATAGATAAAATCAGTCTGGTCTCAAATTTATTATTTTTTTAGGTAGAAGTCCGAAACGCGTTTAATGCCGAAATGCGACTGATAACCTAAAGAATAACAAAGATACTACTTGGAACTTCCTTTTTTTATGTTGCAAGTTGTTTAGAAACTTGCACCGCATTTCAGCACTAAACACGTTCCGGAACTCTACCCAAAAAATTATAAATTTGCAACCAGACTGTTGGCAGATTTTTTAAAGAATTTCATGGTAACTGTTAAAACCTTAACTAAACTAGCGAAATAGTTTCATTTCACTATAAATATTTATCTCGCAGTAAAGGTCAAATAAAATATATTATCTACAGAGTATGCATTCATAGAAGCAATTTGGAAGATACAACATAATTTCAGAATGGTATCTATTTAGGACAAGTCTATTTATTCAATAGCTAATTGAGCATTTTTTCACAAACCAATTTATCAAATTACCTACGCAGGTAAGGTATAACTTTCATTACCTACTGATGTTAATTTCCCAGACATATCACTGGCAATAATCTTCATAAAAGATAACTGTCTGATTTAATCGACCTGGTTAGATAATAGCAGACTCAACCATAGAGTGTTGAACTTGAAATTGCTTTTGTGGTTTTCACACTTGTATCTTTAGCATGCAATGAAAGATAAGTTTTTATTCTTTAATTCATAATATAATTAAAAGGGAAATAAGAAGTTCGGAAGCAAATGATCTGGTCTTTATGATGGCCACGATTCATTTCAATCTTTATCGCAATTTAAAATAAACAAGGTGAACTGAGTCTGATAAGAACCCTAATTTATTGTTTAAATTCATATGAGCACGTATCGTTATTTAAATGTACTTTTCAACGTAATTAATTATGAAAATTTATGAACATCATGGACTTCGTTAAATACAAATCTAGAACCCTCAAAATGATCAAAACATTTGTTCGTTGAAATAATATCAAAGGAAATGTTCTCCAAGCAAATCTGTTTTTATTCTAGTATTCACTTCGTCTTCATAAAGCGAATGTATACCGATACCTTACGCAATTCCTTCACCATGTGATGAATGCATCCACTAGATGGACAAAAATCAACAGCAGTTTTGAATCTTCTTCCGAATGCACTACAGTATCTAAAGCTAGTATTACACTGTTTGACCAAGTGGTCAAATTGCAGTAATCAGCAATGCGAAATAGCGAATTCCAATTAATCTCACATTATCCGCTCGGTCAAATGCGCTGTTTCGCATTGCTTATTACTGCAATTTGACCACTTGGTCAAACAGTGTAATACTACCTTCATGGTGATGAAAAAGTGAAGCAGAGAAGTTCACTTTAAATTCAGTATATGATAACAAAAATGAAGACACAAATTCGCTTCAGATTATTTTCTATGATTAAAATTTATTTGAGCAGTTGATTGAAAAGTGAATTGATAACCAATAGCAAAGTTCATCTTGTAGATTGTAGACGGCGGTGAACGGTTTGAATCCCTATTCACTGCGATCTCATAGGACCGATACTGATTGATATAAGTTCACCTTAGCTTCACCATGTGAGAAAAAAGTAAATTATACCAAAAGTATATACTTGTCGGAATTACGCAGCTGTTTTATTTTTTGAAGAATTCGTTCAGATCTGCAAATCTTTTTACTTCAATAAATGAAGTCCAGTCAAAGACCGAAAAATTACAATGCAATTTAAATGAATTCATATAGTTACCTAATAAGTATCCCTAAAACACTTTATTTAAAATTATAATTTTATATGATAAATATGAAAAAATAGGCCTCCCTTCAGTTTTTCCTTTCTTCTCAACAATATCCAGTTCCCTTAATCCTTCAGATTAGGCTGTTATGCTAACAACCTATTCCCGGAAAAAAAAACGATGTGGTCATAATTTTATGAAAAATCTTCTATCGGATGAAGGAATTATCGGAATGTGTCAAATTTCAGTAAAGAAATATTACCAAACAAATCAAGGCCCAATTTAGTCAAACCAAGACTAGATTTGAAGCACTACCCCTTGAATTTTGAAATGAAACAATAACTTTAAATTCTAATTACTTTAAAAACGTTAATTTTGTGGCTTATAAAGGTAGAGCAATAAGCCTTTCAAATTAAGTTTTTGTTAAGGTTAAAATTTTATTTTCTTACGTCTAAGTTTTTTTTAACTATTATATAATATTTAATAAAGTTTTTAGTTTTAAATTTATTACGTTCAATTTGTATTTTTAGTTATTTATTTTTCAAATTTAAGTTGTTTTATTTAGTTATTATTTATATTTTATTTTTTAGTTTTTCATTTATAAGATTTAACTTAATTTTTTAGTATTTAAATTTTATTTATGTTTTAATGTTACAACTTTTAATATTACATTTTTTAAGATTAAGTTTTTAATTAAATGATGTTCTATTTTTGAGAAGATGTTGAACAGAAATAAAAAAATTTTAAAATTTTATTGAAAATTTACTGATATGAGAGACAGTTACAGCTTTGAGAAAATTATCATTAAGAGATTAAATTCAGGATTAGATTAACTCCTCAATAAAATTTGCATTTTTCGTTTATCTCCTTTTGTCTTTGAACTTTAAACCTGCTCTAGACTGCATAAAGGCGTAAATTTATTAATTAAAAATAGAATTTGTTTCATAGAAACTACAAATCAAAAAAACACCTTTGCACAAAATTTTACAGATTTGATAAAAATGACCATAATCATTATAAATAAAAACAAAACGAGCAAAAAGATGATATAAAATGTTTTTAAAAGGATTTCAAAATCATTCAAAAGTTATTTAAAAAGTAACGAAAATTCATTTTTAATATTTTAAAGTTTTTATAAAGTTACGGTACATTTTTTTGATATAATAATTTTATTAATTTATTGTGAATAAACTCAAAAATATAAAAAAATGTAGGTTGATTAATTAAATAAAAAAATTATATAGTGAACGAAAAAAAATAAAAATAATAGACAATATATGAGAGAAAAGGTAATTTATTTAAGAAACTAATCACTGGTTGAACAACAAATATATAATAATTAAATCGTTTCGAAATAACTGGATTATTCTTTTTTATGTTCTTATTATGCTTCATTTTGTTAATAATTTTGTAGTCCATTAATTAATTAAAAATGTACCGAAATGATGGTAGCTAATAAAATCCGGTCATTAGGGTGGATTTGGGCAAATACCCCTTTAACACTCTTTCGATCTTCTTCTAAGGACAATTCAATTTCTAAGGAAGAGCGTAAGAGAATTTAATGTCCCCTGTAAGGGTCTTCCGTAGTAGTACAATACACCAGTACAAGTGCAAGGTAGAGTTCTTAAGTCACTCGTAACCAATAATAACTCAATCACTACTACTACTGACTTTCAAACAGCGTCAAGCGAAATGTTTATCGTTATTCCTTATCCAGATGTTATATATATGTGGAATATTTAAATTTGTATTTATCAGACAAATTTATCAGTTAGCTTCAATCAGTCCCAATTTATTTTCATTCCCATCTAGTGGTGGAATTGAAATTTTTAAGAGCATTTCAGTATTAGATATGTTGCTACCCGCACTAAACCTTTTTTTTTTTTGCCAATTTTATTAAAATTAAAATGATATAATTTATATGACTAATATGATTCAGTACAATCTTATTGATTATCTTACAATCTTAGATATTTATAAGCTTCGTCACTATTCGCCCCGTTTGCTTTTAACTATTCAATCACTAAAAACTTTATTTGCTTTAACGTTCTAACTTTTCTCTTAAGAACATATCATCTTCTAATTTGGATTTGCCTGCACAATCACTGCAAATTTTTATCACTTAAACTAACCTCTGTACCGCACTTTAGCTAAAAACAATTACACTCTTACTCAAATTTGCGATAATTTAAATAAAAACTTTGGAAGCTTATAACTTCGCTATATTATTAAATCAACATCATTAGAACTACAACAAGAGTATAGTTGATAAATAAAACGTTTTCAATAAAGTTTATTATCAACAAAATGGCACTGAATATTTTGTTCGATTTTAAGCTACTCGTATCAATAATATTTGATTTTACCGCTCTAATCTAATCCGTATTTTAACTATTTAGATATATTCGTAATTTAGAACACCTTGCAAGTACTCATCGTTAATAGATACACCGAGCATATCATGTTGCCAATCTGCTTCGAGTCGTAGGTTAAAAGCATATGAAAATCTACTGATAACGAACTTTAGTTGATTAGATAAGAAATGTGAAAATATATGAAGTAACTGAAAACAATGTTTGGTATTTTAGAAATTTGCTTTGGCTTGTACTGAACGGCTGTAGAATGTTAGTTTGATTGAATTTCTTAGGGAATTTTAAAAAGCTTATTAAATAATAATGCGACAGGATTGAATTTATTGAAATATTTATACATATGCATAAAGCATCAACTGAACTGAATTGTAATAGATCTGCCCTTGGTTAACCCTGTTATTGTTAACTCGTCGTTAATGTGCAAAAAAAGAGGTATATTGTTACATGCTACCCTGGCAATCAACACAATTCCATCTGCTTCCAGTGAGAAAACAACAACCTTCCCATACCCAACTTAAAAGCGGAGAAAAACATCCGATTGGCCACCATGCAACTGAGAAAGGTGTGGAAAAATCCGCAAACTTCTGCATAGTTCAACGTTTTCCTGGAACACTTCACGGTTGATTTTAACATTTCCCGAAGAAAGCTCTCGACTCAACACATGCAGTAAATAAGCACGGCAAAGTTTGCAGCCAGACACAGTTTGTACTACGGTAAAGCGAGACGACACGACTGTAAATTCTACGTGAAAGTATTTGTAAAGCGATTTGGATTGGTAGCAGCGATCGAGCAGTAATCAAGTGGTACATAAAATCAGGCAGCATTGCCAGGAGTCCGATTAATAAATTATTGTTATTTCTATTAATTTTAAACGAATTGTGTTTTACTTCAAATTCCGGAAAACCCCTAGTTTGCAACAGTATGTTTCGAAGATACTACATATTACATGCTAGTCGGAATAGAAAATCGTCATATTGGGTGTATTCAACGTCATCATCTTACGGTCTGGGAATAATAAAAATTATCGCGATGGTATGCATATATAGAGTCATTCCCAGGATATTCCTTTCTTTGCCAATAGAATAATATAAACAATTTAGCTTAAGCGGTTAGACCGGAAGACTTCCAACCTCTGCTGCGAAACACATGCCCCACGTTGGGCGCCATTATATTTGCTACCTGCTACGGTACAATTTTAAACGCATTGCCCCACGTTGGGCGCCATTATATTTGCTACCTGCTACGGTACAATTTTAAATACATTGCCCCACGTTGGGCGCCATTATAGATACTACCAGCTACGGTACAAATTGGACTACATTGATACACAAGAGCACTTCAACCAAAATGAGAAGAACACTGTAATGAATTTTAAATACCACCCACAACTGTACTGCAATGATGTATTACAAATCAAGACCGTTCATAGTGGCACAAAATTCAGACTCAGAAAAAAACACTATCTTAAGGAATATGATGAGACCAAAAAATCCATGCTAAATCTTGACCAATTTTTTTTTTGTTTAAATATTTTCGAATACTTATTCATCGCATTTCCGATGTTCACGCCTTCTAAAATCCAAGGAATGTTAAAATCCTAAAAAAAAACTGTGTGAATTTTCAATAACACGAAAAATAAACAAAAACAATATAATCCACTTAAAATGTATGTAAACAAACACAGTATTTACATATTCACAACAAAATCATGAATACGCGATGTATCTATGGTGAGGTCAGTGATATTTTAGCAGAACTATGACGTAATTCTTCATCATTGATAAACCATTAATGAATTTATTTAACTATGTTCGCGGTATAACAATTTTTTCAGCATCCACTTTTCAAATATATCTAGTAGTACTCCCCTAGGTGCATCACAGTCATTACACCTAACCAACCCATCTATCTAGTTATTGATTAATAATAGAAAAAAATTTTAACGATGGTTTAAGGCAGTGAAATGATGAGCCTTGTCGTGATTGTAGAATAAAGATGTCACGATATGGAAATTATTGTAAATCGTTTTGAAGAAGAGCCGAGTGATGTAATGGACATACATTTTACGAGAAACCTAGAAATGGTGAAATATTTATGCCTTTAGATAAGTTTATTTTAGTTTGCTACCATCGGTTAGAGGTGACCGCTATCTTTTTGATATATGAACATCTAGAAATCAGTAAAATGTTATGCGTACTCGTATAGCAGAATTTATTCTGTACTTATTACGATATCTTCAGCTCACTCCAACAATATCACCTGTATGAGACTAAAATACTTAGTGTAAATTTGTACTTCATTCAGATCAAAATTAGCAGTACGTTCGTTTTAAATCACATTTGAATATTACAAAGGTTAACCACATAATTTCGCGTTAAGGTCGATAATTTTGAGGTTAGTTGTCTTCTACAGAGAGAAGAAATATGAGTATGAACTAATATAAGCTAAGAAGACTTCATTGATACTGCATGGTGGGAATAGCTGCCTTTTAGGTGAATTAATTACCAATTATTGTGGCGAGTTAAAGATGTTTTGAGTACATACACCAACAGCTGAACTTCATGTATTTAAACCGGAATTGCTGCGTACCATTCCGGACTGATTCACTACCTTCTATTCTGGAATAGACGATTTTTGTTTCTGTACCAACATGTTAAATACAATAAAATATCGAAAAGAAGTAATAGAGGCTGGGCTTTGTGGTTTATTATTTCCAGCTGAGATGAAATACTAAATTCATATATTCTGAGAGCTAGTTTTTCTATAAAAGTTCAGCTTAAGGGCCCGTGTATACCAAAACAGCATTTTTTTTTTTAAATAAGCCAAACGAGATTTGCGAAATCTACAAAACAGCAGTAGATAGGTTTTTTCTGCTTAGACAAATAAAGGGTTATTCAATAGGTACATACCAATTTTGTATTTTAATGTAAACGCACCCTTGTCGCCTCTTCAACAGACTCTCGTGAATAAAATAGATTAATTTTTTAAGGAAAATAGAAAGGTAAAACTTTTGAATTAACTAAAACTAATCTTAGATTTTAAGTGTAGACTTAAATTCTAGTTTAAGTAACATATACGGGGTTTTTTCATTTCCATTTTCTTCACTCAATTAATACAACTAAACTGTAACCCATTATATCCTTAGTATAATATAAATAATATAATATAATAATCACGAGTTGAAGAGGCCGTAGGGTCTGAGCATCCCATTATCTAATATTTCAAAATATGAAAATGTAATATGGAACAATAAAGAATATAATCTAACTAAAACTATAACTATGCTCAGGCTAAAAGTAATACTACAATAACTCGATTGTGACTTATATTTTGAAAAAATACAATTTGAAAACTCTGATTTTTAAACAATATTATGTTTTTTTTACTATTAAAGTTTTCTATAAAAACCGATGTTCTTACTTTATTATTTTTTTTTACTTTATTTTCTGTACGATAGTAAGGAATATTATTAAATTTTTTTCTATCGAAACGTAAATTCAAACTCAAAATTGAAATTCTAATTTACTGACTTGATGGAAAATAAATAGGTAAAAAGCTTCATACGACTAAACTGGAAATTAACTTTACAAGAAAATAATCAAAATAAAATAAAATAAAGTATAAATTAAATTAAAAAAAAAAAAATTAAATAATATTACAATAAAAATAAAAACAAAAATGGTCAAAATAAAAATAAAATAAAATTAATTAACTAAAAATTATCTCTACTAGAAAAAAACATAGCAGCGATATTGATGATATACGAAGTTGATCTTACTTGTTCGACAAAACTTAGTCGTATGAAATTTTTACTTCTTGAATCTTTACAAAATCACAAAGCCAAGACTTCTAAATCTATGTAAAAGCATGGCAGTAAATTCATTTTGTTGTATACGTAGGCTAAAAACTTTTTTTTTAAATTTTGCCAATCCTAAGGTCGGTGATATAGTAAACTATTAAAAAAAAGCCTCTAAATATTATTTATTTAATATATGTATACACTAAATTAATTTCGATATTTAACCATAAGGTTAAAAGTGTTAAATATGAAATATTGTTGTCGAAATTAATTTTTTTGGTACATTTTGCTACCATAAGGTTTCCACAACATTTTCTAGTTCACCAAAAAGACATGCAATCAACTTTAAATATTACATCTTTCTTTTATTGTACACTCACATCTTCTTTTCATATTAACATATCTTTTCAAAACAAGTTGAAAGTGAACGTCATTGTGAATCTGTTTATTTTCTTTTCCAGTCGTCCGATGCGTGCTTCCATTGTAACTACTGCGTTTTCACCATCTAATGGGGTAAATTAATTCTGTTTTATGTTTTTTTTTCTTCTAAAACATAATTTTTGTTGAAAATTATAAAGTAAATTTCTACCATGGCATTTTGAATTTTCGCATTTTAAGACTAGTAGACCCAAGAAAATTGGCCTGTCTATTCTCCGTTCGCAAACCTGTTTCCTTGTGTATGTTTTTGTGATATCTCGAGAACTTGGTAGTCAACCTATTTTAGGGGCGAAGTTTTAAAGGGTAAAGGTATTAAGGGTGAGATGAGGTAGTTTTAGACGAAAAAGGTTGGTTCCTATATCTCAGGAAACGCCAATGCTAGGACGTTGATAGTTGCAACTTCTATGGAGCTAGTAAAGTAGGGCTATTTGAAAAGCAATGTTTTTGGGTCGCTTAAAAGCCAGAATCGAAATGTTCTATAATCCATAACTCCTCTACGGTTTATGCCACAAAATTGAACTTGGCGATTGTTTGTAGGCATACTAGACGAGTATTTTCACAACTAATTTTTTTTTAACTTTGGAGTACGATAAATTACGCAACAATTACCGAGCAAATATGAAATTCGGTGTGTGGATTTAGTATGAAGGGACAGTAGAGTACGGCAATAGCTGATATAAAATTTTTTCAGAGAAATCATATCACATATCTTAAGAACTATTTAAGATAGGATCCTGATATTTATACAGGAGATAGACCACGTAGACCCTCTTTGGAGTAGGGGTATGATAGGATGAGGGTAGGTCAAAAATATTTTGATGAACGGTTTATGCTAAAAAGTTGATGCCTGGTATGTACATGTCGATGTACCAGAAAAGTAATTCAAGGAACAAAAAGCTGTCGTACGGAAACATACAAAATTTCTGTGAAAAGGGGATGCCACATATTTTCACGAATTGATGAGACATTAAATTAATTTTACTTCTGCGTGCTCCTCAAATAAACTCCTATAAATTATTTTCAGGATTTTTCTATATTGAACCATTAAAGGGGTGTATAGGTGATGTATACATTTTTACGAATACCGCCATATCTCTTAGGTCTAATGAAATGTCGAAGGGGTTTTTATTTCTTCGTAGTTTTTATTGATAACCGTCTAGAAAAAATTTTCCGATTTTTCCGACATTCAACATTCACATAAAAGGAAATGATTTACGAGTTCTGCCAAGTCTCCTAGTTTCCACGTGATATTTAATCGCCTAAGAATTAGTTCTGTCGATATTTCAACCCCTATTTCTATTGTTTCTTTACGTTGTCAGGTTGGTATAATATCTAATAGCACAAGTTATTTTTAAACGCGTCCCGGACTTCCACCAAAAAATAATGAAGGTTTGTCCAGACTGCTGAAATTTGTTTTCCTAAAATGTATTTTTTTTGTGAAATGAAATAGGCCTATGCAAAATTTTATGTTGTGAAGTTTACACCAATTGTCTCAAGTTATCGGCGAATAGATGTAACAACAAATTTTATCAACTTTTGTATGCGATTAGGGTAGATCGCATACAAAATTCGTTTGAAGACTAAAGTTTTCATTATTATTAAGAAATTCAACGTCACAAGTGATTTTACTAAAATAAATTGAAAATTTCAACTCTGTATGTATAATCACAACCAATTCTCGAGCTAACATGATTTTCGGTTAATATTGATGCTTCCTTTTTTTAAAAACATATCTGGAAGGTGCTTCTCGTAGTTATCCTTCCCGTTTTAATATCTGCACCCAGAGAAGGTAGAAGAAATAAAATTTTTTGCTTTGTTTTTCAAAATCAAAGCAGTGAAGACCACTATATGTATTCCTAGTTTTAAAGAGAGCCAAACCTATTGAGAGTATACCAAAGTGAAATTCTTTTGCTAGTTGAATATTGTTCCCAAGACCACCCTTAGAGTGTGGCAAGAATGAGCACTTGTCTCCCTTGTATTCCCTCAATCAGTAAAATAGTCTACCATAAAATGAGAAAAGGTATAATTTTCCAATCAAACGTAACTCGAATATTTTGTTCACCTCTACTGGTTTCCAAAGGTCGCTGATTCAAATCCGGATCGACGGACCAAAAATGTTCGTTTCAAAATAAACATTTTTCTTAAATTTTCTTTGAGAATTGAGCTATTTCAACGACAAGTATATTTTTTATATAATTAACTCTAAATGTGAAGCTTTAGTGCATACATAGTAACACGCTGACAGCTTTACTCTGTGAACATGGATAGTTGAAGGGTATCAGTACAATTTTCAACAATTGAACAATAGTATTGAATAAAAACGGATTATGTTTGGATAGCTGATACCATAGAGATATATGTACTGAAGTTGACGAGTAGCGACTGTTTTCAAGCCGGACGATTCCACGCAAAGGACCGGCAATTAACAGTATGCTACTATTAGCATCTTACTAACATTTATATTATACCCCGGCCTTGAAAACAAAAAACACCAGACATTTGAATACTAGGCTACTATTTGCATTTCACTGCTTCAAAACGCTCCATACAAAAACGTTCAATCTGGCTTCAAAGTGCTTCATACAAAATCGGCGCCTTGTCGTCTCCAGTATTTATATCTCAATGGCTGATACCCACAAGTGCAAGGGCTAATTTTAATTATTTTATTTTAAATCTAACAGCCTACCTCAAAGCATTACGAAGTTATTGTGCATTCCAAACTCTTGTATGGTAACTACTCGAAGGGCTGGTCTGGTTTTCTTTTCATTTTTCCATTTTAAGCAATCGCATGGAAGCTACTGCAGCATATTGAACGAATTAGCCCATTATTGAACTTGAACTTACAAATTCGATTAAACGAGTGGACACAAAATTTCAACTTTCTATGTTAACGCGTTTTTGAGTTATCGTGCGGTTCATCTGTTAAATTCACAAATTTTCCAACCATTTTTGTATGGTAGAGCTATTTAAACTTGATTTCTTTCCATTTAATTTTGTACATGATAAAAAGTAGGTACTTTCTTGGAAAATTAGAGCATGTAGCTAGAAATATTCTGAAATTAAACACTTTTTTATTTTCTAGTTTTATATGAGGCTTCGTTTTAGGACTCGGAGCTTGATTATACTTCCAGATCCAGAGATTTCATCTAAACTTCTGGAGTAAAAAAAACCAATGTTACTATAAATACAATTGAACCCAGCTAAAAAAGTTTTCATACCTACAAAAATATCGTTAAAGTTTTATTATGGTTTCGTCAATATTAACATATGTCTACACATACGACATACACAATCCAATCGTACTACATTCGCACATCTCATAGACTAAACAATCCGAAAGACCTTATCACGCGTAAATTTACATTATACTCGTTAGGTCTGAAAAACATCAATACCATACAAAAATAAACACACCGTCAAAAAAACACCAAATTATAAGACTTTGATCACTCCGAGTGGCCAGCACAACGCAACTCTATGGTCACTTGGTCACCATTTAGCATTCCAAAGGAAAAGTTGTAGGCGTGATCGGCCTTGTACGGTTGCATACTAAAATCTTTGCTAGCTCATAAATTATAACAGGTATGTCATATACCGTCAAACCGTATGTACAAATCGTAGTCTCATAACTTACCTACCTGAGGACCTGTTAATTCGATTCACAACTTTTATGAAAGCAAATTTAACAAACGATCATCCAGGTAAGTCAACACGATCACCACACAAGATCAAAATTAATTTGAATGCATCAGCAGTCTTCAATCGTACCGCATACGTCGTAGGTACCAAATGGTTTGACTTATGAAATAATAGCAAGCCTTCCTCTTCAATATATTAAAAAAGTTAAGTGTATTGAACGACGTTGTTTGCTAATTGATCGTGCAGCATTGAGCTTAGAATATGTGTTTTTTTATTCGCACATGGCAATGTTAATTTAAGTAATTACCATGATCGTTCGACAGGTGAAAAATTTTACATAAAATATGAAATTCTATTTAATATTTCAGCCGGATAATTTAACGTTACGCAATCATCTGCTGAAATGTACCAAAAACAGCGAACAAAACGATCCAAATCCAAACAGAAACCAGAAATTCAAACAACCGGTTTCACAAAAGAATATGTAGAAAATATCAGCGCCTACCGCGGATCGTAGCCTTTTAATATAAGAAGTTATAAAGAATTTCAAAGATTCTAAGTTAGAAGAATCGCAAGACTGCCTTAAGCGAAACATACACGCAATGATCGCGAAATCTTATATCTAGGGACTTACATTTTTTTTCAAAAATCCTTCGAAGAAATTTTGCAATGTTCGATTCCTGTATAATTACACGGGATTAGATACTTTTACAAGAATTGATGCCAATCCTTCATTATTTTAATTGTGCACTAATTGATCTGCTTGATGTAAAACTGAACTAATTAGCACCGATCACTCGAATATCAAACTGAATAAGATTTAAGGAGAAGAACGTGATTTAAATAATATGAGACAAGATCACCAAACACCCGCACTACACGAAAGATCACTACGGCATAGTGATCATGCCAGAATAGATCTTTGCTATCATATGCCAACTGTTGGTCATTTTCTTCAAGATTTCAATACCTGTCCCAACACAAATACACTAAATCACTTGAACGCGAGCTACGACGAGCCCTTCAGCTGAACCTGGATGGGTTCTTTTTTAGGTTTCTTTAGTGTTGACTGGGAAGCGATCGCAGCACATGACACGATCTTTAAGATCCCGTTGAGAAAAGCATCACTTTTTTTGGTTTTCCGCCGAAGGAAAAACTCTCCTCGATCAACTCGTTTTTCGCCAGTCGTCCGTGATTGGAGCGAAATCGCACCAATCGCAAAAAAAACCGCACTATGTTCAATCCAACTCCAAATCGATCGCGCAACACGATCACTCTACCTACATACAACGAATAAATTTAAAATATATGAAAGATACGACTAAATCGGCAGTCAGATACTGACTGGATCGAGGTTCGACTCTTGTATAGTTAGTCAATCTTCGAATCCGAGGTTTGTATTTCTTCAGTCTTAAGATCAACGACAGACACATTATTTTATATAGCCGTGCTGTGTATCTACTATCTGTAAGCTAAGCACTAAAAAAATAAAAACTAAAAAGAAAATCCAAAACAATTTTTATAAGTTTCAAGTTAAGGCGGCCAAACGATCGGATTATAGTAAAACGCTGGAGATCGTGCGATCGCATATAATTTATAAAATGCACAAGAAGTTGTGCGAGAAATTGTTAAGAAAGATCTGTGATCGTCTTAAAGAAATGCGACTTCATTTGCTCGGATGCTGGGCATTTTGTGACTCCAAAAAAGAGTCGTTAAAATGTGGATTAACGTGGTATTGGTGGATACGGACAGGTATATTTTTAGATTCAGGAAAGATGAACGGAACGACAACAACAAAAACACATTTTCGGTATTTCGAAGTATAATTGCTAGTGAAATTTATTGTAATGGGTCTTTTCGACGAAGATTTGGGTCTTTGTTTCGTAGTAACGTAGACTATTGTGTAGGTTTGTACCTCTTCCTAATGGCTTCTTATCTTGGACTAAAATACTCCTCTAAGCGATCACCTGAAGATTTACTGGAAAAAAAATCGAGGATTTGATCGTTATTCTCTGAAGTACTTAGTAGACTTTGATGTCTGCCTAATTGGCTATGTTATTTTAAAAGTTTTTTTTTAATTAAAAATTTGCTAAGGGTATTGCGATCGACCTGATATTTTGGAAAAATTTGCAACCCCCACATTTTGAATTTTCAAGTTTCACTGTTAATAGTTACGAGTAGTCCGTCAGTCCGCCGTATACGCGATACACACACTACTTTGCCGTCACACAGGTTCCTTCTACTATAGTGAAACTTGATTACCATTCAAAGCCACACTCGGGGAGTATTAGTTTCAAGTTTCAGTTTCAAGAAGGGGCGCAGCGCTAGAACCACCATGCTCAATAGGCACCGTACAGACCCATTCCGATCCCTTCAGATCCTCGTGTGCTGATCCATCCCCTCAAAAGCACTCCAAATCCCTGCAGAATCTGGCCAGTTTGTCATCCCCCAAGGACCTCAAATCTTTGATATTATCGAAGAAAAGACTACCCACCCGGGGAGTATTATAAAACCATAATTTTTAATGGAGTCCATCATTTCACTAACAAACGGGATCATCCACCTATCATTTTTTTTCAGTATTATAAAAGCCTATTTTGTCACCTTTCATACGAGGGTAAATTTATCGCTCTAGCTGAAACACTTTCGGAGCTATCCATCCTTGATCAAAATGATTTTGTCACTTTAGCAATTCTTTTTTTTAATAAAGAGCAACTAAGTCGAAAATACTGCGCTCCACAAAACGATGCACATCCATTCTAGAGATATCCTTCTGTTGTACATACCGACTTGCGACTTGGATCACTTTACTCTTAGAATTTTGGGTTTTGAGCAACACATTCTCCCTAGCACGGCGTGAAAAGGACCTATCAAAATAACTGTGCGAACAGAAGGATGGCAAGCTCTCTGGTGCCATTCTTAAGAACAAATTCGTTGGTGCTCTCACTAAAAGGATGTCGTCAAAAAATGAGCCCAACGTGGGGTTGATCTTTGGATTCTGAAACTATTCTAATGTATCCAATGAGCTAGATTGTATAAAGAGATCAGTTGCGAGTTATGGTGGACCCACCATTCTAAAGTTGGTATTTTATTCAAAAAAAAACCATTTCAAGATTGGGAAAAAATTTAATTTATTTATTAGAAATTATTTAGAAATCTAAGAATAAATTAATCCATAATAATTATAATTTTTAATTTAATAATTCATAAGCCACAGACCCGGTGCTTGGATTTTCATGGGGGAGGAAGGGATTATTTTTTAACGTGAGCAAAACTCGGGTTGCGAAAGCGAAGCGAGGATCTGTTACACTAGAAAGCGACAGAGTGATTTTCATTGATAACTACGACCGTGAACCGTGGTTATTGTAACTTCAAACCATCATTTATCCAAGACCCGCTAGCTGACAAACGTTTGTCAGCTAATTTTTACAAATTCGTTAACATCTCTTGTATGGCATTTTCCATCTGGATTGTCTGTTGTGTGGTGCATTTAAATCCTATCTAAAATCTTTCACAACACTGAACAGAAGTCTACACTTTTTGGTTTATTTGAAAGATATTTAATTATCACTGTATAGAATATAAGCGTTTCAGCATAAGCTGTTCTTGATAATGTACAATATAAAAAATATGCTGTTTTCACGACCCGAAATCGGAGCACTTCTGTAAATGAAATCTGTGTATTCTTTGTTCTGCCAAACATTTGTCAGTGACAGTTTCTCCAAATCTACATTTGTTCAAAGTTTCAACTTTTAAGTGTAGACGATTCTGGAGACATAAATTATCAGACTTTCATCATTTTTGGTCCACTAGTAAAACTGTATGTACATGATTTTTGTAATTTTCAACTTTATGTCATTAGCCGTGATCGAAGAATAAAAATAAAAATTTTTCTTCCAAAGCCCTTCCATTGCGGACATCAACGAATATTTCAAGATCTTCATAATTTCGTTCTAAGAACATAATCATATAGTCAACGATTTTGTATGTACCTAGCTACCATCTTAAAAGTGCACAATCAACTTATTTCACCAAACAGCTGCATATGCACATTGTGACAAATTAAGAAATTTAATCACTTCGCTTCGTTATTTTTCTATTTCAAACCTGTTGGCACATTCATTGGCAGATTTTTAAGAAGAAAACAACACCCAGCCCAGCCAAAACAAATCTAGATTCAGACCACCTGGCGCGATCGTTTGAAGATCATTTTTCTTCGCCTTCGCTACAAAAATCTCTGATCACATTTGAAATTCGAGTGATCATCAATAAAAACAAGATCCGTTCTCACGCTAGTCCATAAATTGTCTTCACTATGATCGTTCATGGAAGAAGGGTGCACGAAGGCCTTGTCAAAGGAACAAACATCTTAAAAAGGGGGAAATTTCCCCTCAAGACGCAGCCTTCCACTTTATAAGTAGGCGCGAGTTTTTTTTAAAGATTTAGCTGATCTACTGGCGCGCACTAAGCGTCTTGGCGTCTGATCTGCGTGGCTAGCAATTGGATTGCACTCCAGACTTTAACCCAACAAACCGGCTCTTGGATGTTGGCTTATTGCGTACATTCTTGTCGTCTCAACGCACCTTCCTTGTAAATTAATTAAAAACAGGTGCAAAGTCAACATATGGTCTCACAGCCTGGTTGCTAGTTAATCTACATAACTCATACAACCGATAGGGGAAAAAAAATTCAAATATTTAAGGCGTTTATTGTCACAGCAATTTTGTTGCTTTTAATGTGGGCTATAGTCAAATTGTCGGACTAATTAGCTTTTATGGTGGGCGTCTAGCTATCGGCTTTAACGAGATAGTAAACACAACATGCTAGCTGTAGAAAGTTGCGGTCAACATAAAACTGCAACTAACGCCCCATTACTAATCGATTCGACTTGCACGCTTAGATTACTTCTGGGGATTATAGGAGCTAGAAACTAGAATAGCTAAACTAGTGGCACGATGCCGCCGGTTCATCTTGGTCCAGAAAAATTAATGGACCGCAGGCGTTCAATTGCGTCGGCCGTGCATGCCAAATATTTTAAGTCATCTGCTTGAATTCGCGCTTAAATCTTGAAGATACCGTAGCCAAGACAATTTAGCTTCTTTTGGGTGCGGCATCATCCGATTTTGGAATGCTCGTAAGCGCAATTCGCTTAAGCAGAATTTTTACGGATAGTTGAGACGAACATGAAGGGAATATGCTGAAACCAACTGAGTACATATTGGATGAGGGCGGGCTCCATTGTAGCTGTGGCTTGGGTGTGCTGTTACGAACTCAAATTCGTGAGTTGCATCTTAAAGACCGACGGCTTATCTCTAAGAAGTCGACACGTTTTACAGCCTCTTTTCCATCGTTTATAGCGTTGTTAGCCGTTCTATTAGTGCTTGTATACATGCTAAATACAAATTTATTCTAACTCTGCATTTCGTTAAGCGCCTAAAACGACTACTCCTTACGATGCTTCCAATTTAATGGAATTAGATTCCATTTATTGACCGTCTTTTATGCTTATTGTCGTCTAAGAAGTCATAAAAATTTTTTAATAAAGTCTTCACGGTGCATTTTTCTATTTTCAGTAATCGATAAAAATTTAATGTCGAGGAAGATGAATACTTAATTCCTAATGGTTTTGTGTAAGGTCATAGCGTTGGTGGTATGTAAATGTTGAAAATGTGGTAAATCAGTGGGGAGATTTGGACGTACCAGTAAAATGATGTCTCTTTGTTTACGGTGTTGAATAGTGTTCAATTCGGAAAGACAATGAATTGAAGAGATTAGGTGGTATTCAGACGAATGTATCGCTAGTTCATACATGAGATCATAGATGCCCGGTGGTGGTGCCTTATTTTGCGTAAGGAGAGCACTGTACTCTAATTGGCGTTATCCTACTGACTCGGTCGTCTAACAACAAAAATGAAGTCAAAGCAATTACCTTTATAATACAATTTTTATTGCCCAACACAATTCCTACTACGTATAAACCATTGGTCGGCGATTTTCGTGAATAAATTCTTGTTCAATCCGACTGTCTTTCGGAACAACATAAAACAACAAGCTACCGCCGCTTACATAAAAATTCTGCTCGTCAAGAATCTCCCTGATTGTTTTCTTCAAATACAATTTATGTACTGTGGCCGCCTTCCTGTTTTCATAGTAGACATTTAAGTTTTCCGGACGATATTTTCCTTCCGTATCGCACGGCAATCCTTCCATAAACATCATTCGTATGCATTCCTCCATGCTGCAAATTATCACCATTATAAAAAAGCAGTTCTTTCTCGACGCAAAAAAAAATACTTACATAACATCTTCGCTTAATTCCTGCTGAAAATCACTGAAAAGGAATTCAGGATAAGAAAATGCTGTTGGCCATATTAAACTGCCGCTTTCGTCAATTTTGACTGGATGGTCCTCGAGCGGAAGGATTTTCGGCTTAAGATGTTCCTCGGTGATTTTTTCGTTAGGCGCAATATCGTCGAATTTAATTTGTCGATTTCGAATGGTGTCCGTGATTCGTTTAAATTCGGTTTGTTTACGTTTTTCAGTTGCAGCTTGCTTTCGAGCATCACGTTCTGCTTGGAGCTGTTCGAAAGTAAAGTTAAATTAATAAGTTCGGTGAGAAAAATTTTATCGCGTGCTACCTTTTGCGTACGACACTTCTGAAGGAGATCCAACACTTGCTTATTGTCCGGTTCCTTATCCAAAATTTCATCACAGTATTGAATGCAGAGGTCAAATTTATCGGTATGAAAAGCGCATTGAGTGGCTCGCCACCTGGCTTTTGCATAGTCCGGTTTTAGTGCTAAGGCCTTTTGAGCATCGTAAAGTGAAGACCTGAGTAAAAAAAAACTTTTGGATTAAACTTCATAGAAATTGTTGATATGTTTTCAATAAAACGGTTTAGTCAGGGTCAGATAAGAAGTTGGAACTGTTTAAGCTTCTGCCTGCAATTTTAATATTTTCGAGAAATTACCCCTAAAAGTTTTCAATTTCGTCGATATCATTGCCAGCTAGGGGTTTCGCCAGGCTTTCAAATAAAAACACAATTCGATTATTAATAAAAACACCACTAGCTGATTCAAATCGCATTAAATTGTTACATTGTTGGTAATGTTGCGCGGTTATGTACTACACGTTTGCTGCTTATTCGCGGTCACAGCTTTTACACGATACACCGTCGCATTCCTTTTCCGAAGTAGAACAAATCCCCGTGCTTAAGCCCTGCTGCGCTTTTATACTGTATGTATGTGCTTTAAAGACATTTGGTTGTGTGTGTACAACATGAGGGAAGCGTGTGGGTCTTGTTATTGGAAGATTGCTTAACGCTTTTATTGTGTAGACTAGTTCTGGCGAGTTCCTGTTTATTTAGAAGAAAATTTATTCTCGAAGCAACGGATCAAGTCAGATGACAATTGGTCGTTTGGTGGTTTTGAACCGCCTCCGTAAAAGTGAGAAGCTTAGAAACGCCTTGCGAACTCCACACAGTGCCCTCAGTTGAAAATAAAAGGCATAGAAAACAATAAAGGACAGCCAGATAGTATGAATATTAAAATTCACTCCAGTGAATGCACCCGGGTTTGCATCTACAGAGAGTATCAAACACAACAAATCTGGGAATCATTTTTGATCACCTGATGAAGTGGGATATTCAAATTTTGAACATGATTAACAGACTGAAAAACCTTATTCCCATTTGCTTCGAAATCAGATCTTTTATGAAAAAGGAAAGTAGGTGTCTTTTCTACTTCTCATTAGTCCACTCAATTCTACAATACAATCATTTCCTGGGGATGTGCAGCAGACGCAATATTGAAACCTCTGCAAATCATGCAAAAAACATTACTGAAAATCCTTTAAAAAAAGAACGGACTTACCCAACTTTTGAACTATACCACGTTATAGATGTACTTCCCCTTAGAAATTTTTTAAACGCTAAATTTGCTTTCCAAATCAAGTATTGTCGGAAAACAAGTTCGGGTAGAGACTGGGGGACACGAGTACAATGGGCCATCTTTTCCTGAGTGCTCAAGATGCGCTGCTTTGCTGCGTGTCTTCCTCCGCATCAAATCACAACAACAACGAGTTATCTCATAGAGACATTCCGAAATGGAGTTCGGTAAAACAAATTCATCTATAAAATTTAGTGATTTTAACAAATATTGCTGCACTGGCGCAGGCATCTTCTCTGAGCAGCTGAGCGTAGAGAAGTCGTTCAAGCTGCCAGATGCATGCAGTGTCTTCCAAGCGGAGATTTTGGCTGTGTTGCAGGCAGTAACCATCCTATTAATGGGGGAGATATGCAATCAGGATTATTATTATTATTATTAATCTGGTAGAGCCTATAGAAGCATCACTACTTCTCGAACTACGACTTAAAAGGTCCTTTGTTCCTGGCTCTTAACCACTCCCTAGGCCATATCGATTCCTTTGAGAAAGGAGATGATTTTACTCAGGGGAGTCTTCGACAGGTCTTCACAGGTGAGAGTAAATCCACCGAGAATCTGCCTTCTTGATCTGGCCACTGCATCACAATCACACAGAATGTGTGCCGTGGTTTCAGATGTGATATCACAGAATCGACATGTATCTAGTGATACTTCACCGATGATCTTAAGGTGATAATTAAGGAAATAATATCCGGAAAAATATCCCATTATGACCCGTGCGTTATACCTGCTTAAGGAAAGGAATTCCGACGCTCTCCTACTTGAGAAAGCCAGGAATTTCTTTGATTGTCTAAGTCCTGAAAGTGAGTTCCAATAATCTTCCACCTGAAGATTTACTTACCCACTTTAAAATACCATCCTTAATGAAGCCTTTGCCTACTCCTGGTTCCGGGCCAATCATTGGTGAGTTGGCTCCCCGCTTAGCTAGCTGGTCAGCCGATTCATTACCCGGAATACCCTCATGTCCTGGTACCCACATCAGGGTTAGACTATTATGATGTGCCAGCTCTTTAAGAAGAGTATGACAGTCCCACACAAGCCTAGAGCGGAAACAATAAGATTTCAGCGCTAGCAGTGCCGCTTGGCTGTCAGATAGGATAATAACTGTAGCGCCTTTTGGTTTATTCAGTAGAAGTTTACCTGCGCACAGCTCTATGGCATGTACCTCAGCCTGAAACACAGTGGCGGTTTGTCCCATTGCCGTCCATATTTTACAATTGGGTCCAAATACGCCCGCTCCAGTTCCACTATAGGTTTTAGAGCCGTCCGTGTACCAGACTGAAGCACCTTCCCCAAAATCTGGTAGACCAGATTGCCATGATACACGATCTCCCAGAGTCACCATATATGGTTTCTCAAAATCATATGCTTTTGGCATGTTATCGTTTACTGAGTCGGTTAGGTCCTTCTGATTAAATTCCTGTAGAATTTTAAGGTAATCGACAAGGTATCCTGCTTTGAATTTATTGTACTGCTGCAGCCTTATGGCCTCTCTCAGAGCCTCCTTCTTTATCTCTAAGTGTAATGGGGCCAAGTCAATCATGGCTCCCATTGCAGCAGTAGGACATGATTTATGCAATGCAATCAGGATATCTCACTCTACATTGACAGCCTGGCGGCCATCAAGGCGCTGGAATCGGTCACTATTAAATCCCAGCTAGTAAGCGCTGTCGAGAAGTGCTGAAGGTACTTTGCAGACAGAACAGAGTACTGATTTGCTGGGTGCCGGGACATAGTAATATAATAGGGAACGAAAAGGTGGATGAGCTGGCGAGAGCGGGATCAGCAGGCAATAGCCCGTCTGTACACCAATTAGGATACGTAGAGTATTCCTATCTGCGAGTAGGACGAGCTTTGTCCTGCTCGCACTCAGGGACGGCCAGAGCTGCCTAGCAACAAGACATGATGTGAGGCCCGACCACCTTTAATTAGCCTCCTTACAAAAAGAGCTAGCGCTTGTTTCAGCGCCGAACCTCTCCTTGCGAGTTCATCCGCAGCCTCGTTGCCCGGTATCCCGCTGTGACCCTGAACCTGAACTCAACAAATTGTTATATTAAAATGTGTGCATAACGCACTAATCTTATCCCTAGACGTGTTTGCTGTGACGACATAGCCCTATAATCTTTCGCTACGACGGCACATTTTTCAGTAACGGCTACTTTGGTTGTCGTGGAAATTGCTGCGGCGGCCGCTCCCACTGACATCATCTTTCGTTGCCTGCTAATGTCGTTGTACAGACCATAAAAAATGGATTTGATTTAAGTAAAGCAGAGGTAGCGAGCTAAGTGAATAAATTTGGAAGGAAAAAAGCCAATTGTTTGTGAAAGGTATAAGATATCTGCTGTAATTATGTCCCAGTAAAACCTAGGAAAGGAAGACGTAACTGACCTTCAAATATTCCAGCAATTACGACAATAGGGAAATACTTTTCAGCCGACAGACACCGTCTTTTGCCTATCCACGAATCAATTCAGCCCCCACCAAAACCTACCGATAATTTTTGATGAAAAAATGTGCTGCACTTCGGTTATTGTACAGCATCGCATTCAATTCGGCATTTATCGATTTCGATTTGATTCCTTCCGTAAAGCACAAAATAGCCAAACGAAATTTTTTCATTTTCATGTAGCCATTTCCGTCCTCCTTGTAGTTGCCGGCCAAATCCTCGGCGGTATTCTCGTCGGGATCGTATTTAAGCTGTTGGATTCCTTCGAGCAGTGGATGCAATTCTTCGCCCGGTTCCGGTGGCTTCTTCATAAAGAACGGATGTTTGTCCATTTCCTGAAAATCGCAACAGGACGGATTAGTGGAAGTTTTGCGGACCGGCAAAGGTTTCAAACTTACTTCCTCCCAACGGTCTTCAGGCCATCCTTCGGTGTATCGTTTCTTCTCTAAACTGTCGATGAATTCGTCCAGTTCCCGGTCTAATTTGTCGGCTAGTTCTATCCGCTCGGCATCGGTCATCGGTTTGGCCGGTGGTTCCGACATTTTTACTGTAGAAATGAATCGAAACGAAAAATAATTTAGGTAAACACTTAGAAGTTGTTTTTGACACTTGTCGTGCCACTTTCCACGTGCGATAAATGTCAACGTTAAGAGGCTCTCAACATGTTGTTGAGCCAGCTAAATGCTGACTCTTGAGCGAGTGCAGAAAAGTGTAGAAAGTGTAGCCAAAAAGAACAAAGCTAGTGATAATCCAAAGTATCAGCCTATATCTGTTCAAAAATATTTCTTTTTAAATAATAAATTACTTTTCTTTATTTACAGCATACCTTGACAAGAAAGGTAAACTTTACATTTTCAATTTGGAAGAAAATAGAATAAATAAATAAATACTTAAAAGCTAAGAAAAAGAAAAAGAAAACAAAAATAAAAGAAAAGATTTTTCACATCATAACGTGCTTTATAGCTTATTCACAGCATAGCTTAAACGATTTGTTTTGTTTGCTATTACACAAGAAATAATGCTAAGATTTAACAAAGGAAATTAGTGCTGTTAATTCAATTAAATAAATTTTTAGGGATATGCCTTTCTAGGCTATAAACCAAGTGAATGTAATTCTAACAATAATAGGTGCGTTCTTTTCAACTGGATCATGATCATTTTACATTGAAAACTACAACAAAGAGATGATCCAAAATCAGAATGGGATCATAGTTGGATCAGTTTTTCGCTATTAAAGCTGCTTCTCAATTCAACAAAATTTTCGCATTTTCACAGTTGGTGCCCTGCAACGCAACTGCAATAACAGCAGATAATTGACATTTGTCATATTTTTTTTTTTCAAATTAAGCGACGAAATTGGACGTACGAAGAAACAAAAGCTTTCTTAAAAAGCTATCAGGTTGATATCCATTATGAAATGTTCACTATTGTATTTGCCAAGAAAATATCAATAAATATTTGACAGACAGCTGACACATAATACATGACATTTACTGGCAGGAATGCCAACTGTTTAAATTGATTTTTATGGATGATCCACAGCGTTCTTTTCAACTATGATCTGATCCAGTTCAAAAAAACGCACCTAATATTCCTGTACCATTCAAAATGAAGAAGAACAAATGTACTTAAGATTAAGAATGCTAAATTATATTATTTTATTATATCTCTTGAGCTCAAAAGGCCAAAGTTTCTACTCTAAAGTGAATAAAGTGCGTACAATACTGAAATTTATGTAATTATTTAGGCAACATTACTCTTAAATGACTAAAAGCATAGAGCTAATGGAGATGACAAGCCACCGGTTTTGTATAAAGCGCTTTGAAGCCCGAGAAGTGGGACAAAACAGGTTCGTTATATCAAATTGTTGTTGTTTTGCGTGTTTCAAGAGCGGGACATAATATAAATGTGAGTGAGAAAGCACAGGTTCGTTATATCAATTGTTGTTATTTTGCGTGTAAGTGAATGCGACGATGTCTGCCTTCAACTCAATCGCTGCTTGTCATATCCAGTATATTTATATCTATGACAAAAAGGAACAAGATTTATGTTTCTTAAATTAAACTATATAATTCCATGAGCACAAAAGGTGTTTTACACAGTATAGTGTGTAAGTATAAAGAATAAAGAATAAATTTTAAGTCGCGATAAAAGTAAAGGTTTCTTTTCATAACCAATTTATTTATTATATGTATTCTGATCATACCAAATTTAATCAGGGGGGGGGGGGGACTTATACACAGCCAAAAACAGAGTGAGCGACGTTACCAATTCAATAATCAAAAGCGGAAAAGAAAAGAAAAGTTGTCTATGACTAATTAATGTGAAGTATTCTAATCTCATATAGGATTATCGGCAAACTGAGTCGGAAAGGAATCAAATACCTTGCCCTATCAGCAATTAGCCCCTGTGTTGAGAGAAATCCCGCCCCTCATAGAAACCTATCAGTTTTTCCATGTTGTCTGCCGCCGAAATACCGGGATCGTTAAATAGATTGCATGGAGAGAGGTAGTGATGATCAGCTATTCTAACCGAGTGATTGTCCCTATAAATGTTTTTTAAAAGGATGTTATCAGGAGAATCCAATTTTTCGATCCTTTTCCTCCAAAGCTTCGCCATGTATGTTATAATCGGAACCATTTTAGCTTCCTTATACTATATGGTCCTATTTGAAAAATATTTATTATCAGTATTGAACTTCATGGACAGGCAGTCCCTTTCAAAGAGTTATAATTTTCTAGCAAACGTTGTTGAGATAGAAAACCAGCATGAGAATCCGTAAGTCAGATTTGGTTAAATTAATTGTTTATAAAGAAGGAGTTTAGTTTTTTTATGTAGTTTGCTTTTATAATGAAAAAGCCTTGCATACAACAGGCGAACTTTATTGCCTTTGCCGAGCTGGACAGAGATATGAGGATTAAATTTAAAAAGATTAGTGAAGTTAACCCCCAGGTATTTTACACTTTTTTTTAAAGGAATATTTATTCCATCTAGGGATAAACTGAGGCTTTTTGCTCTTTAGGCTGTGCCACTTGGTCCCTTACCGCTAGCGTTCCGAATGCAAATGATTTCCGATTTGCATGGGCTTATCTCCAGGCTTATAGTAAGAATTTACTATATTGATATGACTTCTCATGAAGCTCAAGGCTGTTCCAGGATCCTTATCATTGGCATAAATCACCGTATCATCGGCGTACAGTAAAGCTGTTGATTTATTTTGCAGAAGAGAGTCTAATTCATAATGCGTGAAGTCGTATAGATTGATGTTGTATAATTTTGGACCCAAAATTGATCCCTGTGGAACCCCTCTATTTACCTCTAGACTTGTTTCCGTCTATCTCCACAAAAAGTTTCCTATCTTGGAGGAAGCAATGAAGTAATTTCCTCAATTTACCAGGAACATTTAAAGAATCCAGTTTGAAGAGAGAATCAAAAGCCTTTTTAATGTCCAGTTTGACCAGTACAGTCACTTTTTTATTCCTTAATTCACAAGTGATATCATTGTGCATTTTCAAGGGGGCGCGTTCAGTCGAGATTCTTTGTCTAAATCCGAATTGTTCGTTTGGGATCAGATTATTCTCTAAACAGAAGTTTTCAAAAAGTTTAACAACGTTAGAGAGGAGAGAAATGGGTCTAAAGCTATCTAGATTATTTGGGAGATTTTTGTTTTTTATAATTTATTTTAGCAGGTAGTTGGAAAATTCATCAGGACCCGCTGATTTTTTCCCATTGAGAGATTTTAGTAGACCCTTGATTGTATCGGTAGAAATACGTGGATGAGAACATTCTTCCCCATTTGCTCTATTATTATTAGCAAAAATTAGTTCCTGAGAGGGTACGGGGTTTTCCCTAAAATCCCTTTCGATTTGAGAGCATCTGTTCAACACCATGGAAGTGTGTGTCGCTGAAAAATGAGGTGGTTTATCCTCATACAGGTTTTCGTAAAAGGTTTTCAATGTGTCAGTAGCTGCCGATGGGTGGGTCGTGCAGATTTTTGAATGCAAAACTGAATTACAAGCACGAAGCACTCTAATAAAAAATCGCTGCCTCATCGCAATCCATTTTAAATTTTGTTTGTTTTCGCTTGAGTTGCAGAAGGATGGCGCGGAATTAGAAATGTCATTAGCGCGCCAAACACAAACGATAGCCATTAAATCTCTAACCGCTAAACTCAATTGAGCTTTGTTTAGCGCGGAATTTTTATCGGAGCATTTTAGCGCGATATTTCCGCTGTGAAACGCAGGTGTGGGACAACCATAACATCAAAATTAAGGGCTTCTCAAAATGTTCATAGCAGGTTGCGCTAGTATTAAACTCCATGGGAATTGTTGTGAAATTTTGACGTTTCTTTTGGCGGGCTAAGGTAACCCAAATTCAAAACTGATCGCGAGTGGAGTTCGATTAATAAACAAAAAGTTTTGTTTACACGATGGAAGTAGACGATCAGGATCAAAGAGTGTAAGTTAGAGCCGCCAATAATAAAACAAACAAACTGATTGTAAATGCCCGACCTTCACAGATACACGCGAAACATAACCGACGTTAAATCGATCATAAAACATGCGAAGCTCGACGAGAAGAACCTGACACAAATCACCCAGGTAACAGCCTTCAATCCACTTTAAATCGAAACATTCCAAAACTCGCCACCTTACAGGCTATTTACTACCCGGACGGCGAAACACCGGTCGACGACCTGAAGCTCATCGAACTCGACGATCATCTCTTGAAACAAATTCGCGAAGGTCAAACGATTCAATTCAAAGGCGGCCTGAACGAAAAGGCCGTCCTCTGTACCGAAACGAGAACCTACGAAGTAAAAGAGGCCGAGATCTCGAACAGTCTGATGCTCGTACGGAACTTTAAGTTCGGCCAGGCAACGAGTACGTCGCCCTTGAAGAGCCCGAAAGGTGGCAACAATTCGATGGACCGGAGCCTGAATGATAGCAACGAAGAAGAAATGGGACTGGATCGATCGATGGAACGATCCGATGTTATTAAGATTTTTCACGATTACCTGGAGTGTCGCGAAATTAAGCCGCGATCGAGGAAACTGAACGATCTGTTGCAGATGACAAGGTAGTTTGTTTCTTTAATAATTTCGCATGACGCCTAATTGCAGCGTACTTCTGCAATCTTACTGTTGGCAGTCGTGCGACTGGATAGAGACTAGAGGTACCCCGAAGGCGATTAAAAATTCGTTCACAAACTGCGACCTATTCCCGGCGTTGGTTCCTACCCCGGCGTTGATTCTTTCCCCGGTGTTGATTCTTTCCCCGGCGTTGGTCCTTTCTCCAATGTTTCATAAAATTGCGTTGTGTTCTTAGTTCTAAAAATTACAAGTGTGTTTGGTCATCGGGCTGCACTTTGTAAGGCAATGGAGAGACTGACCGGAATTTATGAATTCCGTCGTTAATGTAGAGCGACAGAAAGCAGAACAGTGTTCCAGCTGCTCATGGCTAAGGAGGAAGCGGTAAAAGACTGTATCCTTCGGCACTCCTTCATTTTAATATGTACTGCAAGTGAACATTCCTTTCAGTGCGAAATGGACGCGGCACCCTAATCTAAATTGTCGTTGGAGAAAGAGGACTTCTTACCTGAGATCGCAGCATCAGAGCTCTTGTCCGCTAGATCCTAGTTTTCCATATATCTCGTGTCCGTCCATTTGTCCTTATGATCGTCTGAGTTCTGTCCGTGTCCCGTTTGTTTTAGACTGCGAAAATCTGGTTGAGCAATCGACCGAACCGTAGAGTACCCGCTATCGAATACTCTCAGAGGATCACTGGGCCTACGTATGATTCGACTCCGAAATCAGAATTTCATACGAGTTCGCATTATGAATCGGGTTTGCACTGAAGTCCGTAAACCTTGGAATTCATTTTTCCAAAGAAGATCTTCAAGATCAACTGCTAATTTGTAATTGTAGTTTTACGGGCTGCTATTGGATTCTTTCAGTTGCGTATTTGTTTTTTTCGTTTCCGAGTGGAAAATATAAAAAACAAATTAATAAATAAATTACTTATTCTGGTATAAAAAAAGGAAGGAAAGGAGGATATTGTGAACGGAGGCCTTGGAGTGAATGTTTTGACTTGAAAAAGTCAAAACATTCGAAGGGAAAGGTAAGGTAGGGGGAAACAGTGGGCCAATTCCACCTACGTCCGAATCGGTGGCTGAAGTTCGACGGAGCGACGCGCTTCCTGGCGTCCGAGCTTCCACATGCTTTGCAAATGCCCTGGTCTGGCTTTGAAGCAGGAACATACGCTGGGTACGCGGTGTACTTGACCCAAATCACTTGGGTGAATTCGCAAACATAAAGCTGCTACAGTTTGTCAGACTGGCAAGGGGGTTCACCTGAGATGGTCTTGGCAACACTTGTAACTTCTCCGTACTCGTGGGAACGCAAAACTGACCCATTAGTGGTGTATGTGTTTAGCCACCCACCTTACCTAGCCGTAGCCGTAAAGAAATAAGGAAATGTTTTTTTTTCTATTACTGAAACAAACACTTCCTTCGCATTTCACAGCAATAGGGTGTATTTCTACCGACTCCTATCATCGGGAAACACTAAGAAATTGCAACAATGATTTAAAATAACTTCAACTTCGCACTATTTTTGAAGCAAAATTAAATTACGAGTTTAGATTGGTTCATAATAAGCAATTTCGATCGAAGGCGGTTAGGAAAACGTTACGAATGCCGATATTGAAATCACAATTGGCCTTCAGGCGTGCACACCACATTTCTTATAATGCAGAAACCCCACTAAGAAAGTGGTAAAAAAAAATCGGATATAATATTTCAATGTTATGTCATAGACCGACACCAGACAGAAAGATCAGCGAAGAGAACGCTGCGACCTTCAAATTAAAGGTACTCCCCGCATACCTAAATTATGGGACTGTATTGCAATGACAGGCGGATAAGCATTCTTAAACTTTTTTTTAAATAATCCTATGAGTTCACTTAGGGAATCCGTTCCATCTTCAATTGATCCGCTATTCGATGTATTGTCCATTTCACCATCTAGTCAACACGAGGCCAGAGAGCGGACCTGGAATAATTTACTATTCCTTGTTTGAAAAAGTCCAGGAACCTTATCGCGGTGCTAGAACTTAAGGTACCCTGGAATGCCGAACTAATGCCTGGTCTAGTCTCAAATAAATCTGGCTTGTTGCATACTGGTATTGTTATAAAGGGGGCCCCCACCCCCGTATAAATAGAGAAAAAAATGAGAAGGTTTCAGAAAAAGTCGTCTAAGTGGGAGAATCTCGGAGAACTGGGTTTCTGCTCCCTTCAGGAAAATATTGTGACACTCCTTGGTGTTCAGTGTTGGACGATGAAAGTAACGTGGGTTTTGATGTGGGGCCGAGTGAGTGGCCAGCATTCGTGTTTGTTCGGAACCAGCTCATTCGCCTCGACATCATTACTCTGGATCAAGTATCAAGAGACGGACTCCAGGTGTGTATTCCTCAATCAAACTTGGTTGGTGTGGCAAACCGCGGATGTAAAGATTTTGAAGACCGATACACATCAAGAGATGAGCCAATGTCGAACTTGACTAAATTGTAGATCAGAATTATGTTGCTGCCAGAAGGTCGAAGCTGATTAGCTGTATCCTCATAGCTACGTAGAAATGGTGTTGGACTTGCATCAATTTATAAGCGAGGCTTGAACCAAACCGCTGGCTCCAATGGTGTGAAAAAGGTAGTTTCTTAGGAATTGTTTTTAGTGTTGTGAACGGAGGCCTAGGAGTAAATATTTTGACTTGAAAAAGTCAAAATATTCGAAGGGAAAGGAAGGTACGGGAAAACAGTGGGCCAATTCCACCTACGTCGGAATTGGTGACTGAAGTTCGAGCTGGAGCGACGCGCTTGCTGGCGTCCGCATTAGCTGCGGCTGTGGGAGGGGGGAGGATGCGTTGCTCTAATCAGACCAAAAACCCTAGGCCTGTACTACTAACTACTACGCCGACTTACCCTGGGAATTAAAAATTGGGATATCTTTCCCAATAGGTCATGAGAGACCGAGAAACGATGGATTGCGCGACTTGTCATGGCGCTCTGGTGTTGTAGCGCTCTGGTGTTGTAGCGCTCTGTTGTTGCAGCGCCCTGTCTGCCCACCCTACCTTAACCACGACATTCGAAAAAAAGAATATTCACGTCGTGGCGGTTCAGTAGAGGTTCAGGAGAAATTAACCGTGAGGGTCTATTAAATAGCCTTTAGCCTATCATTATTTATCAGATCCTAAAAAAACAACAAACCAAAAGAAAGCAACAAAAAAAACTTACCCCTTGAGTTTTCACCACCTTTTTTGTTTATTATTATTTAAATAATTTATTTTTTAAATTTTTGTAGTCCGTCACGTCCTTGTCATGTCATTTATTTTTAATTATATATTTTTTTTTAAAATTTTATTATAAGTGGGTAGGGGGGGGGGGGGTACGTTGCTCGAAAAATCAGACCATAAGCCCTAGGCCTGTACAACAAAAATTAGTCGCGCCGACTTACCCAGGGTATTAAAATTTGGGATATCTTTCCCAATAGGTCATGAGAGACCGAGAAGCGATGGATTGCGCGACTTGTCAGTGCGCTTTGTAGCGCCCTGGCTGCCCACCCTACCTCACCCACGACATTCCATAAAATCAAATTTTCACGTCGTGGCCCCATATAGAGGCTCAGGATCAGGAGAAATTACCCGCAAGGGTCCATTATATGGCCTTTGGCCTATCATTAATTAAAAATCAATAAACGAATCAAACTACACAAAAAAAACTTACCCTGTTTTTATTACCGCTTTTTAATTAAACATTAAAATTGTTGTGAATTATAAGGTTTCCAGTTAATTTCAATACGTCGTATGATAGCCCTTAGCCTTAAGCAGAGCCTGGATCCTATTCGGCATTGAGTCAACGAGCTTTTGTGTGATGTCAGGAGTAATTTTTTGCCATTCCTCTAGCAGTGCTTTCTTCAGGTCTTGTTTATTAGAAATCTTGTGTTTTTTCTAACGTTGTTATCCAACAAAGCCCACAGATTCTCAATGACGTACATATCTGGTGACTGTGCCGGCGGAGACATCAAATGAGAGCAGTTCCAAATTAGCCAGGACTGCACAATTCCCGTCTTGTGCTTTGGATCGTTGGCTTGGTAGAACCGAAATTGGTTTTTCAGCACTTTGCAGCAAATTATTTTTGAGTATATTGAGGTACTTTGTTTTGTCCATTGTTTCCTCAATAAACTCTAAATTTCCGACTCCGGCTGCGGACATGCAGGCCCAAACCATCACATTGCCACCACTATGCTTCACAGTAGCTTTGAGGTTCTCCTTGTTTAGCTCAGTGTTTGCCTTGCGCCAGACATATGACATTCCGTCGGAGCCAAAAATGTTAAACTTGGACTCGTCCGCAAAAATAACCGTATTCCAGAACGCGGATGGCTTTCCCACATGCTCTTTGGCAAAGGCAAATCGGCTTATTGTATTTTTTTTTTTGGAAATGAATGGCTTCTTACGAGCTACTCGCCCGTTGAAATCATGGTCGCGAAGCACTCGTCGGACGGTTTCAGCACTACATGACTTCCCTAATTCACGATGTACCTCAGTAGCCAATTTTGGAGCGGAATTCTTCGGGTTTGCTTTCACTTTTCTTACAATGTATCGTTCGTCCGATACTGTGAAAATTTTGTTTGGCGCATTTCTGCCCTTATTTTCTACCCGATTTTCGTGTACGAAGCGTTCAATTATGTGCTGCACTGTAGAGGCACACAAATCTACACTTTCAGTAATTTTCCGAACACTTTGTCCTTTTTTAAAGTAGTTTAATACCAATTCGCGCTGTTAAATTGTGGTGGGACGACCCATTTTACAACAACTACTCAATTTTGGCACTTCAGCTTGCAAGATCTTGCTAAAAATTACCTAAACCAATGTCTAAACACAATCAAAAATTCAAAAAACACAGATTAACGGCGCGACAAAGAAAAGTTTATTCGCATTGAAGTGTCTGTATCAAATTAGCTGTGAGCTGCGATTCTACTGCGGCAGTGGTATTTCTCTTTTGCGTGACGCGGAGGAAGCTCCGCGACGATCCCGAGCACAATTTTTTTTTCTTTTCTTGTTCTATTCTCAAAATTCCCAAAAATCTCCTTTTTAATTCAAACCAAAACCAAAAACTCTCCTCTTGTCAATTTCTAACTTTTTTCCTTCGATTTTCATTCCTGTCTCTCAGCCTACTCATTAAATAAAAATTCAATCAGTTTTTTCCTCATCATTTTTCCTCGTACACAGTTTCCACACGGGAGACCCAACATTTAGGACTGCGTTCTATGCACCACATAAAACGCTAGACAATAGAATGGTATGGTGTGTGGGGTGGTGATGTTGTCATCCTCCTTTACATATCATTTGCCTCGACACCCAGTCGTCTAGCGTGACAACGCTAAGACAAACTAATAAATAAAATTCTGAAATCGAAATATCACTTAAATAACCGTCGCAGCAACGACTTCGGCAGCGACTTTGCCGACGCACAAAATACCACACCCCCACATCCGGCAAAACAGAATATTGCCGTTGTGACAACAGGTCCTTATATTCTCCCTTTACGTCTGAAGTTCTTGCTTTGCACTTCCACGATTAGTTTGTGTATTTCGAGTTTTTTTTTCAATCAGGATTGCATCTTTTATTTGGCCGAGTGAATGAGTAAAAACCACCCAATCGCTGCATATCCTTGGCACACCTATAGCTTGTCGCAGTGTCATGGCTGTATAGGAGTCAAATCCACGGTATGTGGATTGGTAGACTTGTTCAGAATTATCGTTATTTTTTGTAACTTTCCGTGAATCTTATTTCAGATATTCCGGCCCCGAAAATGAATACTGCATCGATCGGAAATTATTCTTCACATTCGAACAATTACTCGACACAATTCAGTGTAGCCGAAAGCAATATACCGATCAATTGAGAAAAATCCGTGCTCTCGAAATCGAGGGCTACATGCGAATATTGGAATATGAGTAAGTACGCGAACTTCGCTTACAGCTTTTACTTCAATCAAGTGAATACATTTGCCCGATTTCAGTTACGAGTATCGAATTCTAAACGTTATGCTCGGCCTGATTACGGAAAACTCATGGAAACTGGATGAAATCCATCGGACAATAACAATCGATAGTTTAGACGGTATCGCACCGGAAGAAATTGTTGAAGGAATTTTCGATTTGTACACGACACCGAGTGACGATCATCCCGATCGTTTTCGGTACAACGAAGAAATGATTGCACGAGTCGTTGCGCAAAATATCTTACAGCCCGGTTTGAAATTTCAAATCGAAGAGTTCCTGACAACGTGGCAAGATGCTTTACCGGACGGAATGAAAATCGATGTAAGTTTTTCGTCTCAAGTTTGCGATCTTTTCATGTTGATTTTCTAGGAGAAATATTTACATGGATTGGGTGTTATCGATCGCGAGTCGAATGTCTCGTCAGTTCGGTCGCTTGCCGAAGAAACTTTACCCACGAATCTGCACGATCGCCTTCGGATTATTTTCAAAACAAAACCAAAGTGGACTTTAGATCAAATGGAACCGTATTTAAAGTAAGATGCAATTGAGAAAAGTCGGCAACTCTTTTAACTGTACGGTAATTTTTCGTTTCAGTTATTTCGCTACACCAGGCTGCCCGGTGACAACCATTCTGGCTAAACATGCACGAGCTCTTACAATCGGCGGACAACGATTCTACGTCTCAAAACATGGATAATAAAATATCAAGAGTGCTGGTAAAGAAAAACAATATATTTTTTAATTTTATCGATGCTTCTTCTTATTTCGTTGTTTCTTTGCTTCCTTGTATTCCTCAATGGCGTCCTTCATGACCTTAACGGCACTATCGCTTTTACTGTCGCCTTCAATAAAGGGCATTTCCAGTTTACCGCTGCTTGTTGGGTATCTAGAAATGAACGAACAATTGTACAAAATGATTTCGGGGCAAGGCAACTTTTTGCATACTTATAGCTAAATCCTTTCGGGAAAAGTGGCTTCTTAAGCATAACCCCTAACTGCTGCCGCCTGGTAACCAATAGACGTTTGTTCCGATTTTTTTCAATCACATTTTCGTCGTCATCGTCGGTGCTAAAACGGAATTGCAATTCAAAGAAACACTAATGTAAATTAAGCGTAGTTAACTTACAAGTCATCATCTTCGAGTTTGTCGTCGTGATCTAAAACGATTTCCATTTCTTCGGCGTTTTTCTTCATCCATCCAATTTCGCTGAGTTCACGCTTCAACTTAAGTTCCATTTTATCGACGTCGCGTGCTAAATTTACCCGTTCTTTTACTGCTTTTAAGTGCCGCTCGGAAACTGGGAACAATGGCAGATCTTCGCCTGATGGAGAGAAAATTTACTTTACAAAATTCCATAGATCGAGAGCGCGAAGGACGTACTTCTGTAAAGAGTTTTGCACAATTTCAGATAGTTTTTAACTTCGCCCGGTTCCATTATCATAATTGTGATTCCGTCTTTGTTGGCACGTGCTGTTCGACCGGAACGATGCACGTAGTTTTCGCTGGTTCGCGGCACCTGAATTTCAATCAATGCTTATTTTGTATTTAGTCGTTTTTTTGTCGCATTACCTGATAGTGAATAACGTGCTGAACGTCTTTAATGTCTAGTCCTCGAGCAGCTACATCAGTCGCAATAAGCAACCCATCAACGTTGTCGCGGAATCTACGCAAAAGTTTTAATTAGTGTGACGTGTGAGAGCTATGAGTTGCAAGTTGGAATACGTTGAGGCACAGCGATACGATAGAAGGAGATTCAGAGCAAAGCAAAGCAAATCCATGGAATAGGGATTAAGGATGGTCGGCCAACCAACCAAGGACTTGTTCAACTGATGAATACGCAAACCACATTTGTCCCGAAATAGTATTTTTTAGCGCTGTATGGAGACGATGCGAAATACCAAAAAATTTAATTAAATGTCTCGCTCGCATTGAAAGGATCTAAAAAAATGTTTTGCGCGCGAAAGGCTGGATATGCACGGAGAGTCCCAATCCGCACAATGCCCGTTGAAGCAATCGGCCGGCCACAACAGGCAATCAAATCATGAGTTTGACCAGCCCAGACTCTCCAAAAAACAAGTTTATTCTAGAACTTTAACGAGCGATTGTAATGGGACACTGTATGCTGAATGAACACTTACAAAGGATGAGAACCTCAAGCTCCCCCCATGTAATCATAAGAAGAGAATGGGTCAGCCTAGGAGTCGAACCAGCAAATGTGAAAGTGAAGGCGCTTAGTAGCTTTAGGGAAGAGCGCATAAGCCTGGACCAAGTCAATGTATTCCATGACCAAATCCACGTATTCCATGAACTTGCTCGGGTGAAAAAAAGACGACCGGAAAAGCAAAGGACTCATAGATCTGGACCTAGTCAAGGCAACATTTTTTTTTTAAAGCCAACCGGATTCGGCAAAGTAAAGGAACCGCGTGTAGCAAAACAAAAACTGTAGTTTCCACTAACCTCTCTAAATTCTTAAGTCGTTGCTTCTGGATCATATTCGCATGCAGCGGAAGCGGCTGACAATTCAGCAGTCCAAAAAGTTGTGCCAATCGCTTCACACAGTCGATAGAATTGCAGAAAACAATAGTCCGGCCCGGATGTTTTTGTACAAAATAGAACAGGTAGTAGTCCTTGTGATCGATCGGACAAATAATGCGACATTCGGTCAAGCTTTGTGCAGTTTCTGCGGATGTAGAAATTTAAAATCTGCGCGCTTCGATACAACGTGCTGCAAACTTACGACTATTGCTTGTGATGTCGACGATTTTCGGCTGTGAAATTCCCAACGACTCAATCAGGCTTTGAATTTTCATTCCCGATGTTTGTTTGACGAGTTTATTTTTCCGGCCCATGTTTTTTCCTACAAAGAAATTGAATCAAATTTGGCACAAAAATAAGATCGTAAAAAAAAATTACTTTGCATGTGCTCGGGCAAATCATGAACCAACGTAAGCGTTGCCGAGAAAATGAAATTCTGTCGCCTTTCCATCTTTTTCTGATCGAAATTCAGCCGGGTAAGGAGCAGCCGCAGTTCATCGAAGTGTCCCTTCTCGACCATCCGATCGGTTTCGTCGATCACCAGAAAGCTGATATCGTCCATTTTAGCCAGATGCGCGTTGCCCTGTTCGAGCAATTCCCAGAGACGTCCCGGTGTCGCTACGACTATTTCTGGACATTGTTTCAGAACGCGTTCCTGTTTTACCTGTGCCATTCCGCCGAATATCGCCGTTACTTTAATTCCCGTGTACTTGGCGGCCGCGACAATGTGATCTTTGACTTGAACCGCCAGTTCTCTCGTTGGCGTCAGGATAAGTGCATACAACGGTTTATCGCGACCTTCTTCCACATCACTGCCGTCGTCGTCTTCGATTTCCGGATAGTCTACTAGATCTTCGGGTGGCGGCGTCAAGTCACGATCTTCGCGACTTGTTTGCTTTACCGCTTTCGCTTTACGGATGCCACTTTTGCAGTTCTTGCGCTTCAGTTCCATGATGCCCGCGATGATTGGAATGCCGAAGGCAAGAGTTTTGCCACTGCCGGTTTCGGCAGCGCCCAGAATGTCTTTCTTGCCCATGATTGCAGCTGGTAGGGTCATGCTTTGAATTTGGGTGGGCGATTTGAAGCCGTTTTCGGCCAACGCTTTGAGGACTTCGTCCGGAACGCCGAGACCGTTCCAGCGCTGCAAATCATCGAAATAAAGGATGGAGCCTTTTAACAAAAAATTGTCACTTACCTCCAAGTCGTCCACATCGATTCCTTCTGTCGGCTCGTTGCCTTCGCTGTCAAGGTCTCCATTTGCAGGTGGCTTCAGCAAGACGAACCGTCCGGGCATGTTCTCGGCCACATCCGGGACACTTGCCTGATTCTTTTTCAACTTTTGCTTTTTCTTCTTCGTTTGCGGTTCGGCTGGTTCGTCGTCTTCCTCATCGTTGCTATTTATCCCCGAGTCATCGTTTTCGTTGGCCTTACGCTTCTTTGCCTCTCGTTTTGCTTCTCTGCGCTCTAGGTAGATTTGCTTCTTGCTCTGCAATTAAATTTTACAAAAATTAAATCGAGAAATTCAGCCACAACTTTGCGTACCTTCTTTTCGCGCTGAACCAAATTATTATTGTAATTTTCCAGCACTTCCAAGCCGATTAGACCCTCCAGGCCGCCGCCATCGTCGGATATAACGTTGCCCTTGATTTTCACCTTTTCCCAAGCTCGTTTCGCTTTAGGTTTCGATGATTTTGAGCTCATTTTACTTTCGCGAACTGTTCGTCGCTTTCAAATAGCTGCTATGACAGTTTTCCAATGTGCGCCAATGTTTGACAGCTGACAGTCGGCTACACGTGCATCGTGCACCGCTACTACCGCCTCTTGTGTCTGGTACCTGCGGTAGGATGGAAGTTGTACCGGAATCTGGAATTAATTTAACGGTTTTTAGTTTTGAATTATCCGAAGAATTGCTGAGAAAATTAATATTTAAAAAAATCCATAATTTAGCGCATCCCGGTATAAAAGCAACGGTAAAGTTGATTAATCAAAGATTTTTATGGCCGTCTATGAATAAGAATATACGAGACTGGTGCAAACAGTGTGAAAACTGTCAAAAAGCTAAAATAACAAGATCTGTAAAAAGTCCTTTAGGGAATTTTGCACGAGTTTCTGAGAAATTTAATAATATTCATATAGACATTATAGGATCCCTTCCATCATCTGGGAATTACCGCTATTGTCTTACGGTGATAGATCGTTTTACACGTTGGCTTGAAGCTTATCCTTTAATGGATATTTTGGCAACGACTGTGGCTACTCTAGTAGAACATTTTTTTTTAAATTTGGAGTTCCACTTACTATCGTAACGGATCAAGGTGTCCAATTTGAATCACATTTATTCAATCAGCTTGGAAAATTAATGGGGTTTAAACGTTGTAGAGCTACAGCTTTTAATCCGAAAGCAAATGGAATGATTGAACGCTGACATAGTGTTTTAAAGGAAGCTTGTCACAATTACAAACTGGGTACCACAACTTCCATTTATATTGTTGGGTTTGCGTACAGTCTTGAGAGTAGGAACTGAAGCAACCACAGTAGAGTTAGTGTACGGTTAAAATCTAAGGTTACCGTTTGATTCCATAGAAAAAAATAATACTAACAAAAACCTATCAGAACATGACTACATCAAACAGGTGCGATATATTATGCAACACATAAAACCTAAAGACCCAGTAAGAAATTCGACTCGAAATACTTTCATTTTTAAAGATTTAAAAACTTGTAGTCAAGTTTTTGTAAGATCCAGCAAATTTATCGTTACAAACTTCTTTTGAGGGACCATATCCAGTATTAGCTCGGCACGATGATAAAGAATTCTGAAAAAAAGTGTCAATAGACAGATTAAAACCCTGTTTTTCTTAAATTAAAAAAAAGGGAATAACATTTTAAATTTTACTTTATTATTTTTTAATAATAAAGTATTGTGATCGACCTGAAATTTTAAAAAAATTTGCTACCCTGAAATTTTGTATTTACACGTTTTAAGACTAGTAAACACCAAAAAGCAAAAAAAAAATGTCCTTCTGTCCGCCGTACGCAAAATCGTAGTCCTACAATCCTTCCGCTTAGTATAAGTTGTGACTCGGAGAAGCTACGACGCTCGTTTAGGTTTCATTCGACAGCTCTCGTCAAAATTTATCAATTTCGTGCATAAAAATAGTAGTGTGGAGTGGCTAATGATAAATTGTATGTGGTTAAGGTTGAAAACTAAGAAAATTAAACACAATGTCGACATATAGGTACTCGTCGAAAAGCCAAGTCAAAATACAGAAATCGTATTAGGTTGGAAAGAGTTTCACAAGAGCTATCCAGTAACATCCATGAAACTCCATATGATCGAGTGAGGCGGTGCCGGAAACCCAAAAAAGTCAAATGCAGCCCCTTAAATTAGCCCTACTATAAACTATAACATAGCTTTAGGTGTAAAAATAACTATTACCACTTTTGCCCGAGCGCTACTTCAGTAGTAACTTAATTGAATTATCTTACCTTTTAAATCAATTTTGGTTTGGCGTATTACTTGTAAACTTAATCTTTAAATCACAGCTTTCATGTTCTTTTACTTTATTATTTCAATAATACAATATTGTGATAGATTTAAAAAAAAAATTTGCTACCCTGAAAATTTTGTTTTCACGTTTCATAACTAGTAGACACGAAAAAAGCAAAAAAAATGTCAATCCGTCTGTCCGCCGTACGCCGTACGTCGACCGCTGTACGCAAAATCGGTTGAAGGCTCGAAGCTTTCAAACACGTTTAAATTGAAATTTTTTTTTATGAATAGACTGAGTAGGCCCCTTGAAGTGATCATATTTTGACGGGGGAAGTAGGGGAAGCGTTTTAGACGGAAAATTTTGGTTTCTAGATATCAGCAACTGATTACGCTAATTGCCGATATGGGTGAAGGGGTGTGGAAGTGGGGGGAAAATAATGCGTCCGAAACGCAAGAAAGCCGAGATCGACACATTCTAAAATTCATATCTACTAAACGGTTAATGTCACAAAATTAAAACTTTATGAATATCTGTAGGTATACTTGGGCAGTGGCGTATGGTGGTGGGGGGTGAAAAACTTAAGATTACAATATCTCACAAACCAATTGCACTAGACAAATAAAATTCGGTTTCTGTATAAAAGTTGACAAATGAAGTTTGCTGAAAGTAAAATTTTTTAAGAGGACGGTGGAGCATGAAAGTGGAGGGGATAAGAATTTTTCTAAAAAATCACGTCTCATATCTCAAGAACAGTGTAAGATAGATACTTAAAATCGACATGTTTTCGATCCCAAACTAGATCGATGCCGACGCATCGATTCATTTCCATACGCAAATGTATTTTTCTTTCTTTATTTTGCAACTCACCGGGTATGCATTTTAATGCATGTACATGACCGACTCATTATGTAGGTCATAAATTATTTTTATGTTGATGCACCTCGACGCATATGCACTTTCGGCCACGATCATTAGTAGGCCAAAGAGAATTAGCCTTAAATTTACGATTAAGCATTATTTTATTATATGTATAAGCTTAACTAATGGACAAATAAAATCATTCTGTATATTATCATTGGAGAAGGCGTTTTAGTATCACCAGAAAATCGTTAGTAGCAGAATCAATAACGAAAAGGCTTGTTATTTTACAGACCCCTAGCAGAAACAAAAATTTTGGGGGTGAGAGTGTAGAGGGTGAGAGTGGGGGATGGTGAAAAGAAAAAGATTCCGATTTTTATATCTCGAGAACCTATAATGATAGAAATCTGAAATTTGGTATTTAGATGGATAGCCATATGGTACGGGGGTGAGGGGTGTTTTTCCTATATCTATGGAACGGCTTATGCTACAAAGTTGAAACTTAGCATGTATATGTAAATCAACTAGGAAAATTATTTAGATAAAAAAAATTTAATATATCTATTGGCGTTCGGAAGGGGGGCAAACAAAATGATCAGTGAAAATGGAATGCATATAATTTTCACGACTTTCGTCATATCTATTAGGTCTTCCCAAATATTGAATTCATTTTTATTCCACGGCTTCTCCATATAAATACGTTTTCAGGATTTTTTGAAATTCGACCCCTAAGGTGGTGTAAAGGGGTTGAATACTTTTCCCGAATTCTGCCATATCCCCCAGGTCTAATTAGATTTCGACTGACTTTTCACTTTCATGGGCTTGCGTAATAATCGCCTAAAACTAGCTTTTAAGTTTTTTCCTTTTTCAGCCCCTAAGAGGGTATAAATGGGTTGAACACGTTTGCACGAATTCCGTCTTTTCTTTTAGAAGAGATAATAAATTGAATTCTTTTTACTTTCTCGTGCTGTCTTCATATTAATTTATTAACTCCTTTCAGGATTTTTGGATATTCAACACCCAAGTGAGTGTAAGGAGGTTGCATATGTTTTCACAGATTTCTACATATTGCTTAGATCTGATGATATATCGAATCAATTTTTACTTCCTAAGGTTTCCAAAATTAACTTTCCAAGAAACGTCATAATCTCGAAACAACTGATGATATACTCTGACTTTGACCGCTCCCGAACTTTGAACGGAAAATAATAAAATTTCGCCCAGACCATTGGAAATTTTTTTTTTTTTTTTTCAATTCAGTTCATCTTTCGTCCGTAAGACCTTAACTAAGTGCCTGCACGTATCACGTACTAAACACATTAAGTTTCTGGAAACAAACATTCACCTCTAGCGAATCTATGTTTATTTATTGTGAATTGGAACAAAACATTCGCCACGATTTTTTCGCCCCTTCTCCACACTCCTCACGGATAAATAAATTTCATCTAAATTACTTTCCTAGTACATCTACATATATGTAAGTGCCCACCAAGCTTAAAGTTTCTTGCATTAGCCGTTTGGAAAAACACCGCCAACGTCCACTCTCAACTCCTGTTAAATGTTTTATTTTTAGAAAGTGCCACCACAAAAGCTCTACTAAAATTGTATGTTTCAGATTTCCATCTTTAATGGTTTCTGAGATATAAAAAAAATTGTTTCGCTTAAAAGGCTTACCCCTTCTGCCCCTCATATGACTACCTCCCCAAAAGTGACTACTTAAAGGGGTCCACCCAATCTACCCACTAAAAATTTTTTATTTAATACCACAAAGGTCTTGGGAGATAGTAACCGTCAAACGCGCTTGGATACGGCGGACAGACGAACTCAATTTGTTTTACCTTTTTTGTGTGTACTATTCATCGAATGTTTTAAAAACAATTTTTTAGGATAGCAATTTTTTTTTAAATGGATTACAATTCTTTACTGTATTAAAATAATAAAGTAATTAACCATTTCAAATGGCATTCAGGTAAATTTTTTTAAGGCTATCAGCTTTATGTCTTTACTGCATCCACGTTTAAAACGCTTCCAAGACTTCTACCCAAGAATAATAAAGTTATGCAACTAAATTTCTCTCGCTGGTTCTTTTAAAGACCTTATTTTATGACTAGAGTCTGATACATTTAAAAAATAAATTTAAATTCAAACCACGGTTCCTTAAACAAAGCCATTTATTTGCATTACCAATTAAACTGTTCGGCAATCCATTCGCGATAAGCAGCAACTTTGGTATAAACCCCTGGATAGTTGGGATCAGCGCATCCGGATCCCCACGAAACTATACCGTAAAGCTTACCACCAACAACCAAAGGTCCACCCGAATCACCCTGGCATGCGTCCTTCCCTCCTCTCGGCTCGCCAGCACAAATCATGTTACTCGTAACGGGGTTGTCGTTGATATAGGACTTGACGCAGTCGCGACTATCCACTATAGTAACGTCGACGAACTGCAGGACATCCGGCAAATATCCTTCCTCGTCTAAAGTACCCCATCCACTTACAAGCGCCCTGGTGCCTTCTCGTAATTCCTCGCCCCTACTTGCCAACGCTAGCGGCTGTATAGTGTCGCTGAAGTCCAAGGTCTTTTCGAGAAGTATTATCGCGATATCGTTATCGTATCGTTCCTCATCGAACTCCTTATGAGAGATGAGCAAACGGACATAACGTTCCTGTCCGCCTCGATTTCTGTACTTAGTTCCGGCAGCTATTTCCAAGGTATCCGCTGATAGCTCGTAGACACAATGTGCAGCTGTAAGTACAGCATCGGCTCGATAGATGACTCCGCCGCAGCGATGAAATCCGTAGAATCGCATCGAAACTTGAAACGGAAATTGTTCCATGGTTGCTTCCGATCCACCGTAGATTCGTCCATCCAGAAGCGGGATAAGTCCTTTACGAAGAACACCACCGTCGGTGCAAGATACTATCAAAACGAATGCAAAAATACGCAGCATTTTGGCTAGTGGGTTGCGCGAAATTATAGCTTTTTATATTAAGGTGTCGGTACTTATTAAGGTCACCAATTCATCTTTATCTGTAGAAATTATCGAAATCTACTAATTGCTTTTTAATTGGACATAATCGGTCGGTTTCGATAATTTATGGCTCTCGTAAAATAATCGAGATAATTTCGTTCAATCTCAGTCGGTGTTTTTGATATTTTCGTCCGGAATAGTTAAAAATATTGGTTCTTGCGATATTAAAGAAAGATTTCGGCTTTATGATCATAGAAATAGAAACAGTAGATAGAACAATAGAAATACTAACGTCTACAACTATCTCCTTCACAAGAACAAAGGAAAGTTCCAGCATTGAGGTCGGTTGTCGTGTGTTGTCAACACTTTTGCTTCTTGACGTGTTTGCCAACTGTGTTCCTTTCATCATTTCTGGAGCCTTCTCCCTGTGTAAATAAAGGATCAAGAGATCTGTCCAAGTAAAATGTTGGCAATTTCAGACAACTCCCGCTATGGGAGTATTCTCGAGCTATACTGCATGTACCTTCCACTTCTTGAAGTGCTACTTCGCTATTCGATCAAAGAGGGCGCAAAAGTGTACACACTAACTCTGGACTGGAAGACTTACACAATTGGACCAAAGTTCTATTCAGTTCTTCATCTAGCAACAATCTAGCGTACAGTCACAATAGATGCAAAAATTAAATCGACTAGACAACTTGAATCTAGGAAGAACTCACATCACTCAAACAAATCAAAATCGAGCTTCTAAACCTTTTGATCTAAACGCTTCACTCTGCAGCCGTTAAAAATCTAAATATATTCAAATACTGGCTGCATATAGAGAACTGCACTTGTGCTACACCTTAGACTCCTTAAACCGCAAATCGCATGAATATTAAATCGCGGCATAGCTTAAAACCGCATTAGTAAGGCACATTATCTAAGTCACGCGTCTTGCATTACAATGTCGATCGCGAGCAATACGATAGCACTTTTAGTTTTTAATCGTACAGCGCACAGGCTCGGTCTTAACCATCGAATTTTCATTTTGTAGGTTACCGCGCCAGGTTACATCACTTAATTGTAATGTCTCAGGTATTGTGGATCGATAGTGCGTCAGTACTGCGCGTCCGTTGCCATATAGCCTTATAGGTCAATGTTAGACGCGTGCATGCGATAGTACAAGCTAGTAGACATCATGATGCGAGAGGTACCGTGGCGAATATTAATCCATCGATCGATGGTAGTTAGAACACGATAATTTCAGTGAATTTTCGATTTTATTACCGAATTGTTTTCGGTTCGATTATGACTAATTTTTGTTATTGCGGCCTGTCGAATGTTTATCTGAATGGGTTTATTACTGCGTATTATAAAAATTTCCGCTTATTTAATTTAATCGTGTCGATTGGAGTGGTGTCCTAAATAGTGGTAAAGCTTATCAATAAGCATGAAAGAGTTACGTACAAAAATTGGAGAGTTACGCGATTGTTTAAAAAAAATTTCGGTTTCAATATCTCTGGAACAGCTTACACTAAAAAGTTGAAAGTCATATGACCAAAATATGGTACCTTTTTGAGGAAGAACCTTCTGGAGACATAAGCAAAACAATTCGACTGGTGAACGATAAGGACAGAAACAAGAGCTGCACCGGCTTCGTTAAAGCTCTTATTTTCAGCCAATTACCTAGGCCCACAAATTAAACGTTTCCTTTTTACTTTATTATTTTAATAATAAAGTATTGTTATCGATTTTTTAAAAACAAAAAATTTGCTACCTTAAAAAATTTTTTTTTCACTTTTCGTTACTAATAGACACCAAAAAAGGAAAAAAAATTTCAGTCCGTCTGTGCGCCGTACGCCGTCCGCCGTCCGCCGTACGCTTATAGCTCCCAAACACTGTTAAATTGAAATTTTTTTTTAATAGACTGGGTAGGCCCCTTAAAGTAACCACTTTTTTGTGATGAAGGTGTGAGGGGGGAGGTGGGAGAAGCGTTTTAAACGGAAAATTTTGGGTTTTAGATCTCAGCAACCGCTTATGTTAGGAGGCTGAAACTTGTAATTTATATAGGGCTTTGACAGTGGACCTATTTGCAAGAAAATTGCTAATATGGGTGAAGGGGTGTGGGAGTGGGGGGAAAACTAATGCCTCCGAAACGCTCGAAAGCCGAGATGGAGACATTCTAAAATCCATATCTCCGAAACGGTTAATGTCACGAAATTAAAACTTAATAATCATCTGTAGGTGTACTAGGAGAATAGATCGAAAACAAAATTTCGAGAGGGGGCTGTGACGTACGGGGGTGGGGGTTGAAAAACTTAAGAAAAATAAAATTCCGTTTCTGTATAAAGGTTGAGAAATGAAGTTTGCTAAAAGTAAAACTTTTTAAGGGGGCGGTTGAGTATGGAAGTGGAGGGGATACGAATTTTTTTATGTCTCATACCTCAAGAACAGCGTAAGATAGATGCTAGAATTTTTACCAGAAGTAGGCTTAATAGACCTTTAGCAGGAACATGTTTTTTAGAGGATCTGGGTGTAGGAGGTCAGGGTGGGGGAGGGTGGAAAGGAAAACGTTTCGATTTTTATATCTCGAGAATCTATAATCATGGAAAGCTAAAACTTGGTATTTAGATAGAGCTATAGTAGTGGCGTGTTGGAAAAATAAATTTTGTTATAGGGATAGTATGCTACGGGGGTGGGGATGTTTTTCCTATCTATAGAACGGCGTGTGCAAGAAAGTTGAAACTTGGTAACTATACGTAGATATATTAGAAAAGTAATTTAGATAAAAAAAATTTTGAAATATCCATTGGTGTACGGAATGGAGGCTAAAAAGTGATCGGTAAAACGAAATGCATACATTTTTACGAATTCCGTCATATCTCTTAGGTCTTCTAAAACTATGAATTGATTTTCATTTCACGGATTCTTCATATCAATACCTAGAAAGCATTTTGGCTAGTGGGTTGCGCGAAATTATAGCTTTTTATATTAAGGTGTCGGTACTTATTAAGGTCACCAATTCATCTTTATCTGTAGAAATTATCGAAATCTACTAATTGCTTTTTAATTGGACATAATCGGTCGGTTTCGATAATTTATGGCTCTCGTAAAATAATCGAGATAATTTCGTTCAATCTCGTTCAATCTCTTCAATCTCGTTCAATCTCTTCTAGTGGCGTGTTGGAAAAATAAATTTTGTTATAGGGATAGTATGCTACGGGGGTGGGGATGTTTTTCCTATCTATAGAACGGCGTGTGCAAGAAAGTTGAAACTTGGTAACTATACGTAGATATATTAGAAAAGTAATTTAGATAAAAAAAATTTTGAAATATCCATTGGTGTACGGAATGGAGGCTAAAAAGTGATCGGTAAAACGAAATGCATACATTTTTACGAATTCCGTCATATCTCTTAGGTCTTCTAAAACTATGAATTGATTTTCATTTCACGGATTCTTCATATCAATACCTAGAAAGTGTTTTCAGTGTTTTTTGAAATTCGACCCCTAAGGGGTGTAAAGGGGCTGTATACATTTTAATGAATTCGGCCGTATCACTCAGGTCTGATTAAATATTGAATAACTTTTTACTTCCATGTGCTTGTTTTATAATCGACTAAAACCTTTTTTCAAGTTTTTTCTTTTTTCAATCCCTAAGAGGTTAAACTAATTTTCACGAATTCCGTCATATCTCTTAGGAGTGATAAGACATCGAATTGGTTTTCACTTCCTTGGGCTTTCTTTATATATATCTAAAAATCCATTTCAGGATTTTTGGATATTCAACCCCAAAGTGGGTACAAGGGTGTTGCATACGTTTTCACAAATTTCTACATATTTCATAGTTTTAATGAGATATCGAATTCATTTTTATTTCCTAAGGCTTCCTACATAATCGTCAAAAAGTTGATTTCAGCATTTTTAGATATTCAACTCCAAGAGGACGTAAGGCTTTCGATATATTTCTTAGGATTGATGAGATATCAGATTGGTTTTCACTTCCGCAGACTTTTTATATAATCGCCTAGAAATGCATTTCCGATTTCATGTAATGCCCCAAAACCAAATCACGAAAAACCTCCTAATCGCGTAACAACTGATATTATACTACGACTTTGACCGTGTCCCGGAGTATGATGCAATTATGTAATTCATATGTTATATGTGACAGCGGAGTAAGTATTCTAGCGCGACCCCATTCTAACCGCTTCCTGAACTTTTTTTTAGATTTCCAGTCACATACATAGTAACCTACACCGCATCTCAGAATTAAACGCGTTCCGAACTTCTACCCAAGAAATAATAAAGTTGCGCCCAGTTTAAATTTGGTAGTTACTTTTACTTTAATATTTTAATATATGAAAGTATTGTCATAGAATTAAAAAAAAATTGATTGCCATATCTCTTAGATCTGATTATGGTAGATATCGAATAAATTTTTTTTTCACTGGCTTTTAATAGAATCGCCTAAAAACGTTCTCTTATTAAGACCCCAAGGAACTGCAAGGGGGTTGCATATCTTTTCACGAAGATGGGACCAAATTGAAAAAATCTGCACTGTCTTTTCATATGGATAGGCAAAAAACCGATTTAATTATTTTTCACTATTTTCACTTCCTTGGACAGTTTATTTATTTCAACGTTTGTAGAACCACAGCTGAATGTTGAAAGTTGTACCTTACAAGGAGCTAATCTAGTGGCAAAATTACCTTTCCAAAAAAGCCTTGTCTCGAAACAACCAACGTTACATTTCCACTTTGATCGCGTTACCTAAAAACGTGAGTCATGTGTTAAGGATGTGAGTGGCGTAAGAGCTGCCGTCATACCCCCACATTAACAGCTAAAATTCATAAAGTTTCGTCCCCGACTGTTTTATTTTTTTTTGATATTGAGCAAAAAGCTGCATTTCTCGTCATTAAGTTTAGTCAAAATTTGGAGCAACGGGGGGGGGGGGGGGGGGGGGAGGATACCCAACTGATTGAACCACGTATAGTTACAATTATTGAACACAATTTGAAATCATTTGAAACAGAAAAGAAGGTAAAATCATAATATTTCCTGTAGCTACCATACAAAAGTCTTTAAAAAATTAGACACTTACGTTTTCTTGGGTCAACTTAAAGACTCAGAAATAGTAGTAACAGTATTCAAGCTGAGACGATTATTTTAGAGGCATTTTTTAAAACCTCGTGCATTGAAAAAGTATGTTATATTTTCGGGTAATTGAAGGCAATTCAATTCAGTCAAAGAAAAGTTTTCTACAAGATCAGATAACCTTCATTGAAAATTTTGCCAAAAATCAGTCAAATAAAATCATTTCCATAGTTGAAATTGGTATTAAGTTTTAAGTTTTATTGAGTTTCTACTTTTCACTTTTCTGTTCCAATAGGCTTGTTTTGACATCTATTTTGACGTAGATGATTATATTATACTAGTTTAGAAAAGCTAACATCCGAATACTCAGTTTCTAACTTCATAAAAAAATTATAGATTCAAAATTTTGTATTTTTATATCCGGTAAAAACTATTTAAGTCCACTTTCTTGTCTTCGTCAGCTGTCGCAAAACTGGTTAAGGTAAGCCTAGACACCTACCAAAATTAAATTTTGAGAGGATTTGTGCAATAGCTAGAAACTAGTCTAGTAGAAGAAGTCTATTGGAGCAGGTCTTCAAACTTTATATAAGCAGGTTTTGTGATGTGACTGATACTCTTGCTGATAGTATACAGAAGAAGAAGTGATAGATTTTTTTACAGCGAATGTGAATAAATAAGTATGTGAGTAATATTTGGTTGGAAAATTACATTTTTCTTATTTTATAATATAGTGTCACCTCGAGTTCCCCTCTAAGGACATCGTTGAATTCAGGACACGTCTATTAAATTCAACTGCGCTCCCCATTTGCACAAAAATTTTCTCGTCAAAATTTTTTATTGTCCGAAAATCAACCAAATGCAGAGTCTGAGTCAGCCTGGCTAGACAGCAACTGGCAAGGTTGTCATATTCCACCAAATATGGAAGTCAAAACTGTTCCCTCGACATTGAACTTACGGGCCCCTAAGCTCGTGAACGAAATGAAGAGTAGGTACATGAAAAACAGCTAGTGTCCGTGATTTAATGTGAAGCCCGCGAAAATTCAAAAAATTGCGTGAATAAAAGCGGTAATCGTCAAATCTGGACACTCTGTCACCCATTTCGATACGAAAACAATAACCAAAACTCAAACACGCTTTGATTTATACTTGAATTTGATTACGTGATAATTGAGAGTCCGCCAAAAGATGCGCAAAATATCGGTGTCATACTTTGCTTTAATCGAGTTTCGTCTTTAAGCGACGGCTAAAAAGTTACATTTCTTGAATTTTAATTCGATTTTCTGACCAGACTTTTTCGAACGATATAAAAGTATCGGAAATTATGCGATTCAGGCAGTTAGTTTGCATCAACAGAGTTAACAGTATAGTCACCCAAAGAAAGGATTAATTACAAATTTTTATTAAAATGAAACAGGTAAGGACATGGAAAAGAGGATACTTAAAAGTGCTTGAAACACTGTGATATTGTGCGTTTCTTCTAGATCCTAGCATTTTGTGCAATCCTTGCGGTTTGTGTAGCCGAAGCACCACTTAGCGGACCATATCCTGCATCCGGATGGAAACCAAAAGGAGCTCAATTCTCCCTGCCAGGACAGTTCTTACCACAACAGCAACAACGACAAAATCAAGGAGTTGATGTAAGTTTTAGCTGCCCAAAAAGTCGAGCAGTCGATTTAATCCTGATTTTTTCATAAAGGTTGAAGTCACCAAGGAACAGGTCAACTTTGCCGGACAATCGACCGAAACACAGCAAGCTACCACCGAACCCAGCAATTCTTACTTGCCACCATCGGATACGGATTATGCCGACGAAAATACCGAATCGGACAACACCGACTACCTAAAGGTACAAGGTCTACCGGCCGAAACAACATCAGAACAATTCAGACTACCACAAAACGGCCAACTGAATCAGTTCCGTAGTCAAAACAATCGTCAGTTCAGTCCGACTCAAGAACAACAGCAACAAAACTACAACTTTAACAAGCAACAACAATTCGGGAGGATCCTTCAGCAACAAAACCGACAGCAACAAGCCCAAATCCAACAACAGCAATACCAGCAACAAGCCCAATTCGGTCGCCAATCAGCCCTTCCAGCTCGTCCTCAACCCCAACCAAGTAACGCGTACGGTGCACCCTCCAGGGACTCAACCCCCGACAATGATACCGAAGACGAAGAAGTTATTCAGGATTCGGACGAAAGCGAGCAGCCCGCTGTTGCTGTTTCGAATTCGGTTCAAAACGGACGCTACTATGTCCTTACTCCGGACAATACGTTGCAGCGAGTACTCTTCATGACCTCACAAAACGAAGAGGAGGTTCGTTCCAATGGCTTTACAGCACAATTGCGCTACATGCCCGTCGAACCGATTCGCGATCCCATTTATGCCTACAACGAACAAGGAACTCTTGTTCGCGTCTATCGCAAGTAAGCAACGACTAAAAGCGTTTCGAACGTGTTAAATTTTAAGGATTTTGGCCATTACTTTTAAAAATTGATAACGAAAATTCGCTGTGACAATTTGTTAAATTTTTAAAAATGTTGTTATTGTTGTGTACGTATTATGGATAATTTGATTATTTTGTAAATATATGAAATTGGTTTTATTTAATTGTAACGATTTGTTCTTTTCATGTTATCTGCGCACAACAGCAAACCTATGCCATTGAGAGTATGACCATGTGAACAATTTTCGTAGCAAATGCCATTTGTTGCGTTTGGTAAAAAGTTTGCTGTTTTGCATTTTCATCAAACATTCACTAATGAATATGTTTCTGCGAATCATAGCGAAGAAACATATTTATGTTCCCGAGTATTAAACCAAAAGATTAATAAATAAGTCATTAATGTATCAGTTTTTACGACCCGCGTTAATGATCCCGAAAATGAAACTTCATTGAACCAAAATGGCTGCTCGGTATGAATCGTTCTTAAAGAATCGTTAATGAATCGGTATTTGTAATCTATTAATGAATTGCTATTAACAAATTAGTTATGATTCGTTATTAACGTATACTACTGTAAAAAGCAGGAAACTTCACTTTATGTAAGAGCTCATGAAAAGTATTGGATTGCATGCGTTTCATTAATGTCGTAATTAATCACTTTTGAATGACACTTTTCATTCGATAGTAAATTTTTTAAGGACTACGTGATGGTCGCTACTGGAAAGGGAAGGATAGTTATTGTCCCCATTTTTAATTTTTAATTCTTTAACTAGATTTTAGATCGCCGTTTTAACTTATTCTGAAGTTGTTAAGAAAATTGTTTACTACATGCTTCAAGCACTTTTGTATGTATTTTGTATGTACCATCAGAAGTAAAGTAATTTTGCGAATTAATAGACCGAAAACTCATTTTTTGTAATTTATTATTTCATATTTATTATTCAGATTAAATTTTAACTCCCCGGCGCAAGACGGTATTGAGTTATCGCGTATTCGACCGAATGCAATCGCAATTTTTTTAAGAACATGCGTCTGGTAGCTCTATGAACGAACTAGTCTGTTCCACTAGCCAGCTCCGATATACATACAATTATTTTTTAATTTACGGGTTCTTTGGTAATCGCTAAATAAGTGCAACCACTTATTTGAAGGACTTTTGTATGGAAGCAGCGTACAAGGAGTTAATGAATATGATTCATTAACATATCGAGTCTCTGTCTTAAAAAAAATCTTAAGTACGGTCGGTACTTTTTGTAACGTAAGTAGGCGTGTGGGTGTCAGGCCGACTTTGAATTGATTTTAACTTAGAAATGTTTCTCCATAAAAGTTAATGAATAAAAAAAAGTATTTAATTTTTTTTATTATAATGACATGTAGATAATTTCAGATTTATCATAATCGATGATTTGGGTCAGTCTACTTAAGTGTTAATGACAAAAATGTAAGTCTTCATTTGGGTTCACAAGAAGATAGGGCAAACGCATGCTAATTTTTTTTTAAGGATATTGATATGGAAGCTACTATATGAAGTATTTTAGTTTTATTTATTTATTCACTGATCTTTAAATGAAAACTTTATTATAACTTTAATTCAAATTTTTTTTAATGTAGTAAAGGCTAGTTTTTATCTATTTTTCTTCGTCATCAGCGAACGAAAAATTGAAATGGCTAAAATTTAATATTTTTAACTGTACTGTCCATTGCGGAATAAAAAGGATTAACCCAAAGATTATTGTAAGGGATGTTTTTGAATGTTTAATGCCGAACGAAATTCCTTAAAATTTTGGAATTTAAGGTTGCAAAATTTCTTAACTTATATATGAGGCGGTTAGAACCAGAGTAGGCCATCCCCACCAAAAGCTTAACCGAAATAATGACAACTGAAGATTTGGTGACCTTAAAAAGTTCACATATTATTTAGAAATTGAGCAACTCAATTAATTTGTTGTACTTGGTGAAATTATTGGATACTATTTTGACCACTCTGGTCGTTTGGCCAGGTGGTTGACAAATCGATTTCTGTACTGAACTCAGTTTCTTAAAACATTATGGTTGGCCCACTCTGTCTGTAACCGCCTCATATATGGTTTCGGAATTCCTACACACAATTTTTTCAATGACTTTTGTAAGGCACCTCACTATGGACTCCCGCGATTTTTCTCATATTTCTCCTTTTACCAGCAACTATCAAACGAATTTAACGCATATGTTAAATTTCAAATTCCTAGCCCCAAGCATTTTGAACTCATCGGTCAATATTCTCAAGGTCCCTAGGAAATGGGACTATTACACTCGTTAACTACTTTTTACCATCAGAAACTCTATTCAATTGGAGAATGCTAAACTTTAACTTCCCAGGAGATTATCATGCGTTCGGTCGGACAGAAATCGAATTTGAATTGTTTGGCTGATTAAAACGAATGAAGTGGTTTAGAAACACTTAATTTAGAAAGCTTTTTAATTCAGATAATATGTATTTGTCCACAGTAGCGAGTTTTTTTTATTAATCACATGCACATATTGCAAAAAAGTGAACCCAGAAATTTGTATTATTCGAAAATGATTCAAAAGTAAATCATCAAAGTGAATTAACTTTCGACTCGAAATTGACATCATCTTAGAATCTACATTACGATTAAAAACGATTCCTCCAATCATTATATATGTCTATATATATAAAAGAGGATGTATGTATGTCGGTTATAGACTCCTAAGCCCTTCAACCGATTTTGATCAAATTTTCAGGAAACATGTAGAATAGTTCCGGGATGGTTCCTGTGAAGTTTGGTGCCGATCGAATTAAAAACCATTTTTTCCGACATTTTTTTCAATTTTTCACGATATTATTACCCTAGTGCTCAAACTGTTTGTTTGTTTGTCCCTATGCCTTCCTATACCATTCATCCGATTGCGAATAAACTTTGTTCATTTGTTGAGCGCTCGCCCGGGACGCAACACAAACAAATGAGTATGTTTCATATAGTTTATCGACAGTTCGTGTGTTTTCGGTGTATAAGCGCGTACGTCTGACAAAATCGAACAAGGGGAGCAACGGAAGCAACGTGAGTAACGGGAGCAACAGAAGCAACGGGGGTAACGGGATCAACGGGGGCAACGGGCGCAACGTGAGAAACGGGAGCAACGGGAGCAACGAAGCAATCAAGCAACGAAGCAACGGAAGCAGCGGGAGTAACGGAAGAAACGGGAGCAACGGAGCAACGGGAGAAATGGGAATGGCAATACTACATAAAATGCAACATATTGACTTTGGTGAACGTTAAACGAATCGTTACTAAATCGTTTTGAAGATTCGAAAACTAATATCTATTACGTGCAGCTATAGAATTAATTTTTAGTTTTACGAGTAGGTGAATTCGGATTCAAAGATTTGGATGAATTATTAGTGAATCTATTTCAAAAAGAAAAGCAGTTTTTAAACTTGCAATTTTGGTCACATGTCGACAAATTTTCAAATTTCTTTTGATTCCATATTAGTAATTTATGTTTTCCGTCCTTCGCTTTTTCGTCACCTCTGGTGAATCCATACCAAAAAATTCTTAATATTTTCGATTTTTCTTCTCCTTTGGTGAACGTTTATCGAAATGTTTGCTGGAAAGGCAATACAGGACAATAATCTAGGCATTTGACGGGATCTCGATTACGTCTTCAGTTATTCATTTCGTATCCTCATTTCCTACGGTTTTGTGATCAGGTAAGCATTTGTGATATGTACCGCTCACATTGCGTGCAAGGGCGCCCATAGAGGGGGGCAAGAGGGAGCACTTGCCCCCAACTTCATTCTACCTTCCAGTATTTTAAAAACACCATTTCGTCACTTGAATAATTCTTTTTTTTAATATACCGTTTACTGTTTTCAAAACATCTTTTTATTTGTATATAAAGTAACTTTGGATTGTAATTCAAATTTAAGTAGACAAATAAAATTAAGATTAATAAGGTAAGGACATTGTTTTATTGGAAGACGTAATTGAATTTCACACCCAGGATTTTTCCATCATAGAAGTTTGGTATGACTTATGAAAAATACAGAAAAACCAAAAGGTCTTAATGGTTTCCTGAAATAAAGTACCCATCTGTGTTTTTTTATACATCCTTTCTTTCGACTTTGTGCTGGGAAAAGAGGGTGTTTTCAAACATGCAAAATTTTAAGGTATGTTGATTAAAGTAGCAGAATCAAAAGTATGATAGTAAAATTAGTACGTAACTTTTTGTTAAACCACGGTTATCACTTTTCAGTTGCACTTTATAAAAAAAAAGAATTGGTCAATTACGAAATGGTTAAAAAATGTGAATAACTTCGAAAGTTTTTGAGCTAGAGCGATAAATTCACCCTACTAACCCCGCTTCTTCTTAGCATTTACAGCAGCTTGAACACAGTTACAACTAATTTCAATTCTTAAAGTTGACTCACCAGAAAGCACTAATTTTTTTTAAGGACCTTTGTATGGCAGCCTAAAATAGTATCTTCTTTTCACTCTGTTTTCCAGTTTGGATTCTTTCAAAATAAGTGTAACTACATAACCTCCCTGAGAGTTTTGTCTTAACTTAATCTCAAAAAAAGCTTTTATGCTCAATACGTTCCTTTTCGTAGTTATCGCTCTTTCGCGAAAAAATAGGAACCATTTTTATTAAGAACTTTTGTATGGTAGCTAATTGAAAAAGTACCGCAATATTGTCAGTTCCAGCAATATTTAATTAAAAAAATTTTTAAATTCCAGAACATAACTGTTATAAATTGTTTTGAGGAACTTTGTATGCGATGTACCCGAAAAAATTGGGCGATTTTACTTATTAACGGATTCTAAGCAAAATTTCAACTTCTCTGTATTTTTCCACTATCTCCAGGTGCGCAGATATTGTTTTGGTGGGCAGAAAAGGTTCAATGATTCTTCACTGAATGAAATCCACATTTATTCTATTCGTCACAAGATGTAGCTCCCGAAATTGCAAACTTCTTTTATAAGCCATAGTTCTGCCCCTCCCTATGAAATGTTGTATGGGCGCCCATGATTGCGTGCAACGTCTTTGATCACTCCAGTTTCTTTGATATATTTCATTTAAATACACGTGATTTATTCTTTTAAAAATATTCATTAAATCAGTAAATTCATTAATTAGGAATAACCCCTTTTCCAATTTTGCCGAATTAAGGAGCTTTTACTGAACAATCTTTTTCGTCCGAGTTTCTATTCAAGATGTCTTAAAAAAATTTTAATAAATTCGTTGATAGCAAAAAATCCACATTTCTCTTGAGCAATTGGTTTCCAAATAATCTTACCGCAGTTTCGATACTGTTTACTCAATTACAGCTCAGAGATTTGTTTGGGACAGGGTTGGCGTGACAACAAATCTTTCAGACTGCGTTTAGAAAATTTTGTAATTTACATTAATTATGTCATAGTAACTTTTTTTTAACTTGCACGCATATCTCAAGTTTTACTCTAAGATTGCAACAAATATCTGCTAATTGGAGTTCATAAGATATTTAATGTCTTTGCTCGGGTGAAGTATTTGGAACTCTGCCTATTTTTTGTGTTTCGCGCACTATGATCCAAACCTACGTAGTACGGCGTCACTTCATACGTCCGCTACAAATCAATCATGTATGTTGTTTAGCTCCTATTGCGTCACATAGCAATGCTACTTAAACTGCATGTTAATCCATTTGTTGATTCATACGATAAACAACCGAATCAAACATAATTCAAGATATAATTTAAAAATTAAGGTAAAATATAGTTAAATACCACAACCTACTCCACTTACATTTTTTCCATATTTAACCAAAAAAAATCTGACGATCATTATCAAACCATTAGCAAATTATATCTTCAAATGTATTCCATCGACTTAAGCATTTAACCTTCAAGTCATTTTCTTACAAATATTCGGCAATTATTATAAAATTCTCTCTTTTACAAAAGAAAATGATTGCTATCTTTGTTATTATCCGTCTGTATAATATTCCATCCGTGCAATTTAAAACTTAACAAAACAGAAGAAAAAAAGAGCAATTGTAGTTAAGTGTGTTTTCAATTAACTTTCACTATTTTACAAATAATAGAAAAATGTAAATTTCATCATCGGGTCAAATATCGATAAAAGATTGTTTAATCCGATATGTAAAAATATCAATCTTTTAGATAACAAATAACAACAATTGTAAAATCGTATAATATTAAATAAATTTCGTTTCTGAATACCACCACCTGTTCGTTTGAGGTTTGGTAAGGAAATGGGATCGTTACAGATCGTCGATGATTATTAAAAGATAATTATTAAAATTAGCAGTGATATTTTTTTTTCTTTTGCTGACAGTGCAAAATGATTTGTACTTTCGGCTTTTTAATTTTTATTTTATAGACACCAACATGATCTGATCGATGACACCCAATCACTTTCTACACTTTTATATCTTACTCGAATGTCTGCACGTCTTTTTTTTGGCAACATTTTTTTACACCATCTTTTTCGCTCCACTTTATTGTTGTCTAATAATAAGAGTGGTTATTACGTTAATGCCATGTTATGATTGATGACCATCAATGGCTTTATTTTCTTAGTTCAGCTAAGCTAAATTTGACAGAGCGGCTAAATGGTAGCAAAAACTTAGATGCCTTTAACAGATCAAATGAAGAAAAAACGGGTGCGATTTTGTTCAAAGGTGGAGAATGCAACAGAAAAATATAAGAGTTGTGTGTTTTTTTTTAATTTGTTGTTTTTATTACAAAATGCTTCATTATCGGCTAAATAGAATTGTAAAATGGAAAAAATAGTACAAAAACTTAAATAGTTCACGAAGAAATCATTAAAATTATGGCAGTTTTAATTGTTAATTACATAGGAAAAAAAATAAGAGTGTAATGCAAATCGATGTTTTAAAAATTCCCTGATATTATCATTCTGGTTGCGAAATTAGATAGATACTTGGTGTAATTTTCACTAGCCAAGACACAATTTTCAAAATTTTGAATTGCGTCTCGGCTAACGAAAAACAAAACCTTATCCGATTAAAAATTTTATTTTTGATTTTAGTTTTAAGGACACGATTTGCAACGAAATAAAAAAACAGGGAAATAAGTAAAAAAAAAAATTTAAAGATAAGAATGGAGTGATTATAAATACGATAATAAAAAAAGAAATGATAAAAGGCAATAATAATAATAATAAACCGCGTGTGATGTGTTTTTAAAACTGTTCCTAAGCTAGTTATTAACTAAAATAAATTTACTAATATTTTTCTAGTTAATAACCGTTGAATTTGCCTTGTTGTTGTTGCTGTTGGGCATTGCTGTCATAGCCGCCGAAACCAGATTGTCCGTTGTTGGTATCTTCGTAGGTAATAGTTGGCCTGTAACCATGTTCATCGGCTTCGTATTGAACGATTTGTTTACGACCATCGGGAAGAAGAACGTAGTAGCGTCCAACAGTCTTGTCACCATCGCGAGATTCCATATGTCCGAAATCTTGACCGGTATGATAGTCTTGAACGTTGTATTCGAATTCGTACTTAGCTGGTCCGTAGTTCTCTTCCTGATGTCCATTTCCGCCGCCATATGAGTAGCCAGCATCCGAACCAGAACCGGAGAAACCTTGTTGCGATGGAGCGCCATAAGATGTTTGTGGGCTAGTGAAAATCGCTGAAGTTACAGCTGGAGCACCGTAGGCTGATGATGGAGCCTGGTAGGATTGTTGTTGAGCCTGGTGATTGTGTTGGGCACCTCCGCCAAAACCACCTTGCTGTGATGGTGCACCATATGAACCGGATGGTGGTAAGTAGTTGTTCGATGGTGACTGGTTTGGTGGAATGTATTGGTTTTGTGGTACCGGTGGTTCGCAGTTGACCAATGCGACTAAGGCGAAAAGTGATGTTGCTACGAAGGACTGTGGTGGAGAGAGAAGTTAAATTTTTGGTATTAGAATTGTGATAAAACTTGGTTTTTCATCGTGTCAAAATTTTTGACTGATCAGTTTTGGAAGGAACATTAAAAGAAGTTGAGAGTAGTCGAGGAAAAAGTATAAGTTCGGGAAATGAATCCAATTTTCGAAAAATAATTGAAACAGTTTTGAAAAATTTCATGGCTGTCTCATTTATGAGAATTGATAGTTCGAAAAGTGATCGCGTTTGAAATTGTGGCTGGAAAAACGTAGTTCTTTACGAAATGAAATTCGATCGTGCAGCGTATACAAATCAAGAAGGAATATTTCCACAATATTGAAAACATCAAACAAGTTGTTGAATTGTTCTCTAAAAACCATTTAAAATATGTTTTGAACCAAAATATTCGTCAAATTTGACATTTTAGTTAATCTGTGGAAAAATCCTTTAGTATTCAAAATAATAAAGTACAAATTTCAATAAAAGCACAGTTACAAATAAATTTCTTTTAAGCTCATCAAAGTTATTAAATTTGTCAAAAATGTTTTTCATGGTCGAAACCGTAAAATTTGCCAAAAATGGCCAAAAATGTTTGTATCCGAAAGAGGTTGCATAAAGCCAAATATTTTCATAGTTTCTTGAACGAAATTCCTTTAGGGTGCAATTTTTTGGCAACTAATTAAAATTGCCAAATATTTTAATGCTTGCAACTATGAAGTCCAAAAAAATTTAATATTTTGCATCACTAATTGCCACTATTTTCTCCAGATCACTGAAAATTTTGTCACTGTGACCAGATATAACTTTTACGAACACTTTGAATTCAAATTAGAAATTGGTTATTTTTTGAAATGTCCTTATATTCGTTTCACTGTAGACTGACACTTTTTTTTCAGTATAAGAAAATTCTCTTTTCGAAAACTAGTTAAATTTAAAATACAAAAATCAAAAAAAAACAACTTTTTCTGTACCTTCATATTTAACAGTTTTTAACTATTTATCACACGGGATATATTTTATTATTTTGAATAAATTGAATTTGTTCTTCTTTGGAAGATGGCTAAACTCGATTTGATGCTGATCCATATCCAGTCTTCAGTTTATATATCTTTCAAGATTCGATGGTTTTTCGGCGATGCAAAAATCAAATGTGTATTAAACTAATCCTCCCCAACAATAGTAACAACAACAATAACAACAATACTAGTAAAAATCCCACTAGCAAATATCGGTAACATCTTAAAAATAAAATACAACATGGGTAAAATAAACGCACTGCACGATCAGTAACTAAATAGTCGCCAGTATAGGCCTCTCTAATACATTGGAAATGTTTGTTCAAAAAAATAAAAACCTACCAACAATTTCGAGATGGTCCATAAGAATAATTTTTTTTATTTTTTTCGACGTGTATGAAAACACATCCAGGGAGCATAGCGTCGAGAGAAAATTAGTTCACTAATACACCATAATTCGGTACAAATCTTTTCGATCTTGCAGATGATCTTCATCTCGATCTGCAGATACGTTCGTGTAGAGATCGTCTATTCATAACAGAAAAAAAAGCAAAGCTAAGAGCTACCTTGAAAGAAATATATTAGATGAGAATGGTGGTGAAGAAAAATTCGCTTAAGCTACAACATAAATGTACTAGACGTTCATAGATTCACCTGGTTCCATAGTCTTTGCTACATATTGCACACGAACGATTATCATCATCATCATCGTACAGAGAGAGAAGGTGATCGTAATACCAAAAAAAAAAATATATATAAAAAATTACACAATAGCAAAGATTCGTATAATACTTGAGAACATGCGGTCCAAACATACCAACAAAATTGTATATTTTAGCGGCGCTTCATATGAATAGAAGTTGGTAAGTACCATATCCAAAGCTATCTTCCAGCATATCCTACTATTCAGAGATACGGCTACCTAGCCTATTTCAATAGATACTTGAGACACTTACTTAGGTCTGAGAGACACTTAAAGATTTACATTCATAAATTATCATGTACCTTCCCAACGCCAACGGTAGACTAGGTATAGATTCACTTTTACTATCACCTGGCCGCAGATCTCACATACTATAGGATCATTCTAGGGCATAGATCTTAAAGAGTTTGATCCAAGCTTCGGATGGGTTAGATGTAGTCTAGCATGTCGTATTCGACTAGCATAACATTGGAGGACGGTATAATTTTGCCATTTTTACGTAGCTATTGTGCGATGAGCTATGCCTTGATGGGTTAGCAAATATTTTCATTATTTTCTGCGTGATCGGTGAATCCGTAGTGGTATCCAGGTGAAGCTGCGGCTATTGCAAAGATTGCTGCCGTCTTAGGTCGAAGGTGATCGTCGCGGTCGACGATCTAAACTGGACCAAGATCCCGGAATTCGACGGCGCATTGTCCATGACTTAAATTCTGTCTTTTTTTTCCAAACTCTGTTTTGGTGTTGTAACATTGTTTTGCGGAATTGTGTAAAAATGTGTGCAGTGTAGTTGGATGTTTAAGTTTTTTTTGGTTTTGGACAATAGAATTTACTGATTGCGGTGGATGCCTTATTTGGTTCTAGAAATTTTTTGAAAGAATTTTGTTTAGTAATTTGGTTAAAATGTTGAATACGTTGTTATTAAAATATTTTTTTTTACTGTGTAGCGTCATTTTTAAATATTGGTGATCATGCATTCATCAGGTTCAAATTTGTTGGATATTTTGAAATTATTTGGCAGTTTTGTTTGAAGTGGAGTAACGTGAAATGAAGAGAAGCTTGGGGTTTACTATTACTGTTACCATAGTTCAATACAATTTTTTAGCAGGGTTTTAGAATCAATCTGCTGATAGTTGAGTGGATTCAGCGGGCCTCCACATATGAGGAGAAAAAGTGTTTAGCTTTGTTGAACACCGGAGCGACGTTAGCTCCACGACTCGAATTTTGCGAAAATTTTTCCGCAATATCATCGTAATCCAGAAAATAAGTGGTTAAAGGCACACTATTGTAACTGTCCTATTTTCTATATATCTTATATTTAAAAATGTCTTTTTTTCGGAAATGCACAAAGTTAAACTGGCAAATCTCATCCCAGATTCAAATATATGACCTATAAATTGAACTACCACGTCCCCTTCAATTGCTTGATTTGTGAGCGATGTCATGGAGAGAAAAGGTCAATTTCAATTAATGTGATATTAAAAAAAAATACCCTCCTTTTCACCATGCTTATATCTCCTTAATTTCATGCATGTCCATATAATCATCTTATTTCAAGAAAATACAGGACAGTAAGAATTTAATAAAAAAAACTGTTTGTTTCGCCTAAATTATTTACTTAATTAACTCCTTGTTCCTTTTTTTTAAATAATTAAAATAAATTTTCATGTCTGAAGCACCGTTTTTACAGGACCTAAGCCCAGTAGACCACCAGCAAAGAAAAATTGGGGGTGTAAATGGGGTGTAGGAGTGAGTGAGTGTAGGAGAAAATGGAAAGGAAAATGTTCCGATTTATGTTTTCTTTAGAACCGCTAAAAAGGGATAGAGAGTTGATATCTGAATAAAACTACGTAGGGGCACTATAGAAATTTTTTTTTTTAATTAAATTTTTGATAGAGGTACACAGTAAAAAATATTGTGAAAATAGCTGTCCTTAAAGCAGTAAACTATTCCGCATTGATGTATAATAGTAAATTCACGAATTTTCATTAAATTTAACAAAATTGAGAGTAATTCTTAAAACTGTGTATTTTTACACATATAATTCATAAATTTACTGACTGGGTAGTAATATTGCTACATCCCATGAAATTTTCCACTTTTAACGTGTAAGATTGATCATTTTGCATGTAGTTTTGATACTCTATGCGTAGTAATTTGCCATTGTGTATAAAATTACGCATTTTGCATATAATTTTGATACTTCATGCGTAGTAATTTGTTTTTTTCTGATATGTATGAACTTGACCGGGTTGTTGTTAAATTCACTTGTTTTGTGGTTTTGTATAAGGCGTGATTTAAAATTTAAAAAGAGAATAGTGTTTAGAGTGTGTGAAGTTTGTGGGTTTAAAACAAATAAATTAAATTTGTATAATAAACATTTATAGTGTTTTATACTTTCTACTCTTTTCTTACCTACATATGTATGTACATCCTGGTTTTTCCCCAATTATCTTGTGTTGATTGATCTCATTGAATTTTTCCAATTATCGATTGCTGTGTCCTTTGCTCTTTAAAATACGTCTGGGAATTGATCAGCCGATCATTCACTTGAATTTTATTATTTATATTATCAACAAATTAATAATAATAGTAAGCAAACATAAACATGTCACATTTTCGTAGTATAGTACATGTTAGTTTTTCCACACCGATTTCTACACATATGTGTGAATTTCCCCATTAATAGTAAAAACCACAAAAAGTTTGACAATTGTAATTTTACTGCTTTCAGAGTAGGTACTAAATTGACAACTCTGAGAGTAGTAAAAATTTTTTTAGTATTTAGTTAGGTGCGGAAGTGGAGGGTTTTCTGGATTTCATAAATGGGTTATGCTGGAATGCATACACTTGGTACTCTTGAGTACATGTACCATAAAAGAAATTTCTCTTAGGTCTGTCGAGATATCGAATTGATTTTACTTCTGCGTGCTCTTTATATAAGCACCTAGCAATTGTTTTCCGGCATTTTCGACATTGAACTCATAAGGGGGTGAAAAGTACTTGTGTACATTTTCACGAATTCCGATATATTTCTTAGGTCTAATGAGATATCGAATTCGCTTTTACTTCTAACGACTTCAAATCTACAAAATCGTCTAAAAACTGATTCAAACATTTTTTAGTATTCAACTTTCGAGGTGTGTAATGTGGTGTGTGGTGTGTAATGTGGTGTAAGTTTTTACGAACTTCGACAAATCTTTTGGGTCTAATTAGATATCGAATGCCCTATCATTGCGATGGACTTTATGCAATCGCCTAAAAATGAATTTCAGGAAATCGTGATATTTATTCCCTAAGAAGGTGTGAAGTATATGTGTTCGTTTGACGAATTTCGAAAAATCTTTTAGGTCTGATGAGGGGTATCGATTGTTTTTTGCTTTACGGAATTCCATATAATAGTCTAAAAATCGGATTCAGATTTTTCGATAAAACCCCTTAGCGGTAGACATTTCATGTTTCTTTATTATTTTTTGGATAGAAGACCGGCATGCGTTTAATTCTGAGATGCGGTGCAGGTTACTATACGACTAACAAGCTAAAGAATATCCAAGAGGTTTTTTTAATTTATTTCTCAAAAATTTTAATTTACATAGTTCAAATAAAGTTATGTCGAAATGACTCCCACACGTAAATTATGCAATTACACTGCAAAGCAAGTGGTATAATTATGGATGGTAAGCCCTCAAAGAGCAAAAAAGGGTAAGAAAGTAGGCATTCATTGACGATTTTATTTTTGTAGATTGGATTCAATGTCTTGAAGTATAAAAGCCTTGAGTATAACTGCACCAGTTGGAAGTTTTTACTTACTACTTAAATGGGTGGAAAATAAAATTAAATATGCCATGTTCTTCAGCAAATGAAGAACTACAGAGTGCATCGCTATGGATCCTGTGAGATCTATGTGAGACCTTTGGCCGCCATCCCTAATCTTGCCACTTCATTTAAATGCCATCCTTTAACATCTTTGGCAAATCAATCGCTTGTTCATCCACAATAAAATATCTTATTAATTAATTTTTGAAAATGATTACCCTTGTGAGCTTACAAAAAAAAAACTGTTGAAAAAGTGCACTAATGAGCCCACTATCTTAGGGAAGAAGTCATAAAAAATCTTTTGTTGTTTTATGTGTAAATCTACTTAGGTCTAGATGAATGGCTCAAAAACCACCCCTAATGCTCGAAAACAAAATCTGGTTTAAGAAACCTAATTAATTTAACAGTCATTTCCACATTATTTTAATGATTTTAAGGTTTCACTGTTCGAAAAAATAATGGTGAAGCATTGAGACGGGTTAGAATATACTTATGGAACAATGGAGTATTTAAGAAATATAAAAAAAAATACATACTTGTTATTAAAACTCTTCAATTTTTTGAGGATCTACCATCCCTCTACCACTTGCTGGACTCGCTAAGCCATACTACTTTTTCAAATTTTTTGTAGATATATTTTATTTATTTATTTTAATTTTTCAGTATAAACAGTTCTAACAGTTTCTCCCTAAACATAGACAAGGGCGTCCATACAACATTTTGTAAGGAAGGGCAAAACTTTCGTTTGAAAGGAGGAAGTTAACAAATATTTATGCAACGTAGGTGATAAAGAGCCCAAAGCGTTAAGTATTAATAAATACACAGAAATTTTAGTACCGAAGTGCATCTCCATCAAATTTTTGTTGATATTTCAGACACTTGTCTTGAGATCACCACAATTTTATATAAAAAAAAAGGCGCCACATTTCGTTTCATTTTACAATTCATTTATTGATATATGGATTATTTAATACAGGTTGGATCAAATGCCTCTTCTTGCTCCCCATCTAAGGGCGTCCTTGTACATGGAAATAGAATTCAATCAATGGAAATTGTAATGTAATATCTGAGCTGTAAAGACCTTCTATTTAATCTCTGTATTGTCTTCAATCAAATTTATATTCACTCAAGTTAACATCTTAAAATAAATATACACCTGCATAACCAAATATGCACCTTCAAAAATATCGCTGCCTCGTGCGTTGATATCACGAGAATCTGTCGAGTTATCATAATTCAAGTTTCGCGGTTGCTAGGTTAAGTGGATTTCTATTAGCGGATTAAAGTTTCTATAAAATATAAATTGACACTATTCACTGGATATATCTATTGTCCCTTAAAAAAAACCGAAAGAAATATTGCAAACAGTTCAAAATAAAGCGATAAGGGAAGAATGAATTTTGCAAAAAACAAAAGACTTAAGACAGTAACTTGAAATTTCTTCATAAGCAAAATGTGAATATATGAGAAGTATCGTATCAAGTATGTTAACATTAATTTTTAGTGATCGAATTTAAATTCAATGTTGTAATGATGATGTGTTTTCATAGTTTTTCCTATCAATTTCATTTCATTGTAAAAAAAAAAATTGTATCAAGCCGAAATGAATTAATTTTACTCTAAAAAGGCAAAATAGAAAGCCCAACGGTGTCTTATGCCGAGTCAGAAAAATTTTTTTTTTTGTTAAAGCTAAATTACTTTTAAATTATTCCTAGTATATGTATGTAAAAGGATTTCTCCGAATTCGAAGTCGTTATAAAGTAATAGCCGTATAATGGAGTGGCTGTTCGAAGCTCGCCCGGGCCACCACCGATCTTTAATTGGGTTTTTCTCAAAACCGCATTTTTCAAATTTGCTGCCACGATTCAGAATAAATTACTGAACCGATTGTGCTGAAATTTTACTAATATGTTCAGCGGATCGCTAGTTACAACTGGTACCAAAATCTTAGCGATATATAGTTTTTTATTTGCTGAAGCTAAATTCGTCGAAAAAAAAGCGAAAATTTGAAATAAAATTTCAAAATTAGGCCAATTTTTTAATTTTCAAAATTTTGACTTAATTCTGGTACCAGTTATAGCTACAGGCCTATAAATTAAGTATCAATTTAATTTTTTGATTTCAGATCAGGGGGATAGCCGGAATCATTGCAGCCGTTTGACAACTTTTTACAGCGGCCACTTTCAAGAGCTCTGCACGCAAAAAAAAACCAATATTTCTCCTTTAAAAAATGTTTAAAGTTTGTTGAAATATAAATAAATATGTGGCAAAAATTTCAAAGTTGGTTCTTTCATAATCTGCAAAATAAAAATTCCCAAAAAAAGCGGAAAAACTGGCCGTCACATAAGACGACCCCCTTAATTCAAAAGTCACCGATGTATGAGGTATAAATTTTCTCAGTGAGTTAAGTAGTGATGAACTTTTTGTGGAGAGTGTAAGGGTAGGAAGAAGGTACGACTGGAGTGAAAATTTAATGCCGCGTTTTCCATCGCGCGAACCTGCGTGAACTACCGCGAATGCGAATATGAAAAAAGCAAGTTCGCATCAGTTCGCAACTCTAGGCAAACTAGCGTTGCGTTGATGGCGGTTCTTCGACTCGTATCAAAGGAACTCGCATTGAACTCGCATTGAACTCGAATGTAGTGTTTCTATAAACACGAGTCTATATTCGGCTATGCATTCGAGTGCTATGCGAATGTAGACTATGCACGAATGCGATGGTGGAAACGAGGCAGTAGATTTCATAGGAATTCGAAAAATAAATTTGTTGATGGAGTTAGATGCGTTCAAGCGTGTGGAGCTTTACAAAACGTATCAATAGCACGATGATTGAAATTATATTTTCAGAATAACTCTGAGGTACTATAATATTTAAATTTGTGGTCCAAATTTAAGGGTAGTTAAGGCGATTTAGAGTAATAATATAAAATTTTAGCTCCCTTGCTAAGAATATTTATAGCCCTACATTTTTTTTAAAACAATTTAATTTCTTTTATCATAAAATGAAAACATAAAGATTACATTGAAATTAATGTATAAAATCCGTTAAAGCATACGAAACCGACCGTCTTAAATCGTTGCAAATTCACATGATTTAGACATACTTCTCATAAATACACGAAATGTTGCAAAGTACTCAGCACCTCTGACTTACATCGACAGACACAGACAAAATTTGTGTGAGAGCTATAAACATGACAATAAAGCAGTAATTTTTTTTCTCAAATAAACCAAAGAAAATGTTAACAAGACGTTTATAAATCGGGCGTTTAAAGAAATAATAACCGAAATGAAATATGCCCAAAAGCCTAAATGTTGCGAATCTTATGCTCATTTCAAATAGGCTAATTAGACCCTAATTTCATAGCATCATTCGGAATCCAAATCAACGATGATATGCATTAAAAGCCCAGGTGGTATTCATAGTGTTAAATTGAATTGAATATTAGACTGGGCTCGACAGGGTGCCATTAGTTCATTTTTTTGGTTGTACTAATACAAAACAGTAATCACTTAATAGCTTTGCCGCAATGCCATATCACCTGGTAATGCTGCATAAATTGCATCGATTTGCAATCGAAATTCTCGAAAAAAAAACACAAATATTATTACGCAAACAATCGCGTAGATATTTCAGGTCAAAAATTATCGAGTCGTTAATTGTTTATAATAAAATAGGTACTTGTTGTAGACTTAAGAATATCCGACAAATTTTTGTACCAAGTCACGTTCCATGCTTTTAGTCCACCTTTGTGGCTGAGCAAATAAATTCGATTTTAAGTTGGCTTCTATTTTTTTTGAAATTACCTTTGCCCGATGGCATTGAAAATTTGATTGCGTCCACTAGAAGACGACGTGCACTCGTAGTTACCACAAATTGTGGCTCTTGAAAAAAAATTAGACCATGAGAGAGGCATGACGATGCTTTGACGACTGATGGGAAAAAGATTAATCGTCTTTGAAAATTCGGTAAAATAGAATTTAGTTAATTTAAACGATATTTCGAAAAATTTATTAAAAATAACGTGAGATTTTAATTTTTCGACTTCGATCTACTGCTGTTATACTTTTGTTAAAAAAATTGACCAAATATCTGGTCGCCACTTGATTGTTTTTTGGGTTTAAGTTTGGAAAGTGTTTAAAGTTTTGTTTGTTTGCTGACGCCAACACAGAAAAAAACCATGTAAAAAAAATCTTTAATATCCATAAAATTCGTGAAAACGTGCTCAACCCTCTTATACCTTCTTAGTGGTGGAGAAGGGAAAAATCTTGAGACATGGTTTCAGACGATTTACTAATTCGATACCTAATCAGACCTGAGGGATATGGCTGAATTCGTCACAATGTATACAACCTACAGTACTTCATGTGTTGAATTTCAAGAAATTCCGAAAACACTTTCTAGGAATTTATGTGAGGAATCTGTAGAATAAAAATGAGTTCTATATTTAAGAAGACCTAAGAGATATGACGAAAATCGTGAAAAGTATATGCATCCGATTTTCACAGATAATTTATTTCCCGCCCTTCCGAACACCAATGGATAATTAAAATTATACTTATCTAAATTACTTTTCTAGTAGACAAGTTTTCTAGTAATAAAACACACCAATACCCGTACCATACTACTCCTATAAAAAATAATTTTTTTACAACATGCCACTACTATAGCTCTATCTAAATACCAAGTTTAGGGTAGGCATAAAAGGGTAACTAGGAATGGGTGTAAGGAAAAACGTAGGACCATAATTATCATTTCTAAACGATGATCCTTGATATGACCAAGACACTAGTCCTTCAAGGAAGATTTCTAAATTAATATCTGGATTTTTCGATATTCTACCCTTAAGGTTTTGAAAATGGGTTGAGTTACGAATTCTTTTCAAATTCGGGAAACACTAGAACACCTCCTGTGCAGGTGCCCGGCTCTTGCTAGGAGACGGGTGAAGGCTCTAGGTGCACCGTCTTTCGCAAACCTTGGAGAAGTCTCGCGTAGCAGAATGCAGAGCCTGCTAAACTTTGCTACGGCAACAGGGACCTTTGATTTGAACGAGGAACTCTCAACACAGATCGATACGCAAGCGCACCTACCTTAGGTACATTGGGTCTCCTTTTTATGTGGTATCGATATGGACCCTCGAGGGTCTATGTGAGCTTTTTAAGCCGCCACTGATACCTAACCTAACCTAACCTACGAATTCTGTCATATCTTCTAGGTCCGAACAAATATAAAATTGTTTAAGTTTTTGTTGTTTTCCGGCGTCAGTGGAGTTTCTGGTTTGAAACCCCAACACGAAATCCCCGACTGTTGATTAATCGCTGTCCGTGAGGGCATGACAGTTGGAAAACCTTCACTGGATAGGCCAGTTTTTTATAAGACTGTATTGGACAGGGTCCGAAGGAGCTGTTTCGTCATCAGATGGCATAGACTCGTCAGAGGGTGTATCATGCCTAAATCCTAAATCTGGTGGTATTGTTGAGGATTATTCTATATAGCGATATCGAAACCTATTTTATAAGGTGCGAATTATACTGGAGCGAAATTCACACTGAAGATCACCCAATATTTCAACCAATTTGGTGGAATTTTTGGTCTTAAAATTAATTTTGACGGTAATCCTTCGAGGAAACAGGTTGAATAAACATACTGCAGTCACGATCGGCTGCAAGCCAATCGTATAATACTCTAGATGAATACTGAACTCCGATTTATATTGTAGTTGGGATAAAGTAGAATTACGTGTGTGCATGTTGTATGTTGTATGTCCTTTATTAAGGATTGCCATTAAATTGCTACTCAAAACTAAAAGACAATATTCAATGTTTAATTTCATATCTTGAACTGGGTAAGTCATCGAAAAAAATATCCTTTTTGAAGGACTTTCACATGAGAGGTGCAGGAAGGACTCACTCGATTTCTTACATATTTATCCTTTTCCTTGGAACCATTTAAAAATGAACGTGTACAAAATTTGAAATTCGTAGCTTGAAGCGTTCAAAAGTTATCGAAAAATATTGTTGAACACGTGTCGTAAGGACATTTTGTATGGCAGCTATCAGAAGAAGTAAAAGGATTTCCCTGATTAATAAACCCAAACTTCGTTTTTACTCAAAACTAATTTGTACAAAATTTCCAATTCATAGCTAAAAGATTACTTGAGTTATAGTAAGTTCCGTAAATTAACTAAAGACGTTTTGACAGGATATTTGTATGGCAGCTACACGAAGGACTAATAGGATTTTCTTCATAATCATACACTTAGCTCCAACTAATGGAAAAATATCACATACAAAATTTCAAAGACGTAGCTTAATCCCTTCTGAAATTATCGGCCAATATTCTTGAACACGTATTTTAAGGACATTTTGTATGGCAGCTAATAGAAGGAGTAAAAGGATTTCACTGAAAAGTGAACTCAAGCTTTGATTTTACTAAAAACTAATTTGTAAAAAATTCCGAATTCGTAGCTAAAAGATTACTTGAGTTATAGTGAGTTTCGTAAATTAAGTGAATACATTTTGACAGGATATTTGTATGGCAGCTACACGAAGGACTAACAGGATTTTCTTCATAATTATATATTTAGCTCCAACTATTGGAAAAATAATACATACAAAATTTCAATATCGTAGCTTAAACCCTTCTGAAGTTATCAACCAATATACTTGAACACCTGTTTTAAGGATATTTTGTATGGCAGCTACCAGAAGGAGTAAGAGGATTTCGCTGACTAGTAAACCCAAAGTTTGTTTTCACTCAAAACTAATTTGTACAAAATTCCGAATTCGTAGCTAAAAGATTACTTGAGTTATAGTGAGTTTCGTAAATTAAGTGAATACATTTTGACAGGATATTTGTATGGCAGCTACACGAAGGACTAACAGGATTTTCTTCATAATCATACATTGAGCTCCAACTATTAAAAAAGTAACACATACAAAATTTCAAAGTCGTAGCTTTAGGCGTTCCGAAGTTATTAGTCAATATTCTTGAACACGTGTTTTAAGGACATTTTGTATGGCAGCTACCCGAAGGAGTAGGACGATTTTGCCCGTTAACGAACTTAGCCTTACAAATTCAACCAAACACCCAGATTCAAAATTTCAAGATCCTAGGTGAAGGCGTTCTTGAGTTATCGTGTTCACGGACAGACGGACGGACGGACGGACGGACGGACGGACGGACGGACGGACGGACTGACGGACGGACGGACGGACGGACGTCAAGCGGATTTGAGGTTTTTGGGCACAAATAAACAAAAAATAATATATAACTTTTTTTCGTCCGAGGCTTGGTTCTATGCGTTACAAACTTTTCGGCTGGATTAAACTTATAATAATCTATATGATTTCATCTAGAGTATAAAAAGGGGTTAAACAGCAGTAGTATATAAGCTAGTTTAATGTAGGTATAACTTAGGCTGAGTTTCATAAGAAAGTTTTTTTTAACCATTTTTCTTCAAAAATTCTTATTTTTTAAATGCATTTAGCTAAAAAGCATAAACTTGGCTGATCTCTGATCTCCTTATTTTTAAGCACAGCATAAGCTCACAGTAGTACATTAAGGGAATCACAATAAAGAATTTGAATTCAAAAGGGGTTGAATAAAAGGGGTTAAGTAAAGGGGGTTGAATAAAAGGTGTTTAATAAAAGTGGTTGACTAAATAGGGTTGAATAAAGGAAGTTGAATAAAAGGGGTTGAACAAAAAGGGGTTGAATAAAAGGGGTTAAATAAACGGGGGTTGAATAAAAGGGGTTGAGTAAAAGTGGTTGACTAAACGGGAGTTGAGTAAAAGGTATATCTCTTTGGGTTCGAACTTTGCACACGTTACGGACTTCCAGCAAAACTAATGAGGTTGACCCCAGATTGTTGACAGATTTTTATCGCTCTATAAGGTCCAGTGGAAATTGTTACTCAATTTCTTTTTTCAATATCGCAATTCTATGTACATTCAGAACTCTCCTTCCGCTAACTTTTGGAGACGTACTAATTACTTTGAATGATTGACAATCTAAAAGAATGAACAGATAATATCTCAAAACCTCTTTATGAAATTCTCAATAAGTAAATGAAAATGTCATACATAAAGTATAAATCTGGGAATTAAATAAAAACTTCATGGTACACGGTATTTCACGCAGTCAAATATTTGACCGGCAAAACTTGAGACTTGACAAAAAATCCAGTCGAGTAAAAGAATTTGGCAAAATTTTACGCATTTGACGAATTTTATGATGTTATTGAATTAAAGTAATTTTGAGAAATTGAATCAGAGAATTGATGATTTGGTACTTGGACTTGAAAAAAAGATGTATTTATTATAATATTATATAATATTATCATACAATCTAAAAAACAATACTTCAAATAGTTTACCTCGATTAGAGTGTTCCTCCAATATATGATATAATGATAAGTTATTTACTATTTTATTTACATGTTATTACATTCCAAGCTTAAATTTCAGAAAATGATCAGCAATTAATTTAGAGTATCGGTCAATAGATTACTGCCATATCTTAAACTGCTCGTATGTTTTCAATTTCAAACAAAATTTGTATATGTACACACCTTTGTAGATATAATGCAAAAGTTTATTTACATCAGTAATAATTACAATTTTAAAATTTGCCTTGAATAGTAGCGAATTTCATGGTCAGGTTTTTGTTTTGAAATTGGTTTTCAAAAAAATATACCGAGATGTATAAAATATGCCATGCCACTGCGTTAGCATGAATTTAAATTTGTATTTGGCTTAGTTTTTATATATGTTTCGTTTTACAAACGTATCTAGTGAGTTAACTAACCACTTAATTTATACATTTTTATTGTCTTTTAATTCCGAACTTGAAATCTGAGTTTACTTTTTGTATAATTTATGAGAAAATTTTTTTACATACTCGTACTTAGTTGATTCGCGTGATTCTTTGCGTACGAATTAGGTCAAAATATATTTTAGTTGCATCTTAAAATTAAAAATAATTTTGTTATAGATATGCAGAAGCACTGAAATTATAATTGGTTTAAATAGAAGGATATTTAGTCGGACATATATTACATAAGATAGAAATTTTAATATGTTTGTCAAAATTTCGAAATTTTGTATTGTTGAGATATTGGAATTTTTTGGCATCTATTTCGAAATTTTAAGAAAATTGAGAGTTCATGTATGACTGAAGTAGTAAAATCCGCTATCGCCTTTTTTGACTACAGGTTCAACTTTATGCAACCACTAAGTTAGTCCTCAGGTAACGTCTAAAAAACATATTCTTAAATTCAGATTTTCACAAACCATCTGCCGGCAATATATAATCAGCGGTTTTCAATTTTAAGGGTCAGTATGCTAGATCGAAGTAATTTATTCAAGAAACTTTCATCCCATTCTCATACGAAAAAATGTTAATAGGTCAAGAAATTTTAGACAATTTTTTCGCCAATTTTGCATTTCCTCGGTATCTCCGAATTAAAATTTATTCCACCTTAATAATAATATCAAGATTTCCTTGAATTGATACCAACTAAGATTGTGTCTTGATCTTTACTTTCTCTAGCATTCTTCTCATGAAATCGGTACAGACAAAAATTCCTTTTCCTAAATCATTAAATAGTTTTTTTTTTTTTTTAATATAGTACCTATAGTTAAGACCTTTAATGGTTCTATTACACATAATTTTTTAAACTACTAACAAATAGTTACTAAATCAACATCGTTTACTGTTTTCAATGAAAAATAGAAGCAAAATATGTTTTTATTTGCATTTGTATTTAATGAAATTTCACTTGTTAAAAATTAAGGTTTTCTAACTTACTGCAGAAAAGTTGGATTGTAATTCAAATTTAAGTTGAGAAATAAAATTAATGTTGCTAAGGTAAGGACATTATGTTATTAGAAGACATAATTGAATTTCACACTCAGGATTTTTTCTTCATAGAAATATGACATATAAAAAATACAGGAAAACACAAAAGCCTTAATGATTTCCTGAGATAAAGTCCCTATCTGCTGATATAGTTTTTTTTTATACATTCTTTCGACTTTGTGCTGGGAAAGAGTGTGTTTCCAAATATGCAAAGTTTTAAGGTATATTGATTAAAGTAGCAGGATCAGGAGGACATTAGTACGTAAAGTTTCGTTAAACCACGGTTATCACTTTTTAGTTGCACTTTATTAAAAAAAGAATTGATTGATCAATTACGAAATGGTTAAAATTAAAGATGAATAACTTCTAAAGTTGAGCTAGAGCGATCAATTTACCGTACTAACCCCGCTTCTTCTTAGTATTTACAATAGCTTGAACACGGTTATAATTAATTCCAAGGCTTCAATTTGACTCACCAGAAACATAATCACTAATTTTTTTTAAAGACTTTTGTATGGCACCCTAAAACAGTATCTTCATTTCACTCTGTTTTCCAGTTTTTGCGCTTTCAAAATAAGTGTAACTACGTAACCTTTCTCCCCGAGAATTTAATATTAGCTTAACCACAAAAAAACTTTTATGTCCAATGCGTTCCGTTCCGTAGTTATCGCTCCTTTGGAAAAAAAATTGAAACCATTTAAGAACTTTTGTATGGTAGCTAAGTGAAAGAGTACCGCAATATTGTCAGCTCTTTTTTCCAGCAATATTTAATTAAAAAAAGTTATATCGTGCGAAATTTTTAAATTCCAGAACATAACCGTCATCACTTGTTTTAAGGAATGTGTAATGTAATTTAGCCGAAGAATTTGGGCGATTTTACTTAATAACGGATTGTAAGTAAAATTTCAAATTCTCTGTGTTTTTGAAATCCACATTCATTCTATTCGTATATGTAGCTCCCGTAATCATCAGTAATTTCTTTGCTCTATCTTACCGGTCTTAAGTCGTGAAATTACAGAATTAGATATAAATATATTTTTTTTATTTATTAAAATAATAAAGCAAAAAATAAAATATTCTATTATAATTTATTATAACATTGCATGCTGCTTATTATAATCACTTTGGGACCAGCCAAAAACAATAACATTCCGGGTGATAGCAATAAACGGAAAAAAAATAAGCGATGAATTCTGTTTGTGGAAAATGGAAACCAACTGTTTTGATAACAAAATGCGGCTTATAACATTATCCGCGATTACAATAAGCGGCATCCACTGTAGTTAAATAAAATTATTTCAAAAATTTCAAAAATCCAACACAGTTTTCAAACCGGTCAGACAAGTTAGAGTTTTGCTATCAATAGGTCAATTTCGCCTTTGTTAACATTAGCCAAGGTAGCGTTTCATTTGAGTCGGGAATATCGCCTGGTGTTCTTCACATACTACTCTGGCAATACAAAAAAAAAGCTAGTTTTCACATGAAAATAGGTAAAATCAGTTTAAATGTAAAGGTGGGGAATTTAAATTTTGTTATATTCTTCTTTCAATACTATAGCTCATTTTAATAGTAGGAACTTCTTTTTGCGAAATCCAAAATTTTATAAAAATATGATAATGACTATATTCCGTTTCTTCCATTGAAAAATTTGGTACCTGTACTGAATTGTGATTATACAATTACTGTTAACAACTAAATTAAATTTTCTGCTTCACATGGCATCACTTTCCTAATGACTAAATAATAATATCATTTCAGCTGTTCTTCCGATAATTGAATTTTGAAAGTAAATATAAACAGCCTCTTTTGGAAATGAATCGAGCATTTTTGGTCCGTCGAGCCGGATTCGAAAAAATTTTTTTATAGTGTGGTTAAATTGAAAACTAGTTGAGGTACATTTAATTATACTTTTTCCTATTTTATAAAATATATGTTCTGTTTGTTTCAATTAGTTGAATAGAAGTGGGGCGAACGCCGCTTTGATCCAAGTGTGTATTCAAAATTAAAGCAATATTCAATTTTTATTTGTTTTAAATCGTCAATCCTGTCATACTTCAGAGGAACGGCGATCTTGAAATAAATTTACAATATTTGAGTCATTTTTATAAACTGTTTTTAAAATAATCGAACCTATCAAATATCCAATATCTAGAACTTGTCAGGAACTATTCAGTTAAATATTACTAAAAAGTTTAATTTTCTGAACATTTAATTTGTTAACAAGTAAATTTTGTTATCTATGCATACAACCTGATCGTTAAAAAAAAACGCGTCGCAGACTGCCATTCGAAAAATATTAAAGTTGGACCTGATTTTGAATTCTTTTTTATTTCACTAAAATTTATTTCAAAGCTGTTTTGGACTCTAATTTAATATATACAATTTAAATTTTTGTTTATCTTTATTTTTAGGCACAAGCTCTACCCACAATAAAAATTTGAACTTAATATTTCAATGAGGTAATGACCTACCATTCGTCTAAGACTTCTGTGTATGGCAGACTGCGGTCGGCTGTTAAATTGATAAAATTTGATTTTATGCTTTTTTGGAGTTTACAAGTTTTTAAAAACTGCAGGGTAGCAATATTCTTTAAATCGATCACAATAAGTTATTATGAAAACAGTAAGATAAAACTTAAAATTTTGGAGTCGGTAGCCTAGTGTGAGCGTATTTTGGAATTTCTTTATGTCCAGTTTTCCATACTTTTCCGCGGTATATATTCTTTAAAAAAACATTCTTAATTATCCTGTTATACCCATTTTTCTTTCTCATGCCAAGGTTGGACTATAGGCTAACTACCAATCTCCGGAAAAAAAACTACATTAAAAAACTTCGAGAGAAATGTCCAAATCGGACTAAGGGACTCCGAAATGTCGCAAATCCGATCGGAGAAATACTATCGAAGAGGTTAAGAAAACTTAAATATGAAAATGTTGTTTCCATATGAAATTGATGAAATTGCTCTATGATGTTTGCAGTACATTACATTATAATCTTCGAGGACATCTTTAATCTACCATAGTAACCATGTTTCTTTTGAGAGTACAGCATTTACGAGATACAAAAATGACCAGAGTTCAGCCTTCGTGACCTTTTTTTGCTTCAGAAATTAATAGAGTAAACTGTGAACTAGACTTCTTTGTGAGATCTTCGTTAATTCATCTTCAGTATCGTATATGTATGAGCAAGTATTATAGAGTTTCTAACGAAAAACTCTTGAATCCAGTGACCGGTATAGTCATATTAAGTTAATACTTATATTATTGCCATTTTTTTTGTAACACTACATACAATTTCAGCTACAGTATTGCCCATTCAATGCCCAATCGTAATAATTACTTTCCGAATCAATAAAATAACACGAAAATCGTAATTACATTTGATTTTCTCAAACAAATAGTTGATGTGCCATTCAATAGCCTGTATAAAATATTATCGATCGAATCCATGACCTAAACACTTTATAAATCGAATTTTTTTTAGCCTGTCTATTCATAATTATTTTTCAATTTTTGTATCATTATGAATTGCCTATTTTCAGAATAAAACTGATTTAGTTTCCTCGTTATTATGAAGACTTTCAAAATTGAAATGCCAATCACCCGTGCTTGATAGAAAACTTAAGCGCTCGTATGTAATTCCAATTCACATATGAATTAATGAACAGTCCAAATGTAAATGGGTCCGATAAGGAGCAACTCTTATTAGCGAGATTCGTGGTAAGATCAGCCATCGAAAAAGATTTTTCCATTACACAACTTATTAAGTCTCGGTATAAGTACCTAATGCAATTGCAGTGCTCTACTAAGAGCCGAAGACTATTAAACTAATTCGGCGGCAAAATCAGAAGACGAATGGTATTAAGATGGTTGGAGATTGAAGCGTAACAGACCATATAACTGCTGAGTTTGTTAGCTTGCCGCGTACCTATCCAAATTCAAGAAGTAACAATTCGAATTGAATTAGTGCTCTTGATGCTAAAATCCAGGTAAATCTCAAGAAGATGATCGAATCACTGTCGAGAACTCGCGTTCCATGCATAGCTCGGCAGTCTGCAACTGCCTCCAACTATACATTTCCACATTCTTCTGTCAGCAGTAACCCACCTGTAATACAGCATCATCCGTATCGCCAGGTGAACGAGATTAATTTATCTTCGGGTCTAATCTTAATCCACTTTGTCTGCACTTACATGCGCGCATGTCTCTAAAACACTTGATTTAAAATCATGATCGCAGTCAGATTGCAATCGCTATTTTGGTAAGACATTCCTCGATACGAGCAAAGACCGAGTGCTTCTGTCTAGTGGCCGATTGAGTGCGTGTGGCGAAAGAAAGATTGACTTAAAAAAAAAAATCATGTTTAATAGCTAACACATGTAACTGATATGTTGTAAATATTGATTTATGGTATATTTTTTTTCTGGTCATCATAAATCTCGTGTAGATGCGTCCACAATGAAAACTTTCATTCTTATTTCAACATTGAGTCCAGGAAGGGAATATTTTGATTTCATGAAACAATCCAGAATCTAGTCTGGGGTCAGTTGCATAGAAACTTTTTCGCCGAAAAAATAACGATGCTGTGAAGAAATCAAGGAAAACCCAAGCTTCCGCACAAATGCCCTTAAAAATATATGCAAGATTGCATACATCCGAATTCATACATAACTCAAAAATATGTTGAGATACAAAGCTCAAATTTCACCTCCTGAAGATTTTTTTATTTATTTGTTGGTAGAGCCTGTAAAAGCCTTACTGCTTCTCGAACCACGACCTAAGTGGTCTTTTGTTCCCGCCTCTTAACCACTCTCTAGGCCATATCTATTCCCTTAAGAAAGGAGATGATCCTGTAGATTGTTCACATACAAAATTCCTTAAAACTTAAAGGTCATATTTATTTCTCCATACACATCAATGAACCAGCAAATTTTTTAGGATTTTCGCAGCTGTAATTTATCCTCACAGAAAGAAAAATTAAAAATCAAGTCAATTCTTTCGATAACTACCACACAAAAGTCTTTAAAAAATTCTGCTTTGATTTCGTGAGAAATCTATTTTGTAACAATTTTGGTATTTGTTCAAAAAAAGGCCACCAAATCTAGTCAGTGTTTAAGGTATCAGTTTATTTAAATCTGGCCTTGGATTAATGTGCGCCACTGGGTTGTCACATGAGCTACGCCACTGTCTTAGACTATCTATCTTCAAGTACAATGTTGGCGAAAATTGATCAACAATTTTTAAACGGTAGGCTAGGTTTCTGAAGTCAATAATACGATATTTTTTTAATAGTTTCGGGTAAAAAGATGTATATAACGAAAATTGAGCTAATTTTTTCTGTAGCTTCCATACAAAAGTCCTTCAAAAATTTTGTCCATTTATGTAACCCACTGGAATTCAATAAATCGTTGGAAATAATGTGACCATACATAGATTAAAAACATTTTAGTAGCTCGACCTACACAACAAAATGACAAAATTTCCAACAAATGTTCCATGCACTAAAATCAATTTTTATTTCATGAGCTTTCCTTGAACTTTGTATCAGTGGCGGATCCAGACTTTGCTGTTTGGGGGGGAGGCGGAAATTTTTTTGATTTGACTATTTTGTTTGATCAAGTTCTGTGTGAATTTAGCTACATAGACTGCACTTAGCAAAAACGGGATCATATTGTTTTCATCTTACTATGGGTCATTCCGTCAAGACTCGCCAAAGTTGTGACCTCACCATTTCCGATTCTTTTGAAAATGTTTGTACTTGAAGAACTAGTGAAAAAAATAATTGGAATTCAAGTTTTTGTTTCTATCTCCCATTTTTTAACTAACAAAAACAACAACAATCTTTAAAATAAGCCCTACTTTATTATTCAAGGATAAAAATTACCAGAGATATGAATTTTCAAAGAGGACTCGGATATCTTTTTTGGGAAATCTTTACCATACTATAACTAACAAAAAAAAGGAGGTAGGAAAAAAAACTTGAAATCATATTTTTTTTTTACTAATTCTTCGATTACACAAATTTTCAAAAGAATCGGCAATGATAAGGTCACACTTTTGGCGATTCTTGATTAAATTACCCTTTTTCTATAAAATAATTGAGAACCATTATAATGTATTTTGATTTTTTTGACCCCGATCCCATTGAGATCCCAAGTTAATTTTTTGTCATGTTTTGAAAAACAGTATAACCTACAAAATATAAAAAAATAAAAAAAAACCTTTTGAGATATTTAAGGATAAAGGACAAAATCATTATCCTTGAAAAAAATTTCAAGGATAATTTTTATTGCGACAACCTTCTCCTTTAAAATAAGCCATATTTTATTATTTCAGGATAAAAATTACCATTATTCATTTTCAAAGAGGACTCGGACACCATTTTTACGAAAATTTTAACATACTATAACTAACAAAAAAAATGAGATAGGAACAAAAAATTTAATTTCAATTATTTTTTTCACTAGTTCTTAAAGTACAAAAATTTTCAAAAGAATCGGTGATGGTGAGGTTACAAATTTCGTCATTCTTGGCGGTTCTTGATGGAATGACCCTATTACCTACGGAATATGTTGTCTTGTAATCTTTTTATCATATTGCTTTTACACTCACCCTTGAGGCTCGCCTCGAGGCGAGCCTCTCCTCTACCCCTATCAGGCCATTGCAAACCGGTTTTCACACTCAACATGCCTTTGCGGCGCAACTTGCCTATAAGTGCGAAACGACAGAAATGCGATGAGCTACGAATTGTGTGGTAGCACAGTTCATTGTATGTGTGTACACATATGGAAGCGTGAGTCGGAGAAACAGTTGAAGAATGTTAGACTCTTGCGACTGCACGAGCCATCTGATTGGTTGATTTTATGGTGGGGATAGAGGCGCGCCTCAAACGTTGAGTGTATGGTAAATCCACCATCATGGTTCTGTTCTGTGCTTTGCATTGCACCGCAGAACTACAGTAAATGCTAATTACAGTCCACATTGCAGTGGAGTAAAAAAAATCGGAGAACGGTTGAAGTATGTATGTTTAGAAAATTCGGAATTGCTCTTGGGAGGGGGGGCATCCAGTACGCCACCCCCCCCCCCCCCCCCCTGTATCCGACAATGCTTTGTATATCATTTCAATTTTGGCAGTTACCTGCACTCTGCAACCACTAGATAAGTCAAAAACTTACACGAATTCGTTGAGCTAAAGATAAGATGTAGTTCGATAGTAAATCTCCCACTCAAAAGTTCTTAAATCACGGGGTTAAACTTATTGCACGATTAACAGAGAACCAGTGATACAAAATCATATGCATATGCCGTACCCATATAAGAAATTTGATGTTTTAATCGATCTCGTGCTACAAAGTACGTAATAAAGTCCTGTGCGTTCAGGCTTCAAAAAATGTTTGTATTCAGTTTCCAAATTTGAAAACAAAGCAATTGTTAATGCAAAATGTTTATAAAAATCCTGTTTTTTGTAGCTCTGCACATTGTAAATTTATTCTGTTAAGTCGTAAAACGATATCGAGAACCAGTTTCCGAATTTAAAATTACTTTTAGCTAAAAATTGTTTACTGATGCTAACCAAAATGTTTATCTGTCGTAGCTTGTTCTTGAAATCTTGATCCCGCTGCATGCGGAATTCGATATTGTCGGTGATACCTAAATCATTTTCCATAATTATTGATTAAAAATATTGAAAAAATAAAAAAAAACATAATTTGAATTTGAAATCTAGTGGTCGACTAAATAGTGGTCCGTCGAGCCAGTAGGTATAAAATCATCATGTGATGGGAGTTAAGTTTTAGGTACCAAATTGAAAATTAGTGACATATCTCATGTCGTAGTGCAATAACAATAGAAGTTCAGTATAGCAAGTATTAGACTGAATGCCACACTGTCAAATATTTGACTATTTTCCATGACAAATGCTGGCACATAGTGTAATCGTCAAATTTTTTTTTGCCACATTATTTTATTTGCTCTACACAAAGTCTATTTTGGCAGAAAAAAGTTTGGCAGAACTTTTCATCAATTTTTTTAGACAAATATTTGACAGCATGGCACACAGTGTAAAGCTAGTATTACACTGTATTCTATGGTGTCAAATATTTGACTAAAATAATATGATGAAAAATTTTGTCAAAATTATTCTGTCAAAACATACCTTGTACAGAGCAAATAAAATAATAGGAAAAGCAAAAATTTGACAGTTACACTATCTGACAGCATTTGCCAGGGAAAATAGTCAAATATTTGGCAGCGTGGAATACAGTGTAATACTTGCTTAATACAAGCTTCTAATTTTTGGTTGAGAGAGAGCCCAATTGCTATATTGGTGGTAGAATATTCCAGCTGCTGCTATTGGTGAGATTTTTTAAAATAACGAATACAGATAACAAATTTAATTTGTTATTTGACACAAGGGGGGGGGGGGGTGGTAGGAGGGTTGTTTACGATCATGATACAACCTAGCTTAAAATATTAATATTAATATTAAACTATCGATTATTAAAATAATTACGAAGAAACATTTTTCCATTATGAAACCTCTTGCTAATCATCTTTACTGCAGTGTAACTATTTTAAATTAGAGCCCATCCAAATCGGTAATAAGCTGCAATAAGCGATCGATGAATGCACTAATAAATCAGACATGTGGGAGGAAATTAATAATTTCTAGCTTCTTGCAAAACTGCAGACTTAATGTTCGTCAAGTTTTTTTTGTTAATTATGTACGTACTATTTAGGTAAAACGTTTTTGTTTCCTACTCGACCTTGAAGCATAAAAACTACTTAAAGAAATTTTGAAGAAAAAAAATAAAGGTCTATTTCGTTACCTAGTCCATCCAGAGAAGAAAAAAAACCGGCATTAGTAATATAATTCAGTTCGTCGTAATTAAAAATTTCATAATCTCATAACTGTTTTTGCTACAAGTGTATATTCTTAAAAATTCAAAATATGTAATTGAAACATGTTCAGGACCACTCGACTGACTTTTAACATTCTTCTTCAAGTGTCACGCCGTAGACAATATTCTCTTTTATTGCTATTATAAGACATTTTAATAATATTGCAATATGGAATCTGAACTCTCAAGGATGTCTTAAGTATCGCAAAAAAAAAACTACCAATTCAAGTGCGAAACTATCGTAGTCTGTCTCGCGGCGGTTAAGTGTAAATAGCCTGTTCAAATGAAGCACCAAATTTGTACCCACCGTCAAGACGTTTAAGGCTTTCTTTTAATCCACGTGAGGTGGATAATCCATGGAAAAAAAAACAAATGTTCACAGGTACTCGCACGTAAAACAATCGAAAATATTATTTCGTTCTTGTGTTTGGAAATGTTAATACAAGCGCCGTGTCAAAATTCACTTCAGAGCTCATCTTTTAACACAAAAGCGGTATGCAAGGTCAAGACGTATTATCGTATTAATATGGAGCATCAATCAATCAAATGTCGTAGTCTGTCGAAACATGTACATAGATCGGCAAATAGATCGCGATCACCTCACCTTACCTGAAATTATTAAGACGCGCCAAGATCGCTTTTGAACTGTTGCGATCGTTGATCGTTAGTGCAATGGAATGGAACACGGTCAATATTTTTTCAATAAGTTTAACACCTCGATGTGTAACCTGCCTGAATAAAGAATGCGATCAACGTCTTGTATTCGGGGCTCTCAGACGTCTTCTTAGATTTTGATAGATGGATTACCTATCTACACTTGACTATCCCATGTACCAATGCGGTTTGTACATCTCGTAGTTTCTTCAATTAGCCGCAGTGATTAATAGATCCATTAGCCATGAACTATGCACTCAAAACCTTCAATAGGCCTGGAACGTGGTCCTTTTCAACGATTTTGGTAACACTTGGTATTTTTTTCCTAATCTTAATGTCTTATTCTTAGATTGCTTTGCTCTAGTAAGACTCTTGAAGGTTTCCGAACAACTCTAATCGATAGCTTCTCGATGCCCATCATTACTGAAGTTAAGGTTGCAATTTTGTCCATTGTAGGATCATCGAACAATTAAACCAAACTTCCACAGAAGTTCAATTCAAGACCAAAATTAGATTAACCTTCCCAAAAGATAAATGGCTTTGGCTTCGAAATGACCACAAAATTGTATGCAAATCCGTCCAGCTTGAAAAGAGATTTTTGATTTATTGGCGTGCAATAAAGCAGCGCACAACTGGCCCTGAACAGTAGCTTTTTCTCGATTAAATGCTACAATTAACAATTAAATTTTGCGAAAAAGTCGGTTTTCGAAAAAGTAAATTATCACCCTGAATAGTCGGACAGATAAATGGAAGATACTCGTATCTGTAGTTTTGTGGTTTTGTGGTTATGCGGTCTGGCCTTGTCATCTCGCTTCCATCAACTTCTTGATTACAATGTATAAAAACGCAAATATCTATTTCATTGTTAATCGTTTAAGACGGCATTATAATATTATTGTTGCAGTTGATATGATCGAAGAATTTCATTTATTAACGAGCTTATAATGTTGAAAAAATATTTGCGAAAAATTTCAATGACCTTTCGATTATTTGAAATCGATTAAATATTATATAAATTTAATTGTTGGGTGCTGGCTGATGAATTTGTCAGGTGTTTAAATTAGACACTCATTTCAAACAGAAGGCTTCTCTAAATCAAAATTATCGGAAAAATAAAATTTTTGATTGATTTAGGCCGAATTTCGTCTAGTCGTCTTCAGGTAAGGTGGATTGTGAGATTGATGAGTGATTTGGCCTTTGTTATAAAGGTTTTTTAAGATATCAATATATTAAGGTGTTTAATTTTCGAACAAAAGCAATCGAAGTTTTATTTGATCACGTGTAACTTCTTATTTTATTTGAATTTGAGCGCACTCTAGAAAATGTTGAATGTAACCTTCAAAGGTGGTAGGGTGATAGTAGTGACTTGTGATCGAACCACATGCACTAAAGGTCGTATTAGACTGCATGCCATACTGCCAAATATTTGACCTCAAAAGCATGCCAAAAAATTATGTCACATTTTTTATACAAAACAGACTCTATGTAGGACACGCAAAAAAAATGTGTGCAACTCAAATTTTACGATTACACTGTCTGTATGTAAATATTTGGCAAAGTGACATACTAAGATTGGATCGTGGTTACTCGTCGTTCAATTTCCTATTCCTGATAGCATGTGTGCTTGAATCAGTTTCCTACATATCGTTTATTTTCCGCATAATGAAATTTCTTAAGTTTGTTCACTGAACGAAAAAGTTACATCCAATTAATGAAAATGTTCACTGGGATTCATATACAAAACCGTCATTGTTGGTCTTTTTTGAACATTCCCATTTCTTACAGAAATGATTTATAAAATTCGTTGTGACAATGAATGCATTCATAGTGTTAGCGAAGGAATTCATAATAATGATGAAATGAGTAATTACTGTTCGTATAGTTGTTCATCATATTAAAGTATAAATTCATTATTGCGATGTATTTCATCACTCCAAACCGAGAGAACTAAGTTGCTTCCTTCACAACAAAAAAAGAAAAAAATACACCGCAAATTTGATGAAATTAGATTGCCAGTTGGCATGGATACCTTACCAGTAGATGCCCTAACGAGAGAGTTACAAGGGGCCGGGCCCTTCTCCGCGAAAATTGGTATATTTTATGAACTTTATAAAAAAAGGTGCCGATTTAAAAAAAAAAACATTCAATTTATGTTAATTTAATAATTTTTCAATGTCAATTTTCCGTGAAGAAATAAACATCCCCACAATTAAGCTATGTTACACTGTATGCCACGCTATCAAATATTTCACTACTTTCCTTCGCAAATGCTGTCAAATAGTGGAATCGACAAACTTTAGTTTGCCACATTATTATCTTTGCTCTACACACAGTTTCTTTTTGACGGAATGAATTTGACAGAAGTTTTCGTCAAATTTTTTTAGTCAAATATTTGACAGAATGGCATACAGTTTAATACTAGTCTTAAGCTAGTATTCCACTATTTGACCTCGCTGTCAAATTGCAGTAATAAGCAATGCGAAATAGCGAATTCGAATTAATCTCAAATTATCCGCTCGGTCAAAATCGCTATTTAACATTGCTTATTACTGCAATTTGACCACTTGGTCAAACAGTGTAATACTAGCTTTACTCCGTCAAGAAATTTGGACGTAAATGTAGTGACACAGATCGCATTACTTTTTGAAGTAAAGTAAGTCGCAAGTTGTTACATGAAACACAGAGAAAAATTAAAAAGTTTTGAAAAATAACCGTCAAAAATTTCTTGACCTGCTGGCAGTTTTTCTAGTGGAAATAGGTGAATTAATTTCTTGAGCAAATGCTTTGACTCTGTCATATCAGCTTTAATAAAGACTTTAGTAGATAATAGTAGATAATCGCATGAAATACGATGTTGTAGTTGGGAACAAGACAAAATAAGGAGGACGCATAAATAGTGTTTTCCAATTTCGATTTCATAGCTTAACTACTCTTTGAGTTGTCATGGATTTCGTAAGATGAATGCACACTTTTATCAAAGACTTTTATATGGCGGCTACACAAATGATTTGCTTGATTTTTTCATAATACGCCTTTACAATAGAAATATTAATGTGAGCAAAATTTTTAATTTCTAGCTTGAAGCGTTCTGAAGTTATATGCCTGTATTCGTGGACACATGTAGTAGAAAGCTACTCGAAGGTATGAAATTTCGCTAACGAGCGCACTCAACCTTGCTTGTATCGTGCCAAATTTCGACTTAGCTAATATTTGTGCGTCTGTCCCAGAAGTACCCGACCTGAGGTATAGGTGGCGGTTTTTCTTTAAAAGAAAATACTATGATAGAAAAACCATTCCAATAAGGCTTAAGTTTGAAGTTTGAAGACACTGTAGATTGTAGATGGTGGAGAACTAAAAAAAATCCCGATTCACTGCGGCCTCAGTAGGCCTATTGTGATTGTCCTCCCTGATATAACTCACTCAGGACGGTTATATCAATAAATTTTAATATGCTCTTGAGTGAGTTAGACATGAGTTCCAATGGTGTTAGGAAGTAATGTCCTAGAAGTCTGAGTCTTCTGTGTGCAAGTTCTTCGCAATGGCATAGAACGTGCTCTGCAGTTTCCTCGTCTTTTTCACACAATCTGCAAATATCGTCTGAAACCAGTCCAATCGTATGTAGATGATTTTTAAGCTTACAGTGTCCTGTAATTAGCGCGTTCAAACGCCGAACTTGATTCCGGCTCAATTTGAGCAAATCGGAGGTTCGTTTCTTGAAGTGACCTTCCAAGAACAGTTTGGACTGTCTGCACCACACCGTCCTTGTCCAGTGGAGGTAAGCTTGGATGTTAATCCAGTCCAACGGTCTTTCTTTTGCCGCAGCTGTTGGCATTCCACAGAAAGGCACTGGTTCTGTGTATTTTAAGTCAGCTCCTTTTTTCGCTAACTGGTCCGCAGACTCGTTGCCTACAATATCACTATGTCCAGGAACCCATACCAGTATGACTGTATTTGAGTTCGTTAGTTTCTTAAGTTCTTGTAAGATCTAAAGCAAAATGCTTGTAGAGCAAATAATGCTGCTCTGCTGTCAGAGAGAATGTAGATCTTGTAACTCTTGTATCCTCTTCTAATGTTTTCCCTGATGCATGGATTTCTGCTTGAAAGATCGTATTTGGCTTGTCGAGGCTGGCATACTCGTATATGTCGCCCCTTGGTCTGTGTCCACATACCCCAGCTCCAACTCCCTCATTTGTCTTGGAGCCATCTGTATACCGGATAAGTGCTCCCTTTTCAAATTCAGGCATATGTGTTTCCCAGTCCTTTCGGGGTGGGAACACTACTTTGAATGGTATTTCAAAGTTGTATCTTGGTATGATATTATCCGAAATCCGAATGCCGAGAATAGGAGTGCTCTCAAGACACTACGTTGTTTAGTCTTTATTTGGCAGCCATCAATAGCGAACCCTCTAAGTGAATTTTCAGAGATTGAAAAAATCGGTATTTGCATGTGATACAATACTTTCATTTTAAACGTCTCAGTCCAACCAATATCAAGGCTGAACTAGATTCTACTCTGGGGGAGTCTGCTCCTTCGGTTACAAAAAAAAAAAATATTGGGTTGCAGAGTTTAAGCGTGGCGGTAGGAGCTGCCAAGACGAAAAACGCAGTGGTCGATTAAATGAGGTGACCACTCCAGAAATGGTGAAGAAAATCCACAAAACGGTATTGGTTGACCGCAGACTGAAAGTGCGTGAGCTAGCGGAAATAATAGACATTTCAAAAAGTCTGGTTCATCGCATATTGACTGAAATTTTGGACATGAGAAAGCTGTGCGGAAGATGGCTGCCGCGTTTGCTCACAATGGAACAAAACAGTGCAGTGAGGATGTTTCAATCGAGTGTTTGGCGATGTTTCACCGCAATAAAGCCAAGTTTTTGCGTCGATTCATAACCATGGACGAAACATGTGTCCATCACTTCACACCTGAGACGAAGGAACAGTCAAAACAATGAACTTACAGGGAAGAGCCGGCTCCAAAGAAGAAGAAGGCAGTCCCATCTGCAGGCAAGGTTATGGCGCAGTTTTTTGGGACGTGCGTGGGATAATTTTCATTGGCTATCTTGAAAAAGGAAAGACAATTAACGGCGAGTATTATGCGAACTTATTGCAGCGTTTGAGTGATGAAATCAAGGAAAAAAATTTTCAGAAAAAGAAAGTATTGTTTCATCGAGACAATGCACCGGTTCACACATCCGTAATCGCGGTGGCGAAAATCAATAAGTTAAAGTTCGAATTACTTCCACATGCACCCTGTTCGCCAGATTTAGTCCCCTCGGATTATTTTCTGCCTCGGTGGTAAAAAATTTTCCAACAGAGAACAGGTGGAGTTTGCGATTGACGGTTATTTTGAGGAGCTTGACAGTTCTCACTATAAAGAGTGCGTCCAAGCTATCCAACATCGCTGGGAAAAGTACATCGACCTAAAAGGAGGCTATGTTGAGAAATACATTTTTTTTTGTGTTTTCTTAGTTTGAGGGGGGGGGGAGGGGGGGGGTAGTTCTTCTGCGACAGCCCTAATAATTTCGGTACTAAGAGCATCTTTAGTAATTTTTCCCTGTCTCAGTTCGAAATTTAATTCCTTTGCAAGGTATTGCCTCAGCTCTGGATATTTTTGCCAGAACAGCTGTGACACAATAAAAGCCGCAAATGTGAACGCCTAACTCGTAAATACGACGGATGTCTGTCAAACAAAAGGATTGCATATGGAAGCCCAGCCTGAAAGGTACACTTTGTTTGAGTTGTGACATTAACATGTTATGGTATTTTGTCTTGATACAAAAAGAAATGTTCTTTGGCTTACTTCGAATTGCTAACTTTTTTATTTTATCTACACAAAAAACGTCATTTTATTAATAAAGACTTAGTATGAATTAAAATAAAAAAAAAACACCAATTGACCCCGACGTGATTTGAACACGCAACCTTCTGATCTGGAGTCAGACGCGCTACCGTTGCGCCACGGAGTCACATGTTTCAATCAGTTCCAATACACAGCACGTAAAGCTGTCATTAATCTAATCTAAATTTAATTTAATAACTTTCCCCTTGTAGTTTTCAAATATGTAATTACAAATTAATTTTATTTTTAGGAAGACCAACAATGGGGTGGGAGGGAACCAATTGGTCTATTTCGAAAAAAATGTTATTGCATATTTTTGAGTAGAACATTAATTAATACGAAACTTTGGGTCCAACTTCCTTCCTTCCTGAAAACCGGTGGATGTTAGATTCAAACGCAAGCAGGTAGCGTGACCAATCTCCACTGACGTCTTCTATAGAAAGTATCAGTTTTCGTTCGATCTTCACAGAAGAACATATTTCAAAATGTGTTCCACGTATGCATCACGTTACGAAAATGTCCTATCGATGGAGCTTGCTGCGAAGTATGTACAGGAAAAAGTCAAAAGTCAAATTTTATTCTGACGAAAAAAATATCGATAACCTGCCTAATCGTGGCGTTGTGCGAAAAACTACGAAAACGGTGGACAAACTGATTTTACGAGGGTTTGAAAAGAATAGTTGCCTTGCATTACTAGGTGGGCTAGCGATTTTTCGTACAAAAAGTCTGATTGTGTCTTGTAATACTGTTCGAATACATTTATTAGCTGATGTGGAATTTCAAAGCACAGTGAAGAAACCGCTACTGTCCATAAGACACGTCGAAAAAAGACTCGCTTGGACGAAAGAAAACTTTAATCGCAATTGGAAGAACCTAATTTTTTCGATTCGTGGCTAACTAACCTCAAAAGATGAGACGTTCTTTCGAGATGGTATTCGTATGTAGTCAAAAAGATGGGAGACAGTAGATAGTCTTTAGCAATGGACAATACTTTCAATGAACTATTTTTTTTCTAAATAAAGCATTCATTTTCACAAATAAACGATTGAAACTTGTGCAATTCCCAAATAATAAATAGGGTAAAATACCCAATTACCGCCCACTTAACTTTTTTTTTACTTTAAAATTCAGTAGCAAATTGTGAAATACAGTCATACCTCGCTTTACGGCCTATGTACGTTCCGGAAAAGTTAGCCATAAAGCGATGTGCCGTATAACGAATCAATTATTTTAATTAATAAATCAACCGAATGCCTTGGAGAGTTGTCCGAAATTAGGCCGTATAACGAAACATTTTGGGCAGTAAAACGTAAAAGTTCCATAATTAAAAAAGGCCGTTATAACGAAAAGCCGTATAAAGAGCGCCCATATAGCGAGTTATGAGTGTATTAGTATTAAAAAACCGATGATTGATTTGTGAATTTTTTGAGTATGTAGTATATTAGAAATATCCAATTAATATTATTTTTGATTGATTGATTTTATTTCCAAAATATGTACATATGTTTAGCTTAATCTAGTTTAAATTCAACAGTGATCAGATAATATTATTTTTATTAACTTTTTAAATTTTTCTAAAGACCAGTAACAAATTCAATTCCCGGCCACCAAAATTCTAATTCCAGCCAAAATTATTCAATTTCCGGCCAAGTTAAACTCTATGAAACAATATCGAAAAAAAAAATATATTTTTAGACAAACAATTTATTTATTATATACATTAAAAAATATTAGATATAAATTCAGTTTATTTTCTAATAGTATAATATAATTCCAAATTAAGTTTTTATTCAGTCTTTTTAAAAATAGATATGTAAATAATGAATATAAGTTACGAAACAAAATAATTTAATAACAAAATCACATTAAATACTGATAGTATGGCATAATTCTATGAACATATTATGGATCACTTTGATTCTGATAATTATTACAGCTAAAATATTTGTCAACAGCTTGTGAATATGAATCAATATTTGCACATTTGCAGGTTATACCGTCTTGTACATTTATCGCACCCAAAATTTTTTTATGGATATATCCTATATGTCACTTATAAGCTCCTCTTGGCAAAAAGCTATTTCTGCTATGGTTTTAATGACGAGATTTTTGGAGATTTATTTTTCTTATTTTTTATATTTTTCTGTTGAGTTAATAGTAGTTTCCTTTTTAAACATTCTTTTTTTTTCTTTGTTTAACGCCTCCAATTTTGACCTGTTTTTCTTGTTCTTTAAGCTCACTCACTTTTCTTCATTCTTTGGACGAAATTGCACTCGGGGCTCTTTCTTTGGACTCCCTAGATTTTCTCGGAATGAGTTTTGGATAGAAAGGCTTGAAGAAACAGAAAAACAGTTACGCCTTCTGGAAAAAAGTGCAACTTTCAGAGGATGATGTTGACGAGCAGAATCGTATTAAAGTTACATATCTTTTCCGGATTTGTTCAGTGACGACCTATAAGCTGAGGAGGACATGACCCACATTTTGTGTTAATGACAGGCGGCTGCAAGGAGGCGGCTGAGGTGGCTGGACAGTCTTTCCCTTGACAATTTCGGGGAGCTGAGCTCGATAGAGCATGACAAGCTGGTAAAGTTCTTTAAGGATCTGGGTTGTTTAGGGGATGTATACTGATCCGATTCGGTCGAAAGGACCCATTCCTTGCAATGCTCGAATGAACTCGAGTGATGTGAAATGAAACAATTCGTTCAATCGGTCAGTAGAAATAATATTGTACGCGTGGTATTATCCCATGAAGTTGCAGTACGTATACACTGACGACCTTTTTTTTGTAGGTCATCAGATTTTACGACACAGCCTTTGTTGTTTGTAGACTGAGGACCTTTTTTTTAAGTCATCAGATTGTACCTGACGACCTTTTTTTATTAGGTCTCCACATTCATGAGTACGACTCGTTATCGTAATGTCGCAAGTAATTTCGGTCGGTCGCTTATTTTGACCGAATCATCAAACTAACCCAAATGACCGAAACTTTTCAATCGAGCACTTCAACGAAATCTCCAAGAATTTCACGCATGCTCGTGTCAAATCAATCCACTGACTACTGAGCTCGATAATTTTTGCAAACCTTTGAAGTACATGTATGAAACCTTTATGTGTTTTGTATGATGGGTTTCGGTGTAATCAAATAAAATAAGTTCGATATCAAATGTTTCGGATACAACCAACAGAGTGCATATTTGAGAGTGTGGCCGGGAGCTGGGGGTGGCCGGAATTAGACTGCTTTACCCTACTGTTCGAAAATATGGTATACGTTTGCGAAAAAAATCAAACAAAACTAAAATGAAATATAAAAAAATATTAAATTCATAATATTATCACTATATAACTAAATACAAATAATTTTAGTGTAATCTAAATTTAGTTCAATCGAGATTTAGCCTCGTTGAACGCTTCTTTTGATAGCCCCGCGTTCTATTTTTTCAATGTTCTTCATATACATACTGACGTTGTTCATTAGTCAATTGCTTCGATTTGGCATCTCTTCTTTGTAAATTCACGCTATTTGGGTTAAAATTTTTTATTTTGAAATTACAGCGCTGACTGTTTTATTTTTCCTAAAAAAACCAATTTTTGGTCTTCAAATTCCTACTTAGTTCGAAAGTAACGCCTGTCAAATATGCTAGGCTATGTAGCTATCAACGTAAACAATAACAATATAATGAGTATTGCCAGTTGCTTTCGAAACTCTAGATAATCTAAGATTTTCTTTCAAATGTATACCGTATTTTCGGACAGAGGGAGTAAAATAGTTGTTGACGGGATTAGATATCTGACTCTTGAGATAGAATAAATAAAGTTATTGAGAAATATTTCACATTTTTAGCGTAGCTATAGTTCGCGGTAAAAAAATTTATAAATTGTTAATACAAAGCAAAAATTTCCAGAAACACCTCGAAGCTTTTTAACTGATAGTTTTCTTCGGCGATGTCCTGCGTGGTCGAACAAATGCCATAGATGTGCCAAGTCAGTGTAGCCCTATCTCCCTGGCTTAATTAGCACTAGCCTAAAGATAAACAATTACATTACACTGAGAAAAATAGTTGTCATTAAAACAAATTATTTATTTCTTTGTTTTAAGAACATATTATTATCAACTGATCAAACAAAATTTTACTCTGTTCAAATATTTTTCTTTTAAATAACGAAAATTTTTTCAACTTCAAAGAAATCAAAAATACGACTGGTTTCAATTCAAATACAAATTTTTCTTCATTTTGAGTAAGTAATGGGTTTGTGCATGTTATAATTTTCTTTGTTTCAATTACAACTGTCTTCGCTTCTGAGTCTAAAAAAATGAACGACGTTCAACTATTTATTTCTCAAGTGTAGCCATGTCGGACTAAAGGAAAAATTTCCTCTTTTTTAAGAAAAATTTTGTTTAAGTTGCCGGCCGGCTCTAATAAAATTGCGGTTTTAATCAAGTTGCTAGGTTACTTCAAATAATAGTGCCTCGGGCGTCATTAATTGATAGACAGTGCAAATCTTTGATTTTTTTATCTTGGATGGTGAGTTCTTAATTTTAGACAATGAGATTGTACAGTGGATGCCGCTTATTGTAATCGCGGATAATGTTATAAGCCGCATTTTGTTATCAAAACAGTTGGGTTCCATTTTCCACAAACAGAATTCATCGCTTATTTTTTTTTTCGTTTATTGTTATCACCCGGTTAATGTTTTTGGCTGGTCCCAAAGTGATTACAATAAGCGGCATTCACTGTATATTTAAATCAAAATTGTGAAGTTTTGAATATTCGAAAGCAAATTTTTAATTATGGTGAATCCGAAAATGGAAATTCATCTCCTTCTTTACAGTTACATCATTTGAAAAAATTTAACTTGAAGCTATCTGCTAGAGAAATGTTAATTTTTGCGAATTTTTTTCCTTTAATTTTCATGAAAAAGTACTAATACTATGCCTAGAACTCCAAGTTTTGTACTTTAAAAAACATTATTTGTCTTATGTAATCGAAAAAGAGCAAGGCAATTTGGTTTTATTGAATGTGAACGACATCAAATTTTCTCCAGTACATTTGTATAAAGTAAATAATCAAACATTTTTAAGACCGAAAGTTTTTTTTTTTAAAACAAGTACACCCAATATGTCTAAAAATAAACTAAAATTTAATTGTAAACTAGAGAAAGTATTTTTTTTTATTTATCATCTTTATTAAACCTTTATTTTTTAATTACAATTTAGTAAGAACATTAAATTTGTATTTAATTTATTTGAAATGAAAAATTTAAATAAAAATGCATTCTTTATTATGACGGAAAATTTTATTTTTAAGAATTTCTTCATTCAGTAGAAATTTAATTGGAGATGTTATTCAAGAGAACGATAAATTGTGGCATTTCGTTATTAATTTGATAGAACTCTTAGACTTATTACTTTTATCTGAATATAATGACCTAGATATTATGAATTTAGAACAGCATATAGTTCTGCACAACAGGGAGTATACGACATTTTTTACTGACACGCTAAAACCAAAACATCATTTTAAATCATTATTGCAGAATCATAAAACAATCGGGTCCTCTTAAATATTTGTGGACTTTCTCTTTTGAATCTAAACACAGACAATTGAAATCACACACAAAGAATATAAATTCTAGAAAAAATGTGGCACTTTCCTTATCTTTAAAGTATTCTCTAATTTTTTCTGAATTTATTATAAATTTTAAACATACATCTTATATTTTCAGTAAAAAAGAGTGGAGTGTACAATGCCCAACATTTTATAATGAATTAAAAGAAAACATAAATGATGAGGAATTACAATCATATTCATGTCATTTGAGTCTTAAAAAAATTGTGGTACACTGTATAAAAAAGACTACATAATTTATATTTACGATCCAACTCTCAGGGCATTTGAAATTAAAGAAATATTGAAAAATCATGAAAAAGTACTAATACTATGCCTAGAACCCCAAGTTTTGTACTTTAAAAAACAATATTTGTCTTATGTAATCGAAAAAGAGCAAGGCAATTTGGTTTTATTGAATGTGAACGACATCAAATTTCCTCCAGTACATTTGTATAAAGTAAATAATCAAACATTTTTAATACCGAAAGTTTTTTTTTTTTAAAACAAGTACACCCAATATGTCTAAAAATAAACTAAAATTAAATTGTAAACTAGAGAAAGTATTTTTTTTTATTTATCATCTTTATTAAACCTTTATTTTTTAATTACAATTTAGTAAGAACATTAAATTTGTATTTAATTTATTTGAAATGAAAAATTTAAATAAAAATGCATTCTTTATTATGACGGAAAATTTTATTTTTATGAATTTCTTTATTCAGTAGAAATTTTACTCCAATCAAATTAATGGTCACTGGAATACTGAAAAGAATTTCCTTTATTAAATAATATATATATAAATAATAATAATAATATATAAATAATTTCTTTGTAATAAGTAATCATTTTCATACAATGACGAAAATTTTACGCAAATGCAGTAAAATTTAATTTCTTTGAATTGAAGTAATTCCATTCTACTCGTAGAGTATAAATTTCTTTGGCGCCAAATCATTATCAATTATCTTTGATTACATGGCTATTTTTCTTACAGATAGGGACATTTTTTTCTGAGTGTAGAGAGTTTATCTTTTACGTACGATACTCGCAGATTGCACTCAATATATTGGTACATACAACCTGAAACACTTAGCAAATATATCAAAGCCTCCAGAAACTACAACCTTCCAATATCCAATTAAAATAGTGTAGATAGCTCTACATGCTTGACGCATGTTCTACACACTTCCGTTTGTTCTACACACCTCCTGTATGACTCCATCCACAACAACGAATACACCGGAAATATATCGACTCAACACATGCAGTAAGCGCGTGAGAGCTTGACTCGTGACTCGTTTTTCTACTGCGAGAGTGAGACGACGATCAGTTCTACTGGAAAGTGGATTTGTAAAGTGTAATAAAAGAAATCGGGAAGATAATTGCGATTGAATAAGAAGTTGTTATTTGATTATTTTTGGCTTACAACTATATAAATTTCAATTTATTTGCCGGATTCTACCCTGGCATATCACTAAATGAGAAATACTAAAATATTTGAATTAAATCCTCAAATCCTCCATCACACTTACTCTCCCCTGTGTGCTTGCAGACCTACATTCTAGACATATGAGGTCGGGGTCGGAGTCGATTAGAAGTGAGGTTAAGAGATCATAATATTATTTCTTACTGATCATACAAATGCTAACAATTTAATTTACATGTCATTTGTCAATTTTTTCGCCGGTTAAAATTACCAACAAGAGAATACACTAATCGTATTCAAATGAACAATTCGTTCACAACATCTGAATGGTCCAGACTTTGCAAAACCATCTTTTGTTCAAATATTTGATTTATTAATAAAATTATTATTAATGATCTTGCGCAACTGAAAATAAGATTTATATTACTCGTACGTAGATCGATCGAAGATCAAACTAAACCTCGTGCAAACATTTCAAATTCGAAATGTAACAACAACGAGTACTTGGCCTTAATGAAAGAAAAGTTTCTGAGTATCTTCAATAGATTTTTACATACGTTCGTTGTTCGATGTAGTCTCATTAACAATAATAATATCGACCGCATAATATATTATTGTTAACCCCATCTGTACACAGTCCAATTATTGTCCATTAAGATGACAGTTAAAGATGAAGATTGTTCGAAAGATAGTCATTACGCGGCGGACATTAACGGAAGCTATTCAAATTCAAAGATATTTGCAATGTTTGTTAAATGTACCATACACAAAAAAAAAATCATCCAGAAGAAGAAAGACTTGTCCGGAACATTTTCGCCAACGAAAAGGTGAATAGGTAATTTTTTATGTGGCGGATTTTTCAAGATACCTGCTCATATATAATAGAAATTTCAATAGAGCAATATATCACAGCCGGTAGCTTAAGCCTGCCATAGTTGTTATAGCGAAAAAGATTAACGATGTCTAAACTAATTAAGGTACGGTCTAAGTCCATTCAATGTGCCTGGAAGATGAAATGAAGCCTCCCCTGCTTCGATAATTTTGCAATGATTCCTTCACAATTAGCCCATAAAACTAATACGCCGACCGTATACAATCCGCGAAGAAGACGGTGAAGAATTACCTGGTCATAGACTACACGTCAGATTCAGAGTAGAAGACACATCGTGGAACGCAGTGAATTTTCTAACATAGCTGAAACCTTACTGATCTGCTTCTTTTCCGATGTGGTAATATTTGGATTATTATGCCGATGCGTCTTGAGTTATGCAATTTTATTATCCCATGGTTTAACAAAAATACGCTCTATTCCATCCAAACACCTGAAATTTGTGATCATAGCGCTAGTTACGTGTAGTACAACTGCTATTTTTACCCGCTAACAAACAACAATTTGGCGCATGTACGATTAATGAAAAAAGGCCCAAAAAAGACGTTAATTATTAACTTAAGAAAATTGTCTCAATCATTTGAAGATCGCACGTGAATCAGTTAAGGCTGATATTATCGCGATTAATCCGCGTTCCAAACGTTTTAATTGAGAAATAAGTGAATTTAGGTCGACGCTTAACCACGGACGGCTTCCAATTCAATTCAAGTGAAGAGTAAAACGCCTCAAGGTTCCGATCCACCTACCTTGATTGTAATTCGGACATCGAAGTACATCGAGATGATCGGTAAGTTCAGGTGGTCTGGGGGCCTAAAGTGATCAGTGATCGATTGTTACCAGTCTGTTTACAGTATCTTGCTGTGTTGCCTATTGTAAAGCGATCAGAGCCGCTGTACTTATAAATCACTTTTAAGATCTCTTACTCTCGATACAATTTGAATGGATCAATCGTATCGAAAATAGGATAAAAAAAAAATTGCTGTCTCTTATTGATCGGCGCGATGACGGAAATTGCTCAAGCAATTTACAATTGAATTTCTACTTTAAAGGAATAATTACTTTAACTTTTACGTAAAACCGTTGAAAATTGAAAGGAATTCGACTGCAACTGAAAATCTTAATACACTTTTCTTTTTATTTTTTTTTTGCTGTAAAGATCATCGAATTATACACAAATATTTTTACTTTTTAGTATTGTTAAGTTATGTTTAGGTCAATTGTAATAAATTTGAAGTTTGTACTCAATAAAATAATTTGACAATAGTTCTGAGAAGGTTGGCATTCCAAGTGTTGAAAACAATTTAGTTTTAAAGCTATGCGTGTGTGAATTGTTGCTTTTATTAAAATTGAAAGTCGGTGAGGCTATAGTTTTTCATTAGATAAATCGGTAGTTATAATGCAATTTACAATAGCATTGAGATGGCACTTGGATTAATCTGGGTGTTATACACATTAAAAAAATGTGTGTTTATTTATTTCAGTAAAGTACTATGCTCTTACTCGCGGCAATTCGTTTAAGTTTAAGGACCTCTTTTTCAAAAACTCAGGAAATCAGTTTTTAGGCATTTGTACGTACCTATAATTTGTGTAAACTAAATTGTTAACATTTTGTAGATTTGTTAACAACCTTGAGAAATTAATGACCCTTAGTAACAATTTATTTTAATTTAATAAGCTATGAACTTCCTGGTTAAAAATGATCAGAAATGCAAGAATTAGTTACAGTTTTTTGCCAGTACTATTTTAATAATAAAGTGTTCTACTCGATTTAAAAAATAAATATTTTCTTACGTTTTAGGAGTAGATCAAAGGTGTAGTCCATCTGTCCAAATGCGTTAAAGGTTCGTAACCCACAAAGCCCATTTTACTTTATTATTTTTTAATAATAAAGTGTTATGATCGATATGAAATTTAAAAAAAAATTAATACCCTGAAATTTTGTATTTTCATCTTTTAGTACTTGTAAATCTCAAAAATGCAAAAACAACAAAAATGTCCGTCTGTCCGCCGTACCTTGTCCCTGTACACCATACATAAAAGCGTTAGCCCTTAAAAAAATAATGTATATCTTAAGGGTCGTACCAGGGAGGATCTTAAAAATTTTGTCAGTCAATGGTGTCAGTCTCAGTAGAGCTCTAGCAGAGAAAAAATTTTGGGGTGCAGATATAAGGGGTGATGCTGGGAGGAAAGGAGAAAATTCTGATTTGTATTTCTCGACAACTGCAAGGGATAGAAGCTAAAAACTGAAGACTATATAGAGCCACTGTTGAGGTATCCAAAAAAATTTTAAATTTTTTGGTAGTGGTAGCAAGGTACGGGGATGGGGGTGCTTTTCATATTTCAGAAGCGGCTTATGCTAGAAAATTGGAACTTAGTACGGATATGCTACTAGATTATTTAAAGTAAAAAAAAGTTTAGATTTTACTTTATCATTTTTTAGAAATAAAGTATTGTGATCGACCTGAAAATTTCAAAAAATTTGCTACCCTGAAATTTTGCATTTTTACGTTTTAGGACTAGTATAGTAAACACCAAGAAAGCAAAAAAAAATGTCCGTCTGTCCGCCGTACGCAAAATCGTTTGAAGGCGCGTAGCTCCCAAGCCCGTTGAGATATTAAGTTCAAATTAGTATGGTGGGTAGATTGGGTGAACCCATACGACTGGTATCTTTTGGAGGGGTGGGGGTGTGAGGGAGAGGAGAGGGGAGCGTGGTGAAAAACTTTGGGTTACAATATCTTCCGAACCAATTACACCAGGAAGATAAAATGTAGTTTCTGTATATGGTGTAGAGGGATCAACGAGGTATCTAGTAGATGATGATGATCCTTATCGTTGCAATTTCGATTGCATTAATTAAATGTTGGAGCTGAAGAACCGGTAGATTCTAAACTCTTCTTGTTTAGTTCTTTAAAATGTTGATTTAAAATTCTTTAAAGTGTAAATTTATTAATCACATTTATTATAATATTTTAAAGATTTTAATGACTTAAAAAAAAACGATTTCAAGTGGGGAGACGGCCATTTTAAAAAAAAAAAAAATTTTTATACAGGGTGTAACTAGTACTGAGGTTCAAATAAAAATGGGAGATAGAGGAACTTGTCCTGAGTAGAAAATCGTTTCGCACATACTCCCGTTTTTGCACCGTTAAGGAGATAGCGCGATTTTAAGGACGAAGGATTTTCATCGTACCTGTGATCACTGTTTGATCTCTAACTTCTGCTGTACTTAGCGTAACGTAATAATTATAGGCTCTTTGGAAAGGACACAAATTCTTCTTTCTAATTGCTATCAACTGTGTCAATCAGTATTATACTTTTTGAGAAAAATTAATTTAAATGACACAAAAATAATAAAAAATTAAAAAAAAATACAGAAAAGTCCTATTTTCTCCAGGAAGGACCTGATTAATCACCAAATTTTATTACATTTTCGGAAAGCCCATAAAATTTCACTATACGTTTGATAACAGAATTTCTTCATATTTGCAACAACAAGTGAGTTCCCTGCACATGTTGGAAATACTGCTAAACATAGAATTTACCGCAAAACAGATGCAGTAATGAGCAACCATGTTAACAACACACGTATTGCTCTTATGTGTGGAAATTATGTTACAGGTAAGTAAAAATATGACAACTAATTAGATAGCGTCCATTTAAGTAAATTAACTAACATCCATTTAAGTTAATTAAGTAATATCCATTTAAGTAGGGCGTGGAGTTTACCTGCTCCCTTAAGGAACAGGAATGACTTCGTCCTACGTAGATTTTTCTGCGATAAAAGAATCGGGAGGAAGCAGCAGCAAACAGAATGTCATAGACATCATTACGAGCAACATGGCAAGCAATAGGAGGTCTTTTACAACGGAAGAAATGGCAGACAAGCACTTCGTGTATGGGTTGTGCGATAGGAATGCTAGGCGAGCCGAAAGAGTTTACCGGGAACGGTATCCGGACAGATCTCGGTACCCCCATTATCGGATGTTCATCAGCATTCATCGGAACCTTCGTGAACGAGGTACACTGCAGCCGTGGCGGGAGACACAACATCCAGGACGACACTCGGTACCTATGGCCACGGAGGAGCGCATACTGCGCATCGCGGCTAGGGACCCTACGGTAAGCATCCGGCGCATCGGTCATCGATTAGGCATCAACCACATGCATGTGTTCCGAATTCTGCAAGGAGAAGGACTGTATCCCTATCACAATACACCGGTGCAACAACTGTTGCCCGGTGATCGTGAACATCGGCGAGACTTTTGTCGAACCATGTTACTGCGAGTAGACGAATATCCAGCGTTTTTCGGAAGAATTCTCTGAACCGACGAATCGCAATTCACCCGCGATGGCATACAAAATTTCCACAATATGCATATGTGGGCACGTGAAAATCCCCATACCAGCCGAAATACGTCCCATCGTGAATGTTTGGGCTGGCAGAACTTTCATCGGTCCGGTATTTCTTCCCCCAATTCTCAATTCCACCAATTATGCCGAATTTTTGGAGGAAACTTTACCAGACCTCATAGAGGATATACCACTCCGTGTACTGGTCAGGTTTTGGTACCAGCATGATGGAGCGCCAGCGCATTATGGTGCTAATGTCCGTCGGTGGCTCGACTCGAATTTTCGGGATCGATGGATTGGTCGTGGCGGTCCCATTGCATGGCCTCCACGATCTCCTGACTTAACTCCCAAGGACTTTTATGTCTGGGGGTATTTGAAAAGCATCGTCTACGCAGAGGAAATTCATACACGAGAACAGCTCATTTCCCGTATCACCGAAGCATGCGATCAGTTACGAGCCCAACTACTGCGTGTGAACCCCACCAATGCCATTCGTCGGCGATACCACTTCTGCTTGCTCCACAACGGCGGACATGTTGAAAATTATTTGTAAACGTAATAAACTAAATAAACGTAATAAACTATAATTCAACTCTTTTATTTCGTCCTCACTATTATTAATCATACTCCTTCGGCGAATGACGGGTGTCAAACCAGATTTACTTGAAGGGAACGTGCTTGATAACTGTTAGCCCCGCTCCTTTACAATTCAACCTATGAAGAAATTCTGTTATCAAACGTATAGTGAAATTTTATGGGCTTTCCGAAAATGTAATAAAATTTGGTGGTTAATCAGGTCCTTCTTGGAGAAAACAGGACTTTTTTGTATTTTTTTTTAATTTGTTATTATTTTTGTGTCATTTAAATGAATTTTTCTCAAAAAGTATAATACTGATTGGCACAGTTGATAGCAATTAGAAAGAAGAATTTGTGTCCTTTCCAACGAGCCCAGAATTATTACGTTACGCTAAGTACAGCAGAAGTTAGAGATCAAACAGTGATCACAGGTACGATGAAAATCCTTCGTCCTTAAAATCGCGCTATCTCCTTAACGGTGCAAAAACGGGAGTAAGTGTGGAACGATTTTCTACTCAGGACAAGTTCCTCTATCTCCCATTTTCGTTTGAACCTCAGTACTAGTTACACCCTGTATATCAAGAACCGTATCATATATGATCTTGAAAATTTTACAGGAATTAGGACCAGTAGTCCTCTTGAGGTGTAGGGAGTGATGGTGGGAGGGAGTGGAAATGAAAAAATTTGATTTTAATTTCCCGAAAGCCGCATAGGATAGAAAGCTAATAATTGACAACTGTATAGAGTTACTACACTACTATACTATAGTGGTAGCAAGGTACGGGGGTGGGGGGTGGTTTTGCATATCTCAGGAACGGCTTATGCTAGAAGTTGAAACTTAGTACCTATTATATGTAGATGTGCTACTAGAGTAATTAAAACTAAAAAAAAATTTGATTTTAATTTTTGTACAAAGATGGAGTAAAAAAAAATTCCGTGAAAAGGGTTTTTTCCCACATTTTCACGAATTTCGTTAAATTGGATACCTCTACAGTGGCGTCTTGAGCTATCAAATCAATTTGATTTTTGCGTGCTCTTAATATAAGCGCCTAGAAACATTTTTCCAAATTTTTCGATATCCAACCCCTAAAGTGGTGTAAAATGGTTGTATACATTTTCACGAATTCCGATATATTTCTTAGGTCTAATGGAATATCAAATTTACTTTCACCTCTAATGGTTTTAAATATAAACGAGAGAAAAAAACCAATTTAAGAATTTTTTCGAATTCCAGCAATTATTTTTGGTTTAATGAGTTTGGAATTGCTTTTACGTCTATGGGATATAATGACCTAAAAATTAATTTCAGTATTTTGCGACATTTATCCCCTAAAATCATTGTGTACGTTTCTACGAATTTCTACATATTCCTTGGGCCCCATGAAATGTCGGATTAATCTCTAAATGGCTATGATATTTAAACCACTATGTTTTTATTGAAATTGAAAAAAAGGCGTAAATAGAAAAAGAAATCTGACAACAGGTTGGGCACAACTTCATTTTTTTTTGGGTTGAAGTCCGTAACGTGTTTAACGCTAAGACGCGGTGTAGGTTACTATGAGACTGACAACCTAAAGAAAATCCATGGGGCTATTTGGAACTATATTTTTTAGGTTGTCTGTCGCATAGAAATCTAAACCACATCTCAGTGTTAAAGGCGTTTCGGACTACTATTCAAAAAATAATAAAGTTCCACCCAGACTGTTGTCAGATTTTTTACACTGTTTTGTTAGTAAGACTCTGTTAGTATGTTCAATTTTTCTAGTGGTTAGATTGGCTTTTAATATCTCACGAACCGCGTATGCTAGGAAGTTGAATCTTGGAATTTATATAAAACTATGATAGTGGATCCAAAATAGACCACTGTGGTCAAGGGGTACGACAGTTAAAAAGCCAAGAGTAAAGAAATGTTTGAAGGAGCTCTGTACGTTAATCTAGTATTAAAAATAAAGCTTTATTCCTCTCCTATTTTTCCATAAACTCCTACACCTAAATATTTTTGCATTGCCTATCTAAAAAAAATAACGATTCATACCTTGTACCCTTGTACCCCTTGCCGCTTTAAAGATTATTAATATTAACTAACCAAAATATGAACTCACTATTGATTATGACAGTAATTACTTGATAAGATCTTTAATTATGCTATTAATGATTGCCAATGAAATTTAATAATTTATTACGGGCATTAAACTTGTCACTAAACTTGTTCCTACTAGACGGTAATTACTTTTTCATTAAATAATTATCAAAGCTCAATTCGATTCAATTGGCGGAAATTTGATTTATGATCTCAAGTTCAATTGTTTCATATCAATTACGTTATTGGTATGGGTAGTGGGAATTTTTCATGACACACAACTTTCCGCCATTGGATTTATGATCAAATCGTATTGATAAGATAAAATATTATTTTTATTTTATAATAATACATGCAGAATGTTATAATAATACCTGTTTGACCAATTGTGAGATTTTCATACTCTACTCATTTATTGCTTTTCTTTATTATTTTATAAACAATAAATATTTAAAACATCCTTGGATTTTTACTCCTTGGTAGACATTTTCTTTTACTTTGAAAAAATTCTATCGAAAAGCCCATTTCAAGTATTTGAAAGAAAGATATAATTTCAAGCAAATTTGAAAAATATCATATTAAATAATTTTCTTCTCAATATTTAGGTCTATTTTAAAATCATTTTTCTTTTATTTTTTTTTAATAATAATTTTCGTAACATTTGAAGTTAGTAGGTATATAATTCAGAAAGGGATTTTTTCCAGAAGACTTGTACAGTAGCTACTTAAAAAATTAACTTTATTAACATATTTTTGTTTCCACAATCACGAGTACAATAGTGAAAAATTATATTGTTGAAAATATTAAATTCCTAGCTTTACACGTCCTCTGATAATCATACATTAAGTTGAATTAAAAACTTTTGTGTGGAAGCTATCGAGTGGGAGGCTGAGGAGTATTGTTAAATTTAAATTGTGTAAAACTTCTAGTACCTGGTTGTACGATTTAAGTCGCTGTATTTACGAAAAATAAATTCGTACATTATTCAGAAACTTTTGCATGGATGCTACAAGCAGAACTCACTCGATTTTTTTCATTAACTTTTAAAAAACAAACATTAAACCTGTTCCAGAAATATTTATACAATGCAATTTTCTTAAGAGAAAGTTTTAATAAAGAACCAGAACTTCTATAATTTTCATTATTTTTTTGAAAATTTAACGGAATCCTAGTTATTTTCTTTTTTAGTTTCCAAAGAACAGTAAACAAAAATGAACTTCCAGGGGATGAATATGAAAATATTTGTTTAAAATATCTATAAAACCATAAAAATCTTAAAAAAATAAATAAGTTAAGGTTGACATAACCGAAAGTAATTTCAAAAATCTGCCACAGTGTGAACGCAAGTTTATTATTTTGCGGTACAAAATTCGTTAAGCTGTAAAACACCAATCGCAAAAGGCTCCACTATCAGAGCTCTATATAAATTCCAAGTATAACGTTCCTAGCTTGAGCGGTTCCTGAGATGTAGTAGCTAAAAAACACTTCTCCCACTAACATTTGCACCCTCCCAAAAGTCACCACATAAAGGGGTTTTATTTTTTATTCACCAAAAATGTTTGAACTTAAAATCTAAACCTTCAAACGCGTTTACGCCTATACGGAGGACAGACGAACATTTTTGGTTAAAATACAAAATTTCAGAGTAGACATTTTTTTTAAATTTTAGGTCAATCACAATTAAAGGTAATAAAGTAAAATCAAATTCCTAATAATGTGTATTTCAACTTTTTGTGGATATTTACTGATGGATTGACCGCAATCGAATCGATCGAGTTGCGAGGCATACTTTTGTTATGTAATTCCATCCTTCTGACAAAGATTGTTCAATGATTTGACGAACCTTTAATATAAGAAGATACCACATATTTCGATTAGTAATTTGTGGAGGTCATCCAATGAATGCACATAAGTCCGATAAGAATTTTTAAATTAAATTCGCCGTATAGGCCCCAGTATTGTCTTCGCGCAAGATGAAATCCTCACCCTGATCAATTGATCGTTGATGGTATTAAACTTAGTTAAATTTTTTGAGATATGCATGAACGGTCATCCTTCGAGCACTTGGGCAAGGGACCTTTGTGACCTATGTACTGTAAGAAATACGACTTATCACAAAAATTGTTTTGCTATAATGGGCTATGATGAGATATGATGGATGTGTTGTATTGGAACTGCCTCGACTTTCCCTCTTAGCTTGGAATAATGGACTCGATTCAACGATATTGCACGATGATGTTCCACTGAATTCATCTTCAAAATTTAGTCAGTTCCTTTATGTATTCTAGAGCAAATTTCATACCCCATTCTCGATTCTTGGAAGTAGTATGTGGTTGCTGACGAGCATCATATGCTTCAATCCTGTTTTCTTTTAGGTTCCTCTGAACGGTAGTTATGCCAATTTTCATCTTACTATCTTCAAACATTGATTATACTTTGCAAAGCTTTATAGCAAGTGGTTTTACTTACCATTTTTTAACAAAGTCCACTGCTCAAAAACTGTGGTTGCAAGGCGCATTTGAACTGATTACTCAACTTTTAGATGCATTTTACTTTATTACTACCCACTAGCTGATTTAAAAAAAATTTGCTACCCTGATATTTTGTATTGTCACGTTTCGGGACTAGCAAGCAACAAAAAACAAAAAAAAAAGTCCGTTTGTCCGCCGTAGACGCCGTACTCAAAAATTTGGTTTTTAGATCTCTGGAACCGCTTATGCTAAGAGGCTGAAACTTGGAATTTATGTATGTCAAAAACTGTGGATTACAATATCTTCCGAACCAATTGAACCAGGCAGATAACATTTGGTTTCTGTACACAAAATTACAAGTGCAGTCCACTAAATGTAAAATTTATGAGGGGAAAGGTGGAGCGCGGAAGTAAGGGATAGCAATTTTTCAAAAAAAATTATATTTCAAGAACCGTACCAGATACGATCTTAAGTAATTTTACAAGAGTAAGGCCCCGTAGATCTCTAGCATAGAAAAAAATTTTGGGAGTGCGGGTGTTCTGATTTTTGTTTCCCGAAAATTACAAATGATAGAAAGCTAAAAATTGACGAATATATAGAACCTACATAGAAACATCCTAGAAAAAAAAATTGTTGATAGGGGTAGCAAGGTACGGGGGTGCGGTTGATTTTTTATATCTTAGAAACGGCTTATGCTAGAAACTTGAAAATTTGTACGTATATGTAGATACTCTTCAAACGTTATTTCTTAGGTTGTCTTAGCACTAAATGCGTTCCGGACTTTTACCCCAAAACAATATAAAGTTGCGCCCAGTTTATGATGTTACTCAAATATTACCGCCCAAACTGATTTTGAATTTCTAGGAAGCTACAACTTCACTTTTGTTTATTGTTCTTCAGAAAACCATGAAGAAAAGAAAAAAATTTCTGTTAGAAAATTTGAAAGAAATATAGAAGTTTTGACCCTTTATTGCATTGTATAAATAGTTGTGAAGCCGTATGTTTGTTTTATTTTGTGTAAGTGCTCTGAACTTATCCTCCAATATCCTTAAACATGTTTTTTAAGGACTCTTGTTTGGAAATTATCTGGAGGAGTGGAAGAATTTCACCTCTTGGCCTTATAGGTGTGCGGAAACTAAACGGTTGGACCGACAACAAGCGTATTTATAGTTTTTGGTCTCAATGAATTAAAATAGGACACATAACTTTTTTTCCTGGAGTATAAATATATGTTACGATTATTCTAGGACTGAGTACACAGAACTTACGATTTTGTAGCCTAGTAGACTATCAATACCGAAGTTTTGATAGGCTTCTACTGGCTATACTCCCTACTAACAAACTCCCTTCCATAAGGCCTTACCGAGGCTATAAGGTAGCTTCGGTAATGCCTTAAGGAAGGTAGTTTTCTAGTAGAACTGGTACTGTACCTTTTGCATTTATTTATTCTTGTATTTCACGCGATCCGTAAAATTAGTACTAAATCTTGTACATTTTCAGATTTGCAGAAGAAGTGATTGATCACGGTCACCGTTTAAGGATCGCCTGGGGTCCTCTTCCAAGCAAGAAGTACGTCCTAAAGTCACCGATGGCAGAGGTCAAGGATGCCCCCATATTCAAATCTGTGGAGAAGATTGAGTTTGATTTGAATGAAAGTAAAAACACATGAATAAAAGTGCAACTCATAGTAACCAATTAGCGTCAATTTGTATCTCGAATGCCCTGGCGATCTTCGTGACCTTAACCCAATAAAATATTGCCAATATTCTGATATGAAACATTAATAACGAGTGTAATAAAATCAAAGTACTCTAAAATCTCGTACTTGAAACAGCTTGTTTACACGGTGTTAAAAAGCATTTATTCGTAAATTTTCCGCAATTATACAGTGAAGAGAAAAGAATTGCCAAACGGTACGAATGCCCGAAGGCTACAAGAACTAGATCAGCGGATCTACGAAGACACTCGGAAGATTCGATAGGTAAAACAGACGTCTAGATGCTAAGACATCATAGACACCTCTTCGTCATGTTACAGATTCGTGCCAATACCTCATATGGTCTATGGACGACCACTTACACGTCCGGCCTTGGCGGATTTTTGCCATTACAAAGCTATTTCGAATGGAAAAGAAGTACGAGGTACTTGTGAACGTTGGAGGAATCGCACCAAAGTACCATCTCAAATTCGAAGCTAAGATACCCACCAGGTGATCGGCGGTACCGGCAATGGGCTGCAAAGTGTTTTCGCGATGTTTTAGTACCCCTTGCCGTATACTCGGTATACCGGAGCCGTTTGTAACGATTTACTTTTATTATCGAGTACTCAATTACCCACATAACTCTCAGACATGTCTCCTACATTTCACATATGTCTGCATGTGCGAACTGCCGCTCAACTTCTAGGCGAACGCGAAGCGATAAAATGTAATTGCAGTCATTGATTTTGCAATAATTTATGATCGAGGAAGGATACTTTCGATGTGAATTTTTCTTTTCTTATTTTTTGCATTTATTCTTGAAAATACGGAAAATTTGAAAGTGTTTTGGCGTACGGATGCGAGAATTTCGATTTGTGTACGGAGCCATGTGTGTAGTTGATGGGTCGGAAAAGAAAAAGTCCAGCAGTTTTCGAAGATGTCGTGCCGTCTTCACTTTTTAATTGCATCTTTACATCGAGCAAATTTAAGAAAATATCTATCGGAAAAAAAAAATCATGATACATTGGTAAACGTTCACTTGAACGAAAAGAAAAGTTCTATTGCAAAATTATAGGAAATATTGGATAAATTGATACCATAATTTATTGGATCAGACACTTGTTTTGATTTGTTTGGCTTCCGTGTTTCGCGAATTTCTCAGATAATTGGTGGTTATTATGTCGAATTTGCTATCGAACAATTATTTCAATTTTTTTTTTCTAGACTTCGTAGAAACGTGGCGTTATTGGAATGAACTGCAAATAAATTGTCGCGGAGTTATGTAATTGCGTCAGGTAAAACTGTTGCTGACGCTTGTAACTAACGTTGTAATAACAATTATAGAACAGGTACGTATTTAATTATTTATTACATTCTAAAGTATGGTGGCGCTGTATGGCAATGAAGTGAAGCGAAGGGAGCAGAATGATAGAAAGTTGAGGGTTTTAGATGTTTGCAAGCACAGCTACGAGTACTATAGAAGTCGATTCCACATTCGTACCATGCAGACAAAATAATTTTTTTCTTACGGTGCAACAATTATTTTTGATAAACAAATTTTAAAGACTTTTGGTAGCATTGTTTGTCCTGCTGTCGGTATGAAAGGGTCCATACTCTTTCCATAGGCGTACCGTGGACTGAAATCTGGCAGGGGCCAGGGGCCGAATGGCTCAGAACATACTACTTCTTCCGAAAGGCACACATGCTTTTCATACAAGTTCGTCCTTTTTGTGTTTACAGATTGGGTGTTCGTATAAACAACGAATGATTAGTCTTAGGCTACGACTTTGAAATGTTTTATACGTTGTTTTTCCAATAGCTACAGTTGAAGGAACGAATTTGGAAAAGTTCTTATGAGTCCTCCTTCGAGTAGCTACCATGCAAAAATCCTGTAAAAATGTCTTCACTCAATTTAGGGAACTGACTGTCTTTAAGTTTCGAGTAGCAACTAAAAGAGAGTCCTTAAAATTGGATTCAATGTTTATGATTGAGCGATTCGAGAATCTATCTTGAGTAGTAGCAGCTATGCCAATTTTTCTTCAATTTGAAGATTTTTATCGTTACCGAAGATTTGAAGACTTTGATGGCTATGTAGAAGTTTTTTTTGTATTCGTAAGATATTTTCTTCAATTTCGATAACAAAAAAAAATGTAAGTTATAAATTCCCAGCTTATTTTCTATTATTTTCGCAATTCTCACTTAACGGCTTTGTTTTCGTTTATATTTTCTCATCTATATTCATGTTCAAAGTCAGTCAGTACCGGCAATACTGATCTAATTACTAAAAATAACGTTTTCTTCGATCGCGTTTCACTTGTTCTTTATCGGGACACAAAATTAAAAGTAAACAGTATTTTATCCAGAAAGCTGAATCTTTTAAACTGAAAAGATTTTTATGAGGTACAACGAACCAGTGTTTTAAATTTTAGAAGCTTTGTCTTGTATATTTCAAAAATTCTTCTGAAAGAAAAAGCTCTGTATACGCAATCTGAAATTATCGAAACACTCATTGCAAAACACACATTCATCTGTTTTCGCATGCATGTCTTCAGCCCTTAAGGGGTAATACCTAGTCGGAAGCAAAAAATGAGACGGTTTTTTGTGAATTTTTTGTGTCTTTATTAAAAAATCGATTAATGCGAAATATTGAGGGATCATTACACTTATCTTGAACTATAAAAAAACATTTTTATTTTAATTTTTATGAAAAAATGGCGGCTGAGCAGTGCACGGAACGAAGGTCGATTTTTTGTAGGCGTCCCGCGGCTAGCAGCACAAGTCTTTAACGAACGCATCTGGACCACTGAAAAAAATTTTTTCATGATATGCATAAGTTTTACTAGTAAAGTACACATGGATATTCAGAAATTTTAATTTTTGAAAATTTGCGCGCACTTCGAAAAAAATTTCGATTTTTCAACTAATAAATCGGCCTCAATTTCTTTATAAAAATCGTAATTGTTTATGAAACTCAAAAATCGTGTGTACTAGACTAGAAAATCTATGTAAGAAGCTACAGCCAAAATTTCATATCGATCGGATAAAAATTACTCGAGTTCTACTGCTAGCCGTTTTTGAAAACATGGTTTCGAGAAAAACGCGTTTAAAGTTTCACAATGTGTTTACTACATGAAATTTTAAATATACAGGCTTGGCTACACAGACAACGTATGTTCAATATTTGCTTAAAACTACATGTTAACGTTATCTATACCTCATTTAGAAACTATATAGTGTACCTTTGCACCGTCGGTAATGAGTAAAAGGGGCGAAACTCACTCCGATTTGTCATTTTCAAGCGCTCCGCCTTGCTTCGAAAATTCGTCTTTTACGACCACTTAAAATTTGTTTTCAATAAAAAATGATGTCAGACATCACTCTTGACATGTTTTTACACCATTTAAGCACATAAAAAAAAAATTGAAAAAAAAAAATTTCGACTAGGTATTACCCCTTAAAGGGATGGATGGGTACGACGTACGGGTAATGACGTTTATCATTTTTATGTCAATTGCCTTATCAATAGTTTTTAAAACCTATCGATTGTTTCGATAGTACAAAACTATCGATACTATTGATAGACTATCGATGTTTAAGCAATATTATATCAAGCGCTCACATTCTACGAATCTTTTCTCCATCTGAAATTGGCAGACAAAATTTTTTTTAAAATTTCTTTTGGCTTTGATTACCTCAACTATAACCTTCATTTTTGATCACAATTTTCACCTAAATAATACCACCTGATTTTTTTTGTAGTGGCGACACTTCGGTTGCCGACGAGCTAAGCAAATGCTATTCAAATTATTATAAAGTTTAGAACGGGGCGGGGCGTTGTACACTCAGAGAAAATCCCTGGTAGCATTGACAAAAATTCAGTTCAATTCGACAAAACTGTGGTCAATATACGTCCAACAAAATACTTTATCGTATTGACAAATTTCATTATTCTTTGATAAAAACCCACTGTCTAGATAACAAAAGATTTTGTTGAATTGATGAAAAATTGTTCAATAAAAATTTTTTAGTTTTTGTATTTATGACAAAAATAAATTATTAAATCAACAATTTTTTTGTATTTGTAACAAAATAATATTATTGTTTTGTTCATTTTGTCAAATTGACAATGGTTTTATTGAATTCTATCAGCGTTCCGCGGCTACGCTCACGTTTGTATGGTGCTATACGGTTTTCCAGTTTTGCGCCCCGTTGCTCCCGTTACTCCCGTTGCACCAGTTTCTCCTGTTGTTCCCGTTGTTCCGTTTGCTCTCATTGTTCCCGTTGCTTCCCGTTTCTCATGTTGCTTCGTTGCTCCCGTTTCTCTAGTTATATACATATATAGTTCATAAACTATGGTATATGAAACAATGGTACGTCTGAAACATATTGTTTTAAACTTTCCTAAATTCTTTAAATAGATAAATAATTTAAAAAACTTCCCTGAAAGTTCTTCCAGATGACAATAAGACCTTGTGTCAAGTTCCAGATATTTTATATAATAAATTTAGACTTAATTTTCACTGTACAAACAGCACATTTGTCGCAATCGAACTAAAACTCTGCGCACCGCGATTCCCACAATGTGCGGTATGGAATTACAAAAATTTCTTACAAAAATTAGTTTTGTGAATATAACAAAATTTTGCAGTTGACTTTTGGTCACTCTGACAAAACTTTCATCAGAAGCCGTTCCTTCAAATACAACAAAAAAAATCTGCCAACAGTCTGGGCGCAACTTTATTATTTTTTGGGTAGAAGTTCGGAACGAGTTTAATTCTGAGATGCGGTGTAGGTTACTATGTGACAGAAAACCCAAAAAAAACTTCGGGAAGCGGTTAAAATGGCGCTAGAATACTTACGCCGCTACCTCATATAACATATGAATTACATAATTGGGTCATAAACCGGGACGAGATCTAGTCCTAGTATAATATCAGTTGTTACGCCATTAGAAGGTTTTTCATGATTTGGTTTCGGGCCATTACATGAAATCGGAAATGCGTTTGTAGACGATTATATAAAAAGTCTGTGAAGTGAAAACCAATCTAATATCTCATCAATCCTGAGAAATATGTCGAAAGCCTTACGTCCTATTGGAGTTGAATAACAAACATCCTGAAATCAACTTTTTGACGATTATGTAGGAAGCCTTAGGAAGTAAAAATGAATTCGATATCTCATTAGAACTGGAAATATGTAAGAATTTGTGAAAACATATTCAATTCATTTGCACCCACTTTGGAGTTGAATATCCAAAAAGCCTGAAATGAGTTTTTAGATATATATAAAGAAAGCACGAGGAAGTGAAAACCAATACGATGTCTTATCACTCCTAAGAGATATGACGGAATTCGTGAAAACGTGTTCAACCCGTTTTTACACTCTCAGGGGTTGAAAAAGGAAAAACCTTGAAAACAAGTTTTAGGTGATTATTAAGTAAGCCCGTGGAAGTAAAAAGTTATTCGATATCTAATCAGACCTGAGGGATACGGCTGAATTGGTGAAAATGTATACATCCCCTTTACACCACCTTGGGGGCCCAATTTTAAAAAATCCTGAAAACACTTTCTAGGTATTTATATGAAAAACCCGTAGAAAAAAAATGAATTCAATATTTGGAAAGAACTAATAGATATGTCGAAAATCGTGAAAATATATGCATTCCATTTTCACTGACCATTTTCTTGCCCCACTTCCGAACACCAATGGGTATTTGAATTTTTTTTAATCAAAATTACTTTTCTAGTTGATTTACATATACGTTCCGAATTTCAACTTTCTAGTATAAGCCGTTCTATAGTTAAGAAAAACACCCCCACCCCCGTACCATAACACCCTTATAAAAAATTATATTTTTGCAACATGCTACTACTACAGTTCTATCTAAATACCAAGTCTCAGCTTTATATTGTTATAGGTTCTCGAGATATAAAAATCGGAACTTTTTACTTTTCACCCTCCCCCACCCTCCCTTACCCTCTACACCCTCATCCATGAAATTTTTTTTCTGCTGGGGGTCTATTCGGCCTACTTCTGGTAAAAATTTTAAGCACCTATCTTACACCGTTCTTGAGATATGAGACGTGATTTTTTAAAAAAATTCTTACCCCCTCCACTTCCATGCTTCACCGCCCCCTTAAAAAATTTTACTTTCAGCAAACCTTATTTGTCAACATTTATATAGAAACCAAATTTTATTTCTCTAGTACAATGCGTTCGTGAGATATCGTAATCTAAATTTTTTCAACCCCCATCCCCGTACGTCTCTGCCCCCTCTCAAAAATTTGTTTCGGATCTATTCTCCTAGTATATCCACAGATGTTCATTAAGTTCTAATTTCGTGACATTAACCGATTAGGAGATATGGATTTTAGAATGTCTCGATCTCGGCTTTCGAGCATTTCGGACGCATTATTATTCCACCCACTCCCACACCCCTTTATCAATATTATCATTTTTTTTTGCAAATGGGTCCACTATCGATGCTCTATATAAATTCCAAGTTTCAGCTTTCTAGCCTATGCGGTTACTGAGATCTAGAAACCAAAATTTTTCGTCTAAAACTCTTCCCCCACCTCCCCCCTCACAACCCAACCACTCAAAAGGTGGCCACTTGAAGGGGTATGCTCAGTCTACCAACAAAAAAAAATTCAACTTAATAGCTCAAAGAGTTTGAGAGCTATAAGCTTTCAAACGTTTTGCGTACGGCGGACGGCTTACGGCGCACAGACGGACTGAACATTTTTTTTGCTTTTTTGGTGTATATTAGTCATGAAACGTGAAAAAAAAATTTTTCAGGGTAGCAAATTTTTTTTTTTAAAAAATCGATAACAATACTTTATTATTAAAATAATAAAGTAATTTGTTTATTTGATAGAAATATTGTTCAATATGAAACAAAACTTTGCCATTTCGATAATACTATATATGTTTTGAAAATACAAGTTGTCCGGGTTCAATACTGTTCTTATTTATTTTGCGTGACGTTCCGGACTCGACTGAGTCCTTTATCAAATATATGTTTTGTTAAAAAAACGAACTGGAATTTCGCCGAATTTTTATCAATTCAACAAAAATTTATCAAACTGAATAATTTTTATTTGTTTTGCTGACATATTATTATCAATATGACAAAGCTGCACTGTTGAAATTCAACAAATGCTTTTTGTCAATATTACTAAGGATTTTTCTTTGAGTGTAGGTTTCAAAAACTGATAAAATCCTTATACGAACATGTGCCCGTATTTGTTTATAGGATGCGTAAGATGTTTTTAAACATTTTGCCCGTTTCACTTATTGATATCAGTAAGGTTCGAGTTGTTAATGCAACTTAAATTTTTTTACCGTTTGAGGTTTCAGCTTTTAAGAAAACTTTTTCGTTTTAGTTTTTGTGCTGCGCGGAAATCCATTCCGGGATAGTTGAGTAATTTTTTTTTGATATTATTCAATTTAATTTTGTCACCTTTCAAGATACTACGGTAAAACAGTAATTTTATGAAGTGCCATAAATTACAGAAATAACCCAATTGAAAGTCATCACTCAGCAATTATAATTGCTGTTGTTATCAAACAATTATATCGTCTAATAGCCAGGTATAAAAGCATATCGCTCGTGAGTACAAATTGTGTAACATTCGCAAGATGTTTCGTCTCGTAGTTCTGACATCGTTTGTGGCTTGTGTCTTTGGTGCATCCGTGTACAGAGGGTTGGTTCCGCTTCCAGATGGCCGTATCGTGGGCGGCATCGAAACAACTGTCGAAGCCTTTCCACACCAGGTGTCGTTGCTTTATTTTTCAAGCCATCGGTGCGGCGGATCGGTCTTCAAAGCGGACGTTATCTTAACGGCAGCGCACTGTGTTGATGGCATACCCTTGATAAACATGGCGTTTCTGGCCGGAACGTCGGACGTAACGAAGGGTGGTGTAACTCAAAAATTGAAAAAATTTATAATTCACGAGAAGTTCAACGATTGGTCGTTGGATAGCGATATTGCTATCGTTTTCCTTCAAGCTGGATTCGAGTTCAGCAATTCCATCCAGCCGATTGCATTGGCCAGCTTGAATGAGGAGTTGAGAGGTGGAACTAAGGTTGCCGTCAGCGGGTGGGGAACGCTCCATGAAAACGGAGCCGAACCTGATATCCTGAGGTATGTCGAAGTTACGATTATTTCGCAAGAGGATTGCGCCAAGGCTTACGAAAACGACCGGGTGATCACTGTGAATATGCTTTGTGCGGGAAATTTTGGTGGCGGTAAGGATGCCTGCCAGGGTGATTCCGGTGGTCCGCTCATCGAAGGACACAAATTATATGGTATAGTGTCGTGGGGGCGTGGATGTGCTCGCCCAGAGTATCCCGGTGTTTATACCAAAGTATCTGCTCTTCGGGCATGGATTAATGCAAATACTGCGTAGAGATATTGCAGGACACGTACTAATTTTTTCAATTTGAATAACGAACGACTTCTGGCAGTAAACATATACCCAACAATTTTTTTTTTGTAAAATAAATCTTGTAGCTTCCTTTCCGCCAAACATTAAAATTAAATGTTTTCACTTACTACTATTTATTATTTGATATTTTGGGACAATCATAAAAAAAAGTGTACGAATACTTTTGCTAGCTTCATTATCGTCACCCATTTCATTCATTCATTAGTCAGTTTGGTTTTTCATTTTGAAAATTTTTCCAGGAAAACGAGAACGAAGAAAAGGATAAGCCGTAAGAAATGCAGGTTTAATTATTCTTATTTCATTACCTCCTGTATGTGCAATATGAAAAATGATGAAACCAAGTTTTAAATATTGTTAAATACCAAAAGTTTGCATTACGTAAAATGACCTTTTTGCGGCCACTTAAGACCCTGCAGATATTTTTTTTTTAAAAGCAAACCATTATTTGGTTCTTCTTAAAAAATGTGTTTCCGGTTTCATAACGTGCTACCGATACTCAAAAAATTCAATTTTGGATTGATATATTTATATATTGATATGAAAACATGGTTGGAAATAATTAATTTCATAATGATGGTAATCTTCTATTTCCGATCACGTAAACAACTCTTTCCTTATACCCACCGCACATTAGCCTATTTCCAACCTAGGTGTTCTATCATATAAAACAACATTGTTATGGCATATTATTAACGATATTATTTTAAAACAGGATAATAAAATAATTAATGCAGATTCTATTAATTTTTTTAATTGAGTATATAAGATTATAATAACATAAAATGTTAATAAACTTTATATAGATAGGAAGATATAATATAATATATTTCAAATGATTACAATTAATGATTCCCCAATGATTCCAATTAATGTAAAAAAATCTGCCAACAGTCTGGGCGCAACTTTATTATTTTATGGGTAGAAGTCCGAAATGTGTTTAATGATGAGATGCGGTGTAGGTTACCATTCGACTGACAACCTAAGAAATAACCAGGATGCTATTTGGAATGTTATTTTTTAGGTTGTCAGTCGAATGGTAACCTACACCGCATCTCATCATTAAACACATTTCGGACTTCTACCCATAAAATAATAAAGTTGCGCCCAGACTGTTGGCAGATTTTTCTTACTTATTTACTTATTTTTTTTTTATTAATAGAATATTCCATAGAAGTAAAAGCGAACTCGATCACATTAAACCTAAGAGATTTTCGGAATCAGTGAAAACTTGAACAACACCTCCAGGGGGTTTAATAGGGAAAAATACTTAAATCGGTTTTTTCCCCGACTATGTTTTAAGCTTATAGAAGTGAAAGTGAATTCCAAATCCCAATATGCTTGTACCTAAGAAATATATCAGAATTCGTGAATATGTACACATCCACTTTACACCCCCTTAGGGGTTGGATATCGAAAAATTTGAAGAACGTTTTTAGGCGCTTATATATAATAAATAGCCCGCAGAAGTAAAATTGCTTTGAAAGCTCGACATGTCTAAAAGTTTTAACGAAATTCGTGAAAATGTGAATTCACGGACATTTTTTTTAACTCAACCTCTGAACGCCAAAAAAAATCTGAACTTTTTTTTACTTTAATTACTCTAATAGCACATTTACATATACGTACTAAGTTTCAACTTTCTAGCATAAACCGTTTCTGAGATATGAGACACCACCCCTCACCCCCGTACCTTGCTACACCTATTAAAAAGGATGTCTCTATAGTGGCTCTACATAATTCTAAATTTTTAGCTTTCTATTCATTATGGTTTTTGAGAAATAAAAATCAGAATGTTTTCCTATCTACCCCCTTTCACCATCACCCCCAACATCCATACCACCAAAGTTTTTTCCCTACTAGAGGTTTACCGATCCCAACTCCTGTAAAATTTTCAAGATCATATCTGATACGGTTTCTGAGATATAAAAATGACATTTTTTGAAAAATTGCTGTCCCCCCACTTTCGTGCTCCACCTCCACCCTCAAAAAGTTTAAGTTCAGTAGACTCCTCTTGTAATCCTATATACAAAAACGAAATTTAATCTTCCTGGTGTAATTGGTTCGGAAGATATTGTAATCCAAAGTTTTTCATCGCGCACCCCCACACCCCCTCACCACCCTTAGAAATTTTAGCCCCTGTCTAATCTTGAATATCCCTAAGGACAACCACAAAGTTTCAAACTTCTGGCATCAATCTCGGCTTTCAAGCGTTTTGGACTCATTGTATCCCCCCCCCCCACTTCCACACCCCTCAAGCCTTATCAACCATTTTGTTGCAAATGCGTCCACTATCATAGTACTACATAAGTTCCAAGTGTCAGCCTCCTAGCATAAGCGGTTCCTGAGATTTGGAAACCAAAATGTTTCGTCTAAAACGCTCCCCCCTTAAACCCTTACCCTCCTAGTATCTGTTAAGACAACTACAAAGTTTCAACCATCTGACATCATTCGTTCAGGAGATATGTATTTTAGAATATTTCAATCCCAGCTTTCAAGAGTTTTGGACGCATTGTTTCCCCCTCCCCCACTCGCACCCCCCTCAACCCCTATCAACCTTTTTTTTGCAAATGGGTCCACTATTATACGAGTAGTACTACATAAGTTCCAACTTTCAGCCCCCTAGCATAAGCGATTCCTGAGATCTGGAAACCACAATTTTTCATCTAAAACGCTCCCTCCTCACACACCCCTCCAACATATACCAATCGTAGGAGTTCACCCAATCTACCAACCATAAAAATTTCAATTTAATATCTCAACGGGTTTGGGAGCTATGCGCCTTCAAACGGTTTTGCGTACGGCGTCTACGGCGGACAAACGGACATTTTTTGTTGTTGCTTTTTTGGTGTCTACTAGTCCTAAAACGTGAAAATACAAAATTTCAGGGTAGCAAATTTTTTTGAAATTTCAGGGTGATAGCAATACTTTATTATTAAAAAATAATAAAGTAAAAAAGAAGTAAAAATACGATAAAATACTTTATTATTAAAAAGTTAATCAACAACAACTTTGATATTATTGAGAAAAAAAACTCTTAATTATACATTTGGTTCTTATTCCTTTTCGGCAGCACTTATATTTTCATTAAACCATGCGCGGAAAGTAGCGACCTTAGCATAAACTCCGGGATAATCAGCCCGAGCACAACCAAGACCCCAGGATACAATACCGAACAATTTACTTCCAATGACCAATGGACCACCAGAATCTCCTTGACAAGCATCACGTCCTCCTTCAGGATGTCCGGCACATAACATGCCTTCCGTCACTCCATTTATTCCTTCGTAGTCTTTGGCGCACTGCTCGTTACTGACGGTGATTACATCGACAACCTGTAGATTAGTCGGCGAAAATCCTCCTTCCTGTAAAGTGCCCCATCCAGTGACCAATGCCTTGGTTCCGCCACGAACTGCTTCATTGATGCTGGCCAGAGGGATCGCTTGAATCGACTCACTGAGTTCGAATCCTTTGGCTAGGACTAAAATGGCAACATCGTAGTCATATTCCCAGTCGTCGTAAAGCTCGTGAATTATATATTTTTTGAGTGCACGTTTAACTCCTCCTTCGCTCCTATGCGTGGAACCAGCTACAACTGCAAGGTTGGTAGATGATATCCCATAGACGCAATGCGCAGCAGTTACTGATATCGCAGGCTTGAAGACGGAACCACCACAACGATGGGACTCGTAGTATCGCAACGATATTTGATATGGGAACTGCTGGATGGTTGTCTCAACTCCTCCGACGATCCTTCCGTCAGGGCGAAGACCCCGATGGTTAGGGACAGCAGCTCCTAAGGCGCACGCCAACAAAGCACTGAGTATCAAAAAACGAAACATTTCGAATACGTAGCACTGCGAATAGTCCAGTCTTTATATAGGCGGATTAAGAGTTCTTATCTGCGTTTACTTCTTAGTATTGCTTGACGGTGAGAAGAATTGTTTTTAATGATTTATAAACTTCGCCGACAATTTGATAGTATCGTGAAATTTGAGCGATTTATGAGCCTTCTCATAAATTTTGTAATAAAACTAAATCACGTATTTCCCACTTAGTGCGATCAAATAAAACATATCCACCTCTAATTAAGATTAAACGCTACAGATTACTCTCGCATTGAAAACAAGCCGAATAATACAGGGTGTCCGGGACTTTATCGGCAATATTTTAAGGGTTGATTCCTTGATATCATCTTCAGTGCCCGGGCTTACACCCACCATTTAGGCTGCGGCTTATACCTCAAATTCGACCTAAATTATTTAGGACGCCTACTGTAAACACTTCATAGACGACCTGATCTAGCATCAGCAACTGGACCTACTTTAGGCTAGGGCACGATATAGGTTTGGCCGCGATCAGGTTGCTGGATGCAGCTAGCTCTATGGCGCGAAAGGTCAAATCGGATCTTGGCCACTTCGATGATATTTCTCCGATTGGATTTGGGACATTACGATAGTCTCTAAGTTTGATTCGAATTTTTCTTTCGAAGCTCCTCAAGTATAAAAGTATAACTGAGACCAACTCCGATTTGGAAATGGATGTATTTGAACAATAAGGAAAACTGGGTATTAGGAAAAGCGAGTGGGATTCGAAGCCTCGATCCCTGGATTGATAGACCAGGACGCTCAGACTAGGACGCTCAGACTAGGACGCTCAGAATAGGGGTCCCACACTAGGCTACCGCGGTCCTTGATATATCCTGGAAAAAAAATGTCTATAGGGATTATTACGTTTTACTATCCGCACAGATACAGGGGGGGGGGGGAAAGAAAAGTCTTACCTATCGCAAGGCTGCTTCAATCTCGCTAATAGTGGGAAGTTCGGAAAATATTTGCTCTTCCTCTGAAGGACCTGAAATTAGAAAATGCTGGATGAATTTCATCCATCTTCGTTTCTTGTCGTCCAGGTGTTGATGATGTTGTCTTCTTTGTAAAAGCCAGTTTGTGGCTTATAGCCTTGTTTTAAAGTTGTTACTGTTTTGTATGCTGCTCGTGTGTTATTTCACTTTATTATTTCGATAGTACTGCATTCTGATCGATCTTTATTTTTTTGACGTTTTAGGACTAGTATATCTTAAAGCTTCAAAAAAAAAATTAGTCTGTCTATCCGTAGACCCAAAATCATTTGAAGGCCCGTAGCTTCCAAACCCATTAAAGAAGTTAAAAAATGTTTGGTGGGGAGGTTGTGGGAACCACTTTAAGTCGTGACTTTGAGGTGGGTTGCGGGAAACGTTTTACGAAAAATTATGGTTTTTATATCTCAGCAACCGCTAGCGATGTTAAGTTGGAAGTTGAGGAAAAAACAATGCGTCCGAAACATTCGAAAACTGGGATTGAGACATTCTAAAATCCATATCTCCTAAACGGTTCACGCCACAAGGTTGAAACTTTGTGATTGTTTGTAGGTGTTCAAGGAGAATAATCAACGGGGAAGGCGGTCAGTGGTGTGTGGAGGTGGTGATGCAAAACTTAAGATGGCCATATCACCAATGACACCATAATAACGAAGTTTGGTAGGGTGTAGAAAGGAAGCTCGCTAAAAATAAAAGATTTCTAGGGATGGTAGGATATTGAAGTGGGATACACAAATTTGTTAAAAAACAAATCACGTCTCATATCTCAAGAATTGTTTAAGATAGGATCTCCAAATTTATACGGGAGGTTGGCTTCATAGGTCGCGATTACGTCCAGACCGTACTGGTTTGGTCTTTTTCGATGTATAAGGGGTGAGAAGGGTGAAAAAGAAAAAAATCCGATTTTAATATCTCGAGAACCTCTTATGATGGATAGCAAAATAGGGGTACGGGAGTGGGGGTGTTTTTCCTATCTCTGGAATGGCTTATACTTACAAACTTGAAACTGGGAGAGTGGTACATGTAGACGTACTAGAGAAATACGTATAAAAATAAATACCTACGGCGGTGGGGCAAAAAGAAAAGTCATTGAAAATGGAGGGCATATATTTCCACGAATTTCATCATATCTCTTGGTGAATGTGAAAAGTACATTTAAACAGAAAATAATAGTTTTTTGGGTGATATATCGTTTTTTTTATAAACAATATTTTACCTGGAAAACTATTATAGTATTTTCATCTCTTCTGAAATATTGAATTATTTTTTTTCAGCGGGTTTTCCAGATAAATGTGCAGAAACTATTTTCTAAATATTTTCCTGCAAAACGGTTTGAATACATTTTCACAAATTACGATTTATTCCCCAAGTCTGATTACATGTTGTCCCTCTTGTGAAAGAGGCACGACAGTGCAAATCCATGAATTTGTTCTAGCTATTTGAAAGTTCAAACCGTTGCTAAAAATCGTTTTTATACTCTAGATGAAATCATATAGAGTATTATAAGTTTAATCCAGCCGAAAAGTTTGTAACGCATAGAACCAAGCCTCGGACGAAAAAAAGTTATATATTATTTTTTGTTTATTTGTGCCCAAAAACCTCAAATCCGCCTGACGTCCGTCCGTCCGTCCGTCCGTCCGTCCGTCCGTCCGTCCGTCCGTCCGTCTGTCCGTTAGCACGATAACTCAAGAACGCCTTCACCTAGGATCTTGAAATTTTGAATCTGGAGGTTTCGTTGAATTTGTAAGGCTAAGTTCGTTAACGGGCAAAATCGTCCTACTCCTTCGGGTAGCTGCCATACAAAATGTCCTTAAAACACGTGTTCAAGAATATTGGCCGATAACTTCAGAAGGGTTTAAGCTACGACATTGAAATTTTGTTTGTGTTATTTTTCCAATAGTTGGAGCTAAATATATGATTATGAAGAAAATGCTGTTAGTCCTTCGTGTAGCTGCCATACAAATATCCTGTCAAAATGTATTCACTTAATTTACGAAACTTACTATAACTCAAGTAATCTTTTAGCTACGAATTCGGAATTTTTTACAAATTAGTTTTGAGTAAAAACGAAGCCTGAGTTTACTTGTCAGCAAAATCCTTTTACTCCTTCTGGTAGCTGCCATACAAAATGTCCTTAAAATACGTGTTCAAGAATATTGACCGATAACTTCAGAAGGGTTTAAGCTACGTCTTTGAAATTTTGTACGTAGTATTTTTCCAATAGTTGAAGTTAAATGTATGATTATGAAAAAAATCCTATTAGTCCTTCGTGTAGCTGCCATACAAATATCCTGTCAAAACGTCTTCTTTTAATTTACGGAACTTACTATAACTCAAATAATCTTTTAGCTAAATTGGAAATTTTGTACAAATTAGTTTTGAGTAAAAACGAAGTTTGAGTTTACTAGTCAGCGAAATCCTTTTACTCCTTCTGGTAGCTGCCATACAAAATGTCCTTAAGACACGTGTTCAACAATATTTTTCGATAACTTTTGAACGCTTCAAGCTACGAATTTGAAATTTTGTACACGTTCATTTTTAAATGGTTCCAAGGAAAAGGATAAATATGTAAGAAATCTAGTGAGTCCTTCCTGCACCTCCCATGTGAAAGTCCTTCAAAAAGGACATTTTTTTTCGATGACTTACCCAGTTCAAGATATGAAACTAAACACTGAAAATTGTCTTTTAGTTTTGAGTAGCAATCTAATGGCAGGCAGTCCTTAATAAAGGACATACAACATGCACACACGTAATTCTAGTTTATCCCCAACTACAATGTAAATCGGAGTTCAGTATTCATCTAGAGTATTATACGATTGGCTTGCAGCCGATCGTGACTGCAGTACTATTTCAATAATACAGTATTTCAATAATACAGTATTGTGATCATTTAAAAAAAAAAAAAATTGCTACCCCCAAATTTTTTTTTTTACGTTTCATGACTAGTAGACACGATAAAGGAAAAAAAAAAGTTCAGTCCGTCTGTCCGGCGTACGTCGACCGCTGTACGCAAAATCGGTCGAAGGCTCGTAGCTCCCAAACCCTTTGAGATATTAAATTGAAATTTTTTTTATGTATAGACTGGGTAGGGCTCTTGATGTGACCACATTTTGAAAGGTGGGGGTGTTAGGGGGGGAAAGTGGGGGAAGCGTTTTAGACGAAAAATTTTGGTTTCTAGATATCAGCAACTGCTAACGCTATGCGGTTGAAACTTTGAATTTATATAGAACTTCGGTAGTGAACCCATTTGCATAAAAATTGTCAATATGGGTGAAGGGGTGTGGGAATGGAGGGAAAGATAATGCGTCCGAAACGCAAGAAAGCCGAGATCAAAACATTCTAAAATCCATATCTCCTAAAAGGTTAATGTCACAAAATTAAAACTTAATGAATGTCTGTAGGTATACTTGGAGAATAGATCGGAAACAAATTTTTGATTGGGGGCAGTGGCGTATGGGTGGGGGGTGAAAAACTTAAGATTACTACATCTCACGAACCAATTGCACTAGAAAAATAAAATTCGGTATGTGTATAAAGGTTGACAAATAAAGTTTGCTGAAAGTAAAATTTTTTAAGGGTGCGGTGGAGCATGAAAGTGGAGGGCAGAAGAGTTTTTCAAAAAAATCACGTCTCATATCTCAAGAACAGTGTAAGATAGATGCTTAAAATTTTTAACAGAAATAAGCCTAATAGACCTCAAGCGGAAAAAAAAATTGGGGATGAGGGTGTAGAGCGTGAGAGTGGAGGAGGGTGAAAAGGAAAAAGTTCTGATTTTTATATTTCGAGAACCTATAATGATATAAAGTTGAAACTTGGTATTTAGATAGAGCTGTAGTAGTAGCATGTTGAAAAAATATAATATTTTATAGGGGTAGTATCTATAGAACGGCTTATGCTACAAAGTTGAAACTCGGTATGTATATGTAAATCAATAAGGAAAGTAATTAAGATAAAAAAAATTTCAAATATCCATTGGCGTTCGGAAGTGGGGCCAAAAAAATGATCAATGAAAATGGAATGCATATATTTTTACGATTTTCGTCATATCTATTAGGTCTTCCCAAATATTGAATTCATTTTTATTCCACGGCTTCTTCATATAAATACCTAGAAAGTGTTTTCAGGATTTTTTGAAATTTTACCCCAAAGGGTATGTAAAGGGGTTGTATACTTTTTCACGAATTCTGCCATATCCCCCAGGTCTGATCAGATATCGAATGTCTTTTCACTTTCACGGGCTTGCGTAATAATTTCCTAAAACCGCTTTTTAAGTTTTTTTTCCTTTTTCAGCCTAAGAGGGTATAAAAGGGTTGAACACGTTTTCACGAATTCCGTCATTTCTTTTAGAAGTGATAAGTAATTGAATTGGTTTTTACTTTCTCGCTCTATCTTTATACTTATCTATTTACTCCTTTCAGGATTTTTAGATATTCAATACCGAAGTGGGTGTAAGGAGGCTGCATATGTTTTCACAGATTCCTACATATTGCTTAGATCTGATAATATATCGAATTCATTTTTACTTCCTCAGGTTTCCTATTATAATCGCCAAAAAGTCAATTTCAGTATTTTTAGCTATTCAATCTTAATGGGTGTAAGGGGGTTGTAAGCTTTTCAAAGCTTCGACATGTTTCAAGGGTTTGATAAGATATTAGATCGCTTTTCACTTCCACAGACTTTTGATTATAATCGCCTACAAATCCATTTCTCAATTTTTGGATATTCAATCCCCAAGGGTTTACATTTGTTTTCAAATATTTTGCCATCCCTTAGTTCTGATGAGATATAAAATTGGTTATTACGGCATTTGATGTATTGACCTAAAAACCAATTTCACGATTTTTCGAATTTCAAGAACCAAGGACGTGTGAAGGATTTGCTTACGTTTTCACAAATTTTTCAAAATCCCTCGTATCTCATGAGATATCAAGATGCTTCTTATGAAATCGTCTAAAAACGTGTTTCACAATTTTTTAGAAATTCAAACCCCGAGTGGAAGTAATGGGTTTGTATACGTTTTAACAATTCGTCATATCTTTTAAGTCTGATAAGGCAATAAATTCGTTTTTATTTCTATGGGCTTTTAGTTTACCGAAATTCGAATAGTCTACACGGGCTTTTTCAATGTTTAATCTGCTAAAAATCTGTATTTTAAATATTTTTATTTTAAGAACAAAATTAACTTTCCAACGCCATAATCCCGAAACAACTGATGATATACTCCGACTTTGACCGCTCCCGAACTTTGACCCGAAAAATAATAAAGTTTCGCCCAGACCATTGGACGATTTTTTTTAAACGCTTTCAGTCTCCCCTGATTATTGCTCGTTAAACCTCTTCAGATATCACATTCGTACTTCTGGCATAACTTCTTTGAACCATTTTGTAAAACAAAACCACATTACTGCAAAAGTGAAAAATTTTCACTTTCGTGTCTCTGGCATAAGGGTGACGATATGTAAAAAGTTTTAACTTTCGACGGACTTTTTACATAACCACCTACAATTTTTTTGGTGAATAACCCCTAAGAGGTTCAACGTAGCTATTAGATCTGATGAGATATCGAATTGGTTTTTACCTTCTCATTAAAAATTTTATTTTAGTATTTTTGGTTAACCCCAACCCCCCAGGCGGTATAAGCGGGTCGCATACGTTTTTACAATTTTCGTCATCCTTTAGTTCTGATGAGATATCAAATTAGATTTTACTTCTACGTGAATTTTATGCAATCGTCTAAAAACCGATTTACCGCTTTTTCAACCCAAGGCAGGGTTGCATAAATTTTTAAAAAATTTGCTACATCTCTAAGGTCTGATGATACATCAAATTGATCTTATCTTGTCCATGCTTTTCATGTAATCACCTAGAAATCAATTTTATGATTTTTCGGAATTAAACCCACAAGGGGATGTAATTTCGTCATATTTTTCAGGTCTGATGAGGTAGCAAATTGGATTTTTCTTCTACTTCGCCTAAAAACTAATTTCAGGATTTTTTAATATTCAACCGGTTGAATACGTTTTCACGAAGATATAGGAAATTTAAGATAGACATATGAATGTATATGTATGTTTGTATAACCAAAAGTCGATTTTAGTATTTTCTGCTATTTTTGCTCCTTTGGGCAGTATATTCATTTCAATTTTTGTATAAAGAATTATCCAAAAAAAAAACACCTTGTCTCGAAACAACCGATTTTACATTTCGACTGTAAGTGCGTCCCGGACTATGACTCAAAAATGTAGATCATCTGTTAAGTAAGGGTGCCAGTAGTTATTTCTATAGTATCTCAACTTTTACCGCCTTTCGGAGTTTAGCCCAAAAAATAATAAAGTTGCACCCAGAATGTTTGCAGATTGTTTTCGATTTTAGGTTGATCCAAATTTCACAAGAGTACTTTGTTATTAAAAATTTGAAAGCTAAATATGAAAGTAATGGTTCAAAAAAGGCTTAATTTCGGAGATTACTGATAGCTTACTGAATTAATTTTTTTATGGTTTTATTCCTAGTTAAATTTTTTTAATTATTGTGCAACATGCGGGTCCAAATGTATGAACATTTGCATTTTTATGAAAGTATTGCTAATTATGCTTTGATAACAGCCAATCAGATTACGGGTACAATCTATGAACCTGAAAATTACTTACAATATCGATAAAGATGAAGATTATTTTGGGGATATGAGTAGAAGTTTTATAATAGTGTGCTGGTTACCTTCATCGTATCTTTACGATTAAGAAACATATATATTAGGGCCAGTGGCGGATCTGGAATTCAGTATTGTGATGTAGTGGGTCTGAACACTTTAAAAACATGTATCTTCAACTTGAAGGGATAACTTCAAGGGATAACTATATGAAGACATTTTTCTCTAATAAAATTGTCATAATCAAGGATCAAGGGCAGTGTAGCGTTTCAGCGACGTATGTTGCAATATTTAGTGGTTTTTAAAAATCAACCAATCTATGTCTCAGTAATTCTTACAAAAAAAACACTTTAGCTTAACAATTTGTTTAATCAATGTACGGATAAAAAATGTTTGATCATATTGATTTGCTTGCCGCAAATTAAATTAGTAGTCAAAATAAGGTTAAAACGATCAATATTATATAATATGTCGATTAAACAAAAAGTGTGTGTCACATGTGAAGAAGATGTTTGTTTACAATGGCCAACTTTTTAATTTACGCTGACAAAACTATTTGTAAATTTAAGAAAATCATTTTATTTATTTGTTTTTTTTTTGATCAATTTGAAATGGTAGACAATTGAAGGTGTTTTTTTGCGCATTTATCCAGATCAGAGTAGTGATTGAAATTTACATTGAAAACACCATGAGTATTACTTTTTTCCTTATTTTTTATTGCTTTTCCCTGTAGATAGTAGGCTAGAATATAGATTGTAACAGGAATAGCTGCCCTAGTAAGCTCACTGTGGCAGCTATTCGCGATAAATTCTCTAATCTAGCCTACTATCTATGGAAAAAGGTTATATATAAACAATCATAAAAACAGCAATGTTGTTGTTATTTTGTATATAAATTTCCTAACCTGCTCTGTTCTGGATAAGTGCGCAAAATAGATAGCCATTTATCAAAAAATTTCAATTTTATATCTCAAGAACCGCATCTGATATGATTTTAGAAATTTTGCAGGAGTTAGGCCCAGTAGACTTCTAGCAGGGAAAACAAATTTTGGGGGTGCTGCTGTAGCGGGTAATGGTGAGAGGGGGTGGAAAAAAGGATTCTGATTTTTATTTTTCAAAAATTGCAAAGGATAGTAAGCTAAAAACTGACGACTATGTAGAGCTACTATAGAGGTGTTTTCTATATCTCAAAAATGGCTTATGGTAGAAAGTTGAAAATTAGTGCGCATAAATATGTATATGTACTACGGAAATAATTAGAAGAAAACAATTCAGATTTTTATTAGCGTACAAAATTGGATTAAAAAAAATGGACGGGAAAAGAGGTTTTTTCCGCATTTTCACGAATTTCATTATATCTTTCGTGCATTTTACTTCTGCAGGCTTTTTTTAATTTTTCGATATTCAACCCCTAGGTGTTGAAGGTGGTTTAAATTTTACAAAGGTAGAATTAAAAAAGTGTCAGTGGAAAAAAGTTTTTTCCGCATTTTCATGAATTTCGTTATATCTTTTAGGCATTTTACTTCTGCGGTTTTTTTTTAATTTTTCGATATCCAACTCCTAGGCGGGTAAAAAGTGGTTGTGTACATATTCACGAATTTTGAAATATTTCTTAGGTCTAATGAGATAGCAAATTCGGCAAAGGCTTTAAATATAAAAGGGAAAAACCCGATTCAAACATTTTTCGATATTCAAACGCCTAAAGTTTTGTTCAAGTTTTCACGAATTCCGACAAATCTTTTAGGTTTAATAAGATCGAAATAAAATAAATAAAAAAAGTGCCAACAGTCAGTCTGGTGGCAACTTCATTATTTCTTGGGTAGAAGTCCGGAACGCGTTTAATGCTGAGATGCGTTATAGGTTACTGTGCGACTGAGAACCTAAAGAATAACCAGGAGGCTATTGGAAACGTTTTACCCAAAAATTAATAGAGTTGCGCCCAGACTATTGGCGGGTTTTTTAACTTTGGCTTTTAAATTCGTGGCAACCCTCCTCTAATCATATTTCAAAAACTATGTTCGTCATCGATATTGCAAGTCATTTTCAGTTAGATTGTCTACCTGATTGGCTGTTATCAAGGCAAGATTATACTTTTATTAAATTTGTTTGTTCAGACCTGTCGTTGTTTAAAATAATCAATAAAATTTAGCTTGGGCTTAAACCACACGTTTAATAACTTCTATAAGCACTCAGTAATCTCGCAAATTAAGCTCTTTCTGAACAATTTTTTTTTATAATTCGAAAGAAATTGATATGTAAATTAGTTTAGATTAGAAATTAATAAAGTCTTCTTGTGGCCTACGTTTACATTTATAAATTGTTTACTCAATCATGGACTCGTCATTTCCTCGTGTTTTATAACTATAATAGGGAAATCCACACGATCTTTATCGCACCATTAGAATTATATCTATCGGGTTGCTTAAGGTGGTTCAAAAAGCATTTTATTGCCGGTGTAAAATTTTATACAACTCGTAATTATTGTCAAATTAGTTGCAATATAATCGATAATCGAGTTAAACAATCGAAGATAGCTTCATTTCAAACTTCTATATAAGGTGGAGTTTTTAAAAAATTTGTCCGTACAGTCAGAAAATGTTTCGGGTCCTATTATTATTAACGTTAGCAGCGGTTTGCACCCAGGGTGCAAGTGTTCCCGGTTTTCGACGTGGTCTAGCGCCCACCCTGGACGGTCGAATAGTCGGCGGTGTCCCAACAACTATTGCGGACAATCCTCATCAGATTTCGATGAAGTACTTCGGAAGCCATCGTTGCGGCGGTTCGATCCATAAGTCGCACGTAATTGTGACTGCAGCTCATTGCGTTAATGGAATTCCGCCGGAGTACTTGATCGTCTTGGCAGGAACTACTTCTCGTTATGAAGGAGGCATCGAACATATCGTCAAGTCGGTCATACAGCACCAAGATTTTGATCCTTTGGAATTCATCAACGACGTTGCCCTTTTGATCCTGGAGAAACAACTGACTTTCACCGATCTTGTCCAGCCAATCGCTTTGGCCAGTCGAGGTGAGAAGCTGCGAGCTGGAACTAAGGCCTACGTTTCCGGATGGGGTACTCTGACCGAAAGTGGTAGTGCGCCTGCAAATCTTCAGCAAGTTGCAGTGACCATTGTCAGTAATGAGGAATGTGCTAAGGCATACGAAGGAGAAAATCCAGTTACGGATTCAATGTTGTGCGCAGGCGAGCCTACGGGAGGACGCGATGCTTGTCAAGGTGATTCCGGTGGCCCATTAACGGTCGCAAGCAAACTATACGGGATCGTTTCGTGGGGTATAGGATGTGCTCGGAAAAATTATCCGGGAGTCTACGCCGATGTAGGCCATCTGAGAGAGTGGATCGAAATGAAAATGTTAATTGCACCATTTGCTAAATAGTAAAGAGTTAATTTATCGTTAAGTACCTAATAAAAAGATCAATTTTGTTTTACTAAAATACTTTTATTAAAAACACTGGTCAACTCTTTTATCATAATTTTTGAGACTGAATCCAATTCCGTTCACAGGTTCTACTATTACTTTCCTGTCTGCGTGCATGTTTGAGAACTACTGCACCGATTATGGAGAAATTTTGTTCACTTGTAAAAGTATATCTAACTTAACTTTAGGCTCGTATTATCCTTAGTTCACATTAAATCCAGGCTTCCATTCAACCCGCCATTAAGTATTTTATTTATTCTCTCCACAGTCACCCCAAATATCTTTTTAAGTGGGGGAATCCTAGCTGCCACTGCAATAGAAACTAGAAAAGATTTGGTCACTAGTTTTATTACGGGGCAATCACGAAAACGGGGAACATTTTTTCGGTGGGAGTAACGCACTAATTACGTTCTTGGAACTTATATAGATACGTTTCAGTCACGTTACGATTACGTGGCCTCGAGTGCTATCAATCCAAATCGCTTTACAAATACTGTTGCGTAGAACTGACCGTGGTCTCTCTTCACAGTAGTAGAAAACTGTTTTTGGCTGCATAGTTTGCTGCGCTCATATACTGCATGTTTCAAGTCGAGAGCTTTTCCAAAAATTCCGAGTTGTGTGTGGAATGTTCGGGAAATGTTAAGAACAATATTTCACGCCTTTCTCGTTGGTTAATGCAAGGTGCCCAAACGGATATTTTTCTCTGCTTTCCAGCTAGGTATTGGGAGGTTGTAATATTCCTCTAACTGGAAACTGATCAAGTTGTGTGGGTTGCCTGGGCAGCATGTAACAATATATATTGCAGCTCGAAATATGAGCACGCGCCATCGTAATATTTCACAATTAAAGAAAAAATCTGCCAATTATCTGGGCGAAACTTTATTATTTTTAGATCAAAGTTCGGGAGCGGTCAAAGTCGTAGTATATCATCAGTTGTTTCGAAATTATGAGGTTTCTTGGAAAGTTAATTTTGTTCTTCAAAAAAAATATTTAAAATAGAGATTTTTAGCCAATTAAACAAACATTGGAAAAGCCCGTGTCAACTATCCGAATTTCGGTATATTATGTACACAAAAAGCCCATAGAAGTAAAAACGAATTTGCTGCCTTATCAGAATTAAGAGATATGACGAATTGTTAAAACGTATACAAACCAATTACTTCCACTTGGGGTTTGAATTTCGAAAAAAATGTGAAACAGGTTTTTAGACGATTTCATAAGAAGCAACTTGATATCTCATGAGACACGAGGGATTTTGAAAAATTTGTGAAAACGCAAGCAAACCCTTTACACACCCTTGGTTCTTGAAATTCGAAAAATCGTGAAATTAGTTTTTTGGTCATTACATCAAATGCCGTAATAACCAATTTTATATCTCATCAGAACTAATTGATGGCAAAAACTGTGAAAACGTATGCAAACCCTTACGGTTTCAATATCCAAAAATTGAGAAATGGGTTGTAGGCGATTATATAAAAAATCTGTGGAAGTGAAAAGCGATCTAATATCTCATCAAACCTAAGAAATATGTCAAACCTTTGAAAAGCATACAACCCCTAGCACCCCTTAGGATATATCATTAGATATGCAACCTCCTTCCACCCACTTGGGGGTTGAATATCCAAAAATCCTGAAAGGAGGTAATATATAAATATGAAGACAACACGAGAAAGTAAAAACCAATTCAATTTCTTAACACTTCTAAAAGATATGACGGAATTCGTGAAAACTTGTTCAACAATTTTATACCCTCTTAGGGGCTAAAAAACGAAAAAAAACCCTTTCCACCACCTTAGCGATCGAATTTCAAAAAATCCTGAAAACGCTTTCTAGGTATTTATGTGAAGAAGCCGTAGAATAAAAATGATTGCAATATTTGGGAAGACTTAATAGATATGACGAAATCCGTACAAATATATCCATTCCATATTCACTGATCATTTTTTTTGCCCCCCTTCCGAACGCCAATGGATATTTGAATTTTTTTTATCTAAATTACTTTTCTAATTCATTTACATATGCATACCAAGTTTCAACTTTGTAGCATAAGCCGTTCGATAGATAGGAAAAACACCCCCCACCCCCGTACTATACTACCCTTATAAAAAATTATATTTTTTCAATATGCCACTACTATAGTTACAGCTTTATATCATTATAAGTTCTCAACATATGAAAGTCGGAACCTTTTCCTTTTCACCATCCCCCACCCTCACCTTCACCCTGTAGACCCACACCCCCAAACATTTTTTTCTGGTAGGGGTCTATTATGCCCATTTCTGGTAAAAATTTTAAGCATCTATCTTACACTGTTCTTGAGATATGAGACGTGATTTTTTAGAAAAATTCTTATCCCCTCCACATTCATGCTCCACCGCCCCCTTAAAAAATTTTACTTTCAGCAAACTTCATTTATCAACCTTTATACACAAACCGAATTTTATTTGTCTAGTGCAATTGGTTCGTGAGATATCGTAGTCTAAAGTTTTTCACCCCCACCGCTGTACGCCACTGCCCCACTCAAAAATTTGTTTCCGATCGATTCTCCTAGTATACCTACAGAGACATTCATTAAGTTTCAATTTTATTACGTTAACCATATAGGACATATGGATTTTAGAATGTGTCGATCTCGGCTTTTTTGCGTTTCGGACGCATTATTTTTCCCCCCACTCCCACACCCCTTAACCCATATTGACAATTTTTATGCAAATGGGTCCACTATCAAAGCTCTATATAAATTCCAAGTTTCAACCTCCTACCGTAAGCGGTTGCTGAGATCTAGAAACCAAAATCTAAAACGCTTCTACCACCTCTCCCCTCACAAACCAACTACTCACTTCACTGGTCACTTCAAAGGGCCTATCCAGTCTATTCATAAAAAATTTCAATTCAATATCTCAAACCGTTTGGGAGCTACGAGCCTTCAAACGATTTTGCGTACGGCGGACAGACGGACTGAAATTTTTTTTTCTTTTTTCGTGTCTACTAGTCATGAAACGTGAAAAAAAAAATTTTTTCAAGGTAGCAAATTTTTTTATTTTATTATTTTAATAATAAAGTATTTTTTTAAAAATCGATCACAATACTGTATTATTAGAAAATAATAAAGTAAAAAATCGTATATAAAGCGTGAACTATTTTAGTTACTTGATCTCAGAAACATAAATAACTTTCTCTTTTATCTTGAAGTGTAACATTCAAAGTAAAAAGAAAGTTATTTCTGTTTCTGAGAGCAAGTAACTAAAATAGTTCACCTTAAACGCTCCACACCTTCTCTCCTATCACACCCTCACAAAATCAAGGGGTTCAAAGTTTAAAGTATGAATCGATAGGATAAATACAAATTTGCTTTTATTTTTAAGCGATTCAAGCTTACATTTTATTTCGTTTAAGTACAGTAGACTCGCGACATATTAGGTTGTTGCAGATGAAATGTCGTTTTTGGTAGTGCAATTTCAAACAACTGTAACTTTTATAAAACTTAATTTTATTAATCAAAATAGGCACTAGCATATGAAATACACTTCTTCCAACGAGATACAAGTGCATTTATGTCAGTTTCGTAGAAGTCCAACTTTCAAGAGCGAAGAAAGTCCTCGAAGGCACTTTTGATGTCTCCTTCATTATCGAATTGTTTAGTTGCCAAAAAATGATCGAAATCATAGAGTATATATACTGGAGATGACAAGCAGCGATTGAGTTGAAGGCGGACGTCGTCGCATTCCCTAGCACGAAAAACAACAACAAATTGACATAACGCTTCTGTTTTGTCTCACTCACTCACACGCAAAAACAACAACAATTTGATATAACGACCCTGTTTTGTCTCACTTCTCACCGTGTTTTTAGCTTCAAAGCGCTTTATACAAAACCGGTGGCTTGTCGTCTCCAGTAGCTCTATGATCCAAATGTTTAAAAAAGTGGTAGTCGGTTGGCGAAAAGTCTGGTGAGAAGGATGGATGAGGAAGAGTCTCATACTGCAACTCGTTTAATTTTTGGACCGATGTTCTTGAAACATGAGGTCGTGCGTTCTCATGTTGCAGTATAACTCCATCTCTGTTGACCAATCTAGCCCGTTGAACACGCAATTTCTGATGCATTTCATCGATTTGGGCACAATACTTCTCTGCATTAATGGTTTCACCACGCTTCAAAAAGGAATAGTGAATAACTACAGCTGCAGACCACCAAACAGTCACCATTATCTTCTTCGGATGAAGGCCTGGTTTCGGCATGTGTTTTGGGGTCTCATCAGCATCCAACCATTGTCCCGATCGGCGACGATTGTCGTACAGTATCCACTTTTCATCACATGTCACTATTCTGTCCAAAAACGGATCGTTTCTCTTCCGGGAAAGCAGGAAACTGCAAATTTCCAGTCGACGCGTCATGTTTTGATCAGTAAGCTCATGCGGAACCCACTTATCAAGCTCTTTGATTTTTCCAAGCTGTTGCAAGTGCCGGGAAACTGTCGAATAGTGTACGCCCAATTTCTCTGTCATGTCCCTTTCAGTTTGGCGTGAATCAGATTCCACTAACAAATTCAGCTCATCTTTGTCGATCGATGGTCCTGGGTGACCACGTGGCTCACTTTCAAGGGTCAAATCTCCTGAACGGAATTTTTCGAACCATCGCTCTGTGGTTCGTTTGCTTACCGTATCAGTTCCAAATGCCCTGTTGATTAAGTTTTTTTTGTTGTTTTCCGGCGTCAGTGGAGTTTCTGGTGTGAAACCCCAATACGAAATCCCTGACTGTTGATTAATCGCTGTCCCTGAGGGCATGACAGTTGGATAACCTTCACTGGATAGGCCAGTTTTTTATAAGACTGTGTTGGACTGGGTCCGAAGGAGCTGTTTCGTCATCGGATGGCATAGACTCGTCAGAAGGTGTATCAAGCCTAAATCCGAAACACCCTTAGCTGGTGGCATAGCATGGGATTATTCTATATAGGCGATGTTGAAAATAATTTCATTACCGCGAATTATAATTTACGTAACATTCTTGCCTTCGCCTCCGCATACTAAAGGTAGGTGGCACTGAAGATCACCCAATATTTCAACCAATTTGGTGGAATTTTTGGTTGTTCGCTATGATATATGCCCTCTTGATGTTTTCGGTTGCCTCCGTTGCGCTGTGGAAAAGCTTAAATTCATGAAGGAAAATTACCCGTTTTTGACTCGAATCTATTTTTTTTTTCTTTTTTTTCCTGTCCGATCTCAATCCAAAAATCAAAACTGAAATGACTCCATGATTAAATGTAGAGTTTGAGACATGAAAATCGCAACTGACTTCACTTCCTAGAGAAAAACGACATTTCATTTGCAACAACCTAATAGTAACCCCTGAAATGTTCAGAGTGGATCACAATTTCGAGAGGTTCACTATTCCGAACTTCTAAACATATCCTGTTTAAAGTTGTCACTTTGAATTTTTTTTAATTTCAAGACAGAAAAAAAATGTCTTAAAGATTGCATTTTCGTAAAAATCGTCGATTTTCGGACGCATTGTTTTTCCACTCATTCCCCAACCCCTCAACCCCTATGAACCATTTCACAAATGGGTCCACTATCAGAGTTCTACACAAATTCCAAGTTTCAGCCTTCTAGCATAAGCGGTTCCTCCTCGGCTAGTGCTCGAAACTTGAAACCTGGTGGGTATATGTATATATACTAGCTAAAACTTCATATACCCAGTAGCGAAAAAAATTAGTATATAAATAGAAAATCTACGACAGTCTGGGTGCAACTCTATTATTTTTTGGGTAGAGGTCTGGAGCGCGTTTAATGTTGAGATGCGGTGTAGGTTACTATGAGATTGACAACCTAAAAAATTGAGTTCCAAATAGCTTCCTGGTCATTCTTTTTGTTTATTTTGTTTTTATGGGGTTTACTAGTCCTGTAAATACAAAATTTGAGGGTAGCAAATTTTTTTTAATGTCAGGTCGATCACAACACTTTATTTTATTATTAGAATATAATAAAGTAAAATGGTCAGTATAATTGGGACTATTACTATTACGAATTTCGTCCTATCACTTAGGTCATCTGAACTTTCTTCAGATAAATGCCTACAAACTTCTTTCTTAATTTTTTTCAATCCAACTCATTATTTTAGGCATTTTTTATGGGTTTCCACGAACTTCACGATATCCCTTCGGTTTGCTACAATAGCAAACTAGTCTTATTTTTTTCGAGCTTACTTACTAGCTCTCTATATAATCGCCAAAAAATTGATTTCAGGATTTTTCGACATTCAACAACCAAGGGGATGTAAAGGAATTGCAAATATATTCACTATTTTCGCCATATCTTGCTTATGAGATAATTAATTTAACATTAAAGAAACATCAGATAAAACATTAAAAAACAATTTCAGAATTTTTAAATATTCGACCCCTATGGGAGTATAAGAAGGGGGTCGTAATCATTAAATTTTGCTTGAACTTATTTTTTAACACCTAACAGGGTGTAAATGGGTTTTATATGTTTTCACAATTCCGCCATATGTCTTAGGTTTGATTAGATATCGAATAAATTTTTACTTCAATGGCTCTTCTATAGTTATTAAAATTAACTGCGTTTTTTTTATATACAGCGTCTAAATACGAAGACGGGCTTTTCCATTGAATTCATTTTCCAAATAACCTCCTCCTTGTATCCAAACAACCAGTTCTATATTGCGACTTTGACGACATCCTGCACTTTAACCCCATTGTGTTAGTAGCGTCACTACTGTTCAAGATTCATGATATTAATAATACCACCAATTATGGAATCAAACAAATCGAAGGAGTTATCAAATTTGTTACCAACTCTCTGGGTATCAACAATAAAAATGTTCATAGAAGAATTTTTAAAGCGAGGACATGAAAATTCAATAGGTTTAGAATTGGAAGACAGTCAATTTTTATTTATTTATTTAAACTGGTAGAGCCTAAAGAAGCCTCACTACTTCTCGAACTACGACCTAAGAGGTCTTTTGTTCCTGGCTCTTAACCACTCCCTAGGCCATATCGATTCCTTTGACACAGTGGCGGTTTGTCCCATTGCCGTCCATATTTTACAATTGGGTCCAAATACGCCCGCTCCAGTTCCACTATAGGTCTTAGAGCCGTCCGTGTACCAGACTGAAGCACCTTCCCCAAAATCTGGTAGACCAGATTGCCATGATACACGATCTCCCAGAGTCACCATATATGGTTTCTCAAAATCATATACCTTTGGCATGTTATCGTTTACTGAGTCGGTTAGGTCCTTCTGATTAAATTCCTGTAGAATTTTAAGGTGACCGACAAGGTCTCCTGCCTTGAAGTCAATGTTATTATTGTTAAAATAAAAGGCGCCAGTTGTTGCATCAACGGTTCGACTACAACTGGGAAGAGTGTTTATTTAAGAAGTTTCCAAAATGGTGTTTTACAAAAAATTAATTCACAATAGTATTCAACTCTAATTCTAGTAATTCACAATTATAAAACCCGAATAATATTTAGTATACTGGATGTCATAAATATCATTAGTGAATAGCAAGAACAGTAGCGGTCCCAGATGGGAACCCTGAGGAACACTTGCGATAACAACAAATAATTCTGAAATAACAGATTAAACTTTTACAGATTTCCAACATTTATTGTACGATTACTGTAATACTAAAATAGATTAATGACTCTGACGTAGACTCAGTTGCTAAATATTTCAATTGCAACTCCTAATTCCAACGAATTCAAAGTACTTTCGAAATTCTCAATATTTTATTTTTAGCAAATATCTTGACTTACAGTGACTTCACATTCCGGAGTCAAAAATTCATAAAAATACCAATAAAGACAATAAATTCAATACTTTTCATGAACAAATTCAGTAGGTACTTGTTATGTAATTTTTCCCCGTGAAAATGTGGAATGTATAGAACTGGATTTTTTTTGGCTAAAAACAAATTTTTTTTGGTGGAGTAGTGATAGTAGTAAAATGCGGTATTCTGAGAAATAGGTCTTTCATTTCAGGAGCACAAATTTCCTCTCAATTTAACTATTAATAGATTATGTTGATCACCAGCAGTGGTATACACTTGGAAAATTTGTGGTTTTTGCATCACAGACTCACACAGACAAGTACATTGACTGCCAAATTTTTGTCAAAATTTTGACAATGCTATTTATAGCAGTCAAAAGGCGTTGATCACGCGACTGCACATGATAGTACATATAAGATTCAAATAGCTACATTTCTGGAATATTTACAAAAAAAAGTCTAAGCTCAACGTTATTATTTTTTCGAGACTGGAGATGGCTGGCCCAATTAGGGTAATCAAAAGCATATAAGCCAAGATTGAACCCAATTTAATACCCATATCGGAAACAAATGTTAAAAAAGCTATTAATGAAAATGGAATGATGAAGTACGTTGTCCTTTAAAAAAAAGTCAGTTGAATAACAATTTAGACCTTTTTTATTTTTTATGTGTACAAAATTTAAGAGTTCATGTGTCCAATTTGCTGCTGATCCATTCACGAAGTGTAGATACTTTCACATAGACACCAGGATAATCAGGCTTGGCACATCCATAGCCCCACGATACAATACCGTAAAGTTTACCTCCAACAGTCAACGGGCCGCCCGAATCTCCTTGGCATGCATCTAGCCCACCTTGAGGCTCACCAGCACAAAACATCGACTCGGTAACTTCATTAATTCCATCATAGGCTTTCTTACATGCCGCGAAATCAACGATCGTCACTTCTACAGCCTGCAAGATATCCGAAAGTGGTCCATCTTCAACCAGCGTTCCCCATCCAGTAACAGTGGCCTTAGTGCCTGCTCGTAGCGTCTCACCTTCACTGGCCAAACTGATTGGTTGAATCGAACTGCTAAAGTCGAACCCGCTATCCAGGTAAATTAGCGAAATGTCCTTTTCTATAGTCCAAGTGTCGTAATCCTCATGGAAGACATAGTCCTTAACCTGTCGCGAAACACCTTCAGCTTTCCAATCGGTTGTACCTGCCACTACCGTAAGATACCGCGTTGGGTAACCATCGACACAATGCGCTGTACTTATGATCACGTCCGCCTTGAAAATGGAGCCGCCACAACGATGACTTCCGTACATTCGGAAGGACGCTTGATGCGGATGCTTCTCGATTGAGGTTTCGACGCCTCCAATTATTCGACTAGTTGGCATTGGGACAAGTCCACGGCGTTGAACACTAGCTCCCCGAACGCACGCAATTATACACGCAAGCACTAAAATCCGCAACATCTTGAATACTGGTCACTTAAGGTTCGGCATTGCCTTTATATATTAAAGTGAAGACTGGAATCTATCAGCAGGCTGGTGGCTGATCTTAGTAGCTAATCGATAAGAGGCCGTAACAAATGGCAGATTTATGAACTAGTTCGACAATATCGGAAATCGGGCAATGATTTATGGCGTCTAGTAAAATTTAGCACGACTGTAATCTGTCTATGGAATTCTTTTCTCGTGATCTGAAATTTCGTACAGGGAAGGGAAAATGGCACCTGTCTGGTCACACTAATGTGCACTAATGTTAAAGTTAATGTTAAAGTCTAAAATGTGATCGCAATAAATCTTTGAACGACTTTCATATCTATCAGTTTGTCATTCGTGAAAACATATGTAACACACTCTCTTCGCGTTTGAATATTAAAAATCCTAAAATCACCCTTTAGGCGATTACATAAAAAGCCCACAGAAGTAAAAACCTGACAACAGTCTGGGCGCAACTCTATTATTTTCTGCGTAGATGTCCTGAGACAAGTTTAATGCTGGCTAACGGTTTTTGTAAGAACCTGTGTGTGGTACGTACCGGAAGGTGTACCACGATTTCACCTATTCTCTCAAAGTCATAAATTGTAGCATGAAAAATCGTTAAAAAAATAACCAAAAACCTGTAAATTCAATAATTGATCAAATTTCGCATCAAGTCATACACTGAATCTCTTCGTGTTGACGAAACATTCTTACTTAACCACTTCAACACAGTGCAACAAGTGTATCCTGTACTGCACTAGGTGGCACGACTGAAATATGTTACTTAAACTTTTTTGCTGGTCTGTCAATTACAAAACGTCAGTCAAGGTTAAGGCTGCCAGATTGGGCTATTTCCCGCGATTTGGGCTATTTAAATATTCGATTCGCGGGTACAAATTTCAAAAAGCTACTTATAGCTTTTTGTGCTATTCGGCCAACGCAAATTATGGACCCAATTTACGAGAAAAAAATATAACTATTAGAAAACTGAGTTTCAGTCGTCTCTTGGGTTAAATCTGCTGGTGTTACCGGCTCAAATACAATGTATTTATCACATATACTCTTGCCATTAAATTTTCGGTTCTCGGTTCTCTCTAATGAAAAATAATAGTTCACACGATATCTATCTGATATTTGCAAACTAAAATTCATTTAGAATCGGTTCGTCATTTGTAGACTTTCTACAAATGAACCACTCTCTTTCAAGTTATGGACACCTGTAGAACATACAAGAGACAATATATTACCAATATTAAAAGTGTTTCTTGCTTCCTTTCCAGTACAAAGCATGTTAGCGAAATCCGAAAACAACAAAGCGCAAAGCGAAAAGAGCAACTATACCACCACAACCAGTGGTGCAGCGATTCTGGCTCATGAAAAATTCAAAGCTCAAAGCTCCTACTCTGCTCTAGATAAAGTCGCAAAAACACACTCCTATTTATGACTGTCTTAGACTTCCATTTTTTCTTAATTTATTAATTATTATTTTAGGTTGCAGACACGTGTTGCAAAAATTAAAGTTATTGCTACATGTGTACTCGATCATGCAATCCGAACAACTCACTTATTATCGGTACTAAAGTTTCCAGAGAAAAACAACAACCTTGCAATATCGTAGAAAGCTCTATATACTTCTCGCTTGTTCTAGACATTTCTCGCATGTAATAGTTATTACTTGCGCGTTCCGCACAAATAACCGAATATGCTGGAAATCTCTCGACTCAACACTTGCAATATATAAGCGCCGCAGAGCCGGGGAATATGGTTTTCTAATGCGAGAGTGAAACAACGACCCGTTCTACGCGAAAGTGTATTTTTAAAGTGATTTTCATCGATAAAAGCGATCAAGTAGTAAATGAAATCGAACTGCGTTTTACTTGAAATCTCTGTGGACCTCTAGCTCGTAACATTCAGTTGAACCGCTTGAATATATTTATGAGGTACCAACATTATTAAATATTGATGTGTACTTTGTATTTTTTGGTCTCCTGCTAGACTCAGCTTATTCTCTCCTACACGCACGTATCAGAAACAAATAAACATTATTATTAGCTAGATTTTATTTTTGCCTGATAACTTACTTGTAGGATTTTTGATTCCATAGAATTATGAAAATTAAAAATTATTTTTCAAGTATAATTTTACCATTAATTCGCACCTAATATTTTTTCAAATAATATTTTTAAAATGGTGATAAATACGAAATTATGTGTTCACACAATATTTACATTACAGTGTTTCTTACGAATTCTGGAGCACAGTTCGTTGTCAAAATCGCATCTGTGTTCAACACATTTAAGTAGGTCTGATAAATTGCAAAGTTGAGCGCTCTATTTGGGCTATAAGTCTTCGTGCGGGTTTTGGGCTATTTTATATAGCTCACTCGGCGGGTTCTGCAACCAACTATCTGGCAACCTTAGCTATGTCACTATTGAATAGCCATTTATGTAATTTCTAAGATAGAGTTAGATTTTTCGTAAGGGAGTAGCTGAACACTAGAACCAAGTTTCAACAAAGTTTGTAGAAAAAACAAATTTTTTTCCAGTAAATCTTTCTCTTTGAAATTCTACCTCCCATGTACGAAAAGCAGAACGGCACAGCACAGGCATGGTACTGGTGCCAGAGTTGCCAGTACTGTCTAATGTTTTGGGTCCAGTACTATGTGGCCTAGACCAAATCATTGCCGAGCCAATGTCGTTTTGACCACACCGGTCCTACTCTTGGTTAAACTCTGGCCCGATACTGGGCGTCAGTAAAAAAAAGAAACAAAAATAAAATTATTAATTTTTTTTTTTTCCAACAACGAATTTATTTTCCTATTATTATTTTTTTTAAAAATGCGAATTGATTTAACTTACTTACCTTGCACACTCTCGGATTCGAACCATGGTCCCGTCACACATTAGTCCGCTACGCTACCCACTAGACCAATCTGTAACATTCTCCCGCCCAGCAACTCTGACCAAAGTCGACTCGGATCAAGTGCGAGTACTGATCACCAGGATTGGCCCGACACTGGTCTGGTGGTTTGCCAGTACCCAAACAATACCGATTCACAAGTCTTGACGGACAATGCAATGCCAATTCTGGGCAGTGTACGCAACTCTGGTTGGACTCCGTCATTTCGCACATGGGCTGTAGGCTTGGTATAAATATTGCAAGGCTATAGCACAATGCGGTCTGCATTTAGTTTTTTGTTTCCCAGTTTAATAAAAAAAAACTCAAGTTTTTTAAAAACATTGCCAGTATTTAGGCGTTAATAAATGTCTCGAAAGAATTTAAAAAATTTGACAAACTCGTATCATAAAATTATAAAGATTGTAAAATGCTTTAAACTTTATGCTATACGATTAAATGGAAATTGCGCAAAGCTAATTCACAATATGCCTGGTTTGATTAGATATAACCCAGACTACGTTATAAAAATTTACTTCGTCATCTGTTGAAGTAGATCAGTTTTTCTGTGATACGACAATTAATATTTTTGCGGGGGGTTATCTCTCCCTCACCGAAATGTTTTAGTTGTAAAATGAGATAAGTTTTCTTTTCCACATACTGTAAAAATCTTAAGAGTAGATCTCAAATAATAATTACAATAAAAATAGAATCACTTTCAGTGAAATTCATTGTAATTATTCCGCAATAATACCATTTTATGGATGCCGTTCATTTGCTGGTATGAAGGACTACCAATTTTAAATTTTCGAAAACATAGAAAATAACGTTCCAAATAGCCTCCTAATTATTCCTTAGGTTGTCAGTCTTATAGCACTCTACACCGCATCTCAGCATTATAACGTTTCGGACTTCTACCCATAAAATAATAAAGTTAAAGTTAAGTAGCATATCTACATATAGGAACTAAGTTTCAACTTTCTAGCATAACCCGTTTCTGAGATATGAAAAACCACCCCCCACCCCCGTACCTTGCTACCCCTATCAAAAATTTATTTTTATGGGTTGTCTCTATAGTACCTCTACACAGTTTTAAGCTTTCTATCCTTTGCGGCTTTTGAGAAATTAAAATCAGAATTTTTTCATTTCTACCCCTTCCCACCATCACTCCCTGCACCCACACCCTAAAAATTTTTCCCTCGCTAGAGGTCTACCGGTCCTAACTCCTGTAAAATTTTCAAGACCATTTATGATGCAGTTTTTGAGATATAAAAATTTTATTTTTTTGAAAATTGATTGTCCCTCCACTTCCGCGCTTCACCTCCCTCTCAAAAATCTTACATTTAGTAGACTCCACTAATAATTCTATATACAGAAACCAAATTTTATCTTTCTGGGATAATTGAGTGAAGATATTGTAATTCAAAGTTTTTCACGCCCCACGCCCTACACCTCTTACAATTTTTAACTCTTTTTTAATCTCCTGGTATCTCTTAAGACAACTACAAAGTTTCAGCTATCTGACATCATTCGTTCAGGAGATATGTATTTTACAATATGTCAATCACAGCTTTCAAGAGTCTTGGACGCATTGTTTCCCGCCCCATCCCCCCTTCCACTCGCACCCCCTCAACCCCTATCAACAATTTTTTTGCAAATGGGTCCATTATTATAGTACTACATAAGTTCCAACTTTCAGCCCCCTAGCATGAGCGGTTCCTGAGATCTAGAAACCAAAATTTTTCATCTAAAACGCTCCCCCCTCACACCACCACCCCTCTAATATACCACTTGTAGGGGTTCACCCATTCTACCTACCATAAAAATTTCAGCTTAATATTTCAAGGGGTTTGAGAGCTACGCACCTTCAAACAGTTTTGCGTACGGCGGACGGCGTATGGCGGACGGCGTCTACGGCGGACAGACGGACATTTTTTTTTGCTTTTTTGGGGTTTACTAGTCTTAAAACGTGAAAATACAAAATTTCAGGGTAGCAAATTTTTTCGAAATGTCAGGTCGTGTTATTATTAAAAAATAATAAAGTAAAATACAAATATCGCGATAGATCTGAATTAATCTTGGAATTCGTAACGTTTTCGTGTTAATATCCATTTTCTATTTATCAGGACTTTTCTGAATTTTTAAAATAAGTACTGCATCAGTACTACATCAATACCTGATGCAGACACCGATTTCAACTACACGAAACCATTTACAGCGCTGGATAGTCTCTCCGCATAGAATTGTGCTGAAAATGATGGCTCTCGATTCTAATCCTGGTAGATATTTATATTATCTTGGAACCCGCTGGTGGGAAAATGAACGGTGACTTTTATGTAACCAAGCTGCTATAGTAAACCACATTATTATAATAATATTATTAAAAAATAACAAAGTAAAATTTTACCATTCATATTTTATACCTACAGTACTGAATTCGTAATACTGAAGTAGTATCTTTATTCAGTACTGGATGAATTAAGTTTAGCAGAGATTAGTCAATATTAAATAAGTAGGAAGAGAAAATAGCTCTGCTGGACTACCAGTAGCAATATGGTATATATACAGGGAATGGTTGTATGTTATTTTTGCCCAGTTAAGGTGAAAAACCTAAGATTCACTCTCGTTCGTCTGTCCTAAGCATAGAACTTAAAATTAAAAAAATTGAAAAGTTCCACATAACTTAACTTATTAGGTAGGTAGGTAGGTAGGTAGGTAGGGCACCTGGCTGCCCGTGAGAACACGGACACACTTATACCTAAAAGGTCCACAGGATCATCGAATCCGGTCCTACTCGTCGAACCATTTGCAATGAAGCGTTGGATTCTCGCGACCTCCATTGCGGCAATATCAACAAGACAGTTGAAGAAGTAAGCTCCAAGATGAGCTTTCCTTGTAGCCAATAGGGCTGGACAGGTACAAAGAAGGTGAAGGACTGTCTCCTCCTCCTCATCCAGGCATCTTCTACAGAAGTCGTTTGAGAAGAGGCCGAGTCTTTTAGCATGTCGACCTATAAGACAGTGTCCGGTCAGGACACCGACTGTGGTGCAGATATTCGCCCTTTTGAGCAAAGTCAGTCTTTTAGAGCGTTTTAAATCCAGCTTCGGCCAGATCTGTCTCGCAGTGTGACATGTAATACCGTCTGCCCATCTCGAGTTGGTTTTCTCAATTGAGTTCAATCCCAGTAGCAGTTTACATGTAGAGAGAGGCACACCCAGATTCCGATGTTCCGGCATAATCTGAAGGGTAATACCGCGCCGAGCGAGTTTGTCAGGCATGCAGTTCCCTGGAATATCCCTGTGTCCTGGCACCCAGCACAGAAGAATATTGAACTGTTCAGCCATCTCCTTAAGAGATGATCGACATTCTGCGGCGACCTTTAATGTTTTTGAGGCCGATTCCAAGGATTTTATTGCCGCTTGGCTGTCTGTGAAAATGCTAATATCCCTAGTAGCTATTACATTACACCTCTGCCAGGACAAGTCCTCCTCGATCGCCATAAGCTCACTACAGTAGTCCGGAAGACGGAAGGAGCTGCTAATGTTAAGCATGTCAGAGAAAACACCTCCACCTACTCCGCCTTCAGTTTTGGAGCCGTTCGTTTAAATGTGGGCGGACTCTTCCGACCATACCGTAACTTATTAAAAACATATGTAAAATTCAACTTTAAAAAATCCCAAAAGGCAGACAAAATTGAGAAAAAACCTCTCTCAGTTCGTAGCAACAGAAATAAAATACAATTCAAAATTCAACTTCAACAAAAAATGTGTACTATTCGAGATAAAAAGAAATAAAAACAACGGACCCCAACTCCCCATCAAACATTTTATTTGCAGTATGTTTGACTAGATCAGCTTTTTGTATGAACCAACTTTCAACTTTCTATCACTAGTCGTTCCTCAAATATAAAAAAATCTACCGACAGATGGAGAGACTGTGGTATGTTACAATTCAGTTGCGTTGTGCGATTTACAATCTAAAGAAAATTTCATTGCAGGTAGCTCCCATGGCTATTGGATGACTTATCTCCTCGATTGATTATTTGATTTACAACAAACAGCAAGATGTTGTTATCGCATTTGATGGTTCGGATTGCAGTTCCCAGCAACAACGCTACTACCGAAGTTCAACGACAACCCGAGAAAATGTTATTCCATAGTTTTTCTTTTTATTTTAACATAATAATTGAAATAAATTATAACGGCAGTAATAAATTTATCAAAATTCGACATTTGACAAACAATACTTGCTGATTTGAAATTATCGGTCAGTTCGAAGCTGATAATATCAAATTTGAAAACGGTATAAAACCTGTCGCGCGACATACTTAGAATCAGTCAAAATGTTTCGATTAATAGTGCTAGCAGCTTTAGTAGCTTGTGTGTTAGGTGGTACACTTCAACAAGGGGTTAAGGCAAAGTCCGATGAAAGAATTGTGGGCGGACAACCACGGGCTATAGAGGATTTTCCCTTTATTGTCTCCTTACAAACACAATTATTATTGATCATCAAGAGTCATTACTGCGGAGGAAGTATCATTGGTGAAAAATATGTACTAACTGCAGCACACTGCGTTTCCGCATCCGTAAGACCATTTCTAATCGTCGTTGCTGGTACTAATTCCACGTCTTCAGGTGGTTCCACGTATCTCATCAGGAAGATTGTCGCCCACGAGCTCTACAATGACGTTACCATGGAAAATGATCTCGCCGTCATCACCTTGTGGACAACGTTCACTTACAGCAACAAGGTTCAACCGATCGGTCTAGCAGCAGCCAATCAGGTGTTCCCTAGTGGTACCATTGCCGTCGTCTGTGGATGGGGTGCCTTAAGTGAAGGAGGAGCCTCACCTACGATCCTTTATTGCGTTGAGGTGCCAATTATAAATTGGTTAAATTGTTCAAGTGATTATCAAGGACAAGACGAAATTTACGAGAGTATGGTGTGCGCTGGAGTTCCTGAAGGAGGAAAAGACTCCTGCCAAGGAGATTCTGGTGGCCCTTTAACAATCGTAAATACGAGTACACAGGTCGGCGTTGTTTCTTGGGGTATTGGATGTGCCCGACCTGGTTTGCCAGGTGTTTATGCCGATGTTGGTCACAACCATGACTGGATTATCTCAAAAATGGTATAGTCTTCTCGATTATGTTAAAGCTTAATAAATGGTGTGTTATTATATCGATCTACCTTATTCTATTACTAAAGTATCTTTCAAGATATATGCATAAAAACGGTTCACCTCAAAACGTTCCTTTTGTTATTCATTCCACAAGGCTAAAGAGTTTTCCGCAGCAGGCCTAAATATATGCGAAAATGTTAATTGTTTTTTTTTTCATTTAAAAAAAAGGGGTTTAGTTTAGCCTTAGCTATTTTGGCGCTCTTTTGAACCTGTATCTGTACCTTTAGAAATTTTAATTTTTGGGACTCAGAGCCCTATTGTTGAGTATCTACGCGTATCTACCCAAAAAACAGTAGAGTTGCGACCAGATTGTTAAATTTTGATTTAATTAATTTGGGGGAAATTGAATACTAAAAATTTCTGAAACCGATTTCTATGAGAGTATATAGAAATCCCGTTGAATTAAAAATTCTGTATCTATATCAGACTTGGGTAATATGTCGGAATTCGTTAAAACGTGCACAATCATCTTACACCCTTTTACGGGTTGAATATCGCAAAATCCTGAAATAAATTTTTAGATCATAAAGCCCATAGACGCAAAAGCAAATTCGATCCCATTAAACCTAAAAGATTTGTCGGAATTTGTGAAAACTTGAACAATACCGTATGCCCTCTAGATGGTTTAATATCGAAAAATGCTTAAGGGCTCACATACCCCTGCACGCGCTGAAAACTGAGTAAATTTAAAAAATTATTATAAAGGTTATATGGTGAAAAAAATTTAATTGTTGAGTTCACGTATCTTATTAACTATTCAACTATAAAAAAAATTTTTTTTTTTTAATATTAATATTGTTTTTTATGGGTATAAATGGACTACTTATGAAAACCATGGCGCCTCCCGGTCGGCATCATAAGTTCACCAAAAATAATTCAATTTGCAAAAATAAAAAAGAATCTTGTAAAATAATGTAGTAGTTATAGTCTGACGGAGCGAATTTTTTTTTTCACACATAAATAAGTTACAGTATTTCAAACTTTAGTAATCAGTTTTTTAAAAAAAATTTGAGTTTAAGAATTTATAAAAAAATTCCAAGCAAAAAATTAAAAAAACCTCTCGTCAGACTATAGAGAAAATAGTTATCAAAATCAAAGTTGAAAAATATTGAAAATTGACTTAGTTATCGTGCCGACACTGTCTAAAAACATAGTTTCGAGAAAAATGCGTAGCGTGAATGCACCAATAGTCGGCCAATTAGTGACGTCCCGATATAATATTCATTACAATTTTTACTGAATAAATTGTATCAATTTCTGTATAAGGTTAAATGACAGTCAATGGTTTCAATTTTTAGAAACACATAGTTGAAACAAATTTTGATACAATAAGTTTGGTAAAAAAAATATTATTCTAAAATCGTGCAGTTTTTCCTATAGTCGGCCACAAAAATCCTAAGTTCGGCCATGTTAGATCCCATAGTCGGCCATTACATAATGAGCCTACAAAATGATAGAGTCATATGACCGAAATATATTTGTTATTTAGAATATTATTGAAAAAAAGCTGGTTTATCATAAGACTATTATAATATCAAAAAATTTATATCAAAAACAAATATATATATATTATTCGTGTTCCTACGGGCTCTTTTTACCAGGATTTTCTTTCGATTTTCTCGATTTTTAATTCGCTTGTCCTAACGCTGTTTAATCGCATCTTGTGTCTCTTTTTTTATTTTTTCCTTATTGAGGAGGAACTGTTGGTATTGTAAGGACGATATTGCGCTAGGAGACCTTTCAGCTTTGTTCCTTTTTCGTTTTCCCTGAGAAATTAATGCTCTTGGATGAAACAAATGTTTCAACTATGACCATCAAGAAAAAAAAGTACCGGCTTCAGAATTTTTTGATTTTCCAACCAATTTTGAAACGAATTTGCCACGTACTCAAAGAAAGTTTCCCTTTTCATCCATTTCAAATTCTGAGCGTCCGAAGACCCAATCAACTGGCATACTTCTCACGACTTCTCTAGGTGGACGAACATATAGAAAAACTACCATTGGGGGTGCTATATCTCAATTGACTGTGAAAACTAACAAAACGGTGAGGACTTCTTTTTCATTACCCATATTTATTTAGTAATTGTTTCTCCATCCTCTTGAAGTAATAATTTTACCAGTTTTGGGCACATTGAAAAACGAGTTTCGTCCCCGTTTAAAACTCGCCGTGAATCCAGAAGTATTTCCATGTTTCCGTGCTCAGAAAGGTATGATTCTAGATCTTGGAACCATTCGCGTAGTCCTTTTTCGGTAACAGCAGCGCGCCCTTTAGAAATTGATTCTGGAATACGGGAAGAAAGCTGAGGATATCGTTTTATGAAAGATGTATACCACTTCGTCTTTGAAAGGATTTTTTCGTTTATCTTCTTTCATAATTTCTTGCACGGTGTTTTGAAGCTCTTCTGGCTTTAATCAAAATCCACATTTAGCCAGAGAAATGCACCTATTGACAACTTTAATTTCTTTCGTATGGGTCAATATCGTTTCGCTACCCATTTCTTGGCATCTTTCCGGGACTTTTCCTAGCAGATGATGATCCTGCAGCGTTGATCTAGGTACTCCAAATTTAACTGCAGCCTCCCGAATACTTAAATTTTCACTTCGATGTGCAGAAATAGCATTCCTCATACTATTTGCATCCTATTGATAGATTGGACGTTTTATAGGGTTTGACATTATTTTTTCGAGATTCGCTAAAAGTGTTCCAAAATTGATGTTCTCACACTGTTTATCACTAATAACTTCGCAAAATCCTACACAACTAATTAAACCAATTATTTTGAACGAATTAAGAAACACTTGATTTTCGATAAATATATTAAAACCTGGAAGTAGTGAACACGGAGAGAAAACGCGATGCGGCGAAGAATGAAGGACGACTAAATAATTTTAAGAAAAGGATCTCGCAAGAAATATATTAGATATTTAACCACTGTAGCAAAAAAAGGATGTAAACTCCCAGATGTCGACACACTAAAAAATGTCGGTGTTGCAAATGCCGCTTTTACAACACGGAAAAAACCGAATTCACACCTTGGGCAATTAATATTATTGGAAAGGCGCGGCGTTCAGGCGACAGACGGATCAACATGTGTTCTGCTAAATTCAGAAAGAGCTGGCCGAGCTTAAGAACTTATCAGAATTGTGATTCCTAAAGTTGGCCACGTCCAAAAGTATACTAATATTAACCTTTTTTAACAATTTTATGATTAAGTATGAAACAGCCTAGTCGTAGTTCTTAAAACTATGGAGTATTGGTATTAAAAAAAAACCCTTCGATCTTATAAATTATTTTACCAACACTCAGTTTTACGGACTTTGTCACAATGAACCTATTATAACGTTACAACAAAAACACTGACTGACTTCATGTTATGCATGTCGAGTTCAAAAGAAAACATAGATAGAAGAAAAAAACATGTTTCCTGGAAATCGTTTTCACAACATTTAATAATTTTAAATTTCTGAAGAAATGGCCGACTATAGGAGCATGGCCGACTATTGGTGCATCTACCCTATAAAGTTTTTGGTAGGTACAACGTGAACTTACGGCTAGTCTCCCATTCCAGCTTCGTACTGTACACCTCCTTCCTCTTGTATCTTCGTGTTTTTCACAGATGGTCCTATAAATGAGCTTGTTTTCTATGAAACCCAGCTTTTGCGAAAAAAATAAATGCTAAACGCTGCTGTTGAGAGTGGCGCGGCATCTAGCCAGGAATTGAGATGGGCAAAGCAGTTCCTTTTAGTGAAGGAGTTCACTCCGAGTCACTCACTTGAAGGAACGAGTTCAGTGAACTAGTTCCAGGGAACTAGTTCCAGTGAACTAATTCCAGTGAACTAGTTCCAGTGAACTGTTCGTTCCGGGATTCTGATGACCAAAAAAAAAAGTTCGTCGTTCTTCCTCACGTGTCGAATGGAACTACAGTTCACCAAAAGGTGTGATGTCCATCAGTCTGGGCGCAACTTAATTATTTTATGGGTAGAAGTCCGAAACGCCAGTACTATGACTGACAACCTACAAAATAACGTTCCAAATAGCCTCCTGGTTATTCCTTACATTGTCAGTCACATAGTAACCTACACCGCATCTCAGCATTAAACACGTTTCGGACTTCTACCCATAAAATAATAAAGTTGCGCCCAGACTGTTGGCCGACTTTTTTTTAGTTTTTATTACTCTAGTAGCATATCTACGTATAGGTACTAAGTTTCAACTTTCTAGCATAATCCGTTTCTGAGATATGAAAAACAACCCCCATACCTTGCTACCTCTATCAAAAATTGATGTCTGGTCACATTTATTGCTATAACTTTGTAATAGAGTGGCATTTTTTAAATTCTAAATTTTTTTTTAATTCTTAAAAGTATAAAAAATAAAAATCTATAAAAAAAAATTTTAATTTTCAGGGGTATATGAGTCCTTAAATCGGATTTTACAATTATATTTAAAGCCTTTAGAAGTGAAAGCGAATTCGATATATCATTAGACCTGAGAAATATATCAGAATTCGTGGAAATATAGACAACCACTCTACACCCCCTTGGGGGTTCGATATCGAAAAATTTGGAAAAAAAAGTTTCTTGACACCTACATAGCCCGTAGAAGTAAAATTAATTTGATAACTCGACATGCCTAAAAGATATAACGAAATACGTGAAAATGTGAAAAAAATCCTTTGAACGGAAATTTTTTTTACGTCACCTGCGTACTAAAAATCTCATCCTGTTTTAGCTTCAATTGCTCCTGTAGGAAATCTGTATATACATACTAAGTATCAACTTTCTAGTATAAGCTGCATACACCTCACTGCCGTACCTTGCTACCACTAGAATAAATTTTTTTTCAAGGATTATAAGTTACACTTTTCCGTAAAAGAAATATGCAATATCTCTGGCAAGACAAACTTTATTGTTTTTTGATTTGGGAATGGATCGGTCATGTCTTGAGGAAGTCAGAACAAAAAATCTTCAAGCAGTCTTTGGATTGCAATCCACAAGAGACATGGGGAGAAATTCATAGAGTCGAAAAATCGAGAAGAAAATTAGAGGACTAAATAATTCCTGTAGTGACTAAAATCCTGTCGTCTAGGATAGAGACTAGTGAAAAGGCTTTGTTATTGTCCTATGCCCCCAGCGGTGATCACAAATCGATTAAGTTCAATGAATTCATTAGCTATACATTAGATGCCATTTTTATATTTGAATTGGAAAATATCGTACGTTTAATCCAACTCAAAACTTTGGAACGCATAGAACCGAGCCTCGGACGGTCAAAAGTTTTATATAATTTTTTGTTCAGATCTGACCAAAAATCTGTGCGTCGATCCGTTGTCCATATGTCCGTTTATCTGTCTGTCCGTCTGTCCCTTTTTCTTCAGTGATTTATAAACCAAATTAGTGATAAGATTAAACATAATAAATTACATCAAAAGGCTATTTTCTCAAAAGATTGATAAAAAAAAATGCAGCAATAAATTAATCACACTATCCGTGCGAGACAATATATTGGCTGATTTGAAATTATCGCTCAGTTCGAAGCTGATAAATTACCAATTTGAAAATGGTATATAGGTCGTCGTGGAACAATCATAGACTCATTAGTGCTGATAACTATCAAAGCTTGTGCCATGGCCGTCATCATTCCTCGAGGCCGTATCGTTGGTCAAAAAAACCGTCATTGTCTTTCCTCATCAAATTTCCGGAGGATCCATCATACGAGAAGACATTGTTGGCGATGGAGCCAGCTGGAGTCTCATGACTGGCCGGAACCTATTCTAAATCTTCAGGTGGATCCTTGCAGTCCATCAGTAAGATAATCAGCCACGAGAGCTAGAGACTCAACTCTTCTGTGAAGAAATTCGAAGTGGTTCTAAGGGCGTCGTCAGTGGATAGGGCACTTTGACCAAAGGTAGAAGCTCGCCCAAGAACTTGCAATACGTGAAAGTTACAATTGTTGGAGTAGAAGACTGTGCCCGTCCTTACGAAGGTGAGCTCCTGTAAACGAGAGTATGTTGTGCGCTGGTGAAGCCAAAGGAGAACAGGATGTTGGTCAAGGAGATTCTGTCGGTCCAATGATCAAAGGTGGCAAGCGAGATTTTGTTGTTTCAGGTGCCTATGGCAATTTTTCCTACCTCCATGAATAGAGTCGAAAGCTCAAAATTTAGTTCAAAACATCATATTCATATTTCAAATTGATGTTATTATTTTATTTCAAGTAAGCCACTGCTTTGAAATTTTTGTAAAAAAAATTGCTTACATTCCTAAAAAAAATTACCCAAATTTTGTGTTATCAATAATTCGTCAGCTGTCATAAAATTAGTCAAGCTAATCCTAGACACCAACCACCATTTAATTGGGACAGACTTTTGAACTTTTATCTTTCTTGAAATAAATTTTATAGCAAAGTATTTCCCAAGATGCGTTTTATTATTAAGAAATTCCTCAATAATCTCAATTAAAAAGAAAATCAATGTTGCAAGTCGACCTTAGATTCTCCTGGTATGGAAATATCAGGGCAGAGAATAAGTATATAGTCAGTTCTTAGTTAAACCTGCCGGAAGCTAATATCACACCCCTTTGTTGTTAAAAATTGCTGATATTTTGTAAACTTTAGCATTTTTAATGTGACCAATATTGGTTTAAGTTTATGCTGGTTAATTTATTGTTTAACACTTCAAAATGAACAGGTGTGAATATTAAGTAATTAACTCAATAGTGCATCGACTAAAAGTTTAAAAAGTTATCAAAATTATTAAAAAAAATTTCAACTGCTATCGAGATGTGCAAAAATATTCGCATGGGCGCCCATACATTTTTTTGGAAAGGAGATGGCTTACAAGGGCTGGTTGATGTTTTGGGAAATGTTATGTGACGAATACTGTGCAATAAGGACCTTGTCCAACACAGTTTCAAACTGGCTTCTCCAGTGAAGGTTTTTCAACTGCCATGTCGTCGATGAGAGTAGCCCGGACGTGTTGGTGTTTCATACCAGAAACTCCTATGACGCCGTAAAACAACAAAAAATTTCTTAAAATTAGCTTCACCATGAAAAAAATCCATTTTCATGAGAAATATTTGGTATTATTTTCTTATATCAAGTAAACCCTTGATTTTTATAAAAATTTGTCCATTTCCGTCGGACGGGGAACAAGTTTTTTTTATCCAATAAAAAAAGTTTAAGCCTACTTCCTTGACTTCGTCAGCTGCCGTAGCCACGCTAAGCCTAGACACCAACCAAAATTTAGTTGGGACAGGATTTTCTGTGCTTGACGTCTGAAAGCCGGTATCCTTTTGTTGCATTTCTGCGTATCGTATTCTCGTTGCGTGTCAGTGGATACGACAAAAGTATCTTCGTTCTTCGTTCACATCGAAATATGAAACAAAGAAACGCAACGAACCCAAGTGGTCATTTGGCGGTTTTTTGCCGTCACATCAAAGGAATGATACGATACGCGTTGGACATCTTGTGTTGCACTTGGCGTTGAAAAATATTGCTCATTCATGTTCGGGACGTAAAGTTGTAAATTTGTTTTGTTATTACGGAGAAAACAATTGAATTCGGGGAAAAATTTTGTAATTTCACAATATTGTTCATTCGGTCAACTCATATTTGCAGTTGAATTGAAACTGAGACACGTGTTCACTTGTAATCGCGTATCGTGTATTTTGAAATGCAATGCACTCTTGATACAAGAAAAATTGTGTAGTGTCCGCACTGTAACTGATCAGTGAATGATACGCAATGGTGATACGATACGCAGAAATGCAACAAGTGGAACCGGGGCTTTAAACTGTAATAACTAGATCTAAACAAAGCTGTTTATTGAAGCAGGTCCTCAAAATGATACTTTTGCTGGTACTATATCTCGCTACAGAAGAAGAAGTGAGTAAAATTTTCACAACTATGAATATGAATAAAATAAAAGAAAATATTTGCTCGGGTTAGTTTTAAACAATTATTTTTACACAATTATTTAATTACAAGTGTTTTTTTTATGAAAATTTTTTAAATAAACACTTAAAACATTAATTTTGTTTCCTTCTTACAAGAAAGGCCATAAAATGTGCAACCAAAAATATAACAGATGACGCTGTACCCAAAATTAATGTGATCGCGATATTCGCCAATTTGTCTTCGAGATTCGGGGCGCATTCGTCTCAATACATCGCTGATTGAATAGAACAATGACATACCTAAAAATTTCATTAGCTAAAAAGGCAGATTTAAAGTTTGGAATCGGTGTCAAACTGGTATCAGATACTTAACAACGCCAAGGTTGTCATATTTTGGTAAAGTAAGCAATAGCAGTAGTAACTATTTTGTATAAATTTTTAAGGCATACCAAACAATGAAAGACAACAAATAAAGATTTTAAAATATAATGTCAAATGTGGAATTATTATATTTTTGAAAGAAAAGAAAAATCGTTTTTGTGATAATTTTTTTAAATTCTTTGAAGATGCTATTTTTAAATTCCATCGATCTGATAATGTTTTTCAATGTTGATGAGAAAACATGAAAACACAATTTTTTTATAAAAGTTTTGTGTTTAATTTTTAATAGTTTTAGAATTATAAAAGTTTTAAGTTCTATTAGAAGTTGGTGATTTTAAATAAACCATTTTGGAATATGATTTTATTGACGAAATCCAACAGATTGTTTTTTCTACAAGACCAAGTTTTAAGCTGTCCAAATCCAGGTTTCAAAATCAATTTGAGTCATTTACTGGTTTGTATCACGTGGTGATCTTGGCTTCCTGAAATTCGCCATTGTTTGTTTGGATTTCTCTTACTACTTTAATTTTCCATTAAGAAGCTTTGAATTCGACATATTCATAGGCCCTAGGCTGGAAGCGATCTCCTTGATATCTTTTTCGTAGCGCCGCTCGTTTGCGGTAGAAAGTTCTCTCTGCTTTACCGCAGATCGAATAGTTGCAATAAACCCAACAGGAGAATAAGTTGGGCCACCTCTTAATTGATGTTTTACCTGTCTTTAGTGAGAAAATGAATAGGCCGAATCACCCTTGTTCTGTGTGTGACCCTTCATCAAAAATTTATGCGTGATCGATTTTATGCCAAGGTAGCATACGGCGTACAAGTAAATGGCCAAAATAAATCTATTTTTTTTTGGTTCCTCCTCGATAGTGAAAGACAATAATCTTTTGAAAAACCTTTCTAGGCTGCTACGCGATGGACTCATTCGATTCGAATTATATTCAGGATTTGAAATACAAATATTGAAAAGTTTATGTGTGCCAAATTTAAAGTTTCTAACTTAAACCATTCGAGCAATAGTCGTGAATACGTTTCCTAAGGACTCTTGTATGGCAGATACCCGAAGGACTGGAAACATATCGCCCATTGTCGAACTTAGCCTTAGTTTTTCCATTTCCCAGGTGGTGGCAAAATTTCAACTTCCTAGGTTAAGGCTTTCTAGAGTTATCGTGCTAAAGGTCGGACGGACGGACGGGCGGACAGGACAGGTAGTCAAATGGACAGATGAACAGGCGGCCGGACGGACAGTAGCGGATTTATGGTTTTTGGCCACAGCTGAACTTAAAGGCCTTGGTTCTATGCACTACGAACTTTTTGGGCTGGATTAAACTTATGTTACATTACAGATTTGAGGCCAGTAGCTCGGACCTTTGGGTGGGAATAAAACCTTAGTACTAAGTTACCGGGAATACCGAAAGATACTTTTTCGAATATTTCTTGAGGTACTAGATTTGCTTATAAAGTTAATCTGAAACATGAAATTGTCGGGTTTTCCTTTAGTGAATTATAATTCAAATTATTGATAAGAATAAACACAATAAATTACATCAAACAGCACGTTCATAAGTGGCAACAAAACTGTAATCCCAAATTGGCATCTTTCCTCGCGCCATGAATTCGAATGCCTATTCACCTAAGCCTTTTATAATACTATTTTCTGAAAAGATTGATAAAAAATCCAGCAATAAATATATCACAACTGGACGTTCGAGACAATATATTGGCTGATTTGGAATTATCGCTCAGCTCGAAGCTGATAATTTCCAATTCGAAAATGGTATATAACCAGTCCCGGAGGAATCAAACATCAGTCAAAATGTTTCGTTTACTAGTGCTGACAACTGTTGTAGCTTGTGCCTTGGCCGGCGCAATTCCTCGGGGACTTGTTCCAATGCCCGATGGCCGTATCGTTGGCGGACAAGAAACCACCATCGAGCACTTTCCCCATCAAGTCTCGATGAGATACTTGACAAGTCATCGTTGCGGAGGATCCATCATCCGCGAAGACCGTGTTCTTACAGCTGCCCATTGCACCGAGGGAGTCAGCAAGACTCTCACGAAAATTGTTGCCGGTACCAGCTCGAAATCTTCAGGTGGATCCTCGCAGTCCGTCAGTAAGATCGTCATCCACGAGAAATACAACAGCAAGACCATCGACAACGATATTTCCATCATTTTCCTGAAGGGCTCGTTCGCTTACAGCGCCCAGATCCAACCAATCGGTCTACCGGCTGCCAGTGAAGAGATTCGAAGTGGTTCTAAGGCCGTCGTCAGTGGATGGGGTACCTTGACCGAAGGAGGAAGCTCGCCCAAGAACTTGCAATACGTTGAAGTTACCACTGTCAGTTTGGAAGACTGTGCCCGTGCGTACGAAGGTGAAGCCGATGTTACCGAAAGTATGTTGTGCGCTGGTGAAACCCAAGGAGGAAAGGATGCTTGCCAAGGAGATTCTGGTGGTCCACTGATCATTGGGGGCAAGCTGATTGGTGTTGTTTCATGGGGTGCAGGATGTGCTCGTGCTGATTACCCAGGTGTCTATGCCAATGTCGCCTACCTCCGTAACTGGGTTGACTCGAAAGTCGAATAGACTTTCGAAATTTTATCTTGATTGAAATGTAATCCACTGCAAGTTGACTCAAACAGTCTTCAGTGTCTATTTCAAACTAATTAACAACTCAGACACATCTTTATAAAATTTGATTGGAAGCATGAATGCAATTAAAAACGAAGTATTTTGTCATATTAATTTCAATTTCCTTTTCTTTTCCACAAAACAATATGGTAATCGTATATGTAATACTGTTATATGCTACCCTGGCAACCTGCCCAACTCGACCAGTTTCTAGCGACCTTACAATATTTTGTAAATATACACTCTAGTAAATACCAGATGGCGCTGAATCAAATAACGGTGTTTGTTCTAATACTTGATTTGACGTGAATTTGATATGAGATTTGACAAACTGGGTAGCTATCATATTATTATTATTATTATTATTTAATAATCAGGAAGGCAGCTTTCGCTGATACACCTGATATCACAAAGTACAATATTACTACAATTGTTGTGTTATCCAAAACAAAAACAACAAAAAAATATATATTAATAAGCAAAGTAAAATATTTATATAACTAAAATTAGTGCAATAGTAGAAATATTGAAATTAATAACGAAGAAAACTAAGTTTAAATTGAACAAAATGAAAGAAAAATGAAATTTAAATTGAATAAAATAAAGAAATAAAATTATGAGTACAAAATAAAAGTTAATTCAGCCAAAATTAAAATGTCTATCTACTTTGATTTTGAAATCCAACACTGAATTAGCGCCAATAACGTCCACGGGAAGAGAATTCCAGCCATTAACTACTCTGTTCGGTAGAAAGTTCCGAAAAGGGTTCGTGCTCGTGCTCACTATACATTTGCTCAGTTTGTCGATATGTCCCTAAGGATTCCTGTTGCGCGTGGATAGATTCTGTAGTTCAGGCAGTTGAAATGACCGTTTAAAATTTTAAAGGTCTCTATAAGGTCATCTCTCATCCGCCGTTACTCCAAAGTTGGAAGTCGTAAGCGTGCCAGCCTGTCTGTATAACATAGGTTTTTCAGTTCTTGTGGAAGCTTCGTTGCACGACGCTGTACTTTCTCCAGTAAGTCAATATCCTTACGAAAGTAGGGGCTCCAGATTTGGAATCCGAACTCGAGAAGAGGCCTTACGCAGGTTTTGTAAATTTTAATGAAAACCTCACAAATGATAAAAGTGAATGTTTTTCGTATTAAGTATATTGTTGCGAGCTAGGGGTTCGCTGGGATTTCAAGTAAAACACAATTCGTTTAAAATCAAAATATGTAACAATTTATTTATTCGCACTTTAATTATATTCGCACAATTATTCGCACTATATGGCAATACCGCCCGCTTATTTATTTCGCTTGATTCGATCACACGCAATCGATCGCTTTCCACCAATACGGTCGCGTATACACGCTGGCTGTCACAGTCGACGTAATAAAAATTACTATGTGCTCGCTGAAAGCTTCACCTGCTTTTATACTGGCTGGTCTAGGATGTACTTGAATGTTCGCTCGGTGATGTATGTGGATGGTTCTAGAAAGCTTTAGAGCTTTCGATTTTGATCTTCGTTCGGTGGTGTATGTAGAGGGTTCTAGTGAGCTTGAGATCTTTCGACTTTGCTCCTCATTGGATTCTAGTACATTGGAGAGCAAGAAGCGAGATACAATCGTGTTGTTTCGCTTTATTTACTTAAGCTAGGTTTCTGATTGGGTTATTTTGCAACTAGGTATTCGGTTGTTGCTGTTTCCATTATGTGAAACGATCGAGTTGCACGGTTGCGCTGTTGCCAGATTTACATGTAACAATATTAACGAATTGGCTTTTTTTGAAATATTGATAATATGCTGTTCCCACTTTAGTTCTGATGTCACTGTGATTCCAAGGCCGCAAATTTTGTTGGTGGGTATCAATTTCGTACTGTTGAGACTATACGTGGTCCGGGGAATATTTGGTCCGACATGCAAAACTCAACACTATGCTTTGTTTAGCGATATACACCATTTTTGTGACCATTCATATATCTTGTCCAAGTCACCCTGCAACGTTAAATTTCCAAGCAGAGGATTTCCAAAAAGTTTCGTATCATCAGCGAACAAACATGAGCTGAATGCTATGATGTTAGGTATTTCAGCGGTATAAATTATAAAAAGAAGTGGCCCTAAAACTGATCCCTGAGGCACACCACCAAGTACTTCATACGAACTTGAACATGAATCGCCGATTCGAACTTGAAAATATCGATCTGTGATGAATTCCTTAATCCAATCCAAAAATTGTCCACGGATGCCATAGTGGTCAAGCTTAAATAGGCGTCTTTTGAAGGAAACTCTGTCGAATGCCTTTTCAAAATCTAAGTAAACTACATCAGTTGGTTGTTTTCCATCAAAGCGCCGCATCCAATCAATCATAGATGTAAGAAGATTCGATACTACTGATCTTCCGGAACAAAAGCCGTGTTGACAGTCAGATATAATGTTACCGTCGCTGATGTAGTTCCGAAACTCTTGGGCGATTATTCTTTCCATTGTCTTAAATACGACAGATGTGAGCGATATTGGACGGTAGTTGGCACAAATCATCTTATCACCTTTTTTTGAAAATTGGAGTAACCTTGGCAATCCTCCATTCGCTTGGTAAAACTCCGGACAAGAACGACTTTTTGTTTAGCCTTCTTCATAATTGGATAAAAAGTGACACCAAGAAACCACCACGAACGATCTATTTGAAGTGCCGAAAACGGCCGCATTAAATTGAATAAATCTCACACTGCAAATGTTATCTACCACTTAGACAAACAAACAACTCAAAATATTCGAAGTACCTACTTTTTAAACGTGCGGTAATCAGAGCGCATTTGTCTCGATACGTATTTTTTTGTATTCATAAGGCATCATAATGAGTCTCGAAGAGAAGCCGACATGCTTCCGAGATATCTGCGAGATTCTCCCAAATTCGACCTACTTTGTAATTTTTGACGTCGAGAATAAGAAATTCCTGTCCGCTTTAAATTTTGGTTTGAGTCTTGGCTTAGATTGACTTGTTTTAAGACAACTGACGAAGTTAACGATAGAGTAAAATCAACATTTTTCGGTTTGGTGAATGTTTTCACAGTACATTTCACTTTATTATTTTTATACTCTAGATGAAATCATATAGAGTATTATAAGTTTAATCCAGCCCAAAAGTTTGTAACGCATAGAACCAAGCCTCGGACGAAAAAAAGTTATATATTATTTTTTGTTTATTTGTGCCCAAAAACCTCAAATCCGCCTGACGTCCGTCCGTCCGTCCGTCCGTCCGTCCGTCCGTCCGTCCGTCCGTCCGTCCGTCCGTCCGTCCGTCTGTCCGTTAGCACGATAACTCAAGAACGCCTTCACCTAGGATCTTGAAATTTTGAATCTGGATGTTTGGTTGAATTTGTAAGGCTAAGTTCGTTAACGGGCAAAATCGTCCCACTCCTTCGGGTAGCTGCCATACAAAATGTCCTTAAAACACGTGTTCAAGAATATTGGCCGATAACTTCAGAAGGGTTTAAGCTACGACTTTGAAATTTTGTATGTGTTATTTTTTCAATAGTTCGAGCTAAATGCATGATTATGAAGAAAATCCTGCTAGTCCTTCGTGTAGCTGCCATACAAATATCCTGTCAAAATGTATTCACTTAATTTACGAAACTTACTATAACTCAAGTAATCTTTTAGGTACGAATTCGGAATTTTTTACAAATTAGTTTTGAGTGAAAACAAAGTTCGAGTTTACTAGTCAGCGAAATCCTTTTACTCCTTCTGGTAGCTGCCATACAAAATGTCCTTAAAATACGTGTTCAAGAATATTGGCCGATAACTTCAGAAGGGTTTAAGATACGTCTTTGAAATCTTGTACGTAGTATTTTTCCAATAGTTGAAGCTAAATGTATGATTATGAAGAAAATCCTATTAGTCCTTCGTGTAGCTGCCATACAAATATCCTGTCAAAACGTCTTCTTTTAATTTACGGAACTTACTATAACTCAAGTAATCTTTTAGCTATAAATTGGAAATTTTGTACAAATTAGTTTTGAATAAAAACGAAGTTCGAGTTTACTAATCAGCGAAATCCTCTTACTTCTTCTGGTAGCTGCCATACAAAATGTCCTTAAGACACGTGTTCCACAATATTTTTCGATAACTTTTGAACGCTTCAAGCTACGAATTTCAAATTTTGTACACGTTCATTTTTAAATAGTTCCAAGGAAAAGGATAAATATGTACGAAATCGAGTGAGTCCTTCCTGCACCTCCCATGTGAAAGTCCTTCAAAAAGGACATTTTTTTTCGATGACTTACCCAGTTCAAGATATGAAACTAAACACTGAAAATTGTCTTTTAGTTTTGAGTAGCAATCTAATGGCAGTCCTTAATAAAGGACATACAACATGCACACACGTAATTCTACTTTATACCCAACTACAATATAAATCGGAGTTCAGTATTCATCTAGAGTATTATAGGATTGGCTTGCAGCCGATCGTGACTGCAGTATGTTTTAATAATAAAGTATTTAAACTGAAAATACTTGTTTTCTGGGCTCTTCATGTAATCGCCTAAAATCAGATGAGAGGACAGATACCCTCCCGCAAAAAAATAATTGTCGTTGTATAATACATAAGGTACGAAAGAGTAGATTTTTGTAGTGCAGTCTGTGAAATATCTAATCAGACATGTTGCGAATTAGCTTTGGACAGTTTACATTAAATGTTTCAGAATAAAGTTTAACGCATTTTACAATCTTTATAAATTCATGATAACACACGAATTTATCTGATTTTTTGAAATTCATTCAGACATTTATTAACGCCTAAATAATGGCAATATTTTCAAGCAACTAGTATTTTTTTTCTATTGAACTGGGAAACAAAAACTGAATGGCTACCACATTGCGCCATAGCCTCGCAATATTGAGTAGAATTCTGTAAATAGGAATTGGATTGTAGTGAAAGATTCAAAGGACAAAATATATTAAGTTTCATATTTTCAAAATAGCTTAGTCTACAAAGTTTCAAAATAGCTTATTCTATGAAGTTGAAACTTGGTTTTGTATTGAGCTACTCCCTTACGACTCAATCTTATAAATTTTAAAATTTTGTCCCACCTAACTTCGGTAGTGCCTTAATATGATAAGTGCTCTCCAATTTTATTAGGAGTTTTTACATACCGTTTTTGAATGTTACGAAATAATTTCGTGAAGTGCTTGAAACTCCTCGATTATATTGTAGAATTTGGATGGCTTTTTATTTGGCAACTTTGTTCATTTCTGATTCATTTGGGGTTTTAAACAAAATACGTTGGAAATGGTCAGTGAAGATAAGATGCATATATTTTCACGAATTTCGTCATATTTCTTAGGACTTCTGTAATATTGAATTAATTTTACTTCTACATGTTCTTCATGTCATGGCATTCGCCTAGAAACTGTTTTCAAAAAATTTTTTTCTTTTCATCCCTTGGGGGTGTAAATGATTAGTATACATTTTCACGAATTGCGCCACATGTCTTAGGTATGACCAGATATCGAATAAGTTTTAGCTTTAACGGACTCTTTGTACAATCACCTTTGACCCGTTTTCAAAACTTTTTGATTTTCAACCCCTAAAAGGGTGTAGAAGCGTTGTATACGTTTTCACGAATTCCGTCATATTTGTTAGGTTCAATTGGTTGTTACTTCCTCGGCTTTTCAATATAATCGAATAAAAATTAATTTCAGTAGTTTTGGATATGCAACTCCCAATTGCGGTGTGCGGGGCTGGCATATCTTTGCTCAATTTTTGCCATATCTCTTTGGTTTGAATGAGATTTTGAATTAGCTTTCAATTTCTAATAATTTTTATATATAATCGCCTAAAACCGATTTCAAAATTATTCAACCCACAAGAAGGTTTAAAGGAACCTCGCTCGAACAATACCTTACACTATAAAATTTTTGTATTCTAAATAGAACCCCAATAAACAAATTTGACAAATAAAAATCTATCTGTGACCTTTTGCAAGCTAAAGCGAACTACTATTGATTAATCAGACAACTAGTTGTAAGAAACATGAAATAAGCGAGTCATTCAGTTTTTGAAGCCTTTTGACTCGTTTTTGGACACTAACAACGTTGGTATCACTAAGGACTGAGGTTCCAAAACGTATGAGTCCAACTTGATTGCTCCACTATCATGACAATCCTTCGAACGCGGACTTCTGTTTCCCGATAAAAGGTACTAAAAGACAATCTTATTGCCTAGGCTTTATTATCCAAGATTTCTGATTCATGCCAGCTGCGTCCCGGTAGCGTCAAATCAGTCCGCGAAAACCCTCCTCTGTTCTCCAAGAAATACCAATAAAGCACAAAGCAGCCGCCAAAAACGATGTAGTTTCCAAAGTCACCTGGATAAGTAAGTTAATCAATTGGGATATAAAACAGGTTGTAAATTAGCTCAATTCTGACAGATTACATCTTTTTTTTATCGGGAATAAATGACACCAATTAAATGATAACTGGGCAATTCGACGGTATAAAACTAAGTACCGACGCTGCCGCTGGCAACATCAAGTCAGAAATGTTTCGCTTGTTAATACTCGCGGTAGCTGTTGGTTCCGTTTGGGGCGCAACAGTTCCCGACGGCCTTCAGCCTGTTTTCGATGGACGAATTGTCGGTGGTGAGCAGTGCACAATTGACGACTATCCGTACTTAATTTCGATCCGGTATATGGGAAGCCATCGTTGCGGTGCTTCCCTTATCCGAGAAAATTACATTCTGACGGCTGCCCATTGTGTTTCCGGAGCAAGCACGCTGTTCTTGCGATTTGTAGCTGGTTCGAGTTTCCGGAATTCGGGAGGCGAATCCTTGTACGTTAGTAAGGTGATCGTGCACGAAGATTATGTGGCCAAGACGGCCGAAAACGATATCGCACTGGTCAAGATGGATGGCACCTTCGACTATAGTGACATCATTCAACCCATCAGTTTGGCTTCGTTGGGAGCCAGATTTCGAAGCGGTACTAAGGCTACGATAATCGGTTGGGGTACGGAGTCTGAAGGAGCATCCGTCATTCCCGTTCAGCTTCGATACACGCACGTGTTTGCCGTTGATACGGACGAATGTAAAGCCGCCAATGCCGAAATCAATCCGGTGGTCGATGGAATGATCTGTGCCGCTTATCCAGGAGGTGGGAAGGATTCTTGTCAAGGTGATTCAGGTGGACCACTTGTCGTTGGTGATAAGCAAGTCGGAATTGTTTCGTGGGGTGAAGGATGTGCACGTCCAGACTATCCGGGAGTTTACACCGATGTTGCCTACTACAGAGCTTGGATAGAGACGAATATCTCAGCTTAAGATTGATGTTTGAATTTAAATTTTGTGGTTAATTTCGAGAAAATAAAGACTTTTTTTAATTATTCAACTTGAAATAGTTTTATTGCTAAATTATTTTAGATTAAGTTTGATCAATATCGGTACATTCCAACCTAAGATGATGAAGAAGTTTCACAATATTAAGATTTTATAAAAATAAAAAATGTGTAATATCTTCTTACGTATCTGCAATCCAAGCAGAGTAGTAGCTTCTGCGATGATAGTCCTTCAATTATTTCGAACTCAGCCTTCTTCGGTTTTAACTCTTCCCTCATAATTACGTTTGTGTAGTCAAAAATGCAGATTCCGTCTGTGTTCAATTTAACATCCATGCCCAAAATTCAGACGAAATTGTTAAAATGCTTTGTTCAGCAATGGTCAAAAATTCCAAATTCTCTATAATAAATTTAGGCAGGAGGATAAAAATGTGGAAACCACATGTCTTAGTTTGTAGAACTTAATTCATTCTTGATCAAAATCGCCCAACTACGTTGGGTCGATCCCCTACAAATGTCCTTATAATAAGTGGTATGGCTTATTGTACTACTACTAGAGATCACATAATATTTAGAAATTGATATTTTGCACCTTTTTTAAATTTCGGAAAAAAATATAAAAGATAAAGGAATCCAATCGAATACTGCCCTAAAAAGTTTGCTTTCATTTTGCTTAACTAGCTACAACTCGAAAATGTATTCAGTCACAAGTTTTTTCCAAAAGGTCTTTCCACAGAAAGGTGTACTAGACTGAGGTGAAGCACGGAAGTGGAAAGAGTCCAATTTTCCAAGAAAAAATTAAATTTTTAAATCTGAAGAACCTTACCAGATTTGATCTTAAAAATTTTACAGGAGTTAGTCCCAGTGGACTTCTAGCAGGGGAAAAAATTGGTGGTGCAGGTGTAGGGGTCGATGGGGCATTGAATGGAAAGGAAAAAATTCTGATTTTTATTTCTCGAAAACCACAGAGGCAAGAAAGTTAAAAATTGATAAATAATATATAGAGCCAATATAGAAGCATATTAGAAAAAATTGTTAATAGTGGTAGCGAGGGGGTAGGGGTGGTTTTTTTCTATCTTAGGAACGGCTTCTGCTAGAGAGTTGAAACTTCCGTAAAAGAAATATCTTATCAGACCAAAGAAATGCGGTGCAATTCGTAAAAAATACAATCCATTTCCAATCATACGGGTTTGACTATGGAAAAAAAATGATTTTGATTTTTGGGCAATTGCATAGAAAGACCTATGAAGTAAAAACCAACTGGATATTCTATCAAACCCAAAGGAGATGTTCAAATTCATGAAAGCGGACACTATACCAGTTAAAATACCCTTAGGTGTTAAATTTTTGACGGGCCACGGACAAGTGCAGGTACTGCCATGATCTGTACGCCGTGGAGGACATCACTCATATCTTGTGTGAATGCCCAGGGATCGCTAGAAGGCGATTAAGATGGCTGGGTAGCCTTTTCTTCGATAACATCGAGGATTTGAGGTCGTTAGGGGATGACAAACTGGGCAGGTTCTACAGGGAATTAGAGTGCTTTTAAGGGGATGGAACAGCCCACGAGAATCTGAAGGGATCGCAAGTGAGCGCGGTGGTTCTAGCGCTGCGACCCTTCTTGAAACCAAACTAAAACTAGGAGTTAAATATTTGAAATTTCTGAAAACGGTTTCCTGACTCTTATGTAAGGAGTACGCTGGAACAAAATTTTTTAGATACCGCTTTTCAATGACTTTTTCTTTTGCCATTTATCCGTACGCCAACGTAAATTGGCTTAATTACTTTCCTGATATATTTACATATTTATATCAAGTTTCAACTTTCTTGCACAAGCCGTTCCTGCAATAGAAAAAAATCCACCGTTTTAAAATTTATTTTGATAAGGTGTAGTACTGAAGTATCTTAAAAAAAAAAAGTTCCAGCAAAAGTTAGTGGGTCTCGAGAGATAGAAATCTAAAAGATTTTCTTATACCGAAATTTCTTCTTTGGTTTAAGTCCATTGGGCCTACCTGTTGGCCAAATTTCTAGTTCCTATCTCAAATTGGGCTTGAGGTATGGGACTCGATTTTCTACAAATTTTTTGTTAGAGATCTCATTTCCGTGCCCCGCTAAAAATGCCTACATGTCCCGTACTCCACTTGTTCAGCTATATAAAAAAAGCTGCCAACAGTCTGGGCGCAACTTTATTATTTTGTGGGTAGAACGTGTTTAAGGCTGTGATGCGATGTAGGTTGCTATGCGACTGACAACCTAAAAAATATCGTTCCAAATAGCCTTCTGGTTATTTTTATTTGTCAGTCGAATAGTAACATACACCGCATCTCAGTATTAAACTCGTTTCGGACTTCTACCTAAAAAATTATAAAGTTGCGCCCAGACTGTTTTACGTATTTTTTTCTAATAGAAGATTCAATAGAAGTAAAAGCGAATTCGATTTCATTAAGTTGTGACCGTTTGAAAAAATCGTTGTTTTTTTTTTGCATTTTTCGAAAGTATGTATATTCAAAAATATTGTGAGAAAAATTCATAAAGATCCGAGCAGTCTAAGTGCCAATGTCGAGCAGCTGCTTGTATTAACACAAACTTATTATTAAGGTTGCTCTACTGCTTTCACCGGCAGTTATATTTCGACATTTGAGGTTTCTCTACTGCTTTCACCGGCAGTTATATGTCCACATTTGAAACTGTAAGGGTAAGAGATTCTGGAAAGGCAGAAGGGATCCTGTATGGTCCGGGCATCGCTGATTAGGCGTACGTATGATTTTTTCACGATTTCGTAGAAAAAAACTTTAACCGCGTTTTTCTCGAAACAACGTTTTCTCGGCTCACGGGACTGAAATTTTCAAAACCATTCAACCGATCTTGATGCAAATTAGACCACATATCCCTAAAATATATAATTTCGCCTGGAACTAGAACCAAGTGAAAATTTTTATTTTTACTATTAATTTTGATGCAAAAACTAGTGGAAAAAGTACCATTTTTGGGAATTTTTCCGAAAAAGTCCGCCATTTTGTTATTTATGCATGAATATTAAATCTTCTAGTTCCAGACAGAATCACAGTTATACTGAATCTATAACTTTTTCATTTTTTTGTGTCAGATGAATCTGCTGAACAAAATCAATCCCGTCAGCCACCTATGTATTTTTGACACAGTTACGTTTAACGAGTATTTTCAACAACAAAAAATGTAAAAAGTAAATAAAAAAAAATGTTTTTAGCTAGTTTTAGAGTATATTCATTAAACCCAAAAAGAATGGCATCGATAGTTATTCTTGGAAACTCTAAAAAAAATTTCTAAAAATAGCCCTTTTTTGGGGCGTCCAAAGTAAACTGCCCCCTTAAACGTAAAAGACTTTCGGAATTCGTGAAAACTTCCGAAATACCTTACACCCGCAGGTAGTTTAATATCGAATAAATCGGGCTTTCCTCTTTATATTTAAAGCCTTTACGAGTGAAATTGAATTCGATATTCGATATATCGTCTAATGAGACTTAAGAAATATATCGGAATTCGTGAAAATTTACACAACCACATTACACCCCCTTAGGGGTTGAACATCGAAAAAGTTGAAAAAATGTTACTAGGTGCTTATATATAGAGCCCAAAGAAGTAAAATTTATTTGATAACTCGACATGTCTAAAAGATTTAACGAAATTCATGAAAATGTTCGAAAAAAACCCTTTTCACGGAAATTTTTTTACTCAGCTCTGTACATCAATACAATTTTGAACTTATTTTTCCTTCAATTACTCCTCTAGTACTTATACATATATATACTAAGTTTCAACTTTGTAGCATACGCCGTTTCTGAGATATGAAAAACCACCCCACCCGTACCTGGCCACCCCTATCAAAGATTTTTTTCTAGGATACTTCTATAAGGACTCTATATGGTCGTCAATTTTTACCTTTCTATGCTTTGCCGTTTTCAAGAAAAAAATCAGAATTCTGTTCGTTCCACCCCCTCCCACCGTCACCACCTTCACTAACTTCATCATGCTTGAAGTCTACTGGGCCTAACTCCTGTAAAATTTCTAAGATAATATCAGATACGGTTTTTGAGATATAAAACTTTAATTTTTTGAAAAAGGGTATTCCCCCTTCTTTCGTACTCCACCTCCCTTCTCAAATTTTTTACATTCAGTAGACTCCACTTGTGATCTCATACTGTGACGAATCTAGACCTTGCTGTTGGGGGGGGGGACGGAAATTGATTTGATCTGGCTATGTTGTTTGATCAGTTCTGTGGGAATTTAACTACATACATCTACTGTGAACTAGTGAACTAGTGAAAGTGAATTCTTTAAGGTCTTCTATTAAAACCTTTGTGATGATTCAAAACAAAAATTGTATCATCTTTAGGCCACAACTTTGGATATTGCTTGTATTAAAAAAATATTTTAGTTGGTAATTTAGAAGATCCAGAATGCTGTAATAATTACGATAAAGGAAAGTATATTTGAAAGGGAAAGCAGATAAATACGATATTGATTATTGATGATGGACTACCGAAATATTAAAATTTTGAGCGGTGAAGCTGTATGGAATTATGTTTTAAATGTGCTTCACATTGCACCGCAGAACTACAGTAAATGCTAATTACACAGTCCACATTGCAGTGGAGTAAAAAAAATTGGAGAACGGTTGAAGTGTGTATGTTTAGAAAATTCAGAATTGCTCTTGGGGGGTTGCCACCCCCTCTGCCTACCTTGTATCCGCCAATGATCTGATATCTAAAGTTTTTTACACCATACCCCTACACCCCACTTCCCTTCTTAAAAATGTTAGCAGTTGTCAAATCTCCTAGTATACCTTAAGGCAACTACAATGTTTCACCCTTCTAAAATCAACGGTTCAGGAGATATGGATCTTAGAATGCTTCAATCCCAGCTTTCAAACGTTTCGGACACATTGTTTTTCCCCCCACTCCCACACCCCTCAACCCTTATAGGCAGTTTTTTTCAAATAGGTCCACTGTCAGAGTAGCACATAAGTTCCAAGTTTCAGCCTCCTACCATAAGCAGTTCCTGAGATGTAGAAACCAAAATTTTTCGTCTAAAACGCGCCTCCTCTCCTCCTCCAGCCTCAGACCACCATACCCCGGAAAAGATACCGATCGTAGGGGTTCACCCAATCTACTCACCATAAAAATTTCAATTTAATATCTTAACGGGCTTGTGAGCTATGCGCTTTCAAATGGTTTTGCGTACGGTGGACGGCGACTACGGCGTCTACGGCGTCTCCGGCGGACAGACGGACATTTTACTTTATTATTTCAATAATACAGTATTGTTATCGATTTTTAAAAAAAAAACATTTGCTACCCTCAAAATTTTTTTTTTCACGTTTCATGACGAGTAGAAACGAAAAAAGGAAAAAAAAATTTCAGTCCGTCTGTCCGCCGTACGCCGTACGCCGTACGTCGACCGCTGTACGCAAAATCGTTTGAAGGCTCGTAGCTATGAATAGCCTAGGTAGGCCCCTTGAAGTGCCCAAATTTGGCGGGGCGGGGGTGTGAGGAGGGAGGAGGGGGAAGTGTTTTAGACGGAAAATTTTGGTTTCTAGATCTCAGCAACCGCTTATGCTAGGAGGCTGAAATTTGGAATTTATATAGAACTTCAGTAGTGGACCCATTTGCAAAAAAATTGCCGATATAGGTGAAGGCGTTGGGGAGTGGGGGGAAAAATAATGCGTCCGAAACGCAAAAAAGGTGCGATCGACATATTCTAAAATCCATATCTCCTAAACGGTTAATGTCACAAAATTGAAACTTAATGAATATCTGTAGGTATACTAGGAGAATAGATCGGAAACAAAAATTTGAGTGGGGGCAGTGGCGTACGGGGGTGGGGGATAAAAATCTTTAGATTACGATATCTCACGAACCAATTGCATTAGACAAATAAAATTTGGTTGACAAACGAAGTTTGCTGAAAGCAAAATTTTTTAAGGGGGCAGTAGAGCATGAAAGTGGAGGGGATAAAAAAAAAATCACGTCTCATATCTCAAGAACGGTGTAAGATAGATGCTTAAAATTTTTGCCAAAGGTAGGCCTAATAGACTCCTAGCAGAAAACAAAATTTTGGTAGTGTGGGTGTAGGGGGTGAGGGTGGGGAGGGTGAAAAGGTAAAAGTTCCGATTTTAATATCTCGACAACCCATAATGATATAAAGCTGAAACTTGGTATTTGGATAGAGCTATATTAGTAGCGTCTTGGGAAAATATAATTTTTTATAGGGGTAGTATGGTACGGGGGTGGGGGGTGTTTTTCCTATCTATAGAACGGCTTATGCTACAAAGTTGAAACTCGGTACGTTTATGTAATTCAACTAGAAAACTAATTTAGATAAAAAAAAAATTCAAATATCCATTGGCGTTCAGAGGGGGGGGGGGCAAAAAAATTTATCATTGAAAATGGAATGCATATATTTTCACGGTTTTCGTCATATCTATTAGGTCTTCCTAAATATTGAATTCCTTTTTATTCCACGGCTTCTTCATATAAATACCTAGAAAGTGTTTTCAGGATATTTTAAAATTCGACCCCTAAGGGGGTGCAAAGGGGGTTGTAAACTTTTTCACGAATTCTACTATATCCCCACGTCTTATCAGATATCGAATATCTTTTCACTTTCACGTACTTGCGTAATAATCGCCTAAAACTTGTTTTTAAGTTTTTTCCTTTTTCAGCCCCTAAGAGGGTATAAACGGGTTGAACACGTTTTCACGAGTTCCGTCATTTCTTTTAGAAGTGAAAAGAAATTGAATTGGTTCCTACTTTCTCGTGCTCTCTTCATATTTATTTATTAATTCCTTTCAGGATTTTTGGATATTCAACCCCCAAGTGGGTGTAAGGAGGTTGCATATCTGGGACGTGTTCGGAAATTAACTCGAGTAAGAGTAGAGTAAAAAAAATAGTTCGGAAACGTAGAGTAGAGTTAATTTTACTCTAATGACGTAATAGAGTTGCGTTCGAAAATGACAGAGTAGAGTAAAAAGGAGTAACTCTACTAACTCTAGTCATGAGCTGGGTTACAAGGAGTTAGAAACGTCATATGTCACCCGAAGTATCAAGGGGTCAGTATTTTTGAATACATTGCGTGTCAGTGTAAACGTTTGTCGAAAATCTTTAGTTGCAGCTATAAAACTTTAGAATACCACTTCATTTTCTCCAACTTAAAAAAAATCGCACATCAAATGAAATTATCAAACTTCAATATCATATCAACTCTGAATATGACTCTCGGATAACTTTATCCGTTCCTAAATATCAGAGTAGAGTTTAATCTCATTTGAATGTGTTAGTTAACTCTGAAGGTAACTCTAACTCTACCCGAGTTAATTTCCGAAAGCATCCCAGGTGATATATCGAATTAATTTTTACTTCCTAAGGTTTCCTATATAAAAAAGCCAAAAAGTCAATTTCAGTATTTTAGATAATCAATCCTAAGTTTCAACATATTTCTTAGGTTCGATGAGATATTAGATCGCTTTTTATTTCCACAGACTTTTTATATAATCGCATACAAACCCATTTCTCAATTTTTCGATATTCAACCCCCCAGGTTTTATATATGTTTTCACAATTTTTGGCATTAATTAGTTCTGATGAGATATAAAATTGATTATTACGGCCAACCAATTTACGATTTTTCGAATTTCCAGAACCAAGGAAGTGTGAAGGGTTTGCTTACGTTTTCACAAATTTTTCAAAATCCGTCTTGTCTCATGAGATATTAAGTTGCTTCTTATGAAATCGTCTAAAAACCTGTTTCACAATTTTTTCGAAATTCAAACCCCAAGTGGAAGTAATGGGTTTGTATACGTTTTAACAATTCGTCATATCTCTTAATTCTCATAAGGCAACAAATTCGGGTTTACTTCTATGCGCTTTTAGTGTACATAATATACTGAAATTCGAATAGTCTACACGGACTTTTTCAATGTTTAATCGGCTAAAAATCTCTATTTTAAATATTTTTATATTAAGAACAAAAATAATTTTCCAAGAAATCTAATAATCTCGAAGCAACTCATGATACACTCCGACTTTGACCGCTCCCGAACTTTGACCCGAAAAATAATAAAGTTTCGCCCAGACCATTGGCAGATTTTTTTTTTGCTTTGGGGTTTACTACTCCTAAAACGCGAAAATACAAAATTTCAGAGCAGCAAATTTTTCGGAAATTTTAGGTCAATCACAATACTTTATTATTAAAAAATAATAAAGTAAAATAAACCAAATTTCATCTTCCTTGCTTAATTTTTTTGCGAAATATCGTTATTCGGAATTGATACTACAAATCAAATAACATCACTTGTATACGTTAATATTACTCAGTCTTTATTAACATTAAATTCAAGAAAACTTCGATCACTAGCTTAACAATTTCGATTCAATCCAACTCCTAAAGAACGCAACGTCAGAATAGACTCGCGGGTAATCTCCATGTGCGCATCCTTCTCCCCACGATACGATGCCGATTTGCTTGCGTCCAACTACCAATGGTCCACCTGCATCTCCTTGACATGGGTCCTTCCAACCACCGGGGATACCAGCACAAATCATTCCATCCACCACCGGATTCAAATGCGTATAAGACGCAACGCACTTCGCAAAATCAACAGCAAACACATCGGCATAGCGCATTTGAAACGGTAGAAAGTGAGCCTCAGGGTCCTCCAAACCCCATCCGGTCACAGTAGCCTTGGTTCCAGTTCGAAAGATTTCACCTGTACTGGCCAAGGTAACAGCCTGTACGGTGTCACTATATTCGAAGTATCCGTCCAGTTTAACAACAGCAACGTCGTTTCGATGGGCTTCAGGATCAAATCCTTCGTGCAGAATAATCTCCTTTGCTGCTAACGTGATGCCTCCCTGATTGCGGAAACTCGTTCCGGCAACAATTTTCAGAAGAAGGATGTTCGCTTCGTAGACACAGTGGGCAGAAGTCAGGACGAAATTGGGTCGAACTAAGGAAGCTCCACACCAGAAGGCTCCCAAGTGTCTTAGGGACACTTGATACGGGTAACGTTCGATTGTGGCATCCTCACCGCCGATTATTCGAGAATCGCGTACCGGTTCGAGACCTCTGGGAACGGCTCCAGTCCAAGCGGATCCAACTACCACTGCGAGTACAAGTAACCGAAACATTTCTGACTGGACATCGCCGCGCACCAGTTAAATTCTTGGTTTTATACCTTCGTATTGGCCAGTTATCATTTAATTGGTGTCATTTATTTCCGATAAAAATATGATCTAATCTGTCAAAATTGAGCTAATTTACGACCCATTTTATATCCCAATTTGTTAATTATCCCGAGTAATTATCCAAAGAATTTGATCTGAAGCGGCCTTGCTTTGTGGTTGGAGTATATTGAAAGCGGTGCTGATGTACGCGGCTGATTTTAAGACTTGTTGTATCCGATAAAAATTTAAATCATGGATAACTGCCAAACTTTTATAACGGCTATATTTTGATCATTTTATTACATGAGAAAATCTGTGAAAACTGCTTTATGTTGTAAAAAATAGAGTAATGTAGGGTGGAATAGTAGTTCCACAAATTACCGAAAATTTTGAGTAAGAATCCATGCAATCAGAAGTAAACCCAGTCAATAAAGACAAAAAAGAGGTTAAGCTTTCAAAAGGTCATGGATAGATTTCTAATTCGGCGAATTTGTTCATGTTGCTGTTCTAATGATAATCAAAAGTTTGCGATATAAAAATCGAGTCTTTTTAATACCTCGCTTTCACGGTATTTTAGAGCAAAAAGGTTAGTTCAAATTCGTAGGGCATAATATTTGTAATAATTTTCACAGATAGAATTTTTGTTATTTCCTTAAAAAAAACAATTTGGCAAAACGTACATGGGAATTGAAATTTAAATTGTTAAAAAATTAAATTGATAAGTAATCTAATGGCTTAAGGGCTCATATACCCCTGAAATTTTCAAAAAAAATAATTTTTTTTTTTTACAGATTTTTATTTTTTATACTTTGTAACGACTCGAATTTCCGGGGTAGGCTCATCGGGTGCCGGGATCCGTTACAAAACATTTATTTGATATTGGGACTTCACTTTATTCTCTAAATGTAACATATTTTCTACTCCAAATTCAAATTTCAATGATTCTTGCTCGTTGTGTCCTTCAGCTCCGCTCCTGGTTTCCTTCTTGTTCGCCTCCGCGCGTCTGCTCTACTTGCCTTGACTCGCTACTGATCGCCGCCTCTGCTCAACATGCCCATTATGCTGTTCTGTTTGTCGCTGCTAGGTTGGCTTCGTTGCTTGATTTGCTGCTACCTGGCTCAACGTCGCGTGGTCCTTCGCTGCTTGGCTCATCACTGGTCGGTCTGCTCTGTTGCTCGGATTGTCACTACCGGGCCCAACATCGCGTCGTCCTTCGCTGCTTGGCTTTTCTCTGCATGGTATGTCGCTGCGTGGCTTGCTTCGCCGTTTTGGCCTGTCACTGCTTGGCTTTACTCCGCTGCTTCGTTCATCGCCGCTTGGTTCGCTCCGTTGCTGGGATTGTCGCTACCTCGCTCAACGTCGCGTAGTTCCTTGTGGCTTGACTTACTCCGCTGCTCGGCGTGGCTTGCTGCGTTGGCTTGCTTGCGTGGCTTGCTCTGCTTGTCGTGGCTTGTTCTGCTCTGCTCGTCGTGGCTCGCTACGTACCGCTGCCGTTTGGCCTGTCACTGCTTGGCTTTACTCCGCTGCTTCGTTCATCGCCGCTTGGTCCGCTCCGTTGCTGGGATTGTCGCTACCTCGCTCAACGTCGCGTAGTTCCTTGTGGCTTGACTTACTCCGCTGCTCGGCGTGGCTTGCTTGCGTGGCTTACTTGCGTGGCTTACTTGCGTGGCTTACATGCGTGGCTTACTTGCGTGGCTTGCTCTGCTTGTCGTGGCTTGTTCTGCTCTGCTCGTCGTCTCTCGGCTCCCTGCAGCTACTGCGTCCTGCTGCGTTAACTTGCGCTGACTGCGTTGCTTCGACGTTGTCTCCGCTTGGCTTCCTGCTGCTACTGTGTCCTGCTGCGTTGGCTTACGCTGACTGCGTTGCTTCGACGTTGTATCCTCTTGGCTTCCTGCTGCTACTGCGTCCTGCTGCGTTGGCTGCGTTGCTTCGACGTTGTATCCTCTTGGCTTCCTGCTGCTACTGCGTCCTGCTGCGTTGGCTGCGTTGCTTCGGCGTCGTGGTCTCTTGGCTTCCTGCGCTGACTGCGTTGCTTCGGCGTCGTGGTCACTTGGCTTCCTGCACTGACTGCGTTGCTTCGACGTCGTGGTCACTTGGCTTCCTGCACTGCTACGCCTGGCTGCGTTGACTTGCGCTGCTTCGTCGTCGTCGTCTTCCTTGCTCAGTTCTTCGTTCGATTCAGACTTGCTTATTGATGGAAGTACAACTCCACAAGAGCAATAGCACAAGTTGAATCGATCGAGCTCAGTTTCTCAATACTGTTTCAAAGAAAGGAAGTACAACTCCACTATCTTCGTCACAGCATGAGTACTGCCGACTGACTCCCCGACCGACTGACCACTGATCGATTCGTTCTCGTATATATTTAGTGACAAACATTCGCTATCCATGAATTATGTTATAGAATAAATTAAAGTATGGGAGAAATTTTGCCTTCTTATAATTCGCGGCCGGTGTATGCCTACCTCGGTATATAGTCTCGCTGGGATTTTGTATACTTGTCGGCGGGTTTTTCTGTCGCATCGCGTCGCCTGGGACGCTTTTGTGATCCCGCTGACCTTTTTCCAGGTATATTCCCAATTCTTGGTGCAGTGTTTCAGCTTTGTTGTGTTTTATGTCTTTTGTTTATTGTATTTCGGGTTCTATGTTCTCTGTTACGTGTTTTATATTATACGTAATCCTAAGTCTTTAATTCATGTACCTAATCCTATGCTGTTTGGTACTCCTTGTACTTGTTCCTTAGGCGATTGGTGTGGATGGAAATTATCAAAAAGTTTCCGCCCTTACAACTTTTAAGAATTAAAAAAAAATTTTGAATTTAGAAAATTCCACTCCATTACAAAGTAATAGCAATGAATGTGACCAGACATCGGTTTGGATCGGCTTACTGGCTAATTGCCGCGCCACTCTCAACAGCAGCGTTTAGCATTTATTTTTTTCACAAAAGCTGGGTTTCATCGAAAACAAAGTCATTTATAGGACCATCTGCGAAAAGCACGAAGATACAAGAGGAAGAAGGTGTACAGTACGAAGCTGGAATGGGAGACTAGCCGTAAGTTCACGTTCTACCTACCAAAAACTTTAAACGCATTTTTCTCGAAACTATGTTTTTAGACATGGTCGGCACGATAACTCAGTCAATTTTCAATATTTTTCAAATTTTTTTTTTTTTAAATTTTGATAACTATTTTGTCTATAGTCTGACGAGAGGTTTTTTTTAATTTTTTGCTTGGAAATTTTTTTATAAATTATTAAACTCAAATTTTTTTTAAAAAACTGCTTATTAAAGTTTGAAATAATATAACTTATTTATTTTTGAAAAAAAAAAAAAATTCCCTCCGTCAGACTATAACTACTACATTATTTTACAGGATTCTTTTTTATTTTTGCAAATTGAATTTTTTTTGGTGAAGTTATGATGCCGACCAGGAGGCGCCATGGTTTTCATAAGTAATCCATGTATACTCGTAAAAAACACTGTTAATATTAAAAACAAAAAAAAAAGTTTTTTATTTTATAGTTGAATAGTTAATAAGACATGTGAACTCAGCAATTCAATTTTTTTTTCACCATATAACCTTTATAATAATTTTTAAAATTTACTCTGTTTTTAACGCGTGAAGGGGTATGTGAGCCCTAAAAGCAATTAATTTTTATTGAAAAAACACGATCTACTTTTTACTTAATTTATCGTCGAACTTGAAGCGACCCTTTAAGAAAGCGGACCGTAGCCAAAGGTCTGATAATATAATTTCTTCGTAAAGGCTTCAAGCAAAAACCGCTTTTGCAATTTGTAAGGTGATTCGATTTAACTTCGCTAAATTCAATCTTGCAGATTTAATAATTTGATAAAGAACTGAATTAACAGACTTAATGCTCTATCTAATCTTAAATTATCTCAATTTTATACAAATTTGTTTTCACATTGTATATTTTCAGGCTAATAAATAAATTGATTGCATTTTATAGGATTTGTGTTGCCTTTAAATTCGACCTTAATTTATCAAATTATTCTTAGTGGCGAATTATTAATTCAATTGTGTTACGCTGTCTCCAATTTTACTTTATTATTTTTTAATAATAAAGTATTGTGATCGACCTGAAACTTCAAAAAATTTGGTAGTAAGCATAAAAGCAAATAAAAAATGTCCGTCTGTCCGCCGTAGACGCCGTCCGCGGTACGCTCTACTCAAAACCGTTTGAAGATGTGTAGCCCATAAACCCCTTGAGATATTAATTTGAATTTTTATGGTATGTAGAATGGGTGAACCCCTACGAGTATTATATTTTGGAGTGGTGGGGTGTGGGGGGGAGCGTTTTAGATGAAAAATTTTGGTTTCTAGATCACAGGAACCACTTACGCTAGGGGGCTGAAAGTTGGAATTTATGTAGTACTATGATAGTGGACCCATTTGCAGAAAAATGATCGATAGGGGTTAAGAGGTGTGTGAGGAGGGGGGGGGAGACAATGTGTCCAAAACGCTTAAGAGCTGTCCATATCTCCTGAAAGATTGATGTCAGATAGCTGAAACTTTGTAGTTGGCTTAAGAGATACTAGCAGATTAGAAAAGGGTTTACATTTTTAAGAGGAGTGGTGAAGTATGGGGATGGGAGGGCGTGAAAAACTTTGAATTAGAATATCTTCCGACTCAATTGTGTCAGAAAGATAAAATTTGGTTTCTGTATATAGAATTACTAGTGGAGTCTAGTGAACATTTTTGAGAGAGAGGTGAAGGGCGGAAGTGAGGGGACAGCCATTTTCAAAAAAATTAATTTTTAAATCTCAAGAACCGTATAAGACACGATCTTGAAAATTTTACAGGAGTTAGGACCGGTAGACCTCTAGCGGAGAAATTTTGAGGGTGTGGGTGTAGGGAGTGATGGTGGGAGGGGGTGGAAATGAAAAAATTCTGATTTTAATTTCTCGAAAGCCCCACCCAAAGGATAAGCTAAAAATTTAAAACTGTATAGAGCTACTATAGAGACATCCAAGAAAAATAAATTTTTCAAAATGGGTAGCAACGTACGGGTGTAGGGTGTGGTTTTTCATAACTTAGAAACGGCTTATGCTAGAAAGTTTAAACTTAGTACCTATATGTTGATGTGCTACTAGCGTAATTAAAACTAAAAAAAATTGGCCAACTGTCTGGGCACAACTTTATTATTTTATGGGTAGAAGTCCGAAACGTGTTTCATGCTGAGATGCGGTGTATGTGACTATGGGACTGACAACCTAAGGAATAACCAGGAGTCTATGGGGAACGTTGTTTTCGTTTATTTTGGCTGTGCTTAACGGTCAGCTTTTGAACCTTTTCTAGCCATTAAGTCGTCCATTTCGTTACCTTCATAGCCGCTATGTCCCGGAATTCAAATGAGGTTAACTCTGTTCTTGTTTCCGAATTCGATCAGGCATTGGAGGTAATTCCAAACAAGTTTGGAGTAGATTTGAACGGACTGAAGGGCCATTATTGCTGCCTTGCTGTCCGATATAATATATATGTATTTTCGTTTCGGTAGATATCGCAGTCCAAAGTTTTACACCACTCCCCTCACTGCATTTCCCCAAAAAAATTGTGATTCAAATGTACGCTCCTAGTACGCTACAAACAATCATTGATTTTCAGTTTTATAGGATAAACCGTTCAGGAGCTATGGATCTTAGAATATCTCGATTCCGGCTGACGAAAGTTTTGGATTCATTACTTTTTCGCCACTCCCACTCCACTATATTAACAAATTTGGAATTGTTTCCACAGTAATGGATCTAATACGAGGAAGTCCCAACTTTCAACTTCCAAGCATAAGCAGTTCCTGAGATGTAGAAACCGAAATTCTCCACCACCTCACACCTCTCGACCCACCTAATAAACTGAAAGGGTTTCACCCAATCTACGCACTAAAAAATTTCTTAATAATTCGAAGGGTATCGGAGCTACGAGCATATAAACGTGAATGTATACGGCGGACTGCACATAAGCCAGACAATCGTCTTTTTTTCCTTTCTTAGGGTCTACTAGTCCTGAAACGTGCAAATGCAAATTTGGGGGTAGGACATTTTTGTAAAATTCAGGTCGATCGCAAAAAATAAAAATTGAAACCCCTTGCCCGATCTCCCCTACTTTTTTCTCTTTCATTTTCCTCAAGGTTTTAGGAGTTAAGACCCAATATTGCTCACTGGATGTATACGGCAACAGTCAGACCAGTGATCACTTATGCGTCATCTGTATGGTGATGCAAAACCTTAAAGATAACTGCACAGACCCAAGCTAAGCAAACTGCAAAGGTTGGCCTGTGCAATTATCTCGGGGGCAATGCGAACCACTCCTACTGCAGCACTTGAGGTGATTCTAAATCTTTCACCTTTGCATCTGTATGTACAAAAGGAAGATAGGCTCATGACGTACGGACTTCTATCTTCTGAGGATAAGGAAGCGAAGAACAGTTTGAGAGCGACCCTATTCTCAGGATTCCGATTTCGGATAATATCATACCAAGATACAACTTTGAAATACCATTCAAAGTAGTGTTCCCACCCCGAAAGGACTGGCAAACACATATGCCTGAATTTGAAAAGGGAGCACTTATCTGGTATACAGATGGCTCCAAGACAAATGAGGGAGTTGGAGCTGGGGTATATGGACACAGACCAAGGGTCGACATATCTGCCAGCCTCGACAAGTCAAATACGATCTTCCAAGAAGAAATTCATGCAACTGAACTATGCATCAGGCAAAACATTAGAAGAGGATACAAGAGTTACAAGATCTTCATTCTCTTTGACAGCAGAGCTGTATTACTTGCTCTACAAGCATTTTGCTTTAGATCCCACTTAGTGTGGGATTGCTTACAAGAACTTAAGAAACTAGCGAACTCAAATACAGTCATATTGGTATGGGTTTCTGGACATAATGATTTTGTAGGCAACGAGTATGCGGACCAGTTAGCGAAAAAAGGAGCTGACTTTAAATTCACAGAACCAGTGCATTTCTGTGGAATGCCAACAGCTGCGGCAAAAGAAAGACTGTTGGGCTGGATTACCATCCAAGCTGACCTCCACTGGACAAGAACGGTGTGGTGCAGACACTCCAAACTGTTCTTGGAAAGCCACTCCAAGAAACGAACCTCCGATTTGCTCAAATTGAACCGGAATCAGGTTCGGCGTTTGAACGAGTTAATTTCAGGACACTGTAAGCTTAAAAAGCATCTGCATACGATTGGACTGGTTTCAGACGATATTTGCAGATTGTGTGAAGAATACGAGGAAACTGCAGAGCACGTTCTATGCCATTGCGAAGAACTCGCACACAGAAGACTCAGACTTCTAGGGCATTACTTCCTAGCACCATTAGAACTCATGTCTAACTCACTCAAGAGCATATTAAAATTTATTGATATAACCGTCCTGAGTGAGTTATAATCAGGGAAGACAATCACAATACGCCTACTGAGGCCGCAGTGAATCGGGATTTTTAGACCGTCCTCCACCATCTACAATCTTCCTCAAGGTTCATATCACCGAACTATTGCCACTTTCGGCAATGGAGTGTTGTTGAACACCTTGTCAGAAAAACCACCGATGCAATTCTTTTATGGACGATCCGTCAGATAAAGAAGAAATTACTACAGCTATCCATCTAGTCAAAAGCTGGAAAGGTATAGCCTTAAGTAGTGATTTACCACCCACCGAGTTTCAAAGCAAATACAGGCGAGATTGCTGTTATGGAAGAAAAGAGCCGAAGAAGGGTCCGCCGAAATTCTTCGGTCTGTCCAAAGGAGAATTAAATATGTAGTTTAATTCAGGAATTGTAGGAACTCTTTTCAGAACACCAAGGAATGACTCTGACAAACGGACGAAAGAATGAAGTAAAAGAAATATTTTTTTCAATGCATATTCTATTACCCCTTTTAATTAAATCGCAATACTAATTTTAGTTCGGCGAAGATTCACAGCTTAAGCGCCGCGAGTTTTGGTTGCAATCCAGTCGGCGTAATAGGCAACATCGGTATAAACTCCTGGATATTCGGGGCGTGCACATCCCAATCCCCACGATACAACACCAACTTGTTTATTTCCGGAAGCCAATGGTCCACCGGAATCTCCTTGGCAAGCGTCCTTTCCGCCACCAGGAGCACCAGCACAAATCATGCCAGGCAAAAGTGGATACTGCCCTTCGTAAGCCTTACCGCATGCGTCGAAATCTACTATAGACACCTCGGTATAGCGGAGCAGGACTGGAATTGAACCTGCTTGTTCGGTCTCGGTTCCCCAGCCACTGACAAGGGCCTTGGTTCCGGCTAGAATCGCTTGTTTCGCAGCTGGAAGCGCAATTGGCTGAATCACGTTATTGTAAGTCCACGCTCCGTCCAAACGAACCAAGGCGATGTCGTTTTGAGCTGAAGTTGGCGAATATTTCTCGTGAATCGTGGGATTTGCGGTCACGTACAAGGACTCGCCGCCTGAATTACGAGCACTCGATCCAGCCACGAAACGGAAGAATATCTTGTTGGCCCCTTCGACACAATGGGCAGCTGTTAGAGCCCAGCTTGGTTGAATGATGGAAGCACCACATCGATGACTGCCCATGTAGCGAAACGAGAGTTGGTACGGGAATTTATCTATAGTTGTCTCCTCGCCACCCACAATGCGCCCATCGGGAATCGGGTGGGCACCCCTGGGTAGGTACGCTCCCAAGGCACAAGAAACGATTGTGGTCAGAACTAGTAAGCGAAACATTTTTGCTTGATGTCGAGTGTAGAACGCGCGCCTCATTTTATACCAAACAAACCGGCAGCTATCTTACGATTCAGTGATTAGATTCAAAAACAATCTGTCAAATTTTTAAATTTATTAACTTTATATTTCTTCGTCGATTTTATCATCGGACAGATCAGATTGGCTTCGATTAGCAGTATAATAAATTTAATGGAACTGGTAGCTTGGGAATCTGTTTGATTCAGAAGAACTAAAAAGCTGGCAGAAACTGTAGTCAATAATTCATAAACTTTAATTTTTTTGAGCCAGACTTTTTGCGAGAGAATGTTGGCCAACGTACGGTGTATGTATTGCATCTCAGAAAGGATGGCCGTATATCAAGAACCCTCGCAAAAATGTTCTCTTCAATGTAAATTTGCTACCCTACTCTCCTCTTGACAAATGAATATTAGAATTAATAAATAATTGTGTTCGAACTGAATTTTGAAAAGAATTTGCTACTCTTAAATTATGTGCTGTCAGGTGTTGGGACTAGTAGACAAAAAAAAATATGTCCGTCTGGCCGCCGCATACGCCGTAAGAAAACGCATTTAAAGGTATGTAGTTCACATATCTGTTGTTAAATTAAGTTCAAATTTTTTTGGTGGTTTGGACTGAGTAAACCGCTTTAAGTTATGACTCCTGCAATGGTGGTGAGAGGAAAGGTGCACAGTAACAAATTGTTTAATCTTTACAATAATTATCACAATAAAATATACGTAAAGTATATAAATTTAAAACAGAGTGTAAATTTAGATGGAAATCTATGTAATGGGTACTATTACATTTAAATTTACTTCGACTGTATGAAATATACCTCTGAATTGTAATGTTACTATTAAAAAATCTGTAAAATATATTGCCATTTGTACTTTTACAATTTTTAATTGCAAAATAAGCCGAGCAATATATATGCAGACAAATCAAACTTCTTAGGAAAAACTACTCGAAATGTATCGAAGGGCTTGAGTGCGTGTGAGTGCGTAATTGATTGAGGTCTTTTTTTCGTTCATGCTGAATCAAAATAATGGAGTGTTTAAAGGGCGAATTAACTTTTGAAACAGTGGAAAAATATAGCCTGCATTTTTATAATCAAAGATTTGATTCGACCTTTACATTTTACTGTAGAAATCATCATTGTGGACTTAAATATTCTAAGTACTCCGCGTTCAAATCACATATTTTTCGGAAACATTTCATAGCAAAATGAGATAAAAAAATTGAATTGTGTAGTTCAAATTCTAATTCGATTCATTGCATTTAATTGATTACCGTGTTAATTTTTCGAATTTATGTATCACATTTTTGAAAGTTACTCAATTTATGCTGCATCTAATAGTAAAAAAAACCATACATATTGAACTGGAATAAATAAATGTTTGGTTAAAAACTTCATTACTGGCTTCCCATTCTTCTGACACCCTATGAACTAACTAAGTTTCAGATTTTAAATTAATAGCAAAAGTGGATTTTTAAATCTAATCAGTGGAAAATATTACATTACATGCATTTATTTTCAAATATTTCGTTTGTAGATTTTACAACCACAATTTGCTATTACCATTTTACATTGGAAACATATTTACAATGCGTATGTAATTTTACCAACCAAATTGAAATTGAAATGTAAAATTAAATTCGCTTTTAATTTTACACTTTTACTTTATTATCTTAATAATAAAGTATTGTTATCGATTTTAAAAAAACAATTTGCTACCCTGAAAAATGTTTTTTCCACGTTTGATGACTAATAGACACCAAAAAAGGAAAAAAAAATTTCAGTCCGTCTGTGCGCCGTCCGCCGTACGCAAAACGTTTGAAAGCTTATAGCTCTCAAACTCTTTGAGCTATTTACGAGTACTTGAATTTTTTTTTTGATAGACTGAGCAGACCCCTCAAGTGGCCACCTTTTTAGTGATGGGGGTGTGAGGGGGAAGCGTTTTAGACGGAAAATTTTGGGGATAAGAATTTTTCTAAAAAATCACGTCTCATATCTCAGGAACAGTGTAAGATAGATGCTTAGAATTTTTACCAGAAGTAGACCTAATAGACGCCTAGCAGGAAAAAAAATGTTGAGGGTGGGGGAGGGTGAAAATGAAAAAGTTCGGATTTTTATATCTAGAGAATCTATAATCATCAAAAGCTAAAACTTGGTATTTAGATAGAACTATAGCAGTAGCATGTTGGAATAATATAATTTTTTATAGGGGTAGTATAGTACGGGGGTGGGGGGTATTTTTCCTAACTATAGAACGGCTTATGCTAGAAAGTTGAAACTCGGTATGCTTATGTAAATAAACTAGAAAAGTAATTAGAGTTCGGAAGGGGGGCAACAAAATGGATCACTGAAAATGGAATGCATATATTTTCACAATTTTCGTCATATCTTTTAGGTCTTCTTAAATATTGAATTCATTTATATTCTACTGATTCTTCATATAAATACCTAGAAAGTGTTTTCAGGATTTTTTGAAATTCGACCCCAAGGTGGTGCAAAGGTGCTGTATACATTTTCATGAATTCAGCCGTATGCCTCCGGTCTGATTTGATATCGAATAACTTTTTATTTCCACGGAATTGTTCAATAATCACCTAAAACTCGTTTTCAAGTTTTTGCTTTTTTCAACCCCTAAGAGGGTTTAAACGAGTTGAATAAAATTTTTACGAATTTCGTCATATCTCTTAGGAGTGATAAGACCTACACTGCATCTCAGAATTAAACACGTTTCGGACTTCTATCCAAAAATAATAAAGTTGCGCCCAGGCAGATTTTTTGATTGGCAACAAATTGCCAACGATAAATGTTGTAAAATTTTTTTACTGCGTGGGGATAAATAAATAGTTTTGAATTACGATATCTCGCATTGAGTAACGTTTCATATCTAAAGAACTCTTGCAAATAGGTTCTTGGAATTTATACAGAAGGTAGGTTCGAGAGACCTCCAGCAGATAAAAGAGTTTTGTGGCTGTGGTTAGAGAAGTGAAAAGAAAAAAAATTAGTTTTATATATCGAGAACCGCTAATTACAGATAGCGTGAACTTGGAATCTGCGCAAATGTTTTAAAAATATTACTTTTAATGGAGCAAGTATCGTACGTGAGTGGCGGCCATTTTACCTGTCTCGTAAACAGGCATATGCTAGAAACTTGAACTTGGTGGTACCAGTCGTAGGGGTTCATCCAATTTACCAACCGAAAAAAATTCCAAATTAATATTTGTATGGGTTTGTGAGCTACGCGCCTCAAACGCTTTTGCGGAGAAAATTTGTTATTACATTGGTACATAAATTTTTACGCTGCAGCTATTCTAGTGTCTAACTCATAATAGGTGTTTTGAAGGTTTCTGTACAGTCGATACTTTTGTCGTTTTTTTCAACATTATCTACTTCTCTGACTTTGTCCCGAAAATTTATAAAGTTACGCTCTGGCTATTTGTGTTTTGACTTCATGGCATATTACTTCTACATTTCTTTCAAATTTATCCAGAGCAGAGTAGGGTAGCAAATTTACATTGAAGAGAACATTTTTGCGAGGGTTCTTGATATACGGCCATCCTTTCTGAGATGCAATACCCACACCGTACGTTGGCCAACATTCTCTCGCAAAAAGTCTGGCTCAAAAAAATTAAAGTTTATGAATTATTGACTACAGTTTCTGCCAGCTTTTTAGTTCTTCTGAATCAAACAGATTCCCAAGCTACCAGTTCCATTAAATTTATTATACTGCTAATCGAAGCCAATCTGATCTGTCCGATGATAAAATCGACGAAGAAATATAAAGTTAATAAATTTAAAAATTTGACAGATTGTTTTTGAATCTAATCACTGAATCGTAAGATAGCTGCCGGATTGTTGGTATAAAATGAGGCGCGCGTTCTACACTCGACATCAAGCAAAAATGTTTCGCTTACTAGTTCTGACCACAATCGTTTCTTGTGCCTTGGGAGCGTACCTACCCAGGGGTGCCCACCCGATTCCCGATGGGCGCATTGTGGGTGGCGAGGAGACAACTATAGATAAATTCCCGTACCAACTCTCGTTTCGCTACATGGGCAGTCATCGATGTGGTGCTTCCATCATTCAACCAAGCTGGGCTCTAACAGCTGCCCATTGTGTCGAAGGGGCCAACAAGATATTCTTCCGTTTCGTGGCTGGATCGAGTGCTCGTAATTCAGGCGGCGAGTCCTTGTACGTGACCGCAAATCCCACGATTCACGAGAAATATTCGCCAACTTCAGCTCAAAACGACATCGCCTTGGTTCGTTTGGACGGAGCGTGGACTTACAATAACGTGATTCAGCCAATTGCGCTTCCAGCTGCGAAACAAGCGATTCTAGCCGGAACCAAGGCCCTTGTCAGCGGCTGGGGAACCGAGACCGAACAAGCAGGTTCAATTCCAGTCCTGCTCCGCTATACCGAGGTGTCTATAGTAGATTTCGACGCATGCGGTAAGGCTTACGAAGGGCAGTATCCACTTTTGCCTGGCATGATTTGTGCTGGTGCTCCTGGTGGCGGAAAGGACGCTTGCCAAGGAGATTCCGGTGGACCATTGGCTTCCGGAAATAAACAAGTTGGTGTTGTATCGTGGGGATTGGGATGTGCACGCCCCGAATATCCAGGAGTTTATACCGATGTTGCCTATTACGCCGACTGGATTGCAACCAAAACTCGCGGCGCTTAAGCTGTGAATCTTCGCCGAACTAAAATTAGTATTGCGATTTAATTAAAAGGGATAATAAAATATGCATTGATAAAATATTTCTTTTACTTCATTCTTTCGTCCGTTTGTCAGAGTCATTCCTTGCTGTTCTGAAAAGAGTTTCTACAATTCCTGAATTAAACTACATATTTACTTCTCCTTTGGACAGACCGAAGAATTTCGGCGGACCTTTCTGTTCGAAACTTCAATAGAAGGCTCGATTCCATAACAGCAATCTCGACTGCTTAAGGTCACTACTTAAGGCTATAACTTTCCAGCTTTTGACTAGATGGATAGCTGTAGTCATTTCTTCTATATTTGACGGATCGTCGATTAGAGCGAATTGCTTCGATTGTTCTTCCGACAAGGTGTTCAACAATACTCTATTGCCGAAAGTGGCAATAGTTCGGTGATATGAACCTTGAGGAAGATTGTAGATGGTGGAGGACGGTCTAAAAATCCCGATTCACTGCGGCCTCAATAGGCCTATTGTGATTGTCCTCCCTGATTATAACTCACTCAGGACGGTTATATCAATAAATTTTAATTTGCTCTTGAGTGAGTTAGACATGAGTTCCAAAGATGTTAGGAAGTAATGTCATAGAAGTTCTGTGTGGGAGTTATTCGCAATAGCACAGAACGTGCTCTGCAGTTTCCTCGTCTTCTTCAGACAATCTGCAAATATCGTCTGAAACCAGTCTAATCGTATGCAGATGCTTTTTAAGCTTACAGTGTCCTGTAATTAGCGCGATCAAACGCCAAACTAGATTCCGGCTCAATTTGAGCAAATCGGAGGTTCGTTTCTTGGAGTGACCTTCCAAGAACAGTTTGGACTGTCTGCACCACACCGTCCTTGTCCAGTTGAGGTCAGCTTGGATGGTAATCCAGTCCAACAGTCTTTCTTTTGCCGCAGCTGTTGGCATTCCACAGAAAGGCACTGGTTCTGTGAATTTAAAGTCAGCTCCTTTTTTTGCTAACTGGTCCACAGACTCGTTGCCTACAATATCACTATGTCCAGGAACCCATACCATTATGACTGTATTTGAGTTCGCTACTTTCTTAAGTTTTTGTAAGCAATCCTGCACTAAGTGGGTTCTAAAGCAAAATGCTTGTAGAGCAAGTAATGCTGCTCTGCTGTCAGAGAGAATAGGCATATATGTCGACCCTTGGTCTGTTTCCATATACCCCAGCTCCAACTCCCTCATTTAGTTTGCTTAGCTGGGTCTATTATCTGTAAGGTTTTGCGCCACCATACAGATGACGCATAAGTGATCACTGGTCTGACTATTGTCGTATACATCCAGTGAACAATATTGGGTTTTAACCCCCAAAACCTTCAGGAAAATGAAAGAGGAGCAATACATGAGAAAGAGAAAGAAAGACCGGGCAAGGTATTCCAATTTTTATTTTTTGCGATCGACCTGAATTTTACAAAAATTTCCTAACCCCCCAATTTGTATTTTCACGTTTCAGGACTAGTAGACCCCAAGAAAGGAAAAAAAGACGATTGTCTGGCTTATGTGCAGTCCGCCGTATACATTCACGTTTAAATGCTCGTAGCTCCGATACCCTTCGAATTATTAAGAAATTTTTTAGTGGGTAGATTGGTCGAAACCCTTTCAGTTTATTAGGTGGGGTGAGAGGCTGGAACTGCTTATGCTTGGAAGTTGAAAGTTGGGATTTATTAGATCCATTACTGTGGAAATATTTCCAAATTTGTCAATGTAGGGGTGTAGGAGTGGCGGAAAAATAATGAAACTTTCGACAGCTGCAATCGAGATATCCAAAGCTCCTGAATGGTTTATCCTATAAAACTGAAAATCAATGATTGTTTGTAGCGTACTAGGAGCGTATATTTGAATCATCTCAAGAATCATTTCAGATGTGATCTTAAAATTTTCAGTAGTTAACGTAGGACGCCCCAAGTGGAGATAATATGTTTGAAACAGGTGCATTGCTAGTACAAACAAAAACCTCTAATTGTAACTGCAACCTAGGGAAATAAAATTTTTGATAAGTTTTGAAACCTGCATTTTTTTTTATCTCTCGAAGTGCTTATGCTAGAAAGTTGGAACTTAGTATGTGTATGTGGAAGTACTGGAAAAGTATGGTACGGCATGGTATGTGAGGTGTTAATAATGCAACCTCCTTCACTTAGATATTAGGGATAGTCTGCTGTGCTCCCTAGTGGAAAGTAATTTAACTGAAAAAAATTCAGACATGCATTGGAGTACGGATGTGAAATAAAAAAAAGTGTCTATGAATTTAGTCATATCTGTAGATCTGTACAGAGATAATATATTTTTAAACTTTGCGAGTTTTTCATATGATCGCCAGTGAAATCTTTTCCGGATTTTAATTGTTAACATTTTCACGAATTCCGACACATCTATTAGGTGTGACAAGATATCGAATTCGCTTTTACTTCTAATGGCTTTATAAAGAGTCGCCTGAAAATCAATTTAAGGATTTTCCTATATTCAATCTCATTTGGGGTGGACGGTAGTTGTATAAATTTTCATTAATTCCGATAAATCTTTTAGATCTAATGAGATATCGAATTCGCTCTTACTTTATATATAATCGCCGCTTAATGTAAAATTTCGCGACTTGTAAGGGGCGTAAAGATATTTTGTGCGTTTTTACGACCTCCAACGAATATCTTAGGCGTGACGAGATATGAATTGTTTATACTCTAGATGAAATCATATAGAGTATTATAAGTTTAATCCAGCCCGAAAAGTTAGTAACGCATAGAACCGAGCCTTGGACGAAAAAAATTGATATATTATATTGTGTTCAGTTGTGGCCAAAAACCTCAAATCCGTTTGCTGTCCGTCCGTCCGACCGTTACACGATAACTCAAGAACGCGTTGGCCTATAGGAAGTTGAAATTTTGTCACCACCTGTAAAATGGAAAAAGTAAGGCTAAGTTCGTTAATGGGCGATATTCTTCCACCCCTTCGGGTACCTCCCATACAAGAGTCCTTAAAACACGTATTCACAATTATTGCTCGAATGCTTCAAGTTAGGAGCTTGAAATTTTGCATACTTAAAGTTTACAGTGTTTGAAGCAAAAGTTCCGAATATGATGCAAATCGAATGAGTCCTTCGTGTAGCACCCTACAAAAGTCCTTCAAAAATTTATACAAGTTACAGAATCCACTAGAACTCTAGTACGAGTTAAAGCATCACTGAGAGAAATAATTGGTTGGCATGCATTTGCATCAATAAAATTTTTATTGCAGCAATCGAAGTTCATTTATGCTAATAAGAATTTGCTTGAAGCAATAGGTGTTCATTTGTACTAAAAAATATTCCTTTAAGGGAATAAAAAACGAGATACACGCAATAGAATCATTCTGTTAAGACAATCAACTTAATTCGTTTGTGCAGTACTGTTGAGACAACCACACATAAAAATGTCTAGCAAATCAATTTTGATTATTGCAGTAGAATGTTGATCATCACAAACGATTTACGGCATCTTTTAGTTGTGATAACCGAATGTGTGTTCCGTCAACCGAAGGTATGTTGCGGTAACTTAATTAATGCGCTAGATGTAGTCCAGTGGTAGTGTACTAGGTCTTTAAAACATCGCTACCGGGGTAGCGAGGTTATAAATTTTTCAGTGGCTATTGGTTTCGGAATATTAGTATCAATCGTGAACAGTGCGGAATGTTTAATAGAGGTCACTTGTAAAGGATTTAACCTAACTTAGTTAATCAACATTAAGTTAAGTTGTACATAAGAAAATGAAAATGTAAGGTCTTCAGTGGCGCAGTGGTTACGCGCGACGATCCAAAAACGTTCAACACCGAGTTTCGATTCTTACATATAAGCCATGGGTTTAGTTATGTCAGTTAGTAAGAAATAATATTTGAAGTAGAAAAATAGTGTCTTAGAAGAGTTTTCTACCTCCTTTAGGTAACAAAAAAGAATTCAGTGTAGAATTAACACAAAGAAATCCATTTTTTTTTGAGTTTACCAACAACCCGCGCATTTGTGGCAATCAAAATTTTAAGAAATTGTGATTGGCTAGACAAATAATTCAGTTGTCGGAAAATATATTCGATTCCAATAAACGATAATTCGGTTCGGGCAACCCAAAATTTCGGTACCAACAATGGGATAGGAACTTTTCCTGCAATCGATTTAATTCGTTTGGCATATATTTCTATTGCAGCAATGAATCTGTTCTCTCAGTGATGGATTAAAAATTTTACAGGAATTAGTTTTATGTCAAAAGCATTCATTAATTAGTGGCATCCGTCGACTCCTTCGGGTAGCTGTCATACAAAAGTCCTTAACTCTTTCCGGAGCAGGTTATGAAGGAGGAAAATATTATAATTTTATTCATCGTAAATCGATTACTTATTCCATTTTAATAAATAACTTATGCCCATAAAAATTTTCCTCTCTCATATCCAGCGTAAGGACATGGTATGCTGACTATACCACCGCCCACGATACATACTAAATTTTCAAAAGAATTTTTTTTATATTTTATTAAATAATTTTTTTATTGGTGAAACGCCATGCAACGATCTTTTGTGTCGCTCATACAAAGTGGTACATTGCATTTCGAGCATATCCATGTTATACGACGTTGATGATCCTTAGTGCCGCAATTAGCACAATGTCGAAGTAATACCTTGGATACACAGCTCATATACAAATCATAATATCGTCAATATCACCAGTGTATCACCCAATATTATGCATATAGTACGTCAACGAGCTGATATCGACGTAATATCAAACCTGTTTCCTTCTATATAAATTCGATGATTTTAGCTGATATAGCCTTCTTTTAACTGCCATCAGCGCCATCTGTTACTAAAATCGACTGAAATTCCAATGAACGATACTTGTGGATTTTTATATTCTTCCGTCAGTTAAAACTCTTTGAGCGTGTTTTCATTTTTGTGTGTGATATGATGGTCCGCTTTGTACATTTCTTTATTAGCAATGAAAGTGCTATTCGCCGGAACATCATACTGCAACGTTTAGCACGAAGAAATTTTGTCTTTGATAGCTAAATGTCAAAGTATAACATGTATGGGCTGTGTATCATGCTATCTTGTATCGTATATCATGATTTGAATAACGTAATTTGTATACAAGCAGTGTATCCATGGTATAAGGTTCTCATTGACAAATGTGATGCTGTTGTTCAAGCCGCAGGATCTACATAAGTTTATTATTTTTATCGGTATCTTATTATTAAGCTTTTTTGGTTTATGTGTTGGAAGCTGAATTCTATTCAGATACGTTATTATATCGATCTTAAAAGCATGTAGTGATTCAGTAGAATTTAAAAATTTAGCCAATATAAAGGCATTCACCATTACTACGTCAAGAAAGAGTTAGAAAATTCTGGCCACCACTTCCGTCTCTTTCTATCCAGGTCGTAATATTTTTTTAACTAGTCGAAATATATCATAGGTATAAGTTGTCACTAAAATGGGCGCTGGTATAGCACATATACCACCTGTTTCCAAAGTAAATAGCGGCTTACTTGTCCAACAAAAAATTCAATCTTCCCTTTACAATGATTGATTATTGAATGCGACAAGAATCCGTGGAGCTAATATTGGTCGCAATTTGTTTAAATCCCCAGTAAAAATAAATGAAAAACATGCACTTTTCTTACTCAAAACCGTTCTTTTTCCATGATCTAAGAGGCACTCGTTTCTTATATGGTACATTCATATCTAGATATTTTTTTTTCTATAAAAAAGTGTTCTCAAGAGTATGATTTAGTGGTATCTAGAACATTTCATTACCCAACTTAAATGGATTATTTTTTCTAAAAAGGTGGTATAGTCAATATACCACCGCCCCGGAAAGAGTTAAAACACGTGTTCACCAATATTGAACTATAACTTTAGAACGCTTTACGGAGGCCGGTGCAAAAAATATGAAAAAACAATCTATTTTTACTTTATTATTTCAATAATACAGTATTGTTATCGATTTTTAAAAAAAAAAAAAATTTGCTACCCTCAAAATTTTTTTTTTCACGTTTCATGACGAGTAGACACGAAAAAAGCGAAAAAAAATGTCAGTCCGTCTGTCCGCCGTACGCCGTACGCCGTACGTCGACCGCTGTACGCAAAATCGTTTGAAGGCTCGTAGCTCCCAAACCCTTTGAGCTATTAAATTGAAATTTTTTTTATGAATAGACTGGGTAGGCCCCTTGAAGTGGCCAAATTTGGAGGGGTGGGGGTGTGAGGGTGAAGGAGGGGGAAGTGTTTTAGACGGAAAATTTTGGTTTCTAGATCTCAGCAACCGCTTATGCTAAGAGGCTGAAATTTGGAATTTATATAGAGCTACAGTAGTAGACCCATTTGGGTTTGGGAGTAGGGGGAACAATAATGAGTCCGACACGCAACAAAGGTGAGATTGACACTTTCTAAAATTCATATCTCCTAAACAGTCAATGTCACAAAATTGAAACTTAACGAATATCTGTAAGTATACTAGGAGAATAGATCGGAAACAAAAATTTGAGTGGGGGCAGTGGCGTACGGGGGTGGGGGTGAAAAACTTTAGATTACGATATCTCACGAACCAATTGCACTAGACAAATAAAATTTGGTATTTGTATAAAAGTTGACAAATGAAGTTTGTTGAAAGCAAAATTTTTTAATGGGGCGGTGAAGCATCAAAGTGGAGGGGATAACAATTTTTCTAAAAAATCACGTCTCATATCTCAAGAACGGTGTAAGATAGATGCTTAAAATTTTTACCAGAAGTAGGCCTAATAGACCCCTAGTAGAAAACAGAATTTTAGAGGTGTGGGTGTAGAGGGTGAGGGTGGGGGACGGTGAAAAGAAAAAAGTTCCGATTTTAATATCTCAACAACCTATAATGATATTAAGCTGAAACTTGGTATTTAGATAGAGCTATATTAGAAGCATCTTGAAAAAATATAATTTTTTATAGGGGTAGTATGGTACGGAGGTGGGGGGTGTTTTTCCTATCTATAGAACGGCTTATGCTACAAAGTTGAAACTCGGTATGTTTATGTAAATCAACTAGGAAACTAATTTGGATAAAAAAAAATTTCAAATATCCATTGGCGTTTGGAGGGGGGGCAAAAAAAATGATCAGTGAAAATGGAATGCATATATTTTCACGATTTTCGTCATATCTATTAGGTCTTCCCAAATATTGAATTCATTTTTATTCTGCAGCTTCTTCATTTAAATACCTAGAAAGTGTTTTCAGCATTTTTTAAAATTCGACCCCTAAGGGCGTGCAAAGGGGGTTGTAAACTTTTTCACGAATTCTACTATATCCCCACGTCTTATCAGATATTGAATATCTTTTCACTTTCACGTGCTTGCGTAATAATCGCATAAAACTTGTTTTTAAGTTTTTTCCTTTTTCAGCTCCTAAGAGGGTATAAACGGGTTGAACACGTTCTCACGAGTTCCGTCATTTCTTTTAGAAGTGATAAGAAATTGAATTGGTTCCTACTTTCTTGTGCTGTCTTCATATTTATTTATTAACTCCTTTCAGTATTTTTGGATATTCAACCCCCAAGTGTGTGTAAGGAGGTTGCATATCTGGTGATATATCGAATTCATTTTTACTTCCTAAGGTTTCCTATATAAAAAAGCCAAAAAGTCAATTTCAGTATTTTAGATATTCAATCGTAATGGGGGTTGTATGCTTTTCACCCCCTAAGGGGGTGTAAAGGGATTGTATACTTATTCACGAATTATGCCATATCCTCCAAGTCTGATCAAATATCGAATATCTTTACACTTTCACGGGCTTGCGTAATAATCGCCTAAATCTTGCTTTTAAGTTTTTTCCTTTTTCAGCCCCTAAGAGGATATAAAAGGGTTGAACAAGTTTTCACAAATTCCGTCATATCCTTTAGAAGTGATAAGTAATTCAATTGTTTTTACTTTCTCGTGCTGTTTTCATATTTATCTATTAACTCCTTTCAGGATTTTTGGATAACCCCAAGTTGGTGTAAGGAGGTTGCATATGTTTTCACAGATTTCTACATATTGCTTAGATCTGATGACATATCGAATTCATTTTTACTTCCTAAGGTTTCCTATATAAGAACCAAAATGTCTATTTCAGTATTTTCAGATTTTCAATCCTGTTGTATGCTTTTCAAAGCTTCGACATATTTCTTAGGTTTAATGAGATATTAGATCGCTTTTCATTTCCACAGACTTTTTATATAATCGCCTACAAACCCATTTCTCAATTTTTGGATGTTCAACCACCAAGTGTTTTCATATGTTTTCACAAATTTTGCTATCCCTTAGTTCTGATGAGATATAAAATTGGTTATTACGGCATTTGATGTAATGACCTAAAAACTTATTTCACGATTTTTCGAATTTCAAGAACCAAGGGGGTGTGAAGAGTTTGCTTACGTTTTCACAAATTTTTCAAAATCCCTCGAAATCATTTTCGAAATTCAAACCCCAAGTGGAAGTAATGAGTTTGTATACGTTTTAACAATTCGTCATATCTCTTAAGTCTGATAAGGCAACAAATTCGTTTTTTCTTCTATGGGCTTTTAGTGTACATAATATACCGAAATTCGTATAGTCTACAAGGGCTTTTTCAATGTTTAATTGGCTAAAAACATTTATTTTAAATATTTTTATTTTTAGAACAAAATTAACTTTCCAAGAAACTTCATAATCTCGAAACAACTGATGATATGCTCCGGCTTTGACCGCTCCCGAACTTTGACCCGAAAAATAATAAAGTTTCGCCCAGACCATTGGCAGATTTTTTTTATTTCGTATTATTATTCTACACTCATTTCTGCATATCACACAAACCGTACCTTTTTCGGGTAACGGGAAGAGTCTCAAATTTTGCTCTTTTTGTTTTTTGGCTCTCCTGAAAAGCAGTTCTTTTTCAACTTTCGGTACACGTTTCTAAGTAACCACACACAGGATCGTCTTAATTTTACTTTATTATTTTAATAAAAAAGTATTGTTATCGATTTTTAAAAAAAAAAATTTACTACCCTAAACATTTTTTTTCCACGTTTGATGACTAATCGACACCAAAAAAGCAAAAAAAAATTTCAGTCCGCCTGTACGCCGTTCGCCGTACGCAAAATCGTTTCAGGGCTTATAGCTCCCAAACCCTATGAGCTTTTAAATTGAAATTTTTTTTTCTGAATAGACTGGGTAGGTATCTTTAAGTAACCACTTTTTGTGTGGGGAGGTGGGTGGTGGGGGAGGTGGGCGGTGGGAGAAGCGTTTAAGACGGAAAATTTTGGTTTCTAGACGTCAGCAACCGCTTATGTTAGAAGGCTAAAGCTTAGAATTTATATAGAGCATCGATAGTGGACCCATTTGCAAAAATATTGCTGATATGAGAGAATGGGTTAGGGAGTGGGGGGAATAATAATGCGACCGAAACGCAAGAAAGCCGAGATCGAGACGTTCTAAAATCTATATATCCTAAACGGTTAATGTCACAAAATTAAAACTTAATGAACATCTGTAGGTATACTAGGACAATAGATCGAAAACAAATTTTTGAGAGGGGATAGTAGCGTACGGAGGGGAAGGGGGTGAAAAACTTTAGATTAGATATCTCACGAACCAATTGCATTAGAAAAATAAAAATTCGGTTTCTGTATTAAGGTTGAGAAATAAAGTTTGGTGAAAGTAAAATTTTTAAAGTGGGCTGTGGAGCATGGAAGTGGAGGGGCTAAGAATTTTTTTTTACGTCTCATATCTCAAGAATAGTGTAATATAGATGCTTAGAATTTTTACCAGAAGTAGGTCTAATAGACCCCCAGCAGAAAAAAAAATGTCGAGGGTGGGGGTGTAGAGGGTGAGGGTGTAGAGTGTGAGGGTGTGGGAGGGTGAAAAGGAAAAAGTTCCGATTTTTATATCTCGAGAACCTATAAATATCAAAAACTAAAACTTGATATTTAGATAGAGCTATTGTAGTAGCATGTAGGAAAAATATAAATTTGTGTAGTGGTTGTATGGTACGGGAGTGGGGGGTTTTTTTTCAACTCCTAAGAGTGTATAAACGGGTGTTCAACCCGAATTTCAAACGAATTTCGTCATATCTCTTAGGAGTGATAAGACATCGGATTTGTTTTCACTTTCTCGAGCTTTCTTATATATATCTTAAAACGTATTTCAGGATTTCTTTAAATATATCTAAAAACACATTTCAGGATTTATGGATATTCAACCCCAAAATGGGTGCAAGGGGGTTGCATATGTTTTCACAAATTCTTATATATTTCTTAGTTCTAATGAGATATCGAATTCATTTTTACTTCCTAAGGTTTCCTATATCATCGTCAAACAGTTCATTTCAGTATTTTTAGATATTCAACTCCAATAAGTAAGGCTTTGGACATATTCCTTAGGATTGATGAGATATCTGATTGGTTTTCACTTCCACAGACTTTTTATACAGGGTGTAACTAGTACTGAGGTTCAAACGAAAATGGGAGATAGAGGAACTTGTCCTGAGTAGAAAATCGTTCTAGAAGAAATTCTGTTATGAAACGTATAGTGAAATTTTATGGGCTTTCCGAAAATGTAATAACATTTGGTGGTTAATCAGGTCCTTCTTGGAGAAAACAGGACTTTTTTGTATTTTTTTTTTAATTTTTTATTATTTTTGTGTCATTTCAATGAATTTTTCTGAAAAAGTATAGTATATTGATTGACACAGTTGATAGCAATTAGAAAGAAGAATTTGTGTCCTTTCCAACGAGCCCAGAATTATTACGTTACGCTAAGTACAGCAGAAGTTAGAGATCAAACAGTGATCACAGGTACGATGAAAATCCTTCGTCCTTAAAATCGTGCTATCTCCTTAACGGTGCAAAAACGGGAGTATGTGTAGAACGATTTTCTACTCAGGACAAATTCCTCTATCTCCTATTTTCGTTTGAACCTCAGTACTAGTTACACCCTGTATCGCCTGCAAATGCATTTCCGATTTCATGTAATGGCCAAAACCAAATCGCGAAAAACCTCCTAATCACGTAACAACTGATATTATAGTATGACTTAGACCTCGTCCCGGAGTATGATCCAATTATGTAATTCATACGATATATCTGGCAGCGGAGTAAGTTGTCTAGCGCGACACCGCTTCCCGAACTTTTTCTTAGGTTTTCAGTCACCTAGTAGCCTACACTGCCTCTCAGAACTAAACTCTTTCCGGACTTCTACCCAAAAATAATAAAGTGGTGCCCAGACTGTTGGCACATATTTTTTTTTTTGTGGTGACTAGCTTCGTACATGAGCAAATGAACATATCTCATGAAAAACTGTAATTTTTTCAAATATGTTTTTTAAATATCTCGACTTTTAGCAAAAAATTTTTATTTTACTCATGTACTAAGCTTTTAAATACACTAAACAATAAGTCTGCAAAATCTGACTGTTGTGAGTTAAGTGAAAGCTGAGATTCAAGTACCGAAACGGAACGCATTTCGCCATACAAAATACATGGGAGCCAGAAATTTGCACCGACCCCCTTAAGTTACGACTTTGAAATTTTGTATACGTTGATTTTATAATAGTAATAATAAGTCTTTCATGTAGTTGCCATACAAAAATTCTGTAAAAATGTCCTAACTTAATTTATGGAACTCACTATAACTATACAATAGTTTCTACCTGTAAATAAAAGGTCATACAATAATTGTATGTGCACTCCTCATTCTTTTGATATATTCCCAACTAAAATATAAATCGAAGTTCAGTATTTCATTTAGAGTATCATACGATTGGCTTGCAGCCGATCGTGACTGCGTTATGTTATGTTTATACTCTAGATGAAATCGTATAGAGTATTATAAGTTTAATCCAGGCCAAAAGTTTGTAACGCATAGAACCAAGCCTCGGATGAAAAAAAGTTATATATTATTTTTTGTTTATTTGTGGCCAAAAACCTCAAATCCGCTTGACGTCCGTCCGTCCGTCCGCCTGTCCGTGAACACGATAACTCAAGAACGCCTTCACCTAGCATCTTGAAATTTTGATAGATGTTTGGTTGAATTTGTAAGGCTAAGTTCGTTAACGGGCAAAATCGTCCCACTCCTTCGGGTAGCTTCCATACAAAATGTCCTTAAAACACGTGTTCAAGAATATTGGTCGATAACTTCAGAAAGGTTTAAGCTACAACATTGAAATGTTGTATGTGTTATTTTTCCAATAGTCGGAGCTAAATGTATAATTATGAAGACAATCCTGTTAGTCCTTCGTGTAGCTGCCATACAAATATCCTGTCAAAATGTATTCACTTAATTTACGAAACTCACTATAACTCAAGTAATCTTTTAGCTACGAATTCAAAATATTGTACAAATTAGTTTTGAGTGAAAAGAAAGTTCGACTTTACTTGTCAGCGAAATCCTTTTACTCCTTCTGGTAGCTGCCATACAAAATGTCCTTAAAACACGTCTTTAAGAGTATTGGTCGATAACTTCAGAAGGGTTTAAGCTACGTCTTTGAAATTTTGTATGTGTTATTTTTTCAATAGTTGGAGCTAAATATGTGATTATGAAGAAAATCCTATTAGTCCTTCGTGTAGCTGCCATACAAATATCCTGTCAAATAGTCTTCACTTAATTTACGGAACTTACTATAAATCAAGTAATCTTTTAGCTATGAATTGGAAATTTTGTACAAATTAGTTTTGAGTAAAAACGAAGTTCGAGTTTACTAATCAGCGAAATCCGCTTACTCCTTCTGGTAGCTGCCATACAAAATGTCCTTAAGAAACGTGTTCAACAATATTTTCCGATAACTTTTGAACGCTTCAAGCTACGATTTTGAAGTTTTGTACACGTTCATTTTTAAATGGTTCCAAGGAAAAGGATAAATATGTAAGAAATCGAGTGAGTCCCTCCTGCACCTCCCATGTAAAAGTCCTTCAAAAAGGAAATTTTTTTCGATGACTTACCCAGTTCAAGATATGAAATTAAACACTGAATATTGTCTTTTAGGTTTGAGTAGCAATCTAATGGCAGTCCTTAATAAAGGACATACAACATGCACACACGTAATTCTACTTTATCCCCAACTACAATATAAATCGGAGTTCAGTATTCATCTAGAGTATTATACGATTGGCTTGCAGCCGATCGTGACTGCAGTATGTTTTTTTTTAATTTTTTTGGGTCTACTAGTACTGACAACACATAATTTAAATGTGGATTTCCATTGTCGTCGAAATTATGCGTCTGTGCGTCTGCCACGCTTTTCAGTTTCGAGTTTGCATTTGAAACGTAAGTTCTCTAACGCACAGTGCTGTCAAATATAAACTAATAGGAAGTTTGTAATTGTTGAATGTTATATTGTTTAATACTCTGGAGGGGTTAGATAAGGTCAATAAAAATATTAAACAGTAATTTCAAGGACACTAATATTGCCAGTATTTTCACACTAAGCAGTAAAAAATGAACCGGAAACGTAACTATACCCGAGTTTCTAAAACAGCAAAAGGTGCTGAAGATGCTTCTAGCGTATAAGCTGAAAGAAGAAAAGAAGCTGGGTTAGAGAAATCTTGCGAAATCGGGAGCAACATGGCGCATATGAAAACTTAGTACAGGAGATGCGTTTGAACGACCTTAATATGTTCTTCAAATACCATCGAATGTCGATTGAACTTTTCGATGAATTACTCGATCTAGTTGGACCGACAATTGAAAAAGTCTTTCATATTTGTCAACCTATTTGGGCAGGTGTCCTTAACACTCAGGTTTGTTGCACAACTGGCAATATAGTGACAGTTTCAAATATTTTAAAATACATTTAGATATATAGCATGTGATCTTTTCTTCTGCACGGAAGAAATAAGAGCAGTCACAACACAACTTACAAAATTACAAAAACCGACGAGGATTGACAGAACCTGCAACTAGAAAACAAGTCATATCAAATTAATTTTGAGGCGCGGAAAAAATCTGAAGAATATGCTACTTGTGCGCAGACGCATCCTGTTTCTTAAACTACAATCTGATTGGTTGATTGTTGCGTCCGACGCTCTAACGCAGAAATGCGACGACAATGGAAATTCACCTCAGGGAAGCAAATTCTTTTCAAAATTAAATTCGAACAATTCTTTATTTTTAATAAAACAAATAAAGTGTGCGAATTTACCGAGACCAGAGTAGGGTAGCAAATTTATATTGAAAAGAACATTTTTGCGAGGGTTCTTAATATACGGTCATTCTTTCTGGGATGCGATACACACACCGTACGTTGGCCAACATTCTCTCGCAAAAAGTCTGGCTCAAAAAAATTAAAGTTTATGAATTATTGACTACAGTTTCTGCCAGCTTTTTAGTTCTTCTGAATCAAACAGATTCCCAAGCTACCAGTTCCATTAAATTTATTATACTGCTAATCGAAGCCAATCTGATCTGTCCGATGATAAAATCGACGAAGAAATATAAAGTTAATAAATTTAAAAATTTGACAGATTGTTTTTGAATCTAATCACTGAATCGTAAGATAGCTGCCGGTTTGTTTGGTATAAAATGAGGCGCGCGTTCTACACTCGACATCAAGCAAAAATGTTTCGCTTACTAGTTCTGACCACAATCGTTTCTTGTGCCTTGGGAGCGTACCTACCCAGGGGTGCCCACCCGATTCCCGATGGGCGCATTGTGGGTGGCGAGGAGACAACTATAGATAAATTCCCGTACCAACTCTCGTTTCGCTACATGGGCAGTCATCGATGTGGTGCTTCCATCATTCAACCAAGCTGGGCTCTAACAGCTGCCCATTGTGTCGAAGGGGCCAACAAGATATTCTTCCGTTTCGTGGCTGGATCGAGTGCTCGTAATTCAGGCGGCGAGTCCTTGTACGTGACCGCAAATCCCACGATTCACGAGAAATATTCGCCAACTTCAGCTCAAAACGACATCGCCTTGGTTCGTTTGGACGGAGCGTGGACTTACAATAACGTGATTCAGCCAATTGCGCTTCCAGCTGCGAAACAAGCGATTCTAGCCGGAACCAAGGCCCTTGTCAGTGGCTGGGGAACCGAGACCGAACAAGCAGGTTCAATTCCAGTCCTGCTCCGCTATACCGAGGTATCTATAGTAGATTTCGACGCATGCGGTAAGGCTTACGAAGGGCAGTATCCACTTTTGCCTGGCATGATTTGTGCTGGTGCTCCTGGTGGCGGAAAGGACGCTTGCCAAGGAGATTCCGGTGGACCATTGGCTTCCGGAAATAAACAAGTTGGTGTTGTATCGTGGGGATTGGGATGTGCACGCCCCGAATATCCAGGAGTTTATACCGATGTTGCCTATTACGCCGACTGGATTGCAACCAAAACTCGCGGCGCTTAAGCTGTGAATCTTCGCCGAACTAAAATTAGTATTGCGATTTACTTAAAAGGGATAATAAAATATGCATTGAAAAAAATTTTTCTTCTACTTCATTCTTTCGTCCGTTTGTCAGAGTCATTCCTTGCTGTTCTGAAAAGAGTTCCTACAATTCCTGAATTAAACTACATATTTACTTCTCCTTTGGACAGACCGAAGAATTTCGGCGGACCCTTCTTCGGCCCTTTTCTGTTCGAAACTTCAATAGAAGGCTCGATTCCATAACAGCAATCTCGACTGCTTAAGGTCACTACTTAAGGCTATAACTTTCCAGCTTTTGACTAGATGGATAGCTGTAGTCATTTCTTCTATATTTGACGGATCGTCGATTAGAGCGAATTGCTTCGATTGTTCTTCCGACAAGGTGTTCAACAACACTCCATTGCCGAAAGTGGCAATAGTTCGGTGATATGAACCTTGAGGAAGATTGTAGATGGTGGAGGACGGTCTAAAAATCTCCATTCACTGCGGCCTCAGTAGGCTTATTGTGATTGTCCTCCCTGATTATAACTCACAGACTAGGAGGGTTATATCAATAAATTTTAATATGCTCTTGAGTGAGTTAGACATGAGTTCCAATGGTGTTAGGAAGTAATGTCCTAGAAGTTCTGTGTGGGAGTTCTTCGCAATGGCATAGAACGTGCTCTGCAGTTTCCTCGTATTCTTCAGACAATCTGCAAATATCGTCTGAAACCAGTCCAATCGTATGCAGATGCTTTTTAAGCTTACAGTGTCCTGAAGTTAGCGCGATCAAACGCCAAACTAGATTCCGGCTCAATTTGAGCAAATCGGAGGTTCGTTTCTTGGAGTGACCTTCCAAGAACAGTTTGGACTGTCTGCACCACACCGTCCTTGTCCAGTGCAGGTCAGCTTGGATGGTAATCCAGTCCAACAGTCTTTCTTTTGCTGCAGCTGTTGGCATTCCACAGAAAGGCACTGGTTCTGTGAATTTAAAGTCAGCTCCTTTTTTCGCTAACTGGTCCGCAGACTCGTTGCCTACAATATCACTATGTCCAGGAACCCATACCAGTATGACTGTATTTGAGTTCGTTAGTTTCTTAAGTTCTTGTAAGCAATCACACACTAAGTGGGATCTAAAGCATAATGCTTGTAGAGCAAGAAATGCTGCTCTGCTGTCAGAGAGAATCTAGATCTTGTAACTCTTGTATCCTCGTCTAATGTTTTCCCTGCTTGGAAGATCGTATTTGACTTGTCGAGGCTGGCAGATATGTCGACCCTTGGTCTGTGTCCATATACCCCAGCTCCAACTCCCTCATTTGTCTTGGAGCCATCTGTATACCGGATAAGTGCTCCCTTTTCAAATTCAGGCATATGTGTTTCTCAGTCCTTTCGGGGTGGGACACTACTTTTAATGGTATTTCAAAGTTGTATCTTGGTATGATATGATCCGAAATCGGAATGCTGAGAATAAGGTCGTAGTAGGTAGTACTCCCCAAGTGGAAACATTTTTTTTAAGCAGGTGCGTTGTTAGTACAAACGAAAACCTCTAATTGTAACTACACCCTAGGGAAATAAAATTTTTGAAAAGTTTTGCGACCAAAATTTTTTTTTATCTCTCGAAGTGCTTATGCTAGAAAGTTAGAACTTAGTATGTGTATGTAGAATTACTGGCAAAGTGTGGTACGGAATGGTATGTGAGGTGTTAATGCAACCTCCTCCACTTAGACATTAGGGATAGTCTGCTGTGCTCCCTAGTGGAAAGTAATTTAACTGAAAAAAATTCAGACATGCATTGGTGTACGTATGTGAAATAAAAAAAGTGTCTATGAATTTAGTCATATCTGTAGATCTGTACAGAGATGTTTTTAAACTTTGCGAGTTTTTCATATGATCGCCAGTGAAATCTTTTCCAGATTTTCGTTTAATTGTGTACATTTTCACGAATTCCGACACATCTCTTAGGTGTGACAAGATATCGAATTCGCTTTTACTTCTAATGGCTTTCTATAGAGTTGCACGAAAATCAATTTAAGGATTTTCCTATATTCAATCTCCTTTGGGGTGGAAGGTAGTTGTATAAATTTTCATGAATTCCGATAAATCTTTTAGGTCTAATGAGATATCAAATACGCTTTACTTTTATTTACTTTATGTATAATCGCCGCCTAATGTAAAATTTCGAGAGGGCCTAAAGATACTTTGTGCGTTTTTACGAATGCCGACTTTTATCTTAGGCGTGACGAGATATTGAATTGTTTTTTATCACTTCAACGGACTCTCTTTATAATTGCTTAAAATCGGTTTCAGATTTCTTGAAATTTAAACCCTATGTTATGTCGATATTTGACCACCTATATTTTTGTTGAAATTTTAAACACAAATAAATAAATAACCTGCCAACAGTATGTACGCAACTTCATTATTTTCTGGGTCTGGAAAGCATTTAATGCTGAGAAACGATGCATGTTACTATGTGATTGGCTACGTGAAAAATAACCGGAAGGCTATTTGAAACGATATTTTTTTATCGTCAGTCGCTTAGTAGCCTGCATTGCATCTAAGCATTGAACGCTTTCCGTACGTATGACCAAAAAATAATAAAATTATTTTATTGTAGAAATAATAAAGTTAAATACTTTGGAGAACCACTCTTAGTTGTAAGAGCGTTTCGGAGTTTGCATGATGCAACCTCTAATGACTCGGGGCGTATCTACGAGGAAATCCCTCCTGAAGTCATAATATTTTATTTATTATGATAGTATAGTCTTATTATCACACAGTCTTTGAATATTATTGTAACCGGTTCCTGAAAGATGCAAATGTCATCTCTGGGATGTCATTATCACGATAATGCCAGTCCAAGTGCGAAAGAAGGGCGCTCATCTTGTCTCACAACAACTCGCCATACCAGTTACCGCAGTTCGGCACACCGGCGCTCACCTAGGGCTGCAATCGAAGTTGGTCGGAAGCGTGGGATTCCAGTCTGCTCTCTACACTCTCATCCAGCCACATTACACTTGCTGAAGTAATGACGCTCGACGTTCAGGCTTTCTTTGGTGAATATCTCGTCTTGACGAAAATACAGGACATGCAAAATTCTGCCTCATTTACAATCGACATTTTGTTGATCAAAGTAATAAGGTTGTGCAATGGACCCAATTTTACAATGAAAAAAGCAAATCTCATATTTGTCTTGATAAGTGTAGACTCGAAATCAAAAATTTTCATGTTTTATATCACAGCTGAAAAAATGGCACTAGGTTGTTAGATTTATTTATTTATTTAACTGAGAGCGTATCAAAAAATACAGGTTTGGGAGTATCCTACGAACGTGTGATTTTAAGAATTTGCATTTTTCTGTTTTTTTTTAAACTTTCTCGTCGTCTCAGATAATTTTCAATATTTCAGTTTGAGCGGTAAGACATTAAAAACATTTATTTTGGGCTTCGTACTTCAGAACCCTTTTACTTTATTATTTTAATAATAAAGTATTTTATGCTCAGCCCCGCACGTATTTCCCTTAGTGTTTAATTATTGTTGTGTATAGACGTTTGTATCCTAGCGAAATTTAATGACCTCACCCTTCCGCTATTAATCACCCTAACACACTTGCCTTTTCTCTTCCTTTGGTTGCCTGTACTGAGCATGATAGTATATCATCCCCAAAGTTGTGGGCTCATATCACACTCATGAGACGATCCTGGACTTTCCTTATACTTATTTTTCCTTGCTCAACAATACCCATTCGTTCCCAGTTCTCGAGGATTCGGTAGACAGTAAAAAAAAATCCATTGAATTTTACATCTTTTGGATAGTAGGCAAATATGCCACACCTTTCCAAGTAAATTTACATTCGGATGTAATAGTCAATTTGAATGTAATTTTCAATTGCGTAACTTTGTTAGTCTTTTCATGTAAATTGTACGTTTCAGTTGAAAAGTGCATGAATAATTTACTAATACCAGTAATTTCATGTAAAACTGATTAAAATGTGTACTTTTACTTGAAAAAATTAAATATACTGTAGGCTGTCGGCTAAGAACTTCCTCGAAAGAGCAAAAAGATCACTTCTTCACGCCCTGAAGATTATCCTAAGTAGGGACAAACCATTGCGAAAATTGTAAGTTCTATGTTGGAAAAGGCGGACGGATATTTTTCGATTTTTTTATAGTCCACAAAATACTAATTCTGATCGCATATTTTTTTTTTAAATGTTATAAAAAAAAAATATTAGAGTTGTCGCCAAATAATTTACTGCATTTAAATTGCTTGTGCCAAATAAATTAAATATATTAAAATCAAATTATAGCCTGCAATAAATCTTGCAATTGATTATAAAAATGTCGTATTAACACGCAATTACAAACATAGCGGCATCACAGATTTGAATTCTAAGATCAAATTCAATAAGTGCAATCGTTCGATCCATCAAACCAATCGTAAATTAAGTCAATTTTTATTTTAAAATATTTTTATGATTTCATTTTAACCACCTCAATCTAATCGGAATAGACGTAGATAGCCGAGCATGTGCACCAAGCGGTACGGTCTAGAATCGCACATATGCGAAAATATTTCGCACTTATGAAATATTCACAGCAATAGTTCCTTAAGATCAGAAATCATAACCGAAAACTATACAATAACTCGCTATAGTTATTATTAAAGTTGTCTCATAAAAAACGTGCCAAGGTTAAACTTTATTAATTTTCTGGTCAAAGTCCGGGAAACGGTTTAAGTGGAAGTGTGACGAAACTGCTTACACCAGAGGGTCAGAGTTGAAATGAAACATCGGTTATTTCGAGAAGTTAATTTTATCAAATTATTTCATATAATCAAAAATGTTGAAAAATGTTAAAATCGATTATAAAATGTCTCAGTATATCTCGAATTTCGTCAAACCTTCGTGAAAAAGTCCACAATCCATTTGCATTTCCTTAGTGGTTCAATCTTATAAAATTCTCAAATTAGTGATTAGGCGATTACAAAAAAGGGCGTACAATTAAGATCCAATTTGCTACCTAAGTAGACCTAAAGGATATGACGAAATTTGTGAAAACGTTTACAACCCCATCATTTTTTAGGCAATTACATAAGAAATAAGGAGGTAAAATTTTTTTATCTCTGTAAACCTATGAGATATGGCCAAAATAGTGAGACCGTATAAAATCCTATTACACTCCGTTGGTAATTGAATATCCCAAAGTCCTAAAAACAATTCTACGACGATTATATGGAAGAATGCGGAAGTTTTTTTTACTTCGATATCTCATCAGATCTAAGATTAATGTTGGAATTCGTTACACCCCTTTGGAGTCAATTACTATGATAAAAAATATCGAAATTAGTTTTTAAATGATTACAAATAAAGCACGAGGAGGGTAAGTAAAAATCAATTCGATTTCTTGTCAGTTCTAAGAAAAATGACGGAATTCGTGAAAACTTGTACAACCCTTTTACAGCCTCTTAGATGTTTGAATGCAAAAAGTTGAGAAATGAAATTTTTTGGCGATTATATAGGGTCTTTCAACAAGGACGTTCAATTTTTAAATGTAAATAAAACAGTTATGCGTGAGATATCCACCCAATTCTTTTTGTATCTGAGAGAATATTTTATGACATTGAGTATGGAATATAACTTCGTTCGTTCGCCCCGGCTTTGCTTGGTGGCACGCATTCGAGAGGTCCGAGTTTCGACGACTTTGTCGCATAAATCTGGCTGAATTTTCTGGATGGCGTTCGTTATGTTGACTTAAAAGTCATCGATTGCTTACGAATTATACTCATCGGCCTGCGATTTAAGATGGCCCCAAAGGAATAAGTCTAAAGGCGTTAAAGCGCACAATCAAGATGACCAGTTCACGACTCCGCCGCTCGAGATATCGATGCACTCAAATCGCTCGGGGAGAATGTCCATCGTGACATGCGCTGTGTGACACGTAGTGCCGTCTTGTTGGAACCACATGCCGTCGGTATCCATATCATCCACTTTACACTCTAACAAAAATTAGTGTAAATTTACTCTTATTATTAATGTGCAACTGAATACCAAGTATTATACGAGTAAGAGTAAATTTACACCGGGACGTAACAACATACTAAATAAGCACATGCTCGTAAAATATAGGTACACACATCTGTATATTTTTACGCATAAATCTTTTTAATATCGAGCCAATGGTCGTAATTTTACATCGTTTACGCTCAATTTTAAACAAAAGTTACAAATTTTACTTTATTATTTTTTAATAATAAAGTATTGTGATCGACCTGAAATTTCAAAAAAGTTTCCTACCCTGAAATTTTGTATTTACACGTTTTAGGACTAGTAAACACCAAAAGTCCGCCGTAGGCTCCGTCCGCCGTACGCAAATCCGTTTGAAGGTGCGTAGCTCACAAACCCCTTGAGATATTAAGTTGAAATTTTTATGGTAGGTAGAGTGGGTGAACGTCTACGAGTGGTACGGGTGGGTTGGAATGGGGGAGGAGGGGGGAGCATTTTAGATGAAAAATTTTGGTGTCTAGATCTCAGGAACCGCTTATGCTTGGAGCCTGAAAGTTGGAACTTATGAAATACTATGATTGTGGACCCATTTGCACAAAAAAAAGTCGATAGGGGTTGAGGGGTGTGCGAGTGGGGGGGGGGGGGGAAACAATGAGTCCAAAACTCTTGAAAGCTGGGATTGATACATTCTAAGATCCATATCTCCTGAACGATTGATGTCAGATGGCCGACATTTTGTAGTTGTTTTAAGGAATACTAGGAGATTAGAAAGGGGTTAAAGTTTTTAAAAAAAGTAGTGAGGTATGGGGTGGGGGTGAAAAGATTTGAATTGCAATATCTTTCGACTCAATTGTGCTAGGAAGATAAGATTTGGTTTCCATATATATAATTACCAGTGGAGTCTACTGAATGTAAAATTTTTGAGGGGGGAGGTGAAGCGCTGAAGGTGGGGGACAGCTATTTTTCAAAAAATTTAATTTTTATATTTCATGAACCGTATCAGATATGATCTTGAAATTTTTACAGGAGTTAGGACCAGTAGACCTCTAGCGGAGATGGGTGTGGGTCTAGGGAGTGATGGTGGGAGGGGGTGGAAATGAAAAAATTCTTATTTTAATTTCTTGAAAGCCGCAAAGGATAGAAAGCTAAAAATTGATAACTGTAGAGTAGTTTGATAGGGGTAGCAATGTACGGGGGTGGGGGGTGGTTTTTAATATCTCAGAAACGACTTATGCTAGAAAGTTGAAAGTTAGTACATATATGTAGATGTGCTACCAGAGAAATTAAAACTAAAAAAAAATTTAATTTTCATTTGTGTACAAAGATGGAGTAAGAAACATGTACGTGAAAAGGGTTTTTTCCCACATTGCCACGAATTTCGATAAATCTTTTAGACATCTCGAGCTGTCAATTTCACTTCTGCGGGCTCTTAATATAAGCGCCTAGAAACGCTTTTCTAAATTTTTCGTTATCTGACCCCTAAGGCGGTGTAATGCGGTTATGTACTTTTCACGAATTTCGATATATTTCTTAGGTCTACTACGTATTACAATTCACTTTCACTTCTAAATTCTTTGAATATAGTCGGGGAATAAATCGATTTAAGCATTTTTTGATATCAAACCCCCTGGGGAGTAAGGCATTGTTCGAGTTTTGACGAATTTAGATTTTTTTTAGATTTATTGAGATCAAATGCACTTTCACTTCTATTGAATAATCTATTCTAAATAAATCTGCCAACAGTCTGGGCGCAACTTTATTATTTTATGGGTAGAAGTCAGAAACGTGTTTAATGATTAGATGCGCTGTAGGTTACTATGCGACTGACAACCTAAAGAATAACCAGGAGGCTATTAGGAACGTTATTTTTTAAGTTGTCAGTCACATAGTAACCTACAGCGCATCTCAGCATTAAACACGTTTCCGACTTCTACCCATAAAATAACAAAGTTGCGCCCAGACTGTTGGCAGATTTTTTAAATACAAAACTACACATAAAGCGGTGTAATTGATATATTTACTTTATTTATATGTAAATTTACACTCAATTTTACTCCAAAAATGATGTAGTTTTAAGTAGAACGTTCTAAATTTACAAAAGCTAGTTACATTTATATTGAATTGGTGTGCTTACATTATTTAGATGTAATGATTCAATGGAGCTTATTTTATTTATGCGGATACGTTTTTGAGCTGCCTGCTGCCTTTGAGCGGAACCTTCGAAACCTGGAGCCTGGAATTTCAGTAGATAAAAAGAAAAACAAATGATTACTAATGAATTATGATCACTATACCTGGAATTTCAAAATATTTAAAAGTTTTTACAATAGTAAAATGTTGTTTGTAAAAAACCAACAAGGCATATTGTTAATTTACTATTTGACATTATTTAACACAACGGTATAACGTTTGAAACTATGAAATCCAAACAAAATTTTAAGAATTTTTCGATATGTATATATATATTTATATTTAAAAATTCATAATAGAAAAAAAAATAAACAATATTTTTACACATATTTCAGTATTTCAATTCAATTCAAGAGAGCTTTACTCCAGTTAATATTTTTTCGCAATAGATGCAGATATTATTGAGTACCTATTGTAGGCTTGCAAGTTTCAAAATTAAATTATTAATTTTCGAAAAATTATTCAAATGCTTTTTTGCTCCTCGTAAATTTTGAGCATAATATTGAAAATAAAATCTGATGAAAAACTCAAAGGTTTTGATACTTCCTTTGGATGCAACATATTGAAATTGTAAAAATATGCTACTGCTAAAGAGATCATATCCAATAGATTTTCATTTTCATATTTTGCAATCAGTATATGCTCGATGTATATCATACATAGCAGATTTTATCTGTACCATCATTAAGAGATGTGCCTTTAATAAAAGTTTAAATCAAATGTTTAACTATTGTTGTAATTTTGAAATTTTATACTTAAAATTGCTAACCAAGGAGTATTGGTTTTGCAGGCATCTTTTATATTATCCAACGTTGTACAAAACTGGAAGACATAAAAAAAAGCTCATAAGTCTAAATTTTTAATCTGGTACTAATCCAAAACAGAGATGTTTACCTCAAAATACTCAATAAATATTTATAATATTCATTGAGATAAGCAAACAAGCTCTTTATGATATCGATATGTGGATGCATTCGATTTCCTGGTTTTTCTGAAATCTAGAGCTGGTAAGTATTGATGAAAACGAATTTAAAATATTGAAACCGCCAAATCAGCAGCAAATAAGTTCTGCAAAAGCCTTAGAATTGAAATATTTATTTATTTAATTTTGAATTTAAATAAATATTATTAATGTCCGGCAATACCTTCGCCTAATATTAGAAAATCCAGTTCAGGTCACAAACAGAAAAATTTTGGTGAACATATATTTAGGAGAAATTCGGCAATTTAATGTTTTGTATATAGATAACAAGTCTTACTTATCGTCATGTACGTAATATTAAAGATTGTGATTACAATTTACTGTAATAAGTCACAGCGCCTACCTTGTTATATGTGGCTGCAATTCAAATCGTTAGAGATATTACCGTCCGATGATAAGATCCGAGATTGAATCGTATAAAATATTGTTGCAAGCTAGAGGTTCGCTGGGGTTTTAAGTAAAACACAATTCATTTAAAATCAATAGAAATAACAGTAAATTTATTATTCGCATTAAATAAGGACACTTCTGGCAAGCTGTCCGATTTTTTATACTACTTGATCACTGCTTAATCACTGCTTCGAATGAAAATCGTTTTACAAATACTTTCTCGTTGAACTGACCGTCATCTCGCTTCACCGTAGTAGAAACTGTGTCTCATACAAGCTTTGAGACACTCTTATATACAGAATGTGTTGAGTCCGAGAGCTTTATCGCATATTCGGTGTTGTATATATGTGGAATGTTCGGGAAATGTTAAAAACAACCGATAAGGGGAAAAGTGTTCGAGAAGAATGTTGAACTTTGCAGAATGTTGCAATGTGACCAATCGGATGTTTTCCTCCGCTTTCCAGTTAGATATTGGGAGGTTGCTGTTTTTCTCACTGGAAACTGTTTGAGGTGTGCGGGTTTCCAGGGTAGCATATAGGTTAGGTTAGGTTATTTACGTTTACAAATGATTAACATACATGATCTTGTGGTTAACGAAGATAGTATGCTGCATGACAAGGTTGCCAGATAGTTGGCTGCAGAACCCGACGAGTGATATTATGAAATAGCTCAAAACCCGCGTGAAGACTAGTAGCACAAAACCCACATGAAGACTTGTAACTCAAATACCGCGCTCAACTTTGCAAACTTAAAGAGCTACTTAAACACAATTGCGATTTCAACGACGAACTGTGTTCCAGAATTCATAAGAAACACTGTAGTGTATAATAAATATTGTGTGAATACATTAATTCGTATTTATAACCATTTTAAAAATCTTACTTGAAAAACATATTAGATACAAATTAAAGGTAAAATTATAATTGTAAAAAATTTCGCCTGGTTTTCAAGTAAAACATAATTCGTTTTAATTTACTATTTGATCGTTTTTATCGACGAAAATCACTTTAAAAATACGCTTTTGCGTAGACCGTCATTTCCCTGTCGCAGTAGAAAAACTTATCCCTCGGCTCTGCGGTGTTTATGTACTGCATGTGTTGAGTCGAGAAATTTCCAGCATATTCGGTTGTTTGTGTGGAACGCGGCAGAAGTACTTATAGAACATGCGAGAAGTATATAGAACTCTTTACAATATTGCAAGGTTTTTGTTTTTCTCTTGAAACTTTAATATCGATAATAAGTGAGTTGTTCGGGTTGTCATAGTACACATGTAACAATAACCTTGGCGGGACTGAAATTTTTGCATCACGTATCTGTAACCTACCAATCCAGCAAAAATCATAATTAATAAATTAAGCTAAAAATAAAGGAACTCTATGACATTCATCAATATTGGAAAATTTATTGTATCTTGTATGTTATATTTCGACGGGTATCCATAACTTCAAAAAAAGTGGTTCATTTGTACACTCAACCAAAAAGGTACATCCAACCAATTAAAATCTACATCATCATAATGAAAAAAATCTGCCAATGGTCTGGGCGAAACTTTATTATTTTTCAGGTCAAAGTTCGGGAGCGGTTAAAGTCGGAGTGTATCATGAGTTGCTTCGAGATTATTAGATTTCTTGGAAAATTATTTTTGTTCTTAATATAAAAATATTTAAAATAGAGATTTTTAACCGATTAAACATTGAAAAAGTCCGTGTAGACTATTCGAATTTCAGTATATTATGTACACTAAAAGCCCATAGAAGCAAAAACGAATTTGTTGCCTTATCAGAATTAAGAGATATGGCGAATTGTTAAAACGTATACAAACCCATTACTTGGGGTTTGAATTTCGAAAAAAACGTAAGCAAGCTTGGTTCTGGAAATTCGAAAAATCGTGAATTGGTTGGCCGTAATAATCAATTTTATATCTCATCAGAACTAAGGAATGGCAAAAATTGTGAAAACATATACAAACCCTTGGGGGTTGATTATCCAAAAATTAAGAAATGGGTTTGTAGGCGATTATATAAAAAGTCTGTGGAAATGAAAAGCGATCTAATATCTCATCGAACCTAAGAAATATGTCGAAACTTTGAAAAGCATACAACCCCCTTACACCCAAATCTGAAAATACTGATATTGACTTTTTGGTTCTTATATGGGAAACCTTAGGAAGTAAAAATGAATTCGATATATCATCAGATATGCAACCTCCTTACACCCACTTGGGGGTTGAATATCCACAAATCCTGAAAAAAGTTAATAAATAAATATGAAAACAGCACGAGAAGGTAGGAACCAATTCAATTTCTTATCACTTCTAAAAGAAATGACGGAACTCGTGAAAACGTGTTCAACCCGTTTATACTCTCTTGGGGGCTGAAAAAAATTTAAAAACAAGTTTTAGGTGATTGTTACGCAAGCACGTGAAAGTGAAAAGATATTCGATATCTGATAAGACGTGGGGATATAGTAGAATTCGTGAAAAAGTTTACAACCCTCTTTGCACCGCCTTAGGGGTCGAATTTTAAAAAATCCTGAAAACGCTTTGTAGGTATTTATATGAAGAATCCGTAGAATAAAAATGAATTCAATATTTGGGAAGACCTAATAGATATGACGAAAACCGTGAACATATATGCATTCTATTTACACTGATAATTTTTTTTGTCCCCCCTCCGAACGCCAATGAATATTATATTTATATTATATTATATTTTTTTTTATCTAAATTAGTTTTCTAGTTGATTTACATAAAAGTACCGAGTTTCAACTTTGTATCATAAGCCGTTCTATAGATAGGAAAAACACCCCCCACCCCCGTACCATACTACCCCTATAAAAAATTATATTTTTCCAAGATGCTACTAATATAGCTCTATCTAAATATCAAGTTTCAGCTTTATATCATTATAGGTTGTTGAGATATTAAAATCGGAACTTTTTCCTTTTCACCCTCCCCCACCCTCACCCTCTACACCCTTATTTCCAAAATTTTGTTTTCTGCTAGGGGTCTATTAGGTCTACTTCTGGTAAAAATTTTAAGCATCTATCTTACAGAGTTCTTGAGATATGAGACGTGATTTTTTAGAAAAATTCTTATCCCCTCCACTTTCATGCTCCACCGCCCCCTTCAAAAATTTTTTTTTCAGCAAACTTCATTTGTGAACCTTTATACACAAACCAAATTTTATTTGTCTAGTGCAATTGGTTCGTGAGATATCGTAATCTAAAGTTTTTCACCCCCCACCCTCGCACGCCACTGCTCCCACTCAAATTTTTGTTTCCGATCTATTCTCCTAGTATACCTACAGATATTCATTAAGTTTCAATTATGTGACATTAACCGTTTAGGAGATATGGATTTTAGAAAGTGTCGATCTCACCTTTTTTGCGTTTCGGACGCATTATTTTTCCCCCCACTCCCAAACCCCTTCATGTATATCGGCAATTTTTTTGCAAATGGGTCCACTACTGAAGCTCTATACAAATTCCAAATTTCAGCCTCCTAGCATAAGCGGTTGCTGAGATCTAGAAACCAAAATTTTCCGTCTAAAACATTTCCCCCTCCTCCCCCTAACACCCCCACCCCTCCAAATTTGGCCACTTTAAGGGGACTGCCCACTCTACCCACGAAAAAAAATTCAACTAAATAGCTCAAAGGGTTTGGGTGCTACGAGCCTTCAAACAATTTTGCGTACACCGGTAGACGTACGGCGTACGGCGTACGGCGTACGGCGGACAGACGGACTGAAATTTTTTTTTGCTTTTTTCGTGTCTACTCGTTATGAAACGTAAAAAAAAAATTTTGAGGGTAGCAAATTTTTTTTTTTTAAAAATCGATAACAATACTGTATTATTGAAATAATAAAGTAAAATCATTGTTTTTGAGCCGACGCAAGTATTCATTAATATTATGCAAAACCGTTCATCATTTTTCGGTCTGCTTTGGACACACAACCAATAACATAACTTATGTAAAAATTCATAGTTACAATGAACGAGTTCATAATATTGATAAAATCGATTGATATCAATATGATGAATTTGAACATTCATATTATGAACGTGGAACTGGATATAATTTCTGCTTTTTATGCCATATGAACGAATAAAGATTCCAAGCCACTTATGCGAAATTTTTGCTGCTGCTGCGACTGTTTTTCAGTGGAACAATAGACACCATTTAATAACGTGCCAACGATTATAGTGTGTGGGTACCTTTACAAAACGTCAACAGAGAATCCGAAACTTCGAGCTGTGCGATAGTCCTTCCCTTCAATATAATGAATGTGTTCATAATTACTATAAATGTAATCAATAAGTTTTACGAATACCAAGCAAAGATGCCTTGTTTATAAGAACTTTTTAATCAATATGATGAAGGCGTGCATCAAAATTCCTAGGTTTTGATTTCTGAGAGTATATGTGCCCTTTTCATATATACAACTTGATGAATATATTTTTAATGGAATAATATTGATGGTATTAATGTACGGTTAATATATCATGAAAAATATTTGATGATTTTCAACATTGTTGTAACGATATTTTCATTAATCCGAAGAATTTCGTTTAATAAAATAAATTCATTAATATTAAGAACAGTATTTTTTCAGTGTAGAAAGTCCACAAATAATGAACCAATTCTAAATTAATTTTAGTTTGCAAATATCAGATAGATATCGTGTGAATTACTATTTTTCAATAGAATGACTAGAGAACCGAAAATTTAGTGGCAAGAGGATTTGTAATATAACGTAGTTTGTAAACGTTGTGTTTGAGCCCTTAACACTAGCAGATTTATATAACCCAACAGATCACTGAAATTAAGTTTTCTTAATTTTTTTTATTTTGATTTTATCCTCGTAAATCGGGTGTGTTGTAAACGAGCAAAATAACACAATTAGCGTTGGCCGAATAGCCCAAGAAGCTATAAGTAGCTTTTTTGAAATTTGTACCCGCGAATTGAACATTTAAATAGCCCAAATCGCGGGCAATAGTCCAAACTGGCAGCCTTATAGCATGAGCATCGAACGTTCATTCTAGAGTCGTTTTTGTTAGATAAATGGACAAATTTTTCTAGGACATTCGCAGAGCGTATACACGATTTTCTTCATACTTATTCTACAATATTTATGCCAAAATTATTGGCAGCAATACAAAAAAAATGTACTGCGGACTCTATTTTTCTGATAGCATTTTTTCGATTTTTGGAAGACTTTTGGTGTATTTTAGCCGTTCCGGCTATCTCTATCATGTCATTGTTTAAATTGTATGTTATACTCGCTATCTCTTTTCATTTGAATTTGTTTAGCCACTTTTCAGCGCCGAAACCAGCCACTATCATAACATTATGACACTGGCTTTTTTTGAGCTGAAAAAGTGCAGGAAAATCAGTTCGTGGGACAAATTGCGAGAAAGAGATTACCGATAAAAAAAAGATCCCATTGTGGCGTACCCGTAAATTACTGGTACACACACCGACAACTGGAGCGCTGCGATCGGAGAAGAGATTGGTGCCGATGGCGTCGTCAGAGTTTTCTGGAAATGACAGCACTCTACACGCAGTGGATATCACGTTTTGGTGCCCCCAAAATCATTACCTCCAACAGGAGAGCACAGTTCGAGTACGCACTATTTAACGCGCTGACACAACTCCTCGGTTGTCAACGCATTCGAACAACTGCATACCACCCAGCGTCCAATGGCATGGTCGAGCGCTGGCACCGATCACTCATGGCTGCGCTTATGTGCCACGAGAACAACCGCTGGACCGAAACTCTAGCGACAGTCCTACTGGGCTTTCGCACCACCGTTAAGGAAGACTTAGGATGTTCTGCAGCGAAGATGGTGTATGGGTCAACTCTCAGATTGCCAGGTGAGTTTTTTATTAACCATGACCAGCCGAGCAATTCACAGGTTTTCGCCGAGAAGTTTCGTCGAGACATGCAGCAATTACGAGCTGCGCCTGTACTTCATCACAGACGAGACCGTCCGTTCGTCTTTAAAGATTTAGCGACAGCAACACATGTGTTCCTGCGCCAAGATCACGTCAAGAAACCACTGGAGCAGCCTTACACCGGTCCGCATAGGATCATCCAACGCGTAAGCGACTATGTCTACAAAATCGAAGTAGAAGGCAAACAGCAGACTGTATCGACTGACAGGCTCAAACCAGCATACATCGTAAACATTCAACTCGACGATAGTCAAACCTGCTACAATCCGAGAACGTATCCAGCAGTAAGAACGTCACAAGCACATTCCAACAACATGATAAGTAAACACCGCAACGTCACATCTGACGTTACTCGGAGGGGGGTATTTGTGGCGTACCCGTAAATTACTGGTACACACACCGACAACTGGAGCGCTGCGATCGGAGAAGAGATTGGTGCCGATGGCGTCGTCAGAGTTTTCTGGAAATGACAACGCAAAGCACGCAAAAGATATTAATGAATTGTTTAAGATATTTAACCGAAATGAAATAAAGATTATTTAAGGGGGTACATCCGAGTAGAAATTTATTTTTTTCAAAAATTTTTTTTTCACTCATCTTAAAGTTTGCAGTCTTAAGAATATTGTGTGTAAATTCCATATTGAAATTCCAAGAATTGTGAAAGTTATGGGCAGTTAACCGGAATGGGACCTTAATGAATTCTCTATATAGAGCGGCATTCAAACGCGATTATCTCGAAACATACTTTTCAAAGACGGTCCCCAAAATCTTCGGAAAACGCCTTGACCGATTGCTTCCAAAATTTCACATAATATTTTTGGATAGGTTTTCTACTTCGCTACGTAGGATTTTTTTTTTAACTTATTTACCTTTTTTTTATCAAGCCGGAAAGGTCGATAATTGAGATTTCAAACTGAATATCAAGTTCAATCGGCCGCCATTTTGTGAAAAAAAATTTTTTTCAAAAACCCCTACGTAGCGAAGAGCATCATACTTTTCATTTTCAGAATCTTTTTGAAATTTTTGTTTTGAATCAACCGCCTGCATGAAATCTTGGGAACCGCAGAGCGTGCGAGCGACGGACTTTCTTTACGCCGACCCTGATAGCAGCGCCCCTAATTGATATATATTTATAAAAAAAAAATTATGAGCGTACCTCAACATATATATTTTCGAATAAAACCAACCTGGATAAAATCGAGCAAATAGTTTTTGAGATAATAATTTCTAAAATTCACCTATTTTTTCTGCTTTCTACTCGGATGTACCCCCTTAAGTTAAACAATATATATATTCATTCGTGTAAATAGTGCGTGAGGTGAATCTCGGCGGAAAAGGTAAGCAAGGAAGATATACGTGGTACTTTCTCCGCGTACAAATACTCGCGCGAGTTACGTTACCACTCACCCTGACTCCCACGATAGTCAGCGTTTTCCCGATATTAACCCATTCACCCTAACTCCCACGACAGTCAGCATTTTCCCAACATTTATAATTTTATTGAAATTCAAATCCATCAGCATTTTGATATGTTAACGTTCCCATTTAAAATACGTAGTGGTGTAAATTATGTAGACACTACGTAAGCAGTAAAATATGATAAAAGCAAGTGAACATGTGTAAAAGAGCGGAGTACGAGTTAAAGAGTCAATAAAAAAGTTATTAACGAAACCTAAGTTTTTGATTTATATTATTTTTTTTACTTCTTCATCGCGAAGAACCTATAACTGGCGCAGTCGAACTAGGGCGGCGAACGGCATCATAAAAACAAAGTTTTTCCGAAATTTTCCGCGAAAGAATATCGTGACAAAAAAATTTTCGAAAAAACCGAAATAGTGACTATTGTGGAAACATATAATTTCCGTGCCGCGAAAGAATATCGTGTCAAAAATAGTGACTATTGTGAAAACGAATAATTTCATAAATAAGAAACAGTGACCGGAAACCAAATTGACCGCGAAGGAAAATCGCACATCAAGGCAGACCGATCATCGTAACTTACGAGTGGAGTGTTTTCTAAAAGTGCCGGTAGTTTTAACTTTAATCGCCGTAGCTGCATAATGATGATTTCTTTCATCACAATTTTATACATGTAAGTTAAAATACTGAATATTTCCTTTTTCTCAATATCCCGTCTCCCATGTCATTTATAAGGCGTAGTAGGCCATACAGTTTGTTAAATCGCGTAAAATTTTCTCGAAGTGATTCAGATATTTATAGTAGTGCCGAAGCAAGTTCTTCCTTGATACAAAACCCAAACATCTTACCACCAATTAGTGAGGAAGATAACTTCGCGGACACAAATAGTGATAGTGATATTAAAGTTATCTCAAATAAGCAGTGCAATAATATCGATAATACAATGGCTACACCCAATAATAATGGCAACGCGGCTCCAACCGTAATTACAGCCTCAGACATATTTAACTCTTTAAGAGTACCCGACGCTATCAAAGACCTTCCGAAATTCGAAGGCAACCCACGTTTATTGTTCGATTTCCTTGACAATGTTGAGGAAATCCTTTCGCTTATCTCCGTAACAAGCGGAACACCCTATGGTCAATTATTAGTTAGGGCCATAAGGAATAAAATCGTTGGTTCCGCCAACGAGGTCTTAAACATGTATGGAACCCCTTTATGTTGGGATAAAATAAGAGAAAATCTTATTCTCCACTATGCCGATAAACGCAACGAAACATCTTTAATTCGAGACTTGCACAATTTAAGGCAAAACGTTAGTTCAGTGGAAAAATTCTACAGTGAAGTGATAGAGTTATTTGCTAGTATGAATAACCACATCCAAATACATGATCAAGATGAGTGCGTTAGAAGTGCAAAAAAACAATTGTATGAAAGTATGTGCCTAAATACATTTTTATCTGGATTACGAGAACCATTAGGCTCTACAGTGCGTGCAATGAGACCTGAGACACTTGCTACTGCATTTTCATACTGCGTGAAAGAACAAAATATGTTCTATACAAAACCATCTAATGTACAAGTAAGGCAAGCAATGCCACCCTTCCAATCTCAACCTACCCAACAGCAAAGACAACCCCAACTTTACTCGAAACCACAATCTAACTCTTTTAACCAGTTTAGGACTCAAAATAATTCATCTAATCACCCAGGACCTCAATTTAATTCATTTAATCAACCTAGACTACAAATTAATCCACTCTACCAGCCAAGGCAGCAATATAACACATTTAACCAAACCAGACCACAAATCAGTCCTTTAAACCAACAACGATCCCAACCTAACACATTTAATCAACAACAATTTGGACAAAGACCCGTTACACAGTGGCAAAAACCTGAACCCATGGAAGTTGGTTCAAGCAACATAAGAACTCAAAATCGTCCAAATAATTTTAGACCACATGGTCCACCAAATCCTAGTAATAAAACATTGCTGAACATAGATGAAGGAAACTCTTCAACACATCCGGACAAACATATTGACGACTGTTACTCACAACAACCAGACCAATCAGATTATGACAGTACTCAATACTACGACTATAACGAGAATGACGGAGAATACAGTAATGAGTCGACGGTAAACATCCTAGATGATCAAAATTTTCCATTACAAGCCTCAATAGATCAGTCGGATACGTCGATATAAACAAGCACGGTTTCATTCTACCTTATATTAATATTTCATCACCTTTCGGACGACCACTGAAATTTTTAATTGATACGGGAGCATCCTCCTCCTTTATAAACCCAGAATTTATTAGCCCCAATGAAATTATAGAAACAAAACCCACCACTATTACAACAATCCTTACTAACTACGAATTAAACAAGGTAGCAATACTTCCAAACTTTCATGAATTTAATCAAGCAGGGGAAACCCGTTTCCTTGTATTCCGTTTCCATGGTTACTTCGATGGTCTGCTTGGACTCGATGCTTTAACAGCTCTAGGCGCTAAAGTGGATCTAGCTAACCAAGAGCTGATCACGAAAAACACTACCATCCCACTGTGCTTCAAACCAAATTATATGTCAGACAAATACATTATCCCAGCTCGATCGAAATTCATAGCAAAACTACCAGTTGACTTCCAAAACGGGGACATTTATTCCTCAAAAACCATTATTAAAGACAAATTATATGTTTCTGAAGGAGTCTACCACTCCAAAGATTGGTACAGTTTAATGGAAGTCGTGAATCAATCTAACAAAGAACAAACTTTGTTGCTAGAGCAACCACTTAAGGTAGAAAGTTTCAACAATCAAGAATAGATAGAAGTAAACACGCTCAGTGTTGCTTATAAAGACGAAAACCCTGAAGATACTGCCCAAAAAGACGTTACGAAACTCCTCCGTGTGTCACATATGAACAGTGAAGAGAAGAAATCAATTTTCAAGGTCTGTCGTGAATTTGAAGATATCTTCTTCAAAGAAGGACAGAAACTCTCATTCACAAATGAATTTAAGCATCGTATTCAAACCACTGATGACGTTCCAGTTCACGTCAGGTCCTATAGGTATCCATACGTGCACAAACAGGAGGTGAAAAAACAAATCCAAGAGATGCTGGACCAAGAAATAATTAGACCAAGCTTCTCACCTTGGAGTGCTCCTGTGTGGATAGTACCAAAAAAACGTGACTCCAGTGGAAAACAGAAGTGGCGACTTGTGATCGACTACCGCAAATTGAACGAGAAAACGGTCAGTGATCGCTATCCCTTGCCCAACATTACGGAGATTCTTGACAAACTAGGTAAGTGCATGTACTTCAGCACAATTGATTTAGCGAGCGGCTTTCACCAAATTGAAATGGACCCTCGAGATGTAAAGAAAACAGCCTTTACGGTTGAAAATGGACATTTCGAATATATCAGAATGCCTTTCGGACTGAAAAATGCCCCATCTACCTTCCAACGCGTTATGGACAACGTCTTAAAAGATTTGCAAGGCAAAATATGTCTGGTATATTTAGACGACATTATAGTCTATTCCACCTCTTTGCAGGAACATTCGGAAAACTTACGAAAAGTATTTCAGAAGTTGCAAGATGCAAACTTCAAAATACAATTAGACAAATCGGAGTTTCTTCACAAGGAAGTTTCATTTCTTGGACATGTCGTCACAGTAGACGGTGTAAAACCCGACCCTACCAAAATCAATGCTGTCAAGGAATTTCCCATTCCTAAAACCCAAAAGGAAATAAAATCATTCCTCGGGTTACTTGGGTATTATAGGAAATTTATTAAAGACTTTGCACAGCTCGCCAAACCGCTAACCGAATGTTTAAAAAAGGGTAAAAAGATAGAACTAAACGATCGATACATCCGTACCTTTGAAAACTGTAAAGATCTTCTTGTGAATGACCCAATACTTCAATATCCGGACTTCACAAAACCATTCGTCCTTACAACGGACGCCAGTAATTATGCTCTTGGCGCTGTCCTCTCACAAGGATCAATCGGCAGCGATAAACCGATATGCTATGCAAGTCGAACTCTGTCGTCTTCTGAGTGTAACTACTCCACAATTGAGAAAGAACTTTTGGCCATAGTATGGGCGACAAAATATTTCCGGCCATATCTGTTTGGACAAAAATTCAAAATTGTCACCGATCATAAGCCTCTGACCTGGCTCATGAGTCTTAAGGACCCAAACTCCAAACTAATTCGTTGGCGTCTGAAATTAGAAGAGTTTAACTATGAGCTCGTATATAAAAAAGGTTCTCATAACTCTAACGCAGATGCATTAAGCAGAATCAGACCTGCAACGGAAAAATTAATCGAAATCCATACAAAGGAGGTAGATATACCAGCATCGGAAACCAATGGCACTACCATTCATTCAGCTACAGAAAACTTGAACGATGGGATACCCATATCAGAGAAATCCATTAACGAATTTAGCATTCAATTATTCCTCGAAAAATCAAGCAAAAGGCCCCCAATTTCAACTGAAACACCATTTAGAAACAAACAGAGAAGGATAATTCGAATGGCTGCCTTCTCCGAAGAAAACATTACTAGTATATTTAAACAATACCTACCACCCAATAAATTGATCGGTATCTTTACGGACAACGACACTTTCGTGATTGTTCAAAACGTATTTTCCAAATTTTTCTCGCAATCCAAAACTTTTAAATTGGTACGATGTACGAAAATTCTGACGGACATTATAAATGACGACGAACAAGACAAAACTATCTCGGATTATCACACTAAAAGCAATCATCGCGGCATTAATGAAACCTTATTACACCTTCAACGAGAATACTATTTCCCATACATGAAACAGAAAATTACTAAAATCATCAATAACTGTCAAAAATGTAAACTTTTAAAATACGATAGAAATCCGCAAAAGCCTAAATTTGAAATTCCCGAAACACCTGACAAACCTATGGACATTATTCACACTGACATTTACACTATAAATGGAAAACAGATCCTTACCATCATAGACAAATTTTCAAAATTTTCCGCAGCATATACACTGATAGCTCGAAATAGCCTTAACATTATCAAATCTATCCGAAATTTTCTTAGCCTCCACGGCATTCCTAAAAAGCTCATATCTGATCAAGGCACAGAATTTACTGCATCCATATTTCACGAATTTTGTGAACAATACAGTATAGAACACCATATAACATCCTTCCAGCAAACGAGCAGTAACAGTCCCGTGGAGCGTTTGCACTCCACTCTTACCGAAATTTATCGAATAATATACGACAAGGACAAGGAACGAGACCATGACGATATACTTACTGAAACACTGATATCTTATAATAATGCCATTCACTCCTCAACCAAACTGACACCATATGAAGTATTTTATGGCAGAACATACAAATTTAATAATATACAGTACAACGGGGTACATGACTATTTACAAAAACTTAATAAATTCCAAACAGAAATATACCCAGAAATTAAATCTACCCTGGAAAAACGTGTGGAGAAAACCATTAACAAGATAAACCAAAACAGAGTAGACCCACAACCAGTGCAAGTAGGAACGTCGGTTTTTAGAAAAGAATGTAGAAGAAATAAATTAACCCCTAGGTATACCAAACACAAAGTTAACAAAGACAATAAAATTACAATTATAACTAATACTAACAAAAAATTTCATAAATCTAAAATCAGAAAAAAACCAAAATTACAGGACGATACTAACGAACGGACAACAGATCGAGATACACGACCTGAACCAGGGACACAAAATATTACCTCTTAAACTCGGAACTGCAAGGACAATAATGACATACAACAATCTACTGCACATTGTAAGACTAGAAAACTACGAACAAAACCTACAAACGATTTCAAATTCATTAAAAATATTTGATAACTTCGACGGACTATATGATTCCTTAAAAATAAGTAAAATTAAATTCAATGAATTAAAGAACAAACTCTTAACTTTGAAACCAAGACCAAGAAATAGGAGAGGCCTAATAAACGGTTTAGGATCTTTAATAAAAGGTATTTCAGGGAACATGGATGATGAAGATGCGCATCGTCTGAACAAACAAATTGAAATTTTAACCGCTAACCAATCAAACGAAATTCGCGAAATAAACAAACAAACTACTATAAACAACCTGATGAATAAAAGATTTGATAACATTACAGATCATATCAATAGCCAACAAAAAACGATAGAAAGCTTCTTAAAAAATTATCAAGAACAAGCCAAAAATAGAATCAGAACAAGCGAGGATTTGCTTCGACACATCCAATATCTTAATCAGATAAACTATAACATCGATCTTCTCTACAACCATTTGGTTAGTGTAGGAGAATCAATAGTGCTAGCAAAATTAAATATTATCCCAAAACAAATTTTAAATCCCAACGAACTCTCGGATATATATCAAAATTTTCAAAATCAATCCGTTTCAATTTATTCCGATGAACACATTTACGAACTATTAGGATTACAGGCCTACTATAATGCCAGCAATATAATTTTCAATATACGCATACCCGTTTTCTCCAAAGATAGCAATTCCTTTTTTCACATAATCCCTCTTCCTATACAACCATCAAAAATAATATCCACAACCCCCTACACCGCAATTAACCCAAATAATATTCAGTTCTTTAACGAAAAATGTCCGGAAGTAGAAGGAATATTTTATTGTGATAACACAAAAACGGTACACCGAGAAAACACAAACTCTAGTTGCATCGGGCGCTTGATCCAGAACGAAATCGCAGATTGCAAAGTAGAAGACGAAAAACAAACTGCTCAAATACTCCAACCAGAGCCAAACTTTGTCCTGCTGATCAACATTCCACCAACGCCAATACGATCGACGTGCGAATTTAAGCACAAAAATCTTAAAGGAACTTGGCTCCTACACTTTAAGGATTGTGAGCTCGAAATCAATGGTATCATTTACAAAGATAACATTAACTACTACTGGGATGATGTCCAGATCTACCCTTCGGTACTGAGCCAAGTAAACACCACGATTTCCGACGAATTAAACCTGGAAAAATTGAGAAGCTTCCATATCGACAATAGAAAAGCAATCGAGTTCCTGGACACAAGGACCAATCAGACCAACATCTTTTCATCCAGCGGAATAGTAATCATCGCCAGCATCTTAGTTTTCATCATTACTTACCTGATCAGGAAGCGAAACACCACCAAATATGTAGTCGAACAAAATATAACATCGAAAAATCCATCCTGTACTCCAGCCAACGAAACTGGAAACGTCCAATTTCTTTGGCCCACGCATCACTCTTAGGGGGGAGAAGTTACGTTACCACTCACCCTGACTCCCACGATAGTCAGCGTTTTCCCGATATTAACCCATTCACCCTAACTCCCACGACAGTCAGCATTTTCCCAGCATTTATAATTTTATTGAAATTCAAATCCATCAGCATTTTGATATGTTAACGTTCCCATTTAAAATACGTAGTGGTGTAAATTATGTAGACACTACGTAAGCAGTAAAATATGATAAAAGCAAGTGAACATGTGTAAAAGAGCGGAGTACGAGTTAAAGAGTCAATAAAAAAGTTATTAACGAAACCTAAGTTTTTGATTTATATTATTTTTTTTACTTCTTCATCGCGAAGAACCTATAACTCGCGCCATACCATTTCCTACGTTAGCGGTATCTAGTGGACAAAATTAACAATTTTTTAGATTTTTTAATTTTTTAATTTTATACTTGCCGGGTTTTTTTTGGCACTTTAGGGAATTTTATCAGTTTCGGCTGTCTCACGCACGCCACTGTCTAAATTGCATGTTTAAATCTATATCTCTCTTCATTTGCATTTTCTAGCCACTTTTCAGAGCCATAAAATTTTAAAAATAGCCATCTAATATCAGACAGATGGCGCTAATTCTAAAGACATTTTTCAATCGCGACATTTGCAAAATTTTTCTGTGAGAGTTCGGGGAGCATTTGTCTCGATAGCGTATATTTGTCCCATAAGCTGTCTCGAAGAATCTCGCGGACAAGCCAATATGTCTCCGCGAAATCTGCCTGATTCTCACGGGGTTGGATGAAAAACGTGGCACATTGTTAACTTCGCGGTTTTTTAGAAAAATCCTGGTAAATCCACCACAATAGTGGTGAATTGATACACTAAATACCGGAGAAGACACTGTTGAAATTCACGCTGACTAGGTCTTGCCATGAAAAGCAAAAAGTAAATAGAATGAAAATGTTGAAAGAATCTAACAAAAAACTCTGATGTCAATTACCTTAGGTACCAGACAGAGGAATGAGCTAGGTATCTGTCGCGACTAAAGTGCATGAAAGAAAACCAAGTTAAAAGTGTATTTTTATTCATAAAGATCAAAATTAATCCATCTATAGAAAGCGGACATCCTAGAGTAAACACCTGGATATCCGTCGCGGGCACATCCTTGTCCCCAGCTACTAATTCCCACGACCGTTCCTCCAACAATCAACGGTCCACCATAGTCGCCTTGGCAGGCATCCTTGCCACCTTCTGGCTCTGCAGCACAGAGCATCGATGGTACGATGATATTTCGCGGATAATTCCTTTGACATTCTTCGTTACTCACCACAGTGACCGTGGTGAATTGCAAGACATCCCGTGCCGGTCCGTATTCCCGAATCGAACCCCATCCACTGATGATAACCTTTGTTCCGCTCTTGATATCTTCCTCTGTCTCGGGTATTCGAATCGGTTGGACGCTCGGCGAGTGTTGAAAGTTTCTTACCAGTTCCAAAACAGCGATGTCATTGTGCAGATGAAGACTGCTGTAATTCGGATGCCTAAAAATTCGATCGACCGGAATGTGATCGCCTCCTTCGGACAAAAACGTTGCGCCCGCTACGACCGTAAGTCTTTCGGGCGTTGCGCCTGTTACGCAATGCGCAGCAGTTATTATGGCGTTCCATTTGATAATAACGCCGCCACAAATATGCTGTTCGGATTGACGTAGCGAAACTTGATGCGGGAAATTTTCGATAGTTGTCTCCTCGCCACCAACAATTCGTCCTTTAAAATCCGCTCCATTGGATTGGACACAGACAACTAATAACGATATTAAAATTAAACACAACATTCGATTTTGCGTTAGAAACACTAAACTTCTACTCGACTTGAAATACCAAAGTGTAAGAAAATTTGATCAATTTTGCGATAAAGTTATCCGTTCCAAATAGATTTCTGGCAATCTGATTGGTGCGATTTGTCGAATTTTAATTACTAGCCATTTATTGATGACGTCCACCGGTTCCTATCGGGGCGATAACGAAATAAAAAAGTACGCTTTATCGGAATAAGTAAATTCTATTTAAACCAATTCACTTTAATCAACTTAAATATAATCGAGCAAATCAATCCAAGAACGATAAGCCGATACTTTTGTATACACTCCCGGATATCCTTGTTTTCCGCACCCCTGTCCCCATGAAATGATTCCAACTAGTTTTCCACCATCAATCATTGGTCCGCCATAGTCGCCGTTACAAGCACCCATGCCACCTTGTGGTTCGTCAGCACAAATTCTTGTCGATCCAATCGCGCCTGCGCCGTAACTCTTCTCGCAATCCTCCATGCTGACAATGGTGACCGTGACGAAACTAAGGTCCACATATATACTGCCAGACTCTCGCCGTGCTCCCCAGCCGCTGAGCTGAACCTTTGTACCGGTCCGGATGTCCTCGTAAAGCTGTGGCAAACCAATCGGCTGGATAACATTCGAGAATTCAAGCGAACTTCGCAGAACCAGTACGGCGATGTCATTGATTGCGGTCAAGCTGTTATACGACGGATGGGAGTAGATAATTTTGACTTGTACTGAAGTTCCACCGTGCGTCCACTGAGTTGTTCCGGCCACGATAGTCAGTGAACTCGAAGCTGCACCTTTTACACATTGCGCTGCAGTTAGTACAGCATCCGCTCGAAAGATGGAACCACCGCATACATGGTATCCGTTTTGCTTAACGGAAACCTGGTGTGGAAAATTCTCAATGTCCGTTGGCTCGCCGCCAACTATTCGACCCTTTAAATTTTCACCCGACGTGAAGTGGACACACGCTAAAACTAGTAAAGTAAGACGCCACATTTTAAGAACACTGGTCAAAAATCCGGCGAGCAGTTCTTATATCGGACTAACTTAATATCAGCGTACCTTAATCCAGCGATAAGTTATCTTAAAATAAATTAAATATAAAATAACTTACCTAGACAGGCTTTGATTAGATCTTAATTTACTACTGTATTTGGATAAGAATGGCTAAATTCCGGGTGCTAAATTTATATAAATAAGCGCGTTGTACTTTATTGTTCGAGCCATAAAGTTCGGACACAATAATTTAATAACAATAAGAGACGATGTCCAGGAATATCCCGGACTTCCTCACCAACGATAGATAACAATTTTAACCTGTTTAAATACTTGAAGGCACATACCAGTTTGTCTGATCAAAAACGGCTCTACTCGTCGGAAACCATTGCGCGATGGGCTCATTGATCTAGAACTACCCAAGGAGGAAATTTCCTTAAAGACATCAAACCAACAAACTGAAAATGATTCAGTTTCCTAGCTTTTAGGCTAAACTCTTGGAAAAACTGGACCCAGTTAAAATACGATTTTCGCAAGAAGTCAAACTGACTTCGGTAAAGGCAACCAAGAGTAGCGAAGAATCCATAGACGTCCCAGGTGTAGTTTACATCAACAGGTCGAATAGCGATGGCGAAAGTGAAGGTACTTTCGTATTTGCCCTTAACATGTACGGATCGTCGAGCTAATGCATGTGGTCTTATTCCAGGTGTGAATTTGATAAGAAGTTGAATCAGGTTCGGTAAAGTGTAGGGAAGCCTTCAATTTTCTCAACGCAACAGGGTGACACAAACCAAGTAGTCTTCATTGGTGGCATACTTTCATTTCAGTTCGCAACCAAGAGTGCACTAATTTTTACAGAATTTTTGTATGGTAGCTACTGGTTGGATGTCGATGACGCTTGAAGTAACCCATACTATTTTTACGCTCATCGGTCCTGAGGACACGTGCATTTTGGTAATATACAGGGAGGCATGATGAAGTTGAAGATAAAGATGAAGAAAGATTTGATTTTTCCTCTTACCTATTTCTACTCACAAACAATTTTACTTTATTATTTCGTGATCGACCTGTAATTCAAAAAAAAATTTGCTACTCTGAAATTTTGTATTTACACGTTTTAGGACTAGTAAACACCAAAAAGCTAAAAAAAAAAAATCTGCCAATGGTCTGGGCAAAACTTTATAATTTTTTGGCTCAAAGTTCGGGAGCGGTCAAAGTCGGAGCATATCATCAGTTGTTTCGAGATTATGAAGTTTCTTGGAAAGTTAATTTTGTTCTTAAAATAAAAATATTTAAAACAGAGATTTTTAGCCGATTAAACATTGAAAAAGCCCGTGTAGACTATTAGAATTTTGGTATATTATGTACACTAAAAGCCCATAGAAGTAAAAACGAATTTGTTGCCTTATCAGACTTAAGAGATATGACGAATTCTTAAAACGTAAACAAATTCTTCACACCCCCTTGGTTCTTGATATTCGAAAAACCGTGAAATTGGGTTTTAGGTCATTCCATCAAATGCCGTATTAACCAATTTTATATCTCATCAGAACTAAGGGATGGCAGAATTTGTGAAAACAAATGCAAACCCTTGGGGGTTGAATATCCAAAAATTGTGAAATGGGTTTGGAGGCGATTGTATAAAAAGTCTGTGGAAGTGAAAAGCGATCTAATATATTCTCATTCAACCTAAGAAATATGTCGAAGCTTTGAAAAGCATACAACCCCCTTACACCCCTTAGGATTGAATATCAGAAAATACTGAAATTGACTTTTTGACTCTTATATGGGAAACCTTAGGAAGTAAAAATGAATTCGATATATCATCAGATCTAAGCAATATGCAGGAATCTGTGAAAACATATGCAACCTCCTTACACCCACTTGGGGGTTGAATATCCAAAAATCCTGAAAGGAGTTAATAGATAAATATGAAGACAGCACGAGAAAGTAAAAACCAATTCAATTACTCATCACTTATCAATTACTTATCACTTCTGAAGGATATGACGGAATTCGTGAAAATGCGTTTAACGCTTTTATACCATCTTAGGTGCTGAAAAAGGTAAAAACTTAAAAACAAGTTTTAAGCGATTATTACGCAAGCCCGTGAAAGTGAAAAGATATTCGATATCTGATCAGACTTGAGGGATATGGCAAAATTCGTGAAAAAGTATACAACCGCTTTACATCCACTTAGGGGTCAAATTTCAAAAAATCCTGAAAACCGTTTCTAAGTACTTATATGAAGAAGCGGTAGAATAAAAATGAAATATATATTTGGGAAGACCTAATAGATATGACGAAAATAGTGAAAATATATGCATTCCATTTTCACTGATAAATTTTTTCGCCCCCCTTCCGAACGCCAATAAATATTTAAAATTTTTTTTATCTAAATGACTTTTCTAGTTAATTGACATGTACATACCAAGTTTTAACTTTGTAGCATAAGCCGTTCTATAGATAGGAAAAACATCCCCCACCCCCGGACGATACTGTAAAAAATTATATTTTTCCAACATGCTACTACTATAGTTCTATCTAAATACCATGTTTCAGCTTTATACCATTATAGGTTCTCGAGATATGAAAATCGGAACTTTTTCCTTTTCACCCTTCCCCACCCTCACCGCCAAAATTTTTTTCTGCTAGGGGTCTATTAGGCCTACTTCTGGTAAAAATTTTAAGCATCTACCTTACACGGTTCTTGAGATATGAGACGTGATTTTTTAAAAAAATTCGTATCCCCACTTTCATGATTCACCGCCCCCTTAAAAAATTTTACTTTCATCAAACTTCATTTGTCAACCAAATTATGTTTGTCTAGTGCAATTGGTTCGTGAGATATCGTAATCTGAAGTTTTTCACCCCCCACTCCCGTACGCCACTACCCCCACTCAAAAATTTGTTTCCGATCTATTCTCCTAGTATACCTATAGATATTTATTAAGTTTCAATTTTGTGACGTTAACCGCTTAGGAGATATGGATTTTAGAATGTGTCGATCTCGGCTTTTTTGCGTTTCGGACGCATTACTCGTATTTTTCCCACCACTCCCCCACCCCTTCACCCATATTGACAATTTTTATGCAAATAGGTTCCGTCTAAAACGCTTCCCCCTCCGCCCCCTCCTCCCCTTCACACCACCATCCCTCAGAATTCGGTCACTTCAAGGGGTCTACCCAGTCTATTCATAAAAAAAAATTCAATTTAATATCTCAAACCGTTTGGAAGCTACGAGCCTTCAAACGATTTTGCGTGCGGCGTACGGCGTACGGCGGACAGATGGACTGACATTTTTTTTGCTTTTTTCTTGTCTACTAGTCATTAAACGTGAACAACGTGGGTGAACAACTTTGGATTACAATATCTTCCGAACCAATAACACCAGGAAGATAAAATTTAGTTTCTGTATATGGGATCACAAGAGGAGTCTACCAAAACTAAATTTTTTGAGGGGGGAGGTGGAGCACGAAAGTGGGGTGATAGCAATTTCTCAAAAAATTTAATTTTTATATCTCAGAAACGTTCAGAGGTTGAGTGAAAAAAATTTCCGTGAATCCACATTTTCACGAATTTCGTTAAAACTTTTAGACATGTCGAGCTATCAAAGCAACTTTACTTCTGCGGGCTATTTATATGAGCGCCTAGTAACGTTCTTCAAAATTTTTCGATATCCAACCCCTAAGGGGGTGTAAAGTGGTTGTATACATATTCGCGAATTCTGATATATTTCTAAGGCATATAAAGATTTGGAATTCATTTTTACTTCTATAAGCTTTAAATGTAGTCGGGGAAAAACTCGATTTAAGTGCTCCTTCCCCCAGCCTGGGGGTATTGTTCAAGCTTTCACTGATTCCGAAAATCTTTTAGGTTTGATGTGATCAAATTCGCTTTTACTACTATGAATTATTCCATTGATAAAAAAAATACGTAAGTAAATAAAAAAAAATCTGTCAACAGTCTGGGCGCAACTTTGTTATTTTATGGATAGAAGTCCGAAACGTGTTTAATGATGAGGTAATGTAGGTTACTATGCGACCGACAACCTAAGAAATAACCAGGAGGCTATTTGGAACGTTATTTTTTAGGTTGTCAATCGCATAGTAACCTACACCGCATCTCAGCATTAAACACGTTTCGGACTTTTACCCATAAAATAATAAAGTTGCGCCTAGATTGCTGGCAGATTTTTTTTTTCGGTGACTCACCCAGTTCAAGATATGAAATTAAACACTGCCGATATTGTCTTTTAGTTTCAAGTAACAATCGAGTAGGGGTCTTTAATAAAGGACATACAACATGTACACACGTAATTCTTATTTATTCCCAACTACAATATAAATCGGAGTTCAGTATTCATCTAGAGTATCATACGATTAGCTTATTTAATATACCTTCACACAGCCATCGAATTTCAATTTTCTAGTCTTAATCCCGTCTTGAAGCTCCTTGGAGTTTGGAGAATGAAGATGATACTGAGTCATTATTATGATCTCCAGGTAAAGTGTAACTGCAACTTTAACCAGTAGTTTTATTTGAAAATCTGTCATCTGGTTAGAACGTTACTGAACGTCGTAAGAATGGCTCACAATTCGACACTTAGATAAAGTACGAATTGGGGCGGTATCCTTCTCTGCTCCCAAGTTAGGTTAGGTTAGGTTTAGAGGAGTGAACTTTAGTACTGTACCACATCCCATCACGTGAGATCACTAAGGATCCATTGTTGCTCCCAAGTTAGTTAGAGTAAAATAGGAACACATATCAATGAAACCCACCAAACATCCGAGATTCTTTCCCCTTTCTGGAGTATTAAGGATTCTACAAACTTTGTGTGTCGTTTTCGGATCTGCCGACAGCAGCAACCCAGCTATATCTTGAGTCCATTATCGTTTTCCCTCAATGATTTTGATTTCAAGTCTCGCACGCCTTTATATAGCTATTAAAATTATCTGCAAGTAGTCTGCCACGATTAATGTAAGCCTTCCTGATAAGATAGACTACTGCAGAAATAAAAATATTGAGCATAGCTTATGGAGATCTGCAGAGCTTAGCAGATTGAAAACTGAATAAAAATTGTGTACTTTTTGTGCGAATTAATCTGGCGAGCTTAAAAGGTTTTAATCTGAAATTCTGTCTGCTTCAATTTTTGCGACAATTAAAAAAAACAGGATATGAAAAATTGATTGCTATCAATAATAAATCACACCACTTTGGATTTTGAAAACAACTCGTAAGTCAAACCGTAGTTGATTAAATTAAATAAATTATTTGAAATTATGGAAATACCCTGAAAACAATTGTTACTTTGACAATCACCGCAAATTTTATTAGTTGGATTTCTCGAAGTTTGCGTCAAGTTCTCTTTTATTTTGTTGTAATTGTAATTATTTTAAAAGACACCAAAAAATCAGAAAAAATTGTCAAATTGCTTGTAGGAAAAAATTTGTTTCTATATCTTAGCAGATGCTTAGAGTAAAAAGTTGAAATTTGGAATAAATTTGCAAAAAAATGGCGGAAAATACGAATAAGCGCAACTTTTCAGACCACGGAAGTGGCAAGATTTAAAATTTTTGTAGAAAATCGAGTTTCATATCTCAAAATCAATATGTGGAATCCTGCAATTTATTCAGGGGGCAGGCCCAATAGACCTCTACCATAGGAAAATAATTTCGGATCAGGTGTGTGGCGGATGAGGGTGGGTGTAGGGTGAAATTCGAAAAATTTGATTTTCATATCTCGAAAGCCGGTAAATATAAACTTTTGTGTTAATTCATGGTTGTTGGTTGTACTGGCACGTTCTAAAAATATAAGTTTTGTCAAAAAGGTAACACGGTACGAAGGTTAGGGGTATTTTTGCTATCTTTCTAACGGATGCTAGAAAGTTGAAACTTACTCAAAAATACCCAAAAAAAAACTAGTTTACACAAAAAAAAAATCAGATTTACATTGGGGTGCGGAAGTAGGATACAAATATTGGTCGGCGAAAAGAGCTACATTTTTCACGAATTGTGTCATAACTCTTTCGAGATATCAAATTAATTTAATTTCCCGGTGATCTTCATATAAACCACAGTCTTTCTATATAATTACCGAAAAATCGATTTTAGAATTTTTTGATAATCAACCCTAAGGGGGTGTAAATGTCGTGAAAAGAGTCACGGCATTTAGATGTTAAGGAGGTAGGGATCAGTTTTAGTAGAAATTTTTTTGTTTTTATCACCGCGATTTTGCTACGAAATTAAAACAACTTTTTGCATACAGAAATGTTAGTAGAGAGCTATTTGGGAAAATTTATATTTACTCTGTTTTATATAAATTTCAATTAAAAGAACCAGTTGAGGGTTTTTCTAGTGATAAAAATTAAATGAAAATCGGATTTGGTGTTTTAAAGGTATCAGTAGTGTCGCCACTTCTGTTGCACCGTGATTTTAACCGCTTCTTGTATTTACTTTGAGCCTAAAACTAATTACGTTGTACTCAGATTATTGGTAATTTTTTACACTGTAGATAAAATCGATCAAAGTATAAAAAGTCTGCCAACAGTCTGGGCGCAACTTTATTATTTTATGGGTAGAAGTCCGAAACGTGTTTAATACTGAGATGCGGTGTAGGTTACTACGCGACTGACAACCTAAAAAATAACGTTCCAAATAGCCTCCTGGTTATTTCTTAGGTTGTCAGTCGCATAGTACCCAACACCGCATCTCATCATTAAACACGTTTCGGACTTCTGCCCATAAAATAAAGTTGCGCCCAGACTGCAGATTTTTTTTATTTATTTACGTATTTTTCAATAGAGTAATTCATAGTAGTAAAAGCGAATTCGATCACATTAAGCCTAAGAGATTTTCGGAATCAGTAAAATCTTGAACAATACCCCCAGGGGGTTTAATAGAGAAAAATAATTAAAATGGGGGTTTTCCCGACTACGTTTAAAGCTTATAGAAGTAAAAGTGATTTGCAAATCCCAATATACCCAATATGTACACAACTACTTTACACCCCCTTAGGGGTTGGATATCGAAAAATTTTGAAGAAGACGCTTATATAAATAGCCCGCAGAAGTAAAGTTGCTTTGATAGCTCGACATGTCTAAAAGTTTTAACGAAATTCGTGAGAATGTGAATTCACGAATATTTTTTTTACTCAACCTCTGAACGCCAATAAAAATCTGAACTTTTTTTTTGCTTTAGTTACTCTAATAGGACATCTACATATACGTAGTAGTTTCAACTTTCTAGCATAAACCGTTTCTGAGATATAAAAAACCACCTCTCACCCCAGTACCTTGCTATCCCTATGAAAAATTTTATTTTTCTAGGATGTCTCTATAGTGGCTCTATATAATCCTAACTTTCCATTCATTACGGTTTTTGAGAAATAAAAATTAGAATTTTTTTCCTTTCTACCCCTTTTCACCATCACCCTCTCCACACCCACCACTAAATTTTTTTCCCTACTAGAAGTCTACCGATACCAACTCCTGTCAAATTTTGAAGATCATATCTGATACGGTTTCTGAGATATAAAAATGACATTTTTTGAAAAATTGCTATCCCCCACTTTCGTGCTCTACCTCCCCCCTCAAAAAGTTTACGTTCAGTACACTCCTCTTGTGATCCGATATACAGCAACTAAAATTTATCTTCTTGGTGTAATTGGTTCGGAAGATATTGTAATCCAAAGTTTTTCACCACTCAACCCCACACCCCCCAACCCCACACCCCACCACCCCCTTAAAAATTTTAGCCCTTGTCTAATCTTCAAGTATCCCTAAGGGTAACCACAAAGTTTCAATCTTCTGACATCAATCGTTCAGGAGATATGGATTTTAGAATGTTTCAATCATGGTTTTCAAGCGTTTTGAACTTATTGTTTTCACCCCACTTCCACACCCCTCAACCCTTATCCATTGTTTTTTTGCAAATGACTCCACTGTCATAGTACTACATAAGTTCCAAATTTCAGCCTCCTAGCATAAGTGGTTTCTGAGATCTAGAAACCAAAATTTTTCGTCTAAAACGCTCCCCCCTCATCCCCCCTTACACCCCCACCACCCTAAAAGATACCAGTCGTAGGAGTTTACCCAATCTACCCACCATACAAATTTCAACTTAATACCTCAACGTGTTTGGGAGCTACGCGCCTTCAAACGATTTTGCGTACGGCGTCTACGGCGGACAGACGGACATTTTTTTTTTGCTTTTTTGGTGTTTACTAGTCCTAAAACGTGTAAATACAAAATTTCAGGGTAGGAAATTTTTTTTAAATTTCAGGTCGATCACAATACTTTATTATTAAAAAATAATAAAGCAAAAATCTAAAAAAAGTTATACAATATTTTTTGTTCAGTTGTGTTTAAAAAATCCAAATCCAGTTGATGTCCATCTGCCCGAACGCATTTTAATTTAAGAATAGATTTGCCAGATATTTGGTCGAATTTGAATGGCTAAGTTCATTGACGGGCAAAATTATTCCACTACTTCCTGCCATAAAAAAGGCATTAAAACAGATGTTTATAAGCGCTTTACGCTAAAACTTTGAAATTTTATACGTGTTAATTTTTCCAATGGTTCCACGTAAAGGGGTATATATGTTGCAAATCGAGTAAGTCATTTCTACAGCTCCCATATAAAAGTCATTCAAAAAGGAAAATTTTCTACAGGTGCGGAATTGGAAACGGGACGAGATATTGTCTTTCTCCTTCGAGTAGCAACCTAACGAAAGTCAGGACCATCTGCATGCCTGCATTATCCTCAACTACAATACAAATATGAGTTCAGTATTTTATCTAGAGTATCATACAATTGGTTTACTGCCTATCGCGACTGAGGCAAGTTTTTATTCAGTTTCAGGTGGCAACCCCATGACAATCAAAAGACTTCCAAAGCACTTCGTTAACTGGTAGATGCCTTAGAATTAATATACCGCAGTGAACAACCAAAATTACCGAATTGGTTTAAATATAAGGTGATCTTCAGTGCATACACCTTAATCACAAAGAACTACGAAAATTTTCACTAAATTATAATTCGCGGTAATGAATTTCGGTTCTATGTCGCACATATAGTGAAATCCTCAGCAATACCAGTAGAAGTAAGGTGTTTCTGATGAGTCAATGCCATCCGATGACGAAACAGCTCCTTCGACCTAGCCCAACACCGTTTTAAACTGGCTCTCTGGTGAAGGTTTTTCAACTTCATGTCGCAATTGCAGTTGCCACGGCAACATCGATCCCAGTAGGGATTTTCGTGTTGGTGTTTTACACAAGAAACGCTTCTGACACCGAAAAAGGACTGAAAACCACTCTTAAAATTAGATTCTATGGAAGAAATCCAATTCTAATTAATGTGACATTCAAACGCTTATAAAAGAATTTTATTTTTATTAAAAATGACTGCATTTAGTCAAAATTTACTCGTTAATTAGATCTTAAGTACATTTATTTCAAAAATACTGTAATTTCAAATAACAATTAATAATTTTTCGGAATGATATCAACTTCATTTTAAAAAAAACTAGATAATACCCACTTAAGCTGTGATCATTATCAAGGAATTAATTGCTAACTTATAGAAAATATCTACAGAATTTAAATAATTTCTTATCTTATCTTTGAGAATTATCTACCTAATTTTGAATATAAAAAGGCTGCGGTAAGGCAGTAAGGCATCATTCAAAATGTTCCGTTTTGTTGTATTGACTGCTTTGCTCGCTTGCGTTGCTGCAAACGCCATCCCCGAGTTGGATGATGGACGTATTGTTGGAGGTAAGGATACCACCATCAACGCCTACCCATACCAAATCTCGTTGAGACGTAGTGGATCACACATCTGCGGTGGAGCCATCTACAAGGCAAATGTGATCATCACAGCTGCTCATTGTGTTGCCGGAACCTCTGCTTCAGTCCTCACCGTTGTCGCTGGATCAACCTACCGTACGTCTGGTGGAACTTCGAAACAAGTCTCGTCTGTCCGCTCTCATCCAAGCTACAACAGCGCCACCACCAACAACGATATCGCCGTCTTGATCTTGTCCAGCGGATTCGCCTTCGGTTCAACAATCCAACCAATCTCCCTTCCAGCTCAAGGTGAAAGCATCGCCAATGGAGCCCAGGTTACCGCTACTGGATGGGGTGCAACTTCTGAAGGAGGCGGTTCACCAAATATCCTCCAAACTGTCACCGTCCCAGTTGTCAGCAACGCTGACTGTGGCAAGAATTACGGAAGCAGCGCCATCACCTCAGTAATGCTCTGCGCCGGTGTCGGAGGAAAGGACGCTTGCCAAGGAGATTCCGGTGGCCCATTGGCCAATGGAAACAAATTGGTCGGTGTCGTGTCATGGGGTTATGGATGTGCTCGCGCTGGATACCCAGGAGTCTACGCTCGTGTTGCTTCCTTCCGTTCATGGATCGACAGCCAAGCTTAAGATAACAAAGCGTTCCGAACTTTTTGAATAGCATTTTATGTATACCTGTGTAAAGCCCTGAATACAATAAAATGACAAATTCATATTAAAAAAAATTTTTTCATATTTGATATGTGTGAATTCTTATTTCTTCCGAATTTTTCAATTTCAAAGGTTTATAAGCTGCTCAACAAAAAATTCGCTGCACTGAAATTTTGTATTTCAACCATCTCACCTGACTATGCTATGCTATGCTATACTCCGTACGCAAAAGCGTTTGACGACGCGTAGCTTACAAACAAGGTGAAATTTTTTTGGTGGGTAGATTGGGTTAACGCCTTTCTGTAGCAATTTTTAGAAAGGCGAGCACTCAGGCCTTATAAGGTTGGTGGTGTTTTAAACGAAATATTTTGGTTTTATACATCTCAGGAACCGCTTATGCTAGGAGGCTGAAACTTGAAATTTACATATGGTACAGCAATGACGGTATACCCATATGCAAAAATGATGGATATGGATAAAGCCTAACAATTCAGCAGAAGCCTATTTGGAAAACTAATGGTTTAGGGTGCCTGCATTGACAAAATCAGCCTTACAATTTGTTATTGATTACGTCCCCACGACTGTAAGACAAAAACGAAATTCATGCTTTACGGTTGGTCGTGCGAGTTACGGAATCTTAACATAGATGGAAATCATAGTAAGCACATTCCCAGACGCTAAACTGTCTTCTCACAATAAATTCATTTGCATATGTACATATATAAAATTTTAAATTTAAGTATTCTCTCACAATGTGCTACATAAACAAAATTTGTCCTTATATAATATTTCAGTAAAAACTATCACTTACGTTCTGTACATTTAATAAAGTGGTCGTCTAAAGATTAAATTGTGTTTAATTTATTTTTTCATAAAAGTATTAATCCAATCTATTAACTCGAGCTGACTTCTATCCAAAAAATAATAAAGTTGCACCCTGTTTGGGCAGATTTTTACTAACCTTCCCACCTTGGTCTACTCTTATAGTAAGTTCACCCAATTTACCCATCAAACAAATTTCAACTTAATATTTGAACGGGCTTATGAGCTACGAGTTTTCAAACGGTCTAGCGTACGGTGGACAGACGGACATTTTCTTATTTTTTTGCGGGGCGTTTACTAGTCCTTTAAAGTGAAAATAAAATAGGTAGGTAGGTAGGTACACGTGGCTGCCCGTGAGAACACGGACACACTTAGACCTAAAAGTTCCGTTGTGTTACCACAGGATCATCGAATCCGGTCCTACTCGTCGAACCATTTAGAGCTTGCGATGAAGCGTTGGATTCTCGCGACCTCCATTGAGGCAAGGTCACCGAGACAATTGAAGAAGTAAGCTCCAAGATGAGGTTTCCTTCTGGCTGATAGAGCTGGACAGGTACAGAGAAGGTGTCTCTTCCTCCTCCTCATCCAGGCAGCTTCTACAGAAGTCGTTTGAGAAGAGACGGGGTCTTTTAGCATGTCGACCTATAAGACAGTGTCCGGTCAGGACACCGACTGTGGTGCTGATATTCGCCCTTTTGCGCAAAGTCAGCTTTTTGGAGCGTTTTAGATCCAGCTCCGGCCAGATCTGTCTCGCAGTGTGACATGTAACACCGTCCGCCCATCTTGAGTTGGTTTTCTCAATTGAGTCCAATCTCAGTAGCAGTTTACATGTAGAGAGAGGCACACCCAGATTCCGATGTTCCGGCATAATCTGAAGGGTAGTACCGCGTCGAGCGAGTTCGTCAGCCAAGCAGTTCCCTGGAATATCCCTGTGTCCTGGCACCCAGCACAGAAGAATATTGAACTGTTCAGCCATCTCCTTAAGAGATGATCGACATTCTGCGGCGACCTTTGATATTGTCGAGGCCGATTCCAAGGATTTTATTGCCGCTTGGCTGTCTGTGAAAAAGCTAATATCCCTAGTAGATATTACATTACACCTCAGCCAGGACAAGGTCTCCTTGATCGCCATAAGCTCCGCCTGAAAGACACTACAGTGGTCCGGAAGGCGGAAGGAGCTGCTAATGTTAAGCATATCAGAGAAAACACCTCCAACTACCCCGCCTTCAGTTTTGGAGCCATCCGTATATATGTGGGCGGACTCTTCCATCCGTACCGAATCCCTTTCCCATTCTAGACGGGTTGGGATGGCTGTGAGGAAATTTTTCTCAAAATCATTACTGGGAGGGGTGTAGTCGGTGTTTTCAGGAATGTTATTGAAGTGATTCAAGATTGTTGAGTGACCTGCATATATGCCAGTCCACTGTGTAGAGGACCTAAGTCGAATGGCTGCATTGGCTGCCATTTGCTTGCCAAAAATATTCAGACTGAATAGCATGTCTAGTGCTGCAGAGGGAGTTGTTCTCAGGGCTCCACTGATGCATATGCATGCTGATCTCTGTACCTTCCCTAGGGTGGTGCAGTTAACTGCTTTGTTTAAGGCCGTCCACCAGACAATAACACCATACATAAGTATCGGTCTGATGACGGACACGTAGAGCCAATGAACTATCCGGGGTTGCATACCCCATTTTTTGCCAATGGCCTTTTTGCACGAGTAAAGCGCAACTGTTGCTTTCTTTACCCGTTCCTGAATGTTAGGTTTCCAGTGAAGTTTCCTGTCCAAAATAAGACCCAGATATTTTGCACTATCGGTAAAACTAGACTAGTACCATTCAGAAAAGGAGGGTCTACGTGAAGAATTTTATATTTACTGGTGAAGAGGACTAATTCTGTTTTGCGTGGGTTCACACCCAACACGCATTCAGCTGCCCATTTGGAGAGGATAGAGAGAGCATTTTGCAATATCTCACTCAGCGTGTTGAGGTGCTTTCCCGAGACAGCAATTGCAACATCATCTGCATAGGCAATCACTCTGCAGCCCGCCCCTTCCAGTCTCAATAGTAGTTTGTTGAACACTAAATTCCAAAGAAGAGGGGAGAGCACACCACATTGTGGTGTACCTCTGCTGACAAACCTTCAAAAGGAGGACTCGCCCAGCTTTGTGTTCAGAATCCTGGATGTTAACATCAAATTGATCAGCGCGCCAAGCGAGGTGTAGTGTACTCTCGCCACAACAAAACTAATGAATAACACGACGGGACGGAGAAATTGTGTGCAGGTGATGACCGCCTAGTGCAGCAAATATTGCTGACCATGCACACAAGAATATTGTGACTTGACGCGTGCCGATTTATGGGTGAAATACATTTTTTATAAGCAAGTTAGGATAGGTACATTTTTTATGAATAAGTTAGAATAGGAAATTAACTAATAAGTATATTTTAAGTGCACCTTTTTTTATATAGAGTTTAGGTTAAGAACTGTATAAAAGGAAAGCGATGGCCCATACTCGGGGCCATTCGATTAATAAAGTTACGCCAGGCAACGTGCCGCTACAAAACTTACAATTATTCGTTTGTACACTCATACCGGCATCGTGCCACATTTTCTTACGGCTCAATTCCGTTTCACTATCGATAAAAGTTGAGTATCTGGCAAAATTGCCTAAGCCATCCGCGGGACCAGCCGCTCCAAAAATCTGGTAAGTCTTCTCCCTTCGTTTTCTCTCCGGTTCGACCCCGAACACAACCCTTCAGGATAGAAAGTGCGTCAGTGATTGCCTCTGGTCTGACGTTGTTGAAAGCTCCCTCAATATCGAGAAAGGCAACCATGGTGTATTCTTTAATACTAAGAGATTTTTCTATGGTGCGCACGAGCGAATGTAAATAAAAAAAAAATATATTAAATAAAAAAAATTGCAGAGTACCAAATTTATTTTAAATTTCAGGTCGATCACAATACTTTATTAAGAAAAAATAATTTACTACTTTATTAAATTAAAGTAAACCTTTATTATTTTTCGGGTCAAAGTTCGATGAGAGACAAAGATGTTTTTTTTATCGATAGTATCGATTTTTAGCCGAATAAAAGGCCTGTGTATCGAATTTAGACATATCTTTATGAAAACGTATGTAACTTCCTTACACTCCCTTCGGGGTTGTATTTATATCATAAAATCCTGAAATTTTTACGCGATTACATTAAGAGCCCATAGAAGTAAAAATCAATTTGCTGCCTCTTCAAACCTAAGGGATATGACAGAATTCGTGAAAACGTATACAACTCCATTACATTCACTTGGGGCTTGAATTTCGAAAAATCGTGGAATAAGTTTTTAATCAATTGTATAAGAAACGTGGAAAAAATATAAAACCAGTTCGATATCTCATCAGACCTAAGAGATATTGAACATTTTGTGAAAACGTATGCAACCCTTTGGATGTTAAATTTCGACAAATCTTCAAATTTCTTTTTAGGCCATTACATGAAATAACCGTAGAACTAAAACCTATTTTATATTTCATTGAATCTAAAAAAGTAGGGAAAAATGTTAAAACGTATTCAACCTCTATACACCCGTTTGGGGATTGAATATCCAAAAATCCTTATTGAATTATTATGCGGAAAGGCTGACGAAGGAAAAACCAATTCGATATTGTATCAGTCTAAATGTATATATGGTGGAATTGGTGAAAATTTATGCAACCCCTTTACATCTATGGGATTCGCTAATCGCGTCCAACTACATTCCGACAAATCTTCATCTGGTGACCCCGACGTGATTGAATTAATTCTAGCCTGTATGGCAATTCTGTGTATGAATTTAAAACATAAGAATCCAGCCATCAGGGCAACACTTGACGCTCAATAAATGACAATTTATCATAAGCCGCCGACCGTGCCGGTCGTTTTTATTTATTCGCCCCAAGTTCAATCAAGTGGAGGCCCAGGCCTCCACACATCCTCCTTACATCCCCTCATGGGATGAAACTAAAAAAAATCGGATTGTTTTCTATTACTCCATCCCTCACCTTCACGCCCTACACCCCACTCACCTTAGTCTCTTAAGTCGAACTCTCATATTAATTCTAAGATCCTATCATAAACAGTTCTTGAGATATGAAACGTAATTTTTAAGAAAAATGTTTGTTCCCTATACTTCCATGGCCCTCACCCCCCTGAAAGACTTTATATTCGCTAAAATTTCCTTGAACATTAAAAATTAAATAAAATTTTTATGTTGCTTTTAGATGGTAAGATATCCCAATGCGCCCCATCCCTGCATGCCATTGGCCGCCCTAAAAATTTCAACATTCACCCAGTTTCGAATATGGATTTAAGACTGTCTCGAATCCACATTTCGAGCGTTCGGACGCATTGTTTCCACCACTGCTGAACCCCTCCATCCAAATCGACCATTTAGCATAAGCGGCTCATGAGATATAAAAACCAAGATCTTTCGTCGAAAACGCTCACCCATCCAATAGTCACCCATTTATGCTTAATTGTTAGGACAAGGTCATAAATCTTTCTTTAGTTAAGAGGTAAGATTCGCAAGAAATAAGAATATGAAACAATTTCTTTTAATAAGAATTCAACACTTTATTGTATTCAGGGCTTTACACAGGTATACATAAAATGCTATTCAAAAAGTTCGGAACGCTTTGTTATCTTAATATTGGCTGTCGATCCATGTACGGAAGGAAGCAACACGAGTGTAGACTCCTGGGTATCCAGCGCGAGCACATCCATTACCCCATGATACAACACCGAACAATTTGTTTCCATAAGCCAATGGGCCACCGGAATCTCCTTGGCAAGCGTCCTTTCCTCCGGCGGATACACCAGCGCAGAGCATTACTGAGGTGATGGAGCTGCCTCCATAATTCTTGGCACAGTCAGCGTTGCTGACAATTGGGACGGTGACAGTTTGGAGAGTATTTGCTGCACTTCCTCCTTCCTTGGTTGTACCCCATCCAGTTATGGTAACCTGGGCTCCATTGGCGATAGTTTCACCTTGAGCTGGAAGGGCGATTAGTTGGATTGCTGAACTGAGGGTGAATCCGCTAGACAAGACCAAGACGGCGACATCATTGTTGATGGTGTTGCTATTGTAGCTTGGATGAGCGCGGACAGCCGAGACTTGTTTCGAAGTTCCACCAGACGTACGGTAGGTTGATCCAGCGACAACGGTGAGGACTGAAGCTGAGGTTCCGGAAACACAATGAGCAGCTGTGATGACTACATTTGTCTTGTAGAGGGCTCCACCGCAGATGTGTGATCCACTACGTCTCAACGAGATCTGGTATGGGTAGGCGTTGATGGTGGTATCCTTACCTCCAACAATACGTCCATCATCCAACTGGTAGGTACCGGCTAAGGCACAAGCGAACAAAGTAGTCAAAACAACAAAACGGAACATTTTGAACTGATAACTCCATTAGAACGGCAGCGCCTTTTATATAATTCTCGAATAGTCAACTATCTGAATCGATGCCATGATAAGATAAAAAAAGATTTAAATAATGAACGTCATTTCACGCTAATTATTGACTAATTAAAAATCAGAATCGGGATCAAGTTTAAAGGTTTAAATGGAATAAAAGTTTTTCTATTGTCTATTGTTAAATTTCCATATGTTGCAACTTTTATAGAATTAGTGCAATTTTTACCGATTAAATTGTTTGGACAGTTTTAGGAGGAATTATAAACACCGCTTTCAATGCATTATGTCATCTACGTCTCTATTGATGCAACGTAGGTGAATTGCTATAATACTAGCTTAAACAGGTAGCCCTACAAATATTCAGCTTCAAAATTCGTTATTCCGACGTTCCATAAAACGGGAAATTCAATAGGTTTTGTCATTTCATTTCGTCTTTCTTTATCCAATGAAAATGTTTAAATCTACTCTATCGTTGACTTCATCAGCGTCGTACAAGCAGAAAAATTAAGCCGAGACACCAACCAATTTATTATTTCAGGATTGGCCAGAAAAAATGTGAGTGCAATCCGTCTGTACGCCGTACGGTGTTTAGTGTCCACCGTACGCAAAAGTATTCGATGGCTCGTTGTTCACAAACCCTTTTAACTATTAAAATAAATTTTTTGGTGGCTAGATTAGGTTGATTTCTTTCAGTGATCACCTTTTTGGGGGTGGCAATATACGTTGAAAGATGGGTGCATTTTAGACGACAAATTTTAGTTTCCAAATCTCAGGAAGCGCTTATACTGTGAAGAACTTATAAATATCAATGATATTGGAGTCATTAGCAAAAAAAATGGTTGACGTAGATGATGGAAACAGAAGTGGGGGTGGAAAAAATGCACCCGAAAGCTGTAATCGATATATTCTAAAGTCAGTCAGGAACGGTACATGCCACAAGGTTTATTAGTCGTAGCTCGTAGAAATGTTGGAGTCATATGAGTAAAAAACCGATTAGTGAATATAGCACAGTCACGATAGACTGCAAGCGAATCATTTGATACTCTAGATGTAATATTCAACTTCGATTAATATCATAGTTCGACATAGAGCAGAATAAGAAGAGCGAATTCAGTTTGTTCTTTTTCAGGGACGCTCGTTTGGTAGCATAGAACGGAACCCCGAACGAAAATATGTTTTTTTTTTTTGTTCAGTTCTGGTCAAAAACCCCTAATCGTCTCGCTGTCTGAACGTACGGTCGTACGTTCGTTTGCCCGAACGCGCAATAACTCAAGAACGTCTTGATCTCGGATGTTGAAATTTGGAATCTGGATGTTTACTCGAATTCGTACGGCTAGTCAAAACCATACTACTCCTTCGGGGGATGAGTAGTGAAGAGGACTCGTAGGCTTAATTCTTGGCAAAGAAGGACTCCCTAAACCTCCCTTTAGTCATGGAATGTATTTCGCACCAGCTGAGGAACTAAAGTTGATATCCTGAAATTTGCTAGACTTGACGAGAATCGAAAAACTTCTAGAACTAGACCAAGGTCAAAACGAAATTAAAGACATCTGCCCCAATCAGTGAGAAACTTTATTATTTTTTGGGTAGAAGTCGGGGAACTGGTTAAAGTCGGGGTGCGACAGAAAAGTGTACGCCACTACGTCACTACCAAGAGTAAAGCATGAATCGTTTTTCCGTTACTGTCATGGGGCATAGTGAAAGCCAAAATGTAACACTGGTTGTTTCGATGCAGGTATTCTAAACAACTATTTTTCCAAATACCCTTCTCGTTAATTTCTAAGGGTGGCTTTATCCATATCAAATTTCCATATGGATCCACTATCATAGCTCGATATAAATTCCCAGTTACAGCCTCCTACCATAAGCGGTTCTTGGGATCTAGAAACCAAAAATTTTTCGTCTAAAACGCTCCCACATCACTCGCTTACACCCTCCCACCCTCCCCATCCAATCTACCACCAAAAAAACTTTAAACTTGATATCTCACCTGGTTTGAAGCTACGCATCTTCAAACGCTTCTGCGTACGGCGTCTACGGCGGACACACGGACTTTTTTTGCTTTATTGGGGTTTACTAGTGCTAAAACGTGAAATTACAAAATTTCAGGGCAGAACTTTTTTTCAGATTTCAGAATTTTTTATTACTAAAAAATAATAAAGTACCCTCGCAGCATTTATGTTTACTTCTTGGGACGGAGGAGCTTATAAATCTTTAATATTGTAAAATTCGGTAGAGAGTAGAAACCATATTTTTTTAATAAGAATTTGGCATTTTATTGTATTCAGGGCTTTACACAGGTATACATAAAATGCTATTCAAAAAGTTCGGAACGCTTTGTTATCTTAAGCTTGGCTGTCGATCCATGAACGGAAGGAAGCAACACGAGCGTAGACTCCTGGGTATCCAGCGCGAGCACATCCATAACCCCATGAGACGACACCGACCAATTTGCCTCCGTAGACCAATGGACCACCGGAATCTCCTTGGCAAGCGTCCTTTCCTCCGGCGGATACACCAGCGCAGAGCATTACTGGGGTGATGGAGCTGCTTCCGTAATTCTTGGCACAGTCAGCGTTGCTGACAATTGGAACAGTGACAGTTTGGAGAGTATTTGGTGAACCGCCTCCTTCTGAAGTTGCACCCCATCCAGTAACGATAGCCTGGGCTCCATTGGCGATACTTTCACCTTGAGCTGGAAGGCCGATTGGTTGGATTGTTGAACCGAAGGCGAATCAGCTGGACAAGATCAAGACGGCGATATCGTTGTTGGTGGTGGCACTATTGTAGCTTGGATGAGAGCGGACAGACGAGACTTGTTTCGAAGTTCCACCAGACGTATGGTAGGTTGATCCAGCGACAACGGTGAGGACTGAAGCAGAGGTTCCGGCAACACAATGAGCAGCTGTGACGATCACATTTGCCTTGTAGATGGCTCCACCGCAGATGTGTGATCCACTACGTCTCAACGAGATCTGGTATGGGTAGGCGTTGATGGTGGTATCCTTAGCTCCAACAATACGTCCATCATCCAACTCGGGGATGGCGTTTATAACAACCCAAGCGAGCAAAGCAGTCAATACAACAAAACGGAACATTTTGAATGATTCGGTTCTGAAAAGAAATCAGCTCTTACACTTTTCTCCCTCACCTTAACTTCGATTTAAATTCCTTATAATCCGCCGATAAGATAACTTACATACTTTAAGCAGAGACATTATAAGACCAGACAAACTCTGGCTCACTTAAAACTGATTAAATCTTATCATTATTTTTATCAATTCCCAAAAATTGACCTTATGCCTTCTTATTCAAAACTGCTCTTCAGGAGATATTTTAGAAGAGCCATTGACGACAGTGGTAGCTTACCGAAACTTACCTTCCAAATCGGCACCAGAATTTGGCATTTCGGAAGATGAATGAACGAATTCTCTAAACACTTTCTTGGGGCAGATACACGATGGACTTACTTAATTATCTTCGTACTAATTATTATGCTTTCGTTGCAATCACTGCAAAAATTATGTGTTTAAATATTTCAAAATCCAAGCTTCGGCGGTTTTTAAGGTGGATTTTACAATCACTACAGTCCAATATTCGTAAAATTCGTTATTAAGCATATTTGCACGGGAGCTACTCAGAGAGCGATAGAAGTTAAAATTACAAAACCAAATTTAAGCTTTCACTTATTTTCTAAAAAGACTTTCAGCCCGAAAAAATCCTTGAGTTGGGTCTAGCAGATTTCTTCATATTTATGTCATTACAACAACCATTGAAAAATATTTATCCTAAATTTCAAATTTCTGGTTGAAGCCTTCTGAAATTATCGGATTACATTCGCGAATACGTCTTTTAAGGACTTTTGAATGGGAGCTACACAAAGTTATGAAGGAATATCGCCCACTATCGAAATCAACTTTAGCTTAAACTGCAAACTAATTTTTGTAAAATTTCGACTTCACGGTTCAACGATTTAAAGAGATAAATTTCGTTCCAGGAGATGAATGCATACATTTTTAAAGAAACTTTGTATGACAGCAAGAGCTCGCTCCATTTCTTCATATTAATTATTTTAACCGTGCAGCCAGTGAAAACTACTGTTTACAAATTTTCAAATTCCAGGCTTGGAGAGTTCTAAAGTTATTATCAAATATACTTGAACACTTTCTTTAACGACTTTTGCATGGCAGCTAACCACAGAAGTAAAACGGTTTTGCTCATTAACCAACGAACTTCAACTGTACAGTTTCGACCAAGTATTCGAATTCCAAATTTAAACATCCTAAGTCAAAACGTTTTTGACTTACCTTACGTTTAGAGAGACGGACAGCACGCATATTTTTGATTTTCCATCAGAACTGATTAATCAAAAATATGCATATTTTCGTTCGGGCGTTACAAACGTTTAGTCTGGATTAAACTTATGAGACAATCTCTTTAGATTTCGTGTAAAACTTTAGTTTCCGTAAAACGTAAACCTGAAAGTTTCTATAACAGAAATCTACACTTTAACAACTTTCAACTTCCTAGGAGCCCACTTCAATTCCAAATCAATTATCTTCCAAAAAAGCGCCATATTTACGAGGGCTGTTTGATAATGACCTGCAAAAATCAAAAAGGAGAGAGCAGGGAAGGAATTTGTTTTTTTTTTGACCTGGACCATCCTTAAAAAGATTACCTGCAAAGTTCAAGCCTAATACCTCTTTTAGTTTTTGTGAAACAGCAGTCTAAGGGCCGGTTTCACAGTAGCAAGTTGAACTTAAGCTTAGTTAAACTTAAACTTAAGAATAATCTGCACTATAAACTTAACCCGATTTCACTGTAAATAAATATCCTAAGATTAACTAAACGGAAGTTCGCAATCATTGTGAACTAATAAAGCTGTCATTTCAATTCGTTGTAAAAATTTGAAAATGGAAAAAGAAGTCCGTCGAAGCTTTAACTTTATTTATTTATTTACCTGGTGTTAATATTTTAACGTGAGATTACATTAGGAAATTTAGCTATTCCATAAAATGCGTATTTGTTTGCACACAGTGAGGAAGTACTGTCACACGGTAATGAAATGAAATAAGGTCTCAAAAGTGCAAGAAAATTATGCATGCTGTAGATTTGGAAACCCCGGCAAAATCACCGGCAGTGATTAGCATACTTTCTGTGGCATATATCCTAAGCGTTAGCAACAACATCGTCTCTGCGCTCACAGCGTTATTCCTAAAATAAATAAGTATTTACAGATAATGCACAGCAGAAACATTTTCTACTTACCAATTTGTAGTATGTTGTATATGTGATCCTATGAGTTCTAGCAAAACATATGCAGACTGTTTTGTAGCACGGACCCAGTCGGACTTTTCGTAAGAGATGAATTTGTAATCAATGAGTAAGGAATGAGTTTGTAAGGCCTTACCAAAGTAATGCAGAGTGTAATTGCTGTAAAATATTCTCGAATGCTCTCTCTGTACAATTATGGCCAACATTCTTGGCTTCAGTTACTATTTACGGAAGTAATGGTTTAGAAGCTAGTAAGTAATAAGAGGAAGAAATCCGAGACGTTACAGTTTTGTCCAACGGTATAGGCTTTATTATCTACTTACGAAAGTAATGGTTTAGAAGCGAGTAAGTTATGAGGTGGTACAATCCGAAACCTTACAGTTTTGCCAAATGCTCTTGGCTTTAGTAACAATTTACGAAAGCATGTTTTAGAAGCGGATAAGTAAAGGGATGATGCAATCATTAACGTTTCGTTTTAATTTTATATCAAAGGGCCCATAATTAAATTCAGTTCGTTCCGAGTGTTTCAAATGTTGCGAAGTGCTGTTCATTTGTAATAAATTCCAATAAGTGTTATTTATATAAAACGAAGTAAACAATTAGTTTAGATAGAGTTTTTTCTTATATTTATGAATCTTATTTTTGTTAATTTTTTATTTTGTTTATTGAATGAATTCTTATGTAATATTTACGTGTTTTAATTTATTTTATATTGAATAAATGGTTTTTACTGTTGAAACAATTTCAATTTTTCATATTGCTGTTATTTGCAACTCAACAAAGTAAAGGATAGTTTAAATTGGAGACGAACACAATACTTTATAAGTATTTACAACGGTGTAAGTATTTTCTTGTCCTGTGCTTTTAAGCGTTTACACCCTAGGGCCTATGCGGGTTGAAGTAATTAGATCTGTTATCGAAAGAGGAATGTGTACAAGTTGCTAGTACGGAATCAATTCAGTACACATTACTGATCTGACTATTACAAGACCTTACTTTTCATACATTTAAAGTATTTACCACTCACTATTGATACAATGCCTTACTTTTCATGCAATTTGTATGTTGCTATCACTCTCTAATGAAACAAGGCCTTACATGTAATATGCTTTGTAACTATTTACTACTCTTCAACGAAATAAGGCTTTTCTTGTAGTGTGCTTTGTAAGCGATTACGCCCTAGGGCCTATGCGGGTTAAAGTAATTAGTTCTGGCATCGAAAGAGTAATGTGTACGAGCTGCTAGTATATTGTACGGATTCGATTCCGTAGACATTACTGTTCCGACTGGGGAAGCACGTCCGGAAATCGATACCAACCCATTCATTGAAATGATTTGGGCGAATTCTAATTATTCTTACGCGTCTGACTCACCATTACTACACCACTGATTTCCTCATCACTAGAATCTTCACTTAAATACATTACGTTACGAGTCTGCTCGCAGAGCCGTCAAAACAATATTAACTTTAGTTTAAACCCAAGCCATCCACTGTTTAACCGTTCGCGATAGAAGATCGTCGAGTGAAAGTGCGTGAAATAGCTAAGGTAGTAAACATCTCATCTGAACGTGTTTGGAATATTTTGAAATATTGTTTGGACATGAGAAAGCTATCCGCCAGATGGCTGCCGCGTTTGCTCACAATCGACTAAAAACGCAATCGTGTGACAGCTTCACATCACGCTTCGCAACTGTTTTGACGTAATACAAATGAATTTTTTCGTTGATTCGTAACTGTTGATGAAACATGGAAACATTACTGTACTCCAGAAACCAAACAACAGTCAAAACAATGGAAGGAAGCCGGTTCAAGCACACCGAAGAAGGCAAAACGGTTTCATCGGCTGGAAAGGTTATAGCGATAGTTTTTCGGAATTCCAATGGATTAATATCCACCGACTACTTGCAGAAAGGGAAAACCATAACGGGAGCATATTATACTGAGTTATTAGTTCGATTGAATGCTGAAATCAAGGAAAAACGGCCTTTTTGGCGAAGAAAAAAGTGATGCTTCATGACGACACACGGCCGTTGTTTGCAAAATTGATTTTTTGAATTACGCTACGAATTGCTCCCTCATCTACCGTATTCTCCAGATTTGTCACCCTGCGACTTTTTTTGTTTCCAGACTTGAAAAAAAGGCTTGCTGGAAAGAGATTCACCACGAATACTGACGTCATCAATAAAACCAACGCCTATTTTGAAGGGTTGAAGAAATCATATTATTTGGAAGGGATCCAAAAATTGGGAAAAAACGCTGGACTAAGTGTATCGAGCTGAAAGGAGACTTTGTTAAAAAATAAAATAAATTTTTTCCCGAAAAAATTGTGTGTTCTTGATTTTTGCAGGTCATTATCAAACAGCCCTTGTACTTCCATAAAATTTATTAAAAAAACAGATAATCTTTACATCGGTCTTAATTTTAACACCCTTTGCCTTTCAAAAATTAGAGTAAATGTTTGGTTAACCGCTTCCGTCCAGCCAATCTTTTCTTCGGGATACTTCAGGTCATCACAGAAGGGTCTACCCGGTGCTCGTTTTAGGCCTCCGTGATCCGGTTGCTTAGAAGTTCCTAGGTCATGGTTGAGTTATAAGATGACAATTTCTTACTAGATGTAATCCAGGTGGTTAAACTATTTCATGTGGTGTAGCTTGATAACTGCTCGCGGAAAGTGAACTATTTCCGTAAAAGAACCGTGAAGATCTTGTCAGCTAATCAGCCGTCTTATTTCCTATTATACGGTATCCTGTAATTCAGATTCTATCTGCCCCCAGAAATTTTTCCCTGAAGCCAGTCGAGAGCCTCGAAGGCGGTCACTGATTCCAACCAGAAAAAGGGCGGTGATATTATACAGCCTTGTGTTAGAGCGGTTTGGACTTAGAAACACTTGGAAGCTCTTCTTCATTCAAGACGCAACATTGATACCATCGTAGGATTCTTTAATAATGGTACTGATCTTACAAGGGACACTACTCCCCTAAGACATTATATGGCTTAGTGCCGTCGAAAGCCTTGTTAAGGTCTATAAACAGAAGCAGTCACCCGAATCCATAGAGTCTTCCAGACTTTAGATCCTTCTTTTTGCTAAAAATTACGACGCATGATTAAGCTAATACCTCCAAGATTTTAAGCATGAGGTGATTTTTACAGCAAAATTGAAAACAAAATATTAATTATTAAATCACAAGCGATAACAATGATTTAATCTGTAGCCTGTCAGTTCTTTAATCGCGTAAATCAGATTGATGATATTTTCGATTGATAGCCGCGGACTTTATAAATCAGTTCTGATGCGGAATAGTCCATTCGAAAATGTGTTATATTGTTGCTCTGAGTGTGTTATTATTCGCGTGCGTTTCAGCCGGCACTTACGACTTGAATGGCGGCCGGATTGTGGGCGGTCAAGATACGACCATCGAACACTTCCCCTTTCAAATATCCTTTCAAAAAAATGGCCGTCATAGCTGCGGTGGTTCCATCTACAAACCGAACGTAATAATTACAGCTGCTCATTGTGTCCAGAATATCGGTTCGCTCGACGACCTTGCCGTTCTTGCTGGTACCAGCTATCGTACTACTGGAGGAGTTATCAGGCAGGTGAAAAAAGTTATAGCGCATCCGAAATATACCACGTCGCCATCAAATAACGACGTGGCGCTTCTGATTTTGGCCAAACCGCTGGATTATTCCGAGTCGATTCAATCGATTAATTTGGCGGCTCCGAATGAAATAATCAGGGCTGGCACAAAGGCTCGCGTAAGTGGATGGGGTGCTCTCACTGAAGGTGGAGCTTCACCCTCGGTTCTGCAATATGTTGACGTCAGTGTTATAAGCAATGAGCAGTGCGCAAACAGCTACGGAATTGATCTAATTACGGCTGAAATGATTTGCGCTGGAGAGGATGAAGGTGGGAAGGACTCATGCCAAGGTGACTCAGGTGGACCGCTCATTGTCGGCGGTAAGCTGGTTGGTGTTGTTTCGTGGGGAACGGGATGTGCTCGTCCAGGACTTCCAGGTGTTTATGCTAGAGTAGCGGTTCTGCGAACTTGGATTGATAGTGAAATTGAACTATTGTAAATTTTTTTTATTATTATAAGTAATATCGGAAATAAATACTCATAAGATAAAAAGACCAAGCTATTTTCTTTGGGACATCTATGACGGTCTCCGGTTGAGGATCTGCAACTATAGAGAGCCAAACCGATTTAGGACATGGTTTTAATCCCTCTCAGAAGGCAGGTTCTATTCTCTCCGATTCAGAAAAAATGGACTATGTAGTCCGAGCCGAGCGTACAGCTTTGAACCCCCAACCTTTCCACCAAAAAGCTGGATACGCCCATTGTTACATCCATGTTATAAAGAGAAATCTGCAGACTGACCTCAACTTTTTTGGGAGGAATTTAATATCGAAAGCCATGATTTTGGGTTTTTAGGTTATCATACGTATATAAGGCCTACAGAGTAAAAATAAATTTGGTATCTCATCACATCTCATCACTAAGAGATATATCAGAATTCGTGAAACGTCTTAAATCCCAAAGGAGACGAATACCAAGAGATCCTGTAAAGGGTTTCTATGCCTTTGTCTGTGAAGCATGTAGAAGTAAAATCAATTTGAAATCAAAGAAATCCGCAAAGATATGACGAAAATTCAATCACATAATTGACGAAATTAGTAAAAATACTAACTCTTTTTTTTTGCTCACCAAATTTTCTGCTCCATCGCCATACGACAATGCCAATGTGCTGTATGTTTACTTATAGGTGATTTACATCGCCAAATTTCGATTTAAAAATCTCAATAAACGTTTACATCGCCTTTAATGAGATTTGTTTGACCTTTAAAAATTTAGCACCTTCTACATTTATTTTGTACAATTTTACGCTCTTCGGCAATGGGAAAATGACCAGCATCAGCAGGAATCAAATAAGAAAATTAGTAAATTCCAAATCTGGTATTTCGGCAAAAGTAATTTGAAAAATTTTATTTAAAATTTGTGATAGTGAATATTGTGGTGAAATGTGTTCGTGGTGAAACATAAATTTCAGGGCTGTCCAGGCAGATTTTAGTCAGCTGGAGCTGGATTTTCACAAAATCTTGTCACTCAAAGAAATAATGAAATCGCTCAAATGTACGGGAGTAGATTTCAGTAGAGATTTTCGCAAAATGCATCTTTAAAACTCTTTCCTAGTACAGATGTAGATACATACAAAAAATAACACCCACCCTCGTACCACCCACCAATAAAAAAATTATTTATTATTATTATTATTTTATATATTTCTTATATTTATAATAAATCAACCATGTTTCAGCTTGGTACATTTAGCGGGTTTCGAGATACAAAAATCGGAATATTTTGGTTTTCACCCTCTCCCATACTCTCCCGCACTACCCTTACTCAAAATTTGCTGATTAACTTCAATTTCACTCAAAACTGAGTTGTATGAAATTTTGACTTCGTGGCTAAATGAGTTCAGTAAATTCAGTGAATACATTTTTAAAGTATTTTTCGATGGCACCTTGTGCAACAAGGATCGACGTATTCAAAAGTTATAGGTTGAAGCGTTCTGAAGTTGTCGGTAAACATGCTGTTTGAAGGACTTTTGTATGGCAACTACCCGAAGCAATTTACCGATGTCGTCCTTTTACATTACAAATTTGACCAAAAATTCGGATTCTAAATTTCAACACCCTAGGACAACGCGTTTCTGAGCTATCGTGTTTTCAGACAGAATCTGGAGATTTTGCCATCAACGAACAATAAACAATATCAAACATTTTTTGGTCCGAGGCTTCGTTTTTTGCGTTACAAACTTTGCGGGCTGAATTAAACTTATGATAATCTACATGATTGTGTCTAGAGCATAATTAGTAGGAGGGAGAGTAACGAGTTGGTGCATATTTATACAACTGAAATTTGAAGAAAAATTTAAAAAAAATTGTTTTTATAGTGTTTTAAGGTGCACAATAAATCAAATATTTCCTAAACATCACTTTCAAGTAATGAAATCGAATCAACTCGCAAATTTTCACTTATGGCTAGTACAGACTGGAAGCTAAATAGTTGGCCAACTTTTTAATCGCATCGAACTGCGCACGCTATTATCTGCGCGACTAAACTTTTTAGTCGATTTCCATGCGGACATTGTACAAATCAGTCGGCCGATAGTTACAGCCAATTGGTGTTCGTATTAATGCTGTAATCTGCATCACACCAAACAGATGTTGTCCAGCATATTCAACTATTTAGTTTGATCGATTCGAAATGATCGGTGTGCGCGCTTCAATATAGCTGCATGGCCGTTAGCCATTCAACTTAACTATCACCCGATTAAAAATCTCTAGTGAACGGGTACTCTTAAGCTTGTATTACATTGTATGCCACGCGGTTAAATATTTGACCATAAAAATTTTACAGATTTTCATGTCAAATATCCATTTGACACGCTGCCCGATTGCGATATTACACTATCTGACACATTTGACACCATCGTCAAATTTTATCCTCGTGCCAAACGGTCAAACGCCATCAGGTCAGATCCATTGTAAATATTGGCGTATGTATTACACTGTATGCCACTCCGAGCACCAAATTTTCGAGTATACAACTCCGCTCAGATTAATTAACGAGACGAGAAAAGTAGTTTAAACTAATTATTTATTTCACCGATCTCCACAGAAAAATTAAATGTTCACGAAAGACACTTCCTATTTGACCCGTATAACAGAATTGATTTTCCAAAAATCGCAAACGGTCAAATGTGGTCAGATTGATTGCCAAATGGTATCATACGGTCAAATGAAACATTTTGTTAAACAGCATTTGACCATTACACTATCTGACAGAATCTGACAGCATTTAACAGGGAAAATGGTCAAATATTTGGCCGCGTGGCTGGTTAGATAGCATTTTTTCAAGGTGTACCAAATCAATGGCTATTTATTATGTTTTAGTAGAAGCTACCAACTTTAGCTTCTACTGAGCCTTTTCCGTGAACATTTTTCATTTTGTCGTTTACTGTTAGTTGTTGCTTTCAAGCAGCTAAGCTTTATGCTCTTGGCTTAAAGCTTGAATTTGATACTAAAGCTTGAATTACAGTCTGCGCCACGCTATTAAATGTTTGTCTATTTTCCATTACAAATGTTGTCAGAGGGTGTAATCGTCAAATTTTTGTTTGCCAAATTTTTTTTTGCTATGTAGGTACATTGTATATTTGAACAGAAAAAATTTGACTAAATTTTTAGTCAAAGTTTTTGACACCATGGCATACAGAGTAAGCTTAATTCTCTCCTATATTAGAATAGGGCAGTTATGGGAAAGATATGGATGAAATATTCAAGAAAACAAAGAGGGGTATTAATGGAATATTGTGACATGTAGATAGGATGGGTAGGGGATTATTCCTAGAAATTTAAAACTTGGAAATACCATTCCTCTGACCAGGAGAACATTTTGAAATTATATTGGCGTATGGAAGTACTGCCCAAAAATTTGATAAAATTTTTTTTTGGTACTTTTCAGTTTGTGGTGCTATCACTTTTGCAAACTTGTTGTAATCAGTAAATGTAAATTAAATTTTGTTTAAACTCAATAGTGAGAGTGGTTTCTGAAATAAAAAAAAAAATTTTTTTCAGCATTTCAAAGTAGCACTACTACTAAAATGACCAAATTCAGAAGTTTCAAATATAATGGCTTAACACTTTGAGTGTCAAACTTTTTACCAAAAATTTTGACAATGGGTCAAAATTTTCGTTGGACACGAAGCCGCGTATAAAGATGAGAAAAACCAAATCAGTTTATATTAATGGAATCATATCTTTATTTAAGAAGCCGAATCCCTACAATTTTGAATCGATCCAGTTACGGAGAGCAGCAACATTGGCGTAGACTCCTGGGTATCCCTTTTGAGCGCATCCACGTCCCCACGATACAACACCAACCAATTTGTTTCCAATAATCAATGGCCCACCAGAGTCACCTTGGCAAGCGTCCTTTCCTCCGGCGGGCTCACCGGCGCACATCATAGTGCTTGTTATTTTGCTAGTTCCGTAAGCCTTGGCGCAATCAGCGTTGCTAACAACGGTAACTTCAACGTATTGAAGAATATTTGGAGAGTTGCCACCTTCTGTAAGGGCACCCCATCCGCTGCAGATGGACTTTGATCCGCTCCTGGCTTCATCATTAGCTGCTGGAAGTCCGATAGGTTGGATTGTTGGTCCGTAAGAGAATCCACTGACAAGGAACAAAATGGCGATATCGTTGTCTGTGGTGATGCTGCTATAGTTCTCATGTATGACGATCCTGCTGACTTTGATGGATTCTCCACCAGTTGTACGGTAGCTGCTTCCAGCAACGATAGCGAGAGCGCTTGCTGAAACTCCTTGTACGCAATGGGCAGCACTGATGATGACGTAAGGACTGTAGATGGATCCGCCACAACGATGGTTTCCATTGTATTTCATCGAAACGGTGTGTGGGAAGGACTCGATGGTGGTATCCTGTCCACCGACGATGCGAGCTTCCCAAAGGGGAACAAGTCCATCGGGGATAACGGCACCAAGGGCGCAAGCGAGGAGCGTAGTTAAAACAATAAATCGAAACATGATGTCTACTGTTTTTCATTTTAATTGGAACAACTCTTATATACACAATTTCGATCTTATCTTGTTGGCTGTCCAAATCTATGCCGCGATAGTACTTATATCATTCGTCTCAGAACGGCCATCATAACTAGTAGGTCTTAATCTCAAAATATCTTTTGCGGCCTCTCTTTGCATGAAATACACATTGCCATAATAAATCAAGAATGACGTAGGAGTTTATTGGGAATTTTTCCCAATAAATTGATGATAATACAGTTCGAAGTATTTCAAATTTATTAGCATTACTTTAGGCGATTTTAACGATTTTTTTAATAATAATAAAAGAATCAGAAAAAATTCTGGGCACAAATTAATCATTTTTGTGTGGCAGTCCCGTGGCGCGTTCCAAGTTTAACTGAGGTAGAGGTACCTAGTACCTTAATTAAACCCAAAAAAAGGTTCAAAATTGCTTTCTGGCTTTAGGTATTGTGATCGAGGGTTAAACAAAAATTTTGGAATAATTGATGTTGATGTTGTATTACGATCTGTTGCAATTACGCAACAAAATAAAATTTTGGAGTGGGCGATAGAGCACTTCCCATAGCTTAGGTTGGCTTAAATTTTGAAGGGTGAACTCTAACACTACAGCTCATCACGAGGGATCATTATTGATCCATTATTATCTCCTGGTATAAGCCGGACTCTTAACTGTTGATCTCATATCTTAAGAACTATTTCAGATAGGATCTTGGAATTTATGAAAGTGATGAACCACTATCAGATATGAGAAAGAAGAGTAAGTGATGAGGGTGGAAAGAAAAACAATAAAAAAAATTTTATCGATAGAAACTTTCAATAAAAACTTCATATTTATATTGTTTAATAACTTTGGCACATCTCAATCTCAGAAACAGCTTATGCTGGAAAGTTCAAACTTAATATATCCATATATATGTGTTGCATATACTTTCTTAAATTTCGTCAAATCTCTAAATCTCTTCCAATAAGTTTAGTTTTAAGCTAGATGTAAGTGAATTAACGGGTTTTGTGAATTTTCTCCCGTACATTACATATAATTAACTGTATTTTTAAATGATATCTGCCAAAGAATTCAAATGGTAACAATTAAGTTGTAAAGACCTTTTGTCTAATCTCTATACCATCCCAAATCGAATATTTACTATTCACTCATGTTAGCATCTCGAAATAAATATATCTATCTACTTATCTATCTATCTAAAACTCTTCCAAGATATAAAATTATTCTTTCTTCCATGGACTCTTCAGATAAACGCCTAAAAGTTAATTTAAGTTTAACTTAATTATTATAAAATAATAAAAAATTGTGATTGCTTTTAAAAAGAAATTCCTAATCTTAAGCTTTGAGCTATTAAGTTAAGAAAATATAACGCAGTCACGATCGGCTGCAAGCCAATCGTATGATACTCTAAACGAAATACTGAACTCCGATTTATATTTTAGTTGGGAGTATAGCAAAAGAATGAGGAGTGCACATACGATTATTGTATGACCTTTTATTTAGGTAGAAACTATTGGATAGTGGCTACTCGATGGATGGTTAAACGATTTTTTGAGTTATAGTGAGTTCCATAAATTAAGTTAAGACATTTTTACAGAATTTTTGTATGGCAACTACATGAAGGGCTTATGGGATATTTTTCATATTAATACTTTCAGCTGAGACTATTATAAAATTAACGTGAACAAAATTTCAAAATCTTTGCTTAAAGCGTTCTAAAGTTATCGTTCAATATTGGTGAACACGTATTTTAAGGACTTTTGTATGACAGCTACCCGAAGGAGTCGACGGATGGCGCTAATTAGTGAACTTAGTCTTGCTTTTGATATGAAACTAATTCCTGTAAAATTTTAAATCCATGCTTTAACTCATACTAGAGTTATAGTGAATTCTGTAACTTGTATACATTTTTGAAGGACTTTTGTAGGCTGCTACACGAAGGACTTATTCGATTTGCATCATATTCGGAACTTTCGCTTCAAACATTGTAAACTTTAAGTATGCAAAATTACAAGCTCCTAACTTGAAGCATTCGAGCAATAATTGTGAATACGTGTTTTAAGGACTCTTGTATGGGAGGTATCCGAAGGAGTGGATGGATATCGCCGATATATCGAACTTATCCTTAGTTTTTCCATTTTACAGGTTTTACAGGTTCCTGGGCAACGCGTTCTTGAGTTATCGTGCAAACGGACGGACGGACAGCAAACGGATTTGGGGTTTTTGGCCACAACTGAACACAAAATAATATATAACTTTTTTTCGTCCGAGGCTCGGTTCTATGCGTTACAAACTTTTCGGGCTGGATTAAACTTATAATACTCTATATGATTTCATCTATAATATATAAATCTGCCAACAGTCTGGGCGCAACTTTATTATTTTCGGGCAGAAGTACGGAACGCGTTCAATTCTGAGACTCGGTGTAGATTACTATGTGACTGAAAACCTAAAAAAGGTTCGGGAAACGGTTAGAATGGGGTCGCGCTAGAATACTTAAACGCCGTTGACATATAACATATGAATTACATAATTAGGTCATACTGCGGGAAGAGGTCTAAGTTATAGTATAATATCAGTTAATACGCGATTAGGAGGTTTTTGGCCATTATATGAAATCGGGAATACATTTGTAGGCGATTATATAAAAAGTTTGTGGAAGTGAAAACCAATCTGATATCTCATCAATCCTAAGAAATATGTCAAAAGCCTTACTTCCTCTAGGAGTTGAATATCTAAGAATACTGAAATCAACTTTTTGACGATTATGTAGGAAGCCTTAGGAAGTAAAAATTAATTCGATGTCTCATTAGAACTAAGAAATATGTAGGAATTTGTGAAAACAAATGCAACTCCCTTGCACCCACTTTGGGGTTGAATATCCAAAAATCCTGAAATCATTTTTTTTATATATGTAAAGAAAGCCGAGGAAGTGAAAACCAATCCCATCTCTTATCACTCCTAAGAGATATGACGAAATTTGTGAAAACGTTTTCAGCCCGTTTATACCCTCTTAAGGGTTGAAAAAGAAAAAAACTTGAAAATTGGTTTTAGGTGTTTATTAAACAAGCCCGTGGAAGTAAAAAGTTATTCGATATCTAATCAGACCGGAGGGACATGGTCGAATTCCCCACCCAACCCCAACCGTGGGGGTCGAATTTCAAAAAATCCTGAAAACGGTTTTAGGTATTTATATGAAGAATTCGTACAATAAAAATTAATTCAATATTTGGAAAGACCTAATAGATATGACGAAAATCGTGAAAATATATGCATTCCATTTTCACTGATAATTTTTTTTGACCCCCTTCCGTACGCCAATGGATATTTCGAAATTGTTTTTAAACAATATTACTTTTCTAGTTTACTTACATATATGTACATACCGATTTTCAACTTTCTAGCATAAGCCGTTCTATAGTTAGGAAAACACCCCCCACCCCCGTACCATACCACCCCTATAAAAAATTATAGTTTTACAACATGCTACTACTAGAGTTCTATCCAAATACCAAGTTTCAGCTCTATATCATTATAGGTTCTCGAGATATAAAAAACGGAACTTTTTCTTCTTCACCCTTCCCCACCCTCACCCTCTACACCCACACCACCAACATTTTTTTTCTGCTAGACTTCTATTGGGCCTACTTCTGGTAAAAATTCTAAGCATCTGTCATACACTGTTATTGAGATATGAGACGTGATTTTTTAGAAAAATTCTTATCCTCTCCACTTTCATACTACACCGCCCCCTTAAAAATTTTTACTTTCAACAAACTTTATTTGTTAACCTTAATACAGAAACTGAATTTTATTTGTCTAGTGCAATTGGTTCGTGAGATATCGTAATCTAAAAATTTTCGATCCCCACCTCCGTACGCCACTGCCCCCTCTCAAACATTTATTTCCGACCTATTCTCCTAGTATACCCACAGATGTTCAATAACTTTTAATTTCGTGACACTAACCGTTTAGGAGATATGGATTTTAGAATGTCTCGATCTCGGCTATCGATGCTCTAAATAAAACTATCGATGCTCTAAATAAATTCCAAGTGTCAGCCTCCTAGCCTAAGCGGTTACTGAGATCTAGAAACCAAAATTTTTCGTCTAAAATGCCTCCCCCACCTCCCCCCTCACACAAGGTGGGCACTTGAAGGAGTCTGCTCAGTCTACCAACAAAAAAAAATTCAACTTAATAGCTCAAAGAGTTTGAGAGCTATAAGCTTTTAAACTTTTTGCGTACGGCGTACGGCGCACAGACGGACTGACGGACGGACTTTTTTTGCTTTTTTGGTGTCTATTAGTCATGAAACGTGGAAAAAGAATTTTTCAGGGTAGCAAATTCTTTTTTTTCAATGGATAACAAATCTTTATTATTAAAATAATAAAGTAAAATTGTTTGTTTGTTTGTTTTAATCTATATATATAAAAGAGGATAAATGTATGTATATGTGTGTACAGGGTGCGCCATCTTTTATGTCGGTATGTAAACATTGAATAACTTTGACATTTTTCAACAGATTGACTTCATTGGACAAGTTTTGGAAACGTCAATTCAGAAGAATATTGCCGACAGACCGTCCGCGTCGCTTGGAATACGGCCAAACAGTCGTTCGAATGGTTGACACTGAACCTGATTTTTGAAATCAAATTTTGATGACCGACGAGGCCCATTTCACACTCTTTGGCGGCGTTAATTAACAAAATTGCCGCATTTGGGGAACGGAGAATCCACACAATATCCACGAAACGCCATTGCATGATCAAAAAGTGACTGTTTGGGCCGGCTTTTTGAGCCAAAACCATCATTGGGCCATTTTTTTTCCGACAAAACGAAACAGTCGATGGAAAACGATATCGGTGGATGTTAGCTCATTATGTCTGCCTGCAAATGCGTGAAAAAGGTCTGGATGGTTACTGGTTTCAACAAGACGGTGCGCCATGCCACACTGCAAATAAAACAATTCAGTTTCTGCAACGAAAATTTCCTGGACGTCTGATGTCGAAAAGAGGCGACATTGACTGGCCACCGAGATCTCCAAATTTGATTCCTCCAGACTTACGGGGTTATTTGAAAAGCAAAGTGTACGCCAGCAAGCCTCAGACCATTGACGAGCTCAAAGCAAACATTCGTGCCGAATCATCGCTATACCGCCCGAGATGCTCGAAAAAGTAATGGAAAACGCAGCAAAAAGGGCACATTTTGCTGTGGCCAATAGAGGCAGCCACTTGATTGATGTTGTATTCAAAAACTAATCCAAATAAATTCTAAAGGACCAAATTGAATAAAAATACCTCACATATAAAAATCAGTTTTTTTTTCAAAGTTATTCAATGTTTACATACCGTAAAAAAAGATGGCGCACCCTATATAAAGATAATTAACTGTAAAATCCAAAATCAAAAAGCAAAACCATCGTGCGCATTTTCCATACAAATATTCTAAATCTGAAATTCAATAGAAATTATTGATGATTAACTGTGATTAACTTAAAAAGTTTGAAATTGAGAACGCCGGACATTGTTCTTCTCTATCGAGTAGCATCCAAACGATAGTCCTTGAAAAAAGCATACCAAATACACATGTTTCATTATACTTTATCCCCAACGTTATTACAAATCGGAATTCAATATTTCATCTAGAGTATGATACGATTGGCTTCAGCCTTTCGTGGCTGTGCTATGTTTATCAAATGGCTTTGTAGCTTCATATAAATTCCAAGTTCCAATTTTGTAGCATAAGTGGTTCATCAGATATGAAAAACAAAATTGTACATCTAAACCCACTCTCCAACTCTCTTCTCTCACGCAAAACGTGATCTTGGTAAAGGGTTTAGCCAATCCACATATCCAAAAAAATTTAATGGGTTAACTAAAAGGATGTGCGAACTACGAACCTTCAAACTACGTACGCCTGGCGGAAGGACAGAAATTTTGTTGTGATCTACTAGCACTAAAACAACAGAAAATACAAAATATCCGGCTAGCGATTTTTCTTTAATTGATCACAACACTTTATTATAGAAATAATAAAATAATTATTAACTGCGATAATACTCCCACTATCCAAAAAATAATGAAGTTACGTCCATACCGTCGGCAGCTTTTACTTATCATTTAATTTTAATTTTTTCCGTTTTAATATTATAAGTAGCTACTGGATTTAAATAGATTAATAATAATGAAATTATTAAATTGTGTAGCTAACATACAACGAACCATACACTTCAATCAAACCTTCGGCAAAGAGTTGAGATAAGCTGGCCTGTATAAAAGCAGTCGACAATGCCATGGAAATACAGTAGACATCATGTTCCGCTTTGTTGTTTTGACTACGCTCCTCGCTTGCGCCTTCGGTGCTGCCGTTCCCGATGGACTTGTTCCACTTTGGGAAGCTCGCATCGTCGGTGGACAGGACACCACCATCGAATCCTACCCATACACCGTCTCAATGAGATACGGTGGAAGCCATCGTTGTGGTGCATCCATCTTTAGGCCCGATATCATCATCAGTGCTGCCCATTGCGTAGAAGGAGTTTCAGCAAGCAATCTCGCTATTGTTGCTGGAACCACCTACCGTACATCTGGTGGAGTATCCATCAAGGTCAGCAGATTCGTCATTCACGAGCAATACAACAGCAGGAACATAAACAACGATGTTGCCATCTTGTTCCTTGCTAGTGGCTTCACCTATGGACCATCTATCCAACCTATCACACTTGCAGCAGCTGGTTCAGTCGCACAAGCAGGATTAATTGCCACCTGCAGCGGATGGGGTGCACTCAGAGAAGGTGGAAGCTCCCCAAATATTCTTCAACAGGTTGGTGTTACCGTTGTGAGCAACGCTGATTGCGGCAAGGCTTACGGAGCTAGCTCAATCACAACAGTTATGATGTGCGCCGGTGAGACCGCCGGAGGAAAGGACGCTTGCCAAGGTGACTCTGGTGGCCCATTGGCTATTGGAAACACATTGGTTGGTATTGTTTCATGGGGACAAGGATGCGCCCGCAAGGGATACCCAGGAGTCTACGCCAGTGTTGGTGCTCTCCGTAGCTGGATCGATTCAAAAGTGTAAAAACTTCGGCTTCACAAATAAAGAAATGATTCAATGAATATAAACTGCTCGAATTTCATATTTTCCATAATGTAATTGCCTAGGTTTTCATAGCTTGTGTTTGGAGAGTCGAATTCGTTCACTCTTTTCGTAACTAACTTTTTAAATGAAATTTTTAATTTGCGCCCTTCGTACTCTGAACATGAGCTATCTTTGAAAATTTCCCATTTTTTCCGGAATGTAGAAATTTCACTAACAAAAAAGAGGGCAGAGGAGCAAGGAAGTGTGGTGACAAAACACAAGAACCAAGTCCCATATCTCAAAAACCATTTCAGATATGATCCTTGATTGCATATGGAAGTTAAGCCCAACAGACAAAAATGTTGGCGCTAGTGAGGGTGGAAGAGAGTGTAAAGCAACAAAATTCTACCATTTATTTCTCGAGAACCTCTAAGTAATCAACTTAATCAAGAAGAAAATTCTGTATTGACTTGTTTTCACGAATTTCGTCATATCTCTTAGGCCTGTCGACATATCAATTTATTTTTGCTTCAGCGTAATTTTCATATAATAGTTTTATAATATCGATAATATGAGTTTCTCCGAAGTTAGTGTTATCAAAGGCCTTTCAAACATCATATGGCCACAGTCACATATGGCCAAAAATTCGCACTAATGAAAGCTAGGAATAACTATCCATTGGAAATTGATCAGTTCAACACTAGTATGTACTAATAATATTAAGGTACTTTTCCGGACTTTTCACATTCAGCTCCGAAGTAGATGTAAAGAGTTGCACACATTTTCACGAATTCTGACATATCTCTTAGGTCTGGTGAATTCAGTATTTTCCGATATTCTGTCTCTTAATGAGGTGTACAGTTGTTGTTTACGTTCTTATAAATTCTAACGTGTCTCTTAGGTTTGATAAATTATCGAATTGTTTTCAACTTCAACAAGCTTTGTATACCTAAAAATCAATATTAACATTTTTTTTGCTCAGTCTTTGACTGTATACGTTTTCACGAACTCCACCTAAATCGCATTAAAATCAATTTCAGAAGAAAAGAGAAGGGCTTACTTATAAAGTCTTTATATTTACGGACTTCTTATACAAACGCCTAAAGAACGAGTTATGTAAAGTTTTCAAGCTTCTTTTCGTTAAAACTAAAAAAGATTAAATCTACCAACACGCAATTTCGATACTTTGCGAGACAAAGTCCGAAACATGCTCAACGTCAAAATATAACACTGGTTGTTTCGGGAGTTTTCACTTCAAAAAATTAGCATTTCAAATGGCATCTTGGTAAATTTTTCAGGATTCCTGCCTCAACGCTTATGTTTTAAGGTGGTTCTTCATTCATACCCCCACTTTAATCGCTTCCCGGACTCTATCCCAAAAAATAATAAAGTTGGCGTTTCTCCTTTCTCTGCAACGGCTTATGCTAAAAACTTGAATTTAAGATGTACTAGATAAGTATTTAGTTAGGTAAAAATAATGGTAAAATAAAGCTTAGTAACGCTAAACCTCTTTGTTTTAAAACTTCAACGCAAAAATGTAGTTCATTTGTTCAGGGTCGCGATGGCAAAAGCACCTCTGTTGCATCCTGACTTTAACCGTTTCCTGGACCTGAAAAATAACAAAGTTTCGCCTAGTTGGTAGATCTTTTTTATGCTATAGCAACGGATTCACTCGAGGGGGAGACTCGGGTCACAACAAACATTCAGGAGGGTGTGAAACTACCTGAGTCAGGAAATCGAAGGAAGCAACCAAGGTAAAAAGGCGTCAGCCCTACTGGCACTCCCAACAGATCCGACAGGCACTATTCGTTCTTGGTAAACTTGACAGCAAGGACCCTAGTGAATTCAATGCAAAGGAATGGGAGAGACATGTCCGGGCGACAAAAATCTTTCGGTGCGCCGAAGAATTCAGAAAGAAGAAAGAGAATGCAGGTATACCGGCATCCTCTTCAGCAAAATCTTCAACGATCGCACCACCAGCGTTTCCTATGGGAACCTTGCCAGTATCATCAAACTCGGCACTAAAGAGTGGAGGTACGCCGAAGCCAAACTTCATAGCGGACAACCCGGAAATTAGCCAGAAGGCTGCCCGGACCACTGAGACTAGGCAGAAAGCAACACCTAGACCAGGCCCGAAAACATTCCGGTCGGGGGTGACGATATTAACACAAGCAAGCACAAGCACAAGAACGAGAAAATTGTCACCAATCAGAAGATTCTAGCCACATATCGTGATGCTGTTGCGGATAACCTGAAGGTGGCAATAATCGATCGGGGGAAACCTGGATTTAGAAATCCCGGACGACCGTTGAACAATTGTTTCTTTGGAGTCCTGCAAGTGGGTTATAGGAATCTGTTAAGATCCTAACACGAAGGCTACGGTATTCAATGACAGCGGTCGAATTCGGAAAATGCGAATAATTCGCTACCAAGACCAGCATGCGCTGACCTTTTTCAGGGCTGCAATTGCTACAATGGGGAAACTTTGGGAAGGAGCTAGTCTCGAGGTCCTCCAGGACGATCAGTTCCGGGATGCAATACTAGGTTGGGTTTTATTCTCGGACCTGTTATTCGACCCGGTCTAGTACAAATTTCTCTGCGCAGGCAAAACGCTAACATCCCGTCTAACGAGATATACGTTGCCGAAGCATAAAAAGCTAGAAAGACGGATCAAACTTCCAGAAAAATACATAGCGGATTGATGATGAATATAGCACAAATAAACAGTAAAGTGGCCTCGGCCAATCTTTTAGCGCTCTTCTATGAGGAGCATATTGATAATTTAGAAACCATGGATACACTGTACCCAGATCCAGGAACTGAAGAGGCGTGATTTTAGTATCGACTATAACAAGGATAACGGAAGAATTTAATCCTCCATTCTTGCAAGGTGTGGCTGACCACTTCACCTCCTAGCACTTCGTTGGTCTAGTAATGAAGTAACTCTAGCATTACTTCAAGGTCTAGGCCCAATTTGGGCTGTTGTGCCATAGATTATTATTATTCTTGCAAGAAAGAGCATCCACCTTTTCATCATTCGCTTATATAGCTCCGCCGATCTAACTGTTACCAGATGCAAAAGATACAACTGCCTAAAACAATTATTTCTAACCTCCGCATACTTGTCTCATGACAAAGACTCACCACCGGAAGAATTGGATAAACTAGTTGATATGGTAGCCGATAAAAAACTGGTCCGCATAAAGGGATCCGATGGATATGCTCATCACACCCAATGGAGTAGCAGCAATACAAATGAGAGAGGTGAACCACTTTTTCAATTTATTATATATTCCTCTCTGCTAATCTCTAATCGGGGTGATACACCAACTTTTATGAATAGAATTAGAAGGGAAGTTCTCGAACTAACCCTGGGGTCTAACTCAGAGCGGCTAAGGGTCGAGCACTGGAGAGTATCGAACAAGCCATCCCTTTCGGATCACTGTTTGATAACATTCAATGGTCTCACGTCCTTTATCCTAAAAACCTTTGAACGGATATTGGATAATCACATTCGCAATAAAATCAGGCGCAACCGATTGTCAAAATTACAGCAAGCCTATACAAATGACAACTCGGTGGATACGGCCTCACATGAGGTAGTGTTAATAATTGAAGAATCACTCTCATATAAGGAACTCATACTCTCCGCTTTCCTTGACATAAAGGGTGCCTTTAATAACGTTCGATTTACGACTATCAAAAGCGCATCGATTGAAGTGGAAACCGAGATTTGCAATTGGATTGACCTAATGCTACAAAGCAGTATCATTGAATTCGAACTGGGACAGTGTCTTATTAGAAAGTCAGTCTCCAGAGCCACCCCGCAAAGAGTCAATAAAATCCTTGTTGAACTTGAGAGCCTCGGAGTCAAGGTTTGCGGATGTAACAAGTGGAGTCTCCAACCAAAACTAGTACACTGGATGTACACAGTCATTATAAGATCAATCTTAATCTATGGCTCGATAGTATGGGAAGCGATTAGAAAGTCCTTGTATTTAAGCAAGCTCAGAAAAGTACAGCGCCTAGCATGCGTTGGGGTCACTAGTGCCCTCAGAACCACACCGACGTCAGCACTGGAAACCATCCTCCATCTGCTGTGAGAATAGAGAGAATCCTACAGGCTACCGAACCATGCCAGTGTATTTTAAGCGGACATTTTTGCATTTTAGTTATGTAAAATCATTGAAGCAAAGGTGAATGCAACAAAAGACATCACTATTTGCATTGACAGCCAAGCGGCCATCAAGGCCCTCAGCTCGAACACAATACGATCCAAACTAGTTAGACGATGAGGTGGCGTTCGTAACTCTATCGGCATACGACACAATACTACCCTCTGCACTCTTTTGGATGCTGGAATCCAGGGGAACAAGCTAGCTGATCGACTCGCTCGAACAGGCTCCAGCCTAAGCTCACTAATGGAAGACCAGCTGGATGCTATTCCTATCAGATCCTTAAAACAGTCTATCGACTCACTATGCTTACAGTAGTGGGCAGGCAATAGATAGTCAAACCCAAGTATATGCTCAATCTCAAGAATTCTTTGACCTGAATATTATTACGAAAAAAGCAAATATCTCTTAGACCTGAGCAGGAAAAATGCCTGCCCACTAATTGGAGTACTTACAAGGCACTGTCTGATCGGTAGACACGCTAAAAGACTAGGTGCCGAGGCAAACAATAACCCAAAAACAGTTTGATCGCTACTTATTAACTTTGAAATCCGGATGTTTTAATCAAATTTGTAAGGGTGAATTCTCTAAGAGACAAATCGTCGTAGCTCTGTCTCAAAACATGATCTTGGTAAAGGGTTTAGCCAATCCACTGATCCAAAAAATTTGAATGGGTTAACTCAAAAGATGTGTGAAGTACGAACCTTTAAACTACGGAAGGACAGAAAATTTGTTGTAATCTACTAGTACTTAAACGGGAAAATACGAAATAACCGGGAAGCGATTTTTCTTCAATTAATCACAACACTTTATAATAGAAATAATAAAATAATTATTAACTGCGATAATGCTTCCACTATCCACAAAATAATTAAGTTACGTCTATACCGTCGTCAGCTTTTACTTATCATTTAATTTAAATTTTTTCTGTTTTAATATTATAAGTAGCTACTGGATTTAAATAGATTAATAATAATGAAATTATTAGATTGTGTAGCTAACATACAACGAACCATACACTTCAATCAAACCTTCGGCAAAGAATTGAGATAAGCTGGCCTGTATAAAAGCAGTCGACAATGCCATGGAAATACAGTAGACATCATGTTCCGCTTTGTTGTTTTGACTACGCTCCTCGCTTGCGCCTTCGGTGCTGCCGTTCCCGATGGACTTGTTCCACTTTGGGAAGCTCGCATCGTCGGTGGACAGGACACCACCATCGAATCCTACCCCTACACCGTCTCAATGAGATACGGTGGAAGCCATCGTTGTGGTGCATCCATCTTTAGGCCCGATATCATCATCAGTGCTGCCCATTGCGTAGAAGGAGTTTCAGCAAGCAATCTCGCTATTGTTGCTGGAACCACCTACCGTACATCTGGTGGAGTATCCATCAAGGTCAGCAGATTCATCATTCACGAGCAATACAACAGCAGGAACATAAACAACGATGTTGCCATCTTGTTCCTTGCTAGTGGCTTCACCTATGGACCATCTATCCAACCTATCACACTTGCAGCAGCTGGTTCAGTCGCACAAGCAGGATTAATTGCCACCTGCAGCGGATGGGGTGCACTCAGAGAAGGTGGAAGCTCCCCAAATATTCTTCAACAGGTTGGTGTTACCGTTGTGAGCAACGCTGATTGCGGCAAGGCTTACGGAGCTAGCTCAATCACAACAGTTATGATGTGCGCCGGTGAGACCGCCGGAGGAAAGGACGCTTGCCAAGGTGACTCTGGTGGCCCATTGGCTATTGGAAACACATTGGTTGGTATTGTTTCATGGGGACAAGGATGCGCCCGCAAGGGATACCCAGGAGTCTACGCCAGTGTTGGTGCTCTCCGTAGCTGGATCGATTCAAAAGTGTAAAAACTTCGGCTTCACAAATAAAGAAATGATTCAATGAATATAAACTGCTCGAATTTCATATTTTCCATAATGTAATTGCCTAGGTTTTCATAGCTTGTGTTTGGAGAGTCGAATTCGTTCACTCTTTTCGTAACTAACTTTTTAAATGAAATTTTTAATTTGCGCCCTTCGTACTCTGAACATGAGCTATCTTTGAAAATTTCCCATTTTTTCCGGAATGTAGAAATTTCACTAACAAAAAAGAGGGCAGAGGAGCAAGGAAGGGTGGTGACAAAACAGAAGAACCAAGTCCCATATCTCAAAAACCATTTCAGATATGATCCTCGATTACATATGGAAGTTAAGCCCAACAGACAAAAATTTTGGCGGCGCTAGTGAGGGTGGAAGAGAGTGTAAAGCAACAAAATTCTACCATTTATTTCTCGAGAACCTCTAAGTAATCAACTTAATCAAGAAGAAAATTCTGTATTGACTTGTTTTCACGAATTTCGTCATATCTCTTAGGCCTGTCGACATATCAATTTATTTTTGCTTCAGTGGATTTTTCATATAATAGTTTTATAATATCGATAATATGAGTTTCTCCGAAGTTAATGTTATCAAAGGCCTTTCAAACATCATATGGCCACAGTCACGCATCATATGGCCAAAACTTCGCACTTTCCAGACTAATGAAAGCTAGGAATAACTATCCATTGGAAATTGATCGGTTCAACACTAGTATGTACTAATAATATTAAGATACTTTTCCGGACTTTTCACATTCAGCTCCGAAGTAGATGTAAAGAGTTGCACACATTTTCACGAATTCTGACATATCTCTTAGGTCTAATGAATTCAGTATTTTCCGATATTCTGTCTTAATGAGGTGTACAGTTGTTGTTTACGTTCTTATAAATTCTAACGTGTCTCTTAGGTTTGATAAATTATCGAATTGTTTTCAACTTCAACAAGCTTTGTATACCTAAAAATCGATATTAAGATTTTTTTTGCTCAGTCTTTGACTGTATACGTTTTCACGAACTCCACCTAAATTGCATTAAAATCAATTTCAGGAGAAAAGTGAAGGGCTTACTTATAAAGTCTTTATATTTACGGACTTCTTATACAAACGCATTAAGAACGAGTTATGTCGAGTTTTCGAACTTCTTTTCGTTGAAACTAAAAAAGATTAAATCTACCAACACGCAATTTCGAAACTTTGCGAGACAAAGTCCGGAACGTGCACAACGTCAAAATATAACACTGGTTGTTTCGGGAGTTTTCACTCCAAAAAATTAACATTTCAAATGGCATCTTGGTACATTTTTCAGGATTCCTGACTCAACTCTTATGTTTTAAGGTGGTTCTTCATTCATATCCCCCACTTTAACTGCTTCGCGGACTTTATCCCAAAAAAATAATAAAGCTGGCGCTTTTCCAATCTCTGCAACGGCTTATCCTAAAAACTTGAGTTTAAGATGTACTAGATAAGTAGTTAGGTAAAAATGATGCATATATCTATTAGCGTACGAAGATAGGTTGAAAAAAATCAGTGACAATTTGATATGTTTCACGAACTTCGTTATATCTCTTAGGTCTTCTCAAATATTGAATTAATTACAATTCTTTTAAGGGGTTCTTTAAATGCAAGCCCTAAGTATGTGTAAAGGGACTGTAAACAATTTCACAAAATCCGCCATATCACCCGGGTCTGATTAGATATCGAATAAGCTTTTACTTCCACTGGCTTTTCATTTATTCGCCGATTTTAGGATTTTTTGCTTTTCAGCTCTTAAGAGGGTGTAAAAGGATTGCACACGTCTTCACGAATTCCGTCATATCTGCGGCCGTGTGGTGTTTTTAGTATCTCAGTAACGGCTTATGCTAGAAAGTAGCAACTTGGTAAGTAGGTATACTTGTGATATGTCAAACAGATGTAATTTAAGTAAAAAAAACAGGTTTGCATTGGCGTACCGAGAATAGGCAAAAAAAATAATTGCGAAAGTCAGTTTTTTACATTTTTCATTTTTACGAATTTCGTCATATCTTTTAGGTTTATCGAGATATCGAAAACTTCTGCGAGATAGAAACTATTTTCTAAATTTTCCGGTATTCAACCCCTTTGGTAAGATAGTTGTATGCGTTTTATGAATTTCGGCTTATATCTTAGGTCTAATGAATTTACTTAACTATTTCTAAGCGCTTTAAATATAATCGCCGATAAACCTTTTTAAGCATTTCCCTTACAGTGGTTGTGCAAGTTTTTATGAATTCGGACAAAGGGATTGGTAAATGATTCTGCACGTTTTTACGAATTCTGACTTATCTCCTAGGTCGTAGGCGATATCGGATTAGTTTTTTTTACTTTAACGGCCTTTTTATATAACCGCAAAAATCGGTTTAAGAATAGAAGGGAGAGGTTAATACTTTGGGATTGACAACCTATAGAATAACTAGGAGGCTATTTGAAACATTACTGTCTTTAGGTTGTCAGTCGTATAGTCCATTGCACCGCATCTTAACATTTTTGGTAAACGTGTTCCGGACTACTACCCAAAAATTAATAAAGGCAAATTTTTCTAATGTGTAGGAATATGTAAAATGTATAACTTTTGTCCACCCTTCTGCATTATTCAGCCAATGACATACGATTTTAGGAACATGTTAGGTACAAGAAGTCACACAAGAACATTAACGAAATTTTTAAACAATTTCTACAAAAAATTAGTTTTAATTAAGGACATCCAAAACTATTTTGTGGACTGAAGCCGAATTACAGTCGCGATTAGTTACATATTCTTAAAAACCCATTCTCCACTCTTCGTCTAAGATCGAAGATATTTTAGACGGAAAGAATGAAGAATATTAAGAAATCGATCGAATATTAAGAAATCGAAGTTGAAATCTTGAAAAGTGTAATTAAAATTTGAACTAAAATCTTAGCTTATTTTAGTTCGATTATAATATTAGTGCTAATGCGCACTCTATTCGGTTTCTTACAAAATGTTAAGCCTTTATCCACGATAAGAATGACGACAATGAAAAGTAATGAAAATAATAATAGAAAATTCATTAATAATTAAATTTACGAGTACTAAGCTTCTTTAATTCTAGACTTATCTTTTTCGTTAAATTAACATCAACAATTCATAAAAATTAGCAGATAAAATACAAACATATCAGTTAGCTATACATTAAGTGATAAGACCACTTTCAAGATATTCCCCAAAATTATTGGAGCAACTTTGAATACTGGCTTAATAAGTCTGAAATGTATACCCTATTCAATTTTGATTTCTTAATTCAGAATTAATATATGAATGGAAAGTACAAAATAATTATCGCATTTATCGCGAGTAATAAATTATTATTTATTTGAAAATTTATTGTGGGAAAACCATCAAAATTTTTGAAATATTAAGAAATTATTACACAGAGTGCATACTACGCAGTTATTAATTTATTTCTGTTGGAAATTCCTTTTCGTCATTATTGCAGAAGTACGAAGAATGGGTGATTCGACTTTTAATACAATAAAATGGAAAGATATTTTCTTCCCAAAAAGGATGATCTGTACACTAAAAGTAAGAATCTAGATATTACTGGAGGTAAACGTTGAATCGTTTGCAAGAGATAATGAGATCGCTCAATAGGAAATATTAGACACAAATTATTTCAAATCTCAACTGGGGCTGTTGTGCCATAGAATGGGATTTACAAAAATGAGGTACCAACATGATGTGTTTCAAATTGATTCTCTGCAGTCTTGAATTTTTCATTTTTAAGGTGATAGTTAAGGAAAAGCAAGAAGAAAATTCGTCTTTATACTATATGTGAAAAGAGGCTATTCAAAATTATTTGCTTCAGAAACAGCAATTTCTCGTGAACGTTTTATCGTAGAAAGTTGAAAATTAGTTATAATATATGTATTTTTATAGTCTTCGGCTTCGATACTTAGCTTAGCATTTATGGTATATCTAGAAGAGTAAAGCATTCGGGTGGTGTAGGTGGTTTCTTTTTGGTGACGAAGTTTTTTGCGAGCAAGGATGTAAAAGGGTGGTTCCCAGTAAATAAAAAGATCTGATAAAAATGTATAGTACATCATAGTGTAGTCATTCCATGCAAGAAAATAAAAGGTGTTTGAAGGTGTTTCTCGCAAGCCGACATTTTTTTGTGGCGTTACGCTTCACTTCACACCCGTTAACATCGCAAAATCCTGAAATTAATTTTTGGCCAGTAGTATATAAAATCCATAGAAATAAAAGAAAATCCGATATCTCATTAGGCCTAAAAGATTGATCGGAATTCGTGTAAACTTACACAAACATGGATTTTATGAAAACGTACAGAAATTGAATATTGAAAAAACCAGGAAAGGAAATTAAAGGCGTTTGTGTATGTGCGATAATTTGGGTTAAAGAAATAATAGTATAATTTAGTAAAATATAAATTTAGAAATGGGATAAATATTTTTACACCCCGGGTGGTGATTGTAATGCAAAAGAGATTGGATAATGGGACCCAGCAGGAAGGGTCAGGTGACTTGTTCTTTTTGTTGCACTATCAACCTCATGGGGCCCGTAGAAATAAGGTTAATTCGATATCTCGACCGACCTAAGAGAAATGACGAAATTCTTGCAAATGAATAACTCCTTTCCACAGAGAATTCTTGTTGCCTCACCTCTCTACTCCAATGCAAATCTTATTTGTTTACCTTTTTTTGGATACCGAACTGGATTTAGGTGGTTAGCCTTTAATACACAGTAGTGTACAGTCCAGTCAGCTTAGGGATGGGAGGTCGGAAATCGGGCCGGGTATGGCAGTGTACTAGTAGGTGTCAATAATTTTTAGTGCTGTTTGACTGTGATATGATCTACCAGAACAGCAATGTTGCCTACAACGAATCAGCTACTGTCTGATAGCTCTAATGGTATTTGTGAATCTGATAAGAATGTAAACAGAACTAATCTGCTCAGTGTTAAATCATTTTGTAGTGACCCTATTAAACATTCCGCACTGTTCACTATTTTATTTTTCATATTTCGAAGCTAATAGCAGCTGCAAATTGTTTGTAAATAATTTATGCGTAGAGTTGAAATTGAACCCACGACACCGCCGAAGCAATGTTTTCAAGACCTAGTACACTACCACTGGACTACACCCGGCTTAATTTACTCTTGTAGTACATCTAGATATACATAAAAAGTTTCAACTTTTTAGCATAAGCCGGTACAACAAATACCCTCCACCATCATACCTTGCTACCGCTATTAACAATTTTAGTTTCGTACTTCAGTTGAGTTTTTTCGAGACTATTTGACTTCTTGTACGAATAACATAATTGATATTTTCTAACTCTTTTAATGTACATACTAGTACATCCATTTATAGTTTGATGACAAACATGATAGCAGTTTTCTGCGAGAAAAAAAATTTCCTGTAGCGAAAAGTATTTGAGAATCACTGCTTTATTCTGTTGCTCGCATGCAATGCAGTAGTACAATAATATTGTATTATTAATTCGAATTTTTCTACAGTGGCTTTGAATCGATCTCGGCCACTTAGGGTCAGGTTGTGTGGAAGCTTTGAATTAAAGCGAATCAAGGACGATACAAATGAGCTTACAGTTTAAGTTAGATATACATCTATGTCACAGTCGTCATTTGACATTCAAAGTGATCAGTCAGAGTTAAATTAAACTAAAGCTCCATCTTGTGTCACATTAAACAGTTTTCATTTTTACTTAATATATTCATTTTTAAAAAAGTGCTTTTCAATAAAAATTGAACAAGAGACATCAACTAAAAGACTCGGGGAGAGTAAAAACTTCCCCGACTTACACAATCCGCTAACATGTCTGGAACAAAGAACTCCAACCGTTTTCATATTCTTCAAGACCTTGAGCAAAACGATAATAATAATGCAGCCGCTGCAGCACCTACACCGTCTTCCACACCAAGGATAAAAGCGCCAGACATAGTTTTCCCGGAACTTACATCAGGCACTATTCAGGCAATTATCACCGAACTCAACATACCCAAGACGACAATAAAACACATGTCCACTGGGGAAAAAGTAATATCCGACTCTATCGCTGATTACGAAAAGTTGCACAAACACCTCGTAGCAAAAAAAGTCAACTTTTTCACCTACGAACGACCTGATAAGCGTCCAACAAAAATAGTGCTCTCTGGCCTACACGACATGGATTGTAACACATTAAAAATTCATCTACTCAAAATCCATAACATCGACTGTGTGAACATCAAAAAGTTCAACTTAAACTCGAAAAGGTACAATGACCAAGCAACCTATCTACTGTACTTCAATCGCGGAACAATCAAACTAGCGGATTTAAAAAAGACTAAAGCCATCATCCACACAATCGTCCAGTGGAATTTTTATTCGCGAAAGCAATCCGGACCTACTCAATGCCGCAACTGTCAAGCATTCGGGCACGGATCATCACACTGCTTTTTAAAGCCCAAATGCATGATCTGTAGTATGCAGCACAACAAAACAGACTGTCCAGCTAATAAAGACGAGTCGATAAAGTGCGCTAACTGCAGCCTAAATCATCTAGCCAATGACCCGATCTGCGAACACCGAAAGAAATATATTGAGATCAAAACTAAACTCAATGCAAAAGGTACCAGAAATCCAGCTCGTAATATTAACACTAACAATAGTCGTAATATATTTAATAACACCACCACTCACTTTCCAAATCTAACAAACAATATTGCAATGCCTGTAACTACTAATACCCAGTCAACATCTTATAGTAATATTTTTAAACAAAATGTAAATATCACTAGAGGGCGATGTCTACCTTTAAGCCATGACACTAACGCGAATTCAAGTTTGTTCTCTGCCGATAAACTAATCCAGCTCTCTACTGAGCTTATTTCTAATTTAGCCCAATGTAATACGAAACAGGACCAATACAATGTACTGGTTGAACTTGCAGTGAAATTTATTTATGGATAATTTAAATGAAATAAAATCTTTGCTCTGGAACGCACAAAGCATTAGAAATAAGTCCACTGAAATGTTTGATTATCTAGTGGAGAATAAAATTGACCTTTGCATCATTTCCGAGACATGGCTTAAGGAAACAGATAAACTCTATCATCCTAGTTTTAAAACCTATCGATGTGATAGACAACTCGTAACTGGAGGTGGTGTTGCCATTCTCATCAACAAGGCCATAAGCCATACTCTGCTTTCACCTTTTAACACGAAAGTAATCGAAACAGTTGCAATACAAATTTTAGGTATCGACTTGATTGTAATTGCTGCATATTTTTCATGTTCTAAACTAAACAATGACAAGCTTAAGCTATTCAGATCTGATATTGAATTAATCTCTAGAACCAGATGTAGCTATCTAATTGCGGGTGACCTGAACGCTAGACACAGGTACTGGAACTGCGCAAGGGCAAATAAAGCTGGTACAATTCTTTTTGATGAAATGAGCCGCAGGCATTTCTTCATTCACAGCCCCACCGAACCAACATATCACCCTCCTAAGGGTAACCCATCAACTTTAGACATCGTAATAAGTAATGGTCAAATCCCTATTACTCAACCCATTACCATTAACGAACTGTCCTCCCCTCATTTACCAGTTATATTTTCTATACAGCAAAGAATATCCCTGCAAAGGTCTGAGAACCTAGTCAACTGCTTCAGAAAAACTAACTGGAGAAAGTTTAAGCAGATGGTAGCAGATCAAAATGATGTTAGTTCCCTAAACTTATCCAAGATATGCAACACAACGGAAGTAGATACCCTTATCAGCGAATTTAATGATTCCATCTGGAAAGCATCTGAGTATTGCACACCGAAATTCAAAATCGTTCACAACACTCTCCTGCTCGATGAATCCATGAAGCAAACTATAAAAACCCGTAACGATATTCGCCGCCAGTGGCAAAGAACCCGCGATCGTCGAACTAAGAATCTTGTCAACTCCCTCACCAAGTCGATCCATGAAAAAATTAAAGAACAAAAGAACTCTTCATGGAACACCATGCTCTGCAATTTAGACAAAAGTTCAAACAAGCTGTGGAAGTTAAATAAGTTTTTCAAAAATAGGGTTAGACTTATGCCTCCTATCCTACATCAGAACCAACTTATATTCAGTGACGAAAACAAAGCAGAATGTCTCGCAAAAAATTTCTTATTTTCCCATCATCTAGGTGATAATCTTAGCGACAAAGACACAGAGAACAACATCGAACACTTGGTATCTACTATCCCAAATTTGATAACAGATTTAAGCCCTGCTGATTTTTGCAGACCTACCGAAATCAGAAAACTGCTGCGTAAAATGAAACCCAACAAAGCACCTGGCGAAGATAGACTCCCCAACATACTTTTAATGCATCTTCCAACGAAAGCTGTTGTTAAACTCAATTTTATATTTAACTGTTGTCTAAAATTAAGCTATTTTCCTAAAACTTGGAAAAACGCAATCGTTCTGCCTATACCCAAACCCGGCAAGGATCCTAAACTTCCATCCAGCTATCGTCCGATTAGCCTGCTTCCAACAATTAGCAAAATCTTCGAAAAAGTCATTCTAGCCAGAATCAAAAACTTTCTTGATAGCAACAACATAATACCAAATTTCCAATTCGGATTTTCTGCCCATCTCTCAACAAATCATCAACTGCTACGTGTCACTGAATCCATAAGAGAATCGTTGGAAAACAAACGCTCCACAGGCATGGTCGTCCTGGATATAGAGAAGGCATTTGACTCCGTTTGGCATCATGGTTTAATATACAAATTAATCAAATTTTCCTTCCCAGCTTATATTATTAAGCTACTACTCTCTTTTCTTGACAATCGTAAGTTCAGAGTAAAGGTCAATGGTAGCATCTCTAGCGGTTACATAATACCAGCAGGCGTACCACAAGGCTCCTGTCTAAGTCCTACGCTGTTTAATATATATACAGCTGATATCCCCCACCATCCCAGCTGCGATTTAGCTATGTATGCCGATGATACTGGAATTCTCACAAGCTCGGCCGATCCCTGTACAATAGTACAGCATCTTCAATCTCAGCTTGAATTACTGGAATCATTCTTCAATAAATGGAAAATCAAAATTAATCCGTCGAAAACCGAAATTATATATTTTACTAAAAAACGAGCAAGGCGCAACCTTCCGAACCCCTCTATTAACATCCTTGGTGAACCCATTAACTGGTCGCAAACAATAAAATACCTTGGCCTAACATTAGACAAAAAATTAACTTTTCATGAGCATACCGAACAAACCTGCCTAAAAATCTCCAAAACTATTCACACCTTGTATCCATTAATAAATAGAAAGTCAAATCTCTCAGTCGAAAACAAGCTGTTGATTTTCAAAATGGTCATGCAACCAATAATCCTCTATGGCGCGCCCATCTGGATCAAATGTGCTGGCGTTCACAAGAAAAGACTGCAGATACTGCAAAATAAGTGTCTAAAGATTATTTTAAATAAACCTTTCTTCTGTTCCACTCGTATCATACACGAGCTAGCCAATACCCCATTAATAGTGGAAAAAGCAGCGAATTTCAATTCTAAATTTTACAAAAAATGTCGAAACTCAACCAACCCTCTAGTTACGAGTTTCCTATGTTAGTCTCTATTATCTCTTTATTCTTTCCTGTTTCTTTTTATCATTTTATTTACTTTACTTCTTTTTTATTTTTCTTTTCTTTTCTCTTTTAACGTTACTCAATTTAGATCTTAAGTTAGGTTTAAGGTTTGAATCATTAGGTTTTTGAGAGTTTTTTCCCTAAAAATAAATTAACTAGTTTTAAGACATTTGTGAAGTAATTGTAAACTAAGCAAATTTTACTCAACATCGAAGTTGTAAAGACATTTCTAGTCTAATCACTTGATTTAAATTCTAAACAGCAACTAAGCTATGTAATACCTAACAGTTTAATAAAGATATGTATATATGTATGTATGTACATCTATGTATGTACATATGTATTTGTATACAAAATTTTATTGAAGTGTACAAACATACAAAAAAACACATACAATATTTTCACTTCTTTCCGAATAGTAAATGTATCTGCAAACAATTTTGTAAAAATTCGTAAATTATGGAAAAGTTTGGATTGTGCCAATTTTGACCTGCGGTATGTTTACTTTGTTGCGAGCTAGGGGTTCGCCGGGATTTCAAGTAAAACACAATTCGTTTAAAATCAAAAGAATTAACAACAATTCATTATTCGCATTCAATAATCGCAATAATAATCGCACTACTGCCAACGCTGTCCGATGTTATATACTACTTGATCACTGCTCGGTCGCTGCAACCCAAATAGCTTTACAAATACTTTCGCGTAGAACTCACTGTCGCAATCCAAAGTTGAAACTGTCTTTGCATGTGTTGAATCGAGAACCTTTTTCGAACATTCGGTGGTGTGTGGAAAATGTTCGAGAGAAACATGCTAGAAATGAGCGAAAAGAAGAGTATTCGAGAAGTTTACAGAAGTTTCCTCGTTGGATATTGGGAGGCGTCACTTTCTCTCTGGAAACTGATGACATTGGGCTGTGCGGGCTGCTAGGGTACATGTAAAAATATTAATTGGGATTGACTTATAAATTTAAAAAATTTAACTACTACTAAATCTTATATACTCACTTTTAGAATGCACATGGAACGTGTTCGATAAACTTACCAAAAATAGCATATTTTGAATTTTTGATTTTTTAACATTTCTTTGTAATATTCGACCAGAAGTTATCTCTAACGACGTCCTTTGGAGGACAACTGGTCAATTCAACACAGGCGTTGAGATTCAAAAAAGAAAGTGGCAATGGATCGGTCATGCTCCTACCTTGAGGAAGCGAGTGAAAAACATCTTTAAACAGGTCCTGGATTGGAATCCGCAAAGAAGATGTGTAATGAATGGGTCGTCCAAGAAATACATAACGAACAAACAGACGAGAATGAAATTCGTGAAGTAAGGGGTGACAAGTGGTGATTTCTTATATCTCAGAGAGAAAGTTGAAACTAGGTACGTATATGTAGTTGTACTTTAGAAATAAATAAAGCAAAAAATAGTTCAGATACTTATGGTAGAGCCGTAAAAATGGGTTCTTCCAAAATTTCACGAATTTCGTTATATCTTTTATACATATCGAGTTATCAAATTAATTTTACTTCTGCGGACTCTTTATTAAAGCGGCTAGAAACTCATTTAACATTTTTTGATATTCAACCCCTAAGGGGGTGTAAAGTGGTTGTGTACAGTTTTACGAATTCCGATGTAATTATTAAGTCTAATGAGATATGATATATAATCGAGGAAAATGTCAATTTAGCATCTTTTGATATTAAACCCCCTGTAGATGTAAGTTGATGTTCAAGTTTCACGAATTCCGACAAATCTTTTAGGTTTAATGGGATCGAATTCGCTTCTTCTGCTATGGGCTTTTTTTATAATGATCTAAAAATTAATTTCAGGATTTTGCGATATTCAACCCTTAAGAGGGTATTGTGTAAGTTTTTACGAATCACTTAGGTCTGATATTAAATTGTTTTTTTTAACGGGCTTTCCATATAATCGCCTAAAAATCGATTTCAGAAATTTTTGATATTCAACCTCTAAAGGGCTCTGTCGATTTTGTATTCCCTATGATTTTATTGAAATTGGAAAAATACGTAAATAAATAAAAAAAATCTTCCAACAGTCTGGGCGTAACTTGATTATTTGTTGGGTAGAAGTCCGGAACTCGTTTAAAGCTAACATGCGTTGTGGGATACTATGCGACTAAAGAATAACCAGGAGGCTATTTAGAACGTTGTTTTTTGTTTATCAGTTGCATAGTAACCTACACAGCATCTCAGCGGCCTTCCGGATTTCTACCCAAAAAATGATAAAGTTAAGCCCAGATAGTTGGCAGATTTTTATAACTGAAAAATCGTTGAAAAGTATTTTGCTAAGATATTTAAACAAAATGTGTACAATATGCAAATACGACAATCAAACATTGAATAGTGCAACGTAATAAATCACAATACCGCCACCTTACTCATATTGAAAACCAGTTAAACCAAACAAAATTAAAATAAATAACTTCGCTTATTGAATATAAGAATTGACACCGTTATTAGTTTACAGATAGTTAGGGAACTTAAGTTGGGCCGTTTAAATTCCACCACTTATTTGCAAACATATTTAACCGGCATTTGTGAGAATAGAAAATATTTTGCTTTTATCGTTAAAATCATTTGTTCGAGTGCCTAGCTACCGAGTGTTACGCAAAAATCAAGTATAAAAATCTAGAAGTTTTCACAATCTACTCAATTGTCTTAGACATGTTCGGTTTCAAAGTGACTAGTATAAGTTTGATTTTGATCTTGATTTTAACATTGGGAAAAGCACGGCCAACTTCAACAAATCACTCTGAACTGCTTGGCATCCAAAGTCGGATTGTTGGTGGCATTGAGACCCGAATAAACTCTTTTCCGCACCAGGTCTTCATATCAATAAACCACTCGTTCTGCGGCGGATCGATCTTTAAGGAAAAAATCATCATAACGGCTGCACATTGCTTAAGGAATGTTTCTTCGCCGAAATTTGTTACCGTTTACGCCGGAATTTCGTACTTTGACCGAAGAAGCGGCTTCGAACAGCCCGTTGAGAAGATCATTTCTCACGAATTCTTCAACATTGAGAAGACATTTAGCAACGATATTGCGCTCCTTATTCTCGAAAGTCCGCTGAAATTCAGTGAGACTTTGAAGCCAATCGCACTCCCAGAACCGGACGAATCACTTCCAGTTGGTGCTGAAGTGACGGTCAGCGGTTGGGGTTCGGTCTATGAAAACGGTCCGGTATCGAACGTACTTCAATACACCACTGTGACCGTGATTAGTAACGAGGATTGTAGAAAAGTCTACGCGGGTCATATTACGTCCGGTTCGTTGTGCGCTGGTGAAGCGAATGGTGGACGAGATTCGTGCCAAGGCGATTCAGGAGGTCCTTTAATTTACAAAAAGAAGCTGATTGGCGTTACCTCGTTTGGAAACGGTTGTGCAAGACCGGGTGTTCCTGGCGTATACTCCAGAGTATCACATTTTCGTCCTTGGATCGATTTAAATGCGAAACCTTACATACATACTGGAGAGAGGATTTCGGAAGCCAAAGGTGCGAAGATGACAACTATGGGAACCAGACTGGATTTTTCGCACCCGGAGGTAATACAAACTAAGGATACCTTTTGGGAAGCAAAGACCGAGGAGTCGAAAGGTACTGAGTCCGCAACTATGGAAAAGAAAACATCCTTCTATAACTTTCACGTCAAAAGTACTGAATTGAATCCTGCAAATATTAGGGAAATACTTTGATAGTGCCAGGAACTAGATTAATGAAAATATTTGGAATATGAAACACAAATTTTACTTGTTGTATTTGAGATTTTTTAAAAAAATTTAATTCTTTTCTTCCACAAATGTTCGACTGATTTAACACACTCCAACATTCCATTATCACCAGTACGGGTTTCATAATAACCAGCATTGTTAATTTACATTACAATAGTGCAAAACAAAAGATAGTTAGAGCATTAAACACAATGAAAGAAATTTTTCAGTGGTCAAATTATCTTTTAAATTTGTTGTCCTTTTATAACAACTATTGCCATGAAAGCCGATGTTTTTTACACTAACATTATAAACAATAACAGAATAAATCGACTGAGTGCAACTTTTTCTAAGGATAAATATCCCAGATACGTTCACTTCTCTGCTGGCCCCTCAATAAAAATTATATTTTTAAATACTTCCCGACATTTTAACATGCTATTTTTCAGATAAAATTAGAACATAATTTAAGAATGGTACAAATTGAAAAGTAGATCTGAAAGAGCTTACTTAATGCCTTCTGGAACCATTCCGTTTTATTATATAAATAATATATTTTAATAGTTCGCCCTTAGTATTGAAAGCTAAACAGAGCAAGTTTTAACTTGGCGTAGTACATCGGTTCTCTAGCGGAATTCGAGCGGAACTTATTCCTCTTCCAATAGTTAAACATTCAGAATGCCAACTTTTGAGTACTGACTGACTATTTAGTTAGCAGGATGAGATTTACAAAAGAATGTCGGTGCTCCTACTGCACTGTTTCATATTGTACAGAAGAAATTTTGTGATACCTATTCAGTTCTGAAATTTTCCCCCCTGATGAATTATCAAAAAAAATATTATTACAGTACTGAAACTTTGAATTGCAAATGCATTTAGTTAAAAAAAAAACTCTAGAGTGAATACCATTAAAATGAATTTGGACTTAGGCGAGTTAATATAAATTGTTGTTTTTGACCATCAGAAATAACTTATTTTTATTTTTTTTTACATGACAATGGTTTTATCAATACTGAAATATAATTTCATCAAAATTTAACAGATAATTCGGAACCAATTCTGTTCTCCAGTACCGAAGCAAAGCTGTATAAAATAACAGAAATTTGTTTAGAATACAATATTGCAATAGGTCTGAATGGATCTTGAAATTCTTGACGTTTTGGAATCCTGACAATTTTATGCTATAGATGTTATAGTATTTTAACTAAAAGGCAAAAATAATAAATAACAACAAATATGTACAAAAAAAATTTAGTGAAATATTGGAATCCCTGGGTTTTTTCTGTTTTTTCCATTTATCATGACTTTCCTGAATTTTTAAAGTGAGTTATGTATGCAGTACTAGATTAATACCTACTGGAAACAATGATTTAAACCTTGCATACACTACAGATTTCCTAGAACCATGTCCGCGGTGGACTCATTCATGGCAGAGTATAGTGTGGGGAATGACGTGGTTCTTGAGTTTAAGCCTGCCAAGTGTAAGCTTATTATTAACAAATGGTATTGTTAGTCTATGTCGTTGTACATAGCAAAAAAAACAATAAATAGAAAATAAATCTAACCAATACAAACAAACTGCTATAGTAACTGCTAAGAACATTTTTTTTATTATTATACAATTTTACCATTAATACGGTATAGATGCTGTACTGAATTCGTAATACTCAAACGGTATCATAATTCAGTACTGAATGAATTAAGTTTAGCAGAGTTTAGTCAGTACTTACTAAAAATGTTCCGCAGAAGGTCGGCATGTTTCAGTAGTGGGAGGAAAAAAACTCCGCTGGAATACCGGTGGAGTACCAGTCTTCTATACCGGTAATGCAATTCGTGAAAACTCCACTTAGAAGTTAAATTTCGAAAAAATCGGTTTTAGGAGATTGTAAAATGAGCTGTATGAAAATAAAATCCAATTCGATATCTAAACAAATCGGACATAAAGAATATGACGTAATTCATGAAAATACATGCAACCCCTTAAGTACAAAACAGAACACGGACCTCGACTGCGACTGCGAAGGTGATTTGCCTATCTTTTGGCGTGAGGTGCGACTACGCAGTTGGTGTTGAACAGAACACCGACTACGACTTCGATTCTATGCAAGCAAGAAGAAGAACGAGTGTCAAGTGTCACTTCTGTTTTGTTTAATATTTTTGAAAGTGGACGTGTTTCTGGTAGCGCGTATAATTTATATAGTATTTTTAATCACTTTGGAGTGTTTACGTTTATTAAAAATAAGGAAGTGAATAGAAATCGGGACGAATTTGGAAAATATAAACCCAGCAGGAAGAGCGTACTCCCGGAAAATGACATCAAAATTCTACATGTCCGTATGTTAGATAGAGACAGCATGTGCTAAGCTATCGCGGTCTTCTCTTAAATGTAAACAGAATTTAATGCATTTTAAAGCGGTCATGTAAATATTTCATATATCGTGCTCGTACAAACTATAATAATAAATATATACGGCAACGGACAACATCGTTCCCAAAAAGTCTAACCGCTTATACGACTTGCATACGGTACGAAACTTTTCCTGCTGGGAAATAATTGAAATCCGAGATTACAATTGGCAGCCTTGTGCGAGCAACCACAGTCTCAGAATTAGAGTGTATCACGACTGCGCAGTCGCAGGTGAAGTTGTTATTGTGGGCATCGCCATACAATCCTGTGTATTCTAAAGATCGGAACTGTGCAGTCGCAGTCGAGGTCCGTGTTCTGTTCAGGCCTTTACTTTACCGTGTCCCATACTTTGAGGTAATATCGTAGTTGGTGGTCAGTAGCGTCCTCACTTTTGTCGCACTACGACATAATCCGTTTTCCAAATTTTGTCCCGGAAAATAGTAAGGTTGCGTGACGTCGGTTGGCTGGCAGATTTTTCTGATAAAAATACAAAATATTAGGGTTGTGAATTATTTGGCTTTAAGTCGATTACAAAATACTTTATTATTCAAATAATAAGGTCAAATGTTAACAATAAACTGTACAAAGCCACACACACCCACTCCAGTGGCGGACTCTTTTCCGCAATTATCATAGCGTATTCCAATCGACAAAACTACGTACTTACTGAATTTCAATTTTCTGCCATTCAAGAGATTTACAAAGTTGAAGTAATGAGTTATAACTCGAAACACCACTCTGCTCTCATCAAAATAATTTTAACCCTTTGGAAGTGGTATACTAAAAAATGGAGAAAACGATTTTTAGGCGTTTATACAAGTTGTAAGAACTAAATCGATATCCCATCGACCCTAAAGGATATGGCAAAATTCGTGAAATTTTCGTCAAATTCATCAAATGTGTTTGAGTAGGGCGTAAACGGTAGACAGACGGACTTCTTTTTTCTTTTTTTAGTTTTCCAAACCGTGAAACGTGAAAATACTAAATTTGAGGGCAGCAAACTTTTTTTATTCATAAGTTATTTTTGATGTGTTCAAAGATCGAGTATCTTAATATTATTGATAAAATGGCCTTAGTAAACTATCTTGATTTTATTTGTTTTTTATATTTTGTTGGCTCGTCTGAAGATTTGATTCACTCCATCCTCTCCCCCCTCCCTATTCACGCCACTGGTAACCTACATCGCAAATCGCAACTAAACTTTAAAGGCGTCCAAGATTTCCACCCAAAAAAGTAATACAGTTGCGCCTAAGCTGTTGGCAAATTTAACTCTATTATTTTTTTAATAATGAAGTATTTATATTTGTTTTTGGGATCTACTAAAACGCTAAAATACAAAATTTCAACCAAGCATTTTTTTAAGTTTTTCGTTGATCACAATACTTTATTATTCTCATAATAATAATAATATACTTTTTCCAATTGCATACAGATTTAAATTATTTAACAATTCGCTAAATATTACAATTGGTTTTTAGTTTTTATTTTTTTTCCGAAAAAAAACTAACTGTTTCGTAGCCAATCGTCATTTTCTTTAATAACTGCATACTCATTGAGAGGCAATGGGTTTAAATTTTTACTCAAGTGAAGTATTTTCATTTGGTAATACGTTGCATGCATGGACACTACGGTCTAAAACCCCATGAATCTGATTGCATCAAATTGCCAGATGGATCTTCCGTTGGGTGTACACACTGTATGTATACATTTCTATTTTTGATATCAAGTAATTTGGGTGTATTGTTTAAATCCTTAATGTCTTATAAGTCGTCGGATTTAACCTTTATCTGGGCAGTGAAATGCCACATAGTCGATGAATTGGGCGGCAATAGTCTCCTTATACCCTCAATAGGATAAATTCTTTAAGTGATCTGAGAAAATTTCCACCTCAGACGACAAAAATTACCTAAACTGACTCCTTATTTCAAAATTAATTTCATTTGCTATCAACTACACGTTGCCATCAACTAGTAGTACAAAATCTGAGCTGTAATTTTGGATTGAGCTAATTCGAACGATGTCTGTGCGTATATCTTCAAGAATCTTGCTAATCAAAATTATTTTTTCCAAGCATTGCTCTTGTAAATTGGGTCGGTAGTGCGATTAGATTAAGTTCAGAAATCAACAATGTGATTTGCGTCGATAAATAAGAGTTTGCCCCACTTCCATATCAGAGAAATTTCCAATGTTCTTTTGGATTAACAAATCATTTTCTTTGTCTTTAGATAGCAAAATGTTAAAATGTCAATGACTTGTGAAATCGTTTCAATACAACACCGAACATGGACATTTCCATGCTTTGTTTAAGAATTTAATTTGTTCGAATAATTTCCAAAGTAAAACTATAAAATAAAAAATGTCGATAATTTAACAAAATTAGACCCAATTATATTAATATATTAAAAATGTAATAATTATTCATACCACACTAACAGCAAACAGGTGGTAAAATTCAGACTTAGTATCAAAGTTAAGAAGTTAAAATAAATTTAAGAATTTTGCTCAATCCATCCGCGAAGGGTTGCAACTCGAGCATAGACTCCAGGATATTCCTTACGAGCACAACCGTATCCCCACGAAACAACACCGACCAGCTCGCCTCCGCTGATGAGTGGACCACCGGAATCTCCCTGGCAGGCGTCCTTGCCGCCAGTCGGGGTTCCTGCGCAAATCATGTAATTGGTTATACCACCGGAGTAAGCGCGATTGCAATCAGCTTGATTGATGATTGCGACTTCGACGACTTGAAGGTTAGACGGAGCTGAACCTCCTTCTGTCAGAGCACCCCAACCGCTGACCAAAGCCTTGGTTCCTTCGCGGACATCGTCGCTGGCTTTGGCCAATGAAATTGGCTGAATTGAGTTGGTGTACTCGAATGGGGCTTCCAGGATTAAAACTGCGATATCGTAGTTGTAGGTAGTGGACGAGTAGCCAGCATTGTAGGCCATCTCATTGACCTTGCGTTCGACACCTCCGGTTGTACGATAGGTGGATCCGGCAACGATAGACAATGGACTGGTCGAAATTCCTTCGATACAATGAGCAGCACTAACAATCACATTGGGCTTGATGATGGAACCACCACAACGATGGCTTCCATAGTATCGCATGGACACTTGATGTGGAAACTCCTCGATGGTGGTAGTCATTCCACCAACTATACGTCCATCAAGGTGTGGAACGAGTCCATTTGGGATAACGCCGCCAAAGGCACACGCTAGTAAAGCACTGAGCACTACAAACCGGAACATTTTATGAATTGACTTGATTCGAACGATAGTCTCGCTTTTATAGGTTTTCTTGCCAGATTTGTTTCTGTTAATCCAAAGTATTTATTTTCTTATCAATATGCCAATTCTGATAACATAATTTGTTACCTTGCTTGCTTTGACGAAATTGTACTTGTGAATATTACATATCAGTCGGTCTAACGATTCTGTTTTGAATTGAAAAAGGCTTTACTCAGATTAAGATAGTAACCATGCGAAGGAAATAGACGGATTATGTCTTGAAGCAAGCGTTTTGTATTTTGTACCTTGGAATAGAGGAAGAATGGCTCAGACAACCTTTATGCCTGCTTTAGTTATTAATCAGTAAATGATCCGTAATAAAAATTTAATTAAATTTTTTTAGCACGCCATTTGATTTGTTCACCTTAAGCTATTTTGGTGAAGAGCCACATTTTGTTCACATGTATTTCGATTAAGTGTCACCATGACACACTGCAAATTATCCGTAGTTTAGAGGCTATCAGATGGAATTTCGTTTTTCATTCCAGGATGCCTGTAAAATCTGCCAACAGACTTTCTTTTTCATCGAAACAAATTTTGGAAAGCGCTGAAAGTCGAGTTGTAACAAAGTGCCAGACTCCACTCCTACCCTAAAACAGTACCAAAACACCCTCTCCTCTTCAATTTAATTATTACATTCCTAGCTCCCAGAATTCTTCAACATTAAAGATTTTTTTTGTCACTCGTCTAAAATTTCATCTAGGTCAAGTGTACACTTTTGCTGTTGTTTTTGACGAGTGACGACAGAGACTTCTGCCTAGTGTAATTTAGAAACTGTGCACTTCTTGCACTCGCTCGAGAGCAGGTGTAACCCTTTTGGGGTTGAATATCAAAAAATTCTGAAACCGATTTTTAATCGATTATATAGAAAACCTGTTAAAGTAAAAAATAGTTCGATATCTCATTAGATCTAAGAGATATGTCGAAATTCGGAAAAACCTACTTAATCACATAAAAACCCCGCAATTAATTTTCAGATGATTATTTTAGCGCATAGAAATAAAAGCGATTTAGATATTTCATTAGACCTATTTGTCGGAATTCGTCAAAACCAACAAAACCCCTCACAACCTATTGTGGGCTGAATATCGAAAAATGTTTAACTTCGTTTTTTTTTTGTGATTATATTTAAACCCCTTAGTAGTCAAAGCGAAATCGGAATATCATTAAACCAACCCATACAACCCCTTTACACCCTTTTAGGTGTTTAATGTCAAAAAAATAGAAAATGGTTTCTAGGCATTTATATAAAAAGCACCCAAAAGTAATATTTGTCTTATACCCAGGCGGACTAAACAGATTTAACAAAATTCGTGAAAATGTAGGAAAAAACCCCTTTTCATAGACAATTTTTTTCGCCATTTCCGTAAGCCAATATAAATCTGAACTTTTTTTAATAATTAATTGTGCAGTACGTCTAAATATATGTACCAACTTTCAACTTTCTAGCATAAACCATTCCTAAGATACAAAAAACCAGCCTTAGGTTCTATGTAGCCATTAGTTTTACTTTATTATTTTTTAATAATAAAGTATTGTGATCGACCTCAAATTTCAAAAAAATTTGCTACCCTGAAATTTTGTATTTTTACGTTTTAGGACCTCAAAAAGGAAAAAATAAATTCTGTCTGTCCGCCGTAGACCCCGTACGCAAAACTGTTTGAAGGCGCGTAGCTCTCAAACCCCTTGAGATATTAAGCTGAAATGATTATGGTAGGTAGAATGAGTGAACTCCTACGAGTGGTATATTTTGGAGCTGTGGGGGTGTGAGGGGGAGGAGGCGGGAGCGTTTTAGATTAAAAATGTTGGTTTCTAGATCTCAGGAACCGCTTATGCTAGGGGGCTGAATGTTGGAACTTATGTAGTACTATAATCGTGGATTCATTTGCAAAAAAATTGTTGACAGGGGTTGAGGGGTGTGCGTGTGGGGGGAGGGAAACAATGCGTCCAAAATGCTTGAAAGTTGGGATTGAAACATTCTAAAGTCCATATCTCCTGAACGATTTATGTCAGACGGCTGAAACTTTGTAGTTATCTTAACAGATACTAGGAGATTAAAAAAACATTTTAAGGGTGGTGGTGAAGTATGGGGGTGGGGGTGAAAAACTTTGAATTACAATATCTTTCGACTCAATTATCCCAGGAAGATAAAATTTGGTTTCTGTGTATAGAATTACCAGTGAAATCTACTGAATGTAAAATTTTTGTGGGTGGACGTGAAGCGCGGAAGTGGGGGCATAATCAATTTTCAAAAAATTAAATTTTTATATCTCAAAAACTGTATCATATATGATCTTGAAAATTTTACCGGAGTTAGGACCGGTAGACTTCTAGCGGATGAAAAAATGTTGAGGGTATGGGTGCAGGGAGTGATGGTGGGAGGGAATGGAAATGCAAAAAGTCTGATTTTAATTTCTCGAAAGCCGCAAAGAATAGAAAGCTAAAAATTTAAAACTGTATAGAGCTACTATAGAGACATCACACAAAAATAAATTTTTGATAGGGGTAGCAAGGTACGGGGGTGGGGGTGGTTTTTCATATCACAGAAACTGCTTATGCTAGAAAGTTGAAACCCAGTACCAATATGTAGATATGCTACTAGAGTAATTAAAACTAAAAAGAAAATCGGCCAACAGTCTGGGCGCAACTTTAGTATTTTATGGGTTGAAGTCTGAAACGTTATAATGCTGAGATGCGGTGTAGGGTACTATGCGACTGACAACCTAAAGAGTAATTAGGAGGCTATTTGGAACGTTATTTTCTAGGTTGTCAGTCGCATAGTAACCTACACCAGGGGTTGAGGGAAAAACAATGTGTCCGATGCGCTTGAAAGCTGGGATTGAAACATTCTAAAATCCATATCTCCTGAACGGTTAACGTCAGAGGGTTGAAACTTTGTAGTTGTCTTAAGAAATATTAGTATAATATATTAGGGACTTAAATTGTTAAGGGGATATAAAACCTTGGACTACAATATATTCCAAACCAATTCTACCAGGACGATAAAATTTGGATTGTGTATGTAGGATTACAAGTTGACGAGAGAGCTCGAGACAAAAGTGGGGGGACAGCTATTTTTCAAAAAAAAAATAATTTTTATATCTCAAGAACCGTACCAGACATTATCTTAGAAATTTTACAGGAGTTATGCCCAGTAGAAAATCATTTTTGTGGTACTGGTGAAGGGGGTGACGGTAGGAGGAAGAGGATAGAAAATAATTCTGAATTTTATTTCTCAAAAACCGCCAATAGAAAGCGAAAACCTTACTACTATATAGAGTAGAGGTATCCTAGAAAAATAAAATTTTTGATAGCGATAGCAAGGCACTGGCTGCGGGTGGTATTTTATATCTAAGGAACGACTTATGCTAGAAAGTTGAAACTTATTGCGTATATGTGGATGTGCGACTAGAGTAAATAAAGCAAAAAAAAGTTCAGATTTTTATTGACGTACAGAGGTGGAGTAAAAAAAGTCCGTGAAAATGGATTTTTCTACATTTTCACGAATTTGGTTTTATCTTTTAGACATGTCGAGTTATCAAATTAACTTTACTTCTGCATGCTCTTTATATAAGCGCCTATAAAGGTTTTTTCCCAATTTTTTCGATATCCAACTCCTAAGAGAGTGGGTGTAAAGTGATTGTGAAAATTTTCACGAATTCCGATATATTTCTTAGGTCTCATGAGGCTAAATATAAACGGGAAAAAATCGATTTAAGAATTTTTTATATTAAACGACAAATCTTTTAGGTTTAATTAGCTCAAATTCGCTTTTACTTCTATTGAATTTTCTATTGAAAAAAAAGCTGCCAACGGTCTGGGCACAACTTTATTTTTTTTTTGGGTAGAAGTCCGAAAGGCGTTTAATGCTGAGGTGCGGTATAGATTACTATGTGACTAACAACCTAAAAAATAAAGTTCCAAAAAGACACCCGGTTATTCTTCAGATCAGTTAGACTTTTTTTTTAATTTCTGGTCGATCACAATACTTTTTAAATTAAAAGGTAATAAAGTAAAAATCTGCCAACAGTCTGGGCGCAATTTTTTTATCTTTAAACAGAAGTCCGGAACCGACACCGGGCTTCTAGCTATAAAAAAAAAGTAAAGTTGTGCCCCGACGGTTAGCAGATCACATTCTTTTCCATTCCGTTAAATCATCTTTATAATTGAATTTCCCTTCATTCATCAAGTTATGCTCCAAATAATGTTTATGTGTTCTGCTTGCTTACTTTTTAATGTTTCATTTCGGCGGATTTGATCCCATTGGTCCGCAGCCAAAGTGATCGATGCAATTGCAGTGCACTCTCGCATGGGCTAACACGATTCCTATCACTTTTCTTAGGATAGGCTAGAGCATGTGGGGCACTAGAAGACTGCACTATCACCTCTCGCTTTAGTAACATCGTCTTGAAAACATCTTGGACCAGTGCTGGTTGCATGAATAAACCAACAAAGTGCATATCACTTTTTCTACTTCACAGAGAATGTTATACGATCATCGGATATTACGCAATTATGCGCTTGATTGTATTTACAACTCGCATGCATGGATAATTTGATTGTCGATCATTTATTATTAATTATCGCGACCATAGAATTCATTGATCATTTCGCAGGTGGATGGATTCTGTCGCATTAATAAAACTAGCCCAGTCACGATATGTCGTAGCCAAACGTAGGATACTCTAGATGAAATGCTGCACTGCTACTAGAATTGTAGCTGTGAATAATAAAGGGTTATTCAATAGGAAGATAACAATTTTATATTTAAACGAAACACAGAATAATTGAGATAATTTCCAAACGTTGCTCGTTCGTAAACTTCACCATGATAAAAATATAAATCGTGACTGACGTTTTGACATTAACAAATCAGCTAAAAAGTTTAAGGGTGTGTTTGTATTAAAATACAAAATTGTTATGTACCTATTGAATAACCCATTACAAAGTTGGGGGATATTCATTAGATACATTGGGAAGGGGTCATGTAGGAATTGGTTATAAAGTTAAACAATTTAAAATTAAATGAAGGATCTGCATAAAATTTAACTTCGTGGCTGAACGACTTCCTGAGTTATAGTGGATTTCAGGAGAAAAATATAAAAATTTTTGAACTACTTTTGTATGGCACTTACACTTAGTAATCATCCGATTTTATGAAAAATTTTGTGTACACAATTTTACAGTCATCAATTCAGATTCAAGTTTATTGTATGACCTTTTTTTGGTTTAACACAGAACAACTTATTTTATAGCACAGATAATCGAACCTCAACAATTATACCATTTATTTTAAGCATAGGCAAGCATTCTTAAAAATTGTTTGGAGTGTTTAATAATATACAAAGGTAAAAAATTTTTGCAAGAAACCTTGAGTGGTGGGACTTACTTTCTAACTAAAAGTAACTAATAAATCTAACTTAATCTATAACTGAAACTTTTCTATTTAGAAAAGAGAGGGCCTGCAAATAAGAATCAAGTACTATAATCTACAGCTTCAACAATATTTGATACAAGATAGAGACTTGTACTAGTTTGTATTTTTAGAATCGAGATTAAGAGCACAATAGTGAAATGTGGCTCAACTATTTTCCAATTCAAGTTCATTAAAATTTTTTTGCTCAATTCTTCTGGCTACCACGTTGCGCTAGATGGAATCCGGCTCGACGGACTACAAATTGTTCAATTGTTTAATTTTTCTTCGAGAATTTACTGCAGTTACATATTTATGCAATCATTCCTAAAGTAAATGCTTAGTAAGTACAAAGTGAAGTACTTCCAGCTTTATAAGGTGAAAAGTGAAATTTGATTTAGTTCTAAACAATTGTTGAAGTTGTCAATAAAATCATTTCCCATTACAGTACAGATACAAAAATTTTTCGAAGGAAGAGAATGAAATTTGCTGATATTACGAAACCCAGTTTGTATTTTGTGAAATCTTAGCGATTTCATCGGGTCCAGCAGTCCTGGGGAACTCCAGGAAGTATGTGTTGGCTGGAGATTATTTTGACAGCAAAGGTTCTTGCTGATAGGAATGATTGAATTACCTTTACCAAACATATACGAAAGAAGCATTCATTAATTTGAACAAAAGACCTTCGTGCCAGACGCTGTCGAAAGCGTTTTCAACGTCGAGTGTTACTATGCCTACCGATCCTTTTCCTCGAAATGATTTTTTAATGTATTTACTAACTCTAAAAAGTTGGTGGTCAGCGGAATGTCCACGCCTGAAGCTATATTTGAGCGATTTCGGGGAATTATTTAACGCGGTTGGCGATTACCTGATTTGAGGCAGACATACTGGATAAAGTTTAGAGTTAAAAGTTGGGTAGCTTCTCAAAAAGATATTCGGAAGTTTATCCTGTCCGGTGTCCGTGTGACTAGTTGTATTTGAATTTTCTAAGAATATTTTTTTTTCAGTTTGCATAGTGCACTCGGAGACAGAACCATGGTTAACGGGATAGACCTAATAGGTAATATTATTGGCAGATGTGTCATTAATAAAATTACCCATGTGTTTGGAGCTGTGATGTGCAGTGTGGAAGTTATTTGCAATCAGATTGGCTTTATCTAGATCACTTTAAACCTTAGTATTGCTTTCGTTGACCGGGGGTCCGTTTCCATTAACTTGTCATTTGCTTAAATTCCATACATCTTGAGAACCCTTTTCGAGATTGGTTAACATGGACTGAGCAGTCTTGCTTGAATCATTTTTGTTGCGATTTTTGTATTTGGATCTCTATAACTCTGCCAGTGTCTACGTAGTACGTAGTGTGTTGTGTTCATCTACATCAACGCGCGACAGCCCAAATCGAGCCCTGACCTCCTAAGTCGTCGCCTCCAATCGTCCCGATCCAAAGACCGCGTCCTCCAGTTGCTAATTTTACTTTATTATTTCAATAATACAGTATTGTTATCGATTTTTAAAAAAAAAAAATTTGCTACCCTCACAATTTTTTTTTTTACGTTTCATAACGAGTAGACACGAAAAAAGCAAAAAAAAATTTCAGTCCGTCTGTCCGCCGTACGCCGTACGCCGTACGTCTACCGGTGTACGCAAAATTGTTTGAAGGCTCGTAGCACCCAAACCCTTTGAGCTATTTAGTTGAATTTTTTTTCGTGGATAGAGTGGCTAGACCCCCTCTAGTGACCAAATTTGGAGGGGTGTGGGTGTTAGGGGGGAGGAGGGGGAAGTGTTTTAGATGAAAAATTTTGGTTTCTAGATCTCAGCAACCGCTTATGCTAGGAAACTGAAATTTGGAAATTATATAGAGCTTTGGTAGTGGACCCATTTGCAAAAAAATTGCCGATATAGGTGAAGGGGTTTGGGAGTGGGGGGAAAAATAATGCGTCCGAAACGCAAAAAAGGAGAGGTTGACACATTCTAAATTCTATATCTCCTAAACGGTTAATGTCACAAAATTGAAACTTTATGAATATTTGTAGGTATACTAGGAGAATAGATCGGAAATAAATTTTTGAGTGGGGGCACTGGCGTACGGGGGTGGGGGGTGAAAAATTTTAGATTACGATATCTCACGAACCGATTGCACTAGACAAATAAAATTTGGTTTTTGTGTAAAGGTTGACAAATGAAGTTTGCTGAAAGTAAAATTTTTTAAGAGGGCGGTGGATCTTGAAAGTGGAGGGGATAAGAATTTTTTTAAAAAATCACGTCATATATCTCAAGAACGGTGTAAGATATATGCTTAAAATTTTTACCTGAAGTGGGCCTAATAAACCCCTAGCAGAAAACAAAATTTTGGAAATGAGGGTGCAGAGGGTGAGGGTGGGGGAGGGTGAAAAGGAAAAAGTTCCGGTTTTTATATCTCGAGAACCTATAATGATATAAAGCTGAAACTTAGTATTTAGATAGATCTATATTAGTAGCATGTTGGAAAAATATAATTTTTTATAGGGGCAGTATGGTACGGGGGTGGATGGTGTTTTTCCTATCTATAGAACGGCTTATGCTACAAAGTTGAAACTCGGTCTGTTTATGTAGATCAACTGGAAAACTAATTTAGATAAAAAAAAATTTCAAATATTCATTGGCGTTCGGAGGGGGGCAAAAAAAGTTATCAGTGAAAATGGAATGCATATATTTTCACGGTTTTCGTCATATCTATTAGGTTTTCCCAAATATTGAATTCATTTTTATTGTACATCTTCTTGATATAAATACCTAGAAAGTGTTTTCAGGATTTTTTAAAATTCGACCCCTAAGGGGGTGCAAAGGGGGTTGAAAACTTTTTCACGAATTCTACTATATCCCCAGGTCTTATCAGATATCTTTTCACTTTCACGTGCTTGCGTAATAATCGCCTAAAACTTCTTTTTAATTTTTTTCCTTTTTCAGCTCCTAAGAGAGTATAAATGATAAGAAGAAAGAAATTTTCTAATGTTTAATCGGCTAAAAATCGCTATTTTAAATATTTTTATTTTAAGAACAAAATTAATTTTCCAAGAAATCTAATAATCTCGAAGCAACTCGTGATACACTCCGACTTTGACCGCTCCCGAGCTTTGACCCGAAAAATAATAAAGTTTCGCCCAGACCATTGGCAGATTTTTAAGATGGCTTTGCTATCTTCATCAACCGAGTCTTCCCATCGTTTGCGTGGTTTGCCTACTGGCCTGCTACCACTCGCTTTGCCTTTAACACCACGTTTGGGGATTCTTCTATCTTCCATTCGCTCTACGTGGCCAGCCCACTGCAGTTTACGTAGCTCGATGAACGTTGAAGCTTCTGGCTCCTCCAGTCCGTTCCTTCCTTCACAGGTCCCAAAAATCGGAGGACCTTTCTTTCGAATGCGTTAACTGCTTGTTCGAAAGTTCGCCTTAATGTCCACGTCTCGCTTTTATAACAGAGCACAGGTCGTATATTAGTTTTATATATTCGCAGCTTATTGTTCCTGTGATTTTTTGATTGCTATACCGGGCGAACCCACAGAAGTTAATTCATTTAGCAGTTCGTATTTTGCACCTGTGTTCCGAGCTGCTGAGGTGGCTATCTGCGTTGTCGTTTAAGCATCTTGATTACGACTGGTTGCTGTTTTCTCGGAGCCATTTTCATGCACCATTGGTGCAAGTCGGCATATTACTGGCTCCAACTTCGATACCTCGTATTTTCATATGAATCGAATGTGGCAGTCAGAGTCCTTCAATAAAATCCAACATACGTTCATCGATGTGTATGTAATAAAGACACAACCACAAGCAGGTGAAAAAAGTGGACTGTTCTGATGTCCTCGGAAAGCTCCGAGCTATTTCTGATGTAGGGAAATGAGAGACAGAAGTTTCTGACAGATTTCATTCGGAAAATTTAGCGAAATTTCCATAACAAAAAGCAAAAAGAATTTCATGGAATTATCAGGGAGAGTTCCGGAAAAATTTTCGGACATCCGGATACATCGTGGTAAGCTATGTATAAATTCAATTTAAATTTTTTATTAGGATTCTATTCCAAAATAGTAAAAACGAAGTAGAAACGAAAACGAATTCGCTTAGTCCGGTCTGGCGCAAAGCTTTGGGAAATACTCTGGACATTTCTCAAAGATTTCGGTAAGAAAAGTCCCACGGAACAGCGCTAACCTCGCCATATGAAAATCGCATGGATTTCTAGTCCGGAATTCCGACTATTTAAAGAACTTTCCATCGGAATTCTGACGGACTACTCGGTACTCGGCCAAGAAGCGTATAAAATAATAACAAATCCAGAAATGAAAAAAAAAAAAGTAATTGCATCGGCCGGGAATCGAACCCGGGCCGCCCGCGTGGCAGGCGAGCATTCTACCACTGAACCACCGATGCTATACGCAGTATTTATTAAACACATGTCATGAACCGATTGATGCAGACATATGGAACGATAAAAATTCATTTATTTACTTATACATTTTTTCAATGAGTCATCCAATCACACCAATCCGGTAATTCGTCGTAGCACTGACTACGATGAAACTGTCCGTCGGAAACACAAGCATCCTAAGATGGCGCTTGCCGATCCCATGACATAACCCCAAGTAAATGCAAATGGATGGACCATGGTCGCAAATTCGTTCCGGTGGACTCTCGTTTTCCGGCGTGAAGGAGTTTCATCGGAAGCTCTTATTCCGCATCGATCGGTTGGCTTGTTCTGACACAGAGCCTATCGCATTCATCTAATAGCAATTTCTAGTTATAATAATTGCCTCCAGGTTTTTCCATTGTTTTGTCTACGGAGTGTAGACAAATGTCGTTGCATTCAGAAAGTTACGGTTTTTTTTCGAACTGATTTTTTTCGGGCTCTTCGCGGCTATCAGTTACACCGCTTGGTATGTCAGTTGTGGACTCGCTTTTAGTGAACACTTGTTTACAATTTGTAAGATTCCGATTCAAGACCTTAAGAATAAATAATTGCGGATAAAACAAAGACTGACGGTCCCATCGAGTCTATTATGTATAATCGAGGTCTACTAGAATTTCATCAGTATAAAAAAAATTAAATCAATACAAAACTCTGCCAACAGCCTAAAATGAAATGGATACGGGTGCAGAGGCACGGATTTTCTCAACCGATATAACTAATCAAGTATCCTTACGTTTGCCGGCAGTATTTTCATGCCGAGATTTTTTGCAGTAAGTAGTCCAGTGGATGTACTAAATTCCGCACTAATCTTCCAGAAGAGTGGAATGTAAAGATTTATACAGACAAAAGCTCTAAACTCCAACCTAATCAAAACTGAACTAGTGAACAAGTTTAGGGAGCGCCTGAAGGCATAGGACATAAGGATTTTTAATGCTGTGTTCCGGTACACAAAGGGATACCCAGGAAACGAGGCAGCCGATGTGCTGGCCAAAACAGGATCTGAAATGGCTGCTATACATCGAAGAGAACGCTTGGCGATGGAGCTGACCAACGGTAGATGGTTTAGGCTAAAGTCGTGTGAACCTCCGAGCAGCTATGGCCCATAAAATCATACAACCTAGAAGAAGTACCGATGTTCTGAAATGAAGTCGTAGGGATTTCCATAACACCATAGCAGTCACAACGGGACACTGTCTCATTGGCAGACACGTACAACGCCTAGGCTTTCCACATAATAACTTCTGCAGGAGCAAAAGAAGCGAAGTAGAAGAAGGGAGCGTTAGACACCTTCTTTGAGTAAGTGTCCTTATATGGGGGTTCAGAAACATAGGCTGGTGCTTCTTTTCGAGTTTCGGGGACACAGCTGAAACACGCGTTGATGAAGTAGCCCAATTTATTCGCACTTGTGGCTGGTTCAACTAGCTATTCATAATCATAATCATAATCATTTATTTCATCCGTAAAATTCATTTATGTTTAGATACAATAAAATACTTAAGTGATTAGACATGTTTCTATATCTTTACAGCTTTAGTATAGTTTAGGGCATGCAGCAGTTTCAAATGTTGTATGATTTAACTAAAATTTATACTTAAGGAAAAATTTTGACAAAACCTTCTACGATTAATGATTAATTAACCTACTTAAAGCTAACTTATGGCTAACTTAAGGCTAATAACACTTCCACTCTATTCCTCATAGAGGGGTGCTGAGCACTGCGTTAATGAGAGGATTGGTATTGTTCCTACATTTGTTGATGAAAGAATTTGAGATTTTACTAGCTAATTCGCTAAATTTAGAAACTTTGGCTTCATTATGCAGTCGGAAGGTCGAGTAATAATATGGTTTGTTAAGAACCACTTTCAAACATTTATTTTGTCTAATTTGTAGTTTATTTTTATGGCAGGTTCCACATACGAGTATATTCCATATTGGGGCAGTGCATAAGAATATTGGTTGCATAACCATTTTAAAAATTAAAAGTTTGTTGTGACCCGACAGTTTACTTTTACGATTTATTAAAGGGTAGAGTGCATGAATACTGCGAGCTAACTTTTCGCAAGAATTGTCTATGTGAGTTTGGAAGGCTAATTTTCTATCTAGAACAAAACCTAAATAAGTGATTGAGTTAGCCCAGTGTATGGATACGCCATTTGGGACCACTGGTCTACTAGGAAGTTTGCGACGTCTTCTTTTCCGCGAGAAATAAATTGGTTGTGTTTTACTGGGGTTTATTTTGATTTTCCATTTATGATAGAATGAGTTTAATGTTTATGTCATGTAGGCCGTTTTCAAGATTTTTGATAACAGTATCAGGATTTGCAGATTCTGTAAGTAACCCGGTATCGTCGCCAAAAACTGAGAGTTCACAATGTGGTGGGACTGGAATGTCTGCAGTATACTCGTATATGTTATAGAGAACCGGGCTGAGGCAAGACCCCTGGGGTACTCCAGCCGGTAATAGTCGGTCAGTAGATAAACGAGCTTTCATTTTTACTGAGAAGATTCGCTCCGAAAGAAATTTGATTTTAATTAAAAATGTTGGAAAAGAAAATTTCATTAATTTAAATATAAGTCCATCATGCCAGACTGTGTCAAATGCCTTTTCTATGTCTAAGGCAATCATTCCCAATGATTTTTTTCTATCCAAAGATCTTTTAGCTAGTGTAACAACTCTGTATAATTGGAAGTCCGGTATTATGTGGGAGTTGCTTTATAGAACTTTATTAATTCGATTTAAGATTATTTTTTCGAATATTTTGCTTAGTGTCGGAAGTAGACTGATTGGTCTGTAGTTGGAAGGTAGGGAAGGATCTTTACCCGACTTGAGGATTGGAATTACGATTGCACTTTTACATTGCGAGGGGAAATAGTTCAATTTTAGGCACGAGTTCAAGAATATTGTAGTCTTTATTGAAATAAGTTTTAAGATAATATTTGGTATTAAATCATTTCCAGCAGCTTTCTTGGATCTTAACTTTTTTAAAATTTGTCTTAATTCTCTTGGCGGGCATAAATCTTGACTTGTGAAATCAGTTTGTAAGTGAGGAATAGTTTCAACAACGTCTGTAACAGTTTTTTCGGTAACAGGATTTCCTAGATTTTCGGCAGTTCGATGACTTTGACTTCGTCATTGTCTGAGTATTACAGAGTGTTGGTTGAGTCTCATAGTGGAGGAATTGGATTCTTACGTTTTTTGAAAGTTTTATTTAATTTCCAAATTTTGTTGGAAGCATTTTCGATGCTGGAGAGCATATTGTTCCATTTTTGTTGCGACAAGCGAGTAGTTTGGATTGAATGGTTTTAGTAAGAGCGTTTAATATTGTCTTTAGTCCAGGATTTCTGGTTCTTTGCCATTGTCTTCGCAGAATATTTCTGTCTGCGATGATGCATTTTATTGCTGGATCAATAAATTCAATTAGCTTTTTAGTAAATTACTTAGGGGTGGCTATATTAGTTGCGTTCCTAACTTCATCTAAGAGGGTTGCTATCACATGGTTAGCTATTCGATTCCCCTGTAGTTGGTTGGTTGGTTTAAGTGGCAGCCCTATCCTCTAGACAGAGCCCAATTAGCTCAATAGCCGTTTTGGAACCACAAACTCGTACTAAAACCGGAAGTTAAAGGTTGTTGACACTGGCAAATTTAAAAGCGGTTTGTTCTTTTTGGCTACACTTTCTACACTTGCCTTTGAGGAATTTATTTATTCACTTTCTACACTTTTCTGCACTCGCTCAAGAGTAGTTAGTGCAGAAAAGTGTAGAAAGTGTAGCCAAAAAGAACAAACCTAATGCTGTTATGACACTGGCTATTTTTGTGGCTTTAAAGCGGCTAGACAATCCAAATGGAGAGGGATAGAGACTTTAACATACAATTTAGACTTTGGTGTGAGAGAGACAGTCCGAACAGCAAACTATGGGTAACTGTCAAAAAACAATCCATAACTGTCAAAAAAAAAGCGGCAACAAAGCGCATTCGAGCAGTGTTTCGCAACATTCTAGCAGTTAATCCAAGAAAAATCCGCTGGCGGCTAGATTTTCCAGCCACTACCGACTAGTTTTTGACAGTTCGGTACGTTAAATTATGGAAAGTGCCATGTTCTGTTATGAAACGCGCCAGAACCGGTATTTTTCTTAACATACCAGTTGTTAATTTCGTTTACTAGATGCCGCTAGCGTCGGAAAGAGCGGTATCTCTGTCTTTTTATTGTTGTTCGCCTTGTCGCACGATTGGCTATTATTGTACTTTTTTCTAGCGAGGAAATAGCCAGTGTCATAACAGCATTAGAAAAATTGGTCCGTTATATCCACCCTGTAGTACTACTATAACTCTTTAAACTGTACTTTATTAGGGAAGGACCGAACGGGCTAAGTGAATCGATCTATAGTTTAGGTGACTGCCACCATAACCTAACCTAATTAATTTAAAACTAAATCTAATTAAAACGGTATTTCGAGAAATTCAGAATTTCATAAGAAAACTTTTTGTTTAAATTTAAATTTATTCAACGAGCGACTAATACTGTTTTCCAATGCGAATTTAACAAACGAAACACACACGTTCCAGTAATCGTCTGCAAGCAAATGGAACGAACGTGAAAATGAAACGCTGTCATAACTCGACGTTGTGTCAAATCACAGAGGTGATGTGATTGGATTTTGTCACGAAAATCGAAGGCTACCGGTAAATTCGCAGTCTGAACTCTAGTAAAAACCACGTTAGTAAGTTGTCCCGCAAGTTGTGTAATTTTTTACTCAACGTTGAACATCTCGTTTCTTTCAGAATAAATCAGAAATTTGAGAGGAAATCGACAGTCCGAACCTCGTTCTATCCGGAAGTGAAAAAGATCGGACTTTCGAGTAAATTTTGCAAGGTAACGTAACGTAATTCGATTAGATTGTAGGCTAGTGATTAAATTAATGAGCTTTGAGTGAAACTTAACAAGCATTGAATAAAGGCGACACCGTTTTCGTTTGGACGGTGAAAGCGGCTCTCTACCTGCCCCTTTTGACTCTTCTTGAATATTTCGGTTGCAGCTTTGAATGCCGTGTCCTTAAGCGACCTGCACTATGAACAGCATCGGCGAGAACTGCACTGAATTGAAAAAACAATACGATGCCTGCTTCAACTCCTGGTTCGCCGATAAATTCCTTAAAGGCAAGACGGACGATTCGATGTGCGCTCCGATCTTCAAAGTTTACCAGGAGTGCGTGAAGGTAAGCGAAAATTACGCTAGTCGCCGAGAATTAATATCTTAATGGTTCGCATTTTACAGAAAGCCATGAAGGATCAAAATATCGAATTCAAAGAAATCGAAGGCGAGTACCTAGAAACCGATTTTAAATCAGCACCGGGAAAGGAGGGCAGCTGACATCACGATACAGGCGGGCGGGGACAGCATTACCGCAATCGATTCATCTCGGGGGCGGCATGTTGAGCCTGAAAATACCATGAAGATCATTTCCATCTAGTAGTCTTAAAGTTTTCCTCTTTTTCCTAGGATGTAGTTTAGAAGTTCCTAATTCTCGGGAACGAGGGTGATGCTATTGTTAAAAAAAAAGAAGTTGTTTTTCCTTTCATATGTGCTCTATTTTACAGCAATGAAGTTTATTTTTATTTTAAATACAGAGCTTTATTATTACGAAAAAACACAACGCAAAGAACAATCACAAAACCACTCTTCTTCGTTTGTTCAGTAAAAAAAATTTGTAACGTCGCCCATGAAGTCGACCTCGTCGAGAATTTCGCCTCGCTTCGGGCACGACTTCTCGTTGTGTCCGATCGCTTGACAAACCAAACAAATCCGATTTCCCTCCTTAACTTTGAAAATCTGAATTCCGCGCCTCTTCAATTCGCCAAGCCACTTCTCGCACTTTCTTTCCGAGTGTCCAGGCTCCCGGCATATCCAACAATTCAATTTGGCCTGGTATTCGCGACACGAATGATTCGATTTTTGCGTACATCGGCCACAATGACGGCAATGCTCGTAGTTGGGCTTAACGCACGTCGCACACAACTTACAATGCCGATAAGTTTCGCCATTCTTAGACGGACATTCGCGACATTTTTTACAGTGTTTATTTTCCACGGCAACCCAACGTTTGCATTTCGAACAGAATTTATAGCCGTCCGGCAGTGGAATCGAATTCAACGGAACATTGGTGAATATTCGCACGGGACTACCGTGTTTTCGTCCGAGTTCGCCGTCACTTAACGCTACGTGATTGGCGTACGCGACCTTATAATCGCACATTTCCATTTCGGGCATGAATTTCCGGATGTAGTGTTCCATGTAGTAGGGAAATATCCAGAAAACCGGTAGGATTTGTTTCGTCGTGTTGTTTATTTGGTTGTACGTTGAGGCGATTTGTTTTATTGTTTGAATAAGCGGTTCTGTTCGGCATCCGAATGGCGGATCGGTGAACAGAAGGGTTTTCGAGTTCCTGGAAAGAAAGCCGACTGTTAAGAAAAACTTCAGCGATTTCAGTTCGATTTAAATTTACGCGTCTTCTTTTAGGAAAGTTTCGAAATTGTCTCGTTGCCTGTTGCCGGCAAAGAAGTGGTAATTGAACATGTTGAACCAGGCGAACTCGTCGTCGCCGAAGAAGTAGAGAAAACGGATGTCAATGTCGAGCAGAAAACTTGCGATCTTTAACTGCTCGAAGTTGGCATTTAAATATTCGTGCAGTCGAGGTGCTCCCATGCAAATTACTTTTCTGAAAATTTAAAGCAGAAAAACACACGTTAAATTTTTTGTTGTAAGGATTCGGTAGGCAGCAACGTGCTCTAGAAAATATAAAAATATTAGGGATCTTGTCGAGCGTAGACTGGTCAAAGAAGCTATACATTTCGATGTCGCTATATAGAATAATTCTCAGCAATACCAACAGCTGTAAGGATGTTTCGGATTAAGGCATGATATACCCTCTGACGAGTCTATGACATCCGATGACGAAACAGACCCAGTCCAACACAGTCTTATAAAAAAACTGGCATATCCAGTGAAGGTTTTCCAACTGTCATACCCTCAGGGACAACGATTAATCAACGGTCGGGGATTTTGTGTTGGGGTTTTACACCAAAACCCTACTGACGCCGGAAAACAACAAAAACTTAAAAGAAATTTGCTTCTATGGTAGCTTCTCACCATGAAAAAATTCCATTCTCATAAGCTATATATCCTTTACGTTTACCTTTTGCTGGGGCGGTAAAAAAGTTCTCTGAATTGATCATAAAGGGTGGGTGGGGGGAGGGGAGGGGGTCAATCTCCCTAAAAATGAATATATTTAGTAGATCCGTAGATTAATTTTTCTATCCCGACATAAAACATGTTTTGTCCTTCCCTTTACAGTTGGCTGAAATCGCGGACGTGACCTTTTCATCGGTCGAAAGCTTATTTCCCAATAGGTCGTTTTCCAAGATTTTTAATACAAAATAAGCGCAAGGATCTAGATCAAGACTGTATGGTGAGTTGTGGTGGATTCTATGGTGGGTGGTTACTATAGCGGCACGGTGGTCGGACCGCTGTACGGCTGCAACCGAAGTCCGTGGTAGCATGAAACGATCGCCTGCGTCCGGGGGCGAGCGATGAGCGTAGATGTTGTTTACGTTGGATCAAGTCGGAGTCTAACTCTACCCGAGTTATCCCGCCAGTGTCCACGGGCGGCCGATGATCAAGCGACTAAAACCCGACTAAATCACTGTCGCCTGCGTCCGGGGGCCAGCGATGGGCAATAGTTTTGCTGGAAAGCCCTAAGGGCTGTTAGCGTACTTTTACTCTTCCAGACACGGTAATTTCGATTCGCGCTAAGAAGCCCCAAAAGGGCTATTAGTGCCTAACTCAATTTACTCAGTGCTCTGAAAAGAGCAAGTATGCTTCGGCGAAAATAACGGAAAGAGTGTTCGCATCCAAGTTTAAAATTCAACTAACAAAACTATTTATAAAATTCAATATAAGAGTTGGTACTGGACCTAACGGTCCTACTGCTGTGCAAAGTGCACTTAATAATTCTAATTCTGTGCAAAGTGCACTTACAATAGTGTATTATTTCATTTTTGACCTAACGGTCATTCACTCAAAAATGTTTTGTGTAATTTTAAGGTGGACGGTAGAGTCCATATAAAATTACCCACAGTTACTACAGTGCGTCTTTTGTTAACTGGTGTATTGTCACGTAAAAGCAACACACCTTTCGGTTTTTTACTTCCTTTCGTCCCTTAGTCTTCTTTAGTTCTTCAAGTAAGTTGGCGTAGTACTCTCCGGTTATGTTAATACCCCGTAATATTTCCTAATTCGCGGGAACGAGGGGAATGCTATTGTTAAAAAAAAGATTTTTTTCCTTTCATATGTGCACTATTTTTAAATATTCGGGCATTCACACAAAAAGGGTTTTTGTAGTGAGATTCTTTCGTTTAAGTTCTAGAGCCTTGTTCTTTTGGAAACTGGCCCAGTTAAGAGCATGTTTTAAATTGTTCCAACGGTCTTTCTGCCATTCGATGAACTTCCTGAGCATGTCTCATTCAATGCTCGCGTAGTATACCCTACAGGAGGCTTAGAATCACAGAAGTTTAATTTTGACCCTGATCATGAAAGCCTCGTCCTGGCATATTGCAGTGTCCCGGAACCCAGGCTACAGTCACTTTATGCCTTCTCGCCAATTTATTCAGACTCCCAATACCCTTCTCAACAAGGCGTGAAGAGACTGTGGACGCGCCTATTGTTTTAATGGCTGCTTGACTGTCCGAATAAATGGAAATGACTTTATCCGTTCACTATTTTTGCTGAGCTGCGCTTGTATACTCGCGTAGGCCTCCGCTTGGAAGTCGTTTGTGTCCTCAAGGGGCGATCTGGAGAATACGATACAATAGAGAATTGTATGCCATCTTTGATTATCCGGAAGTATTCATCCTCATAAAATTCAAGAAGCTACAATGAGCTGGTCATGTGGAGCGGATGGATGACGGAAGAATACCCATACGCACACTAAAGGGAAAAGTTAATGGACAAAGACCAGTTGGAAAACCACGGAAGCACTGGAGAGATTCTATTGACGCAGACACCAAATCACTGCTAAGATTCTCAAACTGCAGGACGCGGTCACTGAACCGAGAAGGTTGGAGGCGGCACATACAGGAGGCCAAGGTCCGATTTGGACTGTAGCGTCATCGTAAGTAAGTAAGTGTCCTCAAGGATCGAATTTCCAGCAGTTGAGCCTTCCAGGAAAATCCCGGTCCGTATAAAATACTTCCGGGTTCACGGTTCAGCTGATTTGTCTCCACCCAGCTGTTTCGTTCTAGTGTCATCATCATCAATGGCGCGTCAGCCCAAGTCGGGCCCTGGCCTCCTGAAGTCGTCGTCTCCAATCGTCTCGATCAAAGACCGCGTCGTCCAGCTGCTAATTTTTAAGATGGCTTTGCTGTCTTCATCAACCGAGTCTTCCCATCGTTTGCGTGGTTTGCCTACAGGCCTGTTACCACTCGTTTTGCCTTTAAGAGCACGTTTGGGAATTTTTCTGTCTTCCATCCGCTCTACATGGCCAGCCCACTGCAGTTTCCGAAGTTTGATGAACTTTGAAGCTTCTGGTTCCTTGAAGAGTTGATACAACTCATGGTTGTATCTTTTTCGCCATTCCGTTCCTTCCTTCACAGTTCCCAAAATTTTTCGGATGACCTTTCTTTCGAATGCGTTAACTGCTTTTTCGGAAGTTCGCGTTAATGTCCACGTTTCGCTGCCACAACAGAGCACAGGTCGTATAATAGTATTATATATTCGCAGCTTATTGTTCCTGTGCACTTTCTTGAATTTCATTATTGGAAGTACCGAATAATACGTTTTATTTGGGTCATGAACTTGGTCTTATTTTCATTGACCCTTAACCCGACATCCTTTGCCGCTGAGTCTAGGTAGTGGAAGACTTCCTTCGCGCCTGGAACAGATCTGGCCATGCATGATGTTTATATCATCCGCGTACGCTACTAATTGAGTGGACTTGATTAGTAGTGCACTTCTGGTATCAACGGGTAACTTTCTGATGACATATTCCAGGGCGAGATTGAAAAACATGGGAGCGAGTCCATCTCCCTGCTTCAGACCATATTCGGTTCGGAACCTTTGGGTAAGTCATGGTGATTTTGGTTAATCGTACGAGTTTTGATAGAATTCCGAAGTCAAGCATTATCTTATATACTACATTCCGATCTATACTATCGTATTCCTGTTGGAAGTCCACGAAGATCTGGTGCACGTCAATGTTATACTCCCAGTTTTTTTCTAGCACTTGTTTGACTGAGAATATTTGGTCAATAGTCGATTGCCCGGTTCTGAAACCACCTTGGTTTATACGATATCAACATACTCATGCTGTATGCTGGTACTGGGCTCAGATCATCTTGATTCTTCAGATGCGTCAGTACAGTGTACCATTAACTAATAATAATTAAATTCCTTTAAGGATTGTCTCGGTTATAAGTAAACATGCCAAATCACATTGCCTGGAATCAAAGGTCATGCTCCAAACAAAAGCACAATAAAATTCTTCAAGGGCTCTCAATGCCAAACAATTTTGCGATGGGCTTAATCGTCGGCGGTGTAATTGCTCAAATTAGGAACTGTTCGCGATCTAGGAAATGGATAGTCATTCCAAAGGGTAGCTGGCTGATTCATGAAGAAAAACCCAAGCACGTTAGGCTTTCTAACATTTTTAAAAGGTTGATAGACTACTTTAGGTATTCATCAATTTTCTGTGATGAATATTAGATCCAAACAGCCTTTCCAGCTTGCTTCTAGCCATGGTTCTAGTTTTATGCTACTAATACTCAAGATTTGAAGCTTTTAAAGCCCCGTATCGTCCGAGCAGTTTGGTTTATTGTAAGAGTGTCAGAGAATGGTCTGAGTTTTCTTTAATTTGTAGTCACTTGGAAACAACGTGCAAGAACCAGGGATCTGTGTATTCATATTTCCTTAATTGACGAAGTTCAAGATCCGTCCGGTCTGCACAAATGGGAAAAGAGACTTTTCACAACTTGTACAAAATGACTTAAAAATTGTCTGAATTCTGCTAGCCTTTCAATCGCTATAAAAATAAGGAAAAAAACAACTTACGATATCCCAAGCGATTGAAACATGCCTCCTAAAACAGCTAACGTCTCGTCGGAAAAGTAGTACTGCGCCTGGGTCTTATCATTGTCGTTGGCACTTAAGAGTTTAGTCGGTTGCCTCAGGTCGTCGTCCGAAATCCCCTCAACCACCACATGCCCAGCATGAGACTCCACTTTACTCTTGCCGAATGGAATATTGCAACTATGACAGAATTTACGTTTTGCGGCGTTCTTAGCGTAAATCTGAAATTGAAAAACGAATTCCATTTGAAGTCCTGGAGCAAATTTCACTTTGTATTTCTTACCTTTTCCCGAAGTTTCGCAGCCGTCGCACAGTCGTCGTCTCGTGGATAAAATTTGCGAGATTTCTTATTGGCCGCATCATAGTCGATCTTTGGAATGTGTACAGTGCAATCGTGGCTGCTTCGACAAGCCGCACACGCGTAAAATAGCTCGGGAAGGGAAGCGTTTTCACGCGATCGCGAAAATAACAAGGTGGGACCGTGCCGGCAATGCGGATGATTCGTCAGGTACTCCGAGATTATTTCTAATTTTTCAACTGGGAAAGAATTCGTAGCCAATTATTCAATTGGGCTCGGTTTATATTAGTCTTACCCATTTTAATAGTTTAATTTAATAATCGCGTAAATTTTTTACATTAAAATTAAGCCTAGTGGTCTAACTTCAAAGTTGATGTGATGGCTTCTGGCTTTAATTATTTTGTAAACAATTGAATAGAATTATTCCCATTGATTTGAAGTAGACTTTGAATTAATTTCTTCAATAAATTCGAATAGATCAAAAAACACGGCACTAGCTTCTAATTGCGCGAATTATTTGAATTTTGTTTTTTCAAATTAAATTGTGACGTTTGAGGTTATTGCGTTCCATTTCGGTCCATTCCGCGACCGTCCCCATGCGGACTAGAGACAGAATTGCGTCACTTGACGGCCGAATTTCATTCAAATTGATTTCCTTGCGGCGAAAGTGTGATTCTAATTTGCCGGCAATCCCGTCGAATTGTTTTTCTTTTAATTGATACGTTCGAATAAATTTTATTAAAATTACAAAATGAGTGGCTTAGCAAAAACTATATTTCGCCTGCCGTCGCTAATTGGAATATCGAGCTCGATTCGAAGTTCGGTGGCGAAGCGTGAATTCACACGGACCCTCTGGCACATGTCTAAGCGGCCTGAGGAGTCCCTGTCCGTCTTACACTTGAGCGGACCGAGCCTAATGTGTAAATGCGGTTGTGGCGGACGGCATATTCATTCGAAAAGTAAGTTTTATGTTACTATTGGTAAAATTCTAGATATCTTAATTGTCATAACCTCAATGGGGTCCAGGGCGGTATCTGAAAAAGTGGATTTGCGACTTTTGAGCCCGTGCTTAAACGTTGGTCAACGCTAAATGTGGAGACATGACAAGGAAGTATTAAGTAAACATAGTACAGTAACCTCCTATTATATTTCTGGACAAGGAAAATATAACAGCGAAGTTCATTTATAAAACTCCGTGGGAGGCATCGAGCCGTTGTATAATTTAAGTATTCGGCAAGTTCGAGGTGCCTTCAACATTTCTTTTGGGCTTGTGTCACTCCCAAAGCTCTTGGAGCTAAAAGTATGACTATGAAAAAAATCCCATTAGTATCTGTTATGCAAAAATCTTGTAAAAATGTCCTCATTCAATTTTCGAAACTCATTTTGGAACAAATTAGGTTAGGTTAGCTTTAGGAGGGTGAACTGTAGCACTGTGCCACTTGCCACAGCCCATCACGAGAGATCAGTGTGGATCCATTAGGTTCACCTCGTATAAAAACCGGACTCACTATTGATCCAAAATATTGCTATTCTTTATGAGGAGAGTATAAGGATATCATCGCAAGTTCTGATAGATCGGTCAAGAAGAATTTCCCAGAGTACTGGTATCTGGAACGAGCCAAACTTTCACATTCACACACTAGATGGTTCAGTGCTGGTTCTACATTCCCGTCACCACAGCGACACAGATCAACCATTGGTACTCCCAGTCTTTCTCCATGTCTCCCAAAAGGACAAAGTTCCATTGTCTACTTCTGTTCCTGCTTACAGAAAATATGAAGCTAGAGTTCCTCTTATCAAGTTTCAGCCAGCACATTCTTGCGAGCCGTCAACCCGAAAGATTCTCTCAAGCCTCCTCAGTCTGTCTGAGCGTTTCTATGTCCCTTTACGAGGGCGGTTTGATAATGACCTGCAAAAATCAAGAAAACACAATTATGTCGGAAAAAAAAATTTTTTTTTTCAACATAATCTCTTAGCTCGATACACTTAGTCCAGCGTTTTTTCAATATTTGGATCTCTTCAAATAATATGATTTCTCCAACCATTCAAAATAGACGTTGGTTGGTCTGCAAATAATAAAAAGTCGCAGGGTGCCATATCTGGATTATACGGTGGGTGTGGGAGCAATTCGTAGCGTAATTTTGCCATTGCAACAGAGGACGTGTGAGCCGGAGCGTTGTCGTGATGAAACATCACTTTTTCCTCCGCCAAATGAGGCCGTTTTTCCTTGATTTCAGCATTCAATCGAACAAATAACTCAGTATAATATGCTCCCGTTATGGTTTTCCCTTTCTGCAAGTAGTCGGTGGCTATTATTCCATTGGAATCCCAAAAAGCTGTCGCCATAACTTCTCCAGCCGATGGAACGGTTTTGCCTTCTTCGGTGCGCTTGAACCGACTTCCTTCTATTGTTTTGACTGTTGTTTGGTTTCTGGAGTGTAGTGGTGAATCCATGTTTCATCAACAGTTACGAATCAACGAAAAAATTCATTTGTATTACGTTGAAACAGTTGCCAACCGTGCTGTGAAGCTGTCATACACGTTTTTAGTCGATTGTGACCAAACGCAGCAGCCATCTGGCGGATAGCTTTCTCATGCTCAAACAATGTTTCAAAATATTGCAAACACGTTCAGATGAGATGCTTACTACCTTAGTTATTTCACGCACTTTAACTCGACGACTATCACGATATCAAGGATTTTTTCGATAATTTCTGGCGTGGTGACCTCATTTGGACGACCTGGAATTGGTATGGTTTCTGAATCCGTACGACCACACTTGAATTCAGAAAACCAGTTGTAAATCATTCGGATCGATGGTGCAGAGTCCCCATAATGTTTATCTAATTTTTCTTTGGTTACTTTAGCTGTTTTTCCTTTTAAAATGTTATGTTTAAAAATTACTAGAAATTGACTTGCTTAGTCAGCTGTTTGACAAAAAGTAAAAGAGGTATTAGGCTTAACCTTTGCAGGTAATCTATTAAGGGAGGGTTAATGTAAAAAAAATAACAAATTCCTTACCTGCCTCCTCCTTCTTAATTTTTGCAGGTCATTATCAAACCGCCCTCGTACACGTTCGATGAGACTTAGAACCAACTCATCTTCCATTTCGATCTTATCAAACTAGTTTTGAGTTTACTAGTCAGTGAAATCCATCTACTCCTTTGGGTAGCTCCCATTCGAAAAGTCCTTAAGACTTGTGTTTAACAATAGTTTCAGCTAACTTGGACGCTGCAAGCTAGAAATTTTTCGTAAGGTTAAATATGCTAGAAATGGAGTGAGTTCTTCCTGCACTTCCCATTTGAAAGTCCTTGAAAAAGGAAAAGTTTACTTCGGGCGGATTACCTAGTTCCCGATATGAAATTTTTTACTTTTGTGTTGTTTGACGCGGGGGAAGACACACTGCAAATCAGCGTATCTTGAGCACTCAGGCAAAGATGTCCCATTGTACTCGAGTCCCCTAGTCTCTACCCGAACTTTTTCGTCCTCACGAATTGCAAGAGCTCAGGTAGGGTGTAAGAACGGAGTTTCTCCATCATCCAAACATCAACGCCGAATACATGCATTCTCGCAAAAGAATAAGCTGGACACTCTAGAAGAAAATGTTCCGTTGTGTCGTCATTCTCGTCGCAAGCAGTGCATATGGTATCCTCAATGAATCCTATTCTAACCAAATGTAGGCCACAAGAGCTATGCCTTGTGAAGACTCCAACCAGACTGCCACATTATCTTCTGGGTAGTTTGAGAAGAAAAGCAGCGGTTCGTCTTTTTGTACCCTCAACAAGGTTTCTAGTCTACCTATTTCAGTGCCATTTATATCCTGGTGACCTGGAACACACATGAGCTTTAAGGGGGAACATTTGAGTAGGCAAAATTTTTTTTTCGCTCTTCTCAAAGTTTGTAGTCTTAAGAATATTGCGTGTAAATTTTTTTTTCACTTAATTACCTTTTTTTATCAAGCCAGAAAGTAGAGCTGGAAAACTATCGATAGCGCTATCGGCACTGTGGGTCATTTAGACGGATTCCACTGTATCCAGCTAAATGGCACATACAGTGGAGTCCGTCTAAATGACCCACACTGCCGATAGCGCTATCGATAGTTTTCCAGCTCTACCAGAAAGGTCGGTAATTAAGTTTAAAAAATGAACGTAAAGTTCAATCGGCCGCCATTTTGTGAAAAATTTTTTTTTTCAAAAAATCTTACGATGCGAACTGCATTAATTACAATTTCAGAATCTTTTTAAAATTTTTGTTTCTGATCAACCGAATGCATGTAATCTTGGGAACAGCAGGCCGTGCGAGCGAGGGACACTTTTCACGCCGGCCATGACAACAGCGCCCCCAGTTGATATAAATTTGTTGGCATACCTCAAAATGTATACTTTCGAATAAAACTAACCTGGATAAAATCGAGCAAATAGTTTTTGAGATAATAATTCCTCAAATTCATCTATTTTTTGCGCTGTCTACTCTGCTGTACCCCCTTAAGTCATTGAGTCTGCCAACAGAATTCAATCGTTCTTTACATTCACGTACTATCTTCGAAAAGACGATTGGATTATCTAGAGAAGCGGCCTGACCGTCGCTACAAATGCAGATTCGTCTGCCTCTCCATCTACCCTCTATAATTCATTCTGTTGCCTTAAGGATCGCATATATTTCAACTTGAAAGACCGAAGTGTGTTTTCCTAGGGCAAAAGAGAACTTGAAATCGTCAGTCTGCAAGTACAATCCAGATCCCGACCCGTCTTCAGTCATTGAGCAGTCCGTATAGAATATATCAGTGAATTCGCTAAACAGTGCAAACTGGTTTTCCCATTCCTCTCTACTCCGGATCGCTACCTGATATTTCCTTTTGAGCATACAAGTCGAAGCCATAGCGGCATATCGAAGATGGAGTTTCTAGACAACCTTCGAGCCATTTCTCCATGACCCGTGCAGCAACGAAACGAGAGTCCTTAATAATGGACAGACTTCGTGCGCCCTCTTTATTCTACTTTCTAACATTTTTTCTCTATTTCTTTTAATATGTTGCATGAGAACCTGGTATTATTTCTTCATATTTTTGTTGTTGCTGTAATTGTATTTTTAGCATTATTGTCATCTTGACTTTGGCACTATCAGGTATAAGCGTTATTATTTTATGGTCCAGGACTGCTCAGTCATCCAATTCAAATTTGTGGCAACGTGATCTATTCAAGATTAATGTTTGCTCATTAATTCTTGGGGATCGAGTTTCATTGATGACCTTGTAGATGGATACAATTTCTTTATAGTTTTGTGTGGTAAAATTGGCATGTGTTGTAAATGAGCAGGACGTGGAAACTGTCAAATTTTTAACCAACGCTCTTTAGTTGCTTCTCGCGATGCATGCCAGGAAATGGTATTCCTGCTGCTGTATTAAACGAGGTGTTCTCACCTTAACAGAGCTCTTGAGCCACCTTCTGTAGTATTTCCTTTTCCTAATATGTGGGAACACTCCACTATATCACACCGCTTTTTAACAATGCCAAAAAATCGATGTACGAAGTAATAAGCGTATTCCCAACTTCTGTTGCACTTTGAAGCTCCTCAAATCTATCGTCTGTGATACGCAGAATTTTCACTGAAAATCCATCTATAAGGTTTCACTAAGAACAAGTTTATCACGACAAATTTAATGGAATTCACATCAAAGAGATTGTATCTACATCGATTTCCTATTCAAAAAAGATTCTTGACAGGACATTCCGCAGAAAATTCGGCACACAGATGTTTTGTTTTATTTGTAGTCTCGATCGTATCGGACACTTTCCATGTTCAGATCAAGGCGTCGAATTTATGAGTTATAACAAGGAAGCATGCCAGCAAATTTCCTTGAAGTTACTCCAGCTATTCCAAGTGTCCGTCTAAAGTTACTGAATTTTTGCCATGTCAGGATTGCTCTTCAGATATCTTTTAAAAACTTGAAAAAACTTCGTATTGTTTTTTTTTAATGTTTTCTGTACGGGCGGTATACAAAATTGGGTACTATTCAAAAAATTGGGTTCTGAGTCATTACATATTTCTTATTTCCTGGCACTTTTCGTTTTATAGTAATGAACCTTCTTATTTAGTTTTATTGTCAGTTCTGTATCCAACTAAAACGTCAAGGACATGTGACATTTATATAATGACAGTCCAATGATTTTCTCTAAATGTTTTGTGTGTCACGATTGTATGGAACCAAATCCCAATATCATGAGAATGATTGCAAACCTTCCGGCTGCCCCTCTTTAAGATATTAACAATGACTTGCTCCTTATTTGGCAGGATACTTTTCTTTTTTCCCAAACTTCAATGAAAATTGCGAGAATCTCTCCCAATTTTGGGATCGTTTTTAGGAGTTCATGCGGTCTGTCTAAACCTGGGGATTTCTATCCGGTCATTGACAAGACAGTCGTAATAATTTCTTCTTTATTTGGAGAATAGTCCCTTACAGAGGGTTGCTGCGAGTGGGAATTAATGGCCGGTTCTGTATTGACCATATCCTTTTCTGACGAGATGATTAATACAACGAAAAAATATTTCTTCCTTGTATCTTGAATATTTATTATTATTCGTCAGTGCTGTGTTTTATGCACACTGAAATAAAATGAAGTTATCACTTAAGTCGAAATTTAGGGGCATCACGGATAATTTATCCTTGTCGGTCGACGATGAAACGACTGGTATAAAGAAGTATTGAAGCTTTGTGTGTAAACTATTTCGCCTTTTTTTCGTAGCATGAATAGTTTTTCTTTATTTATCTTCTAGGTGAACGAGAACTTGTAGAATTCCTAACCGAAGAAATTGTAGCCGAACGTAAGGCCCAAAAGGTCAAAACTGTACCATCTGAAGTCGACGGTTTTAATGTTAAATTGAATGGGGCCGAAGTTGAACTAATTAAAAATTCCGAAAAAGAAAAGTAATAAAATTTTGAATTTTATTTATTCCCGTTGCTTGATTTAATTTTTTTTTCAATTCAGAATCGTTGTTTCGTTCAATATTAATCATACCGTTGATGCTGAGGACGATGCCGAAATCGAACCAAACGCCGAGAAAGGCGAATTTGCCGATATGAAGAGTCGACCACAATTCGAAGTTGATATTATCAAAGGCGGCACTACACTGTCCTTCACGTGTTCATTTCTTCAGGGACAGACACAAGAGGGCGAATATTGTAAGCAGTGACGAGATTTTTTTTTATTACATATAAAGTATTCCTCTTATTGATTTATAGCTGATATTTTCGGAATCGATGAAATGACTGTGTTTAACGGCGAATGGAACGACAAGGTATATGCAGTTGCTGGCGACGTGTTAGATGGGGTAAGTCAATGCTAAAATGGCCCGATTTTCCACAGCCCTAATTTTCTGCTTGTTCCAGTACTTATACGATCTTTTAATGAACCTCCTCGAGGAGAAAGGCATCAGCAATGAATTTGTCGAGAAACTGTCCAATTTGAGTACAGCGTACGAACATTCGTCGTATGTTGGTCTGTTAGAGACATTGTCGAAATTCACGACAGGAAAGTAGTTTTAAAAAAAAAATATTAAGTAAAAGTTGACGTCTTTTTTTCTATATGTATAGTAATTTACTGTAAGTTAAAAACTGAAACACTATGTAAAAATGATGAAAGTCATGTGTAATACTATTCGCTTTATGTAGCAATTGATTTGTTAGTAATTCGTAGCCATTTGAATTGAAACGATTGTTTGAAACAGAAATTGTATGCATTTCTTTGAATGTGAATTGCAGGTATAACAGACGAACAAATTGAAAATATCGATTTGGGGCGAATCGTTCGAATTGCCGATTCGGAGATACCCGCCTTGAAGTAAATTTCTACTTGCTGGCTTCTTTCTGAAGAATAAATTGAAAATATTTTTATGTTTATTGTATTTTCATACGATTCAGAGCAACATATTCAGTGATTGCTCATTTTTTGTTGAAATAAATTTTGGTTGTTTTTATAAAGCGAAAATGAATTGTTTTTTTTTAGTTAGAGATGACAGCGAAATTTGGTTCTATTTTCAAAGAGGTCTCTGATGCGCTTGCATTCAAGAACTGACGTTATTTTGTTGTGTTTTTTTTCCTTTTTGTTTTAGTTTGCAGTGTCCCATACCAATGCGAACCGCCACCGTTATTTGCGAAATCAGCTCTCGGTTGACGACTGGATCTTCTATTCTCGATTCCTGGGCTGTTGCGCAATTTTTTATTTAAATTTTTGAGAATTTACTATCTTGGATACTTAATCAAGAGCTCTTCCCAGAAGCAACTCGGATCTAAGAGTAATGTGACAACAATTTACTCAAACTGACGAAGGAAGTACGGTAAGTTGCATCTTTTCTAGAAACAATTAGCAATTATCCAGTAAATCTCACAGCAGCTGCCGCACACTCTTGCCACAATCATGTGTTTTGCAGCGATTCGGATTCAAGTGGATTTTCTACACCCTCCCGAAACAATTTAAAGGATCAAATGAAGGCACATTTTGCAGAGTGCTTCGACGCAATATTCAACAGTACGTGAGTAATTAACAAAAAAGTTATGTAAGGATGAAGGATGTTTTCAATTGTGAAGCTAACGGGAAATTTTTAGCCGTTTAAAAAAGGCGATAAATTTAAATATTACAAAGACGGGGTCTTAATAAAACTGGTCAAAACGTAGAGGTGATCCTCTAGAAAAATTTCTTCATGGTGAGGAGAGATCGTGGATCTAGCTATTTGGTCTGCTCTTTCGTTACCCTCGATTCCACCTGTCCCGCGATCCAATGAACTTGTGTTCCTGCCGGATTGGCAAGGACTTTTTTTTGAAGGAGCAGGATAGTTGGCTTTCTTGTTCGATGGTTGTTGATGGCGTCGACTGCAGATTTGGAGTCTGTCAATAAAATAACTAGGGCGGCGGATAGGCGGGCAGAGCTGGCTGTTTGTAGAATAGCGAAGGTTTCATCTTCATAAATGCCGGTGACTGGGTGCATTTTGAAGTTTTGATATCTAGTAGTGCCTGATTGTGGTAACTGGAGAATGATAAAGGCTGGGGATATGCGAGTTTGTTTTGGAGCCATCCGAGTAATATACCGTACGGTTAGCTCCTGTAGGTGGATTTTGTGAAGCTGCTGGTATACGATGACCGGGGTGTGTGCCTTTCGTGGGTAGCGGGAGACAGCGTTTTGATAGGACGGACGACTAGGTGGAAGAATATGGGTAGGCTGTAGAGAGGGTGTAATATTTTTACAGTGTTTCTATAGTGTGGCTCGTTTATTCTATAGCGCGAATTTAAATGAGCTGTATACCACACATTACTGTGACGTGGTGTAGTATCAGTTTATGCAGATGTTATGGATCAAAGCAGGATTTGACCGGTAGGTTAATCTGCGCCTTAGCGATGATGGATTCAGTCTCAATGTTTTATTGGCAAGTTGTTCGGGATAGAAGTTCCTATCAGAGGAATATTCGGTGTTCGGCAATATGCATGGAGTGGGTTAGGGACCTAGTCGCGTGGTTATATTGGGAAGCAGGACCGAAGGTCTCCCGCCTGAGATGGATTTAACTTTTCTCCAAGCATCGACTAGAGAGCTGGGATCGATGGAACGAGCAACGGAATTCCTGTTTTCTCTTTTGTCAGTTTTAATCTTTGTCTTGGTCGTAGCCGCCTCCTTATAAGCTGATTGTCGTTTTTTGCAACGAACAATCCTTTGTGCAAGGTGAATCGCAAAATCTCAACTTTCTTTACTCGATGTTATGTGTGGAACCATTCAGAACAGTTTATTTATTTATTTAATGAACGTCTATTGTACAGATAAACTTATCCTATTACACAACAGAAAATACAGAAAAATTAAATAAAAAAGAAAAATAAATAAAGGAAAAGTAAAAAAAAAGTAATAATAAAAGATTAGTAATAATATATAATTAGAATTTAGTTTAAGAAAAATAATAATTTCAGCTTTGATTTGAAAAGAGGATACGATGTGTTCAGAGGACCAATCTTGAGCTTATCGTGATTTCTTTGTAAACGAATAATCGGTTTAAAGAAATATACATTTGTACGCGCCAAAGGATGGGCAAATATGGAGTCTGACCTGCTAGGACGTAGTGGTTGACGCAGCACCAAGTCTAAACTTAAGACTGAGTCCCCATCACCGTTATAAATTTTGAAGAGAACACATTCGTCTATGTACAGTCTGCGTTGTTCAAGGGATGGAATCCTGAAGAGTAAAAGACGTTCACTGTAAGGATAATAGGGAATCCTATAGTTGTAAAGGAGAGAACGAGTAAACTTACGTTGAACAGATTCAAGAGCAATAATATGACAATTGTAGTGAGAGGACCAAATAGCAGAGCAATATTCCAAGCCACTCCGCACTAAAGTCACGAAGAGCTTGATGCAAGTTTGAATATTAGAGAACATATTATGACCTATCAGTCTATCGTCATTCGTTCTTAAGGTGCTGGAGAGGCTTATAGAAACATACATTAGGGAGGCTTTAAATGGCATAGGCTTAGAGGAGGGACTGACGGGCTGGTTGACGACCTTATTGGAAACCAGGATTGTGAGTTCAGAGAGGGGGCAAGGAAAGGTAACAAGGCAAGCCTCGAGGGGTACTCCACAGGGTGGGGTGATATCGCCCCTTCTGTGGCTTCTTGTAGTGAACGAGGTACTGATGGAAATCGAAAGGAAAGGAATCAAGGTTGTGGCCTATGCGGATGATATAGTCGTACTAGTTCAGGGAAAATTTTTGGATACTATTACTGACATCTTGGAGTCGGCACTCCGTACACTAAGCTGGTGTGCCAAAATATATGGCTTGGGGGTTAACGCCTCAACCAGTTGGTTTTATTTACTAGGAAGCACAAGATCCCGGAATTCAGGCTGCCAATGTTTGAAGGGGTCGAGCTGCAACATTCGGAAAAAGCGAAATATCTGGGTCTGATCTTGGATAGGAAGCTAAATTGGAAAGAAAATGTTGGAGGTCGTATTAAAAAGGCTAACAACGCGCTTTTTGCGTGTAGACAGGCCGTTGGAAAGAGCTGGGGTCTGAAACGAAATATGGTACATTGGCTGTATACGGCGGTTGCAAGACTCATTCTGACGTACGGGGCACTGGAATGGTGGAAAGCCACAGACAAAAAGTAAATCCAAAGGAAACTGAGTGGAGTGCTTGTGTAATGATTACAGGGGCACAACGCCAACAGCAGCACTGGAAGTTTGCATGCACCTTTTACCGCTTGATATTTTCATTAAGCAGGTTGCGTCAAACATAGCGGTAAAAGTATTGAGCTGTTGTCTCTTTAGGGAAAAATCCATAGGACACAGCTCCATTCTTAGGGAATTTCTTGAGGGTCCGGTTAACTTTTGCACGGATTATATGATCCCGGTGAATGATTTTAAATTTGGGTTGTATACCTAAGCAGAGCGGACTGGAAAAGCAACAGGGTAATAAATGAGGGAGAACTCTCCGTGTATACGGACGGTTCCAAATGGAATGCGGCATTGGCGCTGAAGTCTTCTCTGAGCAGTTGAGTGCAAGGGAGTCCTTTAAGCTGCCGGATGTCTGTAGTGTATTCAAAGCGGAGATTCTGGCAGTGCTCCAGGCAGGTAACATCATGTTGATGGAGAGGATATCTCACTCTACATTGACAGCAAGGCGGCTTTGAATGCATTGGAATCGAAGACTATTAAATCCCAGCTAGTAAAGCGCTGTCGAGAATTAAAGCACGTATCAGGGATTGTGCCGCGGGCGCAGCGAACTCTGGATGGGAGGCGCGAAGGACATTTTACGACATTTAGAGACGTTAAGTGGAAGACAATTATTAGAGCACCACAAAGCAAGAGCGCTAAGATCTGATTGTAATATTCTGCAATCATGCAATGAACAGATCTCCCTATAAATTTTTACGTCATCCGCATAGAGGAGACAAGGAGATTGAATTATTACTGGTAAATCATTAATAAATACGATGAACAAAAGTGGGCCCAGGATGGATCCCTGAGGAACACCAAAGAGAGAAATCTTCCTGGACCTTTCGAGAAAGTACGATTAGATTTAACAATTTCATTCTAAACTAAAAAAAATTCGCGAAAATAGCGAAAGAAAAACAAATTTTATATGTTATAAATTAAAAAAATATTTTATTTCCTAATCCTATACTACGACATTTGTTTTTACATAAATTACTAAATTTCTCTAGGTTTTCTTTCAAAAAAAGGAAAACATCAAGTACAACGATTTTATTTTTTTTATTTTAAGACATTGATGAGAAATTTTAGGGCAGTTTGATCGTAAGTTTATAAACAAAGAGTATATGAAGGCACAAGATACGAATTTATTGGTAGATTAGAACAATAAAAGTTATTAGAGACTAAAGTTGGTAAAAGATTTGCTTATTTTTTTACGTTTTCATTTTTAAATAATATCATTTTGATACACTAGAAATATCCTTAAAAGGTACGATTTTCGACTAAAACACAACGCGAAAACGATAATCGATAATTTTCGATATTTTAACGTGAAATTTTGAATAACATAACTTTATAATAATTACAAGGAAAGGAGGGAAGTGGGATTATTTGTTTTCTATTCCTAAAAGTCTGGATCGTAGTCTCTATGATATCTCGGCCTAGAATTATTGTACGTGTACATTTGATGGGAATCTTCGAATCCATCTTGCGGATAAGGATCACCCTTATTCGGGGTATAGTTGTGATTATCATAGTAGTAGTCACCGTGTCTTTGAGACCTCCAACTATCGTAGATGTTCGATGCACTGCTACCATGCATTGAATTTGTGAATCGCTGGAAAATATAATAAAATTATCGACACGATCTTTTTATGATTCATTCAGATCGGATTAATTAGGCGCCCGAATCTACACATTACCTTTGGTTTTATTGGCTGTTTAGTGTCGCCCCAGGCATCGTCCAAATTATAAAATTCATCGGCAACATAATTTTCGATACCGCCCATGTGATTTTTATTTAATTCGTTTAACATGTCGTTGGTTAAAGGTGTCGGCGTTTTCTTAGCCCGATTCTGTCGATTAATCAACTGAAAAAAAAAAATTTTAAATTGTAGAACAGCTTTTTCTATTAAACCGGAAGATTAGAGATACTTACCACTAAGACACCAAATACGATAATGAATAAAAGTGATCCCACACCGATCACGATCAGTACGATCGCCCATTGTGGCAACAAAACATCCTCTTCGGCATATTCAACCCTAGGTCCCAGGGATTTTGGTATAACTAGAAGAATAAGATAGCGTTATGGTTCACGATATTGTTACGGCGCTAAGAACTATCGATCATTGATCACTATAGAGGCCAACGTACCAATGAAATCTGTCGAAACTGGATCGACAACAAATCGTCCCAACAGGAAACTTTCCCTGACTAGTTTTTCATCACGACCTTGTCGTTCCGATGCGACTGCTGCTGTCGACGTCTCATTGTCATCCTCGTCTTCATCACTATTACTATTCGGAAGTGGTACGACCGGAAGCGGTGCTACAGTCAGGGCGTCGTGGAATAGTTGCTTGATCTCTTGTGTGTCTACTTGGCGGGTTATATTCGATAGTTCGACAAAGTAATCGACCAGAACGCTTCCTTTACTGAAACTGTCGATTCGGACCTTCTTGTACCAGCGGCTTAAGTATGGTGCATTGATGTAAACCTCGTTAAGCTTGAAAAAGAAGAAAGAAGAGATCAGGATTACTATAATTACTTCTTTGATTGCTGATGGTTCATCTAACCTGTGCCTCGACCTCCCGAGCTAGATTCTTCCATTCGTCGGTATTATGATCGAGTAGTTCTGGCTTCCATTTGACACCATCGACGATCTTAATGGTTCCAGCCAGATCGCATTCAGCACGGCAAAGTCCCGGAACAGTTGGTTTGGGAGCTTCCGTTGTCGTAGTAGTGGTTGTGGTCGTTGTTGTGGTGGTAGTTGTTGTCGAAGGAAGCAAATCTTCAAAGTTGATCGGTATGCCCTTCTGTTGTTCCAGCAATTTCTCAATAGAGATCGGGGTTGTGGACGGTGTTGGCCAACCAGTGAATTCTGTAGTAGCTCTGAAAAGGAAGTGGCATGTTTAAAATTCGACTGAACAGTGTAAAATAGTATTAATATGAATCCAGATTGGAAAACTCAGGCTATTCAAGCGATCCTCTGATTTCATAAACTCGACAGATGAAATCCCTTCCTCAGACCTTGACCTGGTCTCCAATATCCCTATGACCACCCTCTAAAAAAATGTAAAATCTGGTCTTACCTGGTGGGTGGTCCCTTCTTAATGTTGATCGGTGGAGGTGGTGGTCCATCAGCTCCCGAAACGAAAGGCCGCGAGGTGGTAAGTCGAGATCCAGGTCGTTTGTTTAATCCCTTGGGGAAAACAACCTTGTAGCTTGAATCCGGTTTGGCAGTAGTAGGATCAGGGGCTGCGCCTTCTGTAGTGCTCGATGACACAACTGTTGTTGCTTCAGCTTGGGTTTTTCCCGCGGCGTTTGCTTTAAAGTCCTTGGGTAAAAGTTTCAGAATATCGATATTCGCGCTATTTTCATTGTCTTTGGTAGAGTCCAGTTTGAAGCCGGGTGGTAAGAACTTGCTAAGGTCATCGCTAATGGGAACAATTGCTGGGATTGGTTTTTCGGGTGACGGTTTAAAGCCAGGTGGTAGTAAGTCGCTGATATCGTCTTTTACAGCAATAACTGGTGGAGAGGCTGTTGTTGTGTAACGTAGCTTGTAGCCAGGTGGTAGGAACTTGCTAATATCGTCCAACGTGGTCAACATTTCCTTCTTCGTAGTTTCAGTTGGCGGTTTGGTTGTTGTACTTGGCGGCTTGTAATCCTTGGGCAGTAATGTTTCGAGACTTTCATCGAACTTGATCTTACTGAACAAATCTTCGAGTTTATTCGACACGGTAGGAGGTTCTGACAACGAACTGCTATTCGGTTTGAATCCTTTTGGTAAAAGATTGGCTAGAGAGGCTTCGTGAGCAACGACTGGACTGTTCTTGAAGGATCGACCGGTTGTTGCGTTTCGGTGTGGTTTAATACTTGGCCTTTCGGTGGTTGTTGTGATCTTCTTGTTTCGATAGTTGGACGAATGATGCTTGAATCCAGGCGGCAAAAATCCACCTACATCGTCCATTGGTAGTTCATCGATATCGACTTTTTTCGCTTCCGGCTTCGGAGTTGTCGTCTTGGTTGCGAATTTTTTAATAAAGACTGGGTTGTGACTACTAGTGGTTGTAGGCTGTGTTGTTGATCGTGTAACCAGTTCGGGCATTTCATTCAAAATTGGAAATTTACCGGACAAAAGTCCGCTTGAAAGCTCGGACTGGACGCGATCCAATTTATCAATGATACTTTCGGTGGATATCGATTGATTTATGAACGAAGGCTTTTCGCTGGTTCCTTCGGCAGGTGGTGTTGATACGGTCGTAGTTTCGATCGATTCCTTCGATTGATCGAATGTTTCTTCGGATTTCTTAGCTGGTTTGGAATTCTTTTGTTCGTGAATCTTTCGTTCCAGTTCGGAGAGCGTTTGTTTCTTTTCCTCTTGCTCGACAACCGGGAAGGGAAGGAATCGAGCTCCCGATATACTGCGACTTGTTTGTATTGAAGCAACCACTACCCAACTTTCGGTTGCATTGTTGGCTTCATCGTTTTCTGGTGGAGATTTCTCGTAAGCCTGGTCTAGGGTAGCTTGGCTTCCTAATGTAGGTAGGCTTTCTATTGTAGCTTGCTTTTCAATTGGCAACTCGCTTTCTACTGTAGGTTGACCTTCTACAGCTGGCTGATTTTCCACAGCTAATCGTTCCGTGGTTGAAGGAAGCTGAACGTTGGTATTTAAGGTCGTGCTAGACGCATTGAGGAATACTGTCTTTGGAGTTACTTGCTGAGGGAAAGCTGTTGAGCCGTTAATTACACTCTTTGTCGTTACAACGGAAACCACTTCTCTTCCCAGAATATCTTCTTCTCGAGTTTGGTCTTCCTCTTGAGATGCTTCAGTGCTTTCTGTACTATCGTCATACTCTTCGTATTCAGTTTGACTTTCTTCTTCGGAGTTTTCTGCAGAGTTTTCTTCGACCAGTACTGTTGTCTCTTCGGATACTTGCTCATAGGACGTAGTGACTTCTTCCATTTTACTTTCTCCAGTTGTACCTTGAATACCTTCTTCGGTTGGAGCTTCTTCATCCTTAGCTTCAACAGATGGAGGTGCAGTGGTGTTATCGTCGTAGTCTTCGTATTCATATTCGTACTCTGCAGGAGTTTCAGTGCTAGCCGTCTTTTCATTGACCAGACTATCATCTGCGGAATCCTTATTTGATGAGAACGCAGTTCCATCGGGCAAGAAGAAGTTAGATGTCAAGATCACAGCATTACCGCTGGGTGTTTCGGATGCAAGTTGTTCTGACTCTTCGGATTTGTTGGGCTTTGGTGTCGCCTGAACTAGAGGTTGCTTTTCTAAGTTTACTACAGCTTCCTCTTGTGGAGCCGTGTATTGGGACCTTAATTGGTTCGTATCATTCAATTCATCCTCGGAAATTACTGGAGCATTCTCATTGATGTATTCACTCCCGTTGTTCAGATCGACATTGGGTTTACCGAGTGGGCTATTCTGGACACGGATGGGTTCGTTTACTTCGCGGCTACCGAAAGAAGGTCGTCGCGGCTGAAATAACGCCTTGTTCGGTTTAGCCTTTACTTCTATAGTTTCTGGTGATGTCGAGCCATAGCTTTGAGGGTTTTGCGACGTTCGAGCAGCTCCAAATCGATTATAGATTTGTGGTTTCTCACTGGAGGTCGCAGGCACTCGCTTAGCACTTGGCTGGAATCGATTTCGTCCATTGCGAAATGGTAATTGCTGTTGGTTTGGAAACACTTCTTCAGTATTTTCAGTATTTTGTCGAGTATAGCCAGCAGCTGGACGATTTCGTGAGAATCCATTTGATGGTGATGGTCTAGGCGATCGAAGAAGTTGTGGTTGATTCCGATCCTGGAAATAGAAAGGAGATAAATGTTAATTGGAACTGTGATCAGAAACAATATTTTTTTTACAGTTAGCATTTATATGGACAGGATAAATTTGGTCTGTAAGAAAGGCAAAGGATCTAATTCAGACTTGAAAATATCTAAACACTTCCTTTTAAAAAGGAGAGAGAAGCTGTTACTCTGAAACGTGTCGTGCAACAGTTCTCCAATACTCGTTTCTCCAGCGAGCTCGGAGGTGTTACGAGACTAGACACAAATGATCTGTCGATACTCTCTCACTGGGCATTGCCCACACTTAAGAAGTTGGAATTATAGTGAACGCGACGCGTGCGCATTAAGCGATGCGATGCGATCCCAGCGGATTAGAATACATGTTAGAGAGTGCAACCAGTTACATTGATGTCGATGCGATGCGATTGGGTCAAAGCCCGCGTTTCGCGCATCTCTCTAATTACACCCCAAGTGTGGGCGTGAGTGTGGATCCAGCTCAAGTTAATATTGTGTGCTAATAGCAGTGGCGTAACAAGACATAATTTTCGGGCAAGTCCCCAAGAAACTTTCAGAATTAACTTATTTCAACTTCAAAATGATCAGTGAAGTTTTTGGCTTTATACTATTTAATTTATTTCCTTTAATGGAAAAAACCAATAAATTGTGAATTTAAAATAAAATTAATTTATTATTCATTTTTAACACCCATGGGTGAAGCGTATACATAAGCGCATATGTGTTCCACGCAACAGCAATGGGTGTTGTTACGACAACAATGGGTGTTTTTTTGAAATACTCATAAATGTAGGTGTACTACCATGGGTGGTTTTGAGATATTGAAAAGTAAAACTTTTAGCTCCCTGCCGCTACTCTCTTCAACAAAAATCATTTTTTAGATGCCCTAGAGCGTATCCTAATGTATTTTCAAAGTTTCAGATTCCTCCCACCAGTCGTCCTGCAGATACAAAATTGAAAAATATTTGCCCCCTTTCGTCTGAAAAACTGAAAGAGAAGAAATAACAGTTGGCTCCTCTGCTCGATTTTTTTTTTGTATTGTCCAAACTTTAATGCTTTTTAACATAGAGATATATATACTGGAGATGACACTCACACGCAAAACAATTGACATAACGACCCTGTTTTTTCTCACTCTCATTTATATTATGTCCCGCTCTTGAAACGCGCTAAACAACAACAATTTGATATAACGACCCTGTTTTGTCTCACTTCTCTGGCTTCAAAGCGCTTTATACAAAACCGGTGGCTTGTCGTCTCCAGTATCTCTATGCTTTTTAAATGAATTTTTTAGTAATTAGTAAATTGTAGTAAAATCCTCGACAAATTACGTTGCGTCAAAGTTCAATAAAAACCAAACAATCTGCTTCAAAACATTCTCCAAGTTACTGCCTTAAGTCTTTCATTTTCAAACTCCAGGAAATTTCTGCAATGTTGTAATTTTTAAATTGAAGTGCCAAGCCTAGTACCACATTGCAGCTATGAGAATGAATTGTCTAACGTAAAATACCTGAGTTGTACCTTGTACTGGACAAAGCGTTACAAGTAAGCCGCATTTTTTCAGGTTACTGTTCTAAGTCTTTTGTATTGCACGTAACCGAAGCAAGTCTAGTAATTTTGAAAGTACATGTGCATGCGCTGCGCTCGGTAGTTTATAACAAAAAAAAAATTGTTACAAATTACAAGAAATTAGCGCACTCTTAACGAAGGTTGATTGCCATATCAGTAGACCACACTGACAAGGTCGTGCCCACCCACTGTACGCTGTATTTCTCCACTTTCTGACTTTGTTACTTTGCTGAAGCCCGTTGATTTCCTAGCAATTGACTTGGAGGTGTTGAGATTTACAGACTTTACTGATACCTGGAGTTATTGAGCTGGGTTAGTTTAAATTCCAAGTATATATTTTTTTATTGTTATTTCCGCAATTGAATTATTGACATACCAAACTCGATTGCAATAAAAAAAATTGAATGTACTGGTCACTGGGCGGGACAACTTTCACGACGTAATCGAATAGTTGTTGCAGACTTGTTGCTCTCTTTGTTTAGTTGTTACTTACAGAGGCCCTAAATTTGTTGGAAATAAAACCAGTTCTTCGCATAGGAAGTCTGAACCTGTTGCAAAATTGTTTATACCATTGATCGGATAAATAGCCATAATAACCCTGGGCTCTTCGAAGGCAAGTTAAAGTGAGTGTTGTCGAAGCAAGTTCAGTTACAGATACGTATTCCGGATAAGTCAAGTTTTTCGTTTCATTTTTTACAATTCAATTTTTTGAGTTAGGAAAGATATTCAGTAGCAAAGTACCAAATTACAAAATCCCAATGCGACATAATTTCCAATTTTTCAAAATTCCTAAACCGTACAATAAAATTCTCAAAAATAATCTGTAAAACCCAACTGTCTATTGTGACGATATCTACAAAAATTTCGATTCCCGAAGTTGATTTTGTTTTTATTTTTTCTTTTCTATTTATGTCTATTACTTTATTATTTTTTAATAATAAAGTAGATATTGTGATCGACCTGAAATTTCCAAAAAATTTGCTACCCTAAAATCTTGTATTGTCAAGTTTTAGGACTAGTAAACCGTAAAAAGCAAAAAAAAATGTTCGTCTGTCCGCCGTAGACGCCGTACGCAAAACCGTTTGAAGGTGCGTAGCTCTCAAACACCTTGACGTACTAAGTTGAAATTTTTATGGTAGTTATAATGGGTGAACCACTACGAGTGGTACCTTTTGGAGGGGTGCGGGTGTAAGGAGGGAGGAGGAGGGAGCGTTTTAGATGACAAATTTTGTTTTCCAGATCTCAGGAACCGCTAATGCTATGAGGCTGAAAGTTGGAACTTATGTAGTACTATAATTGTGGACTCATTTGCAGGGGTTGAGGGGTGTGCGAGTAAGGAAGGGGAAACAATGTGTCCAAAAAGCTGGAAAATTTTGAGGGGGAAGGTGAAGCGCGGAAGTGGGAGGACAGTAATTTTTCATAAAATTAAAATTTTATATCTCAAGAGCAGAGAAAAATTTTGAGGGTGTGGGTGTGGGGAGGGATGGTGAGAGGAGGTAGAAATGAAAAAATTCTGATTTTAATTTCTCGAAAAAAATTGAAAACTATGCAGAGCTACTATAGAGACATCTCAGAAAAGGAATAACCAGGCGTCTATTTGGAACGTTATTTTTTAGGTTGTCAGTCGCATAGTAACCTACACCGCATCTCAGAATTAAACCCGTTTCGGACTTCAACCCATAAAATAATAAAGTTGCCCCCAGACTGGTGGGCCATTTTTAATTGCATAACGAATTTTGAAATGATGACAAATTAAAATTTTACATTTCGTATGCAATCCTTTTTTAGAAGTTGAATATCCAAAAATCCTGAAATGAATTCTTGGCCGATTACATAAAAAATCCGATGAAGTAAAAAACAATTTAATGTATCATCAGATCTAAGGGGTATTTTGGAATCCGTAAAAACTTTATACCTTCTTGGGAGGGTTGAATTCTAAAACAAGCTGAAATTGATTTGTTGGCGATTGTATAACAAGTCCGAGGAAGTAAAATCAATTCGATATCTTATCAGACCTAAGAGATATGAAAGAATTCGTGAAAATGTATTTAACTCTTTCACATCCCCTTAGGGGTTGAACTTAAAAAAAAAGATAAAAATATTTTATGGGCTTTTATCTGAACAAACGGTAAAAGTAAAATTAATTCAATATTTCAAAAAGACTTAAGAAATATGACGAAATTCGTGAAAACATATAAAGACCACAGGGGAAAAACACGATAAGTCCATTTTTTTGTTTTTGAGATTTTAATGCCAGTTGTAGTCTAATATCATAAACTATACGCTAGCAAACATAAACAGGGGAAAAATCTGTCTAGTCCATAGTTATTGCGTATTAAAAATTACCCATGCAGGGGAGAACCTGGTTAGTCCAAGAAGTCAAGGGAAAAATCTGTTAAGTCCATGCAGCGCTGCCGTCGCTGTCACTGATTTCAGAAGGTTCACCACGATCAGGTTGTGTTTTAATAAACATTTTTTAGATTTTTCTACTTTTAAATAATTTTATATTAACAATACTTTTTTACCGTTTTTGTTATAGTTGATTTTATAATAAAAGTGATTTTACTTTATTATTTTTTTAGCAATTGTGTAGAATATTAATACTTCTGAATATACTGGAAGTTAAAAAAATATATTTTATATAATGAAAGATAATATAAACATAATTTTGCTGAAAATCAGGAATAAATTATATTTTATGTGGACAACATTATTATGACTTCGTTCAGTCTCACGTTGACTAATTATTTTGAAATGGGCGAGAGGTGAGGAAGAAACAGAGGAAAAACCTGACAAGTCCATATATTTTTTGGAGCTGAATAATAAAAACTCAACTGAGTCATGTGGGGAGGCTGATTTTTTTGTTTATTTTTAACAAAAACAATTAAGGACCCTTTTGTGAAACCTTTAGTAAAAAAAAACTTTCAGTTAACGATTAAACGGGTTTTGAAGTTTAAATTTGCTCTCCTGTAAAATTATTAAAATGTGACTTATCGTGTTTTTACCCTGTGGTTTTCATATGCATCCCATTTTCACTGATCATTTTTTTGGGTAAGCCAATGATTTTTTTTTTAACGAAATTACTTTTCTAGTACATTTAGATATATCCATCAAAATTTGATTTTTTTTTAAATTATCCACTGGACTTGATAAAATTAATATTTAGCGAACTCCCCTTGTTCATCTATTTACACAAACAAAATTTCACCTTTCTGGCATAATTGATTCGGGAGATATCGTATTCTAAAGTTTTTCACCCCTGCCACAAATTATTAACCCAAACTATTTAAAAATATTTTATTTTGTAAAACTCTTCTTTTATTCAATGAGCAGACGTTCATCAAATTTCATCTCTTACACAAAAATTATTGTACCTTGTTTACTTAATGAAAATAGTTTGTTGAAATTATTTCATCATAATTACCTCAATAATTTAACGAAATATTTCATTAAATAATGAAAGCAATTCGTAAATCTTTGTAAATTTCATTAATTCAACGAAAGATTTCATTGTATGATACATTTCGTAACTTAATGTACATTTCATTAAAGAATGAAAAATGCGCAGTGTATATTTCATTGATTAATCGAACAATTTCATTGAAAAAATATATCAAATATAAAATAAGTGTGGCCTACTACTTTGAAGGCGAGGGAGAGGTATATAGGGCTATCGTGACGTAATGCCATATTTAAAAATTATTATGTATTTCTATTTGCATATTTCTATAACGATCTATTTTTTTTAAATATATAGAAATCCTTTCTTTATTTAATTTTTTCGTTTTGTTCATAAATTAATAAAAAAAATACATACAGATAATGAACAATTTCTTCAACGTTATGAATAAACTTTATTGATTCAACGCATTAACTCAATCAACGATGTACATCAAATTATGAACAGTAATCATTGATTCAATGAAAGGTGTACGCCAAGTATTGAACAAAGTTCCTTGATTCAAAGAATGGATTCATATTCATCAACTTATTAACAAATCATTGATTCAATGAACTAAGCAACTAAACTTATCAACAATATCAAAGAAAAGAATTGATAAATTTACGAACAAAGTTCATTGATTAAATAAGAAATTCACTTAACTTACAATGTTTGAAAAAAATATTTGTCCGATCTCCTCAAACCTTAAGCTTTTTTGTACCCTACCTTAAGAAGTATTAATTTTATTAAGCTTGGGCGTCAGTCGTGGTATATTGAAGAGATCCTTAGGTATATTATTAATATTCGTACATCTCCTTCTTAAGATTGATAATAGTTGATAATCATGAGGAAAATCTTCTTCTTTTGATTCATTAAAGCTGATAATGAAGTTAGAACTTTACAGTTCAACGTTGGAAAAGAAGGTTAAATAATTGATCTTCTTGTCGGCTTTGATAAATAAAATCTCACATAAACATTGATTTAACTTTTTATGTAAAAGGCAAACACAATTTATTACAATCGAAATAAAATTAAGTCTTGTAAATAAAATATGAATTAAATATTTTGTAATATTTTTTTTAACTTTACGTAAATTGAAAATATTTTATTTGAGCGAATAATTGATAAATTAGATTTTAAAAGATTTAAGTTTCAATTAGTTCTATGAAATTAATTGGTTTTATATTTTAAAATATTGTTGTTCGACTGATCGTTTTATCAAGACTGAAAAAAGCGATTTAATTTTTTTTAAAATAATTTATTGACGACTCTGATTGATTCCTGAAATCAACAAAGTCTTCAACAAATTTAGCTGTACCTACTGTAACAAAAACATTACTTTGCTAAGGAGAAAATTTTCACTATCGTCCAATTCACTACATTACTAATCGATAGGTCGCATATTCGAATCTCCCCAATGCATGGACCAATATTCCAATTACTTGTGATCTTTGAAAAATGGAAAAGCATTATTGCTGCCTTCCCCTATGCTTCAAAATTGGTCACACATGCCCTGACAAATACTATTCACTATAAATTTCGATTACAACACTCTGGCGATGTATTCAAATTCGTGATTTGATTTCAAATACAATTTCACTTTCCGCCGTTAGAATTACAAAAGTCAAACCACTTAACATAAGTTGTCATACCGGACAACACTTGAAATAAAAACCCAACCCAAACTTAGTACCTACTATGTCAGAAAAAACATTTCTTATTAGAAATGCGTCGAACAACAAATCCGTAATTTACCTTTCTCTTCAAATCTTAATTTACTTATCTAATACTAATCCGAGCTAAAGCCAAGAGGACCGAAATGTCGTCTAATCCAATATTATGCGCATTGATCGCATTTAAAGACCACCGCGCAACTCGAGTCTTGTCCGTAATAATCAAAATTATTATGTAGGCCCCTCGTCACAAACTCGTTTGTCAGTGAATTAAAAATTAAATAACTTGATCTCAAATTTATCCTCCTACGATGATTGATGTCGAGTAAATCTGAACGAAGCAGGGTGTTGAAAAAAACGTTTCGATGGCTATCAAACGTCGTATAGTATTGATTTAAGTGTGAGATTTTCAAAAAGTGTTAAAGGTCGAATCTTAGGGGATCAAAACGAGTCTTGTACTGATACTGATACTTTTGCGTACTTGGTACTTCTTATACTCAATACTTTTTGTACCCGATACTTTTTGTAGGTATCCGATACTTTTAGTACCTGATACTAATGATACGGATCCATGTTACAGGCAGACGGTCTCGATTGAATCCAGTTTTGTAGTTGTATCAACCCCAACTCTCGTGGCCTGTATGATACAAAGTATCAAATTGGACTTGTTGAGTCAGCCTTTTTTTTAAGATCAATTGTACAACTCATTTAAGGTTCCATTTCCGGATACTGGTGCGTGTAAGTAGTTCTGACTTAATGAATACGTAGTTCTAATGACTGCAGACGAAATTAAAAAAGAAAATTCGAGAATTTTTTACCTGACAGAAATAAATTTTCGCACATCTTCAACTACAAGCACTGTAAAAATTTAAGTCCCATGTCACAGCATGTGTTATGTATTGCTCCTTACTATTTTCTTTTGTACGGATTACGTAGAAATTTTGATATTCATTCACAAAAGTCTATATCATGAGTATTGATAATCAAATGGACAAATAGAGGAATTGTCTCTAAAAGTGTCATAGATGGTTCAGATACCAGATATATTCGTGAATTAGCTTCCAAAAATGATCAAATTTTAGAAAAAGATTTCGACGATGATTCGCTAATTTTTCGTTTTGCATGACCTTATTATAAAAGGGGATCTGAGCGATTAAAAAAATAATAAAGGTCCTATTTTATCAGTTGAGTGAGTACTGAGTGCAGGTCCATACATAAATTGCGAGTTTAACGGATAAATTACTGAAACCTCTTATTCTTCGACCTCTCGAATTTGCACCTGTTCTCTAGCTTTAAAAAAAATGTTTACTGGAAAACGTTTACTTCAAACAAGGCCCTTTTGGAAAGCGATAGAATTATTTGAGCAGCATTGGACTAAGGGCAATAAGCACAGCACAGAAACAGATCGAATATTGTTCTGCCAATGTCTTCACATGATAGCTGCAATCTCGACATTAACCCTAAACGAAGATGAATGATCTAGTGAAATATGTAGTGAATTTTCTATGGCATTAAAATGTAGATATTTTCACCGTATAAAAAGTATTTTAGTCTAGCTTAACAACAAGGAGTTATTCACCTTTAATCTAAACAATTTTCGTATATGAGCAATTCTTTTTTTTAATAAAGTGCAACTGAGAAGGAAAAGCTACGTGCAGAGAAACGTTCCATTATTACTAATATCCCTGTGGGGCTTAGTTTAGACCACTTGAACTTAAAATGTTATGTTTATTGCAACACCATCTTATATACATTTTTCTAATTTTTGTAATAATCTTATTTTTCGCTTCGAACAAAACAACATTAATATTTAACAAGCTTCGCTTTTCGCAGACATTGGAATAAAATGACTATTTGTATTTGAATTTAATGAATGTTGGGTAATGAACAATTGTAGGGTCTTTTTATACTTTATTATAAAAAAAGGATTATTTAAATGAGGGAATAGTTTTCTTCAAATGAGAATAGCTTCTAAAGTAGTTAAGATAATCCGATAAGCTTACATTAAAATTAAAGGTGACATAGTGAGACTTAAAAATAATTATAAATTTTTTTTTTCAATTTTCCTGTTTCTTAGATAAATGACCGTGAATCAAAATTGTTCTTTTATAGTGTTAAATAAAATCAATATACTGTTATAGGAAAATGTAACTAAGCTTTTTTTTTTAAGTTGCAAGTATTTTTGCGCCAATGTGGAATACATCAACAAAAAAAATTTGTATTGCATTTTCTGTTAAAATTGCATGTCTTGAAAACGATACTAAACCGGACAATTATGGGTGTTTTATTTGATTTGTTGAGCCCTACAGCAACAAAAAAAAACTCTTTTTTTGAGACACCCTGTCCTAAAAACCGATGAATTGTTTTTCTTTGCTTACCTGGTCGTTGAAATGTGCCAAAAATTGGGTCTGTTGATGCGGCACATTGTTAGCCCGTCCGGATTTGTGCGGAACAAATTGACCGACTGTAACGCCATTGCCGCTTTGACGAATCTGCGGTGGTGGGCGGCTTATTGCAAACGGTCGCGGCGAAAGCTCCGAATAATCCGCCGGGCTTCGTGTTGCCTGCAAAAATATGAAAAAAAAATCATTAAATTAGCCTTTCTTTGGCAATTTTGCAATCAAATTAGTGAAGTTATTAAGGAAACCCCCACCGATTGATTGACTGACTAGCTATTTGTTTATAATTTTAAATATTCAATTCGGATAATAGTCGCATAGCTGCCTACTCATAAGATCGTTGCGCTTGATTTTTATTTATTTTTTTTTGGCTCGATTATTGGCGCAATGTACGCAGCCTTCAATTAAATGTGAATTGAAATTGTTCGATTCATTGCAGCCAGTAGGTAACTGGTTTGGTTAATAAGTGAGCATATTATTTCGTGCCGTGCAAACAGTCGTTTTGTAATAGAAATCGAATCGAGCTGAATATGTCAGGTAGAGGTGTGAAAGGTTGGCACCGAAAAGAATAAGTTCACGAAGGCCAGCGTTGAGAAATTCAACGGCTGTGAAATTGTTATTCAGGCCCTTTTGTGTAAGAGCTGGCGGATTTGTGGTAAATTTCGTATTCTGTTTAAATACCACCGTACCTCGTGCAATTTTTTTTTATACTTCCGTCGAAATAACTTATGGGGTCACCCTTTAATGCGGTTGCACACCTAAATCGACATAGATAGGTAGAAAGGGGATTTAAGATAGTGAATCGGGAAGGAAGTGCCTGAAGTGACGGTGGAATTTGTTTTTGAATTGATGAAGTTTGAATTTATCAGGAAACAGATTGGGTGGCGTGCATGCCACATTACTTGATTATTTTATTAGGCAGCACTAAATCATAGCTGCATACCTACGAAATTAAAGAATTTATTTCATGCGGAAACCAGATCATTATGCCTCGCCTTCCGTTTGTACATTTTCGCATTTGGTTGATACGACTACGAGACAGTTTTTCATGGCTGGATTTCACAAGTTACGTCATCGATCATCACATATTGTGAAACCGATAAGTATGAACCTGATTTGGATGATTTTGAACATTACATTTGGTTTTTCAGTGGTTAGGTTAGGTTTAGGTAAATATTTAAATGCATAATACAAATATTAAAGACATATTTTATTTTTAAATAGAGCAAGACAAACTACGTGTAATTGCTTAATATCGACTGCACGCCACTGCTACGGATACAATTCTTAGCCGGCAATTTACTTTGAAAAACAACAAAAATTAGACCCACCGTGCTATCAGTGAGGGGAAGAAGGAGCACATACCTCCACCTATAATCAACCAATCCAAAAAGTAGTAAATATTATAAAATTTAAGGAAGTGTAATTTTTCAATAAAAGTCTCAGGTTTATTATCAAAGCTTCAACTTCATTGCGAAATCATTGCTCACTTATTCTAGTTTTAAAAAGCCTGTGGTTTAAAATCCGGCTAGACGGGCCAAGCTATGTTCGACACTTTTTCCTAACAAAATAAGACTTTGTAAATTTATCAAGAATTTAATTATCGCAAGGGCGGCACAAGTGCAAGCGGTATTTTCATACAATCCTTTTAAAAGTGGGCCTCAGTTGGTAAAAAGTGAAGTGCTGCCAGCTTGAAATTTAGAAGAGAGAAATTTTATTTAGTGTAAAATAGAAGAACTTTTATAAAATTACAGTATTAATTGTCGTGTCTTTATTGAATAATTGATAACCTTTGTAAAAAATATATATTACATGACTTCACCTTCTTCGCCATAGCTTTGCCCCTGTCTACCAAATGTTAATGTATATGGCCGCACTTGTATCGAATGTCACTATTCTTTACTTTGGTGAAAATTGTTTGAGGTCTAGTTAACATGTGTTTTAATTGTAATATGCTAATTTAAATTAAAACTAAAAAAAGAAAGACGACTAACGTGATAAAAACACACAGATTCATAACGGTGATGGCACATACTTTCAACTTAACTTGAAAATACAATTCATTTGGAAAAAATCAAATTTTAAATTTGTTAATTTGGTGCTTACTTACTGTTATTGAACATTTTAAGAAATATAAAGTTAGCTACTGGACATATCGCTTCTCTAAAAGAACAACAGCGATTTTCTTTAGAAAATGCGATTTTTAAAATTTTGGTTTTTAATGATTTTGGTGTAGTAATGAAGATTCTATTCTCTGGCCGCAAATATTTCGGTACTCCATTGAAAATATTAACATTTTCGATACTTTTATCATTAATTAAAAAAAAACGGCCAACAGTCAGGGCGCAACTTTATTATTTTATGGGTAGAAGTCCGAAACGTCTTTAATGCGGGGATACGGTGTAGGTAACTATGGGACTGACGACCTAAAAAATAACATTCCAAATAACCTCCTGGTTATTCCTTAGGTTGTCAGTCTCATAGTCACCTACACCGCATCTCAGCATTAACGACGTTTCGGACTTCTACTCATAAAATAATAAAGTTGCGCCCAGACTGTTGGCCAATTTTTTTATAGTTTTAATTACTCTGGTAGCACATCTACATATAGGTACTAAGTTTCAACTTTCTAGCATAAGCCGTTTCTGAGATATGAAAAACCTCGCCCACCCTCGTATCTTGCTACCCCTATCATTTTTTCTGGGATGACTCTATAGTAGCTCTATACAGTTTTAAATTCTTAGCTTTCTTACTTTTGTGGCTTTCGAGAAATTGAAATCAGAATTTTTTCATGTCCACCATCACTCCCACCATCACACCCTCAACATTTTTTTCTCCGCTAGAGGTCTACTGGTCCTTACTCCTGTAAAATTTTCAAGATCATATCTGATACGGTTCTTAAGATATAAACATTTAATTCTTTGAAAAATGACTTCCTCCCCCCTTTTCGTGCTTCACCTCCCCCATCAAAAATTTTACATTCTGTAGACTCCACTGGTAATTCTATATACAGAAACCAAATTTCATCTTCCTGGCACAATTGAGTCGGAAAATATTGTAATTAAAAGTTTTTCACCCACCACCTCCATACATCACCACCCCCTTTACAAATTTTAACCCTTTTCTAATCTCCTAGTATCTCTTAAGACAAATACAAGGTTTCAGCCATCGACATCAATCGTTAAGGAGATATGGATTTTAGAATGTTTCAATCCCAGCATTCAAGCGTTTTTGATGCATTGTTTTCCCCCCACTCGCACGGACGGACATTTTTTTTTGTGGTTTACTAGTCCTAAAACGTGAAAATACAAAATTTCAGGGTAGCAAATTTTTGAATTTTCAGGTCGATAACAATACTTTATTATTAAAAAATAATAAAGCAAAAAATAGAAATTTGCGGTTCCGTCAAACGATGTGATGTAAGACTCAAAAAACTGAATAAGACACCCGTGCATGGTATGCCCGTTTTCTTACCATTTTCGAGTTTTTTTAGTTTTCTGTTAATAATATTAAAGCCTTCCGTTATTGCTACAATATATAATAATTATTTTTCTGTTTGAGGTAGAGAAAGCGCTTCTTTATTGTTTTGTATATAGATTTATATTATAGCAATTTTTATTGTATATCAGATGTATAATTTTAATTCATTGTCATTTAACTGGCAAACTGGATCATTGATCTAATTATTTCTCGTGCAATTATACAATCCAATTTTATCACCTTTTATATGTCGGTACATTTATTTTTCTACCTTAATTACTTTCGAAGTTATATCGTTTTAATCCAAACCATTTCATCAATCGAGCAATTCTTTTTTTTTTAATAACTACATGAGCAAGTAAGAGGGAAAAACGAGTCATGATGAAGCAAAGTTCCCTGGAATTATCAAAATCCGGGCGATGGTACAAATGCCCACTGCTTCCCTGCAAATAATGTCCCTTGTTGTACCCCCACATCCCTCATAAATTCTTAAATTTTTCATCAAATCGAGATATCTTTAAATGCCTTCTTAATTCTGCAGACAGCTAACTTTTTTGATCTACGGCTACTTTACTTCTACTGGCTTCACTTTAATGATTCACAACTAATATGGATCATTAAAACTTGAATAGCAAAAACCTTCAATTCGCTCAAAATCAAACAGTCATTCCTTTAAAATGTTAAAGATTTTTCCCTATTTAGACATAAACTGCACATTCCTTCTGCATGCCTGCAATCGCTGCACTTTGATTTACCTTAGATTACCTCGTTGATTGATCCCACCCGCTGCGTAACTGAAGGCCGACGCGGCAAACAATCAAAACTGAAATGAAATGGAACTTAGTCACACGACGTGAGTACCCATTAAGAACGCTCGCTATCTTACGTAAGCGTACAGCCAAAGACAGCCTCCTGGCATGAATCCGTAGTCGGTACCTTGGTATCTTTTACCTGGATGATTGATGAATGCTGACTTATCTCGTGCGGAATTGCTTGCGTTACGCAGCGTTACAATTTAATCAAGCTTCGAGCTGCGCAGTAATTGTTCCGATTGTTAAACATCGAGCTGTCCAATGATCAAATCGAGGCTGATGTATTCTTTTGGGACGTATTACAGACTTAGAGGTATTTAGCTCTTATTATTTTCTTAAGAGTGGTACATATTATATATTAAATGGAAACAGGCGGAACTTTTCGGACAAAGGAAATCAGTTCGTATCGAAATGGTTGTCACTCACTCTATAGGTAAATTCATGCCCATAAGCACCTAGAGTGTACTGGACTTTTGCCAGGTGACCAATAAAATAGGCCAAAGTTGTAATTTATGAGAAACACGTTCGCTGAAGACCGTTTTAAAATGTAATAAAAATTTCTTTAATTGATTTTCTTGGCCGTGTCTTATGTTCGTGACACATATTTTCACATAATTTATTTTTCTTCTTTGCGTTATTGTTGCTCGGCAAGAGAGAGAGTGCGTGATGATATGTCCGCGTATTTTTCTGCAAGAATTTAGAGACATCTCGGGCAGCTTTTATAAATCAATAGAAAACTTTTCAACGTTGAACTTCTTTTCAGTAATAATACGGAGACATTGTGATCGAAAAAATAAAAAGTTTTGTACCCTGAAATTTGAGGACAAATAGACCTATAAGCCTAATAAACAATTTTGTCCGTCAGTCCACCGTATACGCCATTGACTCATTAGTACTTTTAGATAACGAACCGCGTACACTACGAACTTGAAACTTTGATTTTATATAGGTAGACACAAATTGGAGACATTTGTTCATATAGATGGCATGTTACAAAAGTGTAACAAATCAATGCGTCTCCAGAAAAGTGAGGGTGGAAACCGAAAACCCCGATTTTTGTTTGACTGAAACTTGGTAATTATATAGATAAATTGGCTATGACATGTTTTAAAAATGTTGTTGGGAGTATTTATCTTCTATCTCAGAAACGGTATAAGCTGTAATAGAAAGTTAAAATTACTACAAATATGTAATAGCTGCTGCTAAAAACTCAAATTCATATTGGTGAAAAGGGGATGAATATCCTTTCGATATTTTTCAATATAAGCCCCCAATGTGGTGAAAAAGAGTGCAAAAGTTTTAACGAATTCCGCCATATTTTAGGTTTGGTTTTTACTTCTGGGGTTAGTTTGAACAAATTTCTAACAATCAATATCGGGATACTGGACCCGAAAAGATGTGAAAAAGGGTTAAACCCATCTTATTAGTTTTTAATCCTACGAGCTGTTTTTTTTTATTTACATCAATTCTTATATTTAAAGAACCACTTAGGCAGTTCAAAATGGGTTCTTAAGAAGATATTCTAGTGAAGCACTCAGTCTTAGTTCTATGAAGAAGCGCAGCGCTGCGTCACCTGATTCCTGATCAGATCGAAAACGTCCAATGTCCCTGAAAAATATGACCAGCTAGCCATGCTCAATTGACTTCAGGTCCTCTATGTTTTCAAAGAAATGACTAGCCAACTACTTTATGCGCTTCCTCGCCACGCTCTGACATTCAAACAAATCATGGTAGTACCTTCATAGCGTGCTTCCCTAGCACATAGTGTCCCGTCAGTATTCCGACAAGTAACCACAGTCTTTCAGAATTTCATGTGAGGAAGTAGTCTCGAGTTTGACCAGCTTTGGCAAAATTTTCCTACAGTTTATCAACTGTTCCCACATGGAGTTCGCTACATTCGTAGCACGTTTCCGGATATGCGCTTTGATACCTCAAATTGGTCCCTGCTCCATCTTTCCGGTTGATGCCGACCCTAATTTTGCCAGCTCGCCAGTTTGTTCGTTCCCTAGTGAGTCACTTTGTCTCGGTACCCAGATATCCTGACCGCATACCTACCCCATCAACAGGATTCGAACTACCTACAGCACAGCCGGAATCTCAGCCTCGAACTGAAAATATCCGGCAGCTTAAACGATTCCGATTCCCTTACACTCAGCAGACACCAGCGCCAGTGTCGCATTAGTGAAGCATTCTAAATATAAAATTGTGTCAGTAGGAGACATGGGGAGGCTTTCTTCATCCTACACCAGCTAGATTTCTTTCAGTAGTGTGAGTTTAGTTGGAAGGGGGTATGAATCCGCAAGTTGATAAGCATATAGTTATATGCACACCTTGCTAACCCGAACCACTTATCAATGGCATCGAAGTTTCCCAATTAAATAAAATACCGTAAAAAGCTATATACACTTCTCGCATATTTTACACACTTCCTGTATGTTTCACCCACAAAACCAAAAATCGTGGAAATCACTAGACTCAATACATGCAGCATATAAGCGCCGCAGGCGTTGTACACGAGATCAATTTTCATACTGTTAACGAGATGGCGCGGCGATCAGTTTTATTGGAAAGTGGATGTGTGAAGCGGTTTTCACTGACAACAGCGTTCGTGTACTAAATGAAGTCGGGAAAAATTGCCAACAGTGTGATAATTGATTATAATCAAGAGTTGTTATTTTATTAATTTAATCGAATTGTGTTTGTACTTGAAACCCCGAATATGGGTAGATGTATGAATTTCTTTTCTGGGTGTCCTAAGAAATAGATCAATAAAAACATCATTTAAAATAATAGCTCGACGTATTTTTATAACCTCTCGTAGCCCTGAGTTTTACCATCGTTAGTACATGGGGTCGAAGATGATTGATATTGTCGGGAAAAAATTCAAATACAATATTCTCAGACCTGAGAAGCTAGCAGATCATTTTGAAGGACCTTTGATAGCTTTGCTATTGGTTATACATTTAGAGGTCCTTCCATGTGGTCATTTCACTAAGCTCTGAAATACGTGGAATAGGATGACGACTGGAGCTATCGATAGGAATTTGTAATCCTCCGAAAATTGCTCAATTGTGCCAAGTCCAGTGATTAATACTGCATCACTAAATCTAAGTTTTATTGCCTACAAGGATCGTGCACTTTCAAAATGCATAATTTTTATTTAATGCTTTATAAAATTTTTTAAACAATTTAAAAAAAAAATAAAATGAATTATGCAGCAATAACTATAAAACAAACCTCTTAAAAAAAGTATTGCGTGCCTGATCCCATCATTTACTCTAGCTAATAAATTTTTATGCGGTTTACCTTAACCTATTCTGCACAATTTTGTTGTTTTTTGCATTGCCGCTACCCGCTTACATAAAAGGTCAACAGCTTCATTGATATTTTGCAGAAAATAATATCATTGGTCCCATATCGATTAAAACCAAAATCGAGGAAATTCATTTTTTATAATTTCCTAAATTTTTATTATTTTCATAAATAATTGCCGACGCATCATTCATTTTGTCGAAATGTGAATGACTTACGAAACGAGGAAATCTTTCATTAAATTCCGTTCATTATCAACACTTAATGGTTGCATAAGTTCGATCGATGGATACACGCTGTAATCTCCGTGATGATTGATTCTTCCTAAATTGTGTTCCTTCCTAGTCATCGTCTTGGATGGAATCTTTCGTGAGATGAAATTAAAGGTATGACGTGGATTGATACAGGTATATTTGTGAGAAATCGACAAAACGATTACCTGTTTTGTACGCGTCAAACTTCCACTTTGATCATTATTTGTCATCCGAATCTAAAAGATTTCTTTCTCAAGGTAAACTGATTCATCAAAATTATCATAAAATTTTTAAAAATATTTTAGCCCTTACTTTTGTGTATAGTTGGAGTCGTATGTTTGTTGAATGGATAGATAAAAAAAGAAATCGAAACAATTTTGCTATTAACCCAGGAAACTCGGTTAGTTTCTCCACCTGGAGTGCACGCCTATCACAGTGAGATTCTTCTTACTATGAGAGGCGTGAAAGCTAAATTAGACTGTTGTGCTAATGAATTAATGCTTTTCTTAATTTTTATTAAGCGCCAAATTACGAAATTTTTATCATGATTAAGAAATAAAAAATTAAATTCTTAGGGTGAGAGTTTTGTGTCATTTGAGAAGGAGGATATTATTGAATATTCCCGATACCAAACTCTCAATGCATAACCTTTACGAATTACAAAAACCTTTCATAAGATATGAGGGTCTTAAGCTTTGACATTATTACAATAACATTTTTGAATGAAATTAACACTCATAATATCAGCTTAAGCTTATTAGATTTACTAAGACTTTTGCTCTTGTAATGAGATTATGAATGAAACAAAAAATTACTGTGTCGTATGATATTTATGGGACTTTAACTTCCAAAACCTTATGACTTGTGGTTTAAGTAAAAAAAAAGTTGATATTTGATGCAGTAATAGAGCCTCAGAAGGGGTCATATAGGAACTCTCAGCATACGAACCTCACTAAAATGTTTACAAAAGCAAGCGAACTTTCTAATAAAAGATAGGATCTGAACAAGAGAAGTATTACATACGTATGTCAATAGTATTGATCTAAACCTGATAAACATAATTGGACAGGAAAGAATTAAAACTTCTGCAAGTTTTTTATTTAAAATCTCCATGAATAAAATAAACTTTGGTTTTTTTGAAAATGTTAACACGGATAAAAACGCATAAGTCTTACGATGGAAGTAATCATTTCATAATCAGTTTTTTTTTGGAGAAACATTAAATTTGTATTTAATCCATTGTATTGACGGAATTCTTCAATTCAAATAGAATTTTATAAAAATATCTTAATGTTTGCAATTTTGTATACACAGTATATTCATTATTATTTATTAATAATGAATACATTCGAATCCCCTAGAAAAAATTATTCTTCATATTTGCAGCAAATTTAAGAAAACATTTTTTTTTATCTAAGGTTAAAGTATACTCCCTCGTTTAGTTCGTCAGCTGTCGTAAAACAAGTTGAGCTAAGCCAAGACGCCAACCAAAAGTTAATTCTGAAAGGAGCTTCCTATGCAGGAAGTTCATAAACTATTCATAGACGAAGTGGACTCTTGAAACATAAACTTAGAAACAACTAGATCTCATAAAAAGGCGGACAAATAGTTCAGTTGACATAAAGATTCAGGAATTGTGATATAACTTTGTTAAAGCAGTTGGGATAAGTGCCTCTACCAGACCTCAAAAAGCTGAAAATAAATGTCCGTCTAGCCGCTGTATGCAAACGCGTTTGAAGGCTCGTATCTCACAAGCGCTTTGAACTATTAAATTCAATTTTACTTTATTATTTTTTAATAATAAAGTATTGTGATCGACCTGAAATTTCAAAAAAATGTACTACCCTGAAATTTTGTATTTTCACGTTTTAGGACTAGTAGACCCCAAAAAAGCAAAAAAAAAAATGTCCGTCTGTCCGCCGTAGACGCCGTACGCTGTACGCAAAACCGTTTGAAGGCGCATAGCTCACAAACCCGCTGAGATATTAAATTGAAATTTTTATGGTGGGTAGATTGGATGAACCCCTACGATTGGTACCTTTTTGGTGGGTGGGGGTATACGGGGGGAGGAGGGGGGCGCGTTTTAGACGAAAAATTTTGATTTCTAGATCTCAGGAACTGCTTATGGTATGAATCTGAAATTTGGAACTTATGTAGTACTATAATAGTAGACCTATTTGCAAAAAATTGGTGATAAGGGTTGAGGGGTGTGGGAGGGGGGGGGGGAAACAATGTGTCCGAAACGTTCAAAAGCTGGGATTGAAGCATTCTAAAATCCATATCTCCTGAACCGTTGATCTCAGAACTGTGAAACTTTGTAGTTTTCTTAAGGGATACTAGGAGAGTAGACAAGAGCTAGAATTTTTGAAGGGGAAGTGGAGTGTAGGGGTGCGGGGTGAAAAACTTTAGGTTACAATATCTTCCGAACCAATTGTACCAGGAAGATGAAATTTGGTTTCTGTATATAAGATCATAAGTGGAGTCTACTGAATGTAAAAATTTTGAGAGGGGAGGTGAAGTACGAAAGTGGGGGGATAACCATTTTTCAAAAAATTTAATTTTTATATCTCAAGAACCGTACCAGATATGATCTTAGAAGTTTTACAGGAGTTAGGCCCAGTAGACTTCTAGCAGGAAAAATTGGTAAAATTGGTAATTGGTGGTGCTGGCGAAGGGGGTGACGGTGGGAAGGATTGTAACGAAAACAATTCTGATTTTTATTTCTCGAAAACCGCAAAGCATAGAAAGCTAAAAATTGACGACTATATAGAGTCACTGAAGAGGTATTCTAGAATTTAATAAAATTTTTGATAGGCGTAGCAAGGTACGAAAGTGGGGGTGGTTTTTCATATCTCAGAAACAGTTGAAACGTATGTATGTATATGTAGAAGTACTACAGGAGTAATTAAAGCAAAAAAAAAGTTCAAAATTGTATTGATGACCAGAGCTGGAGTAATGCGGTGTAGGTCGCTATGACTGATGACCTGAAGAATAAACAGGAGGCCATTTGGAACGTTATTTTTTAGGTTATCAGTCGCATAGTGACCTACACCGCATCTCAGTATTAAACACGTTTCGGAATTCTACCCAAAAAATAATAAAGTTGCACCCAGACTGTTGACAGATTTTTTTAATTAGTAGACTATTAATGGGGAAGAGTTTTGAGTTTTTTTTTATCTTTATTATATCTTAGGAATCGCTTAAGATAAGTATAATAGAAAGTTGAATTTTAGAACTTATATGGATTTTCGATAGTATAGCAATTTGCAAAAAAATTGTTGACTTAGGTGGATGGAAAAAAATGCGCCCAAACCGCTTGAAAGATGAAGCTAACCCATTCTAAAATCCATGTTTCCTGAACGGTTTATGCCACAAAGCTAAGATTTTTAAAAAATTTAATTTTATATCTCATGAACCATTTAAGATAGCATTTTGGAATCTATATGAGACGTCGGTCCGATTGACCCCTAACAGAGAGTGTATTTACTAGCATCGGACGGGTGTTTTTCCTATCTCTGCAACAGCTTAAGCTAGGAACTTGAAAGTTTCTATATGCAGATATAATTTTACCTTTACAAATTATTCAGATAAATGCCTAAATATAGTTCTCAGCTTTTTTTTTAATTTTATTCCCAAGTTGGTGTAAAAGAGTTGTTTGTATTGTCACGAATTTTGCCATTTCCCTTAGGTCTTAGACATCGAAAAAGTTTTTACTTCTACGGGATTTTTACATATTCATCTAAAAATGAATTTCAGGATTTCGTTAACTAATCAACACCTAAGAAGGTGTGAAAGGGTTGTATATGTTTTCACGAATTCCTCCAAATCTCTTATGTCCGATAAGATATCGAATTGGTTTTTCTTAGGCCTTTTCATATAACCGTCTAAAAATTTATTTAAAGATTTTTATATATTTAACTCTCAAGGAGGCGTAAAAGGATTGCATACTCTAGGGTCTGATGAGATATCAAATTCGTTTTTATTATTAAAATCTTTATTTTCAGTAGTTATTAAAATTCAACTCCCAAGTTAGTGTAAAGGGGTTGCATATGTTTTCACAAAGATAAGTGGAAATTCAAAATATTTTCACTGGATTTTTCTAGAATCGGCCAAAAATCGATTTCAGGACTTTTCAATATTTTTATTTCTATGGGAAGTTTATTTGTTTAAATTTTTGCATTCAAGGAGCTATTCTGGTGACAAATTTGATTTTCCAAATAAACGCCTGGTTAAATTTTTAAACGTAGTGGCAGGCAAACATATCAATTTTCATCGCATCCCGGACTATGACCCAAAATTTCGATTGGTGTTTTAAGGGTGACAGTACCGTCAGAACTTCTGTTTTAGCTCAAGTTTAACCGCTTCCCGGACTTTGTCTTGAAAAATAATAAAGTTTTGGCCAGACTGTTAGCAAATGTTTTTATATTATATTTTATATTAACCTTAGGAATGATCTATCAGTGGCGCTACTACTAAAATATATGAACACAATTTTTAGCATATATATTATTTTTTCTTGTGATACTACACACAACACAGTATGTAAATATTGCATAATCCAATTGTATCGTCCTTGTATAGACGAGATAGTGTGATAAAAATAAAAAGATATTTTTCAGATCCAAAGTAAAAATTTCTACTGTAAGTACATACATTGCTTTGCTGTATATATGCAAAATCTGAGAGAAAAGGATATAAATAAAACAGGAACAAAAGACTGGAAAGAGGAGATACTCATCATCAATGGCGCGACAGCCCAAATCGGGCCTTGGTATCCTGAAATCGTCGCATCCAATAGTCTCGATCCAGAGATACTGGCCGCCGCGAGCAAAGTTGTTTAAAAATTTGGATCAAGGGAGAAAGTCTATATTTTTGGTTTTTAATTTTCAGTTCGGTTATTATAAAAATAAAGATTCGATGAAAAATCGCATAGGTCGGAATAGAGGCAGATTAAAAAAAAATCTCTTCTTCGCGCAAGCATTTCGCAGATCGAGGAATTTGATCATCAACAGTTTCTCCTTTTTCTTAACTCCAACAAGCATTTACCTGGACTTGGATACCATGAATAAGGGTCCTTCCAACACTTTAACTATTTCCACCCTGTGCCTTGTCAACTCCAGCTGTCGATGTGAATTTCGCTGTCGACTACCCATTTTTCGTGTGGGGATAATTGTGGTACCACCGATTAAAATGTAAATCGCACCTACACTGAATAGATCCTTTTTTGTTGCCTGGGACAAGATCCTTGAAGATACGTTACTGGATCTATTCTTCTCATGGTGAAAGGAGTAACTTGGCATAGGAGAAAGCCCAGGACGGTGTCATGTCAGTTGCGACACTGGGCTACCGATGCCAACATATACACATAACCCTATCTTGAAGGTGATCTAACTAAAAAGTACTGGCATTTTGGCGGTTTTAGATCTGTAAAAAACAGGGTAGAGCCCAAAGATCAAAATCAACAAGTCTCACCGTCACCAACAATTTACGATTTCATCAGTGAAATAATTAAATTTAATTAATTAAACATATCATACGGCCGATCAAAAATCGAAAGGTGCTATTATCTTTTGGACAGTATACACCTGGGGCAGATAACATTTGTGACTTTTTTTTTTCATAAGCTACCGGCTACCATACATTTATATAATATCCTCCAAAGAAAAACCCTTCTACGAGAAATAGTTACAAAAACTTACTTTTACTTTCAATTTAGAATGTCCACAGCAGCCACATTACGAAATAATCCAAAGAATATACACGCCTCTAACTTTCTCTCCAATCACAAAAATACTCTATATATTTCTTGAAAGATCTGAAGATCTGCCTGGGCTATTTTTCTTGTAACGAAAGATCTTGTCAATTACGATCACTTCATAAAACACTACCGCTGACGGTACGAAAGATAATAATACTGTATCACGTTTATGATTGATTTCTAATGAACCCGTAATGTGACCGCATCTTTTTTTTTTCCTAATGAGTATTTTTCTATCGACTATATACGCCAACCATTTAAATGATTTATTTGCCGAATAATTTGCCCCGAAGCAACAGGAGAATGTAACAATAATAAATTTCGAAAATTAGATTTTTTACGAATTACATTTAAGTTGAAAAAGATATTTTTTGTCCGAAAATAACAAAACCACGTATGAGTGGTGGGTAGTTAAAAAAATATTGCTAACAAGTTAAGTAGTGAATAACGACTATCAATTAATATTGCAAGTCTCATTTGACCCTTCTTTTAAATGATCCCATCGATAAATCGTGATCAATAATCGATCATACGAATTCGTAGTCGAAATTCGTATCTGAAAAAAAATAATAATTTTTTTAAGAAAAAGAGTACTACAGTAGCAACAAACGCGGAAACTTAAATAACTATTTCAAAAATTTTAAAATCAGTTTAACGCAAGCGTAAGCTGATGAGGCTCAAGTATTTTGGGTGATCAGTTTTCCAAATTTGTGGTTGTTGTTGAGTTATCATAATTACCTTTTGAGTGATAATTTTATGTAATTTGAAGGAGGTATGTCTGAATATTAGCTATTATTAGTTAATGGCCATCTTATTCGACCCCAAATTTTGAAAGAAAACCAGACTTCCAGTGGCGCTTACCTGGGTAGCAATATCTAAATGACCAAATTGTTACAAAGTGTAAATTAACTATTAGAAGAATATTTTGTTGCGTTAATCACGTAATAGTCCAGTATAAGTAGCTATAAGTACTTTTTTTCTGTTCAAAGAGACGCTCAACTCTTGACCAAATTTTAACGACTCACTTATAAAGCCCAGCGCTTCGATATTGCCGAGCAGCAATCTGCAAAGTGACTTTAAAGTGAAGAAATCCGCTTTAAAATGCAATTCGGCTTGCTGACTCTAAACTAAACCGGCTAATAACTTTTTCACATTTTGTGAAATATTGCGTAAAGGTCTTGGGAGAATTTCGCATTTATGAAGATAGAAAAAAATGAAAAAAATAATGCAATTAGAGGTATCACAATTTAGTGAACTTTGTATTTGAATGACTGGGTGAAATCGGACAGGTGGGAAAGAAGGATCCAGGTACTTCAAGTGCTACTCCGCTTTGCACTTATTTCGTTGCTCCGGTACAGTTTTATTCTCACAATTATCATGTAAAATGGAGTTGTTAAGTTAGGTATTTTTTTTGTTTTATTTTTCTTTTTAGTTTGATTGCAAAATTCTTTAAAATCGTATCAAGGTCTTTTAGGCCGTTTAATGTTTTCATTAAAAAAAATTTTTTTTTCCGTTTTGATCGAGGGAAAATATTTTGTAATTGAGCATTTAAACGCACAATCGTAACAATGATTTTCTTTGAAGTTTTCATATAGATTGTAGGCTTATTAATGGCTTTGTGAATTCACCTTTTGCTTGATATTTCTTAGTTTTGCACAGTAATAACTAAGTAAAACGCAATAGTTATTTTGTATTTATTTCTAAGGAATTGCACAGATATGGAAATGAAGGTCTTGTTGTTATGACCGACTGGTAGTGACCGTTTATTGTACTGAAATATCGAGATTCTTTCGCAAAACATTCTCGATCATTGAATATTGCAGTTCTATATTCAACTTGTAGCCAAACAAGAAGGAGCAGCTATTCATGAGATTAACAAAGTCAACAGGTTCGACGCATCCCTCAAATTGAACTATCTACAAGAAAAATGACACAAATAAGTCCTCAGTTCGAACTACATAATAACCCGCAGTCTGCATCTGAACACAGCTGAACAATACAGACCAAAATCTTATTCACCGCTTAACCGGTTAAACTACAAAGTGGCACTACTTGAAAAAAGGTATACGAACTAGGTAAGCATGTGTGACTATAGAGTAACAATGCGTCTACACTGACAATTTATCTGGCAATGGCAATGGCACCGACATTATTGCATATGGCAATATTGCTTTCAACATTGCCATGGCAACTTTGAGGATAATATTGCCAGAAAACGAATCGTTTGACAGAAGTTAGCGTCGCTTGTCAACAGGTAGACTTACGTTTTTTTGGTTTGATCGCAAAATGAATGAAAATAAGTGAACTAAAGAAAAAACTATTGAATTAATCAATAGTTTTCGAAGTTATGATTGCTTTGCTTCACAACTTGAGAATTCGAATTCACTCGCTCAAATGAAAATTGCATGGCAATCAAATGCCCACTCATTGCGATTTGACATTTAACTCAATGGCAATATTGCCATTGTCATTGCCAGATAAATTGTCAGTGTAGACGCAGGGTAAGGGATAATTAGAGAACATCATAAGCCACCAAATTGTAAAGACTGAAACCCTCTCCGTACATTTTACAATTTAAAATTCTTCTCCTCAAAATAAGACGCAGGATACTTCCGGCCTCAAGTAGCGATCAGACGCTTTGATTTAAATTTGATTATTTTATAAAACAAACTTTTTGCAAAACGTCACCGTAGAAAATTAATGCTATAAAATAATATTTTTAAATCACAACGTCTTATGACTTTTGCACACATGCCCTCATTTCTTCAAGATTGGTCGTGGTTGCTATTTCACGTAGAAGTGCCGATAGAATCAGATCGTAAAGATATTTTAATAAAATTGGTCCTGTAGAGTAATTGAGAAACACTGCTTTTTTCTGTTCCTTGCATGCATATTTAATGGCACATGGAACGCAAGCGGCTCTTACAAAAGATGAAATTCATTGCATCAGGAGCGATAACATTATAGATCACCTTTACAAAATTTTTTTTAAAGAGTCCATTGGCGATACATGTAGTTCTTTCTCATACTTCGCATCCACAAACTCATAGTCTAAAATTATAATAACTATTTAAGTACAATTTAATTTAACTACTTAGTTTTATTATTGCTATAATTATCATGGTTTTTTGGTACGGGTAGTATGCAATATACACCACAACTATTATTTAATAAATGTTTTAAATTAATAAAAAACACTAAACGTAATCGTAAAATAAAAATACAATTTGAATTTGGCAATAAACTTAACTGAACTAGGCAGGTAAGTTTGTTTTTTTTGCATATTTCATTCAGGGGAAAAGACGTTAAGTGAATCAACAACATGTACAGTGTGGTCAATTAAAAAAAATATCATCAAAAAAATGCTTAGAAATTAGAACTGTAAAAGTTGAGGCCAATATGTACCTAACCGATCAACAGTAAAAAAGTTGAAATTTATATTATAATAGATGGAATTTTGAGTATAGAATCAAATAGTAAGGACTACCCAAAACAGCACAGACTAATTGATTCTACAAAACATTATTTGCAATTATTGCAACAAACAAATTGGAACGAATCGTCATCATTTTTTCATTTTATTGGAATTTATGTTAACAAATCGCATTTGTGTACAGCTGCAAAGGCTCTGGAAAGAGTTCGGATACTTAATGTCGAGCTGTGTTTGGGATATACCTTAATGCGACCAAAAACGGTGTAATGTAGCATATCTCTTAAGTAAGATACCTTTACGTATACAACATTTAATCAAAATCGATTCAGTAATCCATAAGTTATAATTTTGTAAACATTAAAAAAATTCTAAATACGATATTTTTACTTCCTTTCCATTAATAAGTCTATCTCCAAAATATTTTTTCTTGTAAACCGTTTTAGAATAACAATTTAGTTGTATATCTCAGGAACCGCTTAAGTTAGAAAATTGAAACTTGAAATTTATGAAGAGCTGAATAGCAGCGACTTATGCGAGTAAGTTGAAATTTTTTATATGCATGTATATTTACTAGAAAAGTAATGTAAATAAAAAAAACAGATTTGTATTAATGGGACAAACAAATGGTCAGTGAAATAGGTTCCATATAATTTTGCGAATTTCCGCATATCTCTTAGGTCTTCTGAGACACCGAATTCATGTTCACTAGCTTCTCAGATAAAAGGACAGCAACATTTCAGGTTGTTTTTGTTTTCAACCCCTTATGAGGTGTACTGTAAAAGGGTCGAATACGTTTTCACGAATCGTGACATATTGGTGAATGCTATGGATCAAAAGCGGGTAAAATCAAGGTGATCTTTCGCATGTCAAACATACATTATTTTGTATGGCTTTTGTCATAGATTTATAGATTCTAACTAGAGCAGTTGACCCCGTAAGTATAGTACTATTCGTGATAAATTCTCTATTGTGGTGTACTTCCTGAGAAAAAAAACCCAAGCAATACCTAAACTGCAATTTTGTTGTTTTCAATGTAAATTTGATCTACTCTACTCTGGATAAATTCAATTACTAGATCTCATTAAGATAATTTAAACCTATGAAAATAACCAACTTAAAAAATAGAAAATATAACTTCTTAATTTTAATTGTCAACAACTCTATTATTTAAATTGTAGTTCAGAATTTTACCTCGAGTAAAAGACGATTGGTTGCTTCCTATTGAGACTGTGGTATGTTCATTTAACTTTCGCTGAATCAGATTTTTAATAAGGTTTCTTCTAGACCTAAAACCAAAAAAATCAAATCCCCAACAAATTTTAAGAAAGAAAAAACAGTTTAATTTAATTCCCGTCTTGAAATTATGCATCTGCTAATTTTTACTTTATTTTTTTTTAATAATAAAGTATTTTTAAATAATTGCTAATAGTTCCGATCTCATTTTTGACCCCCAATGCTGCGGTTTAATATGAAAATGCATAAAAAAAATTTCTTCAATTATCGCATTTTTGAAAATTGTAATAAATTATATTTCCAAACTGCTGATTGTTTTGTTTTTCAGAACTGTATAAATTTATAATTTGAACAATTTAAAAATAATAATAAAAGCAATATTTGGAATAAAATTTCGGTTTCTTTTGTTGAGGTACATATACGCGATTCCGCTACTTTGGAAATCGTTAAATGCACCTGCCGTATTTCCGAAAAACTTAAATCAATTTAATGATTCGGAAGTGAGCTTCTTTTATACCACCTTCATAAAGTCAGTAACCTTTCATAAACAAAGGCATTAAAAACAAAGCAAAGTTTATGACCCGAGTGTGAACAATACCGAAATATATTCAATGCATAAAAAAAAAATGCAAGTAAATTTCTAGCACATCCCATTCAAATTCCTGATATGCGGTATAATTCTGTAATAACAATAAACAAATTTTGCATTAATTTAAAATAATTAATTCAAACATAAAATTGTCTTACCGAATTGGAGAAATAAGAAAGTTTGTACGTTCGATTATTGTTTTTTTTTTTTGCAAAAAAATAATGCCCATGCAATCATAACAAAAATTGCTAGTTTTGTTAATTTATTAGATAGCCAAGAAAACGTAACAAGATATTTACTCATATTTTTATTATTTTTTTGTGTTCTATAAACAATTGGTAATTTTACGGATATTCAGCAAAACACTCGTAAATTACAAGATGCTAAAACTGCTGTTTTCTATGGCATGAATTTGAGCGGTAATTGCCATCTCGACCTTAAAGCCAACAGAAAATGATAAAGCAGTCCTTGTAGAAAGCCTATAAATTTTTTAAGAAAAAAATCTTCATAATAATGAAGACCGGCTATAGGGCGGTAAAATGTTCGCAGCTAACGTTCCGTAAAACTTAATTACGCATGCATGCAAAATATGTGCTAGATCGGTTTTGATAATAAGCAGGAGAAGAATGTAATTCGTGTTAAATCTTAAGATTCACTTTTCTTCTTCTCACCTGCTGTTACACCGTTCATTTGTGAAATGAAAAGTGATAAATGAGTAAAAAGCCGACAAGTTGAATGGAATGAGAAAATCTCATCTTTTTGTTGCTAGTTAGAAAAGTTAGAAAGTATTTTTTTATGTCTTCTACGACGATGTTGAACTTATTGGAGCACATCACTTACCGGTAAGTTTATGAAACAGGTGCGGCTAATAACCTACTATTTATTACTTTATGTTCTCTATAAATTGCACTTCTAATTATTCTTCATCGTCTTCGATAGCTCTGCAAAATTTACGGTTGTGATTATTAATGATTAGTTTATGTATGGAAAAAAAATTTCTCTACACTCCTTCAAGTTGGTACCATACAAAAGTCTTTGAAAATCGTGGTTACACCTATTGCCAGACTACTAGAGAACACGTGAAGATAAGAAAGTATTTTTTAAGAATATAAAATCTATAGGTACGGGAACGGAAACGTGCAAATCAAAGCGATTGCTAAAATATAAATCTTTAAAAGTAGAAACCTACGTTACCTTATGAAGCCACAATTCTATAGTTAAGTTGATGCCAAAATGGTAGGTTGGGCAATTTAATAAGTAAAATATATCCAATACGTGCCTGTTTCTGTACTATTTTTGAGATATGTCGTATTACATTTGTTCCCGCTTATGTACCTAGCGTAATTGCGCATCGCAGGCTACATTGATAAAGAACGTACTCCACATTTAGTTCATGGCAGGCTACATTGGTAACTAATGTCATCCCCTGCATACCGAGCCTATTTGCTTATGGTAGGGTACATTGACAACCAACGTATATACCTATAAAGGTACGCCCCATTCAAACCACAATATTGATACCCTATGTACCACCCCTACTTGCTTATGGCAGGGTATATTGAAAACCATCGTACCCCCTCAACATATCCCCCAATTCAGTCACCGGCATGTAACCAACGTTACTCCTTACGTAACCACCCTATTCGGCAGGAAACATTGATTACCAACGTACCCCTTTAAAACAGATCCTATTAATTTCTTACTGTAACGATATATTCGAAATATATCCGATCTTAATGCTTTCCACATAAAAAACGTTGGCTCATCGCCATTTATCTAAAAAGCGGGATAATTGATTAAAACTATTTTCTTGCTATTATAAAATTTCATTTTATCACCTTCAATTCCAACCTAAGTTAGTTCAGAAGTTATCTCCATTTAACTAAAACCATTTCATCATTTGAGGAATTCTTTTTTTTATAAAGTGTAATTGAGACTGTTTATTGATTCTATTATCTATAATTTGAACTACCAACAGGAATTCACAAATTCTACAGCGTTAACTATTTTCTATTAATATCAAACCCGAAATAATTTTCCTAAATGAAGTATCACTTTAATTAATAACATAATTTGTCAAGAAATAGAAATACTACACTATAGTTGTAAAGACAATAATTTTTTTTCCGTTTGATCTCTACAAAAATTGTATAAACTGTAAATATATTATAGAATAGTTGTAATAATTAAATAAATAAGTAAGTAAGTAAACCCGAAATACCTTTTATTTAAATTTAGATTAAAAGTTATTTTTGCTGATTGAAATTTAAGTTGTTTTTACTTTCAGTAAAATTTTTAACTCAAATTTAAACAAGCAAATAAAATTATAAAAATAAAGGTGAGACTATTATGTAATAAGAAGACTGCCAAAAACAATTTTTGAATTAAATTTTACTCCCTAGATTTATTCTTCGGAGAAATAGACTGAGTTTAACGTAACTTATGTAGAAGCCAGAAAAGGGCTAATTTCCTCGTACTATTCTTTGGACAAAGCCGTATTACGAAAGAGGGTCTTGTCAAAGTCAAACAATTTTCAGGTCGAGTGCTCAAAATATCAGGACTAGAAAAATATAAGTTGTATTGGTAGTATGGAACGTTTTTCGGGAAGTAGATTTCTCTTTAGAGTTGCACTTTATTAAGAAAAAAAGAATTACTCAATTCGTGAAATAGTGTGTATTAAAGGAAGATAACTTCGAAAGTATTCAAGGTAGAGGAATAAATGAAGCATCGTCTGAAAGGTGGCAAATCAAGCTTCTATAATTAAAAGCATTTTTAGTTGAGCGATCCCATATGGCAGTTCAACGACAAGTGTTTTAAGCACAGCATCAACACTTGATGAATTATGAAAACTTCAGAACATGTGAGGTCTGGAGAGTATTACCACTAGTAGTATCCTTGTGTTTTTTATTTTCGACCGCACCGGACTAAATATGGTCAGCACGAGCGGATATTAAATTGAGCTACCCTGTATTGCTAAAATTTGAAATTAAGTAAATTAATTTTTTTTTAAAAAACTTACTTGAAACGTGGAAAATTGTGGGTTGGGAATCGCTTCTTCCTGATCTATGAACAACGTTTGTTGGTGATAGGACCCAGGCGCAGGAACGATGTTGTTCCGACCTCCTAATGGTGAAAATGATCCACTCGGAACAAAACCATTTCGCGGACTTTGATACGATGGAACAAATCGACTTTGAGCCGCTTGTGGAAAATAATATGCCGAAGTGTCTGAAAATTAAAAAAAAAAATTTAAAATAATTTTAATTAGTGTTCATGAACATTAATATTCTATTAGAGGTAGAAAAATCTTTTATTTTGGTCACTTTTTCCAAGAACTACAAGGAAATCCGAAAGTGCAGTAAAGCTTTCGAATTTTATTTCATGATCACAGTACAGGTACCTAACTATGACCTCAGTTGAATATAAATTTGTTTTTATTTGCCGCTTTTGATTTTCTCGTTGCACGTTTAGCACTTAACAATATCAACTTATAAATGTATTAAAAAAAATAAATAAAATATAAAGTCTGAAGTATCTAAAGTATCTGAAGATGATTTTACCTTAAGAATCATGAAGTTTTCAACTAACTTAGCTTTTACTACTTCTAACCAACAATAAACATTAAAAATGCAAAGTAACGTACACCGCATGTTTTCTCCTGACTTTGCATTTCAAGTATTACTCGTCGAATTCAATACATCGAAAACGCAAAGGAGTCCCTCATGTCCCCAGTATGAGTCCAACCAACGAAATCGGATCAAGACAGAAGTTTTGAGAGCTCAATAGTCATCTAACTGCCCAAATTCAAAATATGTTAAAATTACTAAGGGGTCTCCTCACAAAACTGTTTAAGAGTTTAAAGGATATTTCATAGGGGATCACCCCCAAAAAATACTGGCTTGAGGTGTAGTTTTTGTATCCAACAAAACTGTCGTCTTGCGGTTGATCCTATTGCCGATAAGTTCTATCTTTGGTTTTCTTAGAAAAAAATAGGTGTCGTCCCATTCGAAATTTTCAGAAAAATATGTTAGTGGTCGTCCGAATTTATGATAGTTTTTCTTAAAATTTTTTTTAAAATATAGAATAACTAGCCGCGTGTCGCGGCTACGCTTACGTTTGTATGGTGTTATACTATCGAAACTGCCAAGCCAGCGGTTTCTAGTCTTGCTTCCCATTGCTCCATCGCTACTGTTACTCCCGTTGCTCCCGTTTCTCCCGTTGATCACGTTGCTCCCGTTTCTCCCGTTTCTCCCGTTGATCCATTGCTCCTGTTTCTCCCGTTGGTCCCGTTACTCTCATTGCTCCCGTTACTTCATCATCTATCCACCATCCTCCATCCTCCATCCTCTATCCACCATCCACCATCCACCATCTACCATCCTCCATCCACCATCCTCCATTCTCCATCCTCAATCCTCTATCCTCTATCCACCATCCACCATCCTCCATCCTCCATCCTCTATCCTCTATCCACCATCCACCACCCTCCATCCTCCATCCTCTATCCACAATCCTCCATCCACCACCCTCCATCCTCTATCCACCATCCACCACCCTCCATCTTCCATCCTCTATCCACCATCCACCACTCTCCATCCTCCATCCTCCATCCTCTATCCACCATTTAGTAATAGGAACGCATAACTAATACGCCGAAAACGAACGAACTGCCGTTAAACTATGTATATGAAATACACTCAAATGTTGAAATAACTCTTGTACCACCAACTGTAAAATGATTTTGTTAATGCAGAAACCTTCGCGGGCGTGCCCTCAACAAATCACCAAAGTTTCATCACAAACGAAGGAATGGTTTAGGAGCGAATACGGGACAAACCAACAAACAGACAAACATTCATTTTTATATATAGAGATAAACCTTTATATAGAATGTCTTAGCAAATCAATTTGTGTATACTTAAAAACTGTTTCTTTACCAGAACTGTATCGGTACTGTATCAGCACCTATTGTAATGTTTGCATTTTGACTCACATAAATTATTCTAAGCTGCTTAGGTAGCTTAGTGATTGAGTTCAGAATTCAAAATCTGAAAACCAGAGTTCAATTCCCTATTTCGGCAATTGATACATAATAATGAACTGTAAAATGCAATTTAATACAGATTTTGGGGTTGAGTGTCTATACAAAGTATTAATATACAATATTGCTTTTTGTTTTATAATTTTATTTAGTTTTGGTTTTCAGTGCTGCTACAATACTGAAGTCGAATACTTAAAAGAAATTAATTCAGACTAAAATATTAAACTTATACATAATACCGGTTACAGGAATTAAATTAAAATTTTACGAAATTGCAGTATTACAACGGGATTGGCATACAAAACATAATCGCTGACGGAGTCCCGAATGAATTCCTATTTAATGAACTCATGAGGTACCAAAATGTCCCGATTTTGCATGTTTCCCAAACTCAGTGGTGGATGAATCCCGCTGGAGCTCATTACGAGTTAAGATATTTGTACAGATAGGTATATGAATGCACGCTTTTCAATGACTTTTGTATGGAAGGTACACTATTTTTTTGTATTCATTCAACTGTTGGAGGAAAAGAAGATGAAGCATGTTGGGATTACGCTCTACTCCGAACTGTAGTATCGTAGCAAGGAAGCTCCATTAATCATTGGCTACGAAATCTTCAGAATTACGAAATTCTAAAAATAACCGAAAAGACCACTATAAATCCCTGTCAAAAGAAAACCCTTTCAAATCCCCTACGTTATAAACGCGATCGTATAAAGTTCAACGATCTACAAACGATTGACGATCGTGGTCGCCAAGTTAAAGAGCTTCTGCAATCCGCGTAAACACAATTTACCTTCCCGAGAATAATTAATTTTCTTCCAGTACCTGAAGATACGACAAGATATACGCCAACTACTGCTTAACACGGCGGCAATAAGACGACCACTTTAAATAGAAGCAATAATTCTTCCAACAATAGAACGTTCTGGTGGCGCGATCGGGTAAGGCCTTTTGGCGTATTGTGCGACAAGAAATAGCCGGATCACCCTGAAAGAAATTGCTATTCTGGGACTGCGAAAGCATTTTACAACGATCCATTACACACCCACACGTCCTTCGACAATTACCTTCTTATAGCTTAAGGCGTTTTTACCTGGGCTGCTATGACCAGTGGGGTTTGCTCATTTTTTTCCAAGCCTGTCATCGTTTTATGGTAAAATTTAGAAAATATAAAGCGTACTTAAGGCCAAGATGTGTACGTACAATCATTTCGATGAAGATGATTAAGATGATGACGATCAGGTACGAATTTAGCCGTATGCAATAACACTCTGTCCTTGATGTCAATGACTCTGAGGCTGACGACTATGAGAAATCTTGGAAGAACGGACGATGATTTATGAGGAATTTCTTGTTTTACGCGATTATTCTGAATAATTTATGGTCCAAGTGTAAGGTAATCTAAGGGAATCAAAAAGAATAGGAGGTGACTGTCTCGATGTCGTTGAAGTCGGTTACCATTTGTCATCGTTTTGGGATTTCCATGGCAAAGCTGGTAACAACTCACCAAACACTGCAGCAATATTTCGAAAAGTCGATGTATAAACGAACCGCTTTTCCTTCATCCAGATGATGAAATGTCGTGAAATGTTAACACTTCGAATGCAGTTCGTTATATCGAAGAATTTCTTCGACAGAAGACACGTTTTTAGAAAAGAACAAAAAGTTGTTTGTTTCCAGGAAATGATAGAAACTAAGTTAAAACTCGTGGATGGAAATGGATAAGAAATTGTTCAGTCTAACAGTGCCAAGTTAAGTGGATAATAAAGTCAAATAACAACATGCGAAAAAGGTGGGTTAATGCAAATATTTTGAGTGCCCGCACCAGTCCAGTAGCATGAAGTCCTCTTAGGTTTATTACTACGATTCGACTACAATGTCCCTTCGAAACTTGTTTGCGATGTGAAACAGCCAATCGCTTGTAACGAGCATCAACGATTCGTTTGCGGCATAGAAAAGCGACTCGTTTTCAATTTGTCGTTACGATTCCCAGGCAAATCGTTTCACTTACGAATTTTTTACGCTTGCACGTTCATCGTACAAAGACCCGATTTGTTGAAATTTCACACCAAAAAAATAAATAAATGGAGAAATAAAAAATCTTTTTGCATGAAACTTTATTTTTTTGGTGTAGAAGAACGGGTTTAGTGCTGAGATACGGTACAGGTTATTTTGTGACTGGGAACCAAAGGAATATCCAGGAGGCAGGAGTTGAGAGTGGGAGAGGGTGAAACGGAATAAGTTTCGATTTTTATATCTCGAGAACCCATAATGATGGATAGCTCAAATTTGGTATTTATATAGAACTATAGTAGATGTAGATTGGAAGTAGGGGTTGGTATGGTTAACCTCTGTCACTGCAACCACAGTTGGGTCTATTGTGACGTTCCCCCGGATTCACTATGATTCCTCTTCGATCCCTGCGCTTTCAATGAAGCCTAGTATTTTGCGAAGAGGAATGGTCAGGAATTCCAATGGGTTCATGAAACCCTGACCGAAGTGACGAAGTCTTTTGTGAGCTAAACCCTCACATTCACAGAGGATATGCTCTGGTGTATCGTCTTCGTCATTGCATATTCTGCAAATTTTAGTCTCAGAGAGACCAATCCTATTGAGATGCTTCCTCATGTGACAATGTCCAGTCAGAGCTCCCACTAGGGTGCGGGTCTAACATCTGCTTAATTTAAGATAATCAAATGTTCTTTTTTTTCCGAATGCTTTGGCATAAAAAGTCTTGAGTGCCTGTTGCCCGGTGCCAAGTCCCAGTGAATGGCACTTTGCGATTTTTGCCACATTCGGATGTTCATTCTGGCTGTGCTTAATGGTATCCCATAATATTGATATGGTCCCATGAAGTCAGCTTCTGAACCTTTCCTAGCCATTAAGTCGGCCATTTCATTACCTTCATAGCCGCTGTGTCCCGGAATCCAAATGAGGTTAACTCTGTTCTTATTTCCGAGTTCAATCAGGCATAGAACTATAGTAGTAGCATGTTGAAAAAATATAGTTTTGTATAGTGGTAGTATGGTGCGGGGGTTGGGTTTCTTTTCCTATCCATACCATAATCCGGTCAGAAAGTTGGAACTTGGTGAGTATATGTAGGTCTACTAGAAAAGTAATTTAGAGAAAAAATGGTTTTCAAATATTCAATGGCGTACTGAAAGGGGACATCATTATATTTCACAAATTTTGTCATATCTCTAAGGTTTTCCGAAATATTGAATTCATTTTTATTCTACGGATTCGTCACATAAAAGCTTAGAAAGTGTTTTCAGGATTTTTTGCAATTCGAGCCCTAATGGGGTGTAAAAGGGTTGTATACATCTTCACGAATTCAGGCATATCTTTCAGGTCTAATTAGATATCGAGTCATATCTCTTAGGAGCGATAAAACATCGAATTGATTTTTAATTCCTCGAGCTTTCTTTATATTTATCCAAAAACAGTTTTCAGAATTTTTAGATATGTATTCAACCCATGGGGGTTTCACACGTTTTCACAATTTTCGCCATATCTCTTAGATTTGATGAGATATAAAATTAGCTTTAGCTTCTGCAGAGTTTTTATATTATCGCTAACAAACCAATTTGGGGATTTTCCGATATCCAACCGCCAAGGTTGTATAAAGAGGTTGCGTATGTTTTCACAAACTCCTTCGTAGTTCTTAGATCTGATGAGATATCGAATTCGTTATTACTTCCCAAGGCTTCGTCTATAATCGTTAAAAAGTTCTTTTCAGAATTATTTTCTAATAATACAGTATTGCGATCGATTTTTAAAAAAAAAAATTTTCTACCCTGCAATTTTTTTTTTCACATTTCATGACTAGTAGACACGAAAAAAGCAAAAAAAAATGTCAGTCCGTCTGTCCGCCGTACGCAAAATCGTTTGAAGGCTCGTAGCTCCGAAACGGGGAGCATTTTAAACGGAAAATTTTGATGTCTAGATCTCAGCAACCGCTTATGCAAGGAAGCTGAAACTTGAAGTGTATATAGAGCTTTGATAGTGGACCCATTTGCAAAAAAATTGTCAATATGGGTGAAGGGGTGTGGGAGTGGGGCGAAAAATAATGCGCCCGAAACGCAAAAAAGCCGAGATCGACACATTCTAAAATCCATATCTCCTAAACGGTTAATATCACAAAATTGAAACTTAATGAATATCTGTGGGTATACTAGGAGGATAGATGAAAAATAAATTTTTGAGAAAGGGCAGTGGCGTACGGAGGTGGGAGGTGAAAAACTTTTGATTACGATATCTCACGAACCAATTGCACTAGAAAAATAAAATTCGGTTTCTGTGTAAAGGTTGACAAATGAAGTTTGCTGAAAGTATAATACAATTTTTTAAGCATGAAAGTGGAGGGGATACGAAATTTTCAAAAAAATCACGTCTTTTATTTCAAGAACAGTATAAGATAGATACTTAACATTTTTACCATATGTAGGCCTAATAGAACCCTAACAAAAAAAAAAAAATCTGCCAACAGTCTGGGCGCAACTTTATTATTTTATGGGTAGAAGTCCGAAACGTGTTTAATGATGAGATACGGTGTTGGGTACTATGCGACTGACAACCTAAAAAATAACGTTCCAAATAGCCTAATGGTTATTTTTCAGGTTGTCAGTCGCATAGTACCCAACACCGTATCTCATCATTAAACACGTTTCGGACTTCTACCCATAAAATAATAAAGTTGCGCCCAGACTGTTGGCAGATTTTTTTTTTTATTTACGTATTTTTTTTGTCAATAGAATAATTCATAGTAGTAAAAGCGAATTCGATCACATTAAACCTAAGAGATTTTCGGAATCAGTGAAATCTTAAACAATACCCCCAGGGGGTTTAATTGAGAAAAATACTTAAATCGGTTTTTTCCCGACTACGTTTAAAGCTTATAGAAGTACAAGTGAACTCCAAATCTCAATATATCTTAGGAATATATCAGAATTCGTGAATATGTACACAACCAATTTACTCCCCCTTAGGGGTTGGATATCGAAAAATTCCGTTACCGTTACTAGGCGCTTATATAAATAGCCCGCAGAAGTAAAATTGCTTTGATAGTTTGACATGTCTAAAAGTTTTAACGAAATTCGTGAAAATGTGGATTCACGGACATTTTTTTGACTCAACCTCTGAACGCCAATAAAAATCTGAACTTTTTTTTGCTTTAATTACTCTAATAGCACATCTACATATACGTACTAAGTTTCAATTTTCTAGCATAAGCCGTTTCTGAGATATAAAAAACCACTCCTCTCCCCCGTACCTTGATACCCCTATCAAAAATTTTATTTTTCTAGGATGTCTCCATAGTGGTTCTATATAATCCTAAATTTTTAGCTTTCTATTCATTATGGTTTTTGAGAAATAAAAATCAGAATGTTTTCCTTTCTACCCCCTTTCACCACCACCCCCTACACCCACACCACCAAAATTTTTTTCCCTACTAGAAGTTTATCGACCCCAACTCCTGTAAAATTTTCAAGATCATATCTGATACGGTTTTTGAGATATAAAAATTAAATTTTTTGAGAAATTGCTATCCCCCCACTTTCGTGCTCCACCTCCCCCCTCAAAAAATTTAGTTTTGTTAGACTCCTCTTGTGAGTCCATATACAGAAACTAAATTTTATCTTCCTGGTGTAATTAGTTCGGAAGATATTGTAATCCAAAGTTTTTCACAACCCACCCCCACACCCCACCACCCCTCTTAAAAATTGTAGCTCTTGTCTAATCTGGAAGTATCCCTAAGGACAACAACAAAGTTCCAATCTTCTGACATCAATTGTTCAGGAGATATCGATTTTAGAATGTTTCAATCCCGACTTTCATGCGTTAAAGACTCATTGTTTTCCCCCCCACTTCCACACCCCTTAAACAATATCGACCATTTTTTTACAATTGAGTCCATTATTATAGTACTATATAAGTTCCAAGTTTCAGCCTCCTAGCGTAAGTGGTTCCTGAGATCTAGAAACCAAAATTTTTCGTTTAAAACGCTCCCCTCTCCTCTCCCCTTGTACCCCCACCCCTCAAAAATATACCAGTCGTAGGGGTTCACCCAATCTACCCACCATAAAAATTTCAATTTAATATCTCAACGGGTTTGGGAGCTACGCGCCTTCAAACAATTTTGCGTACGGCGTACGGCGTACGGCGGACGGCGTACGGCGTACGGCGGACGGCGTACGGCGTACGGCGTCTACGGCGGACAGACGGACATTTTTTTTTTTTTTGCTTTTTTGGGGTTTACTAGTCCTAAAACGTGTAAATACAAAATTTCAGGGTAGCAAACTTTTTTGAAATTTCAGGTCGATAACAATACTTTATTATTAAAAAATAATAAAGTAAAATTAGTGGTGTGGGTGTAGAGGGTGAAAAGGAAAAGATTCCGATTTTTATATCTCGAGAACCTATAATGATATAAAGCTGAAACTTGGTTTTTAGATAGAGCTATAGTAGTAGCATGTTGGAAAAATATAATTTAAAAATAAAATTTATAGGGGTAGTATGGTACGGGGATGGGAGTGTTTTTCCTATCTATAAAACGGCTTATGCTAGAAAGTTGAAACTCGGTATGTAATTGCAAATCAACTACAAAAGTAATTTAGATAAAAAAAAATTCAAATATCCATTGGCGTTCGGAAGGAGGCAAAAAAAATTATCAGTGAAAATGGAATGCATATATTTTCACGGTTTTCGTCATATCTATTAGGTCTTCCCAAATATTGAATTCATTTTTATTTTATTGATTCTTCATATAAATACCTAGAAAGTATTTTCAGGATTTTTTGAAATTTGACCCGTAAGGGCGTGGAAAGGGGGTTGTATACTTTTTCACGAACTCTGCCATATCCCTCAGGTCTGATCAGATATCGAATATCTTTTAACTTTCAAGGGATTGCGTAATAATCGCCTAAAACTTGTTTTTGAGTCTTTTCCTTTTTCAGCCCCTAAGAGGGTAAAAAAGAGTTGAACCAGTTTTCACAACTTCCGTCATATCTTTTGGAAGTGATAAGAAATTGAATTGGTTTTTACTTTCTCGTGTTGTCTTCATATTTATCTATTATAGTAGATATATTTATTGAATAAAACAATTAATTGAAATTCAAGTTCAAAAAGTTAAGCTATATAACAGTAGTCCGGTCGACGGCTGACGATGAAAAGAGGACGATGTCACCTTGTGCTTTTCGATCATGTATATTTTCGAAATTAACATGGCAAATGATTTGCTGCGATGTTCTACTACTACACTATTAACTCCTTTCAGGATTTTGGATATTCAACCCCCAAGTGGGTACTCCGACTTTGACCGATCCCGAACTTTGACCCGAAAATAATAAAGTTTCGCCCAGACCATTGGCAGATTTTTTATATAAGGAATTGCATACTTTTTCTCAGTATTCGACATATTTCTGAGTTTTGATGAGATATCAGATTGGTTTTTACTTCCACGAACTTTTATATCATAGCCTACAAACTCACAACTCACGATTTTTTGATATTCAAACTCGAAGGGGTGTAAAGGGGTTGCCTATGTTTTTACGAATTCCAACATACCTGTATTATTTATATTTTACTTCCTCAAGCTTTCTACATAATCGTCCAAAAATTAGTTTCAGGATTAAATTTTTTTGGATGTACAGTCAAGGGGTTGTAAGAGAGTACCGTCTGCGTTCTCACAATTTTCGACAACCCTTCTATGGGCATTTGATATAACGGCCAAAAATCAATTCACAATTTTTCGAAACTCATCCCCAAAGGTGGTGTGAAGGGGTTTTAACAAATTTTACAAAATCTTTAGTGTCCGATGAGATATAAAGTTGCTTCTTGCGCTTTAAAACCTGTTTCACCATTTTTCGATATTCGACCCCAATACCATACACCCCCCCCTACCGAAATTGGTTCTTAAACTGTAAATGATACACCGAAATTCGAGTCAACTAAACGGTCTTTTTATATGTTTAATCGGTTAAAGATAATTTTTTTTATATTCTTACTTCTATTTTAAGGACATGCGAGTAAATAACTTTTCGAAAAACCTCCTAATTTCAAAGCAACTGATGTTACCATATTCTTCGACTTTGACCACGTTCCACGTAGTTCATGTGTTAAATATGGCTGGGGCGTATGCATTCTATCGCGACCCCATTTTAACCACTTCAAAAACTTTGATCCGAAATATAATAAATTTTCACTCAGACTGTTAGCAGTTTTCTTTATAACAACCTACAAAAAGACAAAAATTAAATTGCCTCACTAAATATTTTTGTCCTTATGGTTGTAAATGAATTTTGTGAATGAATTGTTGTAAATGAATTTCTAAAAGGCTGCAGGTCAATTGGTCAAAGAAACACGTTAAAGCGCCATTGTATGAAGTAAAAACAAGTACCTCGTCTTAGGCGGTAAAATTATTGGTAATCGAAACTTACTCAATTTTAAAGCAAAACCACAGCCCATTAATTCTCAAGATTACATTGAAATTTAATAGAATTGTAAAGTGTTCGATTTTGTAATTGAAAATATAATTTCATTTATTCCGCACGTACAAAAGCGAGTACGTAGCCAGCCATAAAAATCCACACATCGCAGCCACCCATATCACAAAATCGGATAGAAAAAAAGTCTTTCAAAGTCCGATCACAGTGGGAGTGCACCTTCGAAATAATTTAAGACAAAATACCCAAAAACCTTCGGTACACTTATTGCGTTGCGTATTCGTGCAGATCTTTAACTTGCCGCTTAAATCACTGACCGATCTTACGAAATTCGCCAATCAATTTTGCACAATAATCTCTAAGTGTCTTAAATGCTTTCTTTAGTACGAGCATTAGTTTAGCAATAATTCGTTTCCTTGTTAAATTAAACCGCACACAAATTTCCCATCGACGAGAACTCTTTAATTACATTTAAAACAAAAAATGATGTTTATTTTAATTAATGAGATACGGATTTTAAAGCATTAAATCAATTTTATATCGTTTAATTTAAGACTCTGCAAAAAGCATGCGAATAAATTGTTTGTTGAATTAAAATTGATTTTATTTTATTTAATTGTTATTTTTTGTGAAAAATGGAGGACAAATGTAATCTGAGCAATATGAGGGCAATAGGCATACAATTTGTGCCCGGACAAAATAACTATTTTAAGAAACTTCGAGAGTAAGCGCAGATCAGATGAAGAGATGATCGTATGTCCCAAAATTCATCAGAGAAATACCATTGAAGAGGCCAAGGCTTGATTTGAGCTGCCTCAGCATAGAAGAAGGGAACTATGGGCGAAATCAATCGAGTTCTTCGAGTAGCTACCGTATAAAAGAACTTTAAAAATTTGTCCATGTTGATTTGTAGACGTAGAAGTCAAAATTATCCTCGAAACATATCAATCAAAAACACCTAAGAAAATATTGTCATTGATCAAAATTCTTAAAACTCACTCATAATTGGGCGATAGCCAGAGAAGTGTTAAGAAATGCTCAACTGTGTGGTCACAACTTTCCCAAAAAAACAAACCTGCTGGTAAATTGTTCCTAAGTCTATGTATGTATGTACCAGCATTTTTTTAATTACATTCATTTGATAATGTAATGATTATATTGATACGAACCTTACATATTTGTTTTAATTTATACTATTTTGGTTTTAATAAAAACAGAAACCGGATTATGTTGCATGTATATTTTTGTCGGATTTCTTTTGAAATAGAAATAAGACCAAAACTGAGTGAAACCCACTTAATAAATAAAATAAACCTTTAATCGTTAAAAAAAAGTGTTTTAGATTTACTAAGATTATTACCTCCTATATTATTAGAGTATCGCATAACCACACCTCAAACAGTGACTACTCATTGGTATCCACTCCATCTGGACACTTAATAGTTGAAAGGGCTAGTGAGCTATTCCGAGTAAAATTTTTAGGTGCTGCTCATGAATTACTGAAAATCTTAATTGTAATATGAAAATTGTTAAACTGAATTCGTATATTGCTGTATCAATACAGATTTTCAGTACTGAATACCATCAGAAATTTACCTAATTTTTGAGCTAATTACTTTTTACCTTTTTCTTTGTTTTATCAATACTGGATCGTATCTGCCAACAGTATTTACTAGCTGTGTCAAAACGAGTTCTGGTTTTCAGTACCAAAGCAGAACCGCAACAAGTACGAGTTTCTTGGGAATTAATTACTGCGACTGAATGCATCGTGGGATATGTAACATTTTGAAGTTTATTATAGTTGAATGCTATATTACAGTTATTAATAGAAAATAAAAGAAAAAGAAAACAAATGTGTTCAGAAAAACATCCAAATCGTTGGAATTTTTTTTTTTGGTAGCATTTTTTTTATCGGTTTCAAAATTCATAAAATTAATACTGTATCGACAAAGATTAAAAAATCAAACAATTTTAGTACTGAATTTTCAGTATCAAGAATCTGTAGTAAGTTTGGATTCAGTTCTGAAAATAAACAGAGCGAATGCCGTAAACCTGGATACAGGGTTTTGCAAAATAATATCAATAATTAGTACTGCAGCGAATCATTCTGATACCTTAGTTTCTGAACTGTTTTTGTTTTTTAGTTTTTATAAAACCTTTGTGTTGTGCGAATACGCAAATACAAATACTAAAACTGCATTGTTCGGAAACAATTGTGTTTTCACTTCGGAATGACTATCGACATCCGTGGAATATTCGGTACTGCAAATTCAGAACCGCCAGCAATGACAACTGTTGAGGCTTGGAAATTCGATAGCGTTCGATTGAGTTCTGAAGCCGATGCGAGTTAGAAATGAACGATTTCAGATGACTTAAAGTGTGAATACATCTAGCCTTTTTTTTAGAACGCTTCAAATTTAGTTTGGTTTGCCTGTAATTCAATTTTACAGGATATAATTCAAATGACTTGATCGCAATATATTTACTTACCCTTTTACTTCAATTAATTCACTTTTCACTTATTAGTTTCTTTATATTTTATTTAAATTTTTAATTTTCGGACAGATTAGCCACCACTTTCACGGCCCACGAGTGTCAAGACAGTAAAACGGAAATGTCGGCTTCTTTTTTCGGTGTTGAGTGCACTTGTTGAGTGCATTCAATGTATTTTAGTTTAGGTCTAAACCCTACCCGCGGTAACAAAAACTTTCATCCGAAAGAATTCTGTTTTTCAGTTCCTCAGCAGAACTGTTGATAGTTTTTTCTAAAAAAAAAGACTGCAGCGGTGTTGTGTCAGTACTGAATATCATTGGTACGCAAATATTTTTCTATAATAAAGGGGTTATTTAATAGATTGTTTTTGCATATGTAGTTTTTCTTGTTTGGTGGCAATTTTTTTCAGGAAGTTTATTAAATCACTGTTCTAATAGTCTATTTGTACTGTACAATCCTTGAATGAACGCCTTAAAATTTTTAACATTAAACCTAATTTTATAGAATTTTTTATTTATTTTTTATTTAATGATTTGAAATTTTTAGAGTTACTTGAGGCTAAAAAAATTTGGGTATTTAAATTATTAACATTTACAAATTTCTGCGTTTTCTTGATTATTTGAATTTATTTTATGCTGACAATTATTACATATCAGAATTTGATTAAAATTATTAAGCTAAGTAAGTAAAATTAAAAGTTAAAGCAATTGAATTCTGGCATTCTTGACATTTGTAATTTAAGCTAAGAGGTACTACCATGGCTGAGATTAACTATATGTGACGTTTGCGAATTCTTAAAATCAGTATTATATCAGTACTGCGCTAGTTCTGTAGGTAAACATTGACATATTGCGAGTATATAGGCTGAGGTGATGTCTTTTGTTTATTATGAAACATTAAATTTAAATGAATTCATCAATTTAACAATAACCATTATAGAGAATACTTTAAGAAAGCATAATTATGACGAGTCTATGCCATCCGATGATGGAACAGCTTCTTCGGACCTAGTCCACAACAGTCTTATATACTGACCTATCCAGTGAAGGTTTACCAACTGTCATGTCCTCAAGGACAGCGATTAATCACCAGTCGGAGATTTCGTATTGCGGTTTCACAACAGAAACTCCTCTGACACCGGAAAACAACAAAAAAAAACTTCTTAAAATATGCTTCTATGGTAGCTTCTCGCCATGAAAAAATTCCATTCTCAAAACATAACAATTTACCTTTTTTCTATTAAAAATTTTTACCGATACTGAACTGGTATCGTTCATAGTCATTAATTAGGAACTCACAACGAACTTCACTAAATTAATACAGAAAAAAAATATTTACAATAGTACTGAATCTGTAATACTGAAGCAGTGCCAATTCTCAGTACTGAATAAATTAAATTTAGCGGAATTTAATCAGTACTAGAAATGTTGTATTCGAAGGCGATTGCATACGGTAGACGGCAAGGCGTACGCCAAAAAAAAGACTGACTGGTGAAAAAAAATGGGTTACTTTAGTTTAGGTCTACGATAGTAATTTCTTTTCATCTTGAAGGTCGATTACGATATGTACTTTATTATTGAAATAATAAGGTAAAGAGGACGACCAATTTTATCGGTTTAAACAAAGTTTGTTTTACCAGGGTTTGTGACATTGAACGATTGAGCGGTGAAAGCACCTTCGGTCTACTTGTACGTGGGTACAATTTGTTATTCAACTTGAATTGAGGATCTTATACTAGCAACAAAATATGTGAGCAATTTTTTTTTTAGAAGATTAGGGATAGGCTCGATCGGTATTTTGGCCCAGGTAAAAAGATTGTGGTATCGTTGTACCGTAGGTCCAGATTACTTACTGCTGATAATTCAATGTTACCATACAAACTAGTAGAATCGCATACAATATAACAATATTCAGTCCAAACATCTCAGTTGAATGACCACAAATGATTGTTTGTTGGTGATCGAATCGAATAATAAGTAGACAAAAACTAGATTGAATTTCATACTTCCCGATTGCATCACGTTTACAACATAAAAGCATATCGAAAACTAATAAAAAATATTTTCTGATTCGCAAAAAGATCGCCGCAATTCAATTTCAGTTTCACCTAGGAGGTGAAGTCACTCGTCTATTGTTCAAAAATAGAAAAAAAAACATAATTATGCATTGAAAACGAAACTGAAGAAAAATGCAAATTTTTTTTCGAGAGGTGTTAAGCAGTGGAAAAACAATACCGTGTCGGTACTGAAGAGCGTAAAATACGGCGCAAAGCGCTTTCGAAATGTTAGGAAATTATTAAAAAAAAAAATGTTCACATGAGTTAAAACTTTTACTTTTTTTTCTGTCTAACTAAAAGATACTCGGCCGGTTCATCTTCACCGGTTTTTTTTTTCCTTACAAAGATCGGATTATTGGACATCCGCGCTAAACGTTAATTTGTCCGAAAGATCACGGCCGGATAAAAAAAAAGTTGCTAAGGGGTTTTTACTATTGCTTATAAAAATCTATCGACTATTGGCTATTCAACGCACCACCGGCTTAAGATAAAAGGTCATGCCAGGTAATTTGCGTCCGATGATCGCTCATCAAAGTCAAATTTCCACCTTTCATTGAGAAAGATCGTGCGGATAGACGTTCTGTTTTGGGCCATCGAATCAAAAGTTTAGAAGGCTCGCAGTTTCGATAGACACAGGCTCCTTTACAGACCAGCATTGAAGAAAACAATGTTTGCTGATCGGCTGTTTTTCATTGTTCGAAATGCAATTGAAGAAAAAGATCTTCGATAGCTTCAATAGCCTTACGGTAGACGAGGAGGAAAGTTTAAGTTGCACAAATCAGAGGAATAATTTATGGTTTAATGAGATATGTCAAGATATGGTATGTAAGATGCTCCGACATACACAGCATTATCTGTGATGTGATAACTAGCCCGAATTAGCACTTTCAATTTCAGATGAAGTATTTCACTATCTGAATATCGATTTTTGGCACACTTCAAAAACACCAGAGCCAGTTAGTAGCGTATAATTTAAGATCGTGATTTTGACGATGACATATAAAATAATTAAGAAAAAGGTGAGTAAATTAGACAAATTTAATAGCATAAGCTTATTATATTACACTAAGGGCATCACAATAAAGAATTCGAATTTGAATTTGAATGGACAAATTTATTTATTAGCTCAATTATGTGCTGTGTACATAGCAAACCAAGCCAATCGCAAGTAAATCACTAACGATTCATTTTGGTGAGATTTAGGTTCACTTCACATGTGAATTATTTACGATTCACTGATCGCAATATTAAGTTTCTCAAAAGTGAATCATTTAGGTGGTTCCTACTCGTGCCCTATATATCCTTCATTTCGTACTAAATGTTTCTTCACCTAGTAAGAATTTATGATTTTTTTTTGTAAAGGTGCAAGCACGATATGTGTTTCCAAACACAGAATCATAATGTGAATCACTAGCGGTTCATCCAGAACTGAATTTTATGATTAAGCGTTCTGAGTTGTAACGATTCATACAGAAGTGAATTTTGCGATTCATACGGGAATCACTAAGCGTTTTGTGTTGTAGGAAGTAAAAATTAAGTAAAACTTTAAGTGGACCACAAGTGAACAATTTAAGTGTCGCGTGCATGATTTCCATTTAATATTAAATTTTTCTTCACTTACAGGGAAAACTTAACTGAAGGGAAAATTTATGTATTTTTTGCTAAACTAGTAACGAAATGGTTTTATGTAAGTGACTTCAAACTCTATCGTTCAAAATTTAGTTCCAATTAACCAGTGATGAACCATCATCAAATGGTTCTGTCTTAGAATCTGATTCAAATAAAAATAATGCGATAAGAATAGGGGTTTTTTTAGTTTGCAATGTATTAAGTCGTAATACGAAAACTGGCACCACCATTATGTACCACATCGACCGCAATACCTTATTAAAACTTGCATAGGCTTGTATTTCACTGCATGGCACTATGTCAGATATTTGACTATTCTGGGTGGCAAATGCAGTAATCGCTAAATTTTTGTTTCCCACAAAAAAAATTGTTTCCTCTATTTTGACAGAAAAAATTTTACTGAATTTATCGTCAAATTTTTTTAGTCAAATAATTGACAGCATGGCGCACAGTGTTATATTAGCTTTAGCCTGTCGTTGACAAATACAGTCAAAATCGTAAAATTTTTGTTTCCAAAATTGTTTTAGTTGTCCTACTCTAGGAATATTATTTTAAAAATAATCAAGTGAAAACATACGGCAGCCATATGATTATGGCAAAATGATTTACATTAATTTTGCCGTTACTTTCCGATATTAAAAAAGGTTAGTGACTTATATTATAATATGTAAGAAGTTAGGAACAAAATGTGTTGAATTATATTTTTTTAAAAATCTTGTTTTAGAATTTTTCTTGCTCCATGCTGATATTATATCAAAACGGTCTTTTGAAAAAAATCTACCCAAATCTTAAAATAAACAAAATCTTAAAGAAACCTTATTAACTTGTTGTACGAAAAATATTTATCTTAATAGCTAACTACTTTCAGGTAATATTTTGTATTCAACCGGGTGAGAACAAAAACTTTTGTATGAGCATTTCTTGACTGATCAAAATTCAACGCGTTCTGAAGTTATGACGTTCTGAAGTTATGACGTTCTGAAGTTATGACGTTCATATTGCTACATGCATACTCTGGAAATGAATGAATGAAGAGTAAGTTTCAAGAGAGAACCACAACTTTCCAAAATCCAATTAGAAAAACGTAGAAAAGTTTTAAATTTTCTCACACACTCCATCGAATGTACTCGAAATCTCGCGAATCCGACAGATTCAGTATGTAAGAACAGCACACCAGATCAAACTTAATACCATGAACCCTGTGTAGAGTGAGTGTGATTAGAGAGCCGCGAAGCATTGTCAAATGTAATAATTATTGATTATCAGTTAACGATTTGAAATTGCAAGCTGAAACAATTATAATTGCGACGGAATTTACGCGGAGTGATTTGTTTTTATAAAGTTAATCGAATTGTTTTTCTTGAAATCCATATAGCTCGCAACTATGTCGTACTGCAAGCTTCAGGGTGAAATTGACGAAGAAATCCGAGCTATGGAAGAACTTAACATAACGCAAACGTGTTCTTCAGTTATCCAACGGATGCATCAATTTCTTCAATCCATGTAGGCTGCACCAAGAAGTTGATGAATTTCTTAATTTACATTTTCTTCGTGAAAATGGTTAACGTAGAAAACATTTTTGATTCGTAGTTTGACGCGTTCGGAAGTTATCTTGGTGTAAGTATATCCGCTTTTCGAAGAAGTGGATTGAAGTATAAACTCGTTACACCTAGTATTTATTGGCAGCTCAACAATAACCATCACAAAAACACCACTCAAATGCATAGATCATGATGCACACCACACATGAAGTTAAAATGGACGGCATTACTAGACCTCGGTGATATCGATTCTGGGAAATATAAAAAACATCAGCAGGTTGGTTCTAAGATCTAAGAGCAACCTCACACGCTTACTATAGGGAACATATCAACCCAGCAAACAAAATGATTCATAAATAATTCATTAATGTATCGCTATTTACGAGCATTCCAATTGATTATAAGTTTGAAAATGATACACTAATGATTTACTGATCCTACTAAAATGGTTCCTGGTTAATAAATCGTTTTGGAAGAATCATTAATGAATTGTTATTCATAAGCCATTAGTGAATTACCAATTATTCGTTATTAATGATACGAAGCTAACGTAATCCCTACTAACAAACTACCCTCCATAAAGCCTTACCGAGGCTACGAGGCAGGGAAATAGCTTCGGTAAGGCCTTATGGAAGGTAGTTTGCTAGTAGGAATGAGCAAGTGCGTTTGTTAATTTATACACTTTTGAAAAGTAATTCAATTAATTGTTTGCGGTTCCGTTCACGATTTCACTTCACGATTTTTAAAATGGCTTGGGTTTGGAGATGCGCCATTATCTCTCACAATTCTTTCGTTATTTTCGAACGTTCTCAAATCGGTTTATTGAAAAAAGCCTTACTGACGGCGGATGGCAACATGTACTATTACGTTATATCATAACCATAAATCAAAATATAAAATACCAGAACTCCAACCTTGAATTATGTCACCTAATCTCATCAACCTGCTCCAACTAATGCCCAAATCTTTCTTTTCAAATCAAAATCATAATTTCTTATTCTACGAAACAGATTCATTACTAAGTTACCACAAAACTTTTCGGTAACAAGTCGCACTAAGCCGTTGTAATCCCCCTCGATTCCAATAGCACTACCAAGTGTGAGAATTTAACGAAATAGAATTTATAAAGCCTTAATAAAAAATTCAAGGTTTTCCTCTATTCAACGATTCATGCGATCTAAATAGGTTTTCAATTACATTGTAATCAAAAAAAAAAAAATCTGATAAATGGTCTTAGTGACACCAAATTTCACAAGTTTATTTCATCATTTCGAAAAGTCTGCCGAAATTTTTCAATCTATTGTCGAATTGGACAATGATTTTGAATACTGGGATATGTCAATCTCATGTTGAATGAACAAAAGGAGATTGTCAGATTGAACGGCTGAACGATTGAATTAATAATAAAAATTGTGGAAGAGATGTGACCTTGTCGGTGGAGGATAATAACATTTCTGGTATTTCGAACACATTTCATTATATTCACGATTTTTTTTATGGTAACTAGGTAACTATTTCATTTGAATTTTATTTTCCACAAATATTCGGTATTTGCCTCGATGTTTTTTGAAGTTATTAAAATTCTTTCAATAGCCGAGCAAAATTAATTCTTAATGTATTATAAGTCGAGTGATTTAAGTCATATCATTCTAAAAATAAAAATATTGCTTTAAAATTTTTACCCATCCGCCCAAACGCATTCTTAAGTTATGGTGTCGATTACAAAATATAAGGTTATTTGTATGGTAGCTTTGTAATAAAAAGTAAATATTTTTAATTGTGCAATCAATTTAACGAAGGACTTAACGTACTACAGTTATATGGAAACACAGTAGCATGATTTTCTCCGTTAACGAAATTGACCTTTCAAATTATATTTCTAATGAATTTACATAACATAACATAAATTTATTTCAGTTTTTAAAAAAAATAGTACGTACAATTAACAATTTCAGTGATCAGATATTACATCTTTGCATCTGTAGTTACAATTTGGTTTTTTGCTAAGATTAGTTCTTTGTTTATAATTTTAATTCATGTTCAAGGAAAAATTATATAAAAACCTTGCACATTAAATCCTACCTAACTTACAAACTAACTTACATACTAACTTACAATCTAATATGAAATAAAATGAAAATAATAGGGAATTTCAGTAGTTACTTACTATAGGTTAAATATATATATAAATATATGTGTTATAAAAAAGATGCAATAAGCGGGTTGTCTACCATCTGGGATCGTAGCAAAAATGAGGAGAGTTTGGATTCGGCCAGTTCCTGAATGGTATAAACACCAGCATCAGCGTGTAGTATTCTAGTTGAATAATAGAAAGGTTTATTCATTGCTATTTTAAGGCACTTATTTTGGTGAACGCTAGCGCATTGACTCCATATGGGAGCACCGTAGGAAATGATAGGTTGAATTACTACTTTAAAAATTAAGACTTTATTTTCCGCCGATAGAAAGGATTTCCTGTTTATAAGAGGGTACAGCGCATGAATGCATCCTGAGACCTTGAAGCATATATTTTCGATGTGGCTAGCAAATGTGAGTTTACTGTCAAGCGTAAGGCCCAGATACATTAAATTAGAAGACCAAGAGATGGGTTGCCCGATAAAATTTATTTCGCGGTCTGGCAAATAGGTTCGCTTCCTTTTTCTCGTGAAGAATATTGCTTTAGTTTTGCTTGTATTTATTTTAATTTTCCATCTGTGGTAGAATTGATACAACCGTTCCAAGAAGGATTCGAGCACTAAGATTATTGTGTTTGGGTTGTCACCTCTTGTGTAGAGACAGGTATCATCCGCAAACACGGCTAGTTAGCCGTGTTTGCGGATGATACCTGCGAACTCGCAGTTTGAATTTTTAGGCACATCTGCAGTAAAGACATTATATAGAGTGGGGCTTAAACTTGAGCCTTGTGGGACGCCCGCAGGAATATCGTGGAAACTGGACATGCTTGATTTTATTTTAACCGAAAAACTTCAATTCGACAAGAAAGACTGGATAAGTTTCACAAGGTACATTGGGAAGGAAAAATTTAGTAATTTATGAATAAACCCTTCGTGCCAAACAGAATCGAAAGCCTTTTCGATGTCCAGAGTTATCAAGCCAACCGATTTCTTCTCATGAATTCCTTCTTTTATATATTTGGTAACTCTATATAGTTGATGATTCGTCGAGTGCTGCCGCCTAAAACCAAATTGAAAGTCCGGGATAACCTTTGAGTCTTCTAGAAAGCTGTGCACGCGGCTCAGGACTACTTTTTCGAAAACTTTGCTCATGGTAGGAAGTAAACTTATTGGGCGGTAGCTATTTGGGCAAGTTGGGTCTTTGCCCGGTTTAAGAATAGGTATAATAACAGCTTTTTTCCACACAGAAGGAAAGTAATTTAATTTCAAGCAAGCATTGAAGATGAAATTTAATAGAATTATTGACTTCCTAGGCAGCTTTTTGAGAATTATGTTAGGTAGTTTATCGTTACCAGGAGCTTTGTTATTTTTCAGTCTTTTAATTATATTTGTTATTTCTCTAGGTTTGCACAGAGCATTTGAAGGTAGCTCAGTAATTGGCGGGATGTTTTGGATTGATTTCCGAACGACGCCATTAACAATAGTATTGCCCATGTTCGCTGAAATGAAATGTGCTGCATGGAAATGGTTAGCAATCAATTCAGCTTTCCGTTCGTCACTAAATACTAGTTTTTTATTGTTGTCAAGAAGGGAAGGAATTTGGAACACTCTACGTTGTGAAATGAATTTAAATTTTCTAGGTGCTTGGAATTTAAATGGAGCAAACAGACTGGTTGATTAACCCACAGAAATTGTATTTGGTAGGTTCATTCATGCAATTCAAGCTCTCGACTCAACACATGCAGTATATAAGCACGGCAAAGTTCGCAGCCAAACACAGTTTAATACAGTGAAGCGAAACGATGAGCAGTTTCTACGCGAAAGTATGTGCAAAAGCGATCTGGATTGGTAGAAGTGATCAAGTTGTACATTAAATCGGGCAGAGCTGCCAGTAGTTTAGAGGGTTTGGTAGCTATGAGCTCTCAAATAATTTTGCACACAGCGTACAGACGGATTGAAAAAAAAAAGAAGGAAAAAAATTAAATTCTGAAATTTATATTTATATTAAATAAACTATCTAATTAAATCATTATATGTACATATATCGCAAAATTATCACCTCCATTTTATGAAATTTAATTGGGTTTTAACTAGGCTTGTGTAGTTCGCGAACGAACTAGTTCGGAAGAGCGTTCCTATAACTGACATTAACGAACTAGTTCGCAGTCTGTCCCGCTCCTAGTTCCTACATTCTATCGGACGACCTTGTTTGCTTGTAGACTGACCACCTGGTTTTTAGCTCATCACATTGTACCAGACGACCTTTTTTTTTTGGTCACCACATTGTACTACAATGACGACTACGAGTCGTTCCCAAACTTCACTGCCTTTCTCATCATCACTGAACTCCCGCGAACTAGTGAACTAAAAGAACGAACTAGTTCGCGACGGATCGGGAAGCGGAAATGATCGCTCACTAAGGTGAATTAAAATGCGTAAGTCTAGTTTTAACAGTACTTTACGCGGTTGTTTTCCTGTTTTATTTATTTATTAAAGGACTCAATGAACAGAAAGTTTAAAAATTGCAACTATACATGTAGCCAAGTGATAAAAAAATAAAATAAAAACAAAATAAATGAGATTCATACCTATTAAAATAGAAAAATATAAATGAAGAAAAACGAAAATTAAATAGAATTAAGTATAGTTATTTAATAGACAACGTGAATCTTAAATACAACTTTAAAGATTGTAGACTGAAGTCATGAAAACTAAGGCAAGAAAATTTGTTGTTGTTTTATTTTCAATTACTGAATTAAGAAATAATAAATATTCCCATTTTGCAGTAGTTTAGTTTAGTTTAGTTAAATTAATCAAGTGAAATCCAATATTGTTGGAAAATTTCAATCATTTAAACAATCCGAAACGGAATTTACTAAATGTTTTACTAAATTTCAGAAATGAAGAATTAAGAGCAGTGAAGGTTTTCTCCCATTATTTATTTATTTTTATTTCCTACAACCATATGCATGTTTCAAATATCAATGTTATACTGGGAGCTGTTCATAAAATATAGAAATATAAAGTTTTTAACTCATTACTCCCATACACGACAATAACCTTACGTTTTGTTATTTTCACAACATATTTCACAAATAGACTTAATAAGGGAAGAAATGTAAAAATATCATATCAAGAAATATTTTTATTTGTCTATCTACCGGCCTGGTTGTGTATCTATTTCCACACTTTTAACTCGAGAACTATTATACCTACTTTATATCGTCCATGATTTCATCGAGTCATTAGCTCGTCATTAAGTGTTCGAATTCTTTCTAGAACTACACTATATATAAATGTGGCTCCGCCTTCCGAGACGAGTGTACACCTGCATACCCATATGGCATGCAAACGAGCAAAAGAATATACATATATCAGTGATTCTCAAATACTTAGTTTGTTTTTGATATTCAATAGAAATTTTCGCGGAAAAGTACTAAATCATCAAGCTATATATTGTTGCGAGCTAGAGGTTCGCCGGGATTTCAAGTAAAACACAATTCGTTTAAAATCAAAATAAGTAACAATTTATTAATTCGCACTATTATCCTTTTCGCACAATTATTCGCACTATATGGCAATACCGCCCGTTTATCTATACCGCTTGATTCGATCACACGCAATCGATCGCTTTCCGCTGGCTGTCACAGTCGACGTAATAAAAATTACTATCTCCCTCGCTGAAAGCTTCACTTGCTTTTATGCTACTTGTCTGTAGTCGAGACTGTTCTTGAATCTTCGTTCGGTGGTGTGTGTAGAGGGTTCTGGAAAGTTTGAGAGCATTCTATTTGATCTTCAACGCTGTTCTAGTACATTCGAGCACATTCGTGTTGCTCCGCTCCCCTTATATACCTTAACTAGGTTTCTGATTGGGTTAGTTTGTAGCTAGGTATTCGGTTGTTGATGTTTCCATTATTCGTAACTGATCGAGTTGCGCGGTTGCCAGGCTTGCATGTAACAATATTAAGGGTTAGAGTATGCGAGAGTTAGGTTGGCTCGGGAAAAAAGCAACTGAGACAGAAGTTTATGTCTTGAGCCATATTGATATTCGCCGTGGGCACATATCGCTCGGAAACCCTACCAACTTAGAACCACTGGAATAGAGCACGTTAATATTTATTTTTAGTACCAGAAAAAAGGCAGACAGTTCGTTCCTAACTACCACTCAATTTCTATATAATTTGGAAATTTCAACTTTGTAGTATAAGTGTTTCTTAAGACATGGAAATGTATTTCCGCCAAAACCATCCTCCCCACACTTTCATCACCACTCTCACCCAACCCACCCCCCTCCCCCAATCCACCCAAAACCCTAATCAGAGGACACCTCGTCTACTCACTGTAAAATTTGGACAAGGTATTGACAGTGGTTCTCAATGTGTTGGATGCCAATGGAGTCTGAATACGGCGTACAGACGGACTTTTTCCTCTAAAACGAGAAAATGCAAAATTTTAGGGGCGTTCATTTTTTTGTAATTTCAGGTTGATCACAATCCACAAATGTTGGTATGTACTTTATTTTGAAAATAAATCGGAGAATTGAAAAGTACGCTGTACTTTACAAACCACTTCGAAATTTCATTATTAGATCATTGAATGTTACAAAATCGAAAATATAGCAACTAGCAAGTGCTCATGACAATCCAGAAATCGCATGCAAGTAACTCGGCGTGTCATGCTGAGAGTGTAACATTCTGCAAAGTCCGATTTAGTAATAAAACGAAAATTCGTTTAAAATCGAATAATCACATCAATCCACCTCAGGATTTAGCGAAAATTACTCGTGTACCTACCTGGGCCAACCAAATAAAAGGTAACCATACATAACAATTCACACGTGTAGTTAGTTCCTATTGCAAAATTTTGTTAAGTAATGAAGAAAACTGCAAAATCAATCGGATGTGCACCGGCGCGAGTGTTTATCGCGAAACGAGTTTATAATATTACAGCGTCTCGAAGAATCGATATAAGACGACTTGGTTACCTAATAAAATGTTACCTTATTTAATCCGCCGTAAGCCGGAGGACAAGGTTCGTCGACGTCTTCGCTAGCAGTCTAGGCTGCAAGCTGCATATAGAGAGCTAAGGTAGGTAGAAGGTAGGTAGGTAGGTAGGTTTCTAGCTAATCCGTCGCGGAAGAACCACGTACATAAATCGCGTCTTGAACTCGACTCCAAGCCTTACTTACTTTCACTATCAGCTCGAAGTCAATACCGCATCGGCGGTGGTGTCTATTTCAGTTCCTCCAAGTAGTACACCTGAGGCTGAGGTGTTTACTTCGGTTACCTTTTGTTTCAAGTCAAAGAACCGAAGTTTTGCTTAACACCGTCTTGGGCTATGCACCGTCAGCAAAATGCCAGCGAAACGGAAAGTGTAGCTGAAGCCTGCGTCGATATGGAAATAAAATTAAGGCCGGCTGCTCACTCTAATTAATAATTCGCGTTTTTTTTCCCATCGAATTATGTAAATCGCATTTCAATGCGGGTTTCACCTGAGGCATTCGTTCCGTTCGGGTACGATGTACGGTCTGATCGGAATTTTTTATTATGGCTTTTATCAGTTTTGGGCTCGAAAATTGAAGACGAGGTGTTTAAGACGTTCGAAATTAAGTTGAACAAATTTAGGGGGCTTCAGTTTTCATCACTATGCTCCTGCCGTTTACCCGGTCAATTCGCAAAGCAATCTTGTGGCCGGTCTTCAGTTTGAAATTTAAACTTTAACTTGCTTTCGCTAGAAGTGCTCCATTTCCGGTTTTTATTGATACATTTCCGAAGTGGAGAAATTTTACCAGCCGAACAATCGAGCCGCAATGTTTTTCGATGTACGAGTACCGCAAGCTCAGGTAGAAAATTGTAATTTGCAACAAATCTCAAGCTCATTATTTGTTTAAGCATTTTATAAATCGTGTTTTGCAGGTAATTGATTACAGCGAGTATCAAGATACAGGTAAATTTATCTATTGCTCGTCATGTCCAAAATGCAATCATTAGAAGTAAAAAGCGAAAGTACGCAGCGCCGTTTCAGTACATCTCCATACAAAATTCATCAGTTTCGCTTGGGAAAAAAAATAAACTGCCGAAACCCGGGATTGAACCGGGGACCTTTAGATCTTCAGTCTAACGCTCTCCCAACTGAGCTATTTCGGCGATAATAACTTTAAGGCAAGGCCTTTCTAAGAGCCTGTCACCACATAAAAACAAGTTCTTATCGCAACGTTAAGTAAATAAAACTTGCGATTTGTTATTTACATTTATTATTTATTTGTTTATATTATCTTTGTATTGTAACAGTTGAACGGTCGGAACTGGACTGTCTGTGTGGTTGTGGTGTCTCCAGAATCTGGATCTGGAGTCAAAATCGTCTTAACGAAAAATATCGGTGCTCGGTTAGTCTAGCGAACACTGTAGAGCTGTCAACCACGTTCCCAGGCAAATTTGACACATTCAGATAGAATAACTTATCAGCAATTTCTCGAAACTATGTTTTTAGACAGGGTCTGCACGATAAAAAATTTTTTTTTAAATTTTGATAACTATTTTCTCTATAGTCTGACGAGAGGTTTTTTAATTTTTTGCTTGGATTTTTTTTTATAAATTATTAAACGCCAATTTTTTTTAAAAAAAAAAACTGATTATTAAAGTTTGAAATAATGTAACTTATTTATTTTTGAAAAAAAAAAAACTTTCCTCCGTCAGACTATAACTACTACATTATTTTACATGATTCTTTTTTATTTTTGCAAATTGAATTATTTTTGGTGAAGTTATGACGCCGACCAGGAGACGCCATGGTTTTCATAAGTAGTCCATTTATACCCGTAAAAAACAATGTTAATATAAAAAAAAAATTTTTTTTATAGTTGAATAGTTAATACGACATTTGAACTCTACAATTAATTTTTTTTTACACCATATAACCTTTATAATAATTTTTCAAATTTACTCGGTTTTCAGCGCGTGCAGGGGTATGTGAGCCCTTAATACATTCATTAATTTGTAAGTCGTTCGCCAAGAAACGGAATTTCACATCTCGGAATATCTCATAAAGTAGCAGGAACTACTTAAGAGATAGCCTTTAATCCAATTGAATAATGTATTAGGAAAGCCCATGGAGTTGAATTAAAAGTAAAGAGTGAAAAACTTTATCTAAAACTTTTGAAAAGTCTGTATAAATATGATATGTTTGATAACGGCTTCTTAAGAAGAAAGCGATAAAGAAGATTTGTAAGCGCAGATAGACCTAAGAAAACCCATTTTAATGCTCTGATACAAACCCTTTACAAAGTGCTGTGTTGCTGTTCAAAAAACTACTAACAATTCTAGGCAGTGTCGACTAGATACAAATCAGTCTCGTCAGTTTGAAGACTCAAAAAAAGTACTAACTCCAACAAGGATTTTGTACCCAGATGTTACTACAGTCACATTTTTGACATATCGACGTTACAGTAACGTTTATGTTACCATTTTTTAGGAACGTAGCATTTAGTCAATCCAAGTAACTTAAAAACGTCTTCCTAAAAATGTTACCATATAGAAAAAAATCTGCCAACAGTCTGGGCACAACTTTATTATTTTTTCGGTACAAGTTCAGAATGCGTTTATTTCTGAGACGCGGTGTAGGTTACTATGTAACTGAAAACCTAAAAAAAAGTTCGGAGAGCGGTTAGAATGAGGTCGCGCTAGAATACTTACGCCACTGCCACATATAACATATGAATTACATAAATGGGTCATACTCCGGGACGAGGTCTAAGTCGTAGTATAATATCAGTTGTTACGTAATTAGGACGTTTTTCGTGATTTGGTTTTAGGCCATTACATGAAATCGGAAATGCATTTGTAGGCGATTATATAAAAAACCTGTGGAAGTGAAAACCAATCTGATATCTTATCTATCGTAAGAAATATGTCGAAACCCTTACGTCCTCTTGGAGTTTAATATCTAAACATACTGAAATCAACTTTTGACGATTATATAGGAAGCCTTAAGAAGTTAAACTGAATTCGATATCACATCAGAACTAAGAAATATATAGGAATTTGTGAAAACATATGCAACCCCCTTGCACACTCTTTGGGATTGAAAGTTCAAAAATCCTGAAATGAGTTGTTAGATATGTATAAAGAAAGCCCGAGGAAGTGAAAACCATTTCGATGTCTTATCACTCCTAAGAGATATGACGGAATTTGTGAAAACGTGTTCAACCCGTTTATACCCTCTTAGGGGTTGAAAAAGAAAACAATTTGAAAAGAAGTTTTAGGTGATTATTAAGTAAAAAGTTATTCGATATCTAATCAGACCGGAGGGATATGGCTGAATTCGTGCAAATGTATACAACCCGTTTATACACCGTGGGGGTCGAATTTCAAAAAATCCTGAAAGCGCTTTTTAAGTATTTATATGAAGAATACGGACAATAAAAATGAATTCAATATTTGGAAAGACATAATAGATATGACGAAAATCGTGAAAATATATGCATTCCATTTTCACTGATCATTTTTTTTGCCCCCCTTCTGTACGCCAATAAATATTTGAATTTTTTTTTAATCAAAATTATTTTTCTGGTTGACTTACATATACCTACTGAGTTTCAACTTTCTAGCATAAGCCGTTCTATAGTTAGGAAAACAACCACCACCTCCGTACCATACTATCCCTATAAAAAATTGTTTCAACATTCTACTACTAGAGTTCTATCCAAATACCAAGTTTCAGCTTTATATCATTATATGTTCTCGAGATATAAGAATCGGAACTTTTTCCTTTCCACCCTCACCCACAAAAAATTTTTTTCCTGCTAGGGGTCTATTTGGCCTACTTTTGGTAAAAATTTTAAGCATCAATCTTTCACTGTTCTTGAGATATGAGACGTGATTTTTTAGAAAAATTCTTATCCCCTCCACTTCCATACTCAACCGCCCCCTTAAAAAATTTTACTTTCAGCAAACTTTATTTCTCAACCTTAATACAGAAACCGAATTTTATTTGTCTAGTGCAATTGGTTCGTGAGATATCGCAATCTAAAAATTTTTGACCCCCACCTCCGTACGCCACTGCTCCCTCTCAAATATTTGTTTCCAATCTATTCTCCTAGTATACCCACTGATGTTCATCAAGTTTTAATTTCGTGACATTAACCGATTAGGAGATATGGATTTTAGAATGTCTCGATCTCGGCCTTCGAGCGTTTCGGATGCATTATTATTCCTACACCCCTTCACCTACATCATCATTTTTTTTGCACTATGCTCTATATAAATTCCAAATTTCAGCCTACTAGCCTAAGCGGTTACTGAGATCTAGAAACGAAAATTTACCGTCTAAAACGCTTGGCATTTTAGGCGGGAAATAGTTATCTCACCTATTTGAAGTCAATCATAATTACATCTTTCAATGGGAACTTTACCTACATCGACACATTGTGGTCAATGTGTTACTAAAAATCCCTTTTAGGCGCAGTATTAGGAAGTGTTACTTTATGCATATCCTTGGTGAAACAAATTAGTTACTGCGTCTAATTGGACACAATTTAAATTGCATTTTAGGAATTTTTACGGAACGGTGAATAACCATGTTCCCATTCTGCAACATGCTAGGCAAAATGACTATAGTAACATTGAAACAATTGCAACGGCGAACAGAATTTATTGAAGAATATTAAATAAATTAAAATGTGTTTTTGTTATGTAGTAGAGAATTTTTCAAAATTTCTAAAGACCGGATAGTAAAGACCAGATAGCAAAAAATCAAACTAAATAGGCATTGCTACTAACACAATTCCTTCTTTGCATTGCGCCACTATCGATAAATATAAGTCCCTAAAACGTTGCAGATACGTACCATTGTGTCGAATCGGGAATACTTTTGAACAGCACGACGGACGTCACAGTAACCCAAATGTGAACCACCATTTCTTGTTGGGACTACATTCAAGCTGTCGTAGTACCAAGAGTAAGAGTAATTGAGAGTTCCAAAAAGCTGAGCTGCTGAAATAGATATACGAGTACTCCGGCGTTATTTATTTTCCCGAATAAGACTAGTTCATATATCCATAATTCCTGGTTACTTACCACATACCCGGTGATATGCTAAGCAACATAAAAACTGTACATATTTTTACTGAAAGGTCAAAAAGTATCGTATAGTTTTTGTAGAGCACTATCGAATCAAACCCTATAGGTAAGCCTGGAGCTGTTGTAATGGGAGCATAGTTTTGCTAATGCCATCAGGAGGAGTTAGAAAATTCTAGAGTACAGGTGGAAGCAAGTTTACAGTGAACTAATACTACAGTCTCCCTGAGTCCATTTAAACCGCGGTCTATCGTATACCGATTCTATCAAAATCTGAACCTTTCGATCTACAATCTTAACAAAATGGTATTTAATTTTATCAGTAATCTTCTTTTTTGGCGCGACTGCCTCAATCGAGCCTCCGATCTAATTTGAGCAATTAAGTTCGAATTATTTAAGTGGGTAGTTTCGGTAAACCCCTTTATGTCCACTTATTATAGGGGTTCAACCCCTTTATGTCCACTTATTATAGGGGTTCAACCCCTTTATGTCCACTTAAATGGGTTCAACCAATTTATGTTCACTTAAAGGTGTTAAATCCCTTTATGTTCAGTTAAAGAGGTTTAATCCCTTTATATGCACCTAAAGGGGTTCAACCCCCTTATGTCCACTTAAAGGGGTTCACCGGTGACCGGTGAATTGGAAGGTGGGGGAGCGTCTTCAACGAAGAAAATTGTTTTTTTTTGGATTAAATATGGGATTCTGGTACGAAACCACATACGAGTTAGTTCATAGTCTTTGAAAAATTAGACACTAATCGTATTACTGAATAATGAGCAAAAAAATATATTACAATGCCGAACAAGTTGATTGCTTCAATACCTCCACCTGCCATAATAAGATAGTAAGACAAATTTCAACACAAAAAATAATAACTTAAGATTCGATATCTTTAACATACTCGTACTATGGCCGTTTAAAAATACATAGACCGTTTTAATGAGTTCAACAAATGCTCAAATTTCCTTAATAGCGCAGTTTGTAATTTCGATAAATGCTCTTCTTAAGATGTTGAAAATTCGAATCCATACCTTTTCCCCATGATGTCTTTCGAGTACATTAAAAACTTACTGAATTTGATTCAAGCATGAATTAAGTAAGGTTTTAGTTCGATCCGCACGAAAATCATAACCACGTGATTATTTAACGCGCTATTTTCATTATTAAGTCAGCAATTTACTGAGTCCGATTAAATTGCAATTACACTTCAATCTGACGCCAGTACCTTGAGTATGTTAAATTGTGCGATTGTGGAGATTTTAGTGCGGTCATGGATGGTATCGGCGGATTTGTCTTCTATTGTTCACCGACTACCTAATTGTTGGGCTGAAGATTTAAACCGAAAAGACAATGAGTAAAGATCCCATAGTCGACTATGTAATTAACGGAGCGACAGAATTGCCGTGTCGTGTACAAGTGTAGCAAATTATCCGATTTGGCAAGGTTAGAAATAAGCTTCATTTGTGTATTAATTGAAAACTGAATAGCAAATCTTAATTTAGACTTTAGTCACTATTTTGGCTTTGTCCGAGCGGATGTGAATAGTTAGAATCTGGCCAGCATTAAAAGTTGACAGGTTAATTTGCAAATTGATCAAGGTTTGCGTTAACTACATTCCGAATTTGATGGTGTTGTCCTACTTTCTCCGTCAAAAGACTTTCAAAATTACTGTGTACGTGAACAACATTGAAAGTAACAGTCCTGTTAGAGAAATCTTTAAGAAGTTTAACTTTAAGGCAGAGAATCATGACCAACTTTCTGGTTGGATACCACCAAAATCAAATCATAATGTCCATGTGGGCATGGACATGAACTTTAAATAAATAAGAAGCCAATTGGAGTGAAAACCAATTCGATACCTAATCAGGCCTAAAACATATGACGAAATTCGTGAAACGTAGGTATACAACCTCCTAATTCCCCATAAGGGATGAATTTAAAAAATTCCGAAATTGATTATTAGGCAGCTGTGTAAAACGTCTATTAATGTAAAATTCAATTCGCGATCGAATCAGACCTAAGAAATATTTCAAAAATTCGTGATAACGCTTAAATCCCTTACACGTCGTTAGGGGTTCAATTTAAAAAAAAATTTATTTGAATTTGGGCAATTACAAAGAAAACCTACAGAAGTAAAAAGAAGACATATCTTCTTGAAAGCGTATAGTACATATATCCTTCCGCCTCCTATATCTTTCTCGTAAAGTAAAAGTAACTCCAAGTAAAAGTAACTCGATACTTTAAATGACCTAAAAGATATGACAAAATTCGTGAAAATTACCATTTTAGCTTTAATAGCTTGGCATTCAGGATTGATGGCTTTGCTAGTCTCTTCGAAGCAGGGTTACACTGTTCGATTTGCACCTGTTGTGGGTATTTGGGTTGGACGATTTAGGTGATCCAAGTGATCACAAATCTGTCTTTCAGTTTCAAAAAGACTCCTTCTGAAGAATAGGACAAAATAACAACGCTCCTCAGAGACACAGTTAGTGCTGCTAATACAACTTTTTATCAATCCCATGACAAGGTAAGCTTCGAACCTTCGGCCTCAGTACTGGAAGACTCACGTGCTGAGCATTAAGCTACCGACTCAGACGAGTTTAGCACTAAAGGTATTTTCGGAGCCCAGCCCAAATATGCAAATTCACCTGAGGATAAATAATTAAATAAAGCTTAAGCGCCTAAAGGCACACGTCATGTATACTTCAATCAAGACTTATGTTTTTTGCAAATTTTTTTTTCCCAGAAGGTGGAAATCTTTCAACTGTTCAGTACCAGAGTACCTATCATTGAATGTAAGATCAGGCGTCGAATTTAGATACTTGAGAGAAAGATGAAAGGTTTGTGTTTTAGAGGCATTAAACCCGTCTTGATTAAACGAATTCCACTCTGTTGAATTTTGACGTCAATGAAACAAATACCTGATAAATTTTAAAAGGTACTAAAAACTGATGTACTTCTACCGGCGTAGGTCAATGGGTGTTTTCAAGTGTTTCGTGAAGCGTTTGATAAGATGTGAGAGTCGACGACAGAAGGCCGTTCATACAAATTTGAAATAAAGTGTATGATAAGATTGAGCCTTGAGGGACGCCGGAAGGGTGTTAATAAAATGGCGCTTAAAATATCTTCGAAAGAAAGCTCTATGCTCGTTGGATAACAGAACGATCAAGGCCGAATACCTGATGCTTTGTAAGAATAAGAGACTTGTACAAAACTCGGCCTAATACTTTCGCTATTTCGAGTATATAGGCCTTGTCTAAATTAATGAAAGTCAGCATTTAAATTTTAAATCAGGTAAAACGGAAAATCACCTGGGGATCTCACTTTGTTTATGTATGATATAAAGTTGCGTTGTCATAAACGATTGAATTTTAGTTAAAGGGCGTAGAAAATGGAAGCAAGTTGTAATACTGTAAGACGGCAATATCTATATGAAGATGGAATTAGTTGCCACTTTTGTTTTTCCGTGTACGTGAAGAATTTTTGAAGCAAGTACACGTATGAATTGACGAGCTACCCATTCCATTTCGCTACTGTTCTGTTTAATTTTGGACCGCAATGTTCATAAGGAGAGGATAAAAATACTTCACTCGAGACAAAGATCCAGGACCCAGTGGATGTGGAAGTCGATTATACATTTGGTCACCAGCTATTTTTTTTTTACAGTAAAAAATATCTGATGTAGTTATGATCTCCAAGGATAGAACGTTCAAAGTTAAAGTGAAAGAGGATAAATCGTTTCTTAGAGCCATTGATTCTGGTGTGCCACAGGAGTCGACTTTATCGGATCTGTTATTTTCTGCACCCAAAACTGAAAAGATCAGTTCTGCTTTTCATACTGACTATACCGCCTTTATATATCACTCATGGTGTCCTGAGAAGATCAATCGGTCTCTGCGGAATGCTACGAACAACGCGGTTTAAGTTTTGGTGTATTAACGGCTATCCTGATTTGTTGGGTGCCAGGGCATAGTAATATACTAGGGAACAAAAGAGCGGTCGAGCTTGCGAGATCGGGATTGGCATCGAATGGTAGGGTTGAGAAGGATGTTTGTCCGCCGATATGCGGCATCAATGCACAAATTAGTGAGCGTGCTAATAAGGCGGCCAACTCAAGATGGGCAGGGCTGGCAAGCTGCAGGATTACTAGAGCCCTGTGGCCCGAGCTGGATAGTCAAAAAATTAGGAATATATTAATTTGGGATAGAGGAAGGCTGCGACTGCTCGTCGGAGCACTGACGCGTCACTGTATGCCGGGGAAACACACTATGCGGCTAGGGCTAGCGGAGACGGACATGTGCATGTTCTGCCATGATCTGTACGCTGTGGAGGACATCACTCACATCTTGTGTGAATGCCCAGGAATCGCTAGAAGGCGACTGAGATGGCTGGGTAGTCTTTTCTTCGATAACATCGAGGATTTGAGGTCATTAGGGGTTGACAAACTGGGCAGATTCTGCAGGGAATTGGAGTGTTTTTGAGGGGATGGAACAGCCCACGAGAATCTGAAGGGATCGCAATGGGCCCGTATGGCACCTAGTGAGCGCGGTGGTTCTACCACTGCGCCCCTTCTTAAACCTAAACGTCTGTCCTAGCAAAAGTTGGGTCAACCTTGTTTGTTAGGAACTTCTAGCTCCATCGGTATGAAGGTCTCCCCACAATCAGGAAATTCATCAAGGAACGAGATTGATGTATTTCACTGAGTCCTCCTCTCTCAAAATCTGTCAGTTAAAGTTCCAGTTAGAACTAAAACTGAACATCGTAGGAACGGACCTTAGTGTCCCAAAGTGACGAGACTCCGCCTCGTATAAGCATAAATGCCCAAAGATGGCGCTCAACCGACATTTTTTTTGAGTCGGGTCCTCTGCTCCCTGTGAGTTAGCCTACGCAGCCTTGATTTGCCCAACCATATAGTAGACAGATAACTTTGTTCTTTCTAGCAAGGCATCACCACCGATTTTATTCCTTTGATTGGAGGATGTAGTCGGCCATGGGCGCAATTAGTCTTTAATTTTTCGCTATTCATTGTGCACTTATTGTTTTGTTTTTCTTCACCTCCGCTTTAGTCAGGTGTTTCAGGTATAGGGATGAAGTGGCCCCTTTATAAACTGACATCTGAATCCAGTTCGGTGCAATAAAAAAAATTCTTGATCGATTTTCACACTACATTGTATACGGTTAAAACGCTTAAATAAATTCAAATTAATTAGAATTAAACCCTACAAATGTTTTAAAATAGAGTAGGCTGACCTCATAATGGATGTTTGCGTTGTTGTTTATACTTGTAATCTTGTATCTTGTGCAAAATCCACAGAGCCTTGGGATATTTATTGTTGCAGGCATATGTCCTAGAAGGGGTTGGAGTTGTAGAAGCTAAACAAATCTCCACTACCCCATTTCCAAGTCATTTCAATCCAACGATATTTCAACAAATTTCCTGGCGGCTATACTCGTAACTTCTGTTTTTATTACTTCCGTAGATCAAGTTTATGGCGACTATATTGTTTCCTCCAGGTCGCTAATATTAAGTGTCTTCACCTTAATGTTATAGTCGCGTTAACAACGTCAACGGTGGTAATAATTTGCGAAAAATCATAAAAACTTCAAAATTGCACCAATAGTTACACTACCTTCACTTTATCTGATCGCGAGCAACACGGAGCGTGTAGCGTGTTATTTATTCGCTTCTCCTATTTCAAAATCGCATCGCGCCGCACAATGTACACGAGAATGTGTTGCGTTACGTTCCTAACTATATGATTTGTAAAACACTCGACAAAAGCGACACCTTCGCGCGATCTATAGTCAAAGGTGGTGAATTGTTTGTTTGCTGCCAAAGCGCGTTTATTGTACGTAACAAATTTGCACTTTAAATTGTTTCGCGTTTTATTGTTTGCCGTTGGTAGACGATTACTTTATGCGCTTACCGAAGCAACACACAAAAATAAAAACATAAATAAAGTGTTCTATGCTGCGGCGATCTTCTAGCAATAGGTGCACCTATGGAAAATGTTCTTAGATCGTGTCTTGGTTCGAAGCTATGCTAGGAGATGGCTAACGCAGATATTTTGTTAGGACAAGATGGTAAGTTGCAAACATTTTAATGGCAGTAATATTGTATCAAACGCAGCGTACTTTTCTGTATATTTAAGAACCTACTCGTAAATTCCGGTGTTCCTGCGTTAGTTACCTACTTAGAACACACAAAATATGGTACACACACAAAACACTCTTCTTACTTTATTATGTACTAGAAAAGTAATGTCAGTAAAAATAAAACTCATATTTGCATTGTCGTACTAAGGTTGTACAGAATGTACATGCATACCTACATTTTTACGAATTTCGTCATATATCTTAGGTCTACTGAAATATCGAACTTATTTTATTTCCACGAGATTTCTTAAATAAAGGCTTAAGAACTCTTTTCAGGATTTTTTGGCATTCAACCCCTATGATGTGTAAATGGGTTGGATACGTTTTTACGAATTCCGTCGTTTATCTTAGGTCGGGTTAGATATCGAATTGGTTTTTCCTCCACGAACTTTTTATATAATCCCCACAAAACCAGTTTATTATATTTTGATATTTAACCTCTTAAAGTGTACAAGAGTGTAGTACACGTTTAAACGAATTCCGTAATATCTATTAGATCTGATTAGATTCGAATTGGTCTTTAATTCTGCGGTCTTTTTATTTAAATTTTTGTAGGGAGAACCAGTACCCGCATAACGTATGAGAATTCATATGAAGCTCTAGCTGAACTCATGTACTGCTGAGCTCTGAAACGTACAGAATTCTAACGGAACATTTTTATTATAAATAAATTCATGAAATAATAATGCCTTCAGAGCTTCGGTATTCATTATGTTCTGGATTTCAGTTCCAATTAATTAGTGATTTCGGTTGAATGCGTGATAAGATGCAATTCTGATTATCGGTACTCTAACAGTACTGAAATTAATATAAATTATATACGTAGTTGGAATGAATTAACTTATTTTCGCATTTATTTGTAAATATTTACTCTCAATTGTTTTAATTTTTAGGTATAACCTCAATACTTGAATTCTACATAGTTGTGATTCCTAAATTCTGCCGTTGAGCTATCGATCACTTTGTAAATATGTTGCAACTTATTTACTTCTCTTTGCTTTAGTACGAATGTAATATTTTAGTGATTATAAACAATATAAAATCATCAAATAATAAGGAACCAAAAAGATAACTTTATAGCACCATTAATAATGCAATAATCAGGAGCAAATCTATTTGTGAACTAGAAAAATTCTAGATATAACAAAATAAGATTAAATCAATTCTGGATTATTGATTCAAACGTATCGGAACCTCGAATTCTGAATGATAGTTCATAGAATCAGTATTCACTTAGGCCTACTGATACAGAATTGAACCGTTTGTAGAGAATTGAATCCCAGAATGCCTAACATTTTAAGAAAGAATAAAGTAGTGCCGGATTATCTATATTGCAGAGCCCGAACATACCTGGATTATTTGTTACAAAATAATATCTAACTTTGGGCTGGATTAAACTTCTAATACTCTCCAATTGCATCTAGAGTATAAAAAGGGTGAAGAGAAACACAATAAGAACTGGCCTTCACACAAAATGTACTGGAACAAGCATTGGGGGGTGCAACTCCCCATACACAAATGCAAGGGCTGTCACCTCCGGTTCTCATTTACAAAACCCATCTTATTGGGTGCGCAAATAAGTTTTAAGGGATTTTTTTTGTCAATTTCAAGGCATTATTGTAAAAAAATTGTTACAAATGTATTACTCAAAATATTGTCCATCGCTAGCCACAATTTTTTTTCCCGTCTTTTGGGCAGCATACGAATTTCACGTCGATAGAACGACTCTCCTTGAGATGCTATCCATGAATCAAACCAAATTTTGGATTCGTTGTAATTTCGTAAGTGCTGGTCTGCTAGGTCATGTGTCATCGATGGGAATAGGTGGTAATCAGAAGGAGCAATGTCTGGGGAAGAAGGAGCAATGTCTGGGGAATACGGCGGGTGAAGTAGGACTTCCCATTTTAGCGTTTCCAAGTAGGTTTTTACCACTAGCGCAATATGAGGCCGAACATTGTCGTGCTGCAAAATCACTTTATCGTGCCTCTGCTCGAATAGTGGGCGTTTATCCTTCAATGCTCGGCTCAAACGTATCAATTGTAGTCGGTAGCAATCTCCTGTGATTTTGTCGTTAGGTTGGAGCAGGTCATAATGAACCTAACCTAGCTGATCTCACCAAATGCAGAGCATGAGCTTAGAATCATGGACATTCGGCCTCACCACTTTTAAATCGTCTAAACCAAACTCACACGTTTTAATCGCTGAAGTATAGTCACCATAAGTTTTCGGTGACTTTTAGCTGTACCTTTCTTCGAATTAAACAGAAAAGGTAACACTTCCCGCAAATGCTATTTATTCAATGCTCACAAAATCTATGTTGTTTACATTTTGGCAAAGCGATACGTACTAAAAATGAAAGCCGTAAAATGGAGTTTCCAGATGAATACAGTGATAATATGGCCCGATTTGATTTGGTACACGTAACGCCCTCTCTTACAAATCCCTCAAGACTTATTCGCGCACCCGATAAAATAAAATCCGAACGAACTTCGTTTCCGAAGCGAAAACCACAGAAATTATAACTTTTTTTTTTGTTTTGAAAATAGCTCGGCGAACCTAGAGTCACTTTATACGAACTCACACTGACATCCATTATCTAGAGTACGGACAATATCCACTTTTGGTACATATTTAGAACATTTAGAACCCGCGAATTTCAGAATTCGCGGGTTCTAAAATGACATAGTGTTAGTGTGTGTACATGTAACCCATATTATTTTGATTGACATTTCCCAAAATTGTGGGATGTCAAACGAAATGTCAACATTACCAAAGATACGTATTTTGATTAACAATAAATATTAATTTAATTTATAAGTAACTCTTAACTTTTAATTTCCAGTACTATGACAGCAAACTTAGGAGGAAGATATTGCAGCCCATCAGTTAAGAACGCGACGAGATTTTTCGGACAGGCAGGCTGCCGCCGTCATGCGATTGAAAAGAAGAACCGATTTAATTCATTTCGACGGAACTCAACACTAGATTCCACACAATCACTTTCCAAACACTATCACTTTTAATTTCTGCGGTATTGACGCCTAGTGGCAAAAAAACAACCCTTTAAGATAGACAAATTTTTGTCAGCTGACTGTTATATGGCGGTTCGTGTGTAATTTTGTGATTTGGAGCCCGGGAAGTTTTCGATTCATTCTTAATTTCATTATGAAAGACATAATAAAAATTGATGACGATCGGTGCTGTTGATAGTAAGGTATTCATTTCCGGTTCTACATTCCGAAAATGTTAGACTCAAACCCGCACAACGAAATCAGAAAATGAACAATTTTCTTTATGAACCTTCGATATAACTTCAGAAATGTTTAATATTCCGGAAAAAAGAAATATGGAATAATTTTTAAATTATTTAAAAGGAACATAAACCGTTTTTTCGTTAAATTTTTCTTGCATATTGGTGCTTGAAATTGGTTTCTGAAAAAAATAAATTTTGTTTTTGATATGTTATGATACGTTTGTCCTTCTTACTTAATTATAAGGTTCATTAAATTCAATTTAAGCGATATTTTGGAGAAAAACACTTTTATTCGAGCTCAATCTCAATTTTGTATGAAAGTTTCTGCCAGTTTCTGTCTATCTCAAAGAGTTCCGAAATTTGCCACCAGAGCACATGGTATATTCGTCAATTGTGCCGGAAAATTTAACTTTTAAGATCGCGGCCGCGAAACAACACAACTTGACAATTCGAAATGTCGATGATATACTAAAATGTAAATGTGTGGGTGATAAAATTTCGATTTTTAATCACAATACTCTATAACTTTCTGATTTTTATTTCGAAATTTAATAATTTTCCAGTAAATAGTGAGTTCACCTACTTCCGTGAGGATGTTTAAAATTAAAAACCGAGACAACTGCAAAAAAAAGTTTAAATTTACTGGTTTCAAGTGAAACACGCAATGTCCGTACTCAAGATAATGGATGTTTGTGTTAGTTCGTATACAGTGACTCTAGGCGAACCTAGGGTCACTATATACACAACACTCTCTACCTAGGGTTTGGCAGATACGTCTAATTCGGTCGTTTCTGTACAAGAAATTGTAATTTAACCTCACAAAAATCGCCTGTTTATGTACTAGTTCGCCTGTTTTTGTACTACTGAACATTGCTAGCAAATTGCGTTTTTGAAGTGTGTTAGTGCAAATATGTGAAGAGTCGGAAAAAAAAGCTGTCGGTTCCCTTCCACAATTCTAGTACTTGTTTTTCTTTGGTATGGAAGTGTGTGTGCGCGAAATTGTGGTTTTCAATGGAAAATTTCCGTATTTCTTTCATTTCTTTTATGGAAATTTATAATTGTCTAGCGAAAAGTCAATCATTTCGAATGTTTATAAAGCGAAATCCCATAAACATGAAAACAATTTAAATTTACTGGTTTTTCACCTTGGTGCGCATCTGCCAAACCCCTCTTAGAGACTGTTTTGGTGTGAGTGCGTATACAGTAACCCTACACAAAGCTTGCTAAACTACTAGCTATTCAATTGCAGTATAATAAAACTTACCCAGCGGGAAATGGAAGCATACAACCATGCATGGTGGAAACCTTCCTTGGAAGGCGTGGATGCATGACACGTCCATCCCTCTCCATTTCCTTTTAACATGGGCATGTCCGCAGGAGGAAGTAGCCGAGAGACCGATTATTCGAAAACTCCTCGTGTCCTTCCTTCACAGTAATGAAGAATGCATCTTTAGAGATGCATGAATCATTCATCCTCCAGGCAGCTTGGTGGAAGGTTAGCCAGCGTGAAGGGGAAGCATACAATCATGCATAGTGGAAACCTTCCTCGGAAGGCGTGGATGCATGACGCTTCCATCCCTCTCCATTTCCTTTTAACATGGGCATGTCCGCAGGAGGAAGTAGCCGATAGTAGCGATCGTATCGGTGCGCTAGCCCTACGAAGATTCACGCTACGCGCCTGAATGTATGAATAATATTGTATCAATATTATCAGTTGTCAATGATATTGCAGAACGAGTAGTAAAATTAATACAAAAGTTTTTGCAAAGGATGAAGAACAAAAGCAATTTGTCATCCAAATTTTGAAATACTATAGATATAAAAATTAAAAAAAAAGTTTTCTCAGACCCCGGAACTACAAAATTTGCTCATGAAATCAAAAAATACTAATACCCTATGAATATAATGGACTTACCCTTCTATTTCTTTGGTGTCGTGCTATCTATTAAAATATTTATTATTTTTAATTTAAACACTTTACACTTGAACTGTATTCCAGGATTAATTCAAATTATTAATTATGACGGAAATTTTCACAATTTAAAATTTTTCAAAATTTCACTCGGGTTTTCTTGCAAGCTCAAACAAAACTGAACTGAATGTTAAAACGGTCATTAACGGATGGACATGCATGAGAGGGCGGGGCACGGGAAGAACACATTGTCGAACGATCGAATCCGATACCCGAAGCTGATTTACTGCTTCCAAAAAACTTCCTTGCGAAGTATGTGTCATGTTTGCTACAAAATAGACCTGGGTTTGAACATAACCTTCCGAAAAACTCCACAGTCAGGCGAGTGTCATGCCTTCCACGTTGCTTCTGGTGGAAGACCTGACATTATTTCCCGTAGGGTACTTAAATCATTTTGTCGAAAAAGTCGATATGACAAGGCTCTTAATAACCGTAAAAAATGAAGTAAAAAAAAGTGTACTCACACTATTATTTCGGGACCACTTGGGAGCTATTGAGAAACTTCCCATTGGTACGGCGAAGTGTGAACTAGTCGCTCTAGCCTGCTATGATTAGTGCTGCTTGCCATTGTGCGGCTAGCATCTCGCCCAAGTAAAGCAGGCTCTTGTCCCATTATTAATCTACATAAAAGTCACCACCGAGATTCGAACCGGTACCGCGTAATGAAACACACGAACGAGGCACGAAGCGCTAGCACGCAGAGCCATCGAACGAACCTAACACCTTCCCGTCCAGAGTGCTTATATGAATTGCTTGTGCGTTGCGTATTAAGAACAACAACAATACAAGATATGATATGCGAAATGGGTGATGTGACGTGGAGTGATGATGTGTTTTGGTTTTCGAGCTCGAATAAAAGCGGACAAAAATAAATTCCGTGGTCGTAATTTTCACTTTCGGCTAAAACTTGATTCAGAAAAAGCTTGATATTGTTGTTTTTTTTTTGTCAAAAATGTTACTTTCGGTTTTGCTATGCATATAAAAACTGGAAAATTCGGTTTTTTTGAAGATTTTCGTATAAATGGAATTATTGTCTTCAAAGAGGACTTTGGATGTGTCATTACATCGTTTTAAGTTTTCTTGTCTGTTGAGTAATAAATTTAAATGTTTTCCGTATAGTCGTAATATTAAATTTAAAACATTAGCAATACGATAATAGTTGAACGTTAAAACTGATGTTATTTTGCTATATCTTTAAAATTAAACGACATAATTTCATAATTTTTTTTCAATGTTTATTTGGGTGGGGTGACATATGGTCGATGGACATAACGTCCATGGACATTGCGTCCGTTTCAAACGGACATAGTGTCCATGGACGTTTGTAGTGTCATCTGTGGGAATTGGTGTGGATCACCTAATGCAGTTGGCATTACTGAGTCTCCACACTAATTCCCCAAAAATTAGTTCGGTGCAGGAGTTTCTGAATGCTAGCGAGGAGGTTAGGATAGGAAGTTCTAGTTTAGTGCGCCCGGAAAAAAAATTAAGAAAAAATTCAAACATCTGCCAATGGTCTCGGCGAAACTTTATTATTTTTCGGGTCAAAGTTCGGGAGCGGTCAAAGTCGGAGCATATTATCAGTTGTTTCGAGATTATGAAGTTTGTTGAAAGTAAAATTTTTTAAAGGGGCGGTGGATCGTGAAAGTTGAGGGGATGCGAATTTTTCTAAAAAATCACGTCTCATATCTCAAGAACAGTGTGAGGTAGATGCTTAAAACTTTTACCGTAAATAGGTATAATAGACCCCTATCAGAAATTAAAATTTTGGTGGTAAGGGTGTAGAGTTTGAGGGTGGGGGAGGGTGAAAAGGAAAAAGTTCCGATTTTTTTATCTCAAAAACCTATAATGATATAAAGCTGAAACGTGGTATTTAGATAGAACTATAATAGTAGCATCTTGGAAAAATATAATTTTTATTTATCTAGTGCAATATGTATTTTTCGTAGTAAATATATCTTGTTCGGTCCTCATAAACGTGTTTTTGGCGAAACAATTGTTGATCCTTTTTTAAATACAGTAAAGCGCTATTTTTCTTAGTCCCGAAATAAATTCGTAACTTATCACTGCACTTGCAGATTCCATCGATAATATGTATGGCACTACGTATATGACACGACAAATCAAACAATTCAACTGAAAGAAATTTTAAGTGCAGCATGTTCAACTCCACCAGATTGATAGATTCAATATTGTTAAAACTGCATTATTTTCACTGTTAAAACAGTATAGTATATTCTCTTTGGCTCATTTATGGCGTGCAATCTTGGTGGACCTAATGCCCAAAGCACAGCTCTCGTTGGACGTTACGAGCGATTCAGCTTGGACATTATGCCATATTTGAAAGGGCCATGGACTTTATGTCACCCCACCGTTTATTACGACTTTAAAGTTTCCATTACTTTTTGAAGATGATATCGGTCAAATAGGCGCCGCCATTTTTGATGACCACTTGGGATCTTTTTGCCGCATTTTCAATTGTTTTGGCGAATACTTCGGGCGATAAATTCTCACACTGTTGTAGGATATTTTCCTTGAGAGCTTTCAGAGTCTGTAACTTGTTCTGATAGGTACGTGATTTCAAAAAACCCCAGAGAAAGAAGTCTAAAGCAGTCAAATCGGGCGATCTTGCCGGCCATTATAAATCACGAAAACGAGACATTAGGCAACCCGGAAACGCATCCTTCAAAATGTCAATTGTCGCACGAGCTGTGTGTGCGGTTGCATTGTCTTGTTGGAACCACATGTCCTCCAGTCATCAATTTGCGGCAATAATAAAAATGATTCTGTATCGTTCATCAGTCTGGGTAACCGCGTTACTCACAGCGTCCTCGGAAAAATGAGGCCCGGTGACACCTCCGGTGTAAATGACGCACCATGTAATAGCTTTTCGTGAGTGATACATGGATTCTCAGTGCTCCAGGAGCGCAAATTTTGTTTGTTAACGTATCCGTTCAGATGGAAATGAGACTCGTCGCTCATGATGAATTTCGCCAAAATCACTGACGAATTATTCCGTTAAAAATAGTCACGAGTATTCCGCGATCTTGAGCTGTATGGCTTGTCGACGTATATTCTGCATCTGTTTACTTCACAACTATCAAAACAAAACTGACAGTTGCCGCCATTTGCAAAAGTCATAACATCTTCCAATATGGCGACTCATTTTGGGCAACCCGGTATGTGTCACATACCGGATTCCAGAATTAAACGTAAAGTATGTAGAGGGACCGTAAGAATTGATTTACAGACCAATTTAACACAAGCCTAAAGCCTATATGCCATTTTGTCAAATATTTGAAGTTTTAGCTGTCCAATTGTTGTAAAATTTTTGTTTGCCAAATTGTTGTTTATTAGTGGTAGAGTTGACAGCATGGCAATAAGTCTAATAAAAGCGTTAACCTAGTATTATACTGTATGCCATGCTGTCAAATGTTTGACGAAAAGTTCTGTCACATTTTTTCGGTCAAAATAGACCAAAAAAATATAATGTGGCAAACGAAAATTTGACACAATCTGACTGCATTTTCAAGCCAGAATAGTTATTCTTAAAAAATCACTAATTGTTACAAAGACGCGTTTTTGGTCTAAGTACTCGCAACATTTCGGGGGATTTTCTCACGCTTCAAATGGCGATCATTAAGTCCAAAACTCGTAAAAAAATCGTTAAATTTGCGGGGAAAATTGCTTAGATAATTCCTTTGTAATTATAGTGGGTTAGTATCTATAATTAAATAGGTAAGTATCTGTAATTAAAAAGGAACCAAGAGATTAAAGGTATGCTGTGACTCAGCGATCGTGTCAAATGAATTTATGCTGTGTACCTTCGCGTAAAAAAGTGCCTTAACGAATCCATTGCACTCAATAAGCGGTAATGTAAGGTACGTGTACAAGATAAGTAAGAGAGAATCACGACAAGGACGTATCTTTTAAACGTGTACAGCGTAGTTATGCTGAGCACATTTTATAGCACCTTATGCGTGCACCGATAAACGTAGAACAATAAAAAGCTAAGGAGAAGAAGACATCAAGAATCAAGGAAAGATACCAAGGACAGATTAAGTCACAACGCTTTACGATCGCCTATCACTTCAAAACACGAAACATTTTACGAGGCTTTTGATCACCTAGCAAACGCACCAGGAACTACAGAAAAAAAACCATCTAGAGAGTCATTGGACGTTAACAGATCGTAAACGATCTTATTTTTTAAACATTTCAAGAAATGTTGCCATTTATATATTTTTTTCGCTTCACGCTTGATCAGATTCAACGCCTTTGAAAATAAATTACCACCGTAAAATACTACAAAGCGGCCTTGACAGAAACTTGACTAACAAGATCGCCAAACTTTAAAGAAAAATATCGCCGTTGCTAGAAATCGTAGAACGTACAACGTCCAGCGTCCAGCGCAGGTCCAGCGAAAAGAAAATTAAAATGAAATAATTCAATCACCTGAGACCCCACCTGACAACCCAAATTCAAATCGATCGTGGCAAAAACTCGCGATCGCAGATCACCTTCGATCGCTGAGGCCATGGATCATGCCTTCATGCAGCGCAATTAAACTCATTACAGGCGAAATGTTGCGCCCACTTTTACAGCCCGATCTTGCCGAGTGCGATTCAAAGTACGGTCGAACGGACGATCAGGGCGATCGATTCGGAGCGATTTTTTATTAATTTCTGCACGATCATTGTACAGACTTACAGTGACCATGGCGAATATTGTTAATAACAAAGCCCAAAGTCCCGAGGGACCTATACTGGAAGGTATGTCGTGAGAGTAACCATTTGCGAAATAAAAAATTCCAAAATAATGGTGACCAATGTCGGACGAAACTTGTTTCCGCGAACACGGATCTTGTTTCTTTTTTCGATTTTTATTTTCTGTCGCATTAAGTTTTCAGCCTCAAGTAAACTAATAATAAGAAACTGGTTAAATTTGTATGGCAGGAAGCACGGAAAACAACGCCATCTGGAAAGATACTGTGATTATTTATTTCGTATTTGCTATTACATGTTAATGTTAAAGTGCAGCCTGCTAGCCTAGTAGGCGGATTGGGTAATATCTTCGACTTTTGCAAAATTCTTAGATTGGAATTTGAAAGGTGAATTTTTAAGCAAAATACCACCTAGAGTCCAGGTTAAGGTCTGTGCTAATTATACTCCAAATAGCAGGTGATCGACAGGAACCTTTTACTGTTATTGTTCTCGTCGCGATCCCAGCATTCATTATTTGTGTTTAATCCCATTTCGTTAAAAATATTCTTAAATTTATGTAATAATAAACAGTCTGCGATCAAGGTTACAATTCGACTGGCAACTTAAAAAAATAACGTTCCAAACAGCCTACTGGTTATTTAGGTTGCCAGTCGTGTAGTTACCTGCAACCTATCTACTTCTATACCCAAAAAAATAATAAAGTGGCGCCCAGACTGTTGGCAAATTTTTTATTTATTTATTTATATATTTTTCTAGTTCACTAAAGACATTGGTGATAAAATATCGACAGAACTCGTTAAGGGTTGAATATGAAAAAATTCTGAAACCAGTTTGTAGGCCAGTTCGATATCCCATCAGACCTAAGTGATATGTCGGAATTCGTAAAAAAAATTAACCCTTTGAATATCTCAAAATACTGAAACCAATTTTTAGGCGATTATATATCGTCACCCTTGTGCAAGAGACACGAAAGTACAAATCAGTGAATTTGAGTTATAGCTATTTTAAGTTCAAACAGTTACTAAAAATCGTTTTTTTTTAAACGCTTTCAATCTCCCTTATTAACCACTTCAGATATCACATTCGTGATTCTGGCATAACTTCTTTGAACCATTTTTTAAAACAAAACCACATTAGTGCCAAAGTGAAAAATTTTCACTTTCGTACCTCTGGCATAAGGATGATGATATAAAGCTCTTAGAAGTGAAAGCGAATTCGATATCTTATCAGACTTAAAAGATTTGTCGGAATTCGTAAAAACTTACATAACCACCTTTCCCACCTTCGTGGGTTGAATATCGAAAAAGCTTAAATTGGGCAATTATATACAAAACGCTAAAAAGTAAAAGGGAATTCGTTATATATTGAAACCTAAGAAATATGTCGGAATTCGTGAAAACGTATAAAACCCCTATACACCCTCTTACGAGTTGAATATCGAAAATGGTTTCTAGGCGCTTATATGAAGATCACGCAAAAGTAAAACTAATTCAATACTTAAGAAGACCTAAAACATATAACGATATACCATTAGTCCAAAAAAATATGTCGGAATTCGTGAAAACGTACATACAGGGCCGTCCTACGATATTCGGCGCCCGTGGGCTACTAAAAATAATGCGCCCCTCGTCATAAGAAAATACAATTTTAATGGCTAGTGGAAGCGGAAAATACAAAATATAAAAGTGCCAGAATCTTATCAGTTTAATCATAACAGGGTGTATTATTTTAATGAAAACAAAATGAAATTAAATTATGGTAAAAATATTAAGGGACCGTGTTGTTAGGTTGTTTCCTATCGCCTCTTTTATTTAGAACAGGTTAATTGGTTCTTTTTGTCATGACTAAAAATAACTAATAATAACTAAAAAATACATTATTTATAAATAATAAAGTATGATAATATAACATCAATAAAAATTGCCGCCCCAAAAGGCTTGCGACGCGGGGCTATAGCCCATTTAGCCCTGTGGTTAGGGTGACCCTGCGTACATAGTCTCTTTACACCCTCTTAGGGGCTGACTATCAAAAAATTTTAAAACCATTTCTAGACGCTTATATGAATAGCACACTAAAGTAAAATTAATTGTATATCTAGACAGACCTAAAAGATATAACGAAATTCGTGAAAGTATGGAAAAAACTGCTTTTACGGACAGTTTTTTTGCCCCACCTCCATTCGCCAAAGGAAATCCTCATTTTTTTTTGGATCTTAAATTACTTTCGTAGTAAATCTACATATATGCATACCAAGTTTCAAGTTTCTAGCATAAGGCGTTATTGACATTAAAAAAACCAACCCCACCCCCGTATCTGTTGTCAAAAATTATTGTTTATCTATGATCCGTGTATGGGTGATCTATTAATTCTGTGGTCACAGGGAATAACTTGGTAAGTCGAAAAATAGTAAAATGGGATAAGTGTAATGTGGTCATCCCCCAAGACTTACACGCACTGTGAAGAAGTTATTGTTATATGTTATTTGATCACTGATATGTCTATAAATTTAATTTTTTCACAAAAACTGGATTTACAGGAATAGTTCAATAGTAAAAATAACAAAAAAGTGCTGCCCTGAATAGTTTCGTTTTTAGACTTACCTACTTATTCCCTGTGGCCACAGAATTAATAGCTATGAATTCTTGCCCTTCCATCCTTAGCAATTCTCGACCAATAAAAATCTGAATTTTTTCCTTTCCCCTACACCACGCCATCCAACATTTTTTTTCCCCGCTAGAGGTGCCAAATTCTGTAAAAATTTCAAAGCGATTGTTGAGATTGCTGAAATTGAGAAAAATGGCTTCCGTGCTCCACCTCTTTCCTTAAAAGTTTTACAATGAGTAAACTTCACTTATAAATCTAGATATAAAAACCATATTTTATATTTCTGGTATTATTGGTTCGAAAGATATTCTAATTCAAAGTTATCCACACTCCATCTTCACACCTTATCCTCTCTCTTCCCCACCCCCCCTCGCCTTTTACAAATGTTGGTTTGTATCTACGCGCCTAGTCCTAGTATGTAGAAACAATCACAATGCAGTGTACTAGGTCTTGAAAACATTGCTTCTGCGATGTCGTGGGTTCAATTCCTACTCATCGCATAAATTATTTATAAGAATTTTTCAGTTTCTATTGGCTTCGAAATATTAATATAAATAGTGAACAGTGCGGAATGTTTTATAGGGTCACTAATAACGGATTTAGCACAGAGTAGATGAGGGCTGTTTACATTCTTATCAAATTCACAAACACCATCAGAGCTACCAAACCAAGCTGAAAGTTATATGCAACATTGCTGTTCTGGCAGATCATATCACAGCCAAACAGCACTACAAAAAATTATTAACACCTACTACTAGTACACTGGCATAGCCGGCCCGATATCTGACCTCCCATCCCTAACCTGACTGGACTGTACACAACAGTGTATTAAAGGCTAACCTCCTAAGTCCAGTTCGGTATACTTAAAAAAAAACATTCTCACATGAACCATTCTGGATATATGTATATGCAATTTAAAATGTCTCGATCCCAGCTTTCGAGCGTTTTCGACGCATTGTTCCCCACTCCCACACCCCTTCACTTATATCGAAAAATTGTTTGCAAATGGCTCCACTATCATACGTCTATATAAGTTTCAAGTTTTAGCCTCCTAGCATGAGCGGTTCCTGAGATCTGGAAACCATAATGTTATGTTCAAAAAGGGCCTCCACTCACCTCTTGCCTTAAAACAAAGTTATCACATAAAAAAGGTTGACCTAATCTACCCACAAACAAAATTTTAACTTAATATCTCAATGGGTGTGTGAGCTATACGCCTTCAAACAATTTTAGGTACGGCCCCTGCGGCGGACAGACGGATATTTTTTGTTGTTGCTATTTTTGGGTCTATTCATTTTGAGACATGAATAAAACAAACATCCGGATACCAATTTTTTTTTTAAATTTCAGCTCAATCAGAATGCTTTATTATTTAAAAATAATAAAATAATAATAATTTTTTTCAATAATAATAATAATATACCTATATAATATAATACTTTGCATCTATATAGGCTCAACGCCATCTAAATGTAAAGAGTGAAACACACTGAGCTGTACCAATCCTTTGCAATCTCCCTACTCTGCACTGGAGTACAAAAAGGGCACCTCTTATTATATTTAATCATAGAATTTACATCTACGAATTGCACCGTTTTATAATAACGAACATTTTACTTATACTTACTTGTTTTGAATCTATCGACTCCCACTAAAACCAATCAACTTTGAAACTCACCTGAAACAAAAAAGAGGAAGAAGTTAAGTAAATATCCTTGCAAAGAAACAGTTTGAACTTAAACAAAAAATTAATCAAGTCATGCATAAATTTTTGTCAATCATTTTACAAATTATAAACGTATCGAGTCCACGTCCATGGCAATATGACGCTGACCTTGTTGGCCTCTTCGCTGGTATCATAACTGAATAACTGCGATTAACCTTTCTTGCGCCGTATTGACTCTTGAAAATTTTCGCGATATACGTTTATCTTTCGAATGCAAACTCACCTCTTTACCATTGTCTTGCATAAGACGAAACCTTGACTATGCACTTATCTAGAAGTAGGTACAACCGTAGTGCAAAGATTACAATCGTATGGCTTTTCTTCGAATAACTGTTTTATATCTTGTCGCTACTTAAAATTCTTCAAAGCAAATCTGAATTACGATTATCTGTCCAGAAGATAGTTTGTCTCAAATATACTCGTATATGAAAATTTCTTCGCTTGCACGAAAGCGATAAATCTCGAAAATTTTGCGATCTGAATAAAATCTTCGTCAGTTTGCGATCCCGGAAGGAGAACTATAACCAGATCTTAACCTATTGACTATAAGACCTAATGTCCTCCACCACAATCCAAACATGACTATGCGCTCTTACTAATAAATTCATCGGGCTTTTGTAGTTCGAAACGGCGCAGAAAATTTTAATAATATCTAGTCGTGGTCTTCAAGGCCTTCAAGCCTTATGTCATTGTGTTTTTATTGAAAAATCATACCGCAAATATAAATAAATCAAATTTGATATTTCTTAATGCAAAATGTTAAGCTGTTTGACCTCATGGAGTGGAACCGATCGAATAGTTCAAGCTTTTCTCGTTTGAGTGAAGATGCCTTAATCTCAAGATAACAAAAAAAAAAGAGACACCTGGCATAAAACATTGTCTAGCATACGAGTATCTACCTATGCAACGTATTACAATGACTAATTACACCAGGCATCAAATTTCAACTTTTTGCAAAGTTCCTTGCTGTTGGGTATGTTTTTACATGGATTTTTGGGTTGCTGATCACGCCACCATTAGTCAAATTTAAAAATTATTGGGTGTGCAACTAAGTAATTGCGGATTTCACTGATAGGTGGCTTGTATTGAATTTTTAGTTATGTCCACGTGTTCGAAATTTAAAACTAATTTATTTATTATTTTTTTTGATAGTTGGTACTTCTACGGTTATCCGGAAAAAATTGTGCATTGATCGAATGAGTAGTGTTTCTGTGTCGTCAGTTTAAAGATGAATAAACAAAACGAACATGGGGTGTGTAGGCTTTGTATACCTCCCCGCCTTAGAGGTATTAAGGGGTTGTATACATTTTCATGAATTCATCCATATCCCTAGATATCAAATAACTATTCACTTATGCGGCCTTATTTTATAATCGTCTAAAACACGTTTTCAAATGTTTGCCAAATATTTGACCACAAACAGTTTCATACAGTTTTTGTTCTCGTAAATACTTGAAAGTTAACTAATGCGATTTCATTGTTTTAATTATTTTTTTAGATACTTAAACACATCTCAATTCCTTACATCAGAAATGAAAATTTTTGAAAAAAATTTTTTTTGGAACATGGACTGATGTTGAATTTTGAAAAGAACTGGTTGTGTTTAGGATTTAGACAGACATGGCAGAATTTAGGGTTGTTCTGTTTAAAAATCCTAGATCTCGGTTATTAGAGCGTGATGTGTCTTTTATACAAACAAGTCATTGAATTTGTTTCCGTGAAATATGATTTAGTTAAATATATCATTGTATACAGTTTTTTGTTTTAAAGTCAGAGAAAGCATTGGAAGGTCTTGTGTACGTTTCTAAAAAAAAACTGGCGCTCAGCGTGTGGCACGAATCTAAAACGACGAGATTAAAGATTCATACAATGCAATGAACGAGCTTGAAGTTCTTCTCCACGAAATATAAGATCTGAAGACTTAGGTCCTAGGTTGCAGTGCGGAGTACCTCAAGAAAGTCTTCAGGTTCCGATATTGTTTATGTTATTTGATTAGACTGTATGGCATGCTGTTAAATATCTAAGAATTTTTTTTTTAAAGTTAAGTCAAATTTTTCATGCCAAAATAGTAATTCTGTAGGGGAAATAAAACAATTTGAAAAATACACATTTGACAATTACACTATTTGACTGCAGTTTACATCAAAAAATAATCAAATATTTGACAAAGTGGCTGTCTACTGTACTACACTGTATGCCACGCTGTCAAATATTTGGCTATTTTGCCTTGTAAATGCTGTCCGGTAGAGTAATCGTCAAATTCTTGTTTGCCACCAGTGGCGGTCATATTGCTTTTCCAAGAGGGGGGCCACTGACGTTCAGTAGGTACTGTAGAGAGATTAGGTGTAGTGGTTAGCCGCTAGTACAGTGAGGATGGAAATTGTACAAATGTCCTTTGGTTCTTACTGCTTGAAAATATCAACTTTTTCATTTCCGCATCTAATAACTAATTTAATCACCAGATTTATATAACTAGATTTCGGAATCTCGACAAGCATTAACATCGCTCTGAAAACATTCTTTTGATATTTTTTTAATTTATCAGCTGACTGAATTTTAATCTGTATTATATTATTGTAAGTCTTTAAGCAATGGAAAATTTAATACCATAAGATTTGAAGAATTGGCATTGAAATCCGAAGCCTGTATCGTAAAATCCAAAGACTTCAGGCCGACTTCGAAGAAATGATCACCCCAGTTATTAAGTTTTCCTGCAATACTTAAAACCTACGAAAAGCATATTTTTCATTAATGTAATTTATTAAGCATATATACATATTCAATTAGTCTCCTTATTGAGTTTAGATGACTGCCTACCAGTGTGACCGTTTTGATATTTCTCAGGGTAGCAGATTTGGGTAGCAATTCTTAGCTTGGGTAGCAAAAATATTTTCTAATACTTCTTTTAATTAAATGGAACTAGTTACGTCATTACATGCTTATCTGTTACTCATAACACTGTATATCCACTACAAATTTAAAATGTTTAACGAAAAAATAATATTTTAAAGTGTGAACATTTATTTAGGAAAATAAAAACTCACACAAAATGCACATTTTGCCCTTCGCTCGCGTGATAGATTCGAAAAAGATGCGTAATTCGATTGCGATTATGTATACGGTATGCGCTAGCACTATACTATATTTCTAAGTACAATAATATCTGTGGTAAAAAGCGATAACAGCTTATGTCGAGATAAGAAAAAAGTCATTTTTCAAGTTTTCAATTGCATTTTTCTAAAAGAATTGCCATTGTTTGATAGATTTTTATCTCATATAATATATTATTATTGTGTTGTATTATTAAATTCAATAAAATAAGATCTCCTAATATATTTTTTATTAGTTTATTTATCAATTTTGATACACGTAACCGCCTAATTATTTTCTCGACTTAAGCTGTTATCGCTTTTTACCACAGAATTATTAGACAGCTATCGATGGTACGCGATTTCGAATGCAAGACCTGTGGCGTGCATGAATTTTACATTTGATATGGTTTGTCAAAGTATCATATTTTTGGCGTAGGGGAATGTTGTACAAAACGGGGTCCTTAGTGTTTACGGTAAAATATCTTCAAATTGGTATAACACATTATTTTCATAATATTATTAAGTTGTTCTTTACTTCTTTCTTCTTATTTTCCCCGTACTTTTATTTGTATATGATTCACACTAAAGGTGAAAAAATTGTAGTTTCTCGACCACGTCAAAATTCCCGTTTTATACGCATGGTTGGACAAAACGGGGTACTGTATATGTTCGCCATTATACACACTTTTTTATAAAATTAAAAGTTCTTAGTCATTTTTATTAAACAAAATTTAAATAAAATATATAACAAAACTTGAGAAAATAAATATAAATTATTCTTTTCGTTCAGTCCAATAAGTTACAAATTTAAGAAATTATTGTTCTTCCGCATTTTTATGATATTTCATTTTGATCAACATGAATAAAAGTAGGAATTATGACTTTATTTATATTTACACAAATCGCACATATAATGTTCGCAATATTCTGCATCAAGACTTGTACAGGCTTCATGAGCTCAACCCTTACAAGTGGAGCACATTACCCATCCTTCTTTGCTTTTGGATTTAGAATACATTTCATACAGAAAATACATGGCGCATCATCAAGGTCAGATTGGGTTTCGGAAGTCAAGACAATCAATTCTGTCGAAATATCGCTTCCAGCTGGAAAGCTCGAAGTAAAGGACACCGAAGTCTCTGTCTCATTATTTTGATCCTTATCTAATTGGTATGTTCGTAGTCTCTGACGGTGCAAACATCCAATGGATAGATACCCGTTTTTCTAAATCCATTTATGGCTGTTTCTATTGAGGCCGCTTTAATAAACGCTGTACCATATAGTTTTCCGATTTGGAATTGAGTAATTGCACGTCCAGGGTGCAATCTAAGCCATTTTCTACATTCATCCAAATAGTATTGACTTAGTGGTGTCATAAAGGACACGTCAAGTGGTTGCATTCTATGAGTGCAATGTAGTGGAAAACAAAGAAGTATTACGTGATTTTTACGAGGTTTTTCAATAAGTTTGGTATTTTTGGTATGACTAGAATGACCATCAAAAAGTAATAGAACTGGTTTGTCTTCAGACGGTCTGGAAAATTCTATAAAACGGTCGATTTCAAAAATATTAACTTCGTCATCCATCCACTTGGATCGTACTCGGCAGTTGTGCCTGGCGGAGCTTCATCCAGCAGTGTAGGCTTAGCGGAACAAAATTGGTGAAAGGTAATTCAGAAAACTTTTAAGTCGTATAAGACGGGGCACTACCACGTTTCATCCACCCATAGAAAACCCTGTTTTATCCAACTGGCAATTTTTTGCAAAAATAGTTCATTGTAGGTATTTAGGCATCACTAAATGCAATTAATGCGTCACAAATTAAACAGAAGGCAACAACGAAAAGAATGATATACGTACCGCAAAATTAAACACACGAAATCCATAAAAATAAACGAAACAGCTAAATAAAATAATTTTGTTTTTGAAAAACTATCATATAATTCTGTCCTGCTTGCGATAAAACATCTGATCGCGGCACAAGACAAATGCCTAATGATGAGACATGTGCATTTTTGCTGGTAAGACGATTTGTAGCAAGATTCTACATTCACGGATGAAAAAAACCGCGGGTCCCTGTTTTACCCGTCTACCCCGTTTTATATTACTTGCCCCTACACAAGTTTTATAACGGCTAATTTTACCAGGGTAGCAAATTTAGTCATGTAGTAACATAGTAGCAAAAAATTGTCAATAGTAGCATTTTGCTACCTTCGTAGCACTTGTGGTCACACTGCTGCCTACCCTTACCTGCTCTCCTTATTCAAAACTTAAAAAAAAGCCCGAAAATTCTCTAATACTATTTTAAATTATAATAACTTCACGAGAAGTCTCTTATAGCTGATTTACATCGCAAGATTTTGGCGAGTAGATTTTGAAAACTCGAAAAGCGTGTACAACGCTCTGAAACATTTGTTTGATTATGACTATGATGTTAAATTTTTTAATTTACTTTGTAAGATTTTTAAAGATTTTTAAAAGTTTTCATTGCTATCAAGTAATTTCAAATATTATAAAAATTTTTATTTTTTGTGATCAAAGACTGAAAGACAATTTCAGGGCTGTACATTAGGGTGGCTATTAATTGTATGGTGAATCTGTCCCCAAAGATTTCGATTCCATCCCCTGTAATGGTCCTAATTAGTGTAAAAACTATAATTATGTCTTAAATTTTATCCCGATCAAATAAGGTCGTTAAAAAAATAAAAATTATTCCGAAAAAAAATTGTCCTACCTTACTGCACAGGTTGCTTTGATTAGCTTTTGAACCACCCTTTTTACACGATTAGATTTCAAATTCATTCAAATTTGGGAAATTTAATAGAATCTTATCGAAATTTTGAGATTGCGCCAAATCGAGTTTGAAATCTTTCGATGTTAATCAGTATTCAAAAAATTAATATGTGGAGTAGTAGTAGTTACTAAAAATACTCCTAATTATCTCATAGCTAAGTTACAACACAAGATTTCAAACTGGATTTGTAGAAATTTAGTGATTTCGACAAAACTATTAAGATATACCATACTATATTACCCATACCTACATATGAATAAATTTGAAATCTACTCCGGGACTAGTTTTTGTGAGTTTGTGTGTGCTACCTGTGCCAAATCAATGCTGCCGTTCCAATAGGATCGTGTTCGTACTCTATCCAAATCTTAAATACATTAAATTCAATATTGGGCACTTACATACCTCCTTATCAGATGTGTTTGTTTTGTTAAAACAAATTGATTGAAGTATATTTATATTCGAAATTTAATAACTTTTACGTTGAAATATTTTAAATTAGTAGCCTTATTTTCTATAAGGAGAAAGATTAAAGAAAGACATTAGGGAAATCAGATTGCCACAATACGAGTATACTTTAAGAAGTGTGTCTAACAGTCTAATATAATTTTTCTTTTAAGCAGATGAGATAACATAAATCAACGTTGGTTGACAAATTTTTTAGGGGGGGGGGGGGGCCATGGTCCCTATGGCCCCCGCTCTATGACCGCTACTGTTTGCCAAAATTTTTTATTTGCTCTACAACAAGTCATTGCGCTAACGGTCAATAGCACATTTTCTAAGAAGGCAAGGATGACGAAAACCAAGGTATTGTTCTTAAATAGGGAAATTTTCAAAAGAGAAACTGAATTAAATATAAGGACATTAAATAACATCACAACTGAATCGATAATACAGACAATAATCTCGGCAAAAAAAGCAGCGTTCACAACAAAGGTAAGAAGAACCAGAAATTCTACATGGATAACTCACGATATTTTGTTTCAATTGAGAAGAAAAAGGCAAGCATACAGAAAACTGAAGCAAGACCAGATAAACCAAAATTATATCAGTCAATACAAAGCAATTAAAAATGAAACAACTAAAATGATAAAAATAGCCAAGGAAAAATATTTTAATGCGCAGTTTGCTAAAACAGACGGGAATCTTAGGAAATTATGGAGCACAATTAGGGAAACTTGTGGTATTAACAGCAATGCTCGTGACATGACGGAAGTAAATTTATTGGATACACCCAATGGACTAATTAAAGAACCCGCATCAATTGCAAACGTTTTAAACGAACACTTCTGCACGATCGGCACAACTCTTGCGGATAACCTTAGAACTCATAACAATGCGGAGAACTTTAAAAGGATATGCTGCCCTACGGTATCGAATGTAATGTTCACTCTTCCAACAGACACCACCGAATTAGAAAATATCATAGCAGAACTTAAATCAAACATATCACCCGGTATTGATGGCATAACAACAAACGATCTGAAAACGTTAAAATCGATAATATCTACTCCACTTGCCTGAAAACAGCACTTATCTCTCCTATCTGCAAATGCGGCTCAAAAAAAGATCCTAATAGCTATCGACCAATAGCCCTAATCAGCGCGGTCAGCAAAATCTTCGAAAAAGTTATCAACAGGAGGCTATTACAATTTATAAGAAAATATTCTAGTTTTGATGCTCACCAATACGGATTTCAAGAAGGAAGCAATACGACGTCAGCGTTGATAGATGCGATACAGTTTATAAATGAAGGTCTTGACAAAGGTTCATACGTTGCTGCAATATTTGTAGATTTAAAACATACTGCAGTCACGATCGGCTGCAAGCCAATCGTATAATACTCTAGATGAATACTGAACTCCGATTTATATTGTAGTTGGGTATAAAGTAGAATTACGTGTGTGCATGTTGTATGTCCTTTATTAGGGACAGCCATTAGATTGCTACTCAAAACTAAAAGACAATATTCAGTGTTTAATTTCATATCTTGAACTGGGTAAGACATCGAAAAAAATGTCCTTTTTAAAGGACTTTCACATGGGAGGAGCAGGAAGGACTCACTCGATTTCTTACATATTTATCCTTTTCCTTGGAACCATTCAAAAATAAACGTGTACAAAATTTCAAATTCGTAGCTTGAAGCGTTCAAAAGTTATTGGAAAATATTGATGAACACGTGTTTTAAGGATATTTTGTATGGCAGCTACCAGAAGGAGTAAAAGGATTTCGCTGATTAGTAAACTCGAACTTCCTTTTCACTCAAAACTAACTTGTACAAAATTCCGAATTCGTAGCTAAAAGATTACTTGAGTTATTGTGAGTTTCGTAAATTAAGTGAATACATTTTGACAGGATATTTGTATGACAGCTACACGAAGGACTAATAGGATTTTCTTCATAATCATATATTTAGCTCCAACTATTGGAAAAATAGCACGTACAAAATTTCAATGTCGTAGCTTAAACCCTTCTAAAGTTATCGACCAATATTCTTGATCACGTGTTTTAAGGACATTTTGTATGGCAGCTACCAGAAGGAGGAAAAGGATTTCGCTGATTAGTAAACTCCGACTTTGTTTTTACTCAAAACTGACTTGTACAAAATTCCGAATTCGTAGCTAAAGGATTACTTGAGTTATAGTGAGCTTCGTAAATTAAGTGAATACATTTTGACAGGATATTTGTATGGCAGCTACACGAAGGACTAATAGGATTTTCTTCATAATCATATATTTAGCTCCAACTATTGGAAAAATAGCACGTACAAAATTTCAATGTCGTAGCTTAAACCCTTCTAAAGTTATCGACCAATATTCTTGATCACGTGTTTTAAGGACATTTTGTATGGCAGCTACCAGAAGGAGGAAAAGGATTTCGCTGATTAGTAAACTCCGACTTTCTTTTCACTCAAAACTAACCTGTACAAAATTCCGAATTCGTCGCTAAAAGATTACTTGAGTTATTGTGAGTTTTGTAAATTAAGTGAATACATTTTGACAGGATATTTGTATGGCAGCTACACGAAGGACTAAAAGGATTTTCTTCATAATCCTATATTTAGCCCCACCTATTGGAAAAATAACACATACAAAATTTCAAAGACGTAGCTTAAACCCTTCTGAAGTTATCGACCAATATTCTCGAACACGTGTTTTAAGGACATTTTGTATGGCAGCTACCCGAAGGAGTAGGACGATTTTGCCCGTTAACGAACTTAGCCTTACAAATTCAACCAAACATCCAGATTCAAAATTTCAAGATCCTAGGTGAAGGCGTTCTTGAGTTATCGTGCTAACGGACAGACGGACGGACGGACGGACGGACGGACGGACGGACGGACGGACGGACGGACGGACGGACGGACGTCAGGCGGATTTGAGGTTTTTGGCCACAAATAAACAAAAAATAATATATAACTTTTTTTCCTCCGAGGCTTGGTTCTATGCGTTACAAACTTTTGGGCTGGATTAAACTTATAATACTCTATATGATTTCATCTAGAGTATAAAAAAGCCTTCGACACTGTAAATCACTAAATATTACTTGAAGTATTGTCGGAAATGGGGATCCGAGGAAAGGCCAATGAACTATTAAAAAACTTTTTAGTTGAACGGAAGTACATTACTAAGAATCTCGACAAACTTAGCTCTCCTAAGACAGTCAATATAGGAGTCCCACAAGGTTCAATTCTTGGCCCTACATTATATCTGTTGTATATACACAACCTCCAGTTCACAGGACTTAAAGCAAAATATATAACTTATGCTGATGACACTCTACTTCTCTACAAAGGTAAAAATGCTGAACAACTGGAGTTGTTGATCAACGCTGACCTGAATCTTTTCAAGAACTGGCTTCTGGGCAATTTATTAACATTAAATATTGCGAAAACAAACTACATGGTCTTTAGGCAAACGAACAAATTGGACATTGATTTGAAGCTAGAAGTAGATGGAATACAGCTAACGAGAGCACAGGAAACGAAATACTTAGGACTAACAATTGACGACAAACTGACTTGGAATCCTCACATAACTAAACAAAGAAATAAAATTGTCCCGATTATTGGAGTACTAAGACGTAACGATTACCTACAAGTCCCTATAAAGAATTTACTATACAATGCTTTTATCATATCCAACATAAGTTACGGTCTTCTTATATGGAGCCAAACCGCGAAAAGAAACTTGGGCAATATTGCGAGACTTATGAATAAGGGCATCAAAGCCATACATAACTTACCTCAATTAACACCATCGGAGGAACTTTATTCTAATTATGGCAAACTAACCATACATCAGCTCATAAGCCTGGAACGCATAAAACTAATTTACAATATCAAGAACAAGAAACTTAAATCCTCTATCAAATTGATCAACAATCAAGAAGTACACAACTATAACACAAGGAGTGCGGATTCTATTAGACAGCAACATTTTCCCCGGACAGACCGACTTAGAAAGGATCCCGTATTTGAGGCAATACGAGAATACAATGCCTTACCGACAAACATACAAATGGCAAAGAATGTGTTTCAGCTGAAACAACTTACAAAGAAGCATTTATGAGACTCTCGAAGATTCTAGAGAATGGCTGTGGCTTGTGTTGTGTTATTTCCCAACTTTGAGTTGGGAAGGAATTGCCCATTTTGCATGAAGGGATCAAATCAATTATTATTTAAAAAAAAAAAAAGTCTATTTTGATAGAAAAAATTTGACATACTCGTGGCTTTTCGTCAAACTTTTTACGTCAAATATTGACAGCATGGCAACATGACATACAGTGTTATTTTTTGACTGATTTACAATGAATTGTATGCCTCTTTTAAATGTTGAAAAATTTAACACTATTTCCTTCTCGATTCGACTTTAATTGAGCTCCTTTTAACAACTTTGACCAACGTAGTACTTTACCGACTAAGATGGTCAAACTCCGCCTGGAGATTTGTGAGAAGTTGGTGTAAAGATTTCGACGATCCAATGTGATTTTGTGCGCTCAAATTTGAAGTATGCTTTTTATAAAGTAATTACAGAAAAAGTATTTAAGGTTCGTCTTCCGCCTTACCACGAACGTTTACAGCTCATCTGACTGAAGTCGGTATAGATGATACGCAGTATAGCCTATTCGCCATTGAAGTAATCACAGGAGTAATTGACTTCGCTCATTCACCGCAAGCCTTTAATTTTAACTCTCCATACCGACAGATACCAGGGAATATTTCGATTGTCAATAAGCACAAACCCATATTTAGATACGAAATAGAAAGGAGGCTGAAGCCACATTCAATACCGTCTTCATCAATTTGATTCTTCGAAGAACTTAAAATTAGTTTTATGAAGATGAAATTCCTGCTTTCGCTAGTAGTAAGACATACCACCTTTGAGCCTTTGACCTAGTCTAAAAACGGCTTGCATTGAATGCCCGTGAATCACTCAGTCTATAAACAGTGCATGACATTTTTCTTCTATCCGCAGCCAAGTACCAAAACGATAATGTCACTTAAAGTTTTGAAATTCCATTCACGTAGTCACATTGTTGGTTCGGTAAAATGCTCTACCTTCTTGCCACAACCGCCGAACGTTATGCTTCTGTTAGTCCGTAGTCTTATCAATCGTAACCGAAACGACGGTCGTTTTACGCTAGCAGCTAGCTTCTGGTATAATAAAAAAGTGTTTTCTGGTTCGCCCCAGCTTAGCCTGAAACGTGCTTGGGATAATGAGACTTTAAACATTGTCCAAAGTACGACCTAAGACTGCTTATGCTGCAATAGTTGCTAGAAAAGAAAAGATCATTGCTGCAGCGCAACAGAAAGGTCTTTTCGTCAAATCGAATTGGAAGTTGAAAAAAAACGGCTTTGAGTTTGAGCGAGTTTACGCCGTGCGGGACGGACATTTAGCAGTTGGCCGCGTTCGCATAAAATGGGTAATGGAGCGTGAAGTTATGGCACTGCTTAGGTCAGTTAGAAATTTTAAAGTTGTTTAAATTGCTAGTATGGGCAGTATATTCCACTGAGGGCTTATTTTATTGAGGGAATCAGTGGTGTAATAAATTTATTGGCATTTGAAATTTAACCATGGTTCTTTTTTAAAAAGTGCTGACGATATTCCTGGCTATGTAACTGTACCAAATTTTAATCCCATCCTTTGACATAGGAAACATGGTATTGTTTCAATTTCAATAAAAGCATAGTTCATAAAATATCAACCCTTTACGGGTTGAATAACAAAAAATTCTGAAACCGATTTTTAGGCGATTGTATAGAAACCTCGTTAAAGTAAAAAACAATTCAATCAGACCTAAGTGATATGTCGGAATTCGTAAAAACATACGCAATAGTTTTACACCTCCTTAGGGGTTGAATATCGCGAAATCCTGAAATTAATTTTGAGATCAATAATCATAAAATCCACAGAAGTAAAAGCGAATTCGATCTCATTAAACCTAAAAGATTTGTCGGAATTCGTGAAAACTTGAATAATGCCTTACATCCGCAGGGGGTTTAATATCAAAAAATGCTTAAATCGAGTTTTTCTCCCATTATATAATATACGAGTATAAAGCCCTTATAAGTGAAAGTAAATTCGATATCTCATTAGACCTAATAAATGTATCGGATTTCGTGAAAAAATACAAAACCACTTTACACCCCCTTAGAGCTTGTATATCGAAAAATTTGGCAAAATTTGTTTTTGGGCGCTTAAATAAAAAGCCACAGAAATACAATTAATTTAATAACTCGATATGCCTAAAAGTTATAACAGAATTCGTGTAAATGTGGAAAAACATCTTTTGCAAGGTCATTTTCTTACTCCACCTTTGTACTCCAATGAAAATCTGAAAATTTTTTTTTTGTTCAGTTATTCCTGTAGTACATTTTCATATATTTAAAAAGTTTCAACTTTCTAGCATAAGCCGTTTCTGAGATATAAAAAACAATCCTTCATCTTCGTACCTTACTACCCCTATCAACATTTTTTTTAATAGGATGTCCATGTAGTGGCTTTATATCAGCTCCGGATGGAGCTCTCGACTGGCTGGCCACCACGTAAACCAGCCAACCAACCAGTGGCTCTATATAGTCTTACGGTCACAGTAACATTCTAGAATCCTTACCAGCGGAAATAGTTAAATCGCCGACCGACTACATTATCCTGAGACTGACCTTCAAGAAGGATTTCGCTGTGGGTTTTCCAACCAGGGCAGAATGGAAGAAGGGATCAGTTATACATGAAGTCGACACAGTCATATACACTGACGGTTCAAAGATGAACTGTGGAGTCGGAGCGGGAGTTTTCTCAAACACACACTATGTCGCAGGGTCTTATCACTTACCGGACTATGCCAGCGTTTTCCAGGCGGAGATACTGGGGATCCGGAAGGCCTGTCGGACTTTGCAGCAAGACGCTACGCCAAAGCGAAATGTTGTAATCCTCTCTGACAGCCAAGCCGCAAACAAGGCCATAGATTCGGATACCACCTCCTCTAAACTCGTCGAACAGTGCCGAGAGGAGCTAGCCCACTTAGGTAGTCAAGTCAAAGTTACTCTGCTTTGGGTCCGAGGCCACAGCAAGATAGAGGGTAAAGAGCGGGCAGATGAATTAGCCAGGCAAGGTTCTGCTCTTCAGGGCTCTCTCGTAGAATCCGTTCAGGTCCCACTAGGGACTGTTCCGCGTCAAATATCCACCCACTTTTTCACAAATGCGAACTCCAGATGGAGAGGACTGACCAACTGCGTCATATCTAGGAAGATATGGCCATCCTACTCCCGAAGCAGAACAGATGAACTCCTAAGCAGGATCAGTGCGGACGTCTCCAGAGTCACGGCAGTCAGCACGGGTCACTGGCCGATCGGCGACCACGCGGCCAGATTGGGTATTCCCTATAACGACAATTGCCGCAGTTATGGGGATGCAAATAAGAGGGAAACTGTTATCGACCTTCTTTGCGAGTGTCCCGCCCTAGCTAGAGCCAGACTTCGTGCATTAGACAAACCCTTCTTCAATAACCTTGATGAGATCTCGAAAAACAAGATAGGAGAACTGATTACCTTCTTGAACAGCTCTGGATGGATATGATAATCCATTCAAACCCCAGGTCTCTGTAAAACTATGTATCTATTTCATCAGCCCAGGTTAAACGAGTTGTGGTATCAAAACGATGCTTCCTGTGCCAATTGGGCCCTGTTTTCGGCAGACGGGCCACCACGTAAACCAGTTTTTAGCTTTCTATTCCTTGTTGTTTTCGAAAAATGAAAATCAGAATTTTTTCCTTTTCACCACCTCCATCCATCACCCCTTAAAACCGCAACCCCAAAATTATTTTCTATACTAGAGCTCTGCTGTGCCTCACTCCCATTTTTAACATCATATCTAGTACGGTCCTTGAGATATAAGAAGTTAATTTTTTTTGAAAAATTGTCATCCCCCATTTTTCGTGCTCCACCTCCCTCCTCAAAAATGTTGCTTTCAGTCGACTCCACTTGCAGTCTTATAATACAAAAACCAAATTTTATCTTCATTGTATAATTGGTTCGGAAGATATTGTAATCCGAAGTTTTTTACTCACCACCCCCACACCCCACCTCACCTCTTCAATATTTTACTTATTTTAAAAGTTTCAACTTTTTGACGCCAACCATTCAGGAGATATAAATTTTTGAATGTTTGAATCCCAGCTTTCCAACGCATTGTCCCCCCCCCATCCCTCTCACACACCACTCAACCACTATCGATGGCAAATCGGTCTATCATAGTTCTACATAAGTTCCTAGCATAAGCGGTTCCTGAGATTTAGAAACCAAAATTTTTCGTCTAGAACGCTGCCCCCCTAAGTCCCCCTCATACCACCCCCTTCTTCCCAAAGATACCACGCGTAGGAGCTCACCCAATCTACCGATCAAAAAAATTTCAACTTAATATCTCAACGGATTTGTGAGCTACGCGCCTTCAAACGCTTTTGCGTACGGCGGGCTGAGTACAGCGGACAGCGTCAACGACGGGCGGACAGCGTCTACGACGGACAGACAGACTTGGAAATATTGGGTAGCAAATTTTTTTGGAAATTTCAGGTCAATCCCAATACTTTGTTATTAAAAAATAATTAAGTAAAATTTGTTATAATCTGATCGCATGATCGCAACTCAACAAGCAAACAAGTTTCGTATCATCTTCTGCTAACCATTTCCCAACACAAAATCTTAAATACCTTTTAAAAGACACTCAAGAGAGCGCGATCAACGAGCTTATATCATCTTTAATTTCAAATCGGCACACCGTAAATATTGTCATGATCGAAAATTCGCTATTCAGAAAAACGCATACAAGGTGAACATTAACACGAAAGTAGGCTAAAACCGCTTTGAGTACATTCGATACGCGAGTTTTTAGACCGGATCGAGTAGCATTTGTTGCACACCCTGTTGATAACTTGAAGTACGGAAAATGTCACGGGTTGAAGCGCACCATGCAGAATGCACCGGGAGATCATGTCTTAGAAGCCCAACCAGCGTCTTAAGTATTTTCTTCCAATGGCCATCCAAAACGATCAGTTGATAATTTAATTTTCAATTGATCGTTCACGGCTGCCTCTGATACTTCTATAAAACTATCTCGCCATTAATTCATTTTTTTAGAGTTGCATAAGATCACTCCAGGACGCGAAAAGTAGATGATCTACCGATCGCGATATGATGTGATCTTCGCTGCGCTATTTCATGGCCTGACGGTCACATTCCCATGCTAAATCATTTTAATTGTTCGCTTTTGGCTGAACAAATTCCACGGAAAAAATAATAATAATAGCGGTTTCCACCATGGTTAATAATACCAGATTAGACATTAATTTATGGCATTTTAGCGTTTTATATGCAAAACCTTCTGCACATTCGAACCGATCGGAGCGGCAAACTTGAATGATGTCAGGTATTTTGATGGGCACCTTATCGAGTTACTTGCCTAAGTCTTTTGTTTCATCTTTGCCAGGCACAATAGTCGGTCAGGTTAAAGGCTAGTCGATATGACATTTATAAGAATTGTTTTACCATTACAAGGTACATACGATGACGCTCCACCATATCTCGGTACACCACTGAGAAAAATTCCTCCTTTAAGACATAGTTCAGTTTTCTTTGGATTTCGTTACACCTGGCCTGTACCGTGGCCAGAGTTCATTTGGCGCAGCATCTTTACCTTACGCAATTCGATAATTTCGATCGTAACGATGATCGTTGAATTTGCTGTGGGGTTGAATGATCTAAGAATCGGTTAAGGTGGCGCATAATCTCGAGGGTCTGACAATTATTTGTACAAGCTTAAAGGCAGGGGATTAAGAAAACCGAGTCATGGGTGCGGCTTTCAATGACGTAAAATATTCAAATTTTATTTTGTTGGTCATTCCAGTCTTTTGTGATGAGCAATTCAGGCAACTCATGCAGTCCTAATTTCTTTCGTTCAGTCATCTACATTAAATACGAAGTGAAGAACAAATATCTTAATACTGCTATTCGGTAATTTAACGGCGTTTAAAAAAACAACCCCCACACTAAAAATAAATTTGTTACAGCTGATCTAGCTAGAGATTTTTTTCCTAAGCTTTAGAACTCTATTCATACCACTCTGTTTCTATTTGTTATAATTAGCTCAACCAACAAAACAAGCTTCTACTGAACTCAATGTGTAATTAAAGAAAAACTGCTAAAAAACTAAACTAGTAAGAAAGGGAGTTAATTAGAAATGATATTAAAAATAAATTACTCGTTCGAGTCTAAACGTTGCACAAATAAATATTAAAAAGTATTTTACCCGGTAAACAGTCAATAGTTCAATCTCAAGAGGTTGTAAGGTGTTTGTGTAATTTTTCACGAATTCCGTCAAATCTTTTAGTTCTAATGAGATAGCAAATACGTTTTTACTTTCACAGATTTTTTATATAATCGTCTAAAAATCAGTATTAGCATTTTGCGATATTCAACGCCTTAAGAATGTAAAGCCATTAAGTTAGTTTACGAATTTCGTCATATCTCTTAGGTCTGATGAAATATCGAATTGTTTTTAGCTTTAACAGACTTTCTACATTATCGCCTAAGAACCGGTATAAGAATTTTTAACATTCAACTTCTCAGGAGGTTGTCGATCATTCATTCCTATGTTTTTTTATGAAATTAAAAAAATAAATAAATAAAAAATGTGCCAAAAATCTGGGCGCAACTTTATATACTTTTTTTTAAGAACTCCGGAACGCGTTAAATGCTGGCAGGTGGTGTTGGTTACTATGCGAATGACAATATAAAAAAATAACGTTTCAAATAGCCTTAATGTTATTTTTTAGGTTCTGTGGCATAGTACTTCCAACCAAAAATTCAAAAGTTCCGCCCAGTCTGCAGAGAGATTTCACATTTATTTTTATTTAACAATTTAATGTATTTCTTCTTTCAATAAATATGTAAAGAGTGAAATACGGACGTAGCTCCTTAGGAGTTCAATATGAAAAAAGTGTGAAACCGATTTTTAGGCGATTATACATATAGTGAGCTCGTTAAACAATTCAAGAGATTTGTCGAAATTCGTAAAAATGTACGCACACATTTTTCACCAATTAGTGGCTTAATATCCCAAAATTCTGAAATCATGTAGAAAGCCCATAAAAGTAAAAGCAAATACGATATATCTTCAGAACCTAATAGATATGTCGGAATTAGTGAAAACTTAGACAACCAGATTACACCCTATCGAAATATGCTGGAACTTATTTTTAAGCGACAGTTATATTACACAGTGCGACAAATAAGTTTCGAGACTGGTCATGGGAAACATCATTAAAAGAAAAAATCAGGATATTTTTAATTTTTTTATTCAAAATATTCTTCTACAGTTTCAATACACTTGTTACAGCGATTCAAGAGTGATTCAAATGAGTGTTCTAGCTCATTTTGTGGAATTGCCTCTAGTGCTCGTGTTGAAGTTGTTTTAATTTTCGGGAATAGAGAGAAATCGCATGTGGCCAAATCAGGTGAATACGGTGGATGATTCAACACACAGACTTGATTCTGAGCCAAAAATTGACGAACAATGGGTGAGGTGTGACTCGGTGCATTATCCAGTTCTCTGGATCACGATATTCTGGTCGAATACGACGAATTCTGGCAATCACACGCTTCAAAACTTCGAGATAAAATGCGCCAGTAATTGTTTGGCCAGTTGGAACGAATTCCCTGTGGACAATTCCTTTGCTATCGAAGAATGTAATGAGCATTGTTTGAGCAACGTTTTAATATTTCAACATCGACAAAAAAGTTGAACTGTCATAACTTTGCTATCTATTAACCGATTTAAACGAAATTGGTATTACCGGGAAGAGGAGTGTCACAGCTTTCAAACGCCGGTCTGTAGACATAGATGGCCCTACTAGTTACTCAGATATGGTTCGAGTCTCGGAACTTATAGGTCGCACTGTGTATAAAGTCCACAGATGACCTAAGAGATATGACGGAATTCGCGGAAACTTACACAGTTACCGAACATCCCTTAGAGGTTGAATAGCGCATAATTCGCCCGCAGAAGAAATAATAATTCGATATCTCGATGGACCTAAGAGATATGATGAAATTCGTGAAAATTTATACCTCCTTTTTTACTCAGCCCTGTACGCCTACGCAAATCTAATTGTTTTTGATTAAATAACTTTCCCAGTACATCTGTATAAACATACCAATTTTCAACTTTCACGTATAAACCATTCCTGAGATACAAAAACTTGTAAATAGGAATACCCCCTTCTCTGTACCATGCTACCATTTACAAAAATTTCAGTCCTCGAGAAATAAAGGTTAAACATTTTTATTGTTCAACCTCTATCATCATCACCCCAACACCTCTAAACCTTCGACCGTAACATTTTATTCTATCTTAGGTGGTCCCCATAAAAATAATATTTCTAATATACGCTCCTGGTATGCCAACAAACAAACAATGAATTTAAATTTTGTGGCATGAACCCAGCTTGTGGCATCATCTCAGCTTCCGAGGGTTTCGGAAGCATTTTTTCTCCAACTTTTTTGCAACTGGGTTCACTATTTGAGTCCTAAATAAATTCCAAGTATATCCCTTTACCCAACTCTGCCATTTTTCCATCGGGTTTGACTACATAAATCCCAAGTTTTAACTTCCTAGCGTAAGCGGTTCCTGAGATAAAGAAATTAAAATTGTTTGCCTAAAACGCTCCTCCTACCTCAACCCTTGCAACCCTTCAATAAGTAAGTCAACACGTGAAAGAGTCCAATCAATCGGTCCACCAAAAAAAAAATTTGAGCTTAATGTCTCAAAGGGTTTGTGAGCTACGAGCGTTCAAACGTGATAGCGTACGGTGGACGGCGTATACGGCTGACAGACGGACTTTTTCGTTATTTGGGCTCTGAAACGTGAAAAAACCAAATTTTGAATTTCTTTGAAAAAATTAATTATTGACAAAACTTTCATTATTTCTGAACAGTGAAAAAAATTAACAACCTAGAAACTGAGAGACGAATTTCGGCTTAGTTGGTTATTCAAAAGCAAGTTCTATGCAAAGCCATTAGCAGTAAAATCTATGCGATATAAGGACATTGTTTAAGTGTTAAATCTATGACAATTTTGCGCAGTTACCGACTTAATAAAAAATTGGGCCTGTTTCGCAAAACCTTTCACCTTTTCGGTATGAATTATTAATTTGATTAAGTAACGGAGCCAAATATTATTGCCAAAAAAAATATGACCTTGGAACGCAAACATAATATAAATTTTAACATCGAGATTCTTATGTTGGCCTTACAAGGTGATGGTAGTTAATTTTATTTATTGTCATTTTATTAAAATTCCTACGTATAAAACGAGTGTACACCTAGGAAACATTTTAACAATTTTAACCTCGGGCAATTGTCCTACCAGTTTACAGCGAAAATGTGGAGGAGCATTTATTTATTATATTTTAATTTTCCATGCTTACGATGATAAATTATGCGGATCTTAAACTAGACTTGACGATATTTGAGCTGAGGAATTGTTTTTGGCTTTGGTTGCCGTTATTTGTCATAGTCTACAATGCAATCATCGACGTAATTCCCCAATTGAATCACCTGAAAATCTAGTTTTATGCCTACGACGACTTAAAGTCGAGGTATGGCTGAATTATAAGAGGTGAAAACGGTTTTCATACGAAATAAAAGAGTTTTCGTAATCGAATAATTTAAGAAGCGCGCGTCGCACGACCTTCAGATTTCGAAAGAGAATGATTCGATTGATCAATGAAACTTCAGTTATGTTTATAAACAATAGTTCGGTAATTTTAGCTAGAATTGTGCCATGGAAGCTGGGTTGGACAAGACTATGTGTTGGTTTCATATGACAAAAATTTATTGTGCAAGAGTGAGTTTATGGCTTCATTCCAAGTAATGTTGTGTATTCTTAAATCCTAACATCCCAATTAAACTGCCGACAGTGTATTGAAAAAAGCGAGGTCAGTAAGGTACTACCCATCGGGTAATTCCCTAAGAAATTGGTATATACCGGGTATATATCGATTATCTACAGGGTATATAACGGGGATATACCCAACTTAATTACAAACTGTATTTACGTATGCCAACAAACCAGCCAGTTCAAGTCAGTAGTAAAACATATACATAGGTCACTATTTTCTTCGCAGGAAAATTCCCTATACATTCAAAATAACCTTCTCTTGTGTACTAACTGCGCGTTCACCGGCAAATTAGATTGCTGATTTATAAATGATTCGCCCAGGCGACTTAATGACGAATACATATAGTGCCAAAAATATAGTTGCTAATTCTTCGATTAAGTGAATTATTTATACATCATCGATTTCATTTGCGGATGAATGTACATTTGGTGCACTGAAAAGCTACTTGTTAACATTTGGCGTATTTGCAAGCAAAAGGAAAATTCATCTTAGAGGTAGCATTACTATTGAAATCTTTCCGAATCGAAATTCTGCTGGTTTAATCAGCATGGTAGCCAAGTGACAGTAAACCAGGTATCTAGGATAATAAGACTCAATTTCTCGCGCTATTGAAGAAAAAGTGAATCTAGCTCATAAACGATGATACGATTTAACGGATAAAAATAAAATTTCACTTCACAATACTCAATCAATCATCGTTTAATTTTACTTTATTATTTTAATAATACAGTATTGTTTTCGATTTTAAAAAAAAAAAATTTGCTACCCTGAAAATTTTTTTTTCACGTTTCATGACTAGTAGACACGAAAAAAGGAAAAAAAAATTTCAGTCCGTCTGTCCGCCGTACGCCGTACGCCGTACGCCGTACGCCGTACGCCGTACGTCGACCAGTGTACGCAAAATTGTTTGAAGGCTCGTAGCACCCAAACCCTTTGAGCTATTTAGTTGAATCTTTTTTCGTAGATAGACTGGGTAGGCCCCTTGAAGTCAACAAATTGTGAGGGGTGGGGGTGTAAGGGGGGAGGTGGGGGAAGTGTTTTAGACGAAAAATTTTGGTTTCTAGATCTCAGCAACCGCTTACGCTAGAAGGCTGAAATTTGGAACTTATATAGAGCTTTGATAGTGAACCCATTTGCAAAAAAATTGCCGATATAGGTGAAGGGGTTTGGGAGTGGGGGGGAAAATAATGCGTCCGAAACGCAAAAAAGGCGAGATCGACACATTCGAAAATCCATATCTCCTAAACGGTCACTGTCACAAAATTGAAACTTTATGAATATCTGTAGGTATACTAGGAGAATAGATCGAAAGCAAATTTTTGAGTGGGGGCAGTGGCGTACAGGAGTGGGGGGTGAAAAACTTTATATTACGATATCTCACGAACCAATTGCATTAGACAAATAAAATTCGGTTTGTGTATAAAGGTTGATAAATGAAGTTTGATGAAAGTAAAATTTTTAAAGTGGGCGGTGGGGCATAAAAGTGGAGGGGATAAGAATTTTTCAAAAAAATCACGTCTCATATCTCAAGAACGGTAAAAGATAGATGCTTAAAATTTTTACCAGAAGTAGGCCTAATAGACCGCTAGCAGAACACAAGGAAGTGTGGGTGTAGAGGGTGAGGGTGGGGGAGGGTGAAAAGGAAAAGTTGTGTTTTTTATATCTCGACAACCTATAATGATATAAAGCTGAAACTTAGTATTTAGATAGAGCTATATTAGTAGCATGTTGGAAAAATATAAATTTTTATAAGGGTAGTATGGTACGGGGGTGGGGGGTGTTTTTCCTATCTATAGAACGGCTTATGCTGCAAAGTTGAAACTCGGTATGTTTATGTAAATTAACTAGAAAAGTAATTTAGATAGAAAAAATTTTTAAATATACATTAGCGTTCGGAGGGGGGGCGAAAAAAATGATCAGTGAAAATGGAATGCATATAGTTTCACGGTTTTCGGCATATTTATTAGGTTTTCCCAAATATTGAATTCATTTTTATTGTACGACTTCTTCATATAAATACCTAGAAAGTGCTTTCAGGATTTTTTAAAATTCGACCTCTAAGGGGGTGCAAAGGGTGTTGTAAAATTTTTCACGAATTTTACTATATCTCCAGGTCTTATCAGATATCGAATATCTTTTCACTTTCACGTGCTTGCGTAATAATCGCCTAAAACCGGTTTTCAAGTTTTTTCCTTTTTCAGCTACTAAGAGGTATAAACGGGTTGAACACGTTTTCATGAATTCCGTCATTACTTTTAGAAGTGATAAGAAATTGAATTGGTTCCTATGTTCTCGTGCTGTCTTCATATTTATTTATTAACTCCTTTCAGGATTTTCGGATATTCAACCTCCAAGTGGGTGGAAGGAGGTTGCATATCTGATGATATATCGACTTAATTTTTACTTCCTAAGGTTTCCCATATAAAAAAGCCAAAATGTCAATTTCAGTATTTTAGATATTCAATCCTAATGGGTGTAAGGGGGTTGTACGCTTTACAAAGCTTCGACATATTTCCTAGGTTCGATGAGATATTAGATCGCTTTTCACTTTCACAGACTTTTTATATAATCGCCTACAAACCCATTTCTCAATTTTTCGATATTCAACCCCCAAGGGTTTGTATATGTTTTCACAATTTTTGCCATTCCTTAGTTCTGATGAGATATAAAATTGATTATTACGGCCAACCAATTCACGATTTTTCGAATTTCAAAAACCAAGGGGGTGTGAAGAGTTTGCTAACGTTTTCACAAATTTTTCAAAATCCCTCGTGTCTCATGAGATATCAAGTTGCTTGTTATGAAACCGTCTAAAAACCTGTTTCACAATTTTTTCGAAATTCAAACCCCAAGTGGAAGTAATGGGTTTGTATACGTTTTAACAATTCGTCATATCTCTTAAGTCTGATAAGGCAACAAATTCGTTTTTACTTCTATGGGCTTTTAGTGTACATAATATACTGAAATTCGAATAGTCTACACGAGCTTTTCCAATGTTTAATCGGCTAAAAATAGCAATTTTAAATATTTTTATTTTAAGCACAAAATTAATTTTCCAAGAAATCTAATAATCTCGAAGCAACTCATGATACACTCCGACTTTGACCGCTCCCGAACTTTGACTCGAAAAATAATAAAGTTTCGCCCAGACCATTGGCAGATATTTTTTTTTAAATAAATAAATATTCGCCTATATTTCAACACGGTGAACACATTTCGAAGATCAGCAAATATTTACGTAATTTTGAACTATAAAGTATAAATGACCAAGGAACGATTTAACCAGAAGCTCGTTGAGGGCAAACATTCACCCTGTAGTTTCCTGGGTATTTACCATAAATCGAGTGTAGCCGTAAGCCCAGAATATTATAGTGAAAGTTTCCCAAAGGCGAACAAAAATCGAATGTTTTGAAAAAAACATCAATAAGATCATTTTGGTACGGGTTCACCAAAAGTGAAGAAAAACCGAATAAGGCGAAAAAACATAAACAACTGATATTTTTTCGTGGAATTCAAGGGCTGGCCTGTGAATGTGTTGAAAGAAAGTGTAAGTGTTGGTGGCAGTTAAAAAATAAAATCAAATAGTGAAATTGCTTTGGCCATTTTCTATTCGAAATAAATTCACTACATTTATTAGATTCTTTACCTGAGACTCAAAATCAATTCCGTAGCTGCACGTAAGGCATATTTATCTACGAATCTTTCAGATGATTTAGAAATGTTTCTCCTAACCGGACTTGGTTTTTGGATTTTAAACCCTCACCGAAATTTTTTTTCAATGTAAAACTTTGCGATGTTTTCTCGATAATAAGTGATATACAAAATATCGTCTTTTGGTTAAACGTAGCTTTTCAGTTTACTAAATATGGTGAACGAAATTTGTAATTTTATCAGTCTTGTTTTTAATATATACCCCATCCACGCACATATGAAATTTTATTGAGTCACGTGTGTTTTTAACGTTAATCAAAAACTGGCGTGTCATATTCATTCGCATTTGTTGGATGGTGGACATTTTCGTAATCGTAATAAAGTTTCATAAGTGTCTGTGCATGCGAATAGGAAGTCAATTTCGAGTCGTAGGTAAATTCGCTTTCGAAGAGCTAATTCGTTTTTGTGATTCACTTTCGAATCATTTTCGAATAAAAATAATTGCTGAATGGCACTCGAACTCACGATTTCCTAGATCAAGCTCCAACTAGGCTACTATCGATTCTCCATTCCTCACTTCATGACCAGTCATGACTGCCTAAAAATTAATAGTGTTACTGAGGCTCAATAGAAAATACCAATCAGATGAAGGGAAGACGACGCTCTTTAAGAATGGATTGGTGGAATTTTATCAAAGACTATATAGATTTGGGCTGTACGGTCATCGAAGAAGATGTTTAAATTTTAGATTGATTTTTCCGAGATCCCTAAACAAATAAAAATGTATGTACAAAAAATATATTTTTTCTGTTTTGGGTAGGAAATTGAATTTTATATTTAGCATTTCAATTGATAAAAGAAAGCACTTCGTTTTACTGCATTTCGAATTTTCTTCCTCTTATTAAAACATAAAAATTTACTTGATATTTAAAATAAAATGGTAACAAATTTAATAGCAAATTGACTGTAAATCTAGAAAAAATTAACGAAACAGTCCTACCTCCGGTTTTAATTGTTTGCTATTTTTGAAGATAAACCAGCTAAAAAATAAAATTAACGTCTTAGACGCCACAAATGCCTGTAACTAATCTGCAAGGACGCAGTGTACGACTGAAAAAAGTAAACAAACAGTGACGGAGTAATTGAATAAGTGCATCTAGACGAAATGGATGTTAATTGCTTCACTTTTTATTGTAAATTTTTAGAAATAAATGTAGTGCTCGACACACCTAATAAATCAAATTATATATTAGGCGGACTGCTACTGCCATTTCAAAAAATACCATTCATTTTTAAAAATGACGAAGTTATGCAAGTATCGTCACTAAAATTGGGATTTTATTCAGGAGGTTGTTTGAATAAATTCAAACAATTTTCGCACCATTGGTAGTTGAATATCGAAAAATTTCGATATTAATTTTTAATTGGAGTTTAGAAGTAATAAAAACCTTTTCGATATTTCATCAGGCCTGAAAGATATTGCGGAATTCGCGATGAAATATTCAACCCATTTTCACCCTGTTTGAACTTCAAACACATCTTTAAATCTTTAAAGCTAAAATTTAAAAATTCTCTTTAATCTTTAAAGCTAAAATTTAAAAATTCACCACAGTCTACTTTTATGGGCCGGACTGTGAAGCAACATTGACGGTGTTGACTGTGTAGCTCGATCAAAACAATGGTAGACAAAGCTACATGGCCCTATAAAAGGCGCGTCCGCCGTCAATACGATCTCTTTTCGATAGTGTACTTTAACGAATATCTAGTTGCGATTCGCATTCAAGCTGTTTCAGCGATATTCCGAAAGGTAAGTATTCTAAATCAGTAGCAAACGGAAACCTTTGAGACTTGTCTTCACGCTGCTTCAGCTGGGGACCTTTTTCAAAGGTAATACGTTTTCAACGAACCCAACTCTCGTTCGCGAAATCAAACTCATATATCTCCAACCTTTTCATTCCCTCCTGTTTAACGAGTAAAATTACCACTGAACAAGATCACTTAACAAGATGAAATATCCTGATCGTAATCATTGGCCCGTCGAGCCGGATCAAATATCAAACAAGCTGCAATTTTGCCCTTGTGAACTCGCCAACAAAATTCCACACCAGCAAGTATCAACTTGTAACGATCACCTGATCGTAAACACACCCCATTGGAGTTGAATATTCCAATTCGCGAACAGTACACAGACATAGTTGACCTCTTTTTAAAGACTTTTCTTTGGAAGCATCTAGTATTTGTTTCTTTCTGGTCCTTCAACCTTTGGACAGCTTCAACCTTTAACAGATGTTTTCTCTCTTTTTCGATACAGATGTTTCGCCAGCTTTGTGATGAGACAGGCTATCAAGGCTTCTGTTTCTCTTGAAAGAAGTAGGTTTCGGGTAAAGCAGATGATTTTTCAAGCTTGTACGGAACCATATGCAACTAAGTGAAGAAGTTGTCGAAACTGCTGGTGTTGCTAAGGCAATTGCGAGAGGGTTGCCAGATAGTTCGCTGCAGAACTCGCACCGTGAGCTATATTAAATAGCCCAAACCCGCACGAAAACTTGTAGCCCAAATATCATGCCCAAGTTTGCAATTTTACAATTCCACTTAAATGTGTTGAATACAGTTTCGGGTTCGGCCACGAACTATTAAATATTGAATTAATTTTTATTCTGCGGATTCTTGACATAAATGCCTACAAAGTATTTTCAGGCTTCTTTGAAATTCAACCCCTATGGGGTTGTATACATTTTCACGAATTCAGCCATATCCCTCAGGTCGGATTAGATATCGAATTACTTTTTACTTACATGGGCTTGAATTATAAGCACATAAAACCCGTTTTCAAGATTTTTCTCTTTTCAACCCCTAAGAGGGTATAAAAGGGTTGAACACGTTTTCACTAATTCCGTCATATCTCATAGGAATGATAAGACATCGAATTGGTTCTTACTTCCTCGGGCCTTCTTTATATTTATCTAAAAACTCTTTCAGGATTTTGAATATTTAACCCCGAAGTGGATGTAAAGCGGGTTGTATACTTTTTACAATTTTCACCATATCTCTTAGGTTCAATGAGATATCAAAATGACTTTAACTTCTGCAGAATTTTTATATAATAGCCTATAAACCAATTTTAGGATTTTCTAATATCCAAGCCCCAAGGTTCCATACATTTTCTCAAATTCCTACATATTTCTTAGATCTGATGATTTATCGAATGCATTTTTGCTTACTAAAGCTTCCTATAATATGTAATCTCCAAAAAGTTAATTTCAGGATTTTTAGATATTCAACCGTCAGGGGGTTGCATACTTTTCATAGTTTTCGACATATTTCTTAGGTTTGATGAGATATTAGATTGTCTTTTACTTCCACAGATTTTTTATATAATCGCCCACAAACTAATTTCACGATTTTTTTATAATCAACCCCCAAGGGGTTTAAAGGTGTTGCATATGTTTTCACTATTTTTGCCACCCCTTAGGTCTAATGAGGTAGCAACTTCTTACTTCCATTATTCTATTGAATTTTTTCCAACCATTTTTAAGCATTCCTGAGCTTAAATCTAGCCATAAGACTCTCAAGAAAGTTGGCATCACTAGTGCGCACCAGTTTTCTGCCAGCTTGTACCTCGATGCACATAGCTACTAGCATCTAGTTTCTATCTATCGACTGTACTAACAGCAGTTAGCAACTAGCTTTATGCAACTAACATAACATTCGAATTTCGTTACAAAAAGTTAAGACATTCAAAATCTTTCGTCACAATATTTTCATATTGCAAATTCTAGAGTACCTACTGCTTCCACCTCTGACGAATATTTCGCAATAGAATTCGACGACTTTCTCCCAAGAGTTTATAAAGAAACATTAAGGAAAAAAACCTCGAAAAATTTTTCTCCCACAATTGTTGCATATACGAGTATATCGAACAATAACACAACAAAATGTTGCATAAACGTTCCGCGGAGTAAGTACTCCAGAGCATGTGGTGGAGTACTTGCAATAAAAACTATGAGCGAAAAATGACGACAGTGTGTGGTACCAGCCATGGAAAATGGGCTGAAAATCGAAACAGCCATCAGATCATGAACAAAAAAAACGGAACCGATGAAACACAGATCTTACCTGAGAATGAAAAAAAAAACACCAAAGTTAACCCACCTTTGCGGCAAAGACAATATCTAACTAATTTAGTGGTTCATTCTGGCGTGCGATAGGAGGACTGCGATAAAGACACGTAACAAGCTGAAGAACAGCATTTTCTTGGCACACAGAAAACACTTTGAGTCTTGATGACTCCCATTACGAATTTGCCAATATCAGGGCAAACTGGGGCTCGGGCCCACGTTGGGTTGTAGCTGGGTATATCCAGTCTTAGCTTATCTTATTACTCGTATGCAGCAGTTCTTACTGTCGCGCTTAACCAACTTTCTGAGATCTTAGTGCAGCTTTACAGAGCATAGCGGGTACAATACGCCCGGACCCGAATTGTTGTTCCTAGATTTCACATAGACCCACTAGGCTCCTCTATCTAGAATCGAAATAACGCACTTATAGTCTCGTATAAATAGTTGTAAGTAAAAGACACCCATGAGAATATCGTTCAGCTACTATGCGATATTAACACCGGCCCAGAGTACGGCAAAGCCAAGCAAACCCATTGTGTTACTTTCCTTTTTTCTTCAAGGCCTACTGGTTGTGCCCAGCCAGCAGCAGATTTCCACTGCCTATGTAACCGTCAAGATATTGCGCCTTGCACGGAAACCAGTTAGCAAATTTTACTGAGCATTTCTTCAGGTAACCACCAGTACCACAATAAACCATAACTGCAGCTTCTGGACTTTTTTTTTGCGAAAACTTACGAAGAAAATCAAGCTAACCGTCTTTTCTTGTATATTTTTAATTGACGTGCTGAATATCATTCCGTTTCTTATTTCTTGCTGAAATCTTGTTGTTGGTAAGTTAGCTGTATATCGATTCGAAGAAGAAGAGTAGTTCTACTGTGGCGCTATAGCCTAAATTGCGCTGTGTCCTCGATAATGTGCTTTGAATTGTCCCTCCTTTAGGACATCATGGCCTCTTCCATCTCAGTTTTCTATCGTTACTGAGCAACATCGTTAATTTTATTTTAATATATTTTTTTATATAAAATGATATGGTCTGGATCCCCCAAGGGGGGACCCTTGGGGGAAAAACGGCTTTTCATATTTTTTACAAACTTGATATTTTCCCAAGGTGGAGGGACCCTTGTGAAAAATGGCTTTTCATATTTTTTACAAACTTGATATTTTCCCATGTGAAAAATGGCTTGGTCTGTAACTCAAGAACGCCTTGAACTAGGATTTTGAAATTTTGAATCTGGCTGTTTGGTCCAATTTCTAATTCTAAGTTCGTTAACGCGCAAAATCGTCCTAACTTCCGGTAGCTCTCATACGAAAAGACCTTAAAACACGTGTTTAGGAATATTGGCCGATAACTTCAGAACGGTTTAAGCTACAACTTTGAAATTTAGTATGTGTGGAGTTGTATGACTATGAAGAAAATCCCTTTAGTCATTCCTGTAGCAGCCATACAATTATCCTGTAAAAATGTCTTCACTTAATTTACGGAACTCACTAATAATCGTTCAGTTACGAATCCGGAAATTAGTTTTGAGTGAAAACAAAGTTCAAGTATTCAGTGATATCCTTCTACTCCTTTCGGTAGCTTCCATAGAAGAAATCCTTAAGACACTGTGTTCAACAATATTTTCCGATAACTTTTCAACGGTTTAAGCTACGAATTTTAAATTTTTTACATATTAATTTTTTTAATGGTTTCAGGTAAAAGGATAACTATGCTAGAAATCGAGTGAGTCCTTCCTGCACCTTCCATGGGAACGTTCTTGAAAAAGGAAATATTACTATCGGTGATTTTCCTAGTTCCAGATATGAAATCGAACACTGAAGGTATTGTCCCTTATATTCGAGTACCAACCAACTGAGAGTCTTTAATAAAGGACAAATTACATACGTACTCCTTATTCTACTTATCCCCAACTACAATATAAATCGCAGTTCAGTATTTCATCTAATTTTTTTTTAATTATTTTTATTTTACGAAAAATCCTTGAAAACTTAATTATAGCTTTCTTCTCTAACAGCCATAAAAGTTCGCATGAAAATTGACAAACTAATATGAAAGCGATTCATTATTCAACTATGTATGACTGCTGTGCACTGATAAGAATGCGATCGACCGTGGCAATGCAAAAAAGAATCGTATCTGCGATAAAAACAAGATTTACGAGAATGATGAGAATTCTTATCACTTACTCGAATTCCGAAAAATTGTTCAAATTACGAAACAAAAGCGATGCAACCTTTCAAGCCATTCTGTTACACGAAAACGATAAAACTGCAATTATTATCAAGTAACCAAAAATGATACGAAAATGATTCTTTTCCGGATCGTAATATTTGCTGAGTATGTTTAACTGTTGGAAGATGAATGGTTTTAAAAAATTTAAATTCATTTAAAAGTATGAGCCTCGTTCGACCTTATGGCAACTATTTTGCTAACAATTCAAGGCATTTCACATCGGATGATGGGTTAATGTGACAGGAATCCCTTGCAGATGGATGTTATATTGTTAGTGGTAACAAAGATTATTGTAAGCCTTCAGTCATATCTCGTCTTTAGTAGATCCGACAACAAAACCTATCAACAATCTTAACCAAAGACATTAGGAATTCATATAAAAACCAATCTTCAAAAATTGGTCAAGGTATCAGAATTTCAAATTAATTTAGTCCAAACAAATAACTAACTTTATTCGTTAGTTATTAATTAAAATATCAGTCGACTGAAAAAAATCCGAAGGCGTTCCTGTTTGATTTATTATTCTGGTGATTAATGGAACTTATTGAAGACACATAAATATCGCCTTCATGACATAGCGTTGAAAATAAGATTTTGAAATTCAAATGGGTAGATACCCATCTTTTGCAACAATGGCAGCACATGCAGAACGTCTTCCAAAATTACTTATAGTTTTCATTACGAAGTGTTGCCACATATGAATAACATTATACATTACATGAATGAATTAAATCGAATATTTAATTAATTGCGATTAGAAAGTTGATGAATTCTTGCGACAGTTTTTTTTCCTGATCAGTGACAGTCAGAGACACCATAATTTTTTCTTAAATACTCAGATATAAATCTTATTTGGAATTGGTAATTAAATTAGTGAGAGATAGTTCGCTTTTCAATTTCTTTTATTTTAACTTCAACTTTCAATAAGTGGGTAGTTAGGTGGATGGCTACAGTAAAAGTTTTTTTTTCGAGATTTATCTCTCACCTCCGGTTAATCAAGCGTGGTAATAAAATAAACAGACATTAAATCGGTGAGTTAAGAGTCTTACCTTACGTACAGGCTGTACACTTTGGTTACTGTTAACATTTTCATTATTCAACTTAGTGATTCAGACGCTAGAAGTTGATTGTAAAAACTGAATGACGAATACAACAGTCGTACGAATACCGACTGAGGTGTCGAATCGCGTGTTTGTATACAATTACAATCTTTAACCAAAGATGGATTATTGCAACATATTTTAATTGAAATATCGACATAACTGAATTGATAAGTTGTTTCTTTTGTTGAGTCATATGCAAATTGAGTTCTTCATGTATTTAATTATTTCTTAAAGAACAGACGGAATGGATGAGTTAAATTTTGATCTTGTGGCCCGGTAAGAATTTCGCAATATATTTAAAAAAAATTAACTTTCTAGGTTAAACTGTTCTGGAGATTTATACGAGTTTATTGTCTCCTATTCAGTACCGGAATTTTCACCCCGGAAAACTTACGTACAAAATTTCAACTTTCTAGCAGTACACTAAACCAAATACATACCTCATATTAATGAATTTTTTCACTGAACTAATGAAAACATTCGTCAATTTTGGTCCAATGATGAACATGTTCGCCTACTGACAATTTTTCTTCACATTAACAAACATTGATGTTTCAAAATTTTGAAGAATATGAACGTCCTTTGATGCATTTTTCTTCATACTGACGAAAACTCAAACAACTCTAACTTACTAACTAACAAAAACTCGATAAATAATTTTATTATTTGATGAACTTTTCGTTATACTAACAGCTACAATTCAACATTGATGGAACACTTGCACCATTTGATGAATGTTTCTTCATAGTAACGAAGAACTACAAGATCAAAAATTTATGGTGGTCACCTTGGGCGGATTAGATAAGAAATTTTGGTTGGTCGGATTAGTAACCGCAGGATGAAAGTTGGTATTTACAGAAAGCTATTTTAGAGGTACAATAAAATAATTATGAAAGTTGTCCAACATAATCAATAATCATCATAACATAATCATGAAAGTTGAAGTGCAACAAAAAGTTGATAAAAAATTCATCGGTGATGATTGAGGATCATCTGGCCAATGATTATTTACATCAATTGCCGAATATTTTCCGAAATTTTAATATGTTCTCACTGGAACACAATTTGCTCAGTAAATAACGTTGGAATTGTTCATCAAATAGAAAGCATTCATCAATTCCTTCACGAACTGGTTGATGATTGTAATTTCGTCATTTTAAACGAATAGCTTTATCAAAGAATTCAGAAACATGATGCACATTTCATCTGGAACAATCTGATGAAATAAATTTTGAAGAAAGGCGTTCATCAATATGAAGCATAACTTTTCTTACAGTGTAGCCCGTTTTTTAAGAGGTATAAATGAGAAACTTTTATCTACAACTCCTGTAAGAGTAAAAAATTAAAAATTTGTATTTCATTATCCTCGAAGTAATTTACGAATGAAATTAATTTTCTCTGTTTTTTAAGCTCGTGATTTTATCAATGGATTTTATCGTGGCATAGACCAATTAATGCATTGCAGTAAACGTTGCCGCATGCAGTCACTTAAAAGTTACTCTATGTGTAAATCCAATCATGCGGTAGCCTTGCTCACATGTAATGTGTAAGCTCCATTGTCATCCTCAACTTCGCTCAGTGTGTCAATGCAGCGCTAAATACAATAGCATTGCACTCCATGGTCCAATCAACGGAGCAAACTTTGTTGCATGCTGCGTTTAAAGGTTTGTTCAGTATGTAAGTTCATGATACAATCAATGCTGCGCTGCATGCAGTAGCTTTGTGCCTATGCAATTTTCATGACCCAATCAACGTTGCTGCATGCAGCTACTTAAATTTAACCCAGTCTGTAAAGTTAACGATCCAAACATGAAATAGTTTTACGCATACTCGAATAGTTTTACTCATACTCGAATCAATACATTGCAGTAAAGTTGCTGCATGCAGCTACTCAAATTGTTCAGGGTGAAAATTTTGCCCCGCGCTGCGTAACTACAGTCAACAGTAAAATTTAAAATGTACCAAGCAAGCTGAAGTATTCTGGCGGTAAGTTAAATTTAAGGTTTAAATTTAGAAAATCTTACATTAGAAAAATTGCAATCATCTTATAATATGTTCAAACTATGAGATTCTCGCGTTTAAATCGAGTTAAACGCGTTTACCGAACGCGTTTCCGACTGCATTAGCTAATTAATTCGCTTGTCATTACTGCTATACAAACACTTCTGTTTCAAATAATTTAGAAACCATAAATTTGCTAATGAAACAAAGCTGAATATCTACTTGTCAAAACAAATCACATCAAGCTGTCTTGTATCAAAATAAAACGAGTTGCCTAGTGTGAACACTACTTTTTTAACTCGTTCATTTGCCTACTTAAACGCGTTTAAAACGCATAGTCTGTATAGTGTATTAGAGAAATACTTAATAAATTAAATAATCAAAATTTGCATTTGCATAAGTCGTACCTTTGGCAGTAAATTTAAACTTTAACTTAAAAATTTCATGTAGATCGGTATTAAGATATGTAGTCAAAGCGGAGAACATTACATTTTTAGACTCTTTTGAAAATAGGCATTCTTGAAAAAATACAAAAGTCACGGTTCCTTTTAACTTTCAAATTTAGTGGCATAAGCAAATGCTCCTACGCAAATGATTTTCTTGGATTTGAGGTCTACTAGCCAGTGGAAAAACTCCCTCTTCAAATTTCGTTTTAAATTTTTTTTTAGGAAAATTGTTTTATTTTTTGAAAATTTTTGACGTCAAAATTATAAAGCCCGGATCAAATGGATCTTTCTGTAAAAAAATCGGATCAAGGAATTCTTTATTTTATCAAATTTTGCTTTCAGCTCAAATGAGGTTTGATCAAGAGCGCCCATAGAGGAGGGTAAGAGGGGGCATTTACCCCCACCTGTTTCCACCTTCCAGTATTTTAAAAACCATTTTGCCACTTGAATAATTTTTTTTGTTATACGAGTACATAGTCTAATTAAGACCTTTATATTGATCGATTACACATAATTTGTTAAACTACTAACAAATAGTTACTAAATCAACACCGTTTACTGTTTTTAATGAAAAATAAAGCAAAACATTTTTCTATTTATATTTAAAGAAATTTCACTGGTTAAAAATTAAGGTTTTCTTACTTACTGCAGAAAAATTTGATTCTAATTCAAATTTGAGTAGACAAATAAAATTAAGAATAATAAGGTAAGGACATTACTTTATTGGAAGACGTAATTGAATTTTACACTCAGGATTCTTCTTCATAGAAGTTTGGTATGACTTATGAAAAATACAGGAAAACCCAAAGGTCTTAACGGTTTCCTGAGATAAAGTACTAGGCTTGTGTAGTTCGCGAACGAACTAGTTCGGAAGAGCGTTCCCATAACTGAAATGAACGAAGTAGTTCGCAATCAGTCCCGCTCCTAGTTCGTTTTTTTCATTCATTGCCGTTTGTAAGTCAGTGGTAGAATATACTTGTAGACTGACGACCTTTTTTTTATTTTTAGCTCATCACATTCTATTTGACAACCTTTTTTTTTCTTAGGTCATCACATTGTACCAGATGACCTTTTTTTTTGGTCACCACATTCTACTACAATGACGACTACGAGTCATTCCCAAACTTCACTGCCTTTCTCGTCACTGAACTAGTGAACTAAAAGAAGCAATTAGTTCGCGACGGATCGCTCACTATGGTGAACTAAAATGCGCAAGCCTATAAAGTACCAATCTGCACATATAATTTTTTGTATTCAACCTTTCAACTTTGTGCTGGGAAAGAGGGTGTTTTCAAATATGCAAAATTTTAAGGTATGTTGTTTAAAGTAGCAATATCAGAAGGATATTAGTAACATTAGTACGTAATGTTTAGTTAAACCACGCTTATCACTTTTTAGTTGCACTTTATTAAAAAAAGAATTGCTGAAATACGAAATAGTTAAAATTAAAGGTAAATAACTTCGAAAGTTCTTGAGCTAGAGCGATAAATTTACCCTACTAACCACACTTCTTCTTAGCATTTACAACAGCCTGAACACGGTAACAATTAATTCCAAGTCTTCAAGTTAACTCACCAAAAAGCACTAATTTTTTTAAAGATTTTTGTATGGTAGCCTAAATCAGTATCTTCATTTCATCACTTGTTTTGAAGAATTTTGTATGCGATGAAGAGGTTGGGCGATTTACTTACTAACGGATTCTAAGTAAAATTTCAACTTCTCTGTATTTTTCCCCTGTCTCCTGGTGCGCTGATATTGTTTTGGTTTGGCAGAAAAGGTTCAATGATTCTTAACTGAGTTATCCACCTTCATTCTATTCGTCACAAGATGTAGCTCCCGAAATTGCAAACTCCTTTTATAAGCCATAGTTTTGCCCCTCCCTACGAAATGTTGTATGGGTTTGATGCGTACTAAAATCCTTTGATACAAGCAATTACGGTTCAAGGATTAGTGAAATCATCCGAAATTCCCCATTTCAAAATTAACTTTATAATTATCCAAACTCGCCAACAATACTTGCAATATTTTGTTTTTATAAAATAAGAAATTATTATAAATTCCGAATATAATTCATAGTTCGAGCACACCTTCAAAATTTTTGGCGTCTAAAGTACAATAAGTACCGATTAATTTGGACCGTTATTATTACTGGCCTTGCATGGACCATTCAAAAGCAGGTACATTATGTAAGGTATGCGTCGAAATTATAAAGTAATATTAAAGTCAAGGACAGACCTGAAATCACGGCTTGTACGAGTTTATAATGAGAAATATAATTAGATGCTACCGAGATGCTCGAATTGAACAACAACAAAAAAATAATGATTTGTTTTCTTAAAGTCGCAACACCTTGAAGCAAAGCGCTGACTTTCTTTAAAGAAACATTAGCACGAAATATTGTCTCAATTTTATTATAATTAGTGAACCAGCCCCGGTAATGAAAATGAATCGGATATGATAAAATAAAATTGGTGTTTTATAATAGCAATTTAGACATTTATTTCAGAAAAAGTGAGAATTGTTTTTTTCTTAAATATGAAAATGGTGTGTATGACTGTCTGTTTTTATTAATTTAATTAAAGCAGTCGTAATTTTATTGATTTTCGGTAAAAGTTGGAGATATAAATTGGAAGTATAGGAAGGCCACTACCGTCCTTAAAAAAATGTTTGAAGTTACTTGATCACAGCTAAGGGTTCGCCGGGTTTCGGGAAACAAAAAATTGTTTTAACAATTATCATTTTTATACTCTAGATGAAATCTGAATCTAGATGAAATCTGGGTCATTCCATCAAAAATTGCCAAAAATAACGAAATTTGTGACCTTACCATCTCCGATTCTTTTGAAAATTTTCAGGGTTGACGTAGCAAAAATATGTGTTTTCGAGTAAATATCTTAAGATTGGGTGCAGTTACAATTTAGACTGTTACAGCAAATGAATGGTAATTCGATTGCCTAAAAAACGAGTTATAACACTTCGCCTTGTGATTATTCGTTTTCAAGATATAACGTTTTAAGTGAGTGATGGTACCGGTCAAAAACACTGTTCTTAACCACCCTGTATCTCTACTGGTATTGAAAATTGACCCACCCTGTAGAACAATTTTTTTCTCCAAATATATCAAGGAATAACCCCTTACAAGGTGGCACACGGAGTACCAAACACCCTGGTGGGTTGTTTCCGGCCAACCATCAACATCTTCCCCGAGATCAAATCGCTTCGGACGGAAGACGATGCTGTGCGTTTGGTGGAACCAGCAGGGTATCGTCTACTATGAGATGTTGAAACTTGATGAAACTATCAATGTCCACCGCTACCTCTAACAACTGATCAAATTCAACCGTGCTCTACGTGAAAAAAGGCCGGATTATCAACAAAGACATGACAAGCTGATTATCCTTCACGACAACGCATCATCGAACACGTGAAAAATGGCCCGCAACTACTTGGACACCCCATCCTGCTTATTCACCAGACCAGGCCCCTTCTGACTACCATCTGTTTTCATATATGGGCCACGCGCTCGCTGAGCAGCACTTCGATTCTTACGAAAACGGCCGAAAATGGCTTGATGAGTGGTTTGCCTCGAAATACGAGGGTGGTCGATAAGTACTTAGCCTACATAAGAAAAACGAAAATTTTGGAAAAGTGGCGATTTATTTCTCAACATAGTCTCCCTTTAGCTCGATACACTTGACCCAGCGATGCTCCAACTTCTTTAACCCGTCTGAAAAATACGTTTTCTCGAGGTCTGCAAGGTAGGCCTCCGTGGAGGCGATGACCTCCTCATTCGACTCAAATTTCTGCCCGGCGAGTGACTTTTTCAAGTTTGGAAACAAAAAGAAGTCGCACAGGGCCAAATCTGGAGAATACGGTGGATGGGGCAGCAGTTCGTAGTCCAATTCGACCAATTTGGCCGTGGCGACGGTGGAGGTGTGAGCCGGTGCGGAAGAGCACTTTTTCTTCGCCAAATGGGGCCGTTTTTTCTGCAATTCGGCGTCGAATCGGCCCAATAATTCGGCATAGTAGAGCCCTGTGACCGTTTTGCCCTTCTCCAGGTAGTCGATGTAGATCACACCTTGTGAATCCCAGAAAACGGTGTCCATCACCTTTCCGGTCGATAGGACAATCTTCGCCTTCTTCGCAGCACGTTCGCCGGGTGAAGTCCACTGTTTCGACTGTTCCTTGGTCTCTGGTGTGTACCAGTGGATCCATGTTTCGTCGACGGTCACGAAACGACGCAGAAAATCCTTCGGATTGCGCTTAAACAGCGTCAAACACTGCTCTGAAGTGGTCTCACGGTTGCGCTTGTTGTCCGGTGTGAGCAAACGCGGCACCCATCGCGCCGACAGCTTTCTCATGCCCAAAATTTCATGCAGGATATGACCCACGTGGTTTTTTGAGATGCCTACTATCACAGCTATCTCGCGCACCTTCAATCGGCGGTCTCCCAATAAGAGATCGTGGATTTTTTTCACGTTATCCTCCGTGGTAGCCGTTTTCGGGGCACCTGGACGTGGCTCATCAAAAACCGACGTGCGACCACATTGAAACTCGTTAAAACAATTTTTGACGGACGCCATCGAAGGAGAAGAGTCACCGCACACAACATCCAAGCGATCTTTGATTTTGCTGCTCGATTTCCCTTCCGAAAACAAGAATCGAATCTCCGACTGATATTGCTCTTTTTGCATTTTTCTAAAATCCGCGGACACGCCCGCTTCCACACGCGTTCAAAACAAAACTACGAGTCCGATTCGGCTGAAATTTTGACAGTAGCCGCCTACGAGAATGTGCTACACGATAGTGGCGCCATCGGGCGGTGAGGCTAAGTACTTATTGGACCGCCCTCGTAGAAGGTATTTTTTTGGCGTGGTATCCACAAATTATCCGAGAGGTAGGAAAAATGTGTAGCTAGCAAGGGCAAATACTTTGAATAAATTTTTTTTTGCTTTCAATGAAAAAAACATGTGTTTTTCTGACTAAAAAACAGCGGATTTAAACTTATACATACACCTGGTAAAATGGTAAAATTACATCAGTAGTCCTTACTACCATCTGTCCAAAGATGGTTTATAAGAAAAATTTAAAACTTGATACTTACCACAAGATGACAACGATCCAAATCATTGAAGTTAGCTTTGTACTGCGTAGAAATAGCCAATAATTTTACCAGTTAGCTTCGTGGTAGCGGTGTATTTTTTCATCGCCTCGAGACAAATTTCACTTTATACAAGCAGGCGAGACTCCACCTCTACCTTCAATATTGCTGTCTTTTTCACTCCAGATAGTTACTACTAAATTATCTGGAGTACTACCAGTGAATATACCCGTTGTGACTACTTAATTAACCACGCTGCTTACCTACTGGAAAATCTTATGACGGTTCTTAAGAATAAGTTTTATAGGTGCTGAATAGCATTAGGGATCCAAGAGAGTAATCTACATAAATATTAGCAGTGATTTAATTTCTCATGTATTTTTTAAATCCGAGTGGCAGATTCGATTTTGGTCCAAACATTTGATGCATTATCTATTCGAATTGCAACAGCGAATTTTTTTCATTCATTTGAGTTGCATCCGGTCAAGTTAAGCGGCTGTTATCAGTTCCGCGCAGAATATAAGTCCTACTTATTTTGATCATTCCACGAAACTTCGGCCCATATTTATGAAATAGAGAAAATATTTTCCCGAAGGACATGGTATTAAGGAAGTTACAGGTCCTTAAAGATTTCCAGTATGAGCAATCAACGAGTTACTAAAAAATTCACTGAAAAGTTTATCGCAGGGTCTTCCTCTTTGGCTTATTTTAAAGGTAAAAGTCAGCCAATGAAAGTTTTTACTAAAAAAGGATAACATAATTTCACGCTTTTCGGTCAATTTTTTGTGAAATGATCCATACCCAAGCGACTCTTATCTGGGTGGTGGCTACGCGGATATGCTTTCGTACGAGCGACCCACATACGTGGATTTGAGTCATTTGTTTGTTGGATTTAAGACAATATCTTCTGCCGGATTGTCTTATCTATCGGTATTTATAGTGCAGTACCAAGAATATAATTGCGAAAAGAGTGTCAATATCAAGTCAGTGTCGTTTCACATTCACAGCGGTCGATACCGTAGCAAGAAAATATTCGCAAATTGAGTTTCGGAGTATCAGAGTATCAGAATCAGTGGCGTTTTCGAAACAAGATTCAAAGTTCGCAAGAAAATGTTGGGCAGAATCGATACCATTACCATGGAGACTGGACAGGGAAACAACAGCATTAGCACGTACAGTTGTCGCAAGATCATCAAGATCATCCTTATAATCGCAGCGGTTATAGTCGTGTTCGGTGTCGTGCCATACTTGGTTAAAAATTATCTTGTCAAAAAAGCCGAAACATTGTTCAGCTTTTTGGTCGACTCCGCCAAATCCATCATCCCCAAACTCCCCAACATCACCGGCATTCTCGACATCCCCGCCATTCCCGACATCACCGGCATTCTCGACATCTCCAACATCCCCGCCATTCCTGACATCCCCGACATCACCGGCATTCTCGACATCCCCGACATCCCCGCCATTCCCGACATCACCGGCATTCTCGACATCCCCAACATCCCCGCCATTCCTGACATCCCCGACATCCCCGCCATTTCCGACATCCTCAACATCCCCGCCATTCCCGACATCCCCGACATCCCCGCCATTCCCGACATCCCCAAGATCCCCGACATCACGAAGTTCCTGCCTAGATTTTTTTAACAGTTCTGTTTTTTTAAATGTTTTTTTCAATTAAAGCCATCTTTTATCTCTGTACATGATTATGTTTTTTACGTAAAAATAATAAAAAAAAAATTAATAATAATAATAATAATGTTTGAGTTTTTTGTTGTTTTCCGGCGTCAGTGGAGTTTCTGGTGTGAAACTCCAAAATGAAATCCCCGACTGTTGATTAATCGCTGTACCTGAGGGCATGAAAGTTGAAAAACCTTCACTGGATAGGCCAGTTTTTTATAAGACTGCGTTGGACTGGGTCCGAAGGAGCTGTTTCGTCATCGGATGGCATAGACTCGTCAGAGGGTGTATCAAGCCTGAATCCGAAACACCCTTCCAACTGGTGGCATTGCTTGGGATTATTCTATGTTGCGATGTTGAAACTAATTTCATTAACGCGAATTATAATTTAAGGAACCTCCTTATATGTACTAAAGGTAGGTGGCACTGAAGATCACCCAATATTTCAACCAATTTGGTGGAATTTTTGGTTGTTCGCTATGATATATGAAATTCAACGATAAGAGCGCCGAATCAAATCAAATCCTCTTTTTTTTCTTTTTAAGCTTCTCACCATTAAAAATTCCATTCTTATAATAATAATAATATTTATTCAGTGATGATTTCGAGTATAAACATATGTTCTTAATAACCAGAGATTAGACCATAGTCTTTACATCTTTGTTTTGGGGTATTTTTTTTACATACAAGTATTCCAAATTCTTTTGAAATTGGTGTAACAGTGTGATAGGTAAATTTTAACAAAAACCTATTTTTATTTACGTATATACTAACTTAAATGCTAACTTAAAAAGAAAATAAAAATAAAATAAAAAATTTAAACTATAAATCTAATTATTAGTTGACATAACCAGAGGGTTAACAGATGTTGTACATCTTTCGAGAAAGGTTAGCTGAAATTTTTTGGCTGTGTCTGTGATCTTCGGAACGCCTGCTAAGTGGTGAAGGCGAGCGGTAGAAAAATAAAATGGTTTGTCCAGTATTATTTTAATGTATGTAAAAAAAATTTTCAATATCAATAATATAGGTGATCAAATATCAAAATAGCCCTTTAGGGGTTAAATATAGCAAAATTCTGAAACAGATTTTTTGTTAAAGTGAAAAAGAATTCAATATCTCGTCAGACCTAAGTGATACGTTCGAATTCGTAAAAACGTACACAATCATTTTACACCCGCCCTTAGGGGTTGAATATCGCGAAATTCTGAAATTAATTTCGAGATCAATATTCATAAAGACCATAGAAGTAAAAATGATTTCGATCTGATTAAACCTAAAAGATTTGTCGGAATTCGCGAAAACTTCAACAATACTTTACACCCCTTAGGGTGCTGAATAATCGAAAAATTCTCAAATCGCTTTTTTCCCGATTATATTTAAAGCCGTTAGAAGTGAAAGCTGATTATATCATTAAATCTAAAAATATATCGTAAATCGTGAAATATACACAACTGTATATCCAAAAATTTGAAAAATATTTCTAGGCGCCTATATAAAAATCCCGTAGAATTAAAATTAATTTCATAACGCGATATGCCTGAAAAATATAAGAAAATTCGTGAAAATGTTGAAAAAAAAAACTTTTTTTCTGATATTGTTTTTACTATGCCTTTGTACGCCAATAGAAATCTGATCTATTTCTTGATTTAATTACTTGTGTATTACAGCGACACATATCTACCACGTTTCAACTTTTTAGTATACGCCGTTTCTATGCTACAAGAAAGGCCCCCCCCCCTCTCCATCCCGTACATTGATTTTCCTATCAACAATTTTACTTTTCCAGGTTCCCTCTATAGTGGCTCTGTGGTTTTCGAGAAATAAAAATCGATAATTTTTTTCCTTTCCACCCCCTATACCCGTACTCTCACCTTTCTTTCTCCGCTAGAGGTCTACTGTGCCTAATTCCTGTAAAGTTCACAAGATCATATCTGGTACGGTTCTCAAGATACAAAAAAAAAATGTTTTTAAAAATTGCTATCCCTCACTGTCGTGCTTCACCTATCCTCACAAAAATTTTATTCAATATAAAAATTTGGAAAAATATTTCTAGGCGCCTATATAAAAAGCCCGTAGAATTAAAATTAATTTCATAACGCGATATGCCTAGGTTGATACTTAAGTTTTGAGATATGGCAACACTGTTGTGAATACGTCAAATCTGACATTGTCGTCGTAAAGTGAACATTTTCGTGCGATGATTTTCTATGACTTTCGACATGGATTAAACCAACAGCAGTGTACCGATCAACTCGCTTCGACTTTTGGGGATAAAGCACCATTCCGAGCCACCGTGTTTCGCTAGTTTTCTGAATTCAATCGTGGTCGCACTTCGCTCCATGACGAATTTCGTGAAGGTCGTTCAAAATCGGTAGTTGTGCCAGAAAACATCGATGCTGTACGTGAACTGATATTGCAAGATCGTCATGTGACATACCGTGAGATTGAGGCATTCCTGGGTTTCAGTTAGCTGCGCTCGCATTCATTCAATATTGCATGAATATTTGGCTGTCTAAAAGATTTGTTCGCGTTGGGGACCGCATAATTTGACAATCGCTCAAAAAAAACCCCTTTCGATTGGTGCAAAGAAATGTTGAAAAAATTCATGGAGAATATTTTGAAAAACAATAAAACCATTTTTGAATGTAAAATATTTGTTTTTATTTGTCTATCTCAAAACTTAAGTAGCAACCTACGTACTCCACTTGTAATCTTACATACAGAAAGCAAATGCTATCTTTGTGGTATAATTGGTTCGGAAGATATTCTTATCCAAACTTACGGTTTCTTATGTTACTATTCCTAAAACGTGATAGTACAAAATTTCAGGGTAGCTATTTTTTTTTAAATTTCAACACGATCTCAATACTAGGCATGTTTTTTTGAGCACTTATCCAGATCAAAGCCGGTTAGAAAATTTATATGCAAAATAACAACAACATTGCTGTTTTTATGTCTTTTTTATAACTTTTTTCCATAGATAGCGCTCACTGAGGATGCTATTCGGAAAAACGTATACAAACTCATTACTTGCACTTGGGTTTGAATTTCGAAAAAAAATGTAAAACAGGTTTTTAGACGATTTCATAAGAAGCAACTTGATATCTCATGAGACATTAGGGATTTTGAAAAATTTGTGAAAACGTAAGCAAACCCTTTACACCCCCTTGGTTCTTGAAATTCGAAAAATCGTGAAATTGGTTTTTAGGTCATTGCATTAAATGCCGTAATGACCAATTTTATATCTCATCAAAACTAAGGGATGGCAAAAATTGTCAAAGCAAACCCTTGGAGGTTGAATATCCAAAAATTGTGAAATGAATTTGTAGGCTATTATATAAAAAGTCTGTGGAAGTGCAAAGCGATCTAATATCTCATCAAACCTAAGAAATACGTAGCTTTGAAAAGCATACAACCCCCCTATACCCCTTAGGATTGACTATCTAAAAATACTGAAATTGACTTTTTGCGCTTATATAGAAAACCTTAGGAAGTAAAAATGAGTTCGATATGTGATCAGATATGCAACCTCCTTACACCCACTTGGTGGTTGCATATCCAAAAATCCTGAAAGGAGTTAATAAAAAAATATGAAGACAGCACGGGAAAGTAAAAACCAATTCAACTACTTATCACTTCTAAAGGATATGACGGAATTCGTGAAAACGTGTTCAACCCTTTTATACCCTCTTAGTGGCTGAAAAAGAAAAAAACTTAAAAACAAGTTTTAGGTAATTATTACCCTTGAAAGTGAAAAGATATTCGATATCTGATCATACCTGAGAGATATGGATATTCGTGAAAAAGTATACAACCCCCTTTCCACCCTCTTAGGGGTCGAATTTCAAAAAATCCTGAAAATACTTTCTATGTATTTGTATGAAGAAGCCGCAGAATAAAAATGAATTCAATATTTAGAAAGACCTAATAGATATGACGAAAAGCGTGAAAATATAAACATTCCATTTTCACTGATCATTTTGTTTGCCCCCCTTCTGATTATCTTCTTGAACAGCTCTGAATGGATATGATAATCCATTCAAGCCCCAGATCTCTGTAAAACTATATATATACTTCACCAGCCCTCAACGACCAGGTTAAACGAGTTGTGGTATCAAAACGGCGCTTCCTGTGCTAATTGGGCCCTGTTTTTCGGTAGACGGGCCGCCACGTAAACCAACCAACCAACTTGCCCCCCTTCCGAACGCCAATGGATATTTGACATTTTTTTTATCTAAATAACTTTCCTAGTTGATTAACATATACATGCTGAGTTTCAACTTTGTAGCATAAGCCGTACTATATATAGGAAAAACACCCCCACCCCCGTACCATACTACCCCTATAAAAAGTTATCCAACATGGTACTACTATAGCTCTATCTAAACACCAAGTTTCAGATTTATATCATTATAGGTTCTCGAAATATAAAAATCGGAATCTTTTCCTTTTCACTCTCCCTCACCATCTACACCCTCACCCTCAACATTTTTTATCCTGCTAGGGGTCTATTAGGTCTACTTCTGGTAAAAATTTTAACCATCTACCTTACACTGTTCTTGAGATATGAGCCACCATACGCCACTGCCCCACTCAAAATTTTATTTCCGATCTATTCTTCTAGTATACCTACAGATATCTATTTAGTTTCAGTTTTGTGACGTTAACAAAAATTTATTATTTATAACTTTTTTTGAAATTTGGATGAAGAACTAATTTTTCTGCCAAATGAAAAGTAAAACTTTTTGCAATTTGATTTTGATTAGAATGAAGTTTTTTCTACTGTACTTAAAAAAAAATTGCTTTTTTACTAACTAGATTAGACAAGGGATAACATTTTTACGGGAGGTGGTAGGATGTGAAGGTGGAGGGTGAAAAACATTGGATCACAATATCTTCCAATTACACCAGGAAGATAAAATTTAGTACTTTGATACTTTTGGATTTCTACCCAAAAAATAATAAAGTTGCGCCTAGACGGTTGGCAGTTTTTTTTTTAAAAAACCTTTTCAATATTTCATCAGGCCTGAAAGATATTGCAGAATTCGCGATGACATATTCAACTCATTTTCACCCCATTGGAGTTGCATATTCCAAAGTAGCGAAATAAATTTCTATCTCGTTTGCATAAGAAGACTGTAGAAGTGAAAATCAATTCGGTACATATATAAATAAATTTTCGGGTGCGATTTTACTATTTCAGGAACAGCTTAAGCTAGAAAGTTGATAATTGGTATCTTTGTGTATATGAAGTTTGCATGAATCATGCTTTTTTAATCCTTTTCGACTTCTATTCATAGGCGATGTAAGGGGAATCCCCTTTAGCTGGAACTCCGAGTTAATCTATGATTTAAATTTTTATTACCATAAGAAGTAGTGTGGCGTCTCGCGTTACAAATCTATAAGCTGTAATAAAATAATAATTGGAACCACGAAATGCAAGTATTGTACCACGGCGACAACGGCCAATGGAGAAGCAATCGAATCGAGTAAGTGCACTTTGGAGTTGGACATTAGCCAGAAATACAAAATATCGTTGGGCGAACCAGAACTGACTAATTGGAATGAAACTTTTAGATTCGCCATGGGGGGTTCCATATGCGTTTTGTTTTTGGCATCTTCAGATTCGTAATCGCATTGGAGTTGCATCCAGTCTAGTTTTCAGCTCTTATCGGTTCCGCGCCCAAGCTTCCGTAACTTCGACGGGGTATGAATCGTATTTTTTTGGTCATTCTGCGAAAATTCAACCAATGACTGTTGCATGACCCGCCCCGATATTTATGAAATTTTAACTATATATACTTTTGACGAAGGACATGGTATTAAGGAAGTTACAAGTCCTGAAATAATCCCAGTTTATGCAAACAACGAGTTACTAAAAAATTCACTGAAGAGTATTCTATCGTAGGGTCTTCCTCTATGGCTTATTTCAAAGGTAAAAGTCCTTGCTACAGTTGAAAACTACTAAAGAAAGTATTTATTGAAAAAGTGAAAAGGATAACATAAATTCACACTTCTTGGACAATTTTTCGTGGAATGATCCATACCCAAGCGACTCATATCTGGGTAGTGGCTACGCGGATAAGCTTTCTTACGAGCGAGCCACGTCATTTGAGTCATATGTTGGATTTGGGATAACTTCTTCTGCCAGATGGGCTTATCCTAATCGGCATGTACATATATTACCGTGGCAAGAATATTTTTGCGAAACGAGTGTTGGAGTTAAGTCAGTTTCATTTCACATTCACCGCAGTCGATACCGTAGTAAGAAAATATTCGTAAAGTGAGTTTCGGAGTATCGGAGTCAGTGCCGTGTGCGAAACAAGATTCAAAGTTCGCATCCTTTGTCGATATTCACCGGCTACCGCGGCCGCTACGCGCTACCGTAGCGATAATATTAGGAAGGATTGCTGCCATTATCATGGAGAAAGAACCGGAAAACCACAGCTTCAGCATGAACAATAGTCGCAAGATCGATAGGATCTTTGTTATACTCGTAGTTGCAGCGTTTATGGTCATTATTGCCCTGATCGGTTTCTTGGCATACTTCGTCAAAACTCATCTAGACTAACTAGTCACATATCACCAACGAGTCGGAACAATGTCCGGCATCCCTGCCATCCCCGCCACCTACACCATCCCCGACATCCCAACATCCCCGACATCCCCAAAATCCCCGGCAGTACCGGTATTTTGCTAGTATTTAGACAGAATAATTCAAAAGTCGTACAGCACGGCTTTAGTGTTCAGATAAAGCTAATATCACTGCAACAATCAAACTATCTTTCAGAATACTAACTATGTATAAATAAAATTGTGCACAGTGTATGCAAATTTTCTTTTAATTACAATACTATAGGGTGCCAAATGTCAACATAGCCCCTCAAAGGTTAAATATAAAAAAATTCCAAGAACTATTTTTTTTAAGTAAAAAAGAATTCGATATCTCATCAGACCTAAGTGATATATCGGAATTCGTAAAAACGTACACAATAATTTTACACCCCCTTAGGGGTTGAATATTGCCAAATCCTCAAATTAATTTTGAGATCAATATTCATAAAGCCTATAGAAGTAAAAGTGAATTCGAACTCATTAAACCTAAAAGATTTGTCGGAATTCGTGAAAACCTGAAGAACACTTTACACCTCCTAATGGGTTGAATATCGAAAAATACTGAAATCGGTTTTTCCCCGATTACATTTAAAGCCGTTAGAAGTGAAAGCTGATTCGATATCTCATTAGACCTAAAAATATATCGTAAATCGTGAAATGTACACAACCATTTTACATCCCCTTAGGGACTGTATAGCGAAAAATTTGGAAAAATATTTCTAGGCGTTTATATTGAGAGTTGAAAGATATAAGAAAATTCGTGAAAATGTTGAAAAAAAAAACTCTTTTCACGGATATTGTTTTTACTACATCTTTGTACTCCAATAAAAATCTTAATTTTATTTTATTATTTTTTAATAATAAAGTATTGTGATCGACCTGAAATTTCAAAAAAATTTGCTACCCTGAAATTTTGTATTCTCACGTTTTAGGACTAGTAAACCCCAAAAAAGCAAAAAAAAACATGTCCGTCTGTCCGCCGTAGACGCCGTAAAAAACTTTAGATTACAATATTTTTCTCAAATACTCGTGCCGAAGTCCGCGCCCGTAAGGTTCGGTCGACCTAAAGATGAGTTGCGCCCGAGGCGCTGACTCCGTTGCCTAAAAATGAACCTGAAAAAGGGAAGAAAAACGATGTGGCGGTAAAGTGTCGGACATACCGATGGGATTAACTGATAGACGGGAGGAGCCGTAAATCAGTTGAGGATAAACATGCGTCCATGGACGACTATTGAGAATGGAACGACATTCGTCTACGATCCGCAGGGAAACCATGGAAGACCTGTGGAATTGCAGTTGCAATTAAGTAATTGCGATATGAATGCGATAGACGCTGTGCTGGAACAGGTCAACCGCCCGAGGCTGATGCAATAAGAGCTTCGAAAGAAACTCTTTCACACCGGAAAACGTAATGTCTACTTGAGCAAGCTACCTGTCCATCCCGTTCACTTCAGTGAGAAGTCGGACGATCTACAAGCGCCATTCTAGGACGTCTGTGTTTCCACCGTGCAGTTTCGTCGTAGTCGGTACTACGGCGAATCAGCGGATTGGTGTGAATGACTGACGCATTGAAAAACCTCTAAGCACTCTGTTTGAGGAATTCCCGAATAGATGGAAGATTCGCTTACCGATGTAGCTGGTGATTCCTGACGTACGGCGGCGCACTCATTGCGGCTCTGAGGCATCGGTTCTGCTTTACCTGTAATCGCGAAATGTGGCATTGGGCTGCGTAACCCCAAGCTGGAGATGCGATCGTCTTGTAGATAAGTCGCTTACTGCGGTGATTGTTAATCGGGTAAAGAAGTTTGGATGACATGGTAGTCTTGTTCAGAACTGATTGGATGTGCTGGCCAAAAGTCAGCTTCTTGTCAAGTTTGACCACGAGGTACTTGACGACTGGCTTCCAGAGGATAATATCCCCAAAAATGGATACATGTAAGTGCGGAGGTTTAATCCGTTTCGCAAAGAGTATGGCCTCACTCTTGGAAGGATTGACGTTAATCCTCCACAATTTAAACCAGTCTTCAAGTTTCGCGGCAGCCGCTTGTAATTCACTCCAAGACTGACACATGAACGCAGTTTCGTCTACATAAAATGCAGAGATAGTGCGTTCAGTTCCTGGTGCATTTGCCATGTAGACAGAGAACAACAGTGGAGACAAAGTCGAGTCCTGAGGCACGCCAGCTTCGACTGCCTTGAGTGTCGATCGCTCCCCATTCAGCAATACCTTGAACGACCTGTCGTCCAAGTAAGAGCTGATTAATCGCACTAGCCTAATTGGGAACTGGTGTTCAATAAACAATATCTTCCGAACCAATTGTACCAGGAGAATGAAATTTGGTTTCTATATATAAGATCACAAATGTAACAATTTTGAGAACGGAGGTGAAGTACGAAAGTGGGGGGTATAACCATTTTTCAAAAAATTTAATTTTTATATCTCAAGACCTGTACCACATATGATCTTTGAAATTTTACACGAGTTAGGCCCAGTAGACTTCTAGCAGGAATAAAAATGTTGGTGGTGTCCGACGGTGGGAGGGGTTGGAATGAAAAGAATTCTGATTTTTATTTCTCGAAAACCACAAAGTATAGAAACCTAAAAATTTATGACTATATAGAATCACTATGGAAGTATTATAGAAAAATAAATTATTTGTTAGGGGTAGCAAGGCACGAAGGTGGGGGTTGGTTTTTGATATCTCAGAAACATCGTATGCTAGAAAGTTGATACTTAGTATGTATATGTAGAAGTACTACAGGAGTAATTAAAGCAAAAAAAAAGTTCAACATTTTATTGATGTACAGAGCTGGAGTAAAAAAAATGTCCATGAAAAAGGTTTTTCCAACATTTTCATGAATTTCGTTATGTCTTTTAGAAATATTGAGGTAACAAATTAATTTCACTTCGTTGGGCTCTTTACCATATATAAGCACCTAGAAACATTTTTTCAACTTTTTCGATATCCAACCCCTAAGTGTGGTTGTGTAAATTTTCACGAATTCCGATATATTTCTCCAGTCTCATTAGACGATATATCGAATATCGAATTCACTTTCATTCGTAAAGGCTTTAAATATAGAGAGGAAAGCTCGATTTCTTCTATATTAAACCACCTGGGAGTGTACGATATTTTGCAAGTTAATGAGGTCGTATTCGCTTTTACTTCTATTGAATCCTCTATTGGAAAAAAAAGGTAAATAAATAAAAACAAATCTGTCAACAGTCTGGGCGCAACTTTATTATTTTTTCGGTAGAAGTTCGGAACGCGTTTAAGATTGATGCGGTGTAGGTTACTATGTGACTGAAAACCTATAAAAATGGGTAGCATGGTGTCGCGCTAGAATACTTACGCCGCTGCCACATATAAAATATGAATTACATAGTATAGTAGTACTTATAATACAACGTAGTTGTTACATGATCAGGAGGTTTTTCGTGATTTGGTTTTAGGCCATTACATGAAATCGGAAATGCGTTTGTAAGCGATTATATAAATAGTCTGTAGAAGTGAAAACCAATCTAATATCTCATCAATCCTAAGAATATGTTGAATATCTAAAAATCCTGAAATCAACTTTTGACGATTATATAGAAAGCCTTAAGAAGTAAAAATTAATTCGATATCTCATTAAAACTAAGAAATATGTAGGAATTTGTGAAAATATATGCAGCCCCCTTGAACCCACTTTGAGGTTGAATATCCAAAAATCCTGAAATGAGTTTTTAGATATACACTAAAAAAGCCCGAGGAAGTGAAAACCAATCCGATGTCTTATCACTCCTAAGAGATATGACGGAATTCGTGAAAATGTGTTCAACCCTTTTATACCCTCTTAGGGGTTGAAAATGGAAAAAATTTGAAAACGAGTTTTAGGTGATTAATTAAACAAGCCTGTGGAAGTAAAAAGTTATTCGGTATCTAATCAGACCAGAGGGATATGGCTGAATTCTTGAAAATGCATACAATCCCTTTACACCACCGTGGGGTCGAATTTCAAAAATTCCTGAAAACACTTTCTAGGTATTTGTATGAAAAACCCGTAGAATAAAAATGAATTCAATAACTGGAAAGACCTAATAGATATGATGAAAATCGTGAAAAGAAAATATATGCATTCCATTTTCACTGATCATTTTTTTCGCCCCCCTTCTGTACGCCAATGGATATTTGAATTTTTTTTTTCAATCTAAATTACTTTTCTAGTTGACTTACATATACCGAGTTTCAACTTTCTAGCATAAGCCGTTCTATAGATAGGAAAAACACCCCCCACCCTCGTACCATACTATCGCTATGAAACATTATATTTTTTCAACATGCTACTACTATAGTTCTGTCCAAATACCAAGTTTCAGATTTATATCTTTATAGGTTCTCGAGATATAAAAATCGGAAATTTTTCCTTTTCACCCTCCCCCACTCTCATACTCTACACCCTTACTCCCAGCGGTTTATTTGGCCTACTTCCGGTAAAAATTCTAAGCATCTATCATACACTGTTCTTGAGATATGAGACGTGATTTTTTAGAAAAATTCTTATCTCCCCACTTCCATACTCCACCGCCTCCTTAAAAAATTTTACTTACAGCAAACTTTATTTGTCAACCTTAATACAGAAACCGAATTTTGTTTTTCTAGTGTAATTGGTTGGTGAGATTTCGTAATCTAAAGTTTTTTACCCTCCACCTCCGTACGCCCCTGCCCCCACTCAAAAATTTGTTTCCGATCTATTCTCACAGTGTGCCCACAGATGATCATTAAGTTTCAATTTTGTGACGTTAACCGATTAGGAGATATGGATTTTAGAATGTCTCGATCTCGGCTTTCGATCGTTTCGGACGAATTATTATTCCCCCCACTCCCACACCCCTTTACCCATATTACCATTTTTTTTGCAAATGGGTCTACTATCGATGCTCTATATAAATTCCAAGTTTCAGCCTCCTAGCCTAAGCGGTTACTGAGATCTAGAAACCAAAATTTTCCGTCCAAAACGCTTACCCCACCTCCTCCCTCACACCCCCACCACTCAAAAGGTGGGCACTTGAAGGGGTCTGCTCAGTCTACCAACGAAAAAAAATTCAATTTAATAGTTCAAAGAGTTTGAGAGCTATAAGCTTTCAAACGTTTTGCGTACGGCGTACGGCGCACAGACGGACTGAATTTTTTTTTTGCTTTTTTGGTGTCTATTAGTCATGAAACGTGGAAAAAAAATTTTTCTAGTTAGCAAATTTTTTTTTAAAAATCGATAACAATACTTTATTATTAAAATAGTAAAGTAAAATCAGCCAACTGTGACTGGGCGCAACTTTATTATTTTTTAGGTAGAAGTCCGAACCGTGCTTAATATTGAGATGCTGTGTAGGTCACTATGCGACCAATAACGTAAAGAATAACCTGTAGGCTATTTAGAACGTCATTTTTTAGGTTATCAGTCGCATAGTAACCTACACCGCATCTCAGTATTAAACACGTTTCGGACTTCTACCCAAAAAATAATAAAGTTGCGTCCAGACTGTCGGCAGATTTTTTTTTTGTTTAATTACTCCTGTATTACATCTACATATACCTGCCACGTTTCAACTTTCTAGCATACGCCATTTCTGTGATACAAGTAACTACCCCCCATCCCGTTCATTGCTTTCCTTATCAAAAATTGTATTTTTTATTTTATATAGAGCCACTATAGTCACTCTATAGTGGCTCTATATAGTCGGCGTTTTTAACTTTCCTTCCTTCCCTTCGCCGTTTTCGATAATTTAAAATTAGAGTTATTTTCCTTTCCACCCCCTATACCCGTACAATACTTCCCCATTCTTTTTGTCTCCGCTAGAGGTCTACTGTGCCTAGCTCCTGTAAAGTTTTCAAGATCATATCTGATACGGATCTGGAGATACAAAAATTTATTTTTTTTTTCAAAAATTGCCAATTTTTTTTGAAATTTCAGCTCGATCACAATACTTTAGTATTAAAAAATATTAAACAAATTTTCCAATACAAAATACCTAAATGGATTGCAAATTGATGAAATCGAAAGACTTATTAACAATTAATCACTAACTACATGAAAGGTACATAATAAAATGTGACCTGCAGTCCCTAAGTATATCCATAAATAATTCACTAAAGTTACAACTGTGAAAGTAATTTCCTCATTTACCGTACAATTAAGGCGCGTATTGTAAGAAAATAATTTACTCAAAGAAAGTGCCGAGGAATTAAAAAGCCATCGGACAATCACGATAATCGCTGATAGTTTCAACCTTTGCCATAAAGCACTTTTTGGGAAATTAAAAAATCCGTAAAAAAATCGACTGAAGCATTTTTCCTTCTCCATTAGTTTTCTTTCATCAAGAGCGACAAAATACCGTCAAAATCGTCAAAATTTACTTTACTTGAGTGAAAGTCAAAGTACCCGCGACTTATCGAAATTGTCCACACGATTTTCATTAAAATTACGAAACATTAAAAAAAAAACCGAACAATTGTTATATCATCATTTGAAATTAATCGACTGTAAAATAATAGCTTAAGTGAAGAGTTTTTAGATTACAGGTAAAATATTTCGATGCAATTATGATTACCTTTCTTCGATGTCGAATTAAAAATTTCTGCCGCGTGGATCCATAAACTCTTCATTATTTCGATCTTCGAACTACAAGCGACATACGACTGGTAAAAAAACAACTTACTGACGAAATTGGCATCACGTTGCATCATCTGTTTGTTCGACATCATAATCAAGATGATACCTGGTCGCTGGCAGGAGCAAAAATCTGACGATGTACACGGTAAGATCATAAGGTATAGTCGTGGATCACTTACCTGTGTTTGCACGATCAAAAATTTTATTTTATTTATTTACCTTCGTACATTTATTTTACGTACTCGGGTACAATAATGGCCTGCGATTATCGCAGTTGTACCGGAAGGCATACAAACATTTCGCGGCGCTCAACAACACCTGAAATCGTTTTATGAATTGCGGCTACTACTTAGTGTCGATTGCCAATACAAACAAAATTCCGCCCAGGTATCGTCAATAAAATGTGTGGATCGATCGATCGATCGAAATCTTACACGTATCTTTAAACTTTTGCCATAGTATCGATACTCGGTTTACTGAGCTAGTGTAACTAAAAAGTTGAGTCTTCTGTAGGTTTCAAATTGGAATAGAGAAATTTATCGGACTTGAGTTATATTGGGTGTGTGTGCGTAATAAATTGTGATAATATAGCGGCGATCTTCATTAATATTTATAATATAATTAACACAATCACATTGAGCTTTAATTTCTAAATTACTAAACGCAGGTAGAAAAGCGGAAATGATAGATTTGACGAATTTCTCTAATTGCAACCTTGTGAAACGGAAGTGGCTATATACTCTAAACAAATTATAATGAATCAGCGATAAAAATACAGTAAAAAGATGTGAAATTTGCACTTATTCGATAAATACACAATGCCCATCCATGTAAATACTAAAATCTCACTTCTGAAAAAAATCTTTCTTAGGATAACTTTACCTTCAAAATACTACTTCCATCTTCTTGTACTCTTTTACATCTTACAAGCATTTGAAGAGTTTTTGGGAAATCCACACGAAAAATTGCAACTGTGATCGATCGCTCCTTTGTTATTGAAGCCATGACAGTTGAAAAACCTTCACTGGAAACATAGTATCAGTTTCAGTCAAGGGGGTACCTAAAAATGACAAAAACTTTCTGGTATAGTTTTTGGATAGAAGACAACTCCAATCTTTTTTGGCTCTCGCTCCACGAAATTATAAGATGTTGTGGGTGCGAGATTACGTGATGTATATATAATCCAAAATGGTGTAACAAAAACGTCATTTGCGGGGGATGAGGAGCATTTGTTCCCTGATTTTGAAAATTTAAGGGAAAACAGATTTTTAGGCAATTTTATAAAAATTCGTGGAAGTAAAATTCAATTCGATATATGAGTCGTTTATTTTGAAAGTGGGGCAAGTCCATTTTTTGTTATTGCGAGATATTTAAAGGTTTGCATTTCAATAAATTTAAAAATATTGGTAAGCAGTAATAGACATATTTTTTGCTTTTTGTGGTATTAGATAATGTAAGTTTATTATCCAATAGTGTATATAGTGCTAGCTAAAAAAAATAATGGTTTAATTATACCTTAATGGACTTGCCCCACTTTCAAAATTTATGAATTATTGTAATCGTTAATTTTAAAGGGTCATTCCATGAAGAATAGCCAAAGTTGTGACTTTATCGTCTCCGATTCTTTTACAATTTTTTGTACTTGAAGAACTAGTGAAAAAATAATTGAAATTCAATTTTTTTTTTCTATCTAATTTTTTTTGTCAGTTATAGTATGTGAAAATATGTTAAAGTTTGCTCAAAAAAGGTGTCCGAGTTCTCTTTGAAAATGCATATCTCCGGTAATTTTTATCTTAGAACAATAAAATAAGGCTTATTTTAAGAGGGAAATACAAATAAAATATGGATAAAATATAAATAAAATATAGATAAAATATAGATAAAATATAGATAAATATAGAATATAGAAAAAATACAAATAAAAATTAGCCTTGAAATTTTTTTTTCACGGATATTTATTTTGTCCTTTATCCTTAAATATCTCAAAATGCGTTTCTTTTCTATTTTTTTCTATTTTGTAGGTTATAATGTTTTCCAAAACATATCAAAAAATTAAAAAAGGGGATCGGGGTAAAAAAAAATCAATTTAAATTATTAGAGAACTAAACCAGCTTTAAATTATTAAGAACTGATCTTATTCAATTTTTTTCTTTGAGATCCCAAGTTAATTTTTTGATATGTTTTGAAAAACATTATAACCTCCAAAATACAAAAAAATAAAAAAATAAAAAAAAAACGCATTTTGAGATATTAAAGGATAAAAGACAAAATAGTTATCCTTGAAAAAAATTTCAAGGATAATTTTTATTCGTAATGTTTTTAATTGCGACAATTTTCCCCTTTAAAATGAGCCCTATTTTATTGTTTTAGAATAAAAATTACCGGAGATATACATTTTCAAAGAGGACTCGGACACCTTTTTTGAACTAACTTTAGCATACTTTCTCAGGGGCGGAGCTTCCATAGGAGCAAGTGGAGCAACTGCGCCGGGCGCCAAATTTTTAGGGCGCCACACCTACGGTTTCACCTACCTACATAATTGTTCCGTCATGAACAACTGCAATTACCACTAAATTCACTGATTGTAAATTTTGCAATTCTAAAACACGGCATCCTACCACATATACCGTCCAAATACAATTTAACAACACGTCGTACACCCAAATATTTGTTTCATTCCCCTAAAAATATGGTTGCGGTTTGAACTTATCATATAAATATACATGTTCATATCACTCTCTTCCAACTAGTTTTTTTGTATGATAAACATCATTTTCCTACACTGATCCCACACGTCTGCAACGTACTGTTCGATCATACATGTGCGAATCTATTGACTTACTCTTTGGCGCAAATATTTCATCCGCGCCATGGTTCGACATACAACACGCACGGTACAGTGAACGTACAACGTTTTTATGCGCGACGGCATGCGTTGTATTCCGCTGAGTGCATATGTATTCATGGTATCTGGCGCAGTTTATAAAAGTGCGCCATATAAATGAAATGGGACCTCAGCGGCCCCAGGTGCATGCGCGGTGCCAGTGCTTCAGTTCTTCACGCACACTATTTTTTCATTCCAATTCCGATGGGCTTTTTAATTTTCTCTAGGTATGTTTTTTAAATATATCCTATATATTAAACTCTCATGACGTGATCACCACTATACGAATGTAATTAAAAAGTTTTATCTAATAATTAAACGACAATACAGGTACATTTGTTCTAATGTTAACGAAAAAATTTAAATATTTAGAATTTTCACGAGTTGGAAGCACTGTTTAATGGCCAAAGAAAATGTGTTATTTTTCTTGATAGGTTTTATTGGAAAAAAGAACAAGTGCTAATAGGTAATAGGTAATACCTTTCAAGTGTTTAAGTGTAAATAAACTTTTAGTAAGTTATACATACCTTCTATATTTTGTTTTTAATATATAAAAATGTCGATTAGTCCGAGAAAATTGTCCGGTAGTCAATATCGAAAAAAGCGGCAGATTACTCAAGCTGAAAATGCTAAGTTATCAAGCGGAATTAAAAAATTCCTGAAAGATACTGCATTCCAACGCAAAATAATTTATTGCATTCATGCAACATATCCTTATCTGAAGCTTCCACTTCCACCGTGGAAATGATAAACCATGAAATTCCGTTGCTAATTGATGAACAAAGTTTATCTGTGCACAATCAACAGCCTTTTGAGGTCCTTAATTCTAACAATAATTTTGAAGATCCTGGGCTGTGGCCAGTTCTGAATGATCGACTCATAGAACGAATAGTAGAAAAGGGAGCGCATCAAATTAGTGATTTTAAATATCCCCTTACAAATGGTAGAAAATTTAACAATACATTTTACATTAGATCACTGCAGAATGGAGAAACAGTTGACAGTTTCTAAAAAATTATTTAAATTCATAAATTCTTGCATACGGCTGTCACTGAAATTGTATTGGTAATATAGCATATCGTCTTCTGCTTCAGGAGATTCATTGTGCTTCAAAAATTCACAATTTAATGCACATTTCACTTCTTTGGTCACTAGAAAGGGTCCTTCACAAATTCAATATCAGATGTCGAATTCAGGGACGTCATTGGGGGGGGGGGGGGGGGGTGAAATTTAAGAATTGAAGGTAACCGTGACTTTTTGATTTTTTCAAGAAAGCCTATTTTCACAGGAGCTTAAAAATGTACGTACGGCTTGACTGTGCGGTCAAGCCGCGGTCCGAATTACGCTTTCCGCATTTTTAGCGCTCTTACGCTCGGTCCGAATTGCGTTCACAACGCATACAATTTGCATGGAGGGGTAGTTTTCTGGCGCTTAAACTGCTCACGGTTTCGAGGATAGGCACTGTGAGTACACTGTGTGCACACGATCGGTTCGAATTGAAAGCGACATAAGCGTACCAACAATTCAGACCAATTGTAAGTACTGTTAGTGATGTAAGCATCATGAGCGTAATTCGGACCGCGGCCTTAATATCGACGCACATGCATTCATTTATAGCAAGGGTAAAAAATCTTACCCCCTGGGTAAAACTGAAATGACGTCCCTGTTCGAATTGTATTCAGTCGAAGAAGCCTCATTTTCACCACTTTCAGTACTTTTATCCAGGTTGAGGTGTTCATGATACTGTATCACATCCTCAGTCTTGGCCGCGGCGTTTCGCTCCTTGAGATGTTTTGATATTCTTCCGTTGATTCTTATAAGATGCAGCTATAAAGACAATCACAGAAGTTGATGGAAAAAATTTTGTAAATCTTGCGAAAGCAAGGCGATCCTTCGTATGAATAAGCAATGCACTTCGATTTTGTTCTATGGTGCCTTTAGAGGTGGGCTTTCTGATATGTAACACAAACCATAAATGGTATTATGAATCATTAGAAATAATTAAGGGGCCGAAATAAGAGCGGGGGTCACTTTACCACCTTCTCTATTTATATCATGCTAAATCTTGAAAACTATCCTTCATTTTTCGAAAACAAAATATAAAATTTGGGGCACCAAAACGTAGAAAGTGCGCCGGGCGCCAAAACCATTAGCTCCGCCACTGACTTTCTCATACTATAACTAACAAAAAAAATTAAGATAGAAACAAAAAATTGGATTTCAATTATTTTTTTCACTAGTTCTTCAAGTACAAAAATTTTCAAAAGAATCGGAGATGGTAAGATCACAAATTTCGTAATTTTTGGCGATTCTTGATAGAATGACCCTAAACGGATAATATTTTAGTTGCATCATCCTTTTTTAATAATAAAAACAAAATACTGTTTAATTTTATATACATATTTATTAGTTTGAGAAAAGGTAAAATAAAACAAAGAAAACACTTTTTAAATACGAGATCTGTTATGGGGTTTTGTGGACCGAGCCCAAAGCAGCACAATGTCGACTTTGTTCAGAATTTATTAGAAACTGAACTAGAACTTGCTTGCAGGCTGATAATAGAAGTTGAATACTATACAATTTACAGTATTTTGCAGTCTTGCCAATATTACTAAAATTTGCCGGTGTTGGAAGTAAACATATTTTTATCGAAACAATGAAATTTGTACTTGTTATTAATTTTGAAGTATTGTACAATTATCAATTACCAATGTCAGGAATAGATAGATAGAAACATATTTTTTAGATATGATGTAAAACCAACACCAACATATTCGGTTAAAAATAATTTCAGCCAAAGATGGACTTGCATCATTTTCAAAATAAACATATTTACAATACCGTTAATAGCTAAAACTTCCATCTCCCAAATATTACGGAATTTGAATTTTTTGACTAAAAATAGATAAAAAGATCATATTAAGTTTTATCTATAGTTATCATTATCTTAATTTTTTTGAAAAATGGACTTGCCCCACTTTCAAAATAAACGGCTCATATCTGTAACTTGGTAAATCGAAGAATAGTAAAATGGGATAAGAGTACTGTGGTCATCTCCCAAGACTTATACGCACTGTGAAGAAGTTATTGTTATTTGTTATTTGATCAAATTGATGTCAACAAAATAAATTTTTTCACTGGATTTACTGGAATTGTTCAATAGTAAAAATAGCAAAAAAGTGGTGCCCTGAATAGTTTCGTTTTTAGACTTACCGACTTATTCCCTGTGGCCACAGATATTATCAAACCTAAGAGATTTGACGGAATTCGTGAAAACGTATACAATCATTTTACACGCAGTCAGGATTTGAGTATCAAAAATTCTACAATTAGTTTTGAGGTGAATACATAAAAAAAATTTGAAATAAAAAATCGATTTCATATCTAGATCTAAAAGATATGTCAGAAACCGTGAAAACGAATAAAATCTCAGGGATATGGTAGAATTTGTAAAAATGTAGACACCGGCTTACACCCCCTTATTGGCTAAATAACAAAAAATTCTGAAATCAGTTTTAAGACGAATATATAACAAGTTGTGAGAGAATCAATAAATTTTATATATCCCTACACCTAAGAAATATGACAGAATTCGTGAAAATGTATACAATCCGTTTACATCCCCGTAGGGGTCAATATGAGAAAATTCTGAAACAGATTTTTAGGTAATTACAGTGTATGCCGCTTATTGTAATCACTTTGGGACCAGCCGAAAACATTAACATTAACCGGGTGATAACAACAAACGAAATAAGCGATGAATTCTGTTTGTGGAAAATGGAAACCAACTGTTTTGATAACAAAATGCGGCTTATAACATTATCCGCGATTACAATAAGCGGCATCCACTGTACTTAGAAATCTCGTGGAAGAAAAAAATAATTCGATATCTCAGCAGTAAAAGATATGTCGAAATTCGTGAAAGCCCATACGACCCTTTTACACCCTCTTAGTGGCTGAATATCAGAAACTCTGTAAATAAATTTCTGTACATTTATCTGAAAAGTTCGTAGAAGTAAAATTATGATTACGTTTTAGAAGACCCGAGAGAAATTATGAAATTTGAAATATTTAGACACCAAGTTTTTAGCCCACCTCCGTACGCCAATTCATTTTTTATTAAAATTACTTTTCTAATAAATCTACATGCATATAACAAATTCCTACTTTCTAGCATAAGCCCTTTATAATACAAAAAAAACATAACGCAGTCACGATCGGCTGCAAGCCAATCGTATGATACTCTAGATGAAATACTGAACTCTGATTTATATTTTAGTTGGGAATATATCAAAAGAGTGAGGAGTGCATATACAATTATTGCATGACCTTTTATTTACAGGTAGAAACTATTGTATAGTGGCTTCTCGATGGATGGTTAAACGATTTTTTGAGTTATGGTGAGTTCCATAAATTAAGTTAGGACATTTTTACAGAATTTTTGTATGGCAACTACATGAAGGACTTATGGGATATTTTTCATATTAATACTTTCAGCTGAGACTATTATAAAATTAAAGTATATAAAATTTCAAAGTCGTAACTTAAAGCGTTCTAAAGTTATCGTTCAATATTGGTGAACACGTGTTTTAAGAACTTTTGTATAACAGCTACCCGAAGGAGTTGACGGATAGCGCTAATTAATGAACTCAGTCTTGCTTTTGATATAAAACTAATTCCTGTAAAATTTTGAATCCCAGCTTTAACTCATACTAGAGTTATAGTGGATTCTGTAACTTGCATCAATTTTTGATGGATTTTTGTAGGCTGCTACACGAAGGACTCATTCGATTTGCATCATATTCGGAAATTTCGCTTCAAACATTGTAAACTTTAAGTGTGCAAAATTTCAAGTTCCTAACTTGAAGCATTCGAGCAATAATTGTGAATAAGTGTTTTAACGACTCTTGTATGGGAGGTACCCGAAGAAGGGGAAGGATATCGCCCGTTAACGAACTTAACCTTAATTTTTCAATTTTACAGGTGGTGACAAAATTTCAACTTCCTAGGTCAACGCGTTCTTGAGTTATCGTGAAAATGGACTGACGGACAGACGGACGGACGGCTGTCGCAAACGGATTTGGGGTTTTTGGTCACAACTGAACACAAAATAATATGTATATAACGTTTTTTCGTCCGAGGCTCGGTTCTATGCGTTACAAACTTTTCGTGCTGGATTAAACTTATAATACTCTATAAATGATTTCATCTAGAGTATAAAAAGGAAGGTAGTGTGCATCCCACCGCCATAGCCCACTACAAATGCCAAGTTTCAACTTTCTATCTTCAGATCCCGAAAAGCAAAAATGAAATTATGTCCGTCTGATCGCCGTCCGCCGTTCGCAAAAGCGTTCGATGGCTCGTAGCTCCTAAACTCATATGGTACAGGGGTGGGGTGTTTTACATATCTATAGAACTGCTTATGCTAAAAAATTGAAACTTGATACGTATATGTAGATCTACTAGAAAAGTAATAATTAAGATAAAATAAATTTCAAATATCCATTGCCGTACGGAAGGGTGAAAGAAAATGATCAGTAAAAACGGAATCCATATATTTTCACGAATTTCGTCATATTTCTTAGGCCTTCTGAAACATTTAACTCATTTTTATTCTACAGATTCTTAACATAAATGCCTAGAAAGTATCTTCAGGATTTTTTCAAGTTCAATCCCAAGGGGGGGTGTAAAGGGGTTGTATACATTTTTTCATTTCAGCCATATCATTCAGGTCTGACTAGAAATCGAATAACTTTTCACTTCCACGGGTTTGTTTTATAGTTGCCTAAAACACGCGTTTTCAATATTTTTTCCTTTTCTACCTCTAAGAGAGTATAAAAGGATTGATCACATTTTCACGAATTCCGTCATATTTCTTAGTTCTTACTTCCTCGGTCTTTCTTTATTTTTATCTAAAATCTAATTTCAGAATTTTTAAATATTCAATCCCCAAGTGGGTCATAAGGGGGTTGCATACTTATTCACAATTCGCCATATCTCCTAGGTTTGATTAGATATGAAATTGGTTTAAGCTTCAGCAGAGTTTTTATATAATTGCCAAACTACCCAATTTTAGGATTTTTTGATATCCAACCCCCAAGGTTGTGTAAAGGGGATGCACTCATTTTCACAAATTCCTATGTATTTATGAGATCTGATGAATGTTCGAATTGATTTCTACTTCCTAAGGATACCTATGTAATGGTCAAAAAGATAATTTCAGGATTTTCAGATATTTAACCTGAAGGGGTGTAAGGGGGTTCCATACTTTACACAGGCATATTTCTAAGGTTTGATGAGATATGAGATTGGTTTATAATTCCACAGACTTCGTATACAAACTCATTTTACGATTTTTTGATATTCAACCCCCTTGGGGTATAAAGGGGTTGCATATATTTTCACAACTTTTGTCATCCCTTAATTCTGATGACATGAGCAATTGATTATTACTTCAACGGGCACTTCATGTAATGGCCTAAAAACCAATTTCACGATTTTCGAAATTGTGAAGGGGTTGCTTACGTTTTCACAAATTTTTGAAAATCTTCGAATTATGTAGAAGCCTAAAAACCTTTTTCACAATTTTTTTAAATTTTCACAATTCGTCATAAAGTCAGTGATGCCGCAAATTGGTCCTTACTTTTTTGAGCTTTTAGTGTAAATACTGAAATTCAAGTCGTCTACACGGTCTTTGTATATGTTTAATCGGCTAAAAATCCCTATTTTAGATATGTTTACTGTTATTCTAAGGACAAAGTTTATTTTTCGATGTTATACTGACTGACTTTGATCGCATCCCGGGTATGACCCAATTCCGCTTCCAAAACTATGACCCCAAAAATAATAAAGTTTCGCCCAGACTATTATTCGTTTTTATTATATTTATAGGACAGGAAATAAATTAACCTTCTTTTAACAGCAATTTTGCCTGATTTTTATTTAAGTCATTTTATGTATATTTTACATACACTGTGCACAATTTTATTTATCATTTTTACGAAAAAAACATAATCATGTACATAGTTAGTATTATAAAAGATAGCTTTATTTGTCCGAACTGCTAATGTTTTTCTGCTATGAACTTAAATATTAAAAAAACGGAACTGTTAAAAAACTCTAGAGTATAAATAAAATATTAACTTTTTCATACAGAAAATATATGGAAAAGTACCAAAATGTGTTAATTGTCCGGAGACACTTACACAGTTACCCTGTAGTGATTCTATTAATCAAACGAAAAGTTTCGATATCGGGGAAGTTGGCGAACTTGGGAAAGCCGGGGATGTCCGGGATGTCGGGGATGTCCGGGATGTCGGGGATGTCCGGGATGTCGGGGATGTCCGGGATGGCGGGGATGTTGAAGGTGTCGGGAATGGCGGGGATGTCCAAATTGCCGCGGATGTCGAAAATGCGGTGAATTATTCCGACTGGTTGGTGTAGATGAGTTGTAACAAAGTATGCCACGATACCGACCACGACAATATTGACCATTACCGCTACGATTATAAGGATGGCCTTCTTGATCTTGCGACTATTGTCCATGTTCTTCCTGTAGTTTCCCGGTCCTTCCTAATATTTTCTTGCTACGGTAGCGCGTAGCGGCTGCGGTGACCGGTGAATTTTGACAAACGATGCCCAGTTTGAATCTTGTTTCGAAAACGGCACTGACTCTGATACTCCGAAACTCACTTTACGAATATTTTCTTGGTACGGTATCGACTGCTGTGAATGTGAAACGACACTGACTTGATTTCATACTTGTATCGCAAATATATTCTTGCTACTGCAATATACATACCGATAAGAATAAGCCCATCTGGCAGAAGAAGTTATCCCAAATCCAACATATAACTCAAATCAAATCAACTCAAATCGCTCCGCTCGTACGAAAGCTGGTCCGCGTAGTCACCACCCAGATAAGAGCCGCTTGGGTGTAGATCATTCCGCGAAAAAATTGACCGAAAAGTGTGAATTTATGATATCCTTTTCATCCTTTTTTAATAAATGCTTCTATTGGAATTTTTTAACTATAGCACGGACTTTTACCTTTAAAATAAGCCATAGATGAAGACCCTACTATAGACAATTCCGTGAATTGTTTTAGTAACTCGTTGTTTGCACATTCCCATTTACGAAAGGCAGAGCCAGTACCGGCTTAGTACTGGTGCCACAGTTGCCAGTACTGACTAATGTTCCGGGTCCAGTATGTGGTATCGAACCATTGCAGGGCCAATATCAATTTGATCATGCCGGTCCTACTCTTGGTGCAAACTCTGGCCCGTTTTGGGGCGGTGTGAATAGCCACTATTGGCCATACTTGATTTTCAGTACTGAAACGAATCCAAAATCAGTCATTCACTAGTATATGCGTGAGTGTCGGTCATATACTGATGGCTAGTACTGTTTCGGATCCCGCTCGAAACTTTAGGCCAGTGATAATCAATACGGAGCAGGGACGCAGTCGATACAGATGACATTGCCCGCACCCAAGGTGGCTCAATACTGACTAGTAGTTCTAAAATATAATTTATAGACAGTATTGAGCTTTAACCATGTGCGAGGACAATCCATGATATAAATAAATATGTTACGATTAAATTACTTATTCAGTATTATATTCGTGTAATATAGAAATATAGAGTTACAAACGCAGTAGTTTTTCATATAAATAGCTCACACACCAAAAATAAGCCAATACTTGGCCCGGTCCAGCAACTCGGACCAAAGTCGGCTCAGGTCAAAATATATATAGAGTGGGAGTAATGATCACCAGGATTGCCACAATACTGGTCTGGTGGGCTGTCAGTACCAAAACAGTACCGCTCGACAAGTCTTGGCGGCCAATGCGATGCCAATTTTGGGCTGTGGTTAGACACCGGCATTCGCACATGGGTACTGGAAATCCTCAACGACCTGTAACTTCCTTAACACCATGTCCTTCGGGAAAATATTTTCCCTGTAGTATATTATTAGTCTAAAGCACATATGGTTAAAATTTCATAAATATCGAAGCGGGTCATGCAACAGTCATTGCTCGAAATGATAAGAGCCGGTTAACTTGACTGGATGCAACTCAAATGCGATGCCAAAATAACACATATGTAACACCCATATATGAAAATAAAACTTGTTCAATGCTAAAAATTAATCAGTTCTTCTAATCTTCTACAAGTTTTATTTATATCGCGAAAATGGATTAAATAAATATATCATCGCGAATTCTGCAATATCTTTCAGGATGAAATATTAAAAAGATTTTCACTTCTAAACTCCAAATAAAAAGTAATATCGAAATTCGCCGATATTCATCTATCAACGGTGAGAAAATTGTTTGATTATATTGCAAGAAACTTCTGAATAAAATCCCAATGTTAGTGACAATACTGGCATAACCTCGTCATTTTACTTTATTATTTCAATAATACAGTATTGTAATCGATTTTTAAAAAAAAAATTTACTACCCTGAAAATTTTTTTTTTCACGTTTCATAACTAGTAGACACGAAAAAAGCAAAAAAAAAGTTCAGTCCGTCTGTCCGCCGTACGCCCTACACCGTACGTCTACCGCTTTACGCAAAATCGTTTGAAGGCTCGTAGCTCCCAAACCTTTCGATCTATTAAATTGAAATTATTTTTATGAATAGACTGGGTAGTTTGCATATGTTTTCACAAATTCTGCCATCCCTTAGAGATATAAAATTGGTTAATACGGCATTTTATGTAATGACCTAAAAACCAATTTCACGATTTTTCGAATTTCAAGAACCAAGAGGGTGTCAAATTTCTGCTTATATTTTTACAAATTTTTCAAAATTCCTCGTATCTCATGAGATGTCAAGTTACTTCTTATGAAATCGTCTAAAAACCTGTTTCACAATTTTTTCGAAATTCAAACCCCGAGTGGAAGTAATGGCTTTGTGTACGTTTTAACAATTCGTCATATCTCTTAATTCTGATAAGGCAACAAATTCGTTTTTACTTCTATGGGCTTTTAGTGTACATAATATACCGAAATTCGAATAGTTTACACGGACTTTTTCAATGTTTAATCTGCTAAAAATCTCTATTTTATATATTTTTTTTTTAAGAACAAAATTAACTTTCCAAGAAACCTCATAATTTCGAAACAACTGATGATATATTCCGACTTTGACCGCTCCCGAACTTTGACCCGAAAATAATAAAGTTTCGCCCAGACCATTGGTAGATTTTTTAAAAATTAATGACTTTTGTTGAAATGGCAGTAGCAGTCCGCCTAATACCTATACATACATATAATTTGATTTATTAGGTTTGACGAGCACTACATTTATTTCTAAAAATTTACAATTAAAAGTGAAGCAATTAACATTGCTCTAGATGCATTTTTTCAATTACTCCGTCACAGTTTGTTTACTTTTTCCAGTTGTTCACTGCGTCCTTGCAGATTAGTTACAGACATTTGAGGACGTTAATTTTGTTTCGTTAAGCTCCTTTATCTTCAAAACTAGTAAACAATTAAAACCGGAGGTGTGACTGTTTCGTTAATTTTTTCTAGATTTTCAGACAATTTGCTATTAACTTTGTTCCCATTTCAATTTAAATATCCGGAAAATTCGAAATATGTATAGTACAACGAAGTGCTTTCTTTTATCAATTGAAATGCTAAAATGTAATTAACTACCTTAAACAGAAAAAAATGTATTCCTTGTACTCGAATATACACAGTAAAAAAAGTCCGTTAAATTTTACATCTTTTAGATTGTAGGCAAATATGCCTCACCTTTTCAAGTAAATTTACATTGCTCAAATTTTTTAAGGACTTTTGTGTGGCAACTACTAGAAGGCTAGGTCTGCCACTCTTTTTGTTTTTTCCCAGAGCGGTAAAATTTTTTTAATTTAAGGTCCATTGAAAATAATTAAAAGGTTATAGGGGCCTTGATCTCTCGACAAAGTGAGTATCATATTTGGAAACATTTATTTACCTTTATTAAGTTGCAGACAATTATCCATACACCAAACACTTAAGGAGTCAAGACCGAATTGAAGAAGATGAGAAGATGATTATCCAAACAAATTTTTTAGCTATCCACTTGTAGAAGTGCAACGCTTTGAAGAGATTGTGGAATAGCATTTTTATGTATATAGGAAGAAAAATAAAGGCCCTAAAATTGAACCTTGCGGAACACCGGAAAACCCTTCTGAGCGATGTCCTTGGTATATACGATTTCTCAGATATGAGACACACCTGCTAATGAGAGAATTCTCAATAGTAAAATTGGTAAAGCCTTCGAAAAATTAGTGTAAATCACACGTTCAGCTTTGAGATTATCCAAGAGCCTTAGAAACAATATTTCTGAACTCAAGAAGGTCAAGTCGAAACAGCTATACCGAATAAGTTTAAATTGCTCACGGAGAAAGTGTAAAAGTTTGTGGTATCACTCAAAGAATACAAACAAATTTATACCTTAGTTGTTAATAACATTAATTTAGTTTGACCACCAAAATAACTAATTTAAGCTAAGCAATTTCAAAACATTTTATAGTAGAAAATTTTGATAATTTAAATGGTCGCGACATTTTAAAAGTTCATTAAATATGCTAATTTAAAAAAAAAATCCATAGATAAAAACTAAAATTTAAATTTTAAGTTGAGCGACTAACACGCACTCTAAATATTTTGAACAGAAATTTAAAAAATTCAAATACAAGTCAAAATTTTATGCAGATCTTCCCCAATAAAAAGAGTTTTCAAATCTCGATGTTGATTTACATTATGTTAATAAAAAAAAACAGTTTGAATCAAAATATTTTAATAATAAATTCGAATCGAAATCGAAAGTTAATCTGGCTTCGGAATTCCCTTGATCCGAATAAAATGCACATGTTTCGATTAAAGTCGAATGTTTGCACAAGTATGCGAATTTTTTGAGATGATCTCATCATTTCAATGGCAAATATTTTGCAAGATTAATGCAAAAATGCTGAGCTATAAAAATATTAGAGGTCTTATTAACGTGATGAATGCCGTGTGGGTGGTATTGCACTACTGTTTAATATATTCTTTAGTTATGTCGATTTAGATGTAAATTACTTCAGGGTGCATGTTCTTACTAAACAAAATTTAAACAGTTCAGAAATCTATTTATTTAAATCGGCCCTTGTTCCTCAATTTGGGAAAAATTCATGCTTTTATATATACAACAGTTACTGCAGGCCCTGGCCCGATTTGGGGTGTCGCGCCATTGATGATGATGAGATAAAACAGTTTGGACTGAGCCACAGACCTAGATGCTAAATGCCATACTAGAAATGTGTACTCGTTTTCAAAAATTAGCTGACAAACGTTTGGCAGATAGTGAGTCTTGGATACTTTGGAGTCATTATGGTAACCCTAAGTTCGAGGCCTCAAAAAGTATCCCCTCCATTTACCATCTTTATAAATTGATGCTTAAAACGGTTGTTTTTAAATAACTCATTTCTATGATACTTCAGAACAAAAACAGAAAGTTTGCTTCGACTTGAAAATGTCAAAATAACTGAAGGAAAGATGGAGGCAAAGGGAAACAGTGGCCAAATTCCGTCATGTCCGAATTGGTGACTGAAATGTGAACTGGAGCGACGTGCTTGCTTTCGTACATTGTTCCAAGGCCTGCGCAACAAAAATTTCACGACAAATATAAAAATTTTAATAAGATTCTCAGTTGATCATAAGAGAACGAAAAAGTGCAACCCCTCAACATGACTGGTGTTATTGATATGCGCCATCTAGTCCATCAAACCGAAGCGTCATAACAAAATGGCGCCCAACAAGGTTGGGTGAGTGAAAAGTGCCGCGTGTCAAAGTTAAAGGATTAAAAATTTCTCTGATAGCGACGCATATCACGCTTAAACGGCACCTTGAAGTCCAGCAAACAGATCTTTTTGGTTTTACTTATTTTTAGGGTGATTCAAATTGACAGCTGGACATTGCGAATGCTTTGTATTGACAGTTTTCTTTTGACAATCTTTTGGGGCCATCAGACTTCCATACGAAATGAGAACCTTGTACATCTGTTAGTTTGATTCAAGATCTTTGTGAGTTAAGAATTGAACTCAAGTCCCGTCTAACTGATGTCTTGTGGTTGCTTCTGAAATCTGGGTTTGTCTTAACACAGCAGACAAGCCGTCAGACGATCGGGCAGACTACGTGTAATACATGTTACAGATTGGTGAGCAGAAGACAATACTGAAATCTTCAAAAGAGTTTCCTATTTCCTTATTCCTTCCCTTTAGAGTTTCCATAAAGTAAAATTAAATTGAAATTTTGTAGAATTTATAGTCGTGTTTTTTAGTTTCATGTTTAGTATTTAGATCGAGTGAAATCAAAAAACACATCCAAAAAAAAACCAAGCGAAATGCTAGTGAACAATTTTTCCGCTTTCATTTCGCTAGCTAGTATCCAGTTCAAGAGAAATTGCCAATTGCAAACAGATGGCGCTGAGCAAAGATTCCGCAGCGAAATGAGCGTGCATAGTAGTTTCGCGGTGAAATTATGACGTTTTGTCTCGCTTTGAAGTGCAAATGACAATGGAAAATATTATTACATGCATTAGGAAATCCCTTATAGATTTTTTTATTTTGATGGACGTTCAGTGTTGTTTTCGAATTAATCATACTGTCGTTCGAAATCCTTTTTCTCCATTCACTCTCGATAACCTTTGTCATCCAATTCATCAGCACAATTCGGTGGGAAATACTCGATGTTATTTTCTGACATCAAAAAATTATGGAGAAAACAGCCCACAGCAACAATTTTTTGTGCCCTGTCTGGTCCACATAACATTGTCCTTTTCACGTATTGCCATTTGGAACACATTATACCGAAAGCAAATATTGATTATTTCTTATTTAAAATAAATTGATTTTAAAAATAAAATAAATTGTTGTTTTTTTTTTGTGTTTTATCAAACGACATCTTTCGGTAACATCCACGAACTAATTTCACAGCGGAATGAGCGCGAACTGGATACTAGGCTTTAGGACTTATTGTTTTTCATTTTATTTCCCATTCATCACTAGGAGTCCACGCAATCTATCCACAAAAACAAAATTTATTTAATATCTTAACGGGTTTGTGAGACAAGAGCCTTTAAAGGTGTTTCCGAACGGTGTATACGGCGGACAGACAGATTTTTTTATTGGGTGTACAAATATGTTTCCGCCGTTTTTTTATCAAAAATTGGGCATTTATTGTGAAAGAATGGTACATTATGTTTTATTCGAAGTATTGTCCATTACTTGTCACTACTTTTCCCCATCTTTCTGGCAGCATACGGATACCGCGTCGGAAGAATGCTTCATCCTTTGAGGCAATCCACGAATCGACCCAATTTTTGGCTTCTTCGTATGAATGGAAATGCTGATCAGCCAGGCCATGCGTCATCGAGCGGAAGAGGTAGTAGTCGGAAGGGGCGATGTCCGGAGAATACTGCGGGTGGGGAGGGACGTCCCATTTCAGTGTTTCTAGGTAGGTTTTGACCGGTGACGCAACATGTGGACGAGCATTATCATGCAGGAGAATAACTTTGTCGTGTCTGGAGTAGTAGTGGGCGCGCTTGAGTGCTCGACTCAATCTCATTAATTGTGTTCGGTAAACAGCCCCAGTAATGGTTTCGTTCGGTTTTAGCAACCCAAAATACACGACACCAAGCTGATCCCTGAGAGGTAAGCGAAATTTCACTCGATCTGGATACTAGGCTTTAGGACTTATTGTTTTACACGACACCAAGGTGATCCCACCAAATACACAACAAGAGTTTTTTCCATGAATATTTGGATTAGCTGTAGATGTTGAGGCATGGCCAGGTGGTCCACACGATTTCTTCCTTTTTGGATTATCATATACCTCGTTCACGTGGTAGCGTAGTGTAGTGTAGCGTATTATGAAATCCGGTTGATATATGAGTGTTCACGTGAAGTGAATTGACGTTTCGCACTCTTGATTATTAATTGACAGCTGTCACAACTGGTATTTATTTTATTAAAAAAAAAATTACATTCGTCGTTTTATTTCTTAAATAACCTTTCTTCTTTTATTTTTCAGCGAAATGGAGTCATTAAAGGCACTGGTATTAGAATCGTTGAGAAAATCCAAACAAATAAAGTTGTCTGTCAACACAGTTTTTTGACAATTCACTCGAAAAGAAATACGGAGCGCAACGGCAAGTGTTCTCGTGGGAAGGATTAGCAAATCCACTACACTACACTACGCGGTTTTGCTACGTTGTAGAAAAACCGCTCCGTAGCAAAATTTCGTGTGTTCACGTGGTACTACGAAGTGCTACGTAGCGGTACGTCGTTGACCACGTGAACGAGGTAATAGTGGATCCATTTCTCATCACCAGTGACTATACGGTGCAGAAAACCCTTTCGTACATGCCTGGCAAGCAGCATTTCACATGTGGAAAATCGGCGTTCAATGTTTCTCGGCGTTAGTTCATATGGAACCCAATGCCCCTGTTTTTGAATCATTCCCAATGATTTCAACCGATGTGAAATTGCTTGTTGACTAATTCCGGAAAATTCTGCAAGTTCTTCTTGCGTTCCGCATGAATCTTGATCCAATAATGCTTCCAATTCCGCGTCTTTATATACTGTCAGCCTTCCGCTACGTTCTTTGTCTTCGATGTTAAGTTCACCGTTCTTAAACTTCTGAAACCACTCACGACAACTTCTCTCACTTAGGGCAGCCTCACCATATGCTTCTGCAAGCAATCGATGCGCCTCAGTCGCAGATTTCTTCAAATTGAAGAAGTAAATCAAAAGTTCCCGCAAATGACGCTTATTCGGCTCAAATCTCGACATTTTCGCACACAACAGAATAAATTATACTGATAAAAATTCACTTATATTTCAAGGCTATGTTGTTGACAGATGTCAAACCTTACGATAATGACGTTTTACATCTGACAATTTTAACCATAACTTACTGGTTGCGCTAACTTTTCTCAAACGGCGGAAACTTATTTGTGCATTTTTGGGTTCTAGGTTAGGTTAGGTAAGGTGGGTGGTCGCTGATTTTTTTGGGTTCTACTAACCCTGAAACTGAATACAAAATTTTGGGTAGCAATTTTTAAAACTTCAGGTCGATCCCAATGCTTTATTATTAGAAATGAGTGAAAAAAAATTTTATATTATTATTTTTGCACAGAATAAATTTGTTATACAATTGCAAATTACCCAAATTGTCAAAAATTTTTAAAATAAAATAACTTTTAATTAAAAAAAAATTAAAATTTACGTTCATGTGGCATGAAGGCATTTTTAAAGCTTATTTAACCACTGAAGATTTTCCAGGGAAGAACTGAAGGGCTTCGATAGAATAAACAGGTATTACTCCGTCGTCTGTAATATCATAAGACTACTACACCTGGCTCGTTCCACAAATATCTTTGACCTCGAGAAATCGGACAGAAAATCATCTTTAAGAAGTAATAGTGAAGTATATCTGTACATAGCCTACTTACTTGCAAATTGCAATAGCCTTACAAGAAATGTGATCTACTTATAAAGTATTCCGATCAAGTTTGAAACGATTCAAGCAAATCCACACAGCGTAGCCTTCAGGAAAAACTAATTCATATAAACGGCATAAATCATTATGAAATTTTTACAACCGAAGAATAAAAGATTGTACAACTTTCCCTATTTGGCTTCTTGCCATTATTTCTTTTTTTAAACGCTAAAAGAACGAACAGAACCTTGATCCGTCATTACATCGCAATAAGTTTCGATTGAATAATATTAAAATAAAAAAAAAAATTTAACATACCATTCGTAATGAGCTAACAAATAAGAAAGCGATACAAGAAAATCTGATAACCCAATTGTTGAGGCCCAAACCAAAAGAAGTGCCGATCTAATGTCCAATTACAAAGACAATGGATCGCCTGCAAGAAGTTCTCTAGACCGAAGAAAAAAAAATCCCCGTCCGTCGGCTCAATTCAATCAGAAAGAACAATTACCACACCAGCACCTGAACACTATTTTCAATTATCCATGTCAAACGGATATGACACGCATAACTGACCACTTTAGAGAGTGGACGCGACCTATTTAGCACACCTTGATATTTTTTTCAGGTGTCGATATTTTATTGGGATTGCAAATTTATATTATCGTTACCGGTTGAACAGCCCTAAAAGCAACATTTACATTTCCAGCAAATATACACATCTATGTGATATACGATCAACCAAGGCTGGATACCTACTGCCTACCAGTAATGATTACATCATTAGTTCTGTAATCATTATAAGGAGGCGATAGTGCATCGTTTTTGCGTTACAGTATCGATGATTTTACCATTGCGATGTCCTAGACAGCAAACATGCTCGCTACATTTTGCATTACCCGGGAACGGTTATAGAATCAATGCTTCGGAATGGATGAAGTAATTGATGCAATAGAAATAATTCCGCAAATCAATAGCTAGAATGTATAATTACATCGAAGGCTAGGACTCCGATTACTTATTAACACTAAATTGTAGGAAAAGTATTATGTACGAGTATGATTGAAAACAACAACTTTTTGAAGAATTACAAAACAGCAATTAGTTTTCTCTCTCAAGAAGATTTCCATTTTCATATGATTACTTTTTGCATTACCAGTACATTACTTAGTAAAGGATTCTGTTTTTTATAAATTTCCATCGATGCGGTCCTACTGGGAATTCTAGAAATGTTATCCTACTCTGCCCGAAGCCGTTCACTCTTCACTAAATTATTTACCTTAAGACTTTTCTAATAGAATAGTATATTACAAGAATTAGGTTTCAACTTTGTATCTTAAGCCATTATTGAATTTTAAAAATTAAAAGCTCTCACAGCTACCATTCATCAAAACGACCAACCCAATCGAATTAAAGGAACGAATTTCGTGATTTTTTTTTTAAATGGAACATAAATTTACTTTACCTGTGTAATTTCATAAATGTTGCAAGTTTCAACTTTTTAGCGTATGCTGCTCCTTAAAGGAGTTTGATTACCCTGAAGTTAAATGTGTCTAAAAGCTACACATCGTTATCAAGTCTCTTTTTTTCAACAGTGATTCTGAGATATAAAAGTCAAAATACTGTTGCTCCTCCCGCACTCTAACCCCTTATAAATATACCCTTAAAAATGAACAGCTGAAAAGCATTACACTTACTGTTAAAACTGGAAGGTTATGTATAAAAGTGTCCATGAAATACTGGAAAAAAATGTAAAAAAAACCATTTTTCTTGCCGCCATTTTCGTACGCCACTGCAAATTTAAATTGTTTTATTCAACTTTCGAGTATAAGCCGTTCTTCTAATACCGTAAAAATGTAAAAAAATCAAAGTAAAAAATATTAGTTTTTACATCTCGAGAGCTGTAAATGCTAAAGTTGTGAAGATAGGAAATTAGGTGTATGCAGAAACACTAATGAGTTTTTTTTGCCAACATATGAATGACCAGTGGAGTGTGGGAGTGAGGGCAGAACAAATTTTGTGTATGTCATGATCCACTTATGATACAAAATTGATATCAGACGTGTTTATAACCTCAATTTCTCAGAAGTTTCACCTTCTAAGGAGTGGAGATGAAACAAAGTATCTCGTCAATTAGGTGACATATCTTAAAAACGCTAGTATGCGGCCTTCAGATTTTTACTGCAAACACACTATATCAACCCCTTAGCAAATATGTTGTAGGGAATGTGTGAGGCTGAAAGGTTTCTTCCTTTGCTTTTCATTTTATCCAAAAACTTGCTAAAGCTATCACAATAAATTTTTTTTCAGCAGCAAAGTATACTGCAACGCAATGAAACTTTAAACGTGTCCTGGACTTCCTTCGAAAAGTGGCCAGCTGCCACTTTAGGCAAAATCACCAAATTTTCGCCTTAAGTGTTTTTTACCACTATGCGGATGCTCAAAAGAGAGGACAACCGAGAACATTTCCTCATCCAAACCACCTCATCCACTTAAAAAATTTCCATTTAAACTATGGGTGTTCAGATCAACTAGTACTCGACCTTCACTTTCTTTTGGCAACCCCTACAGCTCGTTTTAACAGCGACAGGGAGTCGATCTCCATTCATTCGAAGAATTCAGTCATTACTCAGAAATTATGACTCGCCCGCTTCCTAAAAAGTGCACTGCTCCAAGGCATCAAACTAATTGAAATGGTTCCTAAAATATAGGGCACAGCGCCAAAAATACTGCTTTTTGTGACCACTTCTGCCAAAAAATAACAAAAAAATTTTGTTTTTTGGAAAAAAAAATTATTTTACAGGTAGGTAATTTTTAAATTAAAAATTTTTGGCGTAAACGTTTCTGAGATATAAATGATTTAATTTTTAGTCCCATCTCCCTTAACTCACTACCTCCATCAAAAAATATACTTTCAGAATATTTGCCCATTTTTCTGGTATTTGAAACGTGTAGCATGTGGCGGTTTTAACATAAAAAAGTCAGAATTCTGGTCGAATAAATTCTATGGGTGTTTCCCAGGACCCTCAGTAGTACACCAATAATTATGGGTCTTTCGAGAAACACCCATGGTAGTTCAAACAACACTCATGGTTCTCGTAAGAACACCCGCCGGTGTTGCGTAAAAAACACCCATGTGTGGAAGCGTGGCACCCATGGGTGTTAAAAAAATTACCAATTTATTTGTTGTTTTCATCAAAGGAATTAAATCTTATTGCTTATCAAAAGCAAACACCAATTGTCGTTGAGAGACACGTGTGGGTATATATCCATTTTAGGGTGGTCGTTAAAAATTAAATATTTTCAGTCGACACCTAAAAACTTTCTTTTTCGTGTAAAAACAAAAAGGACATTTTTTTTTTGTGAGAAAAATTAAGTTAACACTTATCGCAAGACGTTCAATGTTTTAGTATGATGAATCTGCCGTTTTTCGGAAATATCTCACGAAATATGCAGATTTGACAAAAAATCCATATCAATGATTTTATAGGAAATTTAATTCTCTATAAATAATATTTTATAATTTTTTTTCAAAAAAGTCTATTTATAAAGATATTCCAAAAAAAACTTTCGTAAATCTTACCTAGTGAGTATTTCATAAGGAAAAGGGTGTACTGTGGGTGTACCCATGATAGTTGGAGAATTTCCATAGGTGTAAACCCATGAGACTGTCCCAAAAACCACTATGCCAATACATTTTTTAGCACACCTATAGGATTTCGTTGGACCAGGGAAGTTTTACCTTCAAGCTCTTGTCCATTAGCGAAAATTGTCAACCCAAAATATTCAAAATTTCTCTTTCTACTAATGCATTTCTTCAACCCAACACTCCGGTGGATAACCAATTCCTTAAACAAATATGTGTTTGTAGTGCATTTCTGGTATACTTCGATATAATGTACCAAGTTCCAATTGTCTACCAAAGTGGTTTTGGTTTTTAACGCAAGAAAACAAATAGCTATTAGCCCCAACCCTCTGACCACTCTTAAAAATTGCTTTTATTTTTCTGAAATATCAGCACAAATCTACAAGTGTCGTTATAAGATGCACTTTTCTAATATGAACGACTTAGTAAATATAATTTCCAAAAGGTGGTGATTATCGATCCCCACTTCCACTCCCACCAACAGAAAGGTCATTCCTAATAGGGTACCATGCACTGCACCCATTATGAAAATTAGAAGCTCATACCTCTGGGTAGTCTTGAGCTATGACGCGTTAAACGCGCTAGTGTACGACGTATACGGTGGACGGTCGGACTTTTTATTGTTTAGAATTTTTAAAAATATAAAATTTTAGGGTAGGTAATTTTTTTAAATTTCAATTCGATCAAAATTCTTTATTTTTTGAAGAAAAAAAAATATATATTGTAAACCTTGGAGGCTATTTGGGATGTTAATTTTATAGGGTACTATGGGATTTAAATCATTAAAACATTGCGCAATTGAAGAGTGGGCTATAGCATGTTGCTAAAATTACTCTAATTAATCTTGCGTACCATCTCCAGGTAAGTTTCCCCACTTTACCTGAACTAACTGGTACCAAATAAAAAACCATAGTCTCCTCGATTATCTCAATTACTCAAAAAAAAACTCCATTAAAACCCGTTCAATCTTGTGATTGCAGCTATTATTTATTATTACACGGTACTGATATCGAACTCAAGGTCAGCTAGGAGGAATTAATGGGTGGCAGCCACACCCGCTTTAGCTGTGCACCTATTCACCACTAGAGGTAGGTGCCAACTCTTCCTAATACTCGTACCAACCTAATTTTTACGGTGGACTGCTGTAAGTTAGAATGGCAAATGGCTTGGAATTTGCAAATTGTTTCAAAGACAAATAGCCCCCTTCTGAGATAAACCCCGGGTTTTTTTCGCATTAAGTCACAAGTATGTACAACTTTTGGCCTTCAATTAAGCCCGTTCGTAAGCTTAGCTCTTGTTTATTTAGTTTAGTTTTCCTTAAGTGGTTTGTTTCGGTTGTACTTCAAGTTTCAGTATTTATGGATGCAAGATTATTTTCGTAGAATTGGAGCACGGCAATGGATCCATGGATCCGCTAATTGATCGCACGGCGAAGTAGGAAATCGAATCGGATTACGGCGCAGCTCAAGAGCTCCCCAATCACAACAATAACTCTTAGCATTGCTATAAGCTAAGCGATTTAAGACGACCTTCAAGTTGAGCAATTAAATCACAAGAACGGATCAAATACTGTACACAACATACTCGTAGTCGTAGTAATGATCGATAGTTGTACAAGTCATACATAAGTTAAGTCCTGTATCTAACCTCTTCTGATGTTCTTGCCAAAGTTGCTAATATTCTCGAATCATTGTTTTCTTATATCACGGGTATTGATTGACCTGACTGGAATTCGAACTCATGTCTTGACCTCTGGCTCGACAGTAAGCCAGAAATTTCATTCAATTAATTTTTAATAGTAAAGTATTGTAATGGACCGGAAAATTACCTTCTAAGTTTGTATTTTTACAAACAAAAGAGACAAAAAGTCCGTCTGTCCGCCGCATACGCCGTCCACCCTCCACAAACGCCTTTGAAGGATCGTATCTCACAAACCCGTTGAGATATTAAGCTCAAATTTTTTTTGTTGGATAGACTGGGTGGACGCCTTCAAGCAATGACTTTTTGGGATTGGGGGTCTGAGGAGGAGCATTTTTGACAAAAAATTTTGGTTGATGAAGTTAGGTTTGGGATGGAAATTGCTACAGAAATTGGGGAGAAATTACGGTTTTCCAAGAATATCAAGTCATGTATCTTAACAACAATTTCAGGAATGATCAAAGAATTCATGTAGGAGTTATTCTCAGTAGTCAGTGCTGGTGGCGGTGTAGTAGTTGATGATGAAAAAGGGTGGAAAGCGAATAATTCTGATTTTTTTTCTCGAGAACCACTAAAGATCCGTGCGACTGAGAGAGTCAGGCAACTGCGTATCCTGAACTGGTAGCTGGTGGGCACAGCGTTAGAGGAAAAAGACTACTCAATTCAGCAGATCGAATTCTCTAGGAGATTGTCAGGATCCCTGATAACGTCTAAGTGAAGGAGGATGATAGCATCACTACCCTTTATACCATACCATTGTCAGGATCCCTAGCAGAGAGGAGTGGAATGCGGATCAGCCCAATGAAGGGAACTTTCATATCTACATGGACGATTCGAAGACAGACGCGGGTACGGGTGTAGGAGTATTCTCCACGAACTTGAACCACACCGGCGGTTCGAACCACAGCGAGTCATTAAAAATACGGGATTGGTGTTCAGTAATTATGGGCATCGTGCAGACCTGCACACTGCCAGAGGCTTGTGCAACGCGAAACAACCCCGTTTTCATCCTAACAATCCGGCGAACGCCCTGGTCTGGCATTCGAGGAAATGTACGCTGAGTACGCGCTTCGCCATGGACTTGGCTCAATTCGCAAACATAAAGCCAGACAAGCTGCAGCAGTTTGTCAGGCTGACGGGGTGGTTCACACGGGTTTTTCTCCCCCGTACATGTGGGATCACAACGGACTAGAGATGGGCAAAGCAGTTCCTTTCAGTGAAGTACTTCACTCCGAGTCACTCACATTAAGGAACGAGTTCAGTGAAGTAATTCTATTGAACTCTTCAGTTTAGTAGAGCACAAAAAAAAGGTCAGTACATCTAGAAGATGATGAGCAAAAAAAAAGGTCAGTATATCTAGAAGATGATGAGCAAAAAAAAAAGGTCAGTATATCTAGAAGATGATGAGCAAAAAAAAAGGTCAGTATATCTAGAATATGATGAGCAAAAAAAAAGGTCAGTACATCTAGTACAGTATATTCTCTGTCACAGTTCCGATATCATATGTTCGTACAGTTCACTCTGTTAGTCTCTATCTGTCTTGAATAGGTATATCGTTTTCAATTTTGTCACGTGTCCAATGGAACTGCAGTTCACCAAAAGAAGTGAGTTACTTCACTCACTCACTTCAATGAAGTGTTCTTTTGGAACAGTTCACTCGTGAACGCCCCATCTCTACTTGGAAGTTCTCCACGAAGGCCTACTTCCCCGAGGTTCAGGTAGCTATTTTGGAGAAATAGCTGCTATTTACCATGCCCTATCGATCACTAAGACCAATAATCATATCACAAACGGACCCATTGGCGGTCTATATGTTTGGCCGTTTCAGTTACCACCCAGCTTACCTTACCACTATAGATGGAAAGGTAGGAGTTTATGTGTGTATGGAGGCACTACAGGGGTATCCTAGAAAATAAAATTTGTTGATATGGGTAGTAAGATACTGGGTGGGGGTCTTGTTGAATCTCAGGAACTATGCTAGAAATTTAAAATTTGATGTGTTATGATGTAAAAACGTTTTTGTTTGCTAATTAATATTTTTTTTTTCTATTTCACAGATTGATCTTGAATGCTACACAATTGCGCAATGATCTAAAATTGTTTTTGAAAACAATCGTTCAATAGATAATACTCAACGTTCATACCGGAGATTATATGGTGTAACAACTGGTCCAACGGGTCCAATGATTAGTTCGCTGGTGGATAAATCCGTTGAATTCGGAAGTGTTCGAGATCCAAGACGTACGGGCAGGCTTCTAATTGACAGATCGGTCTAAAAAATTGATATTTTGGGAGACAGCACAATGGAGAATACCCAGAGACATAACAAAGAGGCAATCTGCCTAGTTATAGCTTTCGGGCTGCATTCTTTGATGGATTTTGACGAGGATTTTCCGAACAAAGTCCTCCTTGTTCAAAAACAAAATCCTGGAAACCTCGCATTGTAAGCAGTTCTAAGTCACGTAATGAAAAATTTTTGTCAAATTTTATGATAACCGACAAAGCGCATTTCGACTTGATCGGGATCGTAAGTAAACAAAAAATGCAGATTTTCGGGATCACAAATTTCCCAAAATCTTCACCAAAGACAATTGCACCCAATTCGTCTTACAGTTTGGTGGGGCACTACCACCGAGGTTTTAAAAAAATTTAAAATTTTTTTTCTCGAGAACCGTTTAAAATAAAAAAGTAAGGATTTACATCTGTACAGATCCCCCACAGGGGCATCCTAAAAAAAATATATATTTTTATATGGGGGGCGGGTACGGGGGTGGAACGTGTTTTTGTATCTCAAAAACGGCTTTTGGCAGAAAGTTGAAACTTGGTAAATACTTATGTGAATTTAGATGCGCTAGAAACGATTTTTACGGAAACAAATCAAGTTTGCATCGGCGCACGGAAGAGGTGAAAAAATTGTTTTCAATTAAAGGTGATGTATATATTTTCACGAATTTCGTCATATGTCTTAGGTCTAGATGTCGAATTAATTCTACTTCTACGGGTCTTCGTATAAACGTGTAGAATTAACTTTTCAGATTTTTCTATATCCAGCCCCTAAGGTGGTAGAAAGTACTTGTAAGCGTTTTCACGAATTCCGACATATATCTTAGGTCTAATGACTATTTCCACTTTTATGAGCTTTACATACAATCTTCTAAAAATTGCATAATTTCACAATTTTGCGATATTCAATCCGGAAAGGAGTGTCAAGTGATTGTATATGTTTTTACGAATTCCGATATATCTTTTAGGTCTGATGAGATATGACTTTTTTCGAAAAATTCACCTAAAAAATTGTTTCCGATTTCGTTTATGCTTAGCCCCTAAGTGGTTTATAGTTTATATTTCACCCCATGTTTATTTATTGAAATTCAATAAAAAAAATTAATAAATAAAAATGCAGCCACAATTAACTATGAAACATGTTTGAATCCCACCAAGTAATAACTCGGAGAATAAGAAATTGACCAACAATCTGGATGCATCCATATTTATCTGCTGCCCTTCGATTTATGAAGCGGATCAAAAATTTGGACCAGAAAAAATTGACAAATCCAATTAACCTATTAATTAATAAAAACTACAATAAAAATACCTTGTTGCGATTCTACAAATCCAAATATTGAAATCCAAAAAATCGCCAATAGAAGTGGTAAAAATTGTCGTAATCCCATTTTTTTACGTCGGCTTAACATGCTCCTTAAGGTCATAAGAAAAAACTGAAATTCATAATCGTTACAAGCGATAATGCAGCCGCTCTTTTTATACCGCCTAATTAATACACTGTCGAAGATTTTGCACACTTTTTTTTTTAGATATTACATTCGCGTTTTTAATTTCTCGTTACGATTTACGATTATGACCTTTTGCTTGAAGAAAAGACTCGAATTTAGAGAAACAACTTTATTTTCGTATTTTTTTTCCAAATTAATAAAAATGCACTTTCTTGTATCGAAAATATCACAACCGACAAATTTTTTTTGTATTTTTATTTTCAAAACACTTCTACCTTTAGTGGCGACTTTTCCGTTAATTTATTTAATTATTTAAATTATTTCTTTTTTTTTATTATTATTCAAAAACAACCGAATCCGATAACCATCAAATGTGGTACACCACAAGGTTCATAACTTGGCAAACGAGTATTTACGGTGTAATTATTATTCGTCGATGTAAAAGCGACTCTCATGGCCATCAACAAAAAAAGAACAACAACAACTGAAAAAACCCGCGTCTTCACCTTCTTGTTCCTCAGGTGATAAGTGGTGCACCTTGCAAAAATTTCAAAACCTCGACAATTCGAATTCAAAACGAAATACTGAATTTTCCAAAATTTTGATATTTTACTGTGAGAAATGTTTTTTTTTTTAAATAAAAAAAAAAGGTTATAAAGAATCACATACGCAAAATTCAATTCGGAACAAAAAAAAAATACCGATAGTGTCTTATGTTCGAAACCGACACCTCTCACCGCTCGCACTAAACTAACTTTACCTGTTGCAGACTCAGGTGGAGTGGGATTTCTTGGTATCGTGGAAGGTGGAAGTGCTTTGCACCCACTCCTCCAGTTACCAAGCGGTCGTCTTAAGACAGCTTTCAAGCTTTCACGGTACCATCAGTAAACAGCAGTTATAAAGAAGTTATAAGATACTCTTAAGTTTATCTCTTCTGATTGTCTCACCTGTTGTAGGTGAAGTCGTTGTATAGTGAGCTGCTGAAATGTCTTCTGATGATTTACATCGGAAAGGTAAATTTTGCACCGTTCCCCAATGTACAAAAATCTCAGGCTGAACGAATGTATCTAATCGAAAAATTCCAAAAAGGATTTTTAGTCGTTTGTCTGAAGATATGAAAAACAATTTCATACCTCATCAAACTTAGAAACTTGATAAAAAATCTACCAATGGTCTGGGCGAAACTTTATTATTTTTCGGGTCAAAATTCGGGAGCGGTCAAAGTCGGAGTGTATCATGAGTTGCTTCGACATTATTAGATTTCTTGGAAAATTATTTTTGTTCTTAATATAAAAATATTTAAAATAGAGATTTTTAGCCGATTAAACATTGAAAAAGTCCGTGTAGACTATTCGAATTTCAGTATATTATGTACACTAAAAGCCCATAGAAGTAAAAACGAATTTGTTGCCTTATCAGACTTAAGAGATATGACGAATTGTTAAAACGTATACAAACCCATTACTTCCACTTGGGGTTTGAATTTCGAAAAAATTGTGAAACAGGTTTTTAGACGATTTCATAAGAAGCAACTTGATATCTCATGAGACAAGACGGATTTTTAAAAATTTGTGAAAACGTAAGCAAACCCTTCACACCTCCTTGGTTCTGGAAATTCGAAAAATCGTGAATTGGTTGGCCGTAATAATCAATTTTATATCTCATCATAACCAAGGAATGGCAAAAATTGTGAAAACATATACAAACCCTTGGGGGTTGAATATCGAAAAATTGAGAAATGGGTTTGTAGGCGATTATATAAAAAGGCTGTAGAAATGAAAAGCGATCTAATATTTCATCGAACCTAAGAAATATGTCGAAACTTTGAAAAGCATACAACCCCCTTACCCCCTTAGGATTGAATATCTAAAATACTGAAATTGACTTTTTGGCTTTTTTATATAGGAAACCTTAGGAAGTAAAATGAATTCGATATATCACCAGATATGCAACCTCCTTACACCCACTTGGGGGTTCAATATCCAAAAATCCTGAAAGGAGTTAATAAATAAATATGAAGACAGCACGAGAAAGTAGGAACCAATTCAATTTCTTATCACTTCTAAGAGTAATGACGGAACTCGTGAAAACGTGTTCAACCCGTTTATACCCTCTCAGGGGTTGAAAAAGGAAAAAAATTAAAAACAAGTCTTAGGCGATTATTACGCAAGCACGTGAAAGTGAAAAGATATTCGATATCTGATAAGACGTGGGGATATAGTAGAATTCGTGAAAAAGTTTACAACCCCCTTTGCACCCTCTTAGGGGTCGAATTTTAAAAAATCCTGAAAACAATTTCTAGGTATTTATATGAAGAAGCCGTAGAATAAAAATGAATTCAATATTTGGGAAGACCTAATAGATATGACGAAAACCGTGAAAATATATGCATTCCATTTTCACTGATCATTTTTTTTGCCCCACTCCGAACGCCAATGGATATTTGAAATTTTTTTTAGTTGATTTAAATTAGTTTTCTAGTTGATTTACATAAACGTACCGAGTTTCAACTTTGTAGCATAAGCCGTTCTATAGATAGGAAAAGCACCCCCACCCCCGTACCATACTACCCTTATAAAAAATTATATTTTTCCAAGATGCTACTAATATAGCTCTAGATAGATAGATTTGGAAATAGGGGTTGGTGTGGTTAACCTCTGTCACTGCAGCCACAGTTGGGCTTATTGTGACATCCCCCCGGTTTGATTATGATTCCTCTTCGATCCCTGCGCTTTCAATGAAGCCTAGTATTTTGCGAAGAGGAATGGTCAGGAATTCCGATGGGTCCATGAAACCCTGACCGAAGTGACGAAGCCTTTTGCGAGTTAAACCCTCAAATTCACAGAGGATATGCTCTGGTGTTTCGTCTTCGTCATTGCATATTCTGCAAATTTTAGTCTCAGAGAGACCAATCCTATTGAAATGCTTCCTCATGTGACAATGTCCAGTCAGAGCTCTCACTAAGGTTCGGGTCTGATATCTGCTTAATTCTATATCTGCTTTAATTTTTAATATAGCTTTATCTAAATACCATGTTTCAGCTTTATATCATTATAGGTTGTCGAGATATTAACATCGGAACTTTTTCCTTTTCACCCTCTCCCACCCTCACCCTCTATACCGACACTTCCAAAATTTTGTTTTCTGCTAAGAGTCTATTAGGCCTACTTCTGGTAAAAATTTTAAGTATCTATCTTACACTGTTCTTGAGATAGGAGACGTGATTTTTTAGAAAAATTCTTATCCTCTCCACTTTCATGCTCCACCGCCCCCTTAAAAAATTTTGATTTCAGCAAACTTCATTTGTCAACCTTTACACACAAACCAAATTTTATTTTTCTAGTGCAATTAGTTCGTGAGATATCGTAATCTAAAGTTTTTCACCCCTCACCCCCGTACGCCACTGCCACCACTCAAATTTTTGTTTCCGATCTATTCTCCTAGTATACCTACATATATTCATTAAGTTTCAATTTTGTGACATTTACCGTTTAGGAGATATGGATTTTAGAAAGTGTCGATCTCACATTTTTTGCGTTTCGGACGCATTATTTTTCACCCCACTCCCAAACCCCTTCACCTATATCGGCAATTTTTTTGCAAATGGGTCCACTACTGAAGCGCTATGTAAATTCCAAATTTCAGCCTCCTAGCATAAGCGGTTGCTGAGATCTAGAAACCAAAATTTTCCGTCTAAAACACTTCCCCCTCCTCCCCCCTCACACCCCCACCCATCCAAATTTGGCCACTTCAAGGGGCCTACCCATTCTATTCAATTTAATAGCTCTAAGGGTTTGGGAGCTACGAGCCTTCAAACGATTTTGCGTAGAGCGGTCGACGTACGGCGTACGGCAAACAATGATTTTTTTAGCACTTAACTTAATGACATATAAATAGAACTAACATGTTTTTATGTGTTTCCTATAAAATTTAAATTCTTGAAGATACGAGGGTTTCTAATTAGGGGACGATATTCAATGTACATACTGCCATTTAGCCACTTCTTTACGGTGTGTATCGGCGAATCGTTTACAGTTTAGAACAGCGATTCGTTTTTAATTTGATGTTACGATTCACTGCCGAGGTGCAAAATTTTTCTCAAACGAATTGTCTGACCTAACGTACCGCAATCGATGTGTTAACAAATCGAACTGCAAGATTGTGAAAAATTTTCTGGGATTTCTTATATTTAGGTGAATTACCAGATTTTCAATAAAAACGTTGTAAATCTTCAGTTTTATCAATTTTACCTTTTTATTTTCATGCATTGAAAGGACTCATCGGTTCTATTTTGCCTGGGACTTCCACTGATATTAAGACAGCTCAGTTAAATTGAAGTTGAAGAAATGTGCCACTACGAAAGCCATAATATTTCTAGATATCAAATTTCAGCTTTTTACCATCAGCGGCTCCATTTATATAAAAATCAGAATCTTTTGCTTTCCAAATCCCAGAAGAGTATACTTTCGCTATTAAGGTGTTATATCACCCTTGTATCTCATTGTTCTTCAAAAATCCCTTTGACTAAGTTCAGTATGTCAGTTTACTGGCAACATCTACCTGCGTGATCCAATTGAGGACAATTGATCGGAAGCAGTCTGCACCTAGGATACGATTAATCGAAATATTGAGACGAGCCACTATCAAGATGAATAAAACACAAAACGATTTTACAATTTAATTTTTGTTTTTTTCTTTTTTTAATCTTTGCATTATTTTCGTTTTCCAATTTTTTTGTCATTTAACTAAACACATTTCTTACTTCTCGTAAATTTGAGTGAGTGATATATAAAAATAAAATATAAAAGTAATTTACATATTCACATTCAAAGTTAATTAAATGAAAACAGTAACCGAAGATTGAAAAGAAATGCCTTCTATTGAGAACAAATTACACCGCTTTTACGGCTAAAGGCCGGTTTACATTTTTACTGAGATTCTGAGGGCGCTAGCTTATCGAATAGAATCAACCACTGCCAAAAAATGTTGGCTCAAACACATTCACAGCAATATCGTTAATATTTTTTGCTGAATATAATATCTGTTCGTTTCACTCCTGATCAGTTTCTCATTAGAAATTTTCCTTCTCTCTCACAATCTCAGTAAAAATTATTTGCAACCGCCATGTAAACCGGCCTTAACTTTGATATTCGAGGACTCGAAAAGTTTTCTGGTTTATAGGGTGGTGTCGGATCAAAGAAATCGACTTGATGCTGGTTAGCTCGTTCTCTTATTCTACGGTTCCACTTTACTAGCAATACTAGCAGCATTCGACCTAGAAAAGGGCTGTTCACGAGTGAACTACTCTAAAAGAACACTTCATTGAAGGGAGTAAGTGAAGTGACTCAGTCATTTTGGTGAACTGCAGTTCAGTTCGAAAGGTGATTAAGCAAATATAAAACAAATGAAGATAGAATGAATACTAACAGAGTGAACTGAACGAACACAATGAGAAGAGCGACAAACAACCAACCAATCTTCTAGTTTCGTCCGTCTCCGTATCCTTCAGAAATACACACAGCGAAGCCACAACTCAGTTCTTCTTAATTCGAACAGTTAAATTGTAGGAGTAGTGACTACTGAACGGCTGGTTAGAGAAGATAAAGATGTAATGAACAGTACTTCACTGAACTAACTCCTTAAAGTGAATGAGTAGTTGTGAAATGCTTCACTCAAATGAACAGTTTTGCCAACGTCTAATCCAACCACTCACTCAAGTACTGTTGCAAATTCATCAGTTTTCGTTAGAGTAGCCAAGGTGAAGTGGGCTACCATCTAATCAACTTAATTTAACAAAGAAGTTTTTCAATCCCTCCACAAAGTTAACAAAGATAAATTTCCAAGTGCATAGCAGTTGAAGCCGCTTGACGACGCCACTGAAGACGACGAGAATAAAGCAATAGTTTAGACGAGCTGTACGAAAAATTCCCAAAAATCCCAACTATTCAATTCAGATTCAAATTTGTAACTACTGAGTACGACATTGTTGTGTGTAAGAAATTAAGAAGCTACGAGGCATTACTTCTCAGGTCATGTTAAAAAAAATAAAATCAAATCAAAAAAAAATTAATTTTACTTACAAATATAATCTCACTGCAATTGTTATTAATTTTGGTTTTTTTTTATTATTTTAATGTTTGTTTTTCTTACTCTTGATATTAAGTTCTCTTTCACATTTTATTAGCTGATGGTTTCTTTTTTGTGTATTTGTGTTTTTATTTTACTTACAGCTCCTTACAAAGTCATATTTTAATTTTTTTTTATCGTGTAATATTCTTTTTTTTTCTTGTTCGTATCACAGATTTTAAACATTTTTTCTTTATTCTTCTTCTTTGAATTATTATTTATTTTAATAATTTCGCCTCTTAATAGTGTCTTTAAGTTCTTTTTACTTCGGTATTTTTCTTCCATTTTGTGTCTGCGTAAATTTCTATTAAAGTTATTAATTCATAATTTACACCTATGTAAAAAGTTTTACCTTTCCACGCTTGAATTGTTTGCTTTTTATATTGATTTTACTTGCATTATACATTTAGTTTAATTATTTCATTTTATTTAAATTTTGATCATATCTAATTAAAAAGAGATAGAAATTTATTTAAATTTTTGTTTTTAAGAATTGTTTATTTATCGCTTTTTATGCAGTTGTTCTTTAATGTTTCTTGGCTTAAGTCTTTCTTTCTGTGTTAGTTGAATTTTATATATATATTTTTTTTATGATTTATTATTTTTTTCAATTAAAGGAATTACATTTACACCGATTTTATTTATATTGTAGTAATTTATGTAAGGGTTACTGTTTATATTGAATGACTTAATTTACAATTATCTCAAGTTTGCGGTTTGATTAATGATTTCTATTTTGTTTAATTCCGAAAATAAGTCTACACGTAAGTATCGATTGCTTACTTTGTGTTTCACATTGAATTTTGGATTTAATAAAATATAAAAAAAGAGAGATTTTAGTGACATTATTGCGAAATTAATTTAACAATTTTATAGTATTTTATTTGCATTTTATTTTATTTTATTATTATATTACAGCTCACGAGATTGTAGCGGTATTTTCTATTTAAAAGAAGATTCTCTTAAAAACTGCCGACTCTCGTTAATATCCTAAAATCTATTTTGTTTTTTGAATCCAACATTGCACATGATCGTGTACAAGAAGTTTTGATCTGTTAATTGTTGAATAATTGATGTCATAAGACCGATTCTTCGCCACTATTAGTTCGTGATAACGAATGCCGTTGCGGTTGCTGTTGATCGTCTGAAATTAAAAATGAAGACATTAATTTTGTTATTCAGTCTAATTCGTTGTAGTAATCTTGTTAATAAATTGGATTCCGGAGGATTATGTGTAGCACCCTCTCAAATTCAACTTGCGAGAGGATTTATCTCCTTCCTGAATATCAAGAAGACATTCGTTAAACTCGGCTGAAACTTCTGGTTTAGCGCTTTGAACAAAAAAAAAATGATATATTAGAAACTAAATAAATTACGTTATCTGGACAGAGTAACAAACCATAAAACCTTACCGGCATGATGAAAAGCAATCACCCACGGAGTTTAAAAAATAAAAACGTTATAGAACTTTAATAGACGATGTTCTAGTTGACCGTCTACTGTCGAAAATAAAAATGGCCCATCGTTTCGAATCAAGATAGTGGAACGACTCTAAGCGAAGATGGAAGAAAACAAGAACTGACTCTTGGACCAAACACCTCGCCGAATAAGTAACCATAGGTTGATCGGGAAATACACCGGCGTATAAAGAACAAAAATTCTTAACTCATGCTACGAAATATCAACAGGGCCACAGTTTCCTTGAAACGATGAAATGTTTCTGAAAGTAGAATATGCGGAGCTATCCAATCGAAACGTACCAACCAAGGAACCTTTACGAGAAATGGACAAACTTATGTTAAAAGAATCCTCGTCTATCATTTAGAGGTGTGCGAGCAATTATGCGTAAAAAGGTCTAATTGTGTCATGTGTTACTGTACGAAGACGTTTATTGTCTCAAGATTTGAAATTTCGAAGCACAGTGAAGACATCAACACGACGAAAAAGGACTCGCTTGGGCGAAATAAAATTTGGACAACGATTTTTTTTGTGACGAAACTTCTTTTTGAGCACGTTCTTCCATTAGTCATACATAGACTTGTCTCAGGCTGTTTTTCAAAACAGGATTTGGTACTCATATTTGCAGAGACAAAACGGTCAAAATATATCAGACGACCCAAAGGTGGTTTGTAAGAAAAAATTGATATTGGATACTACAAAAGCACGACCCAAAACATCGAAGTCGTATAGTGCGAGGATATTTTTTTTTAAATTACCTATCACAAACAGTTTGAAGATTTCGTTATAAAAGCGTTCGTTCGATAAAAGCGAACAGACTGTACAGTGTATTTCACTTTGGCTATGGACTAAGTCATGACTCTTTCGGACAAATAAGGGTTGGGTCAAAACAATAAAAGTGCAACGATAAATTTACATTTTAGTGGTAAAAGTAGGGCTTTAGTAGTGTGCAGGACTGGGGCCTGGGGCTATTATGATTCGGTTTCAAAGTCGAAATTTTATACGATAACGATTTTTGGTGTTATGGTTTGCACCAAAATCAGTTAACTTCAGAATTTATCTTTTTTTTTCCGAAGAAAGATGGGGAGATGGTATTACATGTCACACTGCGAAACAGATCTGGCCGAAGCTGGATCTAAAACGCTCTAAAAGGCTGACTTTGCTCAAAAGGGCGAGTATCAGCACCACAGTCGGTGTCCTGACCGGACACTGTCTTATAGGTCGGCATGCTAAAAGACTCGGTCTCTTCTCAAACGACTTCTGTAGAAGCTACCTGGATGATGAGGAGACAGTCCTTCATCTTTTCTGTACCTGTCCAGGTGTATCCGCTAGAAGGAAAGCTCATCTTGGAGCTTACTTCTTCAACTGGCTAAGTGACCTTGCCACAATAGAGGTAGCGAGAATCCAACGCTACATTGCAAGCTCTAAATGGTTTGACGAAATGGACCGGATTCGATGATCCTGTGATAACACAACGGACCTTTTTGTTAGGTCTAAGTGTGTTCGTGTTCTCACGGGCAGCCACGCGTACCTACCTACCTACCTTCCGAAGAAATGCTTCTAGCAGGACAGGTGAATTTCTTATGTGTAACACAAATTTTTTTAAAAGGTTTCAAACTGAAGAATTTTGTGAGTCATTATCTGACTTGATGTTTTACTGATTGTGCCGCTTTGCTTAATTCTACCAATTCAGCACAGGCCCTGAAATGCACTATCAAATCTAAGGCGGTACTCAACTGTCGACGCGCTTTACAGAAACTGTGCTCAAATAGGAAAGTGGAGCTCTGCTGAGTTCCACCAGGGCACAGTGGTTTCTTAGGAAATGAACTCGCCGATGGTCTTGCTAAAAAAGGTGCAAACCTTGGGCAGGAAGCCGCGGTCTCGGTACCACCGCCTCTTAACGTTATTTACAACTCTCTAGAGAGGAAGATGGTAAGCCGGTCCGAGGCCAGGTGGCAGGCTACGTCAACCTCCAGAACCACGAAGCAAATGTGGAACACTCACAACGAGAAAAGTACTAAACTCTTGTTAGCACTACCAAGGGCGCAATGCGCAACTTTAGTCGGTATTCTTACCGGCCATTGCTTGATTGGGGCGCACGCGTACAGATTGGGGCTAATCACTAATGATATATGCAGGAACTGCAAACTACCCGCGGAACGGGAAACACTAGAACACCTCCTGTGCAGCTGCCCGGCTCTTGCTAGGAGACGGGTGAAGGCTCTAGGTGCACCGTTTTTCGCAAACCTTGGAGAAGTCTCGCGTAGCAGCATGCAGAGCCTGCTAAACTTTGCTACGGTAACAGGGACCTTTGATTTGAACGAGGAACTCTCAACACAGATCGATACGCAAGCGCACCTACCTTAGGTACATTGGGTCTCCTTTTTATGTGGTATCGCTATGGACCCTGGAGGGTCTATGTGAGGCTATTAAGCCGCCACTGATACCTAACCTAACCTAACCAGCACAAATATACATATATTCCACAACCAACTTAACAAAAGAAAGACTATCTCCGAGCCCGTAATTTTTGGCCTGTTGCTCCATCGAAGAACCAGAAAGACTATAAATAAACGCACCACATGGCTTGTTGTTGTTGTTGTTTGGTGTGAGGGAAGACAACGCAGCAATGCAGCGCATCTTGAGCATTCAGGCCAACATGGCCCATTATACTCGAATCGCTCAGGCCAACCCGAACTTTTTCGTCCTACTCACGAATTTCAAGAGCTCAGGTAGGGAGGGAGAACGGAGTTCTTCCATCCTCATAACATCTACGCCGTATACGTGCATTCTCGCAAAAGAGTAAGTTGAACACTCGAGAAGGAAATGTTCCGTTGTGTCGTCGCTCTCGTCGAAAAGCAGTGCACATTGACTCGTCAATGATTCTCAATCTGACCAGTTGTAGGCCACACGAGTTTTGCCACATTCCTTTCTGCTCAATTTGAGAAGAAAAGCAGCGGTTCGTCCACTTGGTCCCTCAACAAGGTTTCTGGTCTGCCGCATTCCCGGAAGAAGGCGCCATCTCTCAATGTGTGATTTACTCACCCACTCAGCAATGGCAGCCCTAACAGAGGCCTCCGGTACACCGAAAACTGGTTTTGGTCCGACCATGGCTGACTCCGATCCAGCCTTTGCTAATGTATAAGCTATTTCATTGCCATTTACACCCTGGTGGCCTAGAACCCATATGAGCTTTAAGTCATTGAATCTGCCAACAGAATTCAACCGTTCTTTACACTCACGTACCATCATCAAAAAGACGATTGGTTTATCTAGGGATTGTAGAGCGGTCTGACTGTCGCTGCAAATGCAAATCATCCTGCCTCTCCATCTTCCCTCTATAATCCATTCTACTGCTTTAAGGATCGCATAAGCTTCGGCTTGAAATACCGAAGAATGTTTTCCTAGGGCGAAAGAGTATCTGAGACCTTCAGTCTGCAGGTACATTCCAGCTCGCGACCCGTCTTTAGTCATTGAGCCGTCCGTATAAAATATATCAGTGAATCCGCTAAGCAGTGCGGACTGGTTTTCCCACTCCTCCCTACTTGGGATCTCCACCTGATATTTCCTTTTGAGCATACAGGTTGAAGTCATAGCATCCGAAGGCATATCGAAGATGGAGTTCCCAGACAATCTTCGAGCCATTTCTCCATGACCCGTGCAATGCTCTTTTCTCCACAGGCCTAATCTCATTAGTCTGTGCGTAGCTCTATTGCTTCTGCCTGAACAACAATGTCAAGCGGTGGCAGATTGAGCATTGCATCGAGTGTGGTACGCAAGGCACCTGTTACACCGATGCAGACTGTCCTCTGTAGTTTAGCGAGACTAGCTGTAATGTATGCACATTTGGACTTAGTCCACCAAACCACTGATGCATAGATTTGGGTGGGTCTTATTATGGCTATACATATATAGCCAATATACCATTGAAGACCTAAGACCCCATGTTCTTCCAAAAGCTGTCCGGCACTGCCAGAATGTTACTAGTGCACGGTTCGCCTTTGTATCTACATGTTCCCTCCAGAGAAGCTTGCTATCCAGGATAACTCCAAGATACTTAACCACATGGCTTAGTAGCGCACCAAACACACTTACAAGTGAGAAAGCTGTTCAGGGTTTTTGCTGTTATCCTAAAAAAAATCATCAGCCTGGACAAAACTGGAAAAGTGTGTATTATTAATTTTTGCTCACATGCCTCCAGCGAAACGGGAGAAAAAGCTACATCCTTTGATCAGTTCATTTCCGATCATACAAATTAAAATTCATAACAAACCACCGAGTCTATAGATCCAAACAACGAGGAAGCTAATATCATCACTAAATTGAAAGTAAAATGTAAGCAATAAAATAACAACAAAAAAAAACACCAAACAAAAATATGTGCAACGAATTTAATTATTAAAAAAAAATATCCTTAGTTGTTTTACATTTCTCTAGAACATAAAATTACTTCTAAATTTATTTTCATGTTGTAGTAGGTTGGTAAAATAATAATTTTCTTTACAAACAAAACTATTAATATGTTGTGTTACTGTATTTCTTTTTTTTTTTTTCTTTTTTAGTTAATCCTATCTTAATATTTCTCACAAGTTTTTTTATGGTTTTACTTTATTTATATTTTCTTTTACATTTATACTTCTACATCGTACGTATCGGTCAAATAAATTTATTTTAATTTACTTTATTAATAGTTTGTTTTTATTTTTTAGTTTTATTTTTAAGAATTTATTTACAAAATAATATAAATGTAAATAATATTAATTATAATAATAATTCATTGATGCTTGTTTTCATTAAGTTACACAGAAATAACAAAAAAAAATATGTGGTAATCAAAATTATAAGCATAATATTAAAAAGTAAAAATAATAATTAGAGAAATAAAATAAATTTGGATCAGGATTGAGGACGAAAAAAAAACGGATCGAGTGGAAGGAAAGAAGGCTGTTTGGGATTAGATTTATGTCGTTTAATGACCATTATAAATTTTTAAATTTAAATTTTATTAACTAATTAAACTAAAAATTATTTCTCAGCAAAGCGTAACAAACAGTTTTGCTTTTCGGTTTAAAAAGAAACGGACAAAAACAAATTTAATACTAAATACTGCAAATCGTTTTTTTTTTTAATTAAATAATTTTTTTTATTGCTATTCCTATTACAACTTTAATTGAAAAAATCAGCTTCAACTTTAGCATGAATATAAAAAATGCATTTCTTTTAAATAACAAATTAAGAATAAAAAAAAAATTTTTGTTTCCAAGAAAACAAATTAAAAACAAAAATTACATGGTAAATTTTAAGGGTTTTTGTTTTGTTAAGTAAGTTTTTGTCGCACTTTATTAAAAATCGATTTGAAGGAATAAAATTGATAAAATAATGTAAATATAGTGCGATTTCGGAACTGTTGATAAATTGTGAATGAAAAATTCGGTGGTTGTAAGAGCTGGGATATAAAATGTATTTGACCTGACTCCGGAGACGTCCAGAAATTTGTTACGAAACTTTGAGGGCAGGCTCAGAGTAAAGCAGTTCTCACTCAACCAACGGAGACCATCGAATAGGTCAGCGTTCCATTTGTACAAAGTAGAAGATAAATAAGGAGCAACAACTTTTTGCAGAACTTGGAAATTTGGCTGCAATGCCAGATAAGGAGATGAATATCACAAAAGCTGATAATAAATACAAAACGAAAATAAGGCCCTTGCTGTTATGCGGTTGCAAAAGGTGGCCCTAAATATAAGCGTGTGAAAATTCAATTGACGTATTTTTTAGCGAAGGATCATAAAGCAGATTTTGACATCGATAAAGGAAATATCAGACTGCTAAATCCGGTAGAACAATTAAGTGTAGAGGCTCTAAAATGAACCGGTAGTATCTACAAGTATTGTGATAAAACGTTGTAGATTACTATGAGATGGACATGTCAAGCGAATAGATAACAGAAGAATTCCTAGAGGTGTGGTAATCGACCACCAGGTAGACACAATCAACGCTACTCACAATCATGATTCTCTAACTGGTGCACGCAGTCGTCGGATCGAGAGGACTAGAGGCGATGTATCCAAGGCCCAATTTGGATGATGAACCGGGTTTACGAACGCAGTTGGTAACGATTGAATACAATCCTGATTTGTGGAGATGCCTTGGTAATTGTTTTCCAAAGGGTTGTAAAAGAAAAAGAAGCAACTGTTTTTTTTCCGTTCCATTACGTAGTTGTCAAGCTAACTCTTTAATTTTTCACTGCCGACATAACGCGCATTTTTAAACCCCGACAGAATTCACCGCCTTGTCAATAAGTTTACATCGTAGATAAAATCCCTGATAGTGAAAGACGCATCCAGTTTTCCTACTGTGCGTTCGTGAAGTAAACGCAAAATATATTTTGCGTTGGGCGTACACAATTGGGTTTTTTTAATCGCAGGTCGAGAACGCATACTCTATTCCACGGTTCTGTTCAGAACGAAATTGGAAGTTCGGCAAATATTCTGTTCCAAAATTGGACACCCTTCTTCAAGTAGACAATAACGGAAATCACGCTTAACGGTTGGCGGTGAATTATGCATCAAATGACTACTTGAAGAAATTTTATTTGAAACCCCAACACGAAATCCCCGACTGTTGATTAATCGCTGTCCTTGAGGACATGACAGTTGGAAAACCTTCACTGGATAGGTCAGTTTTTAAATTTCTTCAAATTTGCTTCTATGGTAGCTTACCATGAAAAAATTCCATTATTAAATGACTACTTGTTTAGTATTATCCTCGAAACCGGCTAAAATCTGTCAGCAAATGAAGACCCTCTCCATCAGGTTGGTTTGTAGGGAAGGAAAACCTAAGAGCTACTGGAGACGACAATCCACCGATTTTGTATAAAGCGCTTTGAAGCCAAAAACACGGTGAGAAGTGAGACAAAACAGGGTCGTTATATCAAATTGTTGTTGTTTTAGCGTTTGAGTGAGTGACACAAAACAGGAGCGTTATGTCAATTTGTTGTTGTTTTGCGTGCAAGTGAATGCAACGACGTCCGCCTTCAACTCAATCGCTGCTTGTCATCTCCAGTATATATATATCTCTATGAGGAAAACTAACAATAAAGTCACTAAACAACGATTCGCCACAATCGGTTGCGACTGGAATTGCAGCATCTTACATAGATTGAGTTCAATTTATCTCCAAAATGATTTTATTGTCGATTTCATAGCGCTAGTTACTCAGTTTCAACAAAACCGTTGTCGCTCCTCACTACTTTAAGACTTAGCACCTAGTCTGGGTTCCTCTCTAGTTTCTTAGGTGAAAGTTGGGTTGAAGAGTAACCATTTTTTCCCTTGGAAGTGAATTGGAATTTAGTTTCTTAAAAAAAAAAAGAATTTCGACACGTTAGTCAAATCGGATCCAATAGAGTAAGAAGCGTCTTACTGAATATGGTAACTACTCCAAATACTCAGCATGAAAAATCCATTTCGGCCATACTAAAAAAAATTAAAATCCATGTCCTTACAGAAAAGAAATCAACAATCCATAGAAACTCAAAAGATGGATTAAATTAATTCGCAGTTACAAAAATAAAGTAGTTGAACATTATTCCATGACGTCTTCACAAGATTCTTGGAATATATGTCCCAAAAGAAATAATAAAAACAAGGACGAGAGCGCATAAGCTAATCACTTTTCATCAACAGGGAGAACAGTACAACGTACGATCCCAACTTCCGCTCCCACTATCGCGATATTCAAAATCATTAACAACATATCGTAAAAATTCATTCATCATTAAGTACAATGTTGCGAAATTCAAACAAATTCTCTCTCTCTCTCTCTCTCGTGTGTTCTTTTTTCACATTATATTGCTAAGTACAAAACATGACCCGATCCTGCGGGTTTAAATCACTTCAAATCGAAATTGTTATTAATTTTGCGACAGTGCGTCAGTTCAAATCGAAAAAAAAACCAAAACTAAAAAAAAAAAAATTATTTCGGGTTATTCGACCCGCATTATATCACTCATCAGATCAGAACAGATCGGTTATGTACAGAACAAGCAAATGGAACCTATCCTAATTCGGAACTTACGTACTAATTAGAAAGAATCTACGAGCTCAATTGTATCGTTATTTTCGCAGGCTTAAAATATTGCTCGATTCTTCATCGACTTGCATCGTTTGTATTAACGCTAGATACATCGTCCGGCTGTGTCGGAACAACAACCCCAGTTCCGGACGTACTACTACTATTTTCGGTGCTATTACTACAACTACCCTTGCTAGTCGGGACGACTGATGACGATAACGTCTGATCGCTACTTTTGCCACTATCTTTGCCGTTATTATTACTTAAACTTGAATTGTTGTTGTTATTACCTGTGATCGAATTGGATCCGGTAGTTGCGGCAACATTTGGTGATGGATTACGATCATTAGTTGATTTCAAGTGATCAACAGTCGGACTATTGGCATTCGATTGATTCATGCCGGACGATGATGCTGCCGACGATGGCGGCGTTATTTGTTGCTGTTGTCCGGACTTTGATTCGTCGGTGGACTTTAGTTCGTCCTTATTGCTAGAGGTTGTTGTGTTTGGTAGTGAGACTGCATCTTTGCTGGATTCTGATTGATGATCGCTGCTCAGCGTATTGTTGCCGTTCATTTCGTGCGTTAAAGACGGTGTCGTGCGATTCGTGTTGGACGATGCAGGTGGAGTCGGTGCCGTCAGGTCTAACGTGGCGGGATCCTTATCGATACGAACGATTGGACTGCTCGACAGTCGGCCACTACCGTTTTGATTATTCGGTTGACAATTGCTAGAATTCGAAATTGATCCGGGCATCGACTTAATCGTTGAATGATTATGACCGCTGGATTGGTGTTGATTCGACGATGTTAGTGGTAGCGGTGGTGGATGATGGTGTGCATAATACAAGGAACTGCTTACCGATTGGGCACCAGCTGGAATGTTTGCACCAATTATCGACGATGTAACACTGGTTCCGCCCGATTGTTGTGACGCGGATGCGGCTGGATGCGAGTTCATATCAATCGATTGCTTAGCAATGGCCGACGATGCACTTTGCGAAAGATTTAAGCTGCCCATTGGTGAACTGGTCGTGACCAAGTTTAGTGACTGATGTTGCGTGTGCGGTGGTAATTGATGCGGTGACATATGTGGATGGGATAGATTTAGTCCGGGGTGCGATAGAACTAGGCCCGGATGACTCATAGCGGCCAGACTGGCTTGACTATGATGCGATAGTCCAGCAGCGGCATGCGATAAACTTAAACTGGTTGGCGGTAAATGATGCGATAAATTAAGTGACTGTGACGAATGGACACTTGGCGGAGGATGTTGCAAATTTAAACTATTGGGTACGGTTGAAATGCCCATGGCTAGATTGAGTCCCATTGCGGCCGCATGCGGACTCTGTCGTTGCGCGGATGCATGATACGGGGACATGGTGGGAAGAGCATGGGTGGGTCGTAGCCCAAGACCAATCGAAGGTATCATGGGCATAAGATTTCGCGAATACATTTGCGACGAGTAGTGATGCGATGCGCTTATCATACGTTCGCGTTCTCGTGCTTCACGTTCTTTTTCGCGTAGCTCTCGTTCGCGCTGTTCCTTTTCGCGTTGTTCTTTTTCGCGCTGCTCTTTTTCCCGCAGTTCTCGCTCACGTTGCTCTTTTTCACGTTGTTCACGTTCGCGTTGTTCGCGCAATTCACGCTCTTTTTCACGCTGAATTTCCCGTTCGCGTTCTTCTTCGCGCGCCAAACGTTGCCGATGCTCCTCTTCTAGTTTTAAGCGTTCGTGGAGACCGGGAACACCTAGTCCCAGGGCAGCACCACCATTAGGTAACATTGAATACAGATGTGAAGCGTACGGTCCGGCTATTGGTGAATATAATGCATGCGGATGCGGATGAGGATGATGGGCGCTGGCACGAAACATACTTTGGAATCGTTGATCGAAATAAAGCTGTTCGGGATATGACAGGGCGGCTGGATTGAAAAGTGCTGCACCTGAAATAAAAAGTAAATTAAGATTATTTTAAAATTTTAGCGAGGTTCCTCTTTTACGATTGGGGTTTTTCAAAGACAGATAATTCCATTGTTGAAATGAGCGTGCCGACTAAAAAAGGTGGTCAAAACGTAAATTTTTACGCCGTGTACACGACCAGTTTTGCTAATTTTGCTGCTTACAGCAACACAAAAACAAATCTATCGTCCCCATAAGGAAGAACATCGTACAAACTTCAGTTTTATAGAAGGACGATATCTCCTTAAATTTACAATAAAATAAAATTACAAACCTGGTGGCATTCCTGCTAAACTGGCAAATGTCGAGTACGCATCCAACGGAAACGGTCCGGCCGGATGAAGCAATCGTTCGTCCGATTTATACGGTTGAAAACCACTTCGTGCCAATAATTCGGGCTGCATCGACGGTGGGGCAGCATTCAATCGGGCAATTTTCTCAGCCGGTTGGGGTGACGGTGCCGTCCGTTTTTTACTAATTTGAGCGGGACCGGATCGATCGTCGGCCGCTATACGACCATCTAAACGTGAATCGTTCGCAGACGGAACTCTTTGTATCGAGGCATTTTGTGCACTGACACTATTACCTCCGCTATTGTTAATTCCACGATCGCGTGCCGAACCTTCTTCGTCTTCTTTGATATCAGCTTGTTTGGCTAGATTTCGGAGTGCCGATGCAAATGGTCCGCGACCAGAAGGACCACCTCCTGGTCCACCAGGACCACCGCCGCCTCCTCCGCCACCTGATTGCTGCGATGGTGTACCGCCGCCAACGGGCGAAGTGACACCAATATGACTTCCGGAAACTGCATGATTGCTTATTGTAGGCGGAACACCGACGGACGGTGCATTCGATGGCGATTGTAAATGATGCGGTGATGGTATCATTGGTGCCGGACTAGTTGCTGGTCGCTTCTGTCCAGGTTTTGGTTGTACTGAAAAAACAAAAAAAGGAAATTGTTATTTAAGCTGCTTGTAAACATATTCAAATTGTTGGTATCATTTCTAAATTAAGGGTCCAATAGAGAACCGGAAACTTATCGAATTTGATTCCGCCTGAATCACTCGCTTTCTAGTTGACCGCATAATAAAATTAAGCACCGTTTCAGTCACCAAACAACATGTTTACCCAAGTCAAATCATTTTCATCCCATAGTATAATCCTGCCTTGACTAAAAGTCCTGTCCGACCCAATCACGTCCATATAGTTAAACCGACCCGGAAAATAAACACCCTCAGATACGATGTTGGATATGCACACGAAACAATTTTCACCCTTAAAATACTTGCCGGGACTTCGAATAGGAAAAAATTACCATGCATTGGTATGGCGAGATGAATTCTCGTCATGGTTCGCATAAATTCGTTCTCGGGATTTTCTCGTCATCATCCAAGTCCTATTTTAGCAAGGATCTTTTTTTTTATTATCTCTCAGTCATTCAGGCGTGTTTTCCCACCCGATGGGCTGTGCTGCATCCCACCAAATTTTCAAATAAGTAGAGATATGTACATAAACCGTGGACGATATGGAGTCCTTTATCACCCCCGCCTCCTGTCCCCGCATACAAAATTAATTCGGCTCGAATGGATAAGCAAAGTGAACTGGGTCGCTATATTGCTCATCTCTTCAAACCTTCTCTGTGTATTTTCACAGAGATGCCTTGAATATTCGAAATCATCCGAAATCCCAACGCCCCTCTAATTTACACTTGTTTACCGGGCAAAAGGCAAAAGCAAAAAAATTTATGCACCCCCGTGATGAACCCGAACCGAATTGTGGTGGAGCAGACACATAGTATATAAATTCACGTAGACGCGTAGAATAAATGTATTTTGATGTCCATGGAGAGAAGTCATCTTCCATAAATAAGTAAAAACTTGTGTGATCCCTGGGGTCATAGTTTTCTTTTCAAGCAAAATATTCATAGCCGATTCGGATAAGGTAAAGGTTCAAAAGGGTTCTTGGGAGTTAATGTGGTAGTTCAATAAAATTTCGAAGAGATTTTCAGGAATTCTTCTCGTTTCAGAATTTAATAAGAATTTTATGGAATACTTAAATAGTACCGAGGTGTTTTCTTGGCAGTTCCGATAGGATGGGCGATCCAAATTTTAAGCTCAGAACTCATTTGGGAATTGTCGCAACTGATAAAAAAGAACAAATAATATCCTCCGGTGAATTTTAGGATAAATTGGCATTAACGAGTCCTACAAGTCAATTGACAAGAAGTGCCTTTCTTGATTACCAATCTTATTTTAAAGAACCTAAGCTTGAATCTTCAAGAAAGAAGAAACACAAAACATGGGCTACCCTCTGAACTCCAAAGGACTAAGAGGAACCTACGCGAAAGTGGCAACAAAAACCAGAACTCGGCGCTCAACCATCAAGGACAATGGTATTTGGAGGCTCCGTAAAAGAGAAGATTCTTTACACTCGGTGACTAAAAAAAAGGAAGAAATATATAAAGCCTAGAATTGGAAAGGGCCGTTGGGATAATCGGGACAACTACGGACAATTAAAAATCTCAGGAATTCTAAGGATACGTTGTTTCTTCTAGACTTAATGAGTTCAGATGCAAAGACGGAGTAGATTGGAAATCATAAGCATTTCATCGGACTCTAACTTCATAAGTGGAAAGTTCACATGTATTTTGACCAAGTCACGAAGTTGAATTCCATCAAGTCAAACCGGCATTCAAATTTATACGCTTAACTGAAGTGAAGAGCTCTTAGATCTGGACCTAGCTACGATAAAATTTTCATTAAGAAATCGAACCAGCTTGAATAAAGTTAAAGTTCGTAACAGGGGTTAATAATCGATAATTTCGAGATACTCATTTACAGCATCTTATTCTTATCGCTAAGAAGCAGTAAGCCAAACTCATAAATCAATTCATTTGACTACAAATAAGAAAGAACACCTTTTGACTTACAATATAAATTGCTTAAAAAAAACTCTACACCCCATCAACCCCCAGCAACGCGAACTGTTGTTGTTAGTAGAACTTCCACCCTCTAAATAACTCCATTTTATGAAATGCTCAGGATATAGATGACTGAAAAAAGTTCATTTTTAGAGAGAATTCCATCAATCCGGTTCACCGTCACTTCAAACGTCCTCAACCTTCACGAAAGTTATTCGAGAAACAAACAAAAATGCGAAGCTAAAACCGAAGGGAATGACGACTACTACGGAATAACCACGATGAAACCAACGATCCAAGAAACCAACCGCACAATTTTCTCCTCGCTTCATATCGCCGTCCTGAAAATTGCATTCTTAATCCCGGTAATATTTACACAAAAGGCAAAAACGACCCATCACTACGCCATCTTTAGCGGGATACTTTATCCCCAGGACTCATACAGCCAATCTGCTTCAAGGAATAAAAATCCACCCTAAACCAACTGTATTCAAAGTAAAGCTGCCTCATCTGTACCCGAACAACCCCCCCGAGAAAACGACTAGCGGCGAACGTACGAAAAACTGAAGGAAAAAAAGTAGGTTCAACTTATCTGAAAGGATAAGACGAGATCCTTACGTTAGGGCATACTACAACAATACTAAGGTTTATAGCTGCGAATCGTTTCAGTGGGTAAATAGAAAATGGGCTGACACTCGTAACAGGAGTTCGGGCACGTTCATAAGGGTGTTTTCGATATGGCTATAGCTTGCGAAAGATATCAACAAGGAAGCTGCGAAAAAGGACATATGTTGCCCAGAAAAACGCCATACCAATTATTCATTGTGATCAGTGGTAACTTTCAAATTGTTTGTTAAATGAAACAAGGAGTCTTGGTTCGATTCAAGTTCAAAACGTAAGAACTGCTATTTGGAACTTGTATCTTCTTGGAGGGGGTATCTACTTGCAGTTTTAGACCCGTTTCTACGATGTTCAGTTAAGTTCTAACTGGAACTTTAACTGACAGATTTTCATACAAAACTTCCAGTTAAAGTTCCGGTTAGAGTTTAACTGAAGATCGTAATAATGGCCCTAAATCTACTAGGAGCGAGTATCTACTTGGAGCTGGTATATAATGGAAGCTAGTATCTACTTAGAGTTGGTATTTACTTGCAGCTAGTATCTACCTGCAGCTAGTATCTACTTGGAGCTAGTATCTACTTAAAGCTGGTATCTACTCAAAGCTAGTACCTACTTGAAGCTGATATCTACTGGGAGCTGGTATCTCTTTGAAGCTGGTATCTACTGGGAGCTAGAATGTACTTGGAACTAGAATCTACTTAGAGCTAGTACCGACGTGAAGCTGATATCTAAATACTTAGAGCTAGTACCGACGTGAAGCTGATATCTAAATACTAGGAGCTGGTATATCCTTGAAACTGGTATCTACTTGGAGATAATATCTACTTGAAGATCGTATCTACTTGGAGCTAGTAACTACTTGGAGGTAGTATCTCCTCTGAAGAAAATGAATAAAGAAAAAGAGTTTACCAACAATCTGATTACAGAATGAATCAATTACAAGACGAAGCATAAACAGTGTAAATAGTTTTTCATTGTCATTAAGAGTCTTCACAAAAAAGTGTCAGAAAAGTCCGCAATTACACGAAAGTGCAACCGAATTTTGGGAGAATGGAAAAAGGATTGGAACAAACTTCACTGTTAAAAACAAAATCCTGTAGAGTTCGAAAAAACGAACATTTCTCAATAGCTGTGACGCCTCTGATACTTATACAGTGTCTGTAAGAAACTTTGTTAAGCATGGTAAACGTACGAGACAACGCTTTCCTCTATTTTTACCTTTTTACTTCACATCCTTTAGCAATAACTGAATACACTCCATAGTACAAACTCATTGTACCTAAACAGGCACACCACTTATGTAGCATACCTTTCTCTGTGAACAGTAGGCAGCTATTCGACAACTTTATATTGACATAAACTTGCAATTCACAAGAATAAAACTACCCTTATTCAGTTTTCTATCGCGCGCCATATTGTACCTTATTTTATCGGAAAGACAGGATTTTTCTGTCTTATTATTTCCCATTTGCCCGCAATGGTAAACGAAACAATGGCTTTATTTCTTTTAGTTGTCTTGTTGTCTTGTTGTAAAGAAATTCGCTCTGTTTTATATTATAGGTTTAAGGGTTGAGAAAGCTATCTCATGAGTTTGGGCGCTATTGAAAGTGGGAAAATAATAAGAGAAAACATTTTACAGGGCATTTAAGATGTTTGAAATGCTCAATGACTTCTACATTAGAAACATTAGAAATAAATACTAAAATATCTACAGCATTTTTAGGAATACAACTGAACGAGAGAGAGACGAAAAATTGCCAAAGTTTAAACGAAATCGGAGAACCGATGCCATATCAAGGCGCCTTCCACAGAAAGGAGCCTTACGCTTTCATTTTTAAAAAAAAGAGAAAAAGGAGTTAAAGGGAAAAAAGAGGCGGAAAAATTAAATACTGAGTAAAAACAAATAAAATGAGAAAAGCAAAAAGGAGAAAAATAAAAAAAAATAAAAAAAATATAAATGTAAAATAGCTAAGAAAAGAATAAAAACTAGGAAAAGGCTAAAAAAAAAAATGAAAAAAAAAATGAAAAAAAAATTATTGAAAAAAAAAAAAATAAATAAAAGAAAATAAATAAAAAAAATAAATAAAAAAAATAAATAAAAAAAATAAATAAAAAACAATAAAAAAAAAAATAAATAAATAAAAAAAAAAATAAATAAAAAAAAAAATAAATAAAAAAAAAAATAAATAAAAAATCATATATAAAAAAAATGTACTGTGAAAACATTCACCAAAAAATAAAAAGAAATAAAAAAATTAATAAATAAATAAAAAAAATAAATAAAAAAAAATTTATGAAAATAAATAATAAAAAAAAAATAAAAAAAAAGGAAAACACATACAAAAAAAATGAAAATAAAGAAAGAAAATAAATAAAAAAAAAAAATTTAAAATAAATAAAAAAATAAATGAAAAAAAATAAATAAAAAAAAATAAAAAAAAAAATAATAAAAAAATTAATTTTTTATCCTCTTTTGTATTAAACCAATTTTTTTATTAATCTCTGTTTTGCTTTTTCTTTCCATTTTATTCCTATTTACTCTCTGTTTTGCTTTTTCTTTCCATTTTATTCCTATTTACTCTCTGTTTTGCTTTTTCTTTCCATTTTATTCCTATTTACTCTCTGTTTTGCTTTTTCTTTCCATTTTATTTCTATTTACTCTCTGTTTTGATTTTTCTTTCCATTTTATTCCTATTTACTCTCTGTTTTGCTTTTTCTTTCCATTTTATTCCTATTTACTCTCTATTTTCTTTTTATCTATTTTATCTAATTTTCTGTTTTCTTTTTTTAAATACAAAATAAAAGAAACAATATAAGCACAGAGAAAAAAAGAATAAAAAGGAATGAACACATAATAGAAAACTAGAAGAAAAAAGAAAAATTAGGGAAAAAAAAGGAAAATGAAAAAAATAAAAAGAAAGGACGAACATAAGAAGGAAGAAAAGGGAAAAGAAAAAATACCTAAAAAACAAAAAGGAAACATGAGAAAAAAAGGAAGAAAAAACAAGAAAAAGAAAGAAAATAAGAAGAAGAAAAGAAAAAAACAAATAATATGAACAAAATAAAATGAAAAAAAAAATTAATGCAGAAATATACATAAAAAAATACAAAAACAGAAACATTAAAAAAACAAACAAAACGCAAAGAAAAAGGGAAACAAAAAAAAATAAAAGAAAAAAAAAATTAAAATTAAAATTCATACATAGATGTATATTGTTTATTATGTCTTTGTAAAACAAAAAAGTTAAAGGAAAAAGACAACATAGGGAAACATTAAGCAAAATAAAAAAACAATGTAGGAAAGGGGACATAGTAGACAAAAAAAAAACCACAGAAGAGCTATTAACCAAAAAGGCAAGAAAAGTTAACAAAAACACGTAACAGAGCAAGAAATATGGCAAAAACAAACAAAAAGTGAACATACAAAGACACAACAAAGAAGAAAAATAAAATAGACACACAAAAGAAGGAAGAAAAAAATAGATGCAAAAGAGGTAATAAACAACATTGCTCAATAATAAAAAAGTGAAATGTATACCTATAACAAAAGTAAAAAGAAAAAAAAACTAAAGTGGTAAAAAACAACAGGACACAAAGAACGAAAAAGAGTAGAAAGAACAGAAAATTATACCAAAGTAGAGAGAACAAAAAAATGACAACAAAAGACAACGAAGAACAAGTGGATAAAAATCAAAACGAAAGAATAAATGGCCAAAAAGGACATTCGAAGGAACAAGGAGAAAAGGACGACAACCAACGATAAGAAACAATACAAAGTCCTGCCATATGACTTAGTTTCCAGTTGACATAGAGTTCAGCAAAGTGTAGAGTTCATCTAGGTTTAGGACCGAAAATAGGACAGTCCAGATCAAGTAGGTGTAGTGTTTGATTAACGAGAAATTGATTGATTGCATAAAGTGGACCGGTAAGTGATAAAATTTGAACGAAAAATGTGGATTGAAAAAGTGAAGCAGCATTAGTAAGATATCTTCTTCGATTAGAGTAAAATATTGTCGAAAAGGTCAAGAGTCGAATTCCTGAAGGAAAACTTTCTAGTTCTAGTATATATATACAGGAAGTTCGTTCCTGAAAAGAAACATCTTCTTTTCAAAATAAATAATACAGGGGAACTTAAAAAGAATTACGTTCGAATAGACTTTAGATTCGGAAAGCCAAAATTAGGAGCAAAATAAATAGTAGAGGCCCAAGGTGGCTACTCTGAGGCACACCCGAAATGTTTGAAATTATTGCGAAAAGGGCTCAAAACTTATTGGAGTTTGCTGTTAATAAAATACCTTAGATTTCGGTGTTCAGTACGGACAGATATGAAGGTAGTCGGTCGTGAATTTTGTTGTCCTATTCTGTGCTCCATCAGTAGTGACATCAAATTTCGACGTGAGGAATAGTGGTTCCAAAATATCTAGACTAGCTGTCGATAGTAGAGTTGTTGAAAGAGACGATTCGATGAAAATTAATGTTGAGTGCTCAGTCCTGAATAAATTCAATTTAGTGCACTCGATTTTTATTTCGATTACTTACCAAATTTAGACTTTATATTAAATTGTATATAATCAATTTTTTTTAAAAGCTTTCTGAATTAGTGCACTAAATTGGATTTAGTCGCGAATCGACACAGACCCTAAATGCCTAATCAAAAATTCAATTTCATGTTTATTATTTGATAGACTACAAACACATTTAGGAAAAAGATTGCAGATATCAGGAATAAAATTTATCAAAGGTGAAATTTATCACGTCCTTCTGATTTATGCAAAGGCTCAATACGAAAAGGACCTACTCATTTCTCTTCTATCAAACACCAAATGTAGTTAGGACAATGGTCAAGATTTTATCGCGTACATGACATATTTTTGTAGAAGGACTTTATTGCGTGTAAGTAATGTCTGCTATTATCTTTGATTGATTTACGTTTAGAGCGATACAGAAAACAAGATGGCAATTTAATGGATAATAAGCAATACGATGTGTTATTTTCAGGGAAACATAAGTGGAATCAGGTTTTAATGAGTGCCCGCTATCATTTCAAAGTTAATGACGATTAGATGGTAAAAGCAGTTACAGTATCAATATAGTGCGATCAAAATCATAGGACATTTTTTGATTTTGTAATCTCTGCACTTTGAGAGAGAAGTTCCTTTTAAGCTCATTTAATTTTCTCAACCTTTACTGCATGATTCAGTCGAAACTTGTTCGAACCTACTTAAGTCTCAGGGATAAAACTTAAGAAAAAGGTGGAAGAATCTGTTTCACATGAGTGGAGGGAATTTGCTCATATTAGCAGCAGTACGTCCGTTGGTGTGATGTATTCTATCAGCATGTTGTTCCTTTTCCTTTCTGTTCTGATCTCTAAAAAATTGTGTCCTTGCCAAAAGAATGTGAGTACTATATACATTTTTTCTGTTAACATTTGTGCACCTATGCGAATAATCTCTTTATTTGGTTGCACTAAACCAGTAATGAAGCAGAGTACCCGTTTTTAAACATTTTTGAATCGTAAAAAATATAGTATAAACAGCAATAGAGTTTCAGTGGATGCAGGTGAGTCACATAGGAACAGACAAGGAAAGGGACTTCAAACAAAATAAAATATCTTTTGGAGAAAAGTTTGTCTTAAAAGAGGCCCTGGATCGAAATTCCCAAGGAAGATGTTGCTTTACAATACGAAAAGAGAGAACAGGTCAGACAGCTGAAAAGTAAAGGGGATGGACCTGCTTTGTGGCCGATTTCCAGAACCATTTTTTTTAACCGTCAACCCCTGTTAAAATATGTTTCAGCAAACAAGAAATACGGGCTCAATCAGAAAGAAAAACAAAATTTCCATCCATAGACTACTATGAAATCCCATTATTATGATAAGACCGAATCAAGCTTTATTTAATAACAAAAAAAAAACAATCAGATCCAGAAAAAAGGCGCAAGAAAAACCTACAAAGAGTGCCTAACCTCGTATGTTAAAGGTCGACAATTGACCTCGAATTCAAGACATTTATCAAAAGAAGGCCGCAAGTTTATCGTTGACTGGCCCCATGACTTAAAACATTCATCATATGCCCTCCTGGTGGTTGATGATGAGCCTTGGGAAAATCCATAATAAAAGTTAGTCGTCGGATTTACACAGGAATGAGGTGTGAATTTTTTCTTTCGGATCACGAAAGAAATGAGAAATGTGTTTATTTTGTTGAAGAACTTTAAGGGTTTGGGTGATACTTTATGAAAGGATCTTTTTGTGATGTATAAGGGTGGATTTACACCGTGCGACTTTACTCCTCACCATACAAAAATCAACGAATCAGGCGACGAAAAAGTCCAACAGTGCACGACTTTCTCGGACGAAAAGCCGCTTTGTAGTGGACTTGTGGGGGTAAAGTCACGCCGAAAGGCGAGCGCTGTAAATTTAGCATAAAGCTGTGACGTACACATTTCGGAAAAAAAATCGCACAGCAAGTAATTGTGAGAATTACTCCTTTTGACGACCCCTCCGAACTGTTTTTAGTACGCCACGGTTCATATACAAAGAAGCTGAAAAGGTGCTATCGACTCTTAAGCTACTAACTATTACAATATTTGACCAAGTGGTCAAATTGCAGTAATTAGCAATGCGAAATAGTGAATTCCAATTAATCTCACAGTATCCGCTCGGTCAAATTCGCATTGCTTATTACTGCAATTTGACAGCTTGGTCAAACAGTGTAATACTAGCTTAAGTCGTGTACTGAAATTCCTATCTCCAGTATCAGGCTCACATTATTCACACTGTGAACATTTATAAAAAAAAACAACAGCTATAAAAACATCATCCCTTAAACTTGTTTTATACTGAATGTGATTTTATCAAATATTTGACTATTTGATACTGTATGCCAAGCTGTCAAATATTTGACAGCTTAGCCCTTGTCAAAGCAAAAAAAAAATTTACGAACAAAAATTTAAAATTGATATAAAACTGTATGTTGTGCTGTCATAATGTTAAAACTATAAAAATTTTACAAAAAATGCAGTCAAAGTTTTATGGGTAAAAAAGAACTTGTGTTATACATATGGGTCTTCTGTATGACATATAAAACAATTTGACCAACAAAAAATTTATGATTACACTGCATTTGCCAAGAAAAATATTTAAATATTTGACAAATCTCTTCATCAAATATTAGTTTGTCAAACTGTTTGATTTGCCTTTGACTCAGCCCTTTAGTTGACTAATATGACAAAATTTTTTGGCCTGCCATACAGTGATATATAAGTTTCAGAAAGATATGAATAAGTTTAGTTTATTTTAAACAATTTTACCTTTTTTGAGAACGGAATATCGACAAAACTGATTTTCATGCGTTTGAATAAAGACCACGTAAATATGAAATGAATTTGATATCTCAAATCTAGCAGATATGACAGTAATCGTGAATCAGTTTATTTTGATTTTGCGGTTGAATATCAAAAAATACTGAAATTGATTTTTGAGGCGATTGAATTAAGAGTAGGGGAAAATAAAATCCAAATTCGATATCGCATCAGACCTAAGAGATATGACGAAATTCGTGATAATATAAAAAAAAAACATTTTTTTATTTCTATGTCATATTTTTTGATAGTTTATAGTATGTTAAAGATTTCAAGAAAATGGTATCCGAGTTCTCTTTGAAAATTCATGACTCCGTTAATTTTTATGACAGAATAATGAAGTAGGACTTATTCTAATGGAGAAGGTTGCCACAATATCAAATTATACAAATTCAAGGGAAAGGATTTTGTCCTTTATTTTTGAATATCTCAAAAAGCATATGTTTATTGTTTTTATATATTACGTGTTTTGAAAACATATCAAAAAATCAATTTGGGAACGGTGTTAAAAAAATCGACGAACATCAGTGGTCTTCAATTGTAGAACAATTATTTTAATTACTCGTTTGTCTCGATTATATGAGCTTCTAGTTCGACATTCGAGAACCGGCCAAGACTGTGGAGTCGCCCTTTAATGTCTTACAGGAGTTTGACACAGTCAAGATTGTGATGATTATTTTTGAACTGTGGTCAAATAGCCAACTGTTTGATCATGAATTTATAGACTGTAAAAATTCCAGCAAAAATACAGATTTACTTTTGGATGGAAAATTTCACCAAGAAAATTTGGAGCAGAAGTAGTTCACCGATTTTGTGCAATTTGCCATAAGGCGCCTTGTCCAGTCCGGGAAATTTGTGCGGAGATTCATATCGGATAAGAAATACAAAACCCTATAAATGTTCAGTTTCTAGGGGAGTTGTTCCGTGAATCTTTTTGTGCATATTAAACTCCGCCCAAATGTTACTCCTGATCGAAAATGTTTAAAAGATAACCCCCGATCCAAAAAGCATGAATATATTTCTAAAATTTCAAGGCCAGTTATTGAAATTAGTTGCAAGAATTTTACATCTAAAAGACGATAGATTGCTCGTCGTGTAGTTGTTGTTGAAAGGATGTAATTCATATCCAAACAATTTGTCATTATCGTTTTCCGTCGTTTAAGCTAAGGTGGTCCCGGTGTTCTTAACAACTGCAACAACAACGCGACAAACTATGCACAAGAGTAAAATTGTTATTACAGTCTTCTATTTCCGGGTATTTGGGCTTACCTGCTACGGTAAGGAGGGTGTTTTAAGCATTCTAAGAACGCGATTTGGAATGTTTACTATGTTGGACGGTATGTAGGCCTTCAATACAATGGCGGTGTCGTGACAGAGGTAATACATTTTCGATGTTGAATCTTGAATATCTTATTGCCGGGAAATGGGAAAATGTTTCGTACTATGTACGACATATTTCACTAGGTGCTCGAAAAATTGGTTTTTCTATGACGATTGGAAGGAATGAGATTTCAAGTCGTAAATAACTCTGTTCAAACTTTTATGGTTTGCAGTTTCGAGTCTGTAAGAGCGATTTATTCCAGTGATTATAAGAAACTGTAATCGAATTATCGACACCTAATTTCCCTCTAAAAATGTGACAAAGTCACTGGGGTAAAATATCGCATGTCAAAGTGTAGACAGTTCAAACATCTCACTTTTTGGGTAGACAAGCGTTTTTCACCTGTCATATCCTTACTAGCAAAGTAGCGTTCTATCCCAGTCGAAAGTTTTGTGGTGGTTATCACAGGCTGCTTTGGCATCGAAAAATTACAATGTCGATATTTGGTACTCGTTCAAAGGCAAGTTTGAGAAGTACTTCGAATACGGAAACAGATATTAAATCAAATCATGAAATTCAATGAACAACTAAGAGATTCCATCACCCCGAATTCATTCAGATTGGGGCACAGATCTAAAAACAGTTTTATTGACTAAAATCATAATCCTATAATAGGTCGAAATTAATCCGCCTGATGGAATACTCTTAAGATAATGAACATTGGAAATCTTTTTGATGTTCCTAATCACTAGGCAGACAACATTCGTCCATTTTTGTTAACCGCCCCTAAAACAAATGGAAAGAAGCACTGACTACTGGTACAAACTTAAAGAAAGAAAAGGAAAGAATCGTGTCCTTAAACGAGGAGATAAAATACCGAGGATAATATATCGTTAGCCTCACTCCACACAATACAACCAGAAGCGAAAACATCTTAGCAAAACACTTTTTCGAATTAATACAAGAGATTAGTGATGAGGATTATTTTCTTATAGTTGGCCCTTCCTTGCCTTAAGTCGTGTGTGGATACGAAAAGAGGACTAACTGCCGACATGTTCCTTCTGTAACTCTCGCCGTTAAAGGCGAGGAGTATTTTTTTTTGGCCCGGTCCCTTTTTTTCAATTTTTTTTTCCGGGTTGAATTTGTTTTGTCTAATTTGCTTATTTTCGGTTAATCCCCTATTTAAGTGTTATTACCGTTCATAAATTCCCTGGTATTCGTTACAGTGGCACTGTTCCCAGTCTTTAGAGCATTCTCGTATGGAATGCGTAGCTGTGTCAAAAGTGGAATAAAATCGAAGGGTGACTCGAATTTATTTTGAGAAGGGCACCATCGAAATACCATTTTTTTTGTTATGCGGTTGTGACTGACTTGTTTTTAGTGTTTCAGGATTGCGACAGCTCTCAACACTCGGTCAAAATTTAAATTGTGGTTTTATTTTGGGTGTACCTATAGATGAGTAAGGGGATTTTTAAAAAGGGTGAAATTTTGAGTGTATGTAATAAGAGGAAGGTTGGGTTTACAGAGAGCACTTCAAGTAGAAATTTATAATTGCTACTGTACGCAGGATTAAACGGGGCTAGGAGGCGAACTGAGAACGTTATACCAATATTAAAGAGATTTCTTTAAGGTGAATGAATGATCCAACGATTTTCATGCCAAAGATTCAAAGCAGAACAATTGTTTCCGAAAATAAAAAAGCCCAACTATTAAAGAACATAAAAAAAATAAAAAGAAAAGCGTTAAATGTTAAAACAATGACAAAATATTATAAAGTAAAAATAGTAAAAACAGTAAAATAAAAATGAATAAAACTAGAAAAAATAATAAAAACAACAAAAAACATAATAAAAACAAAAAATGGAAAGGAAAAAGTAAGAGAAAAATAATAAAAAAAAAGTTGTCGAAAAAAATAACCATAAAATATTAAAAATAAAAAAAAATTATAAAAAAATAGTAAATTAGGTTAAAAAAATAATAAAGCAAAAATATATACAAAAAAAATTATAAAATTAAAAAAAAAACAAAAAACAAAACAAATAAAAAAAAACAAAACAAATAAAAAAAAACAAAAAAAAAACAAAACAAAACAAAAACAGAAAACAACAAAACAAACAGAATAAAAGAAGAACAAACAAAACTTAAGAAAAGTGAAAAACATAACAGAGAAGTAAAAAACATAAAAGACAAGTAAAAAACATAAAAGACAAGTAAAAAACATAAAAGAGAAATAAAAAACATCAAAGAGAAGTAACAAGCATAAAAGAGAAGTAACAAGCATAAAAGAGAAGTAACAAACATAAAAGAGAAGAAAAAAACATAAAAGAAAAATAAAATACATAAAAGAGAAGTAAAAAACATAAAAAAGAAGTAAAAACATAAAAGAGAAGTAAAAACATAAAAGAGAAGTAAAAAACATAAAGAAAACTATAAATATAAAAAAAAGTAAAAAATAATATTAAAAAGGGTAAACTTGAGTATAAAAAAGGTAAAAAAAAATAAACGTGAGTATAAAAAAAAATAAAAAAGAGATTGCAAAATGTACAAAAAAAAGTCTAAAAAGGTAAACTATTTAAAAAAAAAAAACGCTAAAATAATAATTATATCGTAAAAATTTCAAATACATTTTTTACCATAACAAAATAAAAACGCAGAAAAAAGGTAAGAAAATAGAACAATAAAAAACAGCATGAAACCAAAAACAGCAGGAAACCAAAAAAAAAAACAAAAATTGTGAAAGAGAAAGTGAACTTTTCCAATGAAAAAAAAATTAAAAAACCCAATAAATTTTAGAATACAAATAAAAACATACTGCAGTCACGATCGGCTGCAAGCCAATTGTATGATACTCTAGATGAAATACTGAACTCCGATTTATATTGTAGTTGGGGTTAAGGGAAGCAAACCCTTTACAATTTTCAAAAAAAACTTTTTTTTTACATATTTCGAAAGTATAAAGCGTAACGTACGTTGTCCAAGAAATTGGGTCAGTTTGGATCGAAAGTATGTCGTGTGCGGTTGATTTTGCAAAGCTAAAATGCCAAATTATACAAAAGGAAAGCGAGGTATTGAAACTTTAAATGCGATTATCTCGAAACTGCATCTTCAAAAACTGCTCGTGTTGTAGCTCAAAAAGGTATGGATCGATTTGGCTGATTTTATGTGAACTTTATGTCTATATAAATATCGGAAGGATATACTTAAGTCTTGAGGTAAAAACTGTCAAAAAAATAGTCGAAAATTGAACATTTGCTTGAAAAGCCTCATATCTTTTTTGTTTTATATTTTTTTTTATAATTTTATAGGTATATCCTTCCCATTCATCTGTCAGTATTCGAAAAATGTTGTGGTTTTCAGTTTAAGATCAATAGAAAAAATATGACAAATGGAGCACTTTTCGATGTCTCGCAAAAGACGCCTAAAGGAATACCCTATAAAGACGCCATTTTGTTTTGAAAACAAAAAAAAATTAACTTTAACAGTTGAAAGTTGTAATAATATCATGTAAAAATTGTAAATGATGCGATTATTTTATCAACATAGAAAAAATTCATGAAAAATGACTAATTTTCGGGCGTCTAAAGGGTTTGCTCCCCTTAAAGTAGAATAAGGTGTGTGCATGTAATTTGTGCTTTATTACAGACTCCCATTTGGTTGCTACCCGAAGCTAAAAGACAATTTCGTCAATGTTTAATTTCATACCTTGAACTGGGTGAGTCTCAGAAAAAAAAATTATCCTTTTTCAAGGACTTTAACATGGGAGGTGCGGGAAGGACTCCCTCGATTTCTTACATATTTATCCTTTTCGTTGGAACCATTCTAAAATTAACGTGTACAAAATTTCAAATTCCTAGCGTTCAAAAGTTATCGGGAAATATTATTGAACACGTGACTTCAGGATTATTTTTATGGAAGCTACCAGAAGGAGTAAAAGGATTTCGCTGACTAATAAACTCGAACTTCGTTTTCACTCAAAACTAATTTGTACAAGATTCCGAATTCGTAGCTAAAATATTACTTGATTTATAGTGAGTTATTTTAATTAAGTAAAGACATTTTGACAGGATATTTGTATGGCAGCTACACGAAGGACTAATAGGATTTTCTTGATAATCATACATTTAGCTCCAACTATTGGAAAATAAACGTATTTAAAATTTCAAAGTCGTAGCTTTAGGCGTTCCGAAGTTATTGGTCAATAATCTTGAACACTTGTTTAAGGACATTTTGTATGGCAGCTACCCGAAGGAATAGGACGATTTTGCTCGTTAACGAACTTAGAATTACAAATTCAACCAAACATCCACATTCAAAATTTCAAGATCCTAGGTCAAGGCATTCTTAAGTTATCGTGCTAACGGACAGACAGACGGACGGACGGACGTCAAGAGGATTTGCAGTTTTTGGCCCCAAATAAACAAAAAAAAATAATATATAACTTTTTTTCGTCCGAGGCTCGGTTCTATACGTTACAAACTTTTGGGCTGAATTGAACTTAAAATACTCTCAGATTCAATCTAGAGTATAAAAATATTGCGATCAAGGCCCGTTGCTGAGAATTGGCATTTGTATTTTTATACTTATCAGCTTCGCCAGAAACAAAACTTTTAAAAATTAACGTCTCTTTCACAACTCAAATGAAATTAGCGATTATCATCTAATATTTAATCGAAACGGTTTATCGTTTTTTGGCAGGAAATTCACGTCAAAATTAGTTCGTATCGAACAGATACATTTTTTTTATGATTTTGTTTGCACCTGTTCAGACCTTCTGCATTTTACAGAAATTTTACGAGTTTACAAAATAAAAAATTTCAAATTAGTCCGTCTGACAAAATTCCGTCTACTTTGAATAAATTTTTACTGTGTGTACACTGTGAAAGATAATTTTGATGTTGTTTGCCCAATTTACTAAAGTCGGCTGTTTTCTTTTCAATTGTAGTTTGATAGTAGGCATTTATGTGTGAATAGCGGTAGTAAAAATAGCACGATATAATTTCACTTCAGTTTCCAAATGATTCCTTCTAAGGGTTAGGGCTGAAACAGTGCCGTTTTGTTATTGCTCTTAAACTCATTTTGTTTTCTATCACATGACTAGCTAGCCACTAGGTAACCGATATAAAGGTCGTTTGAATTCCTCTTCTTCAAGTCGTTGTCGTTATACTGAGAAGTTAAAGGCGTCCTTTACCAAAAAGATTTTTGAAGTTCGAACGAAACAAGGACATTCGTAATACTTTTCATGCATAGGGATGGGTCACCGTATTTTTAAAGAGATTCGTCCGAAGTGGATGACGGTCATATTTAAATATGAGTCCAGTGTCCATGATATTTTCTGGTCTTCGCCAGGAACATATCCGTTTTCGTTAAGGAGCTACAATCTGTCTCTTTCCATCGACTAGGTGGAAAGTTGCACCCAACTAACCAAGTAGCGTCTTCTTCAGTCATCGAATACTTGTAGATTTCAACAAAGCTTCAATAAATTGAATCATTTGATCCTGACTTATTGAAGCTGCTCATGATATCTAATCGAATTGTATCTACAGTTTTTAAACAAAATTGAATTTTCAATCCAATTTTTACTTGAAATTTCCAGTATATTTAATTTTTTCAAGTAAAAGTACTAATTTCAAGCACTTTTACACGAAATTACTGGTATTAGTAAATTTTTCATGTACTTTTCAACTGAACCGTACAATTTACATGAAAAGTCTCACAAAATTACACAACATTTCGTGTAAAATTAACTATATCGATATATGAATTGAAATTCGTTCGATTTTGTTTTCTACTGAAATGAAAATGAAACTCCTTCAGTAGCGCAGTGGCTACGCGCGCCAAACCTACGGAGCAAAACCTAATTAGATTTCTGGTTTGATTTCTACCTACAGCCAAAGATTTCATTAAGAGTAAGTAAATAAGAAATAATATTAGAAGTAGAAATAAATGTATCTTAAAGAGTGCTAATTATACACTTTTTTAGAGGGTAAATTCAAGAGAATATCCAATGAATTTGCTGCTTTCCAAGTTGAAATTTACTGATTGCAAATTGAAATTTACTGATTGCAAATTGAAATTTACTGATCGAAAATTGAAAATTACATTCAAATTGACTATTACATCCCAATGTAAATTTACATGAAAGGGTGAGGCATATTTCCCTACTATCCAAAAGATGTAAAATTCAATGGATTTTTTTTTACTGTGCAGTCAAAAACTTAAAACAAAATTTTTTTTTTCAAGAAGCCTGAATCCTTAAAATTTCCGAAGCGTCTCAAAGCAGTCCACTGTCCCCTTTGATATTTACTTGCTAATGACGGGCTTTTCTACGAAAAACGAAGCTCAAATTTTTGTAATTTGTATGGAAATCCATCCCATAAACGTGGTACCAAGTCAAGATGAATGTATCAATGATCACATCGATTACTTTGTCAATAAGACTAATGGCTAACTTAGTTCAGAGTTTCGGAAATGGATCAACAACGTTCCACTGTGCTTTGGTGAAGTCTTTTTTGGAATATACCTATGCCCGATCATCATCAATGGCACGACAAGCCCAAATCGGGGCCTGGCCTCCTGACCTATGCCCGATATGATTCCTAATATACATATTAGAGTCAGTGTTGGCAGCAAAAATTCTTGAGATTCCCACCTGAAGATGGTCGTCCTATGTAAGACACATTTTAGTCACTTATTAGTAACTGAGTATTTCATAGCTCCGGCATATCTTTACGGTTTGGCTATTTATGACAAATTATGAATTTTGGAGCAAACGCTAGACAGTTAAAAAAAATTTGACGAAATATACATACATAGTGTTTTTTATGTACTTGTTTTATTTTTTTCTTAATAATCACATTCTTCGCCATCACAAGGAATGTGTCTGAAGAAAGATTTCACATCATCCACAGCGCATGATTTTTGCATAAGTTCTTACAACGTCTACATGTCATAAAATGAAATCGGTCGTGCAAAAAAGGAAGAAAAATTGCACAACGGTTTTTTTTTTAATTTCTTAAGGTATACCAAAACTCACCACAAATTGGTATTGGAGCATGGATGCTTGGTAATCCTCTAGGTATCCATTCCATCATTTATAACCGCAAGCAATGCTTTAGATTTATTTCACCTTTTTTATTATCTCGCCGTACTATTGCCTTTTGTTAATTACAAGGACACTATTATTATTATTTCTGAACGATCGTTATCACCTTGCATGTTGTCGTCATTTAGACACAATCGCCTTTTGGTTAGAATATACTAAAAAAAATTAATAAACACCACCGCACATAATTACACGGAAGAAAAAAGGACACGTAAGCGAAATACAACTACCGAGACAAGTTCTATTTAAAAAGATATGAAGTAAATTAAGGATAATTACACATTACCGCGTATACCGACAACAGATGTTTCATTCCGGTGAATTATTCATGGCATTTGACTTGTAATATAACTTGTATCAACCCTCAATTATCCTTGATTACCACCCCCCGATAGACATTCGATTACGAGTTGAGTTTACGGCACGATAAGAAGGGAGTCGAGAATTCACGTCTAATTGAATAATGCACTAGTTGAAAGTAATCGCCTTTGAAAAAATTTTCGAAACAGGACACGAAACGCTATAAAACCTTGTATTTGATCACTTAACCACTTTTCAATTTATTAATGTAAAAATTGACGGGGGAATTTTACAACAAAAAGTGAACACCGAGGGGCTGATGACGGTTTTTCTTTTCAATTCTACCCCGTCGTTGTCCTTTAAGCTCGTCGAGAAAATGCGACGTGGATCGATAAAACCGCGTAAGAGCCCAGGACACAATCGGAGAATCGGGGATGGTATCACATACAACAACCCCTTTCGCGACCACGACACAATTCCGTACAAAAGAAGTCAAAAGTCATTGCCGCTTGACGTCGCAAGAGCACAAAACCGCGCTGCTTCTGCTGCACTACTGCACTGAACGACACAACGCTACATCGTTCACGCGATACAATAAAGTCGGCGCAAAGTTCACACACAAACGTGACATGATTGTATGATGACTGAGTGACTGATTGTGACCGGGTCGGGACAACGAAACCAGAATGACAGACACAACACAGAAACACCAAAGTAACGTACCCGAAACAAACCCCCCACACCCGACCGAACAACAAAAACAACTCGACTTCGAAATCCAAAGACGCAAAAACCAAAAACACAAAAATCTGAAGGGCCTTAATTCGTGAACAGAATCGAAATGAACCTGACGGAGGGGGTCCTTTTTATTGGAAGCCTTTCGTACGGGAAGATCATCCCTTTTTTTTTCCACCCCCGCGGTGTAGAAAAGAAAAACACACGAGAAGAGAAAAATCCGACACCACTCGACACGTAGAACACACGTAACTAAGCGATGATATGACGAGAAGCGCACCGCACTGATGACATCAATCTTTTTTGGGCGGTTCAGGACTCAGGGGTTTTATGTCAACTTCTCACTCATTCGTCTCGGAATCGTGTCGATAGGGACCGGCCCCTTTCCTCTTACCCTTTGTGGGGGCGGGAGCCCTTATCGATGGAAAGGAGGCGAGCGAGGGTGGCAGCGGCTGTAGAAACTACGACAGAGACAAGAGTGCGACACGTTACTAGAGTTTTTGTGTGCTGCTCCGTTAACGAGTCCTGTGAAAGCCAAAACAAAATAACGAGAAGGAAAGGAGACGGTAACAGTTCGGTGGAAAAGTTTTTGAACAGAATGCAATAAGTGTGCGGTTTGCCAAGCAACGACCCAATGATGATGAAGAAACACCAATGGGAAACGGCAGCCTAGACTTTGTTTTCTTTAGTAACAACATCGCATCTTTTCAAGTCAATTGAATTCTACTTTTCTATCCCTACTGGTTTTCGGAAAACCGCTATAGCCAGTCCCAAACCCAGTTGAGGGAGCATAGAATTAACCTGAATGGCCAGTAACACCAGTGCGTCTCAGGAAGTAGGCAAAAAGTATGACATAGTTAGACTCGCAGCATAGCTAGGAGAACTCCAACATGGTATAGTCAGCTGAAAACTCCCACCCTTTTCCTATCGGGGTGTAATAGATAGGTAGGACTGGCACTCCAAGTCGGGGGTTGGGCGAGGCGCCGACAACGCATCACCGGAAAAAAGACCACTGTCCAGAAACCTGAAGAACAACCTCGATTGGAGGCGACGTCTTCAGGAGGCCAAGGCCCGATTTTGGCTGTCGCGCCATTGATGATGATGATCCCTACTGGTTTTAGTTTATCGCCAATTATCTAAAAAACGAGATCGTTGACTAAAACTTTTTTCTAACTATTCTAAAAACTAATGGTGTCACCTTTAATTCTGAGGTACGTTTATCACACCAACATGATCAGTTCAGAAGTTATCATCATTTAACTGAAACCATTTCATCACTTGAGCAACTCTTTTTTTTAATAAAGTGTAATCGGTTCTATTAACCCTAATTTGTTCAACGACCAACCAAATTTATTGCATCGACACCGTTTACTGTTTACTGAATTAAATCGGAATATTGTTTTATTAAAAACTGGATTAAAAGCATTTTGCTTTTTAAAAATTAAGTTGTTTTTTACATCGCCAGATTTTGGCAAGTAGATTTAAAAACCTCAAAAAGCGTTTACTCCCCCTGAACAGATTTGTTTGACAAATGAAAATGTAGCAGCTGACTGATGTGTTCAAATTTTTAATTTATTTTGTAAGATTTTAGAATTTTTAGTAACGGAAAACTGACCCGCATAAGCAGAAATCAAAATTTCAAATTATTTAATTCAAAAACCTGCATTTCCAGAAAGTAATTTGACAAATTTATTTTGATTTCGATACGAATTTTGTCAAAATCGCAAGAATTTACGAAATCCAGTTCGTAATCTTGCGATGTAAATCAGCTGTAGCTTTAATTTAAATATACAAATAAACATATAGTAGATTCAGATTATTATGTAGAAGACTGCCCAAAAACATATATCTAACAAAATTTCACACCCCGGATATTTTCTCTTGAGAAATAGACTGAGTTTGACGTAACTTATATAGAAGCCAGGCTAATAAATGCTCGTGATCCCAACGGATTCCCGGAAGGAGGGGACAATTTGCTCGTACCATTCTTTGGACATGTCATTTCAACGCTGCATTAGGAATAAGGGTCTTGTCAGATTGACAGTTTAAAATATCAAGACCAAAAAGGTTTCAATTATATCGGTATAGAATCAGAATTTTTGTTTTTCCTTCTTAGTTGCACTTTATTAAGAAAAAAGGAATTGATCAATTGGTGAAATGGTTTGTATTAGAAGAAGATAACTTCAAAAGTTCTGAAAGTAGGACAATAAATAAGCCCTCATATGAAAGGTGACAAAATATGCTACATAATTCGAGGAAAAATTTAAGTAAGCGATCCCCCTTTTAAGATAAATTACCGTGAATAAAAAGTTTTGCTCTGAAACGTTATATAAAATGACTCTAAATCCTCTAAAATTATTTTAGTAGTAGTAAAAATTGCAAAAATGGAAAAATAACTATGTCTCGAAAAGGATACGAAAACGGGCATATGTTTGTACTGGTACCTAGCTAGCACTAGAATGTCCCGCTCCAAACTTTATAACAATACATCCTGTACACATATGTCTAATCATTTAAATAATTCATTGTGTCTAAGTAAAATCTAGATACTATGGAAAGATTAAAAAAAAAAATATAAAAACGTAAATTATTTAAAATCATTTCTCAATGATAAAAACATCAGTGAAAAGTAACAAATAAATGAGTAAATTGAAATAAACATGAAAAAAATTAATGACCAAATATAATAAACGAACGAAAGGAATGACCGAAAATAATAAGCGAACGAAAGCAATACAAAGAGAAATTTTATAAAAAAAAAAATGGATAGTACTTTAACAAACAAAATAAAAAATATAGTACAAAGTGTTTTAGCCGATAAATAAATCTTAATAGTTGTAAAGATAAACTCTCCCAGACAACAAATTTATAAAACTTGTAAATTGTAGATGATGGAGGACAGTCTAAAGTTCACTGCGGCCTCAATGGGCCTATTGTGATTGTCCTCCTTAATTATAACTAGTATAAACTTAAATTGTAAAATCTTAGACTGTCGATTAAGAGAAAACTTCGAAATTCTGAACCGAAAAATTATACACATATCTTAACATGGAGAACTTGAGTTGGGATAATTAAAAAGCGACGAGAATTCGATAAAAAAATTTGTAGTGACAAGCAAAAAAAAAAATGCAGCAAAAAATATTTATAAACAAATACAAAAATAATATTATTAAAAAAAATCAAACAAATATAACACAAGAAAGATAAAAGTATGTACACAAAACAAAAAAGGGAATAAAACTAAGAAATAAACAAACAAATATGTAGTAGACCATACAAACAAATAGGAAGGAGAGAAAAAAAATATGAACAATTAAAAAAGAAAGAAAAACCAAAATGTACATGAGGAAAGATTAACATAAAAAAATGAAACTGCAAATAAAGAAAAATAGTTATAAATAATGAATAAACAAATAATGAATAAACATTTAATACAAAAAACTCATGATAAATGATGACAAAAAATAAATAAAAAAAAATATGAGAAGAAGTTGAGAAAAGAACAATAGAAATAAGGAAATTATTCTTTAGTATTCATTTTGTTTACGATTCTCTGTTCATTACATATTTTTCATACTTTTCTTAGTTTCTAAATTTTTATTTCATTTTGCTTTATTTTATTTCATTTATTTATTTATTTTTTTAATTTATTTATTTATTTTTACAATCTATTTATTTTTTTATTTACACATTTTATTTCTTATTTATACATTTTATTTTTTTTATTTTTACATTTAATTTTTTTTTATTTTGTTTTATTTTTTTTTTAATTTTTTTTTTTTTTATTTTTACATTTCATTTTTTTTTATTTTTTTTTATTTTTTTTTATTTTTTTTTATTTTTTTTTATTTTTTTATTTTTTTTTTATTTTTACAAATTTTTTTTTTTTATTTATACATCTTATTTTTATTTTATATTTACATTTTATTTTATTTTTATTTATACATTTTATTTTTTTTTATTTATACATTTTAGTTTTTTATTTATACATTTTAGTTTTTTATTTATACATTTTAATTTTTTATTTATACATTTTGTTTTTTTATTTATACATTTTAATTTTTTATTTACAGATTTTAATTTTTATTTACACATTTTAATTTTTTATTTATACATTTTAATTTTTTATTTACACATTCTATTTTTTTTTCTTTATATGTAAATTTTATTTTTTTTATTTATACATTGTAGTTTTTATTTGTACATTTCATTTTATTTATATACATTTTATTTTTTTAACATACATTTTATTTTTTTATTTATACATTTTATTTTTTTAATTTATATATTTTATTTTTTTATTTATACATTTTATTTTTTTTATTTATACATTTTATTTTTTTTATTTTCACATTTTATTTATTTTATTTCCACATTCCATTTTTTTTATTTATTAATTTCATTTAATTTTTTTTATTTATTAACTTTATTATTTATTAATTTATATATTTTCTTTCATTAATTTTTTTTTATTTACATATTTCCTATTATTAATTTTTTTATTTACATATTTTCTTTTCTTAATTTTTTTTATTATCATATATTATATGTTTTATTTTATTTTTTTTTTTTTCAAATTTTTAATTAATTTTATTTATTTTATTATTTATTTTATTATTTTTTTTATTTTTTTTTCAAAGTTTATTTCATTTGATTTAATAATTGATTTGAGCTGTAATATGAGACGTGTAGAAAAGAACCATAAAAATGGGGAGAAATAATCTCTAATATTGTTTTGTTTCGGATTCTCTGTTTATTATATATTTATTTCATACTTTTCTGATTTTTTTTTCATATCTGTTTTTATTTATTCATTTTATTTTTTATTAATTAATTTTATTTTTTATTTATTCATTTATTTCCTTTAATTTTTTATTTATTCATTTATTTTCTTTTGTTTATTTTCTTTTATAAATTTATTATTTTTATTTTATTTCTTTTCGCGGTTATTTTTTTAACTTTTTATTTCATTTTATGTTTATTTTTTTAATGTTTTGATTTTATTTGTTTTTATTTATTTATTTTTATTATTATCATTGTTTTTTCTATTTATAATGTTGCGTTTAATTTCCTTAGTATTTATATTATAATAATTCGTTGTTTTGAAGAAAACAAAGTAAATCACAAAAAAGTAAACACACTAAGAAACAAATAAAAATAACTTGGACATGACGGGTCATTACACTATCTGGTCTTTCAAATATAAAAAATATAAAGGTTTTATTTTATGAAAAGGATTGTTTATTCCAACTAATATACGTAAACTTTTGATGATATATCTAATAATGATGTCGGAAAGAACTTTAAAATTTAGTTCCTACCTTTTTTTTTTAAATTTAGTTCTACCCTATTTTCCCAATAGATTTTATATATTAAGCTTGCTAGTTTTATGTATTAGTGATCCAACAGAGCTTATCTTGACTATGGATTCATTTAGATTTTATTAGCACAGCTGACACTTAAACTAAAACAAAATATTGATCTAAGAGTTAATATTAAAAAAAAAAAAAACTTTCAGAGTTCAAAATAGTCTTAATATTTTCTACATATATTATCAAATTTTGGATGAGCAAATTTCATCTTCCTATTCGACAATAGAGCGGCTTTGTTCAATTTTTCAGGTTTCGTTTCAAAAACATTTGGCAGCTTTTACAACTACTGTTGCATATCTTCAAGATTTGGGTAAAAAACAATAGCCTTAATAAAAAAAAAAGGAGATATACGAAAAAACAATAAAAATGAAAGTCATTAGGTATATATAAACATATTTCGATATTGTTGAACAGAAAAATGAAAATACAAGTTATTTGTAGGACGAATTTAGTTGGTACAACTTGTAATGTAAACACATCGAAAATCTACTATTCAAAATTAAAAATTGTTCGTTTCGACTTCGGTATTATGGCCGTACATTTGCTGTATTTTTTGTGACTTAATACGGAGCAGAGCAGAGTAGGGTAGAGAAATTCGAAAACAACAAAAAATACTGCATCGAAAGGAGCAGCTCACTGATCTGGATAAATAAGTAGAGGAACAAGTCGTTCGATATTCTGTTTTTAGCAGTTGGTACAAGTAACAAATTTTGTATCAATGTTCATTGATCTTTTCCCAGCTACCAGCAATTTTTTTAATCTGGATAATTTGTTGCGCTCTGAGAAAAATCGCAAAAAAAAATTTTTTTGATAATATGAGAATGACAACATTATAATTATGTATGAAGTGTGAAGTATAGTCTATATACCTCAGGTTGTTTGATTTCTCCACCGTCTCTGCATATGTACTTTGCTGTAACAATACCATTACAAGAAATAACAATATCCACCATATTCAGTAATAATTCAGTACGGTTCCTCTTGTCAACAAGGGGTAATCGTATATCGGGTCGAACACAACAGGCCCGATCAGCATTTACTTCCTTGTCCCAGTACATCACTCATTGCTTTAAAGTAGAGTTTCCGGCGTGTTCTAGAAACAAGGACAAGTCTTGTTGATCAGTACCTGCTCGTTGATGAATTATCTTAAATATAGCATCATGTCTATCTGCCCAAGTGGCATTCAACATCAACAACCAGAGATCAAGTGGTAAATTTTTTCCAAAGTGTGATCATAGATTCTGCAATAACCACCAATCAACTCTTTCCTGTCGAGTCAGTACCATGTTGTCCTGGATCATCATTCATCAGTTTCAGAGGACAAGTTGCCTGCATTCAGGCAAGCTTTGTGCAAGTAAATATCATTGCCGAAGATATTTAACACGGCTGATGTCCACAATAATACCTTCAGCGTGTTATCTCAAACAGACTTCTCAAAGGACAGGTGCAGGGATACTGACAGTCAAAGACTAATCGAAAGAAAACACGCCATCGAATTGTGTAATTGTCCTTTTTCTGAATAATTTACAGTTCTGATCAATTTCTTATGCGATTCACTGTAACCTCAACGTGCCCAACACCAAGAACCCGTGACAGGAAGGTCCTTTTCGTAAAATACTTCTAGCTGTCTCTGGTGCAACTCACAGTCGAAGTACCCAGGAAATTCAGAGAGTGAAATTTTCACATTTTCCTCATCCCGCCACGAAGAGAGAAGGAAAAACAGAATAAGGACATAACAGGAGAGAAAAAAAAACCCAAACTACGATACTTGCGTCCTTACATACTCAAATTGAGAACTGCTCCGAAGCCAGGAGTGAAAAAGAGGGGTAAAGAACGAAATGTAAGTAAAGGAAAGAATAAGAGGACAGGAGGCACAGTGAGAAGTTAACATGCGTCTGTCTGTTTCGTGCACTTTGCCAGCAGTACCGTCGACGCGAGCGAACACGAGAAAGGTTTACATCTGCTGCATATTGTAGGAATAGGGTTTTTTTTTCCCGGGAGGTGGGAGGAAGGATTGTGGGTTGGGTGGCTCATTTTATATACGTTGGCATTTCTTTTCTATCCGTAGTCCATGCGATGGGGTTGGCGAAAACAGGAAGAAAAAGAAAACAACTAAAAGGCACGATGAAAGGATGTAAAGAAACGGAAAAATTGTTGTTTCACCCCCGTGATGATAGCAGTGTGGTGGTGTTTTTAAAGAGGGTCGCGTTTTTTACCGTGCTTTCTTGTTTTCACGAAGATGCGACAGTGACTTACACGATTTGCCCGAAAATTTGGTTCTTTTTAAGCCCTACGACGAATGCAGTGGGCTGGCCATGTAGAGCCAATGGAAGATAGAAGGGTCCTCGAACGTGCTCTTAAAGGCAAAGCGAGTGGTGGTAGTCTTAGTTTTAAGAAGGGACGAAGCGCTGAGCCACCGCGCACACTAGGCACCAAAAGAGCACATAGCGATCCCTTCAGAACCTCGTAGGTCACTAAACATCCCCAAACATCCCAGATCTCTAACGAACTTGACTGGCTTATCATGCCCTATTGACCTCAGGTCCTCCAAATTGTCAAAGAAAATACTGCCCAGCCACCTCAGTCGCCTCCTTGCAACCGCCTGACACTCACACAAAATGTGGGTGATGTCCTCCTCAGCATATAGGTCAAGGCAATACCTGCACACATCAGAGTCAGCGATCCCCATACGCATAGCATGCTTCCCTAGCAAGCAGTGCCCTGTCAGTATTCCGACAAGTAGCCGCAGACTTCCCCTACTCGATGTCAACATCTCCCTAGTCTTCTGTCTGTCCAACCTTGGCCAGAGTGCCCTAGAAGTCCTACAGCTCGTTAGCGCCTCCCATCTAGAGTTCGCTGCGTCCGCTGCACAATCCATGATATGTGCTTTAATTCCGTTTAATGGCGGACTAACCACCACCTCTACCATCCCGTCTGACGCCGATCCTAGTCTCGTCAGCTCATCGGCCCGTTCGTTGCCTGGTACGTCACTATGCCCTGGTACCCAGCATAGTCGTACTATATTCTGACTACAAAGTACCTTGAGCACTTCTTGACGAGTGGTAACAGGCCAGTACGCAAACCACACAAGCGATGAGAAGACTCGGTTGATGAAGATAGCAAAGCCATCTTAAAAATTAGCAGCTGGAGGACGCGGTCTTTGGATCGAGACGATTGGAGGCGACGACTTCAAAAGGCCAGGGCCCAATTTAGGCTGTCGTGCCTTTGACGATACTCCGACGCATACGATGGAAGGACTCAATCGACACGGATAGCAGATCGCTCCTAAAATTCTCAAACCGAGGGATGCGATCCCTGGATCGAGATCACTGGAGACTGTGTATTCTGTAGGCCAAGGCTCGATTTCGGTGAACGTTCACCAAAGATGACGAAAAATCGAATAAAGAAAAAACAAAAAATTTAATTAATTTTCATGGGATTCGCGGGAATGATTCGTCGACCTGTAACCTCCCACTAAACCAGTAGATTCGAAAATGATTCAATAGTAAAACTTTTAGGTAAATATTTCCTTCGGATTCGCTACATCTTCACAATGATCCACCAAGGCGATTTAATGACAAACACATAGCCAACTATACTTACCATTCCTTCACTTAGGTGAATAATTGTTACAGCCACGAAAGCCTGGAAACGTTACTTGCAAACATTTGGCAATTTCCTAGGAATCATTCACCTACAACTATTACTACTGAAATCTTTTCGAATCAAATGTTCTGCTGGTTTTACTACAGTTCTTCGTCCCAATCGTTGAATCGAAGTGATTTTAACCGGTGTATCCTGACGAATAAAATTCAATTTGTGTTTGTGTGTAAAGTGTAATGCTCATTCATTTACGAATCTTTAATATGATTTGTATACGATTCACATAACGTTCACCAAAGTGAGTATACGCGCCTAGAAACGTAGTTGTTGAGTTTCAGTTAGAATAGTTTTCACAGTACGGCTCCTAGAAGTAGTCCCAAATGACGAGTATGGTTGAATTTCGGTATTATTGGTCTAGCTTCAAATCCTTCAAACAAACACATAAAAGGACCAATAGACGACAGATTGATCTGAAGATTTTGGTCTTTACAGTTTTATCGGTCATGTGTGGGGAAAAAAATCGAACTGAGAGACTGGCAACTAACTGTAGGTCTTTTAACAGGATCGATCGATCTCATTGATCTCAGGTAGAACTGCGGTGTGTGGAATTTTGGCAATAGAACTCCCAGTTCGAAGGACTAATATTGATTTGCAAACGATGCTATCTTGTCGACGATTATGTGAACTACTTTCAGATCGAACTGTGTACGCATAATCTGGCAAGCCGAACTGAACGATTCACCTGTCAAATAGAACTGAACAGATGCTGGATTTACGCCGAATGCGTTTCGGCGCGACTTTACATCCTCAAGCGCATTACAAAACAGTTTTTGTCCGAGAAAGTCGAGCACTGTTGAACCTTTTCATCACCTGATTGGTTGATTTTTATGATGGGGTTAAAGTCGCGCTAAACGCGTACTGTGTAAATCCACCACGAAGACTCAAACTTCTATCCAAACTGATTGCAAGGCTATTCCTGAAATCGACCGAAGTATTTTCGCAATCCACTGTCTCATCCATTTCCTATCACTTACAAATGAAAATCTCTCCATTCTTACGCCTTAATATAAAATTCTAAGGAGATATCAAACCGCACTAAATAAAACGGAAGAAAGCAACAACAGAAAAGAAGCTATCAATGAAAAGACTTCTAAATACATTTCATGCCCTTTCATTCCCTAACCTAAAAAAGGGGTGGAAAAAAAGGAATTACTGTCCGTGTAATGTACCCTACCCATTTTCCGTGTTCTATAGCTCGAAACTGTGCATTGTATCTATACACGCCAGAAGTTTCGTTTCGCCGACGCTATTATCCTCCTCCAAGTACAGCGACTAACGATAAAATTAAGGGCACATAAAATGTAGGAACACGTACAACGGAAACTAACCCTCTACCCTCGACGGAAGGGACTTGGCGCGGTATTCTCTTCATTTCTCCGTTCCGTTTCTGGAGTATATCCTGTCGTTCGTACGGGAATATCCTTGCAATTTTACATGTACATGCGGATTTTCGAGCTTGGTCCCTGTAAATGGCGTGCAAAGTGAAAAGTGCACATAAAGTTTTTTGATTATAGCACACACACACCAGATACAAACATCCCAGAGGAGTACTCTCGAGTGTATAAGTTTCTGAAAGTTTATTGGTACTACATGAGAACACACCACTTTAGCAGTCTCCCGATATGGAAATCTGCACACTCCTTTTTCAGTTAGGAACTCTTTTTTTCTGTCACAGTCGGCGGAAGCCTTTTTCGTTGACTGGAAAAATTCATTGAATTGTTTCCGTCAGTTTGTCACCGAAAAAAAGGGGTAGCTGTCGCGGAACATATATGAAATATTCAGAAGGTTTACTTTGAAAAGGTTTTACTACTAATTAGAAGAGTTCTGATGTGGAGCACAGAGTCGAAACTGTGACAAGATAATAGGGTCTATTGTCACACCAACATATCCGGCAGGAATCAATAGATGACTTACTACCAGGAAAATTTTTGTTAAAAGGCCTGGAGACCTGCTTCATTCTCCTCAATCCAATTAACAATTCCTATCTCCTTTATACTCTAGATACACGGCCCGCTCTTAATGCCCATTTATCATAATTGCCCATTTAGGTAGTGTGTCGTGTGAAAATTTGTCATAATGTTCTTTAAATGTCCAAACATTGATCATATTGGTTTCATCTAAATGTTCAACTAGAATTGTGCATTGAGACCTAAATTGTGAAAAGCATGCTAGAGTTTCCATTTCACGTGAACTTTTAACAGGTACCGTAAAGAAGAAGACACACAAAACAAGTTAAATAAATGAGGTTAGCTGTCAAGGATATGAGCATAAGAAAGCAAATCTCGACGACGGAAATATGGCAAGAAAACATTTCATACAAATTTCATTGGAGAACTGTCAAATGGCATATCTTTTGCCTTGATCAATAGTTGTAGGGCCGTGTGTAAGCAAATTTAGAATTATCAATTTATGCAGCCGTTTGCCAAGTAGGCTTGTGTAGTTCGCGAACGAGTTCAGAAGAGCGTTCCCAGAACTGAATTGAACGAACTAGTTCGCAGTCAGTCCCGCTCCTAGTTCGTTTGTATTCATTCATTGCCGTTTGCAAGTCAGTGGTACAATATACTTGTAGACTGAAGAAATTTTTTTTGTTTGAGCTCATCACATTCTATCAGACGACTTTTTTTTTTTTAGGTCATCACATTGTACCAGACGACCTTTACGTTCTACCTTAGGACCTTTTTTTTGTCCTCATATTCTACCTAACTACCTAGTTCACTAGTTCGCGGAAATTCAGCCGCGAACTACAAGAACGAACTAGTTCGCGAGGAATCGGGAATCGGAAATGATCGCTCACTATGGTGAACTAAAATGCTCAAGCCTAGTACCAAGGGTATAACGATGTAGGCTTATGCGATGTACGCTTATGAAAAGGTGAAACAGAAAAATAATAAAGACTTTTAAAAATAAAAAGCAGAAAATACTCAAATAATTTAATAACAAATAGAAAAATAAACGGATAGACAATACAAAAAAGTACAAAAAAAAATGGAAAAAATTAAAAAAATGGAAAAAAATTAAAAAAATGGGAAAAAAAATTAAAAAAATGAAAACAAAAATAAAAAAAATTGAAAAAATAAAAATAAAATAAAAATAGAAAAAAAATAAAAAAAATTAAAAAAAAAAAATAAAAAAAAAAATAAAAATAAGAAATAAAAAAAAAAATAAAAAAAAAATTTGAAAAAAATGTACAATTAATGAAGAAATGTACAATGGATGAAGAAATGTACAATGAATGAAGAAATGTACAATGAATGAAGAAATGTACAATGAATAAAGAAATGTACAATGAATGAAGAAATGTACAATGAATGAAGAAATGTACAATTAATGAAGAAATGTAGAAAAAAGCAACGAAAAAATATACAAAATAATGAAAAAAATGGGGAATGCTACTAATGAAGAAATATAAAAAGATTTTATTAATAATGGAAAAAATATTGACAAAATACAAAATAAATAAAAAAAGACGACTTAGAAAAAATTACAAAATACGAAAAGTTATCATTTTTCTAAACAGAATGAAAATAGATATAGAAAGAATAATTAAAAAATTAACAGAAAAACAATATTTTACAAATAAAAACAATATACATATAAGGAACATTAAAAAAAACTGCAAACAGTCTGGGCGAAACTATACTATTTTCCGGATCAAAGTTCGGGAAGTGGTTAAAATGGGGTCACCCTAAAATTTCTTCGCCATTGCCACATGAATCACGCCGGGACGCGATCAAAGTCAGAGTATAACATCAGTTGTTTCGAGATTAGGAGGTTTCTTGGAAAGTTAAATTTGTCCTTAGAAAACCATTAAAAATATCAAAATAGAGATTTTTAGCCGATTAAACATATAAAAAGCCCGTGTATAGGCGACTCGAATTTCAGTATGTCATTTACATTAAAAGCCAATGAAGAAAGAACGAAATTGCTGCCTCATCAGACTGAGATATCGTCACCCTAATTCTAAAACCTCGTAACTCCAAATCAACAAATTTTACAGGCGAGACAAAAACTGTTTTTCTTCTATTTTTACTTAAATTTTTTAGAATTTTTTATAGCAACATCTTATATCGGCTCTTAATAATTCGTTTTCATAAATTTTGCATAATCAAAGGTAGGGAATTTTATTTATTATTTTCTTTATGTTTTTATTTTTATTTTATTTACAGTGGACGAGTTTTGAAAAATATTCTTTTTTATTACTTTAAAAATTTTTTTTAGTTACAAGGTTTTATCAGCACTTGTGTCATATGTTTACCTTTCAGAATATACAATAAAAAAAATTTTAAAAAATTCTAAAACCTCGTAAATTTTAGAATTAGGGTGACGATATGACGAATTGGGAAAACGTATACAAACCCATTACATCTACTTGGGGGTTGAACTTCGAAAAATCGTGAAGTAATAACCAATTGTATATCTTATTAGAACTAAAGGAAGGAAAAAAATGTTAAAATATTTACAACCCCTTCACACCCTTGGGGGTTGAATTTTGAAAAATTGTGAAATGGGTTTGTAGGCTATTATGTAAAAAGTCTGCGGAAGTAAAACCAATCTGATATCTCATTAAACCTAAGAAATATATATGTCGAAAACTTTGAAAAGTATGCAACCCTCTTACAGCTTACACCCTCAATGTTCAATATCTAAAAATTCTTAAATTAGCTTTTTGGCGATTATACAATAAGCCTTAAGGAAGTTTTCGATATTTAATCAGATCTAAGATATACGCAGATATTTATGAAAATGTATGCAACCCCTTTACAAAACCTTGGGGTTTGGATTCTAAAATCCTAAAATTGACTTGTAGGCTATTATATAAAAAGTCTGTTAAAACCAATTTGATATCTCACCAAACCTAAGAGATATGGCGAAAATTGTGAAAACATATGCAACCCCCTATAGCCAGTGGCGGTCATATTGCTCTTTCAAGGGGGAGGCCATTGAAGTTCAGTACCTACTGTAAAGAAAATAGGTGCGGATGCTACCCGGTTATGCAGCGTTGTTGGAAATTGTGTAAATGCCATGGTCGCTGCGGTTGGTACTGCTTGAAAATATCAACTTCTCATTTCCGCATCTAAATCGCCAGATTTTGGCAACCGAATTTCAGGATATTAAAAATCATTAATATCACTCTGATGGGATTTCTTTAACATCGTTCAATTTATTTGCATGATATCAAAAATTTTAATCTGTATTATACGATTGTAAGTCTTTAAGCAATGGAAAAAGCTTGGTGAACATAATTTTCGATTTCAGTAAAAGTCGATGTCGATCTCAATTTCGACAAAATGTAGAAGCCCCAACATACTTCAAGATCTCTCACATGTAGTAGATTTTGAGAGTTTTGTTAAAATGTCGAGATTTCGCCAAATCCAGTTTGAAATCTTTGGATGTAAATTAGCTGTTTTTTGAGACCAATAGAAAATTGGAAAATTTAATTTTTATTAGTTCTACTATACATATTTGATGAAACTCAATATTGGGCATTAAAATCCGAACCCTATATCTCATAACCTAAAGACTTCAGGCCCGACGTGATCACCAGTGATCACCCTAGTTATTAAGTTATCCTACAATACATAAAATCTACGAAATAAATATTTTATGTCAATGTAATTTATTAGGTACTTATCACTTAATCTCCTTATTGAGTTGATCAATAGTTTAGATGACTACCACCATATCCTAACCTAACCTATTCTTCAAATTCAAAAATTTAAAAAACAAAACTCGGAAATTCTCTAAAACCATTTTCAATTATTATAACTTCATAAGCAGCATCTTATACTTGATTTTCATCGCAAGATTTTGGCAAGTAGATTTTGAAATCTCGAAAAGCGTTTACAACGCTCTGAAGACATTTGTTTGACAACGACTCTGATGATAACATTTTTAATTTATTTTGTAAGAGTTAACTTTTGGAAACGAGGAAATTTAAGTTGAATGAAAAAGAGTCGAAAGCTTGGATTATCATGCAATTTGAAATTTTGTAATATTTTATACAGGTAGGTGTGGTGACAGATAATTGCAGGGCTGTTCAGTGACTATTTTTTGTATTGAGGATTTTTTCCCAAAGATTTTTTTCGCGGTACCTCTTATAATGGTTCTGATTAGTGTAAAAAATATATGTTTTAAATTGCACCCCGATCAGGAAAAATAAAATAAATTGAGATTCCGAAAAATGGGTCCCGATGTATTGACAAAACGGCCAAATAATATTATTCTGTGGATGGTAGTTTTAAATATATAGGTTATGTACCATCGGAAATACCATCTAGTGGTCGTAATGAAAAAGTGAAGTTTTTCATATTCATTCGGTTTCGACCGTAATGGTTAATAATACGAATTTAGTATCGTCGGCAAAATGATCTGATTTCTAATGCTCAATATTATATTATAGAAAGAGGAAACGGTTCAGAAATTTTTCGTTGAAACGAGAAAAAAAACTATGAAATTTAAAAAACCACAATTACAAATATAAAAAGTATGAGAAATATATAATAAAAAACAGGATTATAAACATAACAAAACTTTTGAAATATATTGTATATAAAAAAAAGGATCCAAGATATTAAAAAGATTGAAATATACTTGTATAAAAAAAGAGAAATATATAAAATAACAATAAAAAATAAAAAAAGGACAAAAAATAAAAAAAAGACGAAAATAAATAAAAAGAATAAAAATAAAAAAAAAGAATCAAAATAAAAAAAAAAAGAATCAAAATAAAAAAAAAAACAATCAAAATAAAAAAAAAGAATCAAAATAAAAAAAAGAATCAAAATAAAAAAAAAAGAATCAAAATAAAAAAAAAAGAATCAAATTAAAAAAAAAAAGAATCAAATTAAAAAAAAAAAAGAATCAAAAAAAAAAAGAATCAAAAAAAAAAAGAATCAAAATAAAAAAAAAAGAATCAAAATAAAAAAAAAAGAATCAAATTAAAAAAAAAAGAATCAAATTAAAAAAAAAAGAATCAAATTAAAAAAAAAAGAATCAAATTAAAAAAAAAAGAATCAAATTAAAAAAAAAAGAATCAAATTAAAAAAAAAAGAATCAAATTAAAAAAAAAAGAATCAAATTAAAAAAAAAAGAATCAAATTAAAAAAAAAAAGAATCAAATTAAAAAAAAAAGAATCAAAATAAAAAAAAGAATCATAATAAAAAAAAAGAATCATAGTAAAAAAAAAAAAAAAAATCATAATAAAAAAAAAGGAATCAAAATAAAAAAGGAATCAAAAAGAAAAAGGAATCAAAATAAGAAAAACGGATAAAAAGTCTAAAAAAACCGATAAAAGGCCTAAAAAAATAAAACGGACAAAAAGGCTAAAAAAAAAAACGGATAAAAAAAAAAGCCTAAAAAATAAAACGATGGAAATTATAAAAACGAAATGAAAAATATAAAAAGCATCAAGGATTTTAAGATGAATGAAAATATAGAAAAATTTAACACAGATTCAGTAAGGTAAACCTTGAAATGAAAAAAATTTAAATAAAAAAAGCAAGAAAAAAAAGGAAAAAGGGATAAAAACGTAAAAAAGGATGAAAAGGAAAAAAAATTTAAAATTGATTGAAAATAGAAAAAAATGGGAGTATCAGGAAATCTAAACGTTAAAATTGGAAGTATTATTAGAATGAGAAATTAAACTCGTAGAAAACCGAGAAGTTAAATCATAATTTCAAAACATGTACTAAATATAACTTTATCGCTAGATTTACACCGACCCGTTTCGGCGTATCTTTACCGCCAGCCCATTACAACCCGGTTTTTCGTCCGAGAAAATCGAGCATTGCTGGACTTTTTCGTCGCCTGATGGTGAATTTACATCGAACATGTTGTGGCGCGACTTTCACCCACAAACCCATCATAAATCGGTTTTTCTTCCGAGAATGTCGAGCACTGTATGACTTTTTCGTCGCCTGATTGGTTGATTTTTATGGTGGGGGGGGGTGAAGTCGCGCCGCAACGTTATCATTAGTTAATATTTATGGTGGGAGTAAAGTCGCACGAAACAGGTACGGCGTAAATCCACCATTATATCGTTGTGGCATATACACGAAGCCCGACAAATATTAAGACTCATCGACCATAACAAATGTAATTCATAATAAAATCAGTACAATAAAATCGACTTAATTTTAAATAGCAATAAAATTACGCAACAATTTCGAAACAACTCAAAACATATTTTCCACACAGAAACCCCCGCAAAGTACCGACAACGCAGTCGGATCAAAATTTTCCGCTTTCTCCCAATACAATTGAAATAATGTACACATGAAATCTCGATATTTCATAATAAAATAACCCCGACAAGCCCACAAACGTAGCGTATGTTTCGCCAACCCCGAAACAATTTCGGGTTAAAATATCAATACGCTACGGGTACTTCCTTCCACTTTATATCCTCTTCGTATATTTATTTGCTGGGCTATTGCTTCTCCTCTTGCTGTTAGGGGATGAAACCCAGTGGAATTGTGTTATGATATCCTGTCGGATATTTACATCACACGCCATCTGAAATACTAAACAGGCGAGAAAAGCAAAAAATAGAACAAAAATATGGTCGTCAGGAAAAGAACGAACGGCTTTGAAACGAGGACGGAAAATGATATCCTGAACGCTTACGTGTACAGTTTATAGAGTCGGCTACATCCTTCGTGGCAAATACGAAGTAGAAACCCATACAGGATCCGGACGGGAAAAAAAATCGCTATAGAACGACTCTTTTGCTCTCAACAAAGGCCACATAAAGTGTACCGGAAAAATGGAGAAAAACCCACCACGATAAAAGAAAAACGAACGAGAGAGTCGGGAAAAATGCTTCAACTACAACCACACAGGCAGGCCCGGGGAAGAAAATTTTTAGAAGGGAACAAAAACCCACCCCCTATGACATATACTTGCACATATCCGCGCGACCAACGCTCGCAACAGAACATTTTCAGGAAGGATAATAGTGTGGCCGGCATGAAATGTCGTATGGGGCGCAAAAAGGTTGTTCTCGGGGGTAAGTTTAAGTGGCAATTTGTTTCTCTCTCAGGGTTTCAGTTTTTTTTTTTGTACATATCCGGAATTTTTTTGCCCTCCTGTCGCTATACAATTAGACCACAATTTTCCCTTGCCTGACGATGACGCTGAATTCATGCTCCGCGTGCAAAACGACCTCTCGTTTAACAGGTCCTTTTTATTTGTTTTCTTGCATTTCGTTGAGAAAAGTTAGTGGGTATTAAATAAAATGGGCTATAATTTATAATTCCGGTTGTAAGGAGGTTTTCGTTTTTTTTTTAAAGCCGAGATAGTAGAAACTAATGATTTGTACGCTGATTGACTTCGTAGTTCAAATCAATTACTTCCATCCATTGGATCAATATGGTCATGATGTGCCAGTTTAAAAAGGGAGCGTTTTTGCTATAAAAAAATTATAGAATCAATTTCATAAAGAGGCATTCTTGAATTCCGCAAACCAATTTTAGTCCATAAAGGATTGGTATAAGAAAGTAGCCGCGTTTACTTTCCATTTGTTCGGTGAAAAACTGCACCTATCTCAACTAACACGGGATAATCTAAAGAATTAATGACGAGGTCGGACCGACGTTACGCAACCAATCAAATACAACTGTTTAGTCATTCCAGTTTTACGACGTTTTAGTTATAAAGTCGTAACTAAGATTTGTTATAACCCAATGTGGGTCTGACAGTCGGTATTTACCATATAGCCAAAAGTCAATTTCTATTGACAAGTCGGACCTGCTTCGAATAGGGATCACGACAGGGTCGTTGCATAGTTATGCCGACGTCGAGACGACCCTGAAATCATTTCCCAAACTAGTCGGAAAAACGACGACTAGATGTCGGCACGACGTTGCAGGGATACGTGTTATTTGATATTACACTGAAAGAAACTCTCTCTAGTTAAGAAGCGAAGTGATTGTCCAGCTCGATCTGGAGGACCTTCGTAGGAGTCTTATCTTCAGAATACGAAGGGGCATACCATTGCGGGGTGACTGGAGGACTGCGTGGGTCTGAGTCGTCATTCTTTGAATGACCTCTTGGACGATTGTGTGGTATCTATGTGGAAAACTAGATGGAACGAGAGTATCAGAGGTCGAGTGACTTTTGAGTTTATAATGGAGGATGTCTGTTTAGCCAAAGGAGCCCTGGAGCTTGACTTCGGTCTGCACCTCGGCTTCCTCCTTACCAGTCTTGGCGATGTGAATGGATATTTGCATCGATTCGGTCTTTCTGATGTTGGTGACTGCACTTTGTGTGGTGCCAACGTCGGAGGCTGGAAGCATGTTTAGACTGAGTGTGAGATACACTCAGATCAAATGGGATGGGCGTTCGACTTATAAATGACTCGTATGATGTTGGTAATTGCCTCTAAAAATAGTGAAACGTTTGAAAGGTCGAATGAATTTGCCTGTCTCTCTTTCAGACGAAGGAGAGAGCTCCTGGAAGACTAAGGAGTAGCTGAATGATATTTGTGCTCGCATTTGATTTTTTGTCCTGATAATCGTCTATCCTGTGTCGTTTCGGTGTTCTTATTTACGCAGGGAGGTGGTTCTTGATACCATCACTGGTTGAAAGACGATAAAGTTAATTGCAGTGAAGCCTTTGAGGAGTGGCTAGCCCACGTACCCGAAGAGGAGGGTCACCAGTCCCGAAGTGCAAGTAACTCAAATGGTAGTAGTGTTATTAAGCTACGAATCCTAAGCGGTGGTTCTATTTTCGATACCACGGGAGTCGGGGAGTCCATGGAAGGTTACTTCCACCCGACACTGGAGAGGCACGTAGGGACGCAACGTGGTGGCTGTGGTTATGCCCAAGCGGGCAGAATTCCTAGTGCACTCGACGTTGAATTGCGTATCAACCGAGTCCCGGGACCCACGAAACGGCAGAAATTTAGATAAGTCTCGCTTTTACCAATTAGAATACAGGAGTATATTAACTGATACTTTAATTATTACATAGAGGCGCTGATAGTCGTCACATAATTAATCCGTGTCCGAAGAGGACCGTGTGATTAAATCCCCGAGGCAGGTGCGCACGTTAAACCCATACAAAACATTATGTTCAGACCATGTCTTAGAAAAGAGAAGACTGATTAGGTGGTGAACGTGTCCGCAACTATAAAGGAAGTAAGCAGCGGACGACTGGCAAAAAAAATATTCATAAAATACTATAGACAGGAAATGGAGAACTCATGAAATGGAAAAATCTAGAAATGACTTGTTTTAGGTGCTTGCATAAGTAACTTCTAGCATTGATCAAAAATTCGACATCTAATCCGGCTTAGGAGATACTGAGGAATTCATAACAAGATTTAGAGTATCCACAGACTAGAGATTTAATATCGCGCGATAGTTTAGTTGAATGGCTAATGGCTTTGAAGCTATATGGAAGGGCGCACACTGAGACTAAACAATCGTCCAAACTAAACAGTTTAATAGGCAGGACAGATCCCTTTCGATCGATGTGCGACTAAACTCTCGCATTGGCCTCTATATGCACAGCGGCTTATCTAGATGCGCACACTGACCAAATTAAAAATCTCACACGACCGGTTTTCTCTAGTACCAATCGGCTGTAACATTCGGCCGGTGGTTGAGTAATGTGTGAACAACGACTAAACAGTTTAGTCGGGAAGGTAAGAGTGTGCGCGGCTCGATGTGATTAAGCAGTTGCTCGACTGTTTAATCTCAAGTATGCGCTAGGCCTTAATGTTTTAAAATTTCACTACCTTGGAGCTGGAATACCGACCAAGTAGTAAGTTCCCAGTCCTTCAATCCCCGCACCACCTTTATAAACAATTCAACCGAAAAAATACTGTTGTTACTGTTTAAAAATAAAATCCGGCTACTATAAATCTGTCTCACTAAAGCTAGTATCACACTGTATGCCATACTGTCAAATGTTTGACTAAAAAAATTTGACCAAAATTTCACTCACATTTTTTCTGTTAAAATAGAGTAAAAAACATAATGTTGTTGACGATTATCCTATCTGACTGAATTTGCCAGCTACTTGTCAAATAGTGGCATACAGACAAATAGTTTTTACGTTACGTTTCATTATAGTTACTCCAATTTAAATGCAATACCGAAGACAGTTTTTTTCGGTTCGTTTTGTCGAAACAAAGTTGCGTTGGTCTAAAAAATTTTAAACAAAATTAGATGCGCAAATTTCATGATCTCAGCGGATCTCAGCGTTATCGAATTTTTGCAGCTTCAGCTTCTTTTTTTCGACTTTTACACATTAGGTGTGGAAATAAGTTCCCGTCGTTCTCGTATAGATGGCGCTAACACGAAATACTGGGAAAAAATGGCGGATCAAGCTCGTAATATGGCAAGATCAGACATATTGCAACAATTCCCCATCATTACATTTGTAAAATTTTATCGGCGTCAGTTACTTGAGTCCTTGTCGGAGTTCGAGCCAAATAAGCGCCATTTGCGGGAAGTTTTACTTTTTTTTTTTAATTCAAAGAAATCTGCGGCTGAGGCTCGTCAGATGATTAGAGAAACTAATGGCGAGTCTTCTATTAGCGAATCAACGTGTCGCGAATGGTTTCAACGCTTCAAAATGGGTGATTTCGGCGTGGAAGACAAGGAGCGTTCCGGCCGGCCAAAAAATTTCGAAGACGCAGAATTGGAGGCACTACTGGACGAAGATTTATGCCAAACACAACAAAGTCTTGCGGATTCATTGGATGTGACTCGACAAGCCATTGCACATCGTCTGAAAGCCTTGGGAATGATGCCATAGCAAGGAAATTGGGTGCCGTACGAATTGAAGCCAAGAGACATCGAACGGCGTTTTTAACGTGCGAACCGCTGCTCCAACGGCAGAACAGGAAATGATTTTTGCATCGTATCGTGACTGGTGATGAAAAGTGGATGCACTACGACAACCCGAAGCGCCAAAAATCGTGGGGATACCCTGGACATGCACCAACATCGACCGCAAAGCCAAATATCCATGGTTCCAAAGTCATGCTATGCATTTGGTGGGACCAGCTCGGCGTGGTGTATTATGAGTTGCTGCAACCGAGTGAAACCATCACAGGACCTCTTTATCGAAGACAACTAATGCGTTTGAGCCGAGCATTGAAAGAAAAACGGCCGCAATATGAGCAGAGACACGACAAATTGGTTTTACTACACGACAACGCTCGGCCACATGTTGCTCAGGTTGTGAAAACCTACCTGGAAACACTGAAATGGGACGTCCTACCCCACCCGCCGTATTCACCAGACTTCGCTCCTGCCGACTATCACCTATTCCTATCGATGGCGCATGGCTTGGCTGAGCAGCGCTTCCGTTCTTTTGAAGATGTCAAAAATTGGGTCGACTCGTGGATCGCCTCAAAGGACGTGGAGTTTTTTGAATGCGGAATTCGTATGCTGCCAAAAAGATGGGAAAAGGTTGTGGCTAGCGATGGACAATATTTTTAAAAAAAAATAATGCAACCAATTTCACACAGTAAAGGCTCAAAGTTTGACAAAAAACGCCGGGAACTTACATATTTCCACACCTAATAGAAATCTTGAAATCGTCTTTATAAGTTTTGATTCGAATTTATACAGATGCCATATATGTCGTAAAATCTTCAACTTAAAAATCACTGAGTGACTTATTTTAATCAGCTTTTATTTTAAATCGAAACAGAAACACGAAGAAACTAACTGGTAACCAATTATAGGAAGCACAACTTCTTTCGTTTTGTTTAAATTCCAAACCAACATGCTCATATCTTTTATTTTGCAGTTTAAAAGTTAGTGGAAATAAACTTTGGCGTTGTGGTTTTTTTTGTCTACGAAAGAATGTCACATCTTAAGCACTAATATGACTCTCGGATGGAAAACTTTGCACTTCTTGAGCTTCAGTACTAGAGTTCATAGTCTCATAGATTCCGTACCCAATTCCGTTTCTTCGTAAACTTTTCTTAAACTTTATTCCATTCTTTTGTTGTACGACAAAAACATTTCCTGTAATAAAATAGAAAAAATTAAAATAAGAATTTGTTATGTACAAATTGTTGTTCTTGTACTCGTAGCTCTTTCGCAAAATTATGATGATAAGAATTTTCTTTTCAGCGAGTCTTACCGTAGTTTCTGTATACTTTGCAGATTATGTTGTACTTAAGAAACAAGAAATAGAAATTATGTTTTCAGAAAAAATTTCCGGAGGATTTTATTTTTATTCGTGCTCAGTATACAGGAGGAAAGTGGGTACTATGCACTCTAGTTCTGCTATATAAGGAGCGTATTCACACATACGATAAACACGTGTTCCACACGCACTGAAAACTGTATTTTGAATGCAACATCTTAAAACAAAGTCTAGTATCAACTTATCCCAATTCCAATCAATCCGTAGATATAATCCCGCAAAAAAATTTGAGCCCATCCTTTTTCAAATTTCAAAAGCCTTCTTGAATATTTCACTTGCTAAACTTCCCTTGTCCTTCCTCTAACTCTCTCTCGACACTTTAACGTTTATCACACTTTAGCGAACATCAATTCTCTGTGAGTTGTAAAATTTGTCCATTTCGAAATTACATAGACGACTTAACTTTTTGTTGCTTCAAATAAAATAAATCACCTCATTAAAAGGTTATTTGCTACATTTTCACTGTTTATTTCATTTATAATACGTATAAATATCTCGCTCACTCTCCGGCGTCCTTCCACAGAATTTTAACATTAAGAAAAGTAAACAGAAAATTGTCGTGTTCATTCCCTTGACAAAAGGGGGATTTATCCTTTCATGTTCCCAAGCCCCTTTTCATTTCATATATAGATAGATGAGAAGGGACTTAGTACGTATCTACGGTAGGTATTCAAAGAAAAAAGAGGACGATTGCATTACATGACTTAATTTGATTTAAGCAAGAGATTCCCCGAGCTCGGAAATCACTGTGCCCACGCTGTGTATGCCTTTCGTAATCCTTTTTTCAAACACAAAATCGGTAAATTACGAAAACTTGAATACATAATTAGTGAGCCAACGCCATTACTTATTTGCGTATAAATGACATTCGTTCCGGCATCCCGTGAATGGGGGAAATGTGTACAGGATCCTGTAAATTATGCAAACTTTTAGAGCCATTTCGAAGCATTCTTTTTTTTTCTCTTTAAATCTCATATTAAACTTTAATCCTGTCGTTAATTTTATTCAATAAACATTTACTTAAAACACAGTCGTTGGCATGAGTGTTGGTTTTATTTAGTGTACAGAAAAAACAGGACTGAAACATATCATGGGCTACAGAGTACATCCGTCATGCATGCCTTAAAAATGACAAATAGTCCCTAGGTCATGGACTTATTACCTCGGTCTCAATAGTACAATGGATTCTGGAAACAGTTGAATTGTCGGCCATCATCAATGTACACAGTTCCAAGTACAAGCCGAAGCAATTTCGTTCACAGTAAAGTAATTAGCGATTAAAACTGAAACAGGACAATTCGAATAGAACCCAGATCAAAGTAAATTCGTTTCGGAATCACAATAGATGTCCAGAATGGAATTTTGTAGAGAAGACCTGTAGCTGCTCTTTGTTGCCAGCGGTAATTACTCAGGAAATGTTGATCAAATTTGAATGCGTCTGTGATAAGAAGTGGGTACATCCCTTGATTATTTTAATACTACGTCGCCGTTAGAGTACTATGCTGTTAATTAGCACGGTTTTACATTAACACTAATCCAAACTTCTATTGATCTCTTATTAACACGACTGCAAATTCAGTGTAACACAGTCATCATTCGAAGCAGCCAGAGTAGGAAATCAACATTTGGACTATCTTCTACATTCCACAATTAAGGTTCTGTTCTTCGAAGATTTATCCACACAAGTCTTAATGGATGAATTCAATCCCTAAACATAAATATCTAGTAATTGTTTTACCTTCTACTAAAAGACTTCAATTCGCGTACTGATAAAAAAAACCTCTGTTCATTTTTTATCAAATAAATAAGTGCATAAAAGACAAGATCAGTATTTTTAATTCGTCGAAAATAATCAAAAATCAATTCCAATTTGACCAAATTGCAATATCAATTTGTTTAAAATAAATAAAAAAAAAATTCTCTCGACCAATTGAGATTTCCTTATCGCATAATATTTAAACTAGAATTCGATTCTTTGAATCTATGTACATAAATTACTTTAAATCATTTAAACATTGTTCGATGACTGAAACAAGTGTTTGCCATAAGCAGACATAATCCCACCTTTCTTAAGACTTAAGCCGGACTTTCAGCCGAATAAGATTAAAAAAAAAAAATACTTAAAAGAAAAACTTACCGATATCTCCTCTTGGCTTATCATTAGTATATTGTTTTGGTGAGCTTATTTTTTTATTTGGTATTTGCCTTATGGTTGAGTTTACCTAGAACACGAACAAAAAATTGCAATAAGTACAAAGCCATGTCACGTATGTGATAAATTCACTTACAATTTTATCTGATCTTTCGCCACATGGTAACCTTGCTACTGTAACATCTGGACTATCTTCTGGTGGTGGCAGTTGTGGTACCCAATTGTAACCTCGTTTATGGATAGGAAGTCCAACACGATCATATTGTGCTGCTTGTTGTCTATGAATTTAGAGTACAAATTAGAAGTACAGATCAAAATCGAGTTTTTTGTTTAAACAATAATTCAACAAATTCGTTTGGAATAGAAAATAAATTAAACTAAAGTAACGTCCGGTTAAAAACAATTATTTCGATTTCGATTTTATTCAAACGTCAATTACTGAATGAAAAATTACTATTTGTTATTAAAGTTCAAATTCATTGCAAAGTGAAGGTTAAAATTTGATTGCGATTATATAAATAATGAAAAGTCAATAATGGGAAGGAAGCAGAACGTCAGGAAACAATAAACACAACAGAGTCGAGGCTAAGAAGCCATAGAATTAGTTTCAAAAACAAATACAAATATTTTATAAATAAGAATACGATCAGAAAAATTTGAAAGAAAATCTGAAATAGACCGACATTTCGACAATGTTCGATGTTATAGATGCCAGTTCCGTGGTGGGATGCCGACGTTAGGCTGTACAGAACCATCTCCCGCGAATTGTTCAACTTAGCTAATTACAGTAATCTGCGGGAGGACTGGACGGCGTACAGAAAGAGTCTTAGAGGTTTTAAGAAGACAGTCAAAGGGCCAAGCGTGAGTCTTGGGGACGCTTCTGTGAATCAATTGAGGAGACGAACGAAGCTGCTAGGCTGAGAAGAATTATATCCAAAGATCCAGTCGCGCCGCGCTACCTCCGGGACTCAGCGGGGGTTGGACGGAGTCCAGTAGCCAGACTTTGGAGCTGTTAGTGAGCATGCATTTTCCGGCTTGCTCCGAGGTACTACAGGACAGCACAGACAGTCCATTGAACGAGTACGTGGGGCAGGAATCCTGCAACTCTATTGTCAGCTCGGGGAAGATAATATGGGCAATCAAGTCCTGCCTTTTAAATCGCCAGTAGTAGACGGGGTTTTTCCAGCTGCAAAATGCGCTGCCCTGGCTAATTCCCTGGTACACGGCCCGGGGTACGCCACAGGGAGGTGTGATTTCACCACTACTGTGGCTCTTGGTAGTCAATACGATTTTAACTTCGCTAACCTGCAAGGGTGCGAAGGTAGTCGCATACGCGGACGACTTAGCAATTCTGATATCGGGTAGGTTTCTACCCATTATAAGTGAACTGCTCGAAAGGGCACTCACACTAGTGAGCGCGTGGGCGGACAGCTGTGGACTGGGGGTTAATGCCTCAAAGACAGAGCTAGTTCTCTTCACGCGTAGAACCAAAGTCCCAGAGTTCACACTCCCTAAATTGGGGGGTCTCACCCTACAGCTGGACCGGAAACTTACCTGGAATAAGAACATCGACGAGCGACTAAGGAAGGCTTTAGGGGCTCTCTACGCTTGCAAAAAGATGTTTGGGAACAAGTGGGGGATTCAGCCAGGGATTGCTCAATGGATTGACACGGCCATAGTCAGGCCTATCCTAACCTACGGAATTTTAGTGTGGTGGGTAGCGCTGGAGAAATCCACCTACCTCAATAAACTCACCAAGGTTCATCGTCTTGCTTCCACAGGAGCAACGGGCGTACTTAGCACCACACCTACAGCGGCACAAGAGATGATCTTTTTGCGCTGGATATTTATGCGAAGAGTGTAGCAGCAAAAAGTGTCGTGCGCCCTAAGACAGTCAGGCAGCTGGGTATCTAGACCTGAGGGCACAGCAGCATACTCGGACGGTTTAGTGAATGTAACCCTTTAGAGGATACAGTCTACTTGATTCCGCAGCTCGAATTCTCTAGAAGATTCTCAACGAGAATCCCTAGCAGAGAGGAGTGGAATGTGGATCAGCCCCACGAATGGGTCTTTCATATCTACACGGACGATTCGAAGACAGAGTCAGGCCTCACATCGTGTCTCGTGGCCAGGCAGCTCTGGCATGTGGTATCACAACGGATCCATTGGCGGTCTGTGTGCCACTTTACCTAAAACCTATAGATGCCAGTTTGGAATTTTGGATGCTCCAGCCCAATTATATAATATGTGAATTGTACAAAGTCGATGATTGATATGAGACTACTGTTAAGATTTCTGTCACGCTTAGCCTACCTAAAAAGACAACTGCACTCCGAGTCTTGAAAGTTTGTGTCCTAGAGAATTAAGGGGCACAGGATAAATAGAAATAATTCCATAGAAATAGATGAATTTAAAGGTAACAGCTTTTAGCATAAAGCTTAAGCAAAGGGATCTTATAATGAAAATCCTTCCGCGAAATGTCACAAAATTTTTGGTAGGTCTATCTACCGCAGTTTCGCAATAGCGAAGGATGGCATTTTGTAGTTAACGATCACTACGGTCGTAGTACAATAGTGATATTTATGTCGAAGCCTTCTTTTGTTAGCGGTTAGTTTACATGATACATAGACGCGTTAAGATGTATCACTTTTTGCTTTGCCAAATCAATCGGCAAAAGTGAATTTTTCATTTTGTTTATATTGTGTGTAGTAATTATTTTTTCGTCAAGCGATCTAGTTTGATTTATTCTAATTTTAATAATAAAGTTAATTTGAATGAAAAATTAATGGGAAGAAAAATCTGACGCCATCTAAAAAGTTTGAAGATTGGCAGCTGTTCTTGAGAGAGTTGAACTCCAGTCGAACTACAGGAAAAAAAAAATTGGCACTCTGAAATTCCGTCATATCTCTTAGGTCTCATGAGATATCGAATTTGTTTTACTTCCACGGGTTTTTTATTTTATCGCCTAAAAATCAATTTTTGGATTTCTCCATGTTTACCACCTAAGTCGGTGTAAAGCGGCTGTATATCTACTGCCAACTTTGATATAAAACACAAAAATGACGAAAATAGATCACTTAAAAAAGAAACGTAACTTTTATGGGTAAAGATAAGTTACAGTGATAAAAAGTTGTATATTTATATTGTCCAAGCTTCAAAACCAATGTAGAGACTCAAAATAAAAATACTGCCAACCTTCGCTACAAATTTAAGTACAATATTTCCCAAACTTCTTTAAAAAACACAGCGGAACCCTTCCATTGATCGTTCGGTACCTACTGAGTAGTTGAAGTCAGTACGCTTCATCGTTCCATGAAACCAAATAGTCAAAACGGAAGCGATCCGTTTCGGAAAAAATCTCATGATTAGGACCATGGATCGCATCTTTTTGAAGTAACTAGATAAGCTTTATAACAAAACAACGCCAAGTGCGAAAATGTAGATAGATAGGACGCTTATCTCGTCTTGCAACTATTTGTTTATTTTTTAGTGCGCGTATATAAATTCACACTAATTCAAACAAACTCTGATTAGTTATGAGTGACGAGTATGTTAACAGGATTACACTCGGGATACGAGATTAAGGATCTCTCCAGCGAATGTCTTGTCGAGTGTGTGGAGCTGGTATCATAGTATCCAGCCGAAATATTTGTTCCATTCGATTTGTCGACATAATACGAGAATGGTAGAGGGAGTTAATTAAAAAATTCCAGGACAGGATAAGCTATACCGATTTCATGACGCTTGGGTTTCACACACGTTGTCCAAAAAAAATCTAAAACAGATAATTTTGCTCAAATTTTTTAATAGCGAAGCATCGCATTCGAGAGTTTGTCTGCTTCAAACAATCAACAGTTATCACCACACTTCCATTATTTTTCATTACATATTACAATTCTACTGAATCCAAATCCTGCTTTCAGTTACATTCGTTTTTCCAATCATCGACGCACTCAACATATTTTCGAGAACATACAAATAACCATATAAATGTTCTTTTAAAATTGGTGTAATCATCCGCCCTAGCCCAGAATAACTGAAATATTGAAGCCTGTAATTTAAAACGCTGTGTCAATGAAAAAATTTGACTGTGATTGCTGGCGAAATTATGTCCTTCACTTAGAAGTCCTCTTATTATTTGGATAGGGCCCACATTGTGATTAATTTGACCATCAGTTTACTGTTTACCCTTTTCGAGAGGGTAGAGACTACCCAGCCATCTCAGTCGCCGTCTAGCGATTCCTGGGCATTCACACAACATGTGAGTGATGTCCTCCACAGCGTACAGATCTTGGCAGAACCAGCACATGTCCGTCTCCGCTTGCCCTAGCCGCATAGCGTGTTTCCCCAGCTTACAGTGACCCGTCAGTGCTCCGACGAGCAGTCGCACCCTTCCTCTATCCCAAGTTAATATATTCCTAGTTTTTTGACTATCCAGCTCGGCCAACAGGGCTCTAGAAATCCTGCAGCTTGCCAGCCGTGAGCGCAGGGCTCACCAATTTGCGCTTTTATGCCGCATATCGGTGGACAAATATCCTCCTCAACCCTACCATTCAATGCCGATCCCGATCTCGCAAGCTCGTCCGCTCTTTCGTTCCCTAGTATATTACTTTGCCCAGGCACCCAGCAAATCAGTACACTGTTCTGACTACAAAGTATCTTCAGCACTTCTCGACAGCACAGGCAGTCCGTTGCACTCCTTCTAGTTCCCTAAGATTATACTTTTTATCCATGGCTTTCCACCACACCACTGCACCATAGGTCAGAATAGGTCTCTCCGCCGTGTACAACCCGTGTACTATATTTGGTTTGAGACCCCAGCTTTTACCCACGGTCCACTTGCACGCGAAAAGCGCGTTATTAGCCTTCTTAATGCGCTTCTGAATGTTCAATTTCCAGCTAAGCTTCCTATCTAGAATTAGACCCAGGTATTTAGCTTGTTCCGATAGTCTAAGCTCCACGCCTCCGAGCTTCGGCAGCCTAAATGCCGGAATTCTATGCTTCCTTGTGAATACCACCAATTCAGTTTTAGAAGCGTTCACCCCAAGCCGCATCTCCCAGCCCACTGAGTGTGCGGAGTGCATATTCCAAAATGCGCGACAGCGTATCCAAAAATTTGCCCTTGGCGATTACCACAATGTCGTCTGCATATGCCACGACCTTTATTCCCTGTTTTTCAATTTCCAGGATAACCTCATTTACAATGACGGGGCGATATCATCCCACCCTGAGGCGTTCCCCTCGAGGCCTGTCTTATAACCGTGCCTTGCCCCATATTAGCACTCACGATTCTGGTATTCAGAAGAGTCGTTAGCCAGCCTGTCAACACCTCCTCCAATTCTATGCTATACAGCGCTGCCCTAAGTGCTTCCACTGTCACGTTGAAGTTGTTCACTAACTAGTCGGAGTTTTTATACGGCCAATGTACTAGCAACGCTAGTACGGAGATGGTTCTACTTAAAAGTCAGCGTCAAATATAACAAACTAAATGACGAGGAGCCCGCATCTTAAACGGAAAAATAAAGAGCCTTTTGTATTTCATATGAAAAATGCCGAAACGGAAATACTGAGTACGCTGGGCAAGCATGAACGACAAAACGCTAGCACCAATTTTCGGCACGAATATCCGAGTGCTATTTTTAAATGAAATTTACTAAATGAGATCAACGAACATTCACAGTTAACAGCAAACCCGGAAAAAAAACACTTTGATAGTTCGGAAAACTTGTCAGCGATTCGGACTAATTCAGAATAATCACCCTAGTCATACGTAACTGACAGCCAAGCAGTCACCAAGGCCTTAAACTCAATGACAGTCTCGATTAATCGAGGAGGATATTTCGAGAATCAAAAAATAGAGAGGACATATATTGCGGCGATAGCTCTGCCATACTTGCACTAACCAAATCGTAAAAAGTGCTAACCAAATCGGCACCTATCTCAGACAAACGAAGAGCTCAGAACTACAGACTTGAATAACTTGAACCGTAATGGGACGTAAGGGAACCTTGTTGCAATTACGTTTACTTCTTGACTTATGAATCTGGAGTCCAAGTGTTAATTTCATTAACTGGAACCGACTTAGAAAATTAAGAACGATAATTTCAGAAGAAGCGGACAAATCACAGATTTCAACCTAGACAAGGTGTGAATATCATTAGCTTGAAGAAAGTGAAGGAGCTTAAAAGCACTTACGTAAATAAATCCGAAAAGATGTGAATTTTGTTAAAACTGGAATAGGCTTGGCTTGGCCATTTTAAATATGTCAACAAAACAGGATGATGCACTGGCCTAAGTGGTTTTACCTTCGTCGGGCTTACGGTGTGTGAATTTCATTCATGTCTACAACTCTACAACTGTATTGCTCATCCGTTATTGTTTTGTTTAATCAAAGAATCATACGTCGAAGTAAAACTCGGCCCAAAAAAGGTTTTAAAATTGATTACCTTTTATGCAAAAGTTTAGCTGTGTATCGATATGAATTAAAACTGAAACCAAGCAGATAGTACTTGTTCTTACGTTAAAAAGCAAAGAGCAATGTCTTCTCCAAAACTGCACAAGTGTGCAAACTGTTGTTTTCGTGTATCCAACCGATCCAAGTGGATGTTAAAGAATATTAATAATTCGGTATGCTTGTGAAAGGCAGGTGCTAATGTGTCAAAAATATTCGATCAGTACGTACAACTGATTTTCACAAGAAACTTATATTTGGAAATCAGAATTTCACCGTAAATACGTCAACAAAAAAAATCTTCATTATGAATGAAACGCTAATTTTCATCTTACGCTAAACAAAAATCATCGACTTCTAATATTATAATAGTCTAGCCAAAAATGTTTCGGTTATTATTTCGCGTGCTATTTAATTAGTGAACAATTTTTCTTAAAAAACAATCCGAAGCTATTCGTAGCGATGAAATGAAGTAAATTATTTAGACAAATAGAAGCTTCCGGAAAGGCTTGCAATCGAATTACATTTCTAAGAGTTCCGTCTTACAACTCACATAAAAGTAGTTTTGCAAGTGCTTAGTGATTTACAGAGTTCGACCATGTGGCTTACCTTAAACTCTCATAACAGTCTAAACATACGACAGCGTAGTCGCCATTTTCCAATAGCAGTGCATCATCACTTTTACGATTGGCTACAAATGGAAAATCTTTTATCGGTAACGCTCGTACTCGTTTCCTATATGTGGTAACACCGCACAAATGACAACAATAATCGTGCCAATTGTACTTTCTTTCAGCCGCATTTATACTATTTTGTGCTTCGTATCTGTAACAAAGAAAAAATACAAGCAACCATCAAAACACCGTTTCGTAAATTGTAATAAATAGCAAACAGAATGACGACATACTTTCTCCACTGATTCAACAACGAATGATAACAAAATGTGCAAACCAATGCAGAATAATCGGATCTTAGTTGTTCTGCACTTGGAGGCGATTTGTGTTGTAGAAGATGCGGAAAATATGGTCGCGAGCCCTGAAATAATATTTGCAAAAACCAAATTACGAAATATTCTAATTCATCGATCGAATAGAAAAGTTCACCTCTTTGCTGGTGTACAAAACTCGGGCCAGAGTTAAGTCTGAATGTAAGCCGCATAGAAAACAATAAATTGATGTACTAGCCGGTGTCGATGAAACCGATGGTGTTGATGGCGGCGTATTAATACCTATACTGCCGTGACGCGATCCATTTGGTGAACTTGATGTCATCATTGGTGACGGAATAATGTACCTAAAATCAAAAAGCATGTGTTTGCTACGCAAATAATTTCGATATAAAAGTCTCTTACTTTCGATGCTCTAATGGCACTCGTTCGGCATCCATAGAATCCCATTGACGGGTCAAGTGAATAACACAATCCTTGCATGCCAGTATTCGATTCGAATTAGCATCGTTCGTAGATTTCAAGCATGGAAAGTGCATTGCATGCGAATTCATATGTTCCGCATTTGTTGAGAGCCATTCCATTTTATTTGTTAGGCATAACGTTTTGCAAATATAACAGCTAAAAGACCAAAAAAAAAAAAATAAGTTCGATAAAATTTTGTCGTCTATTAAATGAGAGTCGGGAAAAAAATATACTTACGGATATTGTCCGTGACCGTTTTCTATAGGCCCCTGTGAATGTGGCGGTGTATTTGGTCTCGAATCACGTCTTGCTACTTTTAAATCACGGGATGACGTTGAATTCGTTTCATAAGGCTAAAATGTATAAAAGAAATTTTTTGGGGTAAGTACAGTGAATAATGGAACTCTGCGACTGCAGTAAGTTAGAATCATTTAATCGATAAAAGCTGCTATGAAGAAAGAAAGTACATCAGACTTTTTCAGATTTGTGGCTGTACTAAACTAGCCGGCTGGTAGCCTCTCCATTCAAAATGGGCTTTTTGTAACAGAGCCACGGAACAAGAAGCCTTCAATATTATTCCAAATTTGTTAATAAGTTATATTGGTATTTAACAGACATGCTTGCGATCGATAATGTGAATGTAATCATTTCTATTTACTATCAGCAAAAACTCTCGAATGCTGAGCACATATGTTCTAGATCAATGCAACTAATTTCGGTTTACATATCGTTCATTTCTCGGGCCGTCATAATAAGTCGGATCGAAGAAAACCGGTTGCTACTGTAAAGGTTTCGGCTACTGACGTCAACAATTTTTTTTTCGCGATATAAATAAATCACAGTAGCCGGAATTTTTATATAGTCGAAGTATCCGATTGGAGGATGTCATGCGGAGTGCATGTACCGCAACGGAAATACTAAAGTATGGTAGCAACAGAAATAATACGCTAACAATTTTGGTTATTTCAAGAGACATTTCTTCTTTGACGCGAGTGGGAAATCCAAAATTGGATTGGCGACGAACACAAAATTTCAGTACAGGTAAACAATTGCACTTGTCACTAAGCTATTAAAGGTGCTCATACACGAGCAATTTTTCAAGCAATTAATTGCCCGACGACTATTGCCAAAACTAGTGGAGCGATTAATGGAGCAAAATAGGGCAATATCATGCTGGTTGCGGCAATATTTCGGCAATGTGGCAATGTTTTTACAAATTACTAGTATTGCTCGCCCTACAGTTGCTGTATTTCCACTAACTTGGAAAATTCCGAGCAATTGTCCTCGTTCGGTGGTTCAATTGTCAAGTTTTGTTTTGAGTTTTGCATTTATTTGTCAAGTTTTGTGTTACAATGGCTTGGAATTCAAATATTTCAAAGTTTTATTTTAAGTTTCAGATTTGTTTGTGAAGTTTGCTCTCGTGTTGTTCATAGACAGAATTGGTCGTGTAAGCCCTTATTGCCGAATTGCTAGATATTGGTCAATATCGCTCATCACAACTCAGGAACGAGTTGATGAAAAGTTGATCCACATCTCCTATTGCTATTGTTGCTGTGTGTTGCTTCGTATTTTTGTGACGTCAAAATTGACGAATATTGCTGCAAATTGAGCAATTTTAATCGCTCGTGTAAGAGCACCTTAAAGCTTGTAAAATAGATTAGATCGAGGCAATAGCAGCAGTTGCTGCTGTTCTGATTCTGATGGAAGCATTGAATCTCAACTTAAGACCTCCTCTCTTCTGTAGTTTGCTCAGGTAGGTCGAAAATGAACCGGAACTAAGCCTCAATATCGGAATTTCAATCCTTCAAGGAAAAAAGGAAATAATTCCGTACAACAAAACTACGTGTGTAGCCACAACAAACAACGCTAAATATGTAATTGTTTTGTTTTTCAAATCAAAAATTTACCTAGAAGACAAATATGAAGACGAGTACGTTCGGTAATAAGTGGGATGCTAACCAAGATTGGTTTTTTGGCCAATACAATTTGTATTTGGCCAATACAATTTTGTAAATTTCAGAAAATCACTTGGTTTCAGCGACTGACTTGTATAAATCGTTATGGTAGCTGCAAGATAAATACCTTTTTAAAGTCAGAACCTACTAGGCTGTCGTTTAGCCAAGGCGATTATCGAATGGATCTCACAGCTAATTTTTCATTCTAGAAGATTAGTTCCAAGAAAAACAATTAGTACACACAACATGGTTCTGCAGTGCGTGTATCCTCCATAGTTCTTGACAAATTCTTCAGACTAACAGCATTAAAATTGTAGCACATGCCAATCGGATATGAAGAACGTATTACAATCTTGCTACTGTTGGATGCCGTTGCGCAATTTCAAACAAAGGCAAGATCAGCTAATAATAATAAAATCAATCGGCTATGTTTCTGGATAGAAAAAATGTACTTCTTTTGAAAGAGTATTTTACGTTATTCGTTTGATCGATCGAACGTTTTGTTTACCTTTTTTTTATCGAAAAAAATACGCAATAAGTTTTCTTTTCAATTTTATCTATTGATAATTTTAAATTTTTAAACTTACAAATTAAATGTTGATATTTTCAATGGATTCGATCGCGATTAATCAATCAACACTTAAATCGAAAGCAATGACGAAAAATCACCAAATTTAACATTATCTCATAAATTCGAGAAATTTAAAATTTAATTAAAGACAAAAGTTGTTCATGAATGAAAAGAAAAACCGAAAAACTCCAAAAACAATCACATCTCCGCATAATCGAATGATTTTTATTTTTATCAATCTAAAATAATCGAATATTTCAGCTATCTATCGAAAACAATAATTAAAGTTAATCGCGATTTCAACACAAAGCCGGGCAAGTTGGAGTATTATACGGGCAAAAAAAACCTCTAAGCTACTTACTGATCCTATCAACTGATTATCTTGAACTAAGTACAGTTTGATTAATTACATACAACACTCCTCGCGAATTTTATGATTTAACAGAATTATGTCATCAACGACGGTATCTAAAATGTAACCGAACTATTGATTCAATTGCTTTCGCAACTGACCTCCGGCAAACTGGCGTTATAATTTTTCGTGAATAATTTTTCGAATCTCAAGAAATTACTGGAAAAGTCTGGATGAAAGAAATACAATGAGATTTTTTTTGTCCGAAAATAAGCAACAAAAGAATATGGAATTTATTCAAAAAAGAAAATCTCCGTACTAATAAAGTAGACTTTTATTTTAGAGATTATGAGATTATCTGAACGTATAAACATCTAAAGTTTTAATTGCTTTTGTAATTTAAAGAAGAACTCAATTAGCACGTACGATTGCATGCAATCGGAAAGTAGGGCGAATCATACCCTGTTTATGGTCCTGTGGTTTCGAGAAATAAAGAAATATTCTGGAAAAAATCAAGAGTTTGGTAATGCTGTCGCTATTAGGACGGATCACGCAAGAACTTAACAGATTAGAAAACTCGGAAACGAGAACATTGTTTAACAATAATCGTCGAAATTGTATGTGGTTGAAATCGGTATATCCTTGGAAGGAATGAGAGTACTATCCTATGCCAGCTTCAGAAAGGACGTCAAAATTGTCTTGAAATCGAACCTTTAAGAGGAATTGAGTCACACCGTGAACATCTGTGTAATTTTTCAGAAGCTAGAACTGTTTTGAACAATTATATTATTATTGTTGTTTGGTGTGGGGGAAGACACGCAGCAAAGCAGCGCATCTTCAGCATTCATGCCTACATGACCCATTATACTCGAATCCCCCAGTCTCTACCCGAACTTTTTCGTAATCCTCACGAATTTCAAGAGCTCAGGTAGGGATCGAGATCGGAGTTCTTCCATCCTCACAGCATCAACGCCGTATACGTGCATTCTCGCAAAACACCAACACCAACCATACTACCACATTCCTTTCTGCTTAATTTGAGAAGAAAAGAACAATTATATTAACGTCGTGATTGTGTATGGTTGAAATCAGTCGCGACTTGGAACATGACTAAAATATTTTAGAAACCAGAACTTAAAAAGTAATTGTCGAAGTTGTGTATGATTGAAATCAGTCGTATATTTACGGGAACGATAGTATCCAATGCGTGATTCAGGATGGTTCTCCGAAAACATGAAAAAGTGCCTACCTTATTCCTCTACTGTTTTACAGATACCTGATCTATCTCACAGGAAATGAAAGAAACATCAAAATTCTTCAATGATAAAATTGCCGTGAAATCAAGACTTTATAAAGGTGCTCTGACACGAGCAATTTTTCAAGCAATTGATTGCCAAAACTAGTGGAGCGATTAATGGAGCAATACAGCGCAGTTTCATGCTAGTTGCGGCAATATTTAGGCAATGTGGCAATGTTCTCACAGATTGCTAGTATTGCTCGCCCTACAGTTGCTGTATTTCCACTAACTTGGAAAATTTCAAGCAATTGTTCTCGTTCGGTGATTTAATTGTCAAGTTTTGTTTTGAGTTTTTCATTTATATGTCAAATAAAATTAATGGCTGGAATTCAAATATTTCAAAGTTTTATTTTAAGTTTTAGATTTATTTATCAAGTTTGCTTTCGTGTTGTTCATAGACTGAATTGGTCGTATAATTTTTTTTTTATTGCCGAATTGGTCAATATCGCTCATCACAATTCAGCAACGAGTAGATGAGAAGTTGATCCACATCGCCTGTTGCTATTGTTGCTGTGTGTTGCTTCATATTTTCGTGACGTCAAAATTGACGAATATTGCTGCAAATTGAGCAATTTTAATCGCTCGTGTTAGAGCATCTTAAGGACAGGATAAGAAGGAGGTGCGCTACAGACATTCCTGTAACGATTTAAAAACACGGACTTTTTAAAACAATTACCGTCGAGGCCGTATAAGGAGTGGATGCATTGGAGGGTCGTATTGTTCGTATTAGCAAATTTCTGTGTGCCAACATTTGGACCATGAACCGCGGAGGAACGTTTCTTTTTTATTTATAGTGAACGCGCCTGTAACAATGCGACGCGATAACTGCCGATTTGAATGCATGTTATTATAACTAGTTAAAGTGATATCGAATCGCTTCAGTCGCGTCGCTTCGATAGACTATTTTAAATTTTGTTGCGCGCGTAACCCTATTTTGACACTAGCAATTTTTTACAACTTACGGCAAACGGTTAAAAAATTTTGGAAAATAAATGCCTAGACCAGTAAAAAAAAGCAGGTAATACGTTTGGAGACTGCAGACAAATACTTCAATTTATCATTTGAGAGTTGTGGAAAGCGATTTAGCGTTCTCACTATAACTGGTGTTGGGATATGGCGCGTGCGATGCGATTCTGACAAAGCGCGCATCACTCTCACTGTAATTCCACCTTAAGATAACCATTTCTTCGTTCAGTTTTCACTCATATACCATATTTAGAGCAATGAATGAATGGGTGATATGCGAAGAAGTGTGATCCGATTCGAACTAGAGTGTAACAACTGTCTTCATAAAATTGATATTAATGACATGCCACTATACGGGCGAGGCGATTATGTATGCGATCTTAATTGGAACAGCTCGATAAAAAATTAATCGAATGAATAAGTTCTACAATAAACCGCAAACGACCAGGAAATCGTAATGCAAAATCAAAGTTCGTAAAACGAGTCACCTTTTTTTTACTCAAGTAGAAATATCCACTTCTGAATTGGTTCAGTTCAGTGTAAAAAAAGTTCTGGCCAAGCCGTTACTCTTCATTTCTTGTGAACAAAGACAAACCTTTCGGTTGACGTAAAATAACAGCTTTACTCCTCCTTGTTGCCCTACAAAACGTGAAAACAAAATAATTTATGGTAGCAAATTTCAATGCAACTACTTCCACCTCAGTTCATCGTTCGAATGCTGATGGCAAATCGTTTTAGAATTCAAGCTACTGTGATTTATATCCACGGTGACAAATATTCCCAAATTGTTTGACAATAAAAATTTATTTTTCACAGTGAAAGAAAAAAATCTGAGTAGTGCAATTTTGGAAAAAAGAGTCGATTAATTCGAATGTGCGATGATTCTGAAAAATTAACCCGCTACCAACTTTATTGCCACAAAAAGTAGATGTGATAGTCTGCTTGTTCATTAGACAACCCTTTAATACATACCGTAAGAAACTAGAACTAACCGACCTTGTCAACAATTTACTGATCACTTTGGCCTTGACAACGATAGCGAGGGTAACAAAGTATGTAATCTACTAACGCAAGTATTACACTGTAAACCACGCTGACAAATATTTGCTTATTTTCCCTGGCAAATGCTGTCAAATAGTGTAATCGTAAAATATTTGTTTGCCACATTTTTACAAGGTCCATTTTGACAGAAAACATTTGACTGAATTTTTCCTCAAATTGTTTTCGTCAAATATTTGACACCATGGCATACAGTGTAACACTAGCTTAACGCAGCGGTTATAGGTTCAAACATCACCTAGGCCGCGGTCCGAATTACGCTTTCTGCGCTTTTAGCACGGTTACAACCGGTCCGAATTGCGCTCACAATGCATACAATTTGCATGGAGGGGTAATTTTCTGGCGCTTATACTGCTCACGGTTTCGGGGATAGGCACTGTCAGTACACTGTGTGCACACGATCGGTTCGAAAGCGTCGTAAGCGTACCGATAATTCGGACCGGCTGTAAGCACTGTTAGTGATATAAGCACCGTGAGCATAATTCGGATCGCGGCCCTAGTTATAGACTTATTACTCGTAAAAAAAAAAATAAGAGCCGAAAGGGCGAGTTTGGGTTCTTTTTCTAAGTGCTTTTGTGTGGTAGACACTGAAAGAAATTTCTGAAAGTTACCAATTCCTGTTCCAATACTTTCAAATGGTGAAAAGTTAACTACTTAAAATAAACTAGCACCATAGATAATCATATTATGAAATTATCGCGATTTCAAACATTTGCGAGTACCAATTTTTTTACGGACTCTTGTATGGAAGCTATTCGAAGAATTGGAGGAGTTCGCTAACCACCGAATTTGACTTTACTTTTTATTTGAAACTAATTCCTCCGCTTTCCAGTCTAAACGGATTTTTTGAGGGAATATACTCTTGTACACAAAGAATTTGCGCGATTTCATTCCATTTGAAAGTGGTGTAGCTCACACGCTGCCAATTTATTCTACAGCATTTAACCCAAACATGTGGCACCTTGCCAAACACATTATTTCTTTTGGGCTACTAAAATGAAAAAAATTGAAGGCAAACAAGACAATCAAAAAAATGCAAACGCTGAAACACAATATTCGCGAAAACAATAATATATAGTTCAAATAACTAAAGAATTTTGCCAAAAAAAAAATGTAACCGAAAAAGAACGCAGTATTTAGAGATGGACATTTGGCAGACATAAAAAACACGTTTTCTAAAAACAAACAAAGAGTAAAAAATGTTAAGCGTATTCAGCTTGTCTTCATCAATGACGCTGTATCCCAATACGTGGCTCTATTTCGTGAAATCGTCTTTTCTTGATTTCGAGGCTTAATTGGAAAAATTAAAACGTGGTTCTTTTTGACCCAATCTCAAATCAAATGAAGATACAATATACATTCAACGTATCATGATGACAGTAAAGGTTCGATTTTATTAAGTTACTCCGTGCTGCGATTCCATTCTGAATATTATTCAGCAGATCACTGTGCAGACTATCAGGCCGAAATAGTTAGATTGGAAAAAAGTTGATATTGTTGAAGTGAGAGGACATGACCTTGGAAAAATGATAATACCTAGATCTTATTGAACGTTTCACATCCCATTTGTCTTTTACACACACCGTGATAAGAAGCTCTTATTTCTAGACTATAAGCAAAAACAACAGTAGAAAAAACGCCACTCATTACGTTGCAATTAAGGTGATTGAATTGAAAAGATAAATTTTTTAACAGGTTACCGACCGATTAACCGATTAGATGCGAGAAAATTAAGCGATTAAAAGAAAGGCCACCAATATATTCAGGAAACACACTTTCCACGTAAGTATTTTTCGAGACAAAAAAGCGCGATATATACAACTTATACTCGACGTTTAATAAAACTGAAATTGTGAAAAATACGTGATATCTAAGTGGGCTCTTTCCAATACACCCAATAAACCATTACAAATTGTTATTTGTTGTTTTTTTTTTCTTGAAATTTCCATTATAATCAAATCTTAAAAGCATATTAATCTCAAACCAGTTCAGTTTGGTTAAGAATTCTGTTAATTTCATGACGCTTGTTGACTATTTATCGTCGAAAAAAAGTCAACAAACTAAACAAACATCATATTTTTCGCACCTCACGAGTCCAGTTTTTCTTACGGATTTGTGTTAAAACATAAATCAAATAAGTTTTATTTCGGGTTGTTGTTTTTTTTGTACAATGTAATTTTGATATCACTAAATAGGTGGTACATATTTCATATTGTGTGACCTCGAAAATAAATATTTTCAACCGCTTGAAATATAGTTAAAAATTCATTTAACACCCTAATCAAGTTGATAAATCGTTTTATCGATAATCTGCTGATCGTAAATTTTTATAGAGTTCTCTTTATGATCATTGATCAGTGATTATAAAGCGTGGGGAAACATATGGATACAATTTTGAAACAGTACAAAGTGTTGTCTGTCTAGCCTTAGGTCTAGCCATTCGTTGGGAAGATTGTACAGAGGTATACTATTGATAGATAATTCATAAAACGATTACTATATCAATCCCATGATCTTTTCGCGAAGGATCGCTGAAGATCGTACAAAGCTTAGCTCTAATCTGTGTTGACCCCATGACAAACCAATACGAAAGCGATATAAATTCTCGCGCAACAATTTTCTTATTAAATTACATTGAACATACCTCACAGGCTAATTATATAAATAAGATTGAAAACACCATTATATAAAAAAAAAAAAAAAAATCTGTTTACTTGGGTCTTTTTTGTAAATGTCTGTGTAGTTTTTTTTTATTTATTTTTGTTTATAGTATAGTTAAATAAAGTCAAATAGTTTATCGAGCGGTCAAGACTTTTTGATCTTTTCTTGGCACAAGTCAAGCGTTTCGTACAGAAATGTTGATAACCGGACACAGTGATAATGGCGATTAATAAATTCAAAATTACTGCAATTAATGGAAATTATTTTAGTATGAATTTACTGATTTCAATTTGTTTTTTGTACTTATTAAAAAAAAAATCTATTAAAGCAAGTTCATGATGAAACAATTTAAACTTCCTGTGCTCCTATAAATTCTAACGTTCCGGTAAATTTGCAATTCATGCGCAACTGAGTTGATTGTACTCGTCGTAGAGTTGAATAAGGCGAAGTCTAGAACAAAAATGTTTGGAAATTAAACAGCGCTAATTCGACGAGCTCAATAAAATTGCATTGATTCGCAGTTTGGGAATCCCCTTTACATTTCACGTTTGTGGACTTTGAGAAGGCTTTCGAAAGGGTTAAAATACTTTACGTAGGATATGCCTTCTCGATAAAATCAAATCAAAAACATAGTTAGGCGTGTGGTATACAAAACTGTCCCAAAAGTTTCTGTTACATACGACAAAGCTGTGTGCAATCCTTAGCCCTATTTTTAAGGATAAAGAGCAAGGCGGAAAAGCGGTTTTGACTATGTTCACGGCACGTACCTACAAGGTGTTCGTATTTACAGAAATTTTCACAAAACTGAAGAGAAATGTGCAGAAATTCCATACAGTAGTCCGTACATTAGGAGGATGATATCCTTAAATAAGTAAAACATGGAAAAAAAAAGCTGCATGAGTTTTACTAACTTGTTCTTCCTTGTCATAATCCAGAGTCGATTTGCGAAGCGAAACAGACAGAAAAAAATGGCCATAGTTTAATCTTACCTTGAGACAATCAAAACAAAACCACTTGAAACAAACTGCGGACTAGAAACCGCTAGGCAAACAAATATTAAGTCGACAGAAAGGAAAGTCTTAGAGTAGGTTAGGTTAGGTAAGGTGGGTGCACATAAACCGCCAATGGGTCCGTTGTGACAAGGTTCCCGTGTGCCCAAGACACCATCTTAGGTAAACCACCCAGCCAGCCTAATAAACTTCAGCAGCTTGTCCAGCTTAATGTTTACGAATTCGCCCAAGTCTATGGCGAAGCGCATACCTAAAGTACGTTCGCGCCTCCAAGCCAGACCAGAGCATTCGCAAAGCATGTGCAAAATACTTTCCTCGGCATCGGGTTTACTACAGCTGCGGCACAGATCTGCAACGTCCGCAACACCTAGTCTTCTGGTGTGCCGGCCGATAAGGCAATGGCCCGTCAGGACACCAATTCGAATAGGAAGTGTAATCTTATCTCCTTTGTCCTGCTCGCATTTAGAGTCGGCCAGAGCTGCCTGGCCATGAGACACGATGTAATGCCTGACCATCTTGTGTTAGCCTCTGATATGGCCGTCACGTCGATGGCGTGTTTAATGTCCTCAATGGGCCTACTCATTGGAAGAGCTAGCTATTGATTCAGCGCCGAACTTCTCCTTGCGAGTTCATCCGCAGCCTCGTTGCCCGGAATCCCGCTGTGACCCGGAACCCAACAAATTGTTACGTTCAAAACGGTGCATAAAGCACTAATCTTATCTCTGCATAGCCTCACGAGGCGGGATTTGATCGAGTGTGAGTCGAGCGCCTTGATCGCCGCCTGACTATCTGCTAGGATGACGACGGATTAAGTCTTGGAGTAGATAAAGATTAACTTTTCCTGCCTTCAGCTCTAATCGTGAATTACACAGGATTTTAGGAATTCTTCCTGGATTTATTCAACTCTTAATCGAGAAAAGAATACAAGTTTTTGTTCTTTTTGTTTGTTTGATTCAATAAAATCTGTTGAACGTGGGAACAGTAAAGACAATACTATTCAGCAGGCGCGTAGCGTGAAACTTCGTAGGGCTAGTGCAATAACGCGATCATCAAATTCTATGAATTTTATAATCATAAACACGTCACTTTCATTCAGAAATAAAATTTCGATTGCTAAATTCCAGGAAGTAATCAAAAAATTCGGCTAAATTTAGTGATTGTGTCGTTGCGCTAGCCCTACGAAGGCGCCTGCTATTCAGAGTAGATCGCTGGCATCTTTCCGCTTTAACAGCAATTTTGAATCTAATCGATTTGGGTGACAAAAAGCCTCCCTTCAGTGACCTGGGACATACGATAGCGATCCTCTGATGAACTCTTACTGTTCGTATTTTTATTTTCTTGCTCAGACCATAGCCGATAAGCCCATGACTATGGGATTGAAATACACGATCTCAGTGTTCAGTAGTCAGAATCCTTTTCGGCCAAGAAAACGAAAAAGGGAAGAGTGATCAAAGAGAAAGTATTCTACTCTGTTTTGCCTAAAACTATCATCAGGAATTTTCTCTTCTTATTATTAGGGCTATTGCTCTTTAATTCGCATTTTACACTTTCCACCACAGATCTGAACTAATACTACATAGAGTGCCGCAATTACCGTGAAACCGATAGTAATAGTTTTTTCAAAATAGACTAACCTCTGCTTTTTAGACACACGAACTACTGATACATAGAAATTAAAGGCATGTTTTATCGTAAGGTTTTCGAAATTGTTAACTTTGGGTTCAAGAAATCAGTCGTTACCTTCCCACAGATTTTAATTGTCGTATTATTCTTTACTGTCCTTCAGCCCACCAATAACGCAGATCTGTCCCTTGGCAGGTTAAAGGTTGTGCCATAGGCTAACAAATTCCCCGAGAAAACAAACAGCACCTTCAAATTTCGATCAGCTTCTAAGGAGCGTTACATTCAACTTGTATCATCATCCGAATTGATGATTCTGAACTACTTGAAGAATTCTTTTCCATTTTTATAAATTTAATAATTCTAGCTTTCGTCGCCTCAAATATAGCTGAAAGCACGGCGCCTTTCGTTTGTTATAGCGAAATTACACAAGGATCTAAACGCAATTTTTAAGGTTGATGTACATAAGTTTTCCGTACAAAGGAAGAATCGATTTGAAAAGTGCGTAAGAGTAGCTGGATCGTATTCAAAAGGTGATTCAATGAACAAATTATTAAGTAGTTTTTGGCTACAATTTCGACAATTAGAACTAATAGCATGTGCCTGATCGGAAAAGCAGGGCTGTGCTATTAAATCAATGACATATAAGAGAGAATCTTTCAAGAGATTGCGGAAGATCGTTAATCTTAAAAGTGAAAACAGCAGCACCTGTAAGGATTTTTGAGGATTTCTCAGGAAGACACAAAACTTAAACCAGACGGGAAGAGCGCTAACAATAACAGGTATCCGTGGATCAAACGTTTTTCTTGCACCGCAAAATCAAGAAGACGCACGGATGTAGTAACTTTGTGAGTTGCAGGTGACCTGGTAACAGACCACAGAACGCTCCACTTTAGCTGAGACGTCTACAAAAATTCTTTTTAATTTTCACTTTCTTCCAAATTTTACAAACAAACGTACACAGCGAACAAATTTATACTAGTACAAGCCATGTCGCAATAATATGACGCACAATAGTAAATTTGACGATCTCAACAACCACTCAACAATTAATCGCAAATATCAACAAAGTCTTATGTTAATAATTTAAATACGTAAGCCGACACATGATACCATTATCAAAATGTGGCCACGATATAATACGCGCGCATTACTGATAGTGTAAAGAAAAAAAATGTTGATTCAAGAATATAAAAAAAAATAATAATAGTATATCTCACCTTAAATCGTACATTACTCGTATCGGAATTGGCTTGTGATTTATCCGACGGTGTATATCGTCCGCCAATACTATTAACCATTCCACCACCGCTAAGACTATCTAAATTAGTAGTTGCCGGGGGACCACCTTCAGCTAAACTTGAGTGCTTTTCATTGCACGAGGAACATATTTGCACCATGCCTAAAATTGAAATATATATATACATGTTTTTTTTTTAAATCGAAATTAGTAAATTGCACCTGCTAATTGATACGAAACTTACCCTGTGGACTTATAGGACTAGCATTCGGGAACGGTTTCAGTGACGTAATGAATGGATAGTACGGTTCCCTTTCAGCATTCGCACAACAGTAAACCAAACGTAATTGCGACGATGGCGTATCCGTACCGCAAGTATAACATACAAATGTTGTTCGTTCCGCTACTGATGCAGGACGTTTTCGAAGCGAATAACGACGTTCACCTACCGGTGTCCCGGTCGCCTGAAAAATACAAAATGAAATTAAAATCGAGAAAGCAGTTTTTTAAATTGTCAAAAAATAAAAACGGTCAAATTAATCATCATCACCTGCCTATCGAAAACACTATTGTGCGGATCGGGTTGAAACTGGTATCCAAAATAAAAACGACCCGAAATCTATTTTCGAACCAATCGATATTTAGATATTTCGTTTTTTCCCCGAAAGCCAGTTAAATCTGACTTAACGTGTGAAACCTATTAAAACTAGAATAACGAGAATTCAGTTATACAATTTCGGGACTTGACGAGATTAAGCCGCTGCTGTCGTACAACGAGTCAAATATATTGTTGAAATTTTTGATCAAAAAAAAATTTTTTTTTTTGCGCAGAACCGCGTGCTTTGATATGGTTTATGTCGCATGTGATGATGATCAGTTTTGACGATCGTTTGGGATCGTGGTGTAATTGACCCGAAGCAGCATTTTTGTAAGACCTGTCTGTGTTTTTCAATATATACGCATATTTTTTGGGTTTTTATCAGGAAAACACTGGACAAGAGGTTCAGACTTGTAAGGAAATCGGGTGAAGGTTATTTTAGTGGTTCGGGTTAAACGATGAAACATGATCTTTGGAATTTAGTTTATTTGTTTTCAATTTCGAATTGCGCTACAATTAATGGGCGATAACAACAAAAAAAGACCAGTCACAGTTCTCAGAGATTTCGCAATTTCACTCAAAAAGAATTGGATTTTTGAATGGCAGAAGCTATGAGTCAGCAAACTTGTTGTAGTTGGATACCATAATTGAAAGAAAAGATAGAATGAGTGCATGCAGCATATTCCAATTTAGAAACTGGACTGGTAGGAACAGACTCTAGGCATATTTTTGGATCTTGAAGGAAGCAACAGACCAAATCTACCCTGGAGTACTCGATTTTTTGTCGAGATCTGAGTTGTTGTATCGTAGCTCAGAAGAACTGTTGTTTTTTTCGAGGATATGTTGCTATCATATCGTTAAAGCGCCGAATGGGAGAAACTCCTTTAACAATATCATCCAGGCTATTGTAAAGCACAACATGAAGGCCATGATGATCCACTACCTCAAATTTGTGGTCAAAAATCGAATATTAAAACCGGGTCTTGAGTCTAGAATTAAGTGTTGGATGCAAAGGTATATACACAACAGGGTTACCTTATCATTTTAACATCTCAACACTACATTGTACTCTCGTTACGAAGTTAAGGTAAAATAAACTTTCGACGTTAAAGAAAGTTCTTCTTTGAGCGTTGTGCAGTTACAACTCTACATAATTTAATAAGAGTTCAATTTTTGAACGCGGTATTACGTATTAATTTTGAGGTTCAGTTCAAAATTCGATAGAACCATCAGGAGCTTGTAGAATAAAACGATTTTGACAAGAAACGAGCAGCAAAAATTTAGAGACCTGCTTAAAAATCAGAATCTAACTTCCTTCGTTCATCCCACAATGAAAGTAGTATAAGAACGTCCTTCGAATCTATTATGGTCTCGACGATAAGAATGTACTCAGAATATACTCGTGCTAAAAATTAAATATTTGAACTCGGAACATTATAAAATAATACACAACGATATCATCTTCATAATAACAGAACAAGAGCTATACCCTCTGCTTTGACATCTTTTCTGATCTGAACAAGCAAAAGGTTATCGCATAAATGTTAAGATTATCGCAAAAAACCGATAAGACAAATACGTAAAAAAAAGTACAGTAGTAATTTATGAAATATAATCCGGTCAGTATCACACTTAAATTAATTAATGCCGAAACACACTGGTCAAATTTCGCACGCGATTTTTACGTGCTAAGCTCTATTTTTAGCCAAATTGATAATGCGTAAGAAATTTTTCTTGTATTTCTTTTATAGTTGTTTTGATTATCGGTTTCTTTGAACTCGGTTGGTGGTATAAGCCGATATTATTTATTTTTTATAGTCTAACCTATAAATGTTTCTAATCTCTGCGTTAAGTTGACGCCACAACCAAAGTCGAGCCCCGATTTTTCTGCCGACTGCATACTCTCGCCGGGAGATTCGTCCGAGCGAGCCGGAATGCCCTTCATGAACCAAGCAGCTTAAAAGAGTTAAATGTATATCTAAACTTTAAACATGAGGTTCCTACATGAGAGAAACTTTTATCCTTATATAGCAGATAGAAATTAAGACAACCATTTTGGTATTACGCACATTCATGAGGTTACACATGATCGGAAGCGTCTGAAAACAAAACAGAAAAGTTAGACCTCGATTTCGAACTGCGACAACAAAGTCTTATGATGACGCTCTAGTGAAACAGAATGACTACTGCGACTTTACATACTGAGAATATGAAGAAATTGTCGTTCCGCGTAATTTGTCATGAGCATACAATCGTATGTGCTCTAATGACTGTGCGGCAAAGTTCGCAGTCGAAGTATGTCTTTTGTTTTAGTCTAAACGCTCTTTTTGCGGGAATCAAAAGTAAACCGTGTTCATTTCTCCAACTCACAAAAGAAGAATCCGCTGCTTGCACGTCTGTGCCAGATCCACTTTGTGGAACCTCAACCTGCTCCACTAGTGGGTCAAGAATATCGACACTCAGGCCAACAAATAGGATCTTTGTACCAGCCTGTTTCATTAAGAAACCCAACGATGCTCATGCACATTCCACAAGCCAAGCCGGATTGATTTATTACAAAATTCGTACCCTGGTTCTGATTGTGAGCTCCTTCTTCATCAGAATTAACCATATATCAGGTTCCTTCACTTTCCCTCAAGCCGATTTAACCGCTTAGTAAAGTGTTTACCTTGGCAAACGCAAAACAACTCTGAAGGAGGCTTCTTCCATCACCAAGCCGATACAATTTCGTTCGAAATTCAACTTGGCTTGGTCCACATATGGAAGAACATAGGTTAATCCTCCATACATCCTCATTCAGCCTTCACTGTCCTGTTATAGCAACAAGAAACTTGGTTCTTCTAGAATCTGGCCTAGTCAGGAACATTTGTGATTGAATGAGTGAATAGCATTTGTGCCATTCGGTGAGCTTCCTAAGAATGATCCGCGTAGGATATTCCTACAGCAAGCTCAGAAACATAGAAGCTTATTTCCGACCCTGCTACTCAACAAGTCGTGAAGAAACTGGTCAAGCTTAGGGATCTTATAACTACTTGGCTGACTTTGTCTGCCTGTCCTTTTTGCTGAGCAATATGGATGACTTGTATAATATAGGCTTGTGTAGTTCGCGAACGAACTAGTTCAGAAGAGCGTTCCCAGAAGAGAAATGATCGAACTAGTTCGCAGTCAGTCCCGCTCCTAGTTCGTTTGTATTCATTCATTGCCGTTTGTTAGTCAGTGGTAGAATATACTTGTACGCGGATGACCTTTTTTTTTAGACTCATCACATTCTACTTTTACAGTGACGAGCTTTTTATTTAGGTCATCACATCGTACCGCAGGACCTTTTTTTTAAGTCATCACATTGTACCTAAGGACCTCATCACTCTTATCACTGAACTTGAAGTTCGTTCTTCTAGTGCAATAACTTCGCGAACTACTTCCTTCATTAGTTCTTTCCAGTTCGCGGCTGAACTCCCGCGAACTAGTGAACTAAATGAACGAACTAGTTCGCGAATTAGAAATGATCGCTTCTTTCGGTGAACTAAAATGCGCAAGCCTAGATAATACCATCGTTTCTCTTCCGAAGGCGAACGACTTTCCAGTAGTTCGCCTTCCATGAAGATCCCGGTCCCCGATTGATTCCCGTTTAGAGACCCGTCCGTCTAAATACCACCCTGCCCGGTTCAGCTGATTTGACTCCACCCAATTGATCAGTTCGGGACGATTACTGACAGGAGTACTTACGGGGCATTCACATCTGAAAGATCAGTAGGTTTCAAAACTGATTAACCAGTGCAGATTCTGCAAAATTGGCGCAAATACTTCTGAACACATTCAGCAAGAACTCTTATTGACCAAATTATCCTAGTCAATTGTAAGAATTTCTGAGAGAAAGAAAATTCGACGAGGATCTATAGGTTGAAACTGGATTAAACGAACGAAGTACATCAACTTATGAAGAAATTTCATGAATTCAATGACCGAAATACATCAACTTATGGACAAACTCATCGATTCAATGAACGAAGTAAGTAAAATAACTGAAAAGAATTTGTAAATATATGAACAAAGTTCATTGATTGAACTCTTCAGTTAAACTCTACCTGGAACTTTAACTGGAAGTTTTGTATGAAAATATGTCAGTTAAAGTTCCAGTTACAGCGTAACTAAATATCGTAGGAACGGGCCTAAATGAGAAATGCATTGTTTAACAAACCAGGTTGTGTATTAATTAATAAATTGAGATTCATGGACTTAATGAACAATTACATCAACTGAAAATTGATAAAAAAGTTCATTGATTTAATGACTTTTTTCATTGAGTTCATGCATATGTAGTTTGAAACAGCAGTGTGATTTTGTGTATATCACAACAGAACTCCTGAACGATTGAATGATCGATCTTAAGGTATGCACTTGTAACTGGCAGAACCATCTACAAACAATTTCGGTGTCTTTGTAATTCGCTACCTTTTTAAAGGGAATAATCGCCATCAATTCGGCCGTATGATATATGAGGAGGAAAAGGAAGAACGCAGTTAGTTCAAAAATATTTCTGGAAAAGAGATGATAGTTAAAGAATTAACCAGTTTCTTCTTAAAAGAGTAACATTTATTGACTGAATTGTTTTAAATGGAAATACCCAAATTGAGATCGAGGACTGTACAAATTAAAAATACGATCGCTGCCAGTTTTCAATAATTAGAATAGATATTTGGACAAAGGCCATGTGGCACTAATTACAAATGAAACTTAATTTCTTTTTTCCAAAAATTCAATTTTAATCAAACAAACTTCGAAAATCTATAAATTATTTTCCAACAAAAACAATACTCTCAATAGATTCAATTTTAATACACCCATTGAAAAATATTTATATTTCAAATGAACAAACAACCGTCTCTAGTTAATCGCAAATATTTACATACTGATAGAAAATTTCCGTGATCACCGCCAACCACTTCGAGCTACGTAACGCGAAAACCAAATAACATATATGTAAAGACACAAATTCGCTAATGGCTTGTCCTATTTTTTTTTTCTTCGACTATTTAGCAAATTACTTTTCACAACTCTTAAATATATTCCCATTAGATTTCATTTAACATTAATTACAAAAATTTTTTTTTAACAAATCGTTGTTGTTTTTTTTGGCTTTTATTTACCAAATTGCCAAAACAATCAAAAGGATTACTGAATGAACAAACAACATGGACTTATCTCTAAACAATTCGATTAAAGAAATAATAATAATAAATTAAGCATAAAAACGCTGCGCTAAGTAAAATAAATAATTTTCTATAAAAAAAAAATCCAGTTAAGATTACGCAGAAATTGAAGGGGCATTGGCTCGGCAATTTTATTACTCGACTCGAACGCATTTCATAAAAACACAATCTGGTTTCTGACAACAACATTAAATTTTCTGAATTGCTAATATAATAATAAACCAATGAAAATCACACAGATATTGTAAAATTCAATAGGCTCGTAAAGGTGATGAACAAATGGTACCGGCCGTAATAAAAATTCAAAACTTTTATAATTTAAGTACTGTGTAAATTTCAGATAGATTTATACGATTTTATAATGAAAAATAAGCACAAAAGTCATATTTGTTGATTTGGGCTTTACATACTCGTGTGTTATAAATTAAAAATGGTTTTTATTTTACGTGTAAAAATCCACATGAATGAGATGGAAATTCGCCCAAGGTTGGTGTATTGTTAGTTTAATTTAGTGTAAATAATTTCAAGTTGTAAAATGAATGTTCTGTATCATAAACGGGTTTAATGAGCATTTTAAGATATTTTAATTAGTTGTATCTGATACGAAAAACACAAGAATTTAACGCACTTTGAAATTAGCAACTGTTTAGCCTTGAGACCGGAAAATTAAATAAGTTTTGTTTGTTGTTATCGTTTTCGCAATTAGAAACCGGTAAAAGTTTTTATGAAGTGGGTGGAAACGTTGCTAAAAAGATCAATTGAAACAACAAAAAAAATAATGAAGTCACGATCGACAATAGCCGATCGTATCATACTACCGTACAGGAGACCAGGGCCCGATTTGGGCTGTCGCGCCATTGATGATGATCATCCAACAGTTGGAGCACTGTATTTTTGTACTTGGAATCCTTTCATATATATGCAAATTTTAGACTAATATCATATAGCTGTATGTATGCAATGCTGTCAAATATTTTGACAACAAGTTCAGTCAAATTTTTTTTTCCGTCAAAATATACCGTGTTTGTGTAGAACAAAAAATAATACTGTGACAAACAAAAATTTAACACTAAAGCGAGTATTATTAGAGTATTACACTGCATCGTGCTGTGGTGTCAAATATTTGACTGAAAAAAATTTTACGAAAAAATTCAGTCAAAATTTATCTATCAAAATACAAAAAACAAAAAGTGAACGATTACACAATATGACAGCATTTGCCAAGGAAAATTGTCAAATATTTGACAGCATTTCAAATATTTGACTGCATTTACCAGTGAGATTAGTCAAATATTTGACATAGTGGCATAAAATTTAATACAGGCTAATCAATCAATTTGTGACAAAGAGTTTAACCAAGTCTTTGAAGAACTTTTGAGCGGAAGTCAGCCCAATGTGTATGTACTTTTGATCAAAACACTCATCATATATTTTTGTCCTGATCTGAATTACATAAAAACTATATCTTTATAGCACAATACCTTTAATTGTTGTGATTAAGGACGAGTGCAAGCACCCAGATTTTTATTAACCTTTGTATGGAAGCTACTCGAAGAAGTAGGATAGAAGAATAATTTTACCTGTTTTTATTTATGTACTGTAAAATGCTGAAAAACCGTAGAGTGCAATATTAGCTTTAAGGCCCATTGGTAGATTTAGTGGTAGAGTAAGTGCATACTATACCATTACTAGCTTCATGTAAAGATGTTGGGATAGTGGAAGACGAGTACTAAAGATAGTACTTGTCCAATGTCCCACCACTTCTCACCTCAACTCTAGTGGCGCTCTACCGTTGCTATGCCAATGTTTGATTGGTACAGCGAGATGTCATACAAACTATGAACTGAACTCTACTTTACCAAACTATAGGTATGTGTGAATAGTTACTCTACCGAAATTAGAAAAGTAGAGCTACTTGAAGTAAAAATTTGCTAGTTTACACTAGCACTAAATCTACCAATGTAAATAAGCCTCTACAGCTTCTCCGTTGTTAATACAATACCTGTACCCACGTTATCAAAGGGCTTTTGTATGGTAGCGACCGAATAAATGGAGGGCTTACGAACTGAACTTTACTTTATATTCGAAATAATTCGTGGTAAATATCTACTTTCTAACTGAACAAATTTTTTGTGTTCCGAAAAATCAATGCACTAATTTTTCAACGTCTTTCGTATGGAACTTGCTTTATTTACCTGAAAATATTCGGAAAACAAACTCATGCCAAATTTCAAATGGCTTGAATTTATCGGTCAAATTTGTGAACATGGTTTTTAAAAACTTTTGAATGCATGCTTCTCACAGCAGTATGGCAATATTCAAAAGTTAACGAACTTGGCCTTATCAATTTTATTCAACGAGAGCTTACCAAATATTAAGTGATCGTGCGTTCAGAAAGATAGACGCATTTGTAGGATTTGACCATCACACCAAACAAAAAACAATACACTTAATATCTTTATCGTGAGGATCAGTTCTATGCCTTAGAAACTTTTGGGCTTTTTTGGGCTTATTATATTTATAATACTCTCAGCTTTCATCTAAAGTATAAAAAGAACGAACTGTCTGAATACGAAAGCTGAGCATGGCAATTTTTTTAACTTCAATGCAACTACAATCTTTAGACAGTTCCAGATAGAAATTGAGATTTAAGTACGAAATTGGTAGAGGATGATTCCTATCTGGACGAGCAACGTATTGACGAACAACAAGCTGCTGAGTGGAACGACTGGTCACTTTCCAAAAGAAAACGAATAAATAAGTTTCAAAACGTATCACTCGAGCTGGAATTATCAAACAGAAATTTTACATCATAATTTTCTTTACTTAGAACACCCATGGATGCGTTGGGTTCGAACTCACAACCCCCGTGTTTTTCGACTAAAGCGCCTCGGTCATGGTTATCAGCCGTGATTTATAGTGCCTCAAATAGAAATAGATTTTGATGCTACGAGGGCTGTTTCAGAAGTACCCGATCTGACGTATAGATGGCGGTTTTTTTTTTTTTTAAAGAAAATACTATGGTTCAAAGACCCATCCCAATAAGGCTTAAAGGTGCTCAATTTTTCAAGCAATTTATTGCCCGACGACTATTGCCAAAACTAGTCGAGCGATTAATGGAGCAATACAGGGCAATATCATGCTAGTTGCGGCAATATTTCGGCAATGTGGCAATGTTTTCACACATTGCTGGTTTTGCTCGCCCTAAAGTTGCTGTATTTTCACAAGCTTCTCCTCGTTCGGTGAATCCGTTGTCAAGTTTTGTTTTGATTTTTTATTTTTTTTTTTATTTCTCAAGTTTCGTGTTATAATGGCTTGGAATTCAATTATTTCCAAGTTTTATTTTAAGTTTTAAATTTGTTTGTCAAGTTTGCTTTCGTGTTCATAGACTGAATTGGCCGTGTATGATATCATTGCCAAATTGCTGAGAATTGCTCCATTGCGCTCGTCACTGCTGAGCAACGAATTGACCACCAATTGATCCATATCGTCCATATCCATATCGAATATTGCTGTATGTTTTCGTGACGTCAAAATTGTCTGGAATTGTCGTAAATTGAGCAATTTTTCAAGCAATTTATTGCCCGACGACTATTGCCAAAACTAGTGGAGCGATTAATGGAGCAATACAGAGCAATATAATGCTAGTTGCGGAAATATTTCAGCAATGTGGCAATGTTTTCACGGATTGCTGGTATTGCTCGCCCTATAGTTGCTGTTTCCATTACCTTGTCGTGAGCAATTGTCCTCGTTCAGTGATTCAATTGTCAAGTTTTGTTTTGAGTTTTGCATTTATTTGTCAAGTTTCGTGATGGCTTGGAATTCAAATATTTCAAAGTTTTATTTTAAATTTTAAATTTCTTTGTCAAGTCTGCTTTCGTGTTGTTCATAGACTGAATTGTCCGTGTAAGCCCTTATTGCCAAATTGCTAGATATTGGTCAATATCGTTCATCACAATTCAGCAACGAGTTGATGAAAATTTGATCCAAATCGCCTGTTGCTATTGTTACTTCGTATTTTCGTGACGTCAAAATTGACGAATATTGCTGCAAATTAAGCAATTTTTTTCGCTCGTATAAGAGCACCTTTAGGTTTGAAAACGCTACGTTCTTGTGTATTTATTTGGCAGCTATCAAGAGCAAACGCTCTCAGTGAATTTTTAAACATGGAAAGACTTGGTCATCGTTACGTGATACAATACTTTCATTTGAAAGGTCTCATTCCAACTAATATCAAAGCCGAACTAGATTCTACTCTGGGAGAGTCTGCTCCTTCACTTTCAACAAAAAAATTTTGGGAGGCAGAATTTAAACGAGGCCGTACAAGCTGTCAAGACGAACAACGCAATGGTCGACCAAATGGAGTGACCACACCAGAAATGGTGAAGAAAATCCATAAAATTGTATTAGATGACCGTTCAATTTGGCAGATTTAATCCCTTCGAATTGTTCTCTCTTTTCAAACTTAAAGAAATGCCTCGATGGTAAAAGATTTCCCAACAGAGAAGAGGTGGAGTCTGCAGTTGTCACGGTTATGTAGTTCTCACTATAAAGAGGGTATCGAAGCTATCCAACATCGCTGGGAAAAAGTGTATCGACCTAAAAGGATACTATGTTATGAAATAGTTTGTTAGGTGTATAGTCTCGTAGGTCTATAACCGAGAGTTCATTTACATTCTATAGTTTCCATCCAATAGTTTTTCAAATTCTAACCCAAGAAATTAAGTAAAGCACCAGTTCAAGGCTCCAATTCCAGAACAAGTGTATGAAAAAATCCGACTTTTCTACTGTGAAAGTCATTTATCTGTTTTCATCCGAACAACAATATCTCACACAGAGTCAAAAGGTGAAGGCAGATGATCTTTTATATAAATAGGAAAATTACATATTCTTTATAAATTAATTTTTTATACGCATACTATAATAAAGAACAGCACAATCTACACCGAATATCTCGCAACTGGATTAAGCCAGTTAGCTCTTATCGCAAAGCAGAAGATAATCAACAAGATATTGTTAATATTTTATTTTTAGTTTTTTAATGCGGACAATATTTCCTCAATTACCTTCTCGTTTTGTCCATTACGAAATATCAAATATGATTTTAATTTGGTGAAATCATTTAAAATACGCAAATTCGATCCAGCAGGCGAACTTGTCGATTTTGATGAATTTGGCAGAATACTATCGATTTGTGCCATTACCACCATAAAACAATTTATTTAATTTAGCACTAAGCAATTTTTTGACACCTGTACACCACTGAACACTTGATAAAATCACACAATCATAAATCATGGCATTTTCTTACAGAAAAAACCATCGAAAAAAATATAGTAAAACATTGGAAATATTTACACAGTTTTTTTTTTTTTGTTTATAAAAAGATTATTCCACTTATATCCAATAAAAAACAATCCTCCCCCACAGTAGTAGATATCTACGTGTATCTAATTTATATCGTAAAAAAAAATTATAATAAAATAAATCGCGATCAAATTGTTCGAAATTTTGAACCCACGAGTTTCACAACTGACGAACAAACGCTTAAGACGCGCGAGCTTAACTGAAAACTCGTACGTCGATCGCAGATACTCCAAACGGCAAAAGTCGCGCTCTAATCTAGAAAAGATTCTCCACTATCTCGAAATGGGCTGCCAGAAGTATCGCACTTTTTTCAATTTATTATTATTTGGTAGTGTAATAACGACACAAATATGCAATAATAATATAAAAATAACAACAATTCCGTGGATTTTTTTTCGAATATAATAAAATCATACTAACGCCACTTAAGCCCAAGGTGGTTTGATGGACTGTACGTGCGATAAGATAGTGTCGAGTGTTCCAAGTACATCAAACACAATATTTACATGATTCTGCATTATTTTAATTAATTTTTGGAATCAAAAAGATACGGGACTTGACTGGAGTATTAATGGAATTTTCGTTTTTAGTATTTGCTGATAAAATTAGTGGGCTTTTATACGAAATACAATGGCTTGAATTTTTTTTATTAATATTTTTCCGATCAGAAATAATAACAAAAAAAAAATCAGGTAAACTTCAGGCTGCGGTTAATCGAAATAATATCAAATAATTTACGATGTTTCAATAAATAAAAAGAAACAATAGAGATAATTAGGCCTCCTTTCTCTAATGCAGGTGTTTAATTTATTTATATTTTCGGGTAGATACTGTAATTTATTTATTTATCTTTTACTTTAGTATATTGTTGCGGACTAGGGGTTCGCCGGGATTTCAAGTAACACACAATTCGTTCAAAATCAAAAGAATTAACAACGATACAACGCACTACTGGCAACGCTGTCCGATTTTATGTACTACTTGATCACTGCTCGGCCGCTGCTACCAACCCAAATCGCTTTACAAATACTTCGCTTACCCTGCGTCTACACTGGAAATTTATCTGGCAATGGAAATAGCAATATTTTCATTTCGTTAAATATCAAATCCTAAGAAGTGGGCATTTGATTGCCAGGCAATGTTCATTTGAGCGAGTGAATTCGAATTGTCAAGTTCTAAAGTAAAGCAAATTGTCGGACATTGCATCAAAAAAAAAACTATTGATAAGTTCAATAGTTTTCTCTTTAGTCAACTTAATTTTCAGCCATTTCGCGATCAAAGCAAAAAAAAAAACGTATTCCTACCTGTTGACAAGCGACGCTCACTTATGTCAAACGATGCGTTTTCTGGCAATATTGCTCTCAAAATTGACATGGAAATGATTGCCATAGCAATATTGAGAGCAATATTGCCATATGCTTTTGATGTCTCTACACTGTCATATGTATGGCAATATTGCCGTTGTCATTGTCATTGCCAGATAAATTGCCAGTGTAGACGCAAAGTTAGACACTGATCGTCGTATCGCATCGCATCGCCGTAGTAAAACTGTGTCTGGCTGCAAACTCTGTCGTGCTTACATACTGCATGTGTGGAGTCGAGAGCATTCTCACATATTCGGTGGTGTGTGTGGAAGCTTCGGTAAATGGTAAGAACAATCCGAGGATAGAGGGGAAAAAAGTGATTCTTCTCGAATATTATCGAAGTGTGCCGAAATTTGCAGATTTTTCAACTGCTTTCTCGTTAGATATTGCAAGGCGGCCAATCGAATGTTTTTTGCCGCTTTTCAGTTAGGGAGGTTGTTGTTTTTCTCACTGGAAACTGATTGAGTTGCGCGGATTGGCAAGGTAGCATGTAACAATATTTTTACAATAAAGGCTTTCAATGTTAACCCATCAAAATCTTTCTTCTCGTGTTTTTAGACAAAGAATAGGATGTCCGGAGTTAATTTCCGGACGTGCGTTCGCTCCTTTGCTTATTTGCCAAGATAAAGGCATAGTTCAGTTCTTTTTCAACTCCGCCATAGCCGGTCCCAAGCCCGGTTGAGAAAGGAGGAGGGAACATGGAGTTAGGCTGAATAGCCGCCAGTAACACCAGTGCGTCTCAAGAACTCAACAGAACTCCAACATCTCATAGTTAGCTAAAAACTCCCACCCTTTCCTACCGAGGTGTAAAAAATAACTAGGACTGGCCCTCCAAGCCGGGGGTTGGGCGAGGCGCCGACCGACACTCAAAGAAAAAATATGATTACGGAAACCATATTTTGGGAGAACCTTACTATGATTGAGGTTATAGTTACCACAACCATGTTACAGCATGTAACACAGTTGTACTAACTGAATGTATGTTTTTAATAACTATAGGTCTATAGCAAAAATTTTACAACTTAATTACTAGAACTATGGTGTTTGTTTTTAGGAAACATACAATGTTTGTCTCAAACAAAATTATGGTTGTGGAAACCTAGGTGTGTGATCCACGCAATCTTCTTATTTATTAGAACGGTTACGCCAATCATAAACATCATGTGACATGGTTCCTAGTATAAAAATTATCAGAGATATGAATTTTCAAAGACGACTCGGACACCATTTTTGAGCAATCTTTAACATACTTTCACATACTATAACTAACAAAAAAAATTTGATAGAAACAAAAAATTTAATTTCAATTATGATATTTTTTTCACTAGTGCTTAAAGTATAAAAATTTTCAAAAGTATCGGAGATGGTAAGGTCATAACTTTGGCGATTCTTGATGCAATGACCCAAATATGAACTTACATGATTGTACTCACCATATTTTAACAAATTCTAATGTCGCACTGATCATATTCATGCTTATAACAATCACAGTATGGTTACGGCAATCATAATATGTCAACTAACATGATTGTACTGACCATATCTAATCAAATGCTATAGTTACACTGATCGTTAGAAGTTATGACAATTATAGTATGGTTGTGACAATCATATCTAATATTACATGATTGCACACACCATATCTGGCATGGTTGTGGGAATTATTTTATCAAATTTCATGGTTCCACTAATCATAGATTATTGTTGTCGTGATTATAATATACTTTTACATCAAGTAACGAGAATGATTGGTACAACAATATTAAATTTCAGTACGGATAAATGTTTGATGCAACCATATGTTTTTACGAATTATATGCTATGGCTGGGAGCACCATATACATGATCATTGGAAACATATCTGTTTTAAAATAGTTGGAAGAACTTTAATATAGTCAATGCAATAGTTTTTCTTTCAGTGAACGCATTACCGAAAAAACTGTGTCCAAAACCCGCACAGGAGGCCAGGGCCCAATTTGGCCTGTCGCGCCATTGATGATGATAAGTTCCTTTTCGCAGTTTAACACACGTTTTTATTGAACTTTAGATTTAAGCTAGAAATATAGTTGTAACAAATAGCGCCCAACGTGGGGCACAAACCCATTGAAATTTGAAATAAAAATCCGAATTTTTTTTTATTTTCACGTTTCAGGGGTAGTAGCGAAAACTCAAAATTTCAAGATTTTTTATAAACAATTTTTCGGTTTTTATAATCTAGAGGAAATCGGGAGAGTATTATAAGTTTCAGACGAAAAAAAGTTGATGAGTCAATGGAATCCGATGACGAAACAGCTCCATCGGACCTATTCCAACACAGTTTCAAACTGGCTTCTCCAGTGAAAGTTTTTCAACTGCCATGTCTTCAACGGCAGTAGCCAGGACAGCGATTGATCCCAGTCGGGATTTGCATGTTGGTGAATTCACACCAGCAACTTATCTGACGCCGTAAAACAACCAAAAAATTCTTGGAAAAAAAGTTGTATATTATTTTTTAATCAGCTGCAGGCAAAAATCAGACAAATCCGATTCATGTTCGTTTGTCTGTCTGAACGCACAATAACTCAAGAACGCGTTCATCTACGAAGCTGAGATTTGGAATCCGGATGTTTGGTTGAATTTGTAAGACTAAGTTCGGGCAGAATCGTCCAACTTTCAAGACGCCCTTTAAAGTTGTATAAAACTTGCTCCCACCCACTAATATGAAAATAGAAATTTTCAGCAAAATGTTACGCAACTATTTCCTTGCCTCATTCACATTCGGTTGGTTTTGGTTTTAATATAGATTCCAAACATTTATAAAGGTACCCATTTTGTTGCGATCTCAAAACAGGTGTTGTTGATAGACCGACTAAATTGAATCCCCTTCATTTTTTAAATAACTTGAAAATTCTTGATGTTTACCAAAAATCGAGCTCCCTTATTCACAGTTGCTAAATACTCTTCCTCTTGGCATTAACCACGGCTTGAACGCGGTTACTACAATTTCCGAGTTTTCAAGTTGATTCAAAACAAATACAAGCACCTCATTTTAAGAGGTTTGTATGTTAGCTACAGCAAAGAGTTCCTTGATTTGAAACCGCTAAATGGTTCTAATGCTTTCAAATTTCGATTACTGTAACTAGGTGTGACTTCTGGATGGGAGCTTCCGCAAGCTTAACAAATTTGGATAAATAATAAACCAAACATGTTCTCATGTCCAGATTTTATTCGACTTATTTCTTCTTCGAGAAAAAAAAAACAATCACATCTTTTGTGTGGACTTTCGTATGGTAGGTACTCGAAGAAGAAGTAGATGTCATATTTTCATCCGTTTTTGTTCCTGTATTTCCTATTTAATGGTGATTAAACTATGCAGAATTTTAATTTCCTGTTTATGGATTCTCTGTGAATTGCGTAATAAAATTACTAGGAATTTGAGGACTTCTGTATGGCGGCTACTCCGAAAGAGGGCGGTTGCCGACGAGCTAGTTCGTGCCTAGCCAATAACACTGTAGTCTATAGTTACCATTTTATAAGATCACGCCTGGCTTATTCGGTGCAACCTGAGACTCTTAATCTCAAGATCGTGAGTTCAGAGCCGCATGTTGGGCGGTAACAATATCGCCTATCAGTTAAATTTTATTCAAGACGTACGTGCATAAATAACTTTTCTTTAATACGAACATATCCTCATTTCAACTGCCCTTTAAGTATGCAAATGGATTTGGATGTATAATAAAGTTGGCCATAGTGCACTTAATTAATATATCGCCCAGAATATGGGTCAAGCAATCTCAATGGTGAGTGCTTCACATGTAATTTTTTTATGATTTCATATGGACGATATTTAGCGAAAATTACCAAACAGCAACATAATTAAGAACTCCATTTTAAGACTAGTATAAAATTGAGCCTCCAAAAGTTATCAATGACATAAAATCAAGCATAAAGACAGACACCAGATTAAATTTTCTAATCTGCGAATTAGGGATTTAGGAACACTTCGGTGTCCGGCGTGACAGGCGGAGATGATTTCAACTATACAGACATGAGACTTAATGATATAAGGTTAACCATTTAAGACATACCTAGAATTAAACGTAATTATTTTTTTAAAAAAAAAAACCGAGTTGTCGACTTCGAGGTATAAAAATTGTTCGCATAAGAGATTCCTGTCCCAATTAAAATTAAATTTTGGTTGGTGTCTTGGCTTAGCTTGACTTGTTTTAAAACAGCTGACGAAGTCAAGAAGAGAGTAAACATTATTAATTGATTAACAATTTACAAAATTTTAATTTTCTTCTGTAGATATGACGAAGTAATTTTTTCTAGAGGATTTCCATGAAAACTCGGAAGACATTTGCCAATTAATTTATCTAGCTATTTGATTTATGATATTTATTATACTTTGACTGACGCCTAATTTTGACGGCTTAGCTTAGGTTATTTTAAGCCAGTAAAATATCAATGCACTTACAATGTCAACATAGACGGAGACATAGACGAAGCAAACTTTTCAGTGAATGTACGTGCCCTACGTTGGGCGCCATTTGTGATGTAGGCTTAATTGCATAAATAATTCGATCACGCAAAAACTCCACGTTACTGCGTGAGACGAAGCAAAATTTTGAAGCTCCAAAAAAAGCGAATAATGTAATACAGCCAACTAACAAACTTATTAACTGGAACACGCTTTGAAGTTTTTTTTTTTGCATTTGAGCATAGATTTACATGTGAGTATTTGGTATAGAGGTTACATAGAGTCTGAAGAAACTAACAGCCCTAGAGTGGTCTACCTCTTGTGTAAATTCCAAGGTTGTATCTCAAATAATTCTTGAGATATGAGACTCACTCCCGTACTTCACTGGCCTATAATAAATATTATATTCATCTAGAGGATTATTCAATAGGCACATAACAATTTTGTATTTTAATACAAACGCACCCTTAAACTTTTTTGCTAGTCTGTCAATGCCAAAACGTCAGTCAAGGTTTACATTTTTATTATGGTGAAGTACACGAACGGGCAACTTTTGGAAATTATCTCAATTATTTTGTGTTTTATTTAAATACAAAATTATGCCTATTGAATAACCCTAGCGTGTTTTACCAAGTTTAACCTTTCTACAATAATTGGTTCGAAAAATATCGTAATCAAAAATTTTTCACCACCCCTCATTCCACTACCACCCTTCAGACTTTTAATTGGATTATGCTCCCCAGTATGCCTACAATACTTTCCAAGTTTAAACTATGTTGCAGTAACCGTTCAGGAATTTAAGAGTGTTGCAATTTCGATCTCTCCAGACTCATTTCTATCCCCTCCATTCCCGTACACCTCCATTCATGTCTATCACTACCATCTAGCACACCACTCCTTTAATCACACTTCTGACACCAATTTATATCTACTACCATAGCTCCATATAAATTTCATGTTTCAACTTTCTTGCATAAGCGATTCATGAAAAATATAAACTAAAATTTTTTCCCTCAACATTTTATTTATGCGAGCTACTCAGTTTGGGAAATTTTTAAATCTATGTATATTTTGACCGGTTTTTTTTATTATAAAGTAGGTACATGGTATCATCTAAATTTTAACCTTTACCACTGCAGAAGATACGTTATACGGAATAAGAATGAAAAATTGCGACTTTAAGAGTACGTATAGTAAATTGTTCCCAGATACAATTATTGGATAAGTACGAGATAGAGATAGAAATAATAAGTACTATAATTCAAAATTTATATTTTAAGCAAGTTTAACTACTTCTGGATATCAAAAATGTATTGTTATTAAACTACTAACTTAACAAGTTTCTTATTCTAGTCTAGTAAAACGTTAGAAAAGAATTAAAAAAACGTGTTCATACTGACGCCTAGACTTCAAATGGAAAAAATCTTGATTTTCCACAATAAAAAAATATTTTTTTAAACAGTAGATCGTTTTTAAAAATATAAAAAAAAATGATTTGGTGCTCTTCTGGGGATTTTGAAAATGTTGGTTATGAAGATAATATCGCACAATGTCGAAGTCGTAACTTCCAAAAACAATTTTTGAGATAATTGCATTTTAAAGATTGGAACAGTTCCAAATCTTAAAATTGTGTCTTTGTGAAGAGGTGATTACTAACAAATTTTTGATATTTATTATTTATATTACATTTTAGTTTTTTTACTCTAAAAAAATTGTTTACATTTGTTTTCAAGATCTGTACCTTTTTCTTGAAAATGGTAGAGTTTATATTATTTAAGGATAGTAACAGATATTTGAATTTATTAAAATATTTTTTTTGGTCAACAAAACATGAAAAAGAGTCTAACTTGTAAAGCCTAGAAGTCAATTAGTTTTTAATATTTCTGAAATTCTTTCATTCAGTAGCCTTTAATTTACTCAAATAAAGAGTGTACAAAGTTTGATTAAAATCAGTTGAGCGGTTCCCGAGAAAAATGGAGACCATTTTGTATGGAAAAGCGGAAAGTCCGTAACCCCCTTGACAAAAATTGAAAGGAAATGTAAAAAATAATTAAAAATAAAAATGTAGATAATCAAAATATATAAGTGAATGTTTTTTAGATTAAAAAGAAATATAAAAAAAAATTAAAAACAAATAAATAATTATTAAAAAAAAAAATATAAGAAAACCAATTAAATAAATATTTAAAAAGAAATAAAAAAAAATTAAAACAATGAAATAAATATTTAAAAAAAAATAATTAAATAAAAATATTTAAAACAAATAGGAATTATTAAAAAAAAAAATTAAAAATACATAAAATAAAATTAAAAAAATACATAAAATAAAATTTAAAAAATACATAAAATAAAATTCAAAAAATACATAAAATAAAATTAAAAAAATACATAAAACAAAATTATAATACAATAAAAAAAAATACATAAAATTGAATTAAAAAAAAAATTAAAAAAAAAATTAAAAAAAAAAAATTAAAAAAAAATAAATTAAACTAAAAAAATAAATTAAAACAAAAAAAAAATTAAAACAAAAAAAAATAAATTAAAACAAAAAAAAAAAAATTAAAACAAAAAAAATAAATTAAAACAAAAAAAAAAAAAATTAAACAAAAAAAAATAAATTAAAACAAAAAAAAATATATTAAGACAAAAAAAAAATTAAAACAAAAAAAAATAAATTAAAACAAAATTTAATTAAATTAAAAAAATAAATTAAAACAAAATTTAATTAAATTAAAAAAATACATAAAATTAAGTTTAAATTAAAAAAATATTAAATAAAAAATAATATTAAATTTAAGGTTTGAAAAAAAAGTTGGTTCGTTCTTAAAAATTATCAAAAAAAATGTTTATAAATTAGTTTTTCGATAATAAAAAAAATAAAAGTAAGTCCAAAAAGTAGGCCCAAAAAATCTTATACAGTAAAAGCAGATAAAATACTTATACAGAAAAAGTAGGTATTCCAAAAATTTTTCCAATTTTACTGTATCATTTTTTGATAATAGAGTATTTCGATCGAACTGACAGTTTTTTTGTTCCGGACTTCTATCCAAAAAATAATAAAGTTGCGCCCAGACTGTTGATCCATTTTCTTAATAAAGGGTTATTCAATAGGTACATAACAATTTTATGTCCCTATTGAAGGGTTATTCAATAGGGACATAGCAAATTTTGTATTTAAATAAAACAGAATAATTGAGACAATTTCCAAACGTTGCTCGCTCGTGAACTTCACTATGATAAAAATGTAAGCCTTGACAGACGTTTTGACATTGACAGACCAGCAAAAAAGTTTAGGTGTTTGTTTGTATTAAGTGCGTTTGGATTAAAATACAAATTTGTTATGTACCTGTTGAAGAACCTTTTATAATTTTCTGGTGAAATCTTAGTTCGATGCGTAAGAAACTGTTACCGAGCCGGACAAACTGAACAGTCCACAGATCTTATCTAGACTATAAAAAAAATCTAACGTGACTATTGAAGAATGTTAGGATCAGACGATCACCTCCTCTTCGCGATCAGGCAATTTTCTCAACTGGCAACACGAATCATCGATTAAGCCGTTGAGCGAATCTGTGCGCGCTCAACACAAATATTTAAACGTTCTAAATAAATTGCAAAGTCACAAATCATTGACTTGAAGAACTTCTCCATGCTAAACAAAATGGTGAGCTATTCAAGTGAGGCGAAGAGTTTTACAAAAATAAAAATATACAAAAAGAAAAGATTAAGAATGAAAATGAAAAAAAAAAAAAATAAATCACTGATTGCCTGTTATTTTCGGAAGGTGTTTTGTCCGGCGGTTAAGCCGCGCACAAAGTCTACGATTTAAGTGTGTGGTTTTTTTTTTGTTGTGTACAAGATCAATGGGGGTCTGTCCTCCCAGCTTGGCCGGCGGCATCGACCAAAAAGTATCAAAAAAAAAACAAATCCACGAAAATTTGCGAAAAATAACTATACAAAATTAATTCATGGCTGATCTCGTTTATATCGCTAGAATTAATGATGATCGGAAAGTTAAAGCCCCCCCCCCCTCCGCCGTCTTCCCGTGGTGAAGCCCCCTTTCTCCCGCCACCCCTGATAATTCTTCGCTAATTTTCATTTGCCCCGAACAACCGATCGGGAATCTCAAGAATATCGAAATAAATGTGCAAAAAGACAGCAACAACAACAACAACAAACCCGAAGAAGCAACATTGCATAGTATACTTAAAGAAAACTAGTTTGGTCCGGGTATTCGGAATGTAAATTAAGTTGATTAGATCTTGTTTGAATGTTTCTCGCACTTCACCTCCGAGAAGATTTATTTTAACGAGTTTTTTATTATTTCTTTTGTGGCTTAGCGCGCTATTTGGTTTGTGTTTATTATGCAGCGAAGAAAGAAAAAAAACAACAACAACATTCGAGAATTTTATGGGATATAAGACAAAAGCCTTATGAAATGTGTGTACTACAAATGCGGACACAATACAATAACAACAACACTATGAACGTGTTATTTTATTAAGCTTATCGTTAAGCCAGTCGAGTGTTTAGTTCGGAAATAAGAAGATTAAAGTTCTACAGGAAATCGGTTGGGACAACTCCCCAAGTCCTCCGCACTACAACCGACTTCCACTTCAATTTTTTTAAAATGAACTTGAAGTTGGTGAGAGCCGATCAGACGTCTCAGACTGAGTCCGACTGAGTCGTGACCGTCGAACGATTAGGTCAATCGTTTTGCGTTTTATATAATTTGATGAATTGTTGATAGAATTTGATTAATGCTGCTGCTGCTGCTGGTAGGTCACTGAGTTTGATACTTGTGCCATAGAATTGGATTGATGATGCTCCTAGTGGGGCAGATACATTTTGTGATGGAACTTTGTTCGACGATTGCCAAGAAGAACATAGTTTTCTAACCTTCCCAAAAACGCTACCAGGGTAGTTTTTCGAATAATACGTTCGACTTGCCCTAATCGAAATCTGATGTATTTCTCGGAAGGATCAAGGAGACTGCTTGGTTCCCTTCTCACATGGCGCCATGGAAGCTATGAAATTAAAACGTTAATTGAGAACAACAACAATGAAAATCTGACAATAGCCTGGGTGCAACTTTATTACTTTTTGGTAGAACTCCGAAACGGGGATATTGCTGGGATTCGGTGTAGGTTACTATGCGACTGACCAACCTGAAGAATAACCAGGCGACTTTTTTCTTTTTGTTGTCAGTTGCCTTCAATAATGCGGAGACGAGTGCGTTCGAGAAGGCATTGAATAGATTGGGTGTTGACTCATTCATTTCTTGCTGGATTGTGTCGATGCTAGGGGGAAGAATTATCAACTCCTCTTTGGGGGATGGATGTAGCAGAATGAAAGCAACCCGTGAAACCCCACAGGGTGGGGTGCTATATCCACTGTTGTGGGTCATAGTGGTTGACGAAATTTTACAGGCTCTATCTTTGACCAGAGTCAAGGTGGTTGCTTACGCGGATGATATCGTCCTGATGGTGAGAGGTAAGTTCCTGGACACCTTGAGCGATTTACTAGGAGTTGGGCTCAAACAGATAGAAATACTGCGGTCTCAACATCAATCCGGAGAAAACCGACCGCATCCTCTTTACGAGGAAAAAAGAGCGAGAATGCAGGCTCCCACGCTTGAATGGCGTTACCATCCCGCTCTCACTTAGTGTGTGAAAAAACTTAGGAATCTATCTTCATCCTAGGTTGAACTGGAAACTCTCGATTGACGACAGGATCAAGAAGGCATCGAATGCTCACTAAGCTTGTCAGAAAATCACGGTGGTGAGACCTGCTCTTACGTATGGATCACTGGTGTGGTGGCATGCGTTGGATGTCGGGACTAACAGGGTCGCCAAGAGCAGAATTCAAAGAATGGCACTCGTTGGGATTACTGGTGCCTTACATACCGCGGCTTCACAGGCTCTGGAAGTAATGCTCCACATAATCCCATTGGAATTAGCGGTAAAATCAATAGCACCAAAGAGTGCTTTGCGTCTGCGTGAGGCAGGCTATTGGATGGGAGGCAGTGTGGGTCACACTAGGATCTTGTCAATTTCCCTGTGTTCCGGCATGCCGGAGCGCACCGACTACAGGACACCGTCTTGTAGTTCTGGACATTCCCATGCTGTAAATGTTCCCACCAGACTGGAGTGGCGATCTGGGATCATCGCCCCAGACACGTTTGCTATCTACACTGATGGCTCCAAAACGAAAAGCGGAACGGGCGCGGGAGTGTACTCTTGCGACCTTGACATTATGGAATCGTTCTATGTCCCATTGAATGTGTAAAGGGAATATTGATGTTGAAGCGTTCAGACAAACGGAGGGAGCCTGGTTGAATCTCTCTGGATGCCGGCAAGCAAGAATCTGCTGGCAACTCTAGCTTCATTTTGTCTCTGGGCAGGTACATTTACTGAAAACTTGTAGGGATCCTAACGGGACACTGTCCTTTTGGGAGACATGGAGAAAGACTGGGAATATTCATGGCTGATCTGTGATGAGAATGTTGAACCGACACTGGAGCATCTAGTGTATGAATGTGAAAGTCTGGCACGTACCAGGTATCGGTACTTGGGGAAATTCTCCTTGACTGATCTATCAGAACTTGCGACGATTCCTTTATGGAGAACTAATCTCTTCATAGGAAAGAGCAATGTTTGGAATCAGTAGTCTAGAGCCCGGTTTATACGAGGGGACCACAATGGATCCACAGTGATCTCTCGTGATGGACTGTGGCACAATGCTTCAGTCCACCCTTCTCAACCTAACCTAACCTAGGTTGTCAGTCGCATAGTAACCTACACCGCATCTCAGAGAAACTGTATACAAACCCCCTGCACCCATTTGGGGGTTGAATATCCAAAAATTATAAAATCAGTATTTAGATAAATATAAAAAACAATCGAGACAGTAAAAACCAATTCGATATCTTATCACTCCAAAGAGATGTGACGGAATTCGTGAAAACGGATTCAACCCTTTTATACCCTTTTAGGGGTTGAAAAGGAAAAAGTTCTGAAAATGGGTTTTAGTCTATCAGGTGTATAAGCTTAAATTCGCTGGTTTTTTAGACAGAAAAACACGTTTTTTACATAGATTACAAAGAGATAGATAGTTTTATACTCTAGATGAAATCAGAGAGTATTATAAGTTTAATCCAGCCCAAAAGTTTGTAACGCTTAGAACGAAGCCTCAGAACACAAAAAAAGTTAAATATTATTTTGTGCTTATTTGGGGCCAAAACGTCTGTCCGTCCGTTCATCTGCCCGTTAGCATGATAAATCAAGAACGCCTTGACCTATGGTCTTGAAATTTTGAATCTGAATGTATGGGCGAATTTGTAAGGCTAAGTTCGTTAACGGGCAAAATCGTTCTCATCTAGAATATCATACGATTGGCTTGCAGCTGATCGTGACTGCACTGTGCTTATGCAATATATTTAATATATCGCCGTGTCGGAAGAACAGTGACGCAACTGCAATTTTGAAAATTTTTTGTTTTCACATTTCAATATTTTGTGGTTTTGCTATTCTTGCATAAAATCGTTCCCCGTTGTTTTAAACGAACGTGCTCTTGATCTAAGCTGTCTATAGTAACTATTAATAAGCTCGTATGGCTTGTGGGCAATTGTCAAAAATGATTTTGTTTCTCCGAAAAAAATTAGAATTTTTTGCAGTTGCGTCACTGTTCTTCCGACACGGCGATATGCAAAAAACTTTTAAAATGCGAGCCAACATTTTTGCCCCTAAAATAATCAGTTTTGTACGCCCATGCAGCTTTTACTTCGACATGCGCATAAAACAACTTGGCTCTTTTTTATTGTTGCATGTCCAATTCTTTTATATATAATCTAATCCTTTCCACCGTTCAGCCCTTACACCCACATCACCAAAAAAAATGTCTCTGCTAGGGGACTACTTTGTGTGAAAATTTTAAGGATCTTTCTTAAACTGTTCTTGAGATATGAGACGCGAATTTTTAGGAAAATGATTATCCACCCTTATCCTTACGCTTATCCACCCGTATCCCTATTATTTTCAGCAAACTTCATTTGTCGCCTTGTATACACAAACCGATATTCATTTTTCTAGTGCAATTGGTTCGTTCTAAAGTTTTTCACTCCCCAGCACCACACGTCACTGACCCCAATCAAAATTTTCATTCCTAGCCTAGCCTCCTAGCATAAGCGGTCGCTGAGATCTAGAAATCAAAATATTTTGTCTAAAACGCTCCCCTCACACCACTACTCCACAAAAGGTGTCCACTTTAAGGGGTTCACTCAATCTACTTACAAAAAAAATCAACTTAATAGCTCAAAGAGTTTGGGAGCTACGAGCCTTCAAACGATTTTGCGTACGGCGTACAGACGGACTGAAATTTGTTTTGTTTTTTGAAGTCATTAAACGTAAAGAAATATTTTTTCAGGTTAGCAAATTTTTTTTTAAAAAAATCGATATGAATACTTTATTATTAAAATAATAAAGTACATTTCCAAAACATTCCACTCTCACCACCGAATATTCGGAAAAGCTCTCAACTCAATACAAGCAGTATATAAGCACGACAGAGTTTGCAGCCAGACACAGTTTCTACTACATACCATACTCGAATGGGTAGTCAGTAATCTGGGCGCAACTTTATTATTATTCGAGGCAAATCCCGGAAAGTGCTTCGTCGGTGTGCTACAGAAGTGCTTACGCCACTGCCAACCGTAAACATCAATTTCGTTTTTGGGTCATAGTCAGGGACGTGGTCAAAGTCGAAATATAACACTGGCTGTGTCGATGCAGGCACCCTTAAAAATTAATTACGAAACTATTTGGAGATTGCAGAGATTGCACAAATTGGAGGACTCGGGCGCAATGTATCCTGCAGGCCCTGGCGCAATGTATCCTGCAGGCCCTGGCCCGATTTGGGCTGTCGCGCCATTGATGATGATGATTTGAAGAGTTAATTGTTTAAGTGTTTGTGTCCAAAAAAATATATTGCTGCAATAATTCTCTCTATGTACCTAATTCCAATTCTCTACCATAAACATGTTCCCGAGACATGGAATAATCTAATTTTTGACACCCCAACCTCTTCAAAAGAATTTTATACTTTTCTCCAAAAGTATCTGTCCACAAGAAGTTTTTAAAATTTTAATATTCTAGTATTAAGGAGGTCGGCGATATTTAGATGCTCCGCCTCGCTCATTTGGTTATGTCTCTACTTTAGACTCCTAGCTTCAGTTGTCACGGAGATATAAAAACCTCAAAGTTCACACCCAATAAGAAACCAACCACTCCACCCACTGTGAAAATTTAAAGCTCATATATCTGGGGTCCCTGAATTATGATTCGAGTATACGGCGCACGGACGGACATTTTTTGTTTTTGCTTTTTTTCTATCAGTAAAAATGCAAAATTTTGAGGCAGCAATTTTTTCTGGTCGATCATAAAACTTTATTCTTACATTTAAATAGGTTTAAAAGGTCGCTAGCTTTATGAAATAGGTAAGTTAAATTATTTTCCTCTAGAATAATTATTCCGGTTTATAGGAACTTTAGAGATGCCCTTCCAATCATTTCTAAGAATCAAATAAATATTTATGAATAATTTATGAAAGCAAAACCATTGTTCAAAAATTCAAGACAATAATTAATCAATTATAATATTTATAGAAAAATAGATAACAAGGAAAGCTCAATATTTTTTTCTATTGTTTCTATTGTTTCCCTAAACAATGTTGCGCTATTAACAGTTTCCTTCTCACTGAACTTGTCTATAGGCACCACCATAAAGCTAAAAAACATATAATTCATCTATTTCTATTGCGAAAAAAAACGATTTTCATAAAAAAGCAGTTACAAGAGATTTAAATATTTAATAACGTCAGTCAATCAAAAAACTCTATTTTGCAGAAATAAATATTTACTGGTTTGATTTCTTCCTTTTGTGCGCGAAAAAAAAGTGAAACGTTGAAAATTCTTTAGATTCCGGCCAAAATAGCACTCTGAATTATTAACCAAATTAAGGAACAATAAAAAAAACCAGTTTAATTCAAAAGAAATTATGTAAATTATTTAGTTTTCAATTAAAGAGCATAATAAAAACGAATATCAAATCATAAGTAGCACTAAAATCTTGTTGCTTTCAGCAATATTTTAGATATATTCATGAAGATGATTTCTGTGACCACGGTCATAGGCGGGTTTGTGTTGTTCAGCCAACAGCAGAAATGAATAGATAAATGGAACCAGATAGAGCTTCATATATTGTCTTGTCGGGATTTCCAAAAAAATGGATTGAGTTAGCCTTGCAGCCAACAGAGGCTTCACACCAACGACATTTCTGCAGGGGATAGTAATAAGTAAAATCGATCTTGGCTTTTTTTCATGGCTTCTTTAGCAAGACCGAGGGACTCGAGTTGCAAGACCCCACCCACGAGTGTAAGACTCAATTCGGTTGAAGTATGAATGTTCAAACAGAGTGAATTCTTCACTTAATCAGCATGAGCTCAAAAATCTTGAACGACTGACCTGGTTGAGCTGAATCCGTGGGTGTTTCCTAACACCCATAGTAGTACACCCACATTTATGGATGTTTCGAGTAACACCCATGATTGGGTGTATGAACACCCATAGGACACCCATGAGTGGTAGTGGCACACCCGTGGTAGTGGCACACCCGTGGTAGTGGCACACCCGTGGTAGTGGCACACCCTTGGGTGTTTTAATAGTGAAATTAATAATAATATATTTTATTTAAAATTAACAATTTAGTTGTTCTTTCCGTCAAAGGGAATAAATTTTGAATTTGTACAAATCAAACACCCACGGTAGTTGAAAAACTGACATGGGTATACCCATAATAGTTGAGGGACACTCCATGGGTTGTCATTAATGGTAGTTGAAGAACTCCCACGGGTATACAACCATGATAATTTAGAAGCACCTATGGGTATACACCCATGGTAGTTAAGGAGCACCTTTGGGTGTACACTCCTCGCTGACAGCCAAGCCGCAATTAGGGCCTTCGATTCGGCTACCACCTCCTCTAAACTCGTCGAACAGTGCCTAGAAGAGCTAGTCTACTTAGGCAGCCAGGCCAAAGTAACTCTGCTTTGGGTCCCAGGCATAGAGATACTGGAAACGACAACCCACCGGTTTTGTATAAAGCGCTTTGAAGCCAGAGATGTAAGACAAAACAGGGTCGTTATATCAAATTGTTGTTGTTTAGCGTGTTGAGAAAAAACAGGGTAGTTATGTCAGTTGTTGTTGTTTTGCATGCGAGTGAATGCGACGACGTCCGCCTTCAACTCAATCGCTGCTTGTCATCTCCAGTATATATATTTCTATGGTCCCAGGCCACAGCAAGGAGCGAGCAGACGAATTAGCTAAGCAAGGTTCTGCGCTCCTGGGCTCTCTCGTGGAATCCGTTTTGGTCCCCAGGTCTCTGTAAAACCTTGTATCTACTTCATCAGCCCTCTACGACCAGGTTAAGCGAGCTGTGATATCAAAACTGCGCTTTCTGTGCTAATTGGGCCGTCTCGACTGACGGGCCACCACGTAAGCCAACCAACCATGGGTGTACACTGTACACCCATGGTAGTTGAAGAACTTCCTTGGGTGTACATACACCCATAGTAGTTCAAGAACTTCCATGGGCTTACAGACACCCATGGGATTGCCCTAAAAACTATCATGGGTGTTTTTCATAGTAGCCAATAATTTTTATACAGTGTCAGACGTTTTTCACGGTTTGTTTTGTCGTCACGACTAAGGGAATGGGAACGAGGATTGTAGTAAAAAATAGATGTGTTAACCTAGAAATTCTCAACAATATAAGCTGAAAACCGGCTCCATAACAATTATTTTAGATGACCCAATCTGCAAATATTTCTTATTCTCTTAAGACATCGGCGTTTTTTGTGACTGGAATATTTTGCCAAATTTTTTCAATAGTCACAAGACAACGGGATTTGAAATAAGATCTAATCGAATTCTACTAGTCATTCTTAACAAAATTCATTCCGATTTTCGAATATAACGTTGACACCGATAAATGAATGATATCTATTATTTCGTAATTTTTTCGCAACGTTCTTTGGGCACCGCTCCTATGTTCAGGCATTATTCAAATAGATTTAGATTTCTGCCAAAAACGAACCAGTCTTCATCTCACTGTGCCCAGTGACTGCGCAAATTTATCGAAACAAAGGTTAGCGGAAACGCGTTGCTAAAATTTGAAACATCACACTGTAATTTATTTACAAATCTATTTTATGGATGAAGTGGTCGATCCTCCATTTGCGTCCATATCGAAACACACCTACTTCGCCGCGCGCTTATGACGCGTATGGTCCGGTCACTGGGGGACTAAAGATTTAATTGCGCTAAATGGATCTTAGACGCACACACAAAAATGTATCTTAGTGCCAGACTGTTTACATTTTATTTTTAAATCATTCGAACAATCTTATTATTCGAGCGGTTTTTTTTACATATAAATATATACGCACCGCTGCGTATATTGCTTTCAGGCAAATTTTATTAGAGGAGCGTGGAATATAAATTAACTCATTCACAGGAACAATTTAAAATCGAAAGAAATGCTTTTATTGCTGTGTTCGGAGTCCAAAAAATCTAATGCAGCAACGACTGGTCAATAAAGTGGGCGAAATTCGCGTCATTCTCATTTCACATTCGATAATTTGGACACGAGAAATTCTACCAGAAACTAGACAAAGGAAGACAAAGTATAGTTTAAACCATCTACAAAAATATGACATACTCCACCTACAGCGATCAGGAAGAGATATCTCATCAACAATTTACAATTATTTCTCCAAATCCAACAACTTGCAACAGTATACAACAATCAGACGAACCAGAAAAAGCAGCTCCCAAGATATATTTAAATAACAAAATAAATATTATAAAAAGGTAAAAATTAAGAAAACATGTACTAAATAAAAATACTTTATTATTAAAAAATAAGAAAGTAAAATTAATAATGAAATAAAAATAATAATGAAAAAAAAAATTTCCAAAAAATTAACCCCTTAGGGAGTGTACTGTGGTTGTGTAAGTGTTTACGAATTTCGACATATTTTTTAGGTCTAATGTGATATCGAATTCGCGTTAACTTCTCGGAACCCCTAAATGTAGACGTTTATAAAACAAATAAAGGTTTTTCCTATATTCAACTTCTAAGGGGGTTCAACCTCCAAGGTGGTTGTGTCAGCTTCCACAAATTACGACAAATCTTTTAGGTCTAATGGGATATCGAATACGCGTTTACTTCTTTCTATGGGCTTTTTATAATATAATCGGCCTAAAATTAATTTCAGGCTTTTTCAATATTCAAAATTGTAAAATTATTGTGTAAGTTTTTACGAATTCCGATATATCTCTTAGGTTTAATGCGATATTGAGAATTGTCTTTTACTTGAACGGGCTTTCTATATAATCGCTTAAAAATCGGTTCCAGATTATTTTTTTATTTCACCACTAAGCGGGCATGTCCATATTTTATCTCTCATGCTTTTATTGAAATTGAAAACCTGAAATTGGAAAATCTGCATCTTAACTGTATTACTGTGAACTGCATAGAAGTTCGGCGGTAACTATTCAACTGACAACCCACAGAATAACCAGTAGGCCATTTGAAAATGTATTTAAAAAAAAATGAAATAAGAAAAATAAATAAAACAAAAAAATTGTAAAATAGTAAAATCAAACAATAAAATAAAAAGAATAATCCCCTGTGAATGGGGGTCGAGAATACATCCACAACCTACCCACTTTGTCAAATAAAAATAAAAAAATTTATTAAAAAAATAAAAAAATTTATTAAAAAAATAAATAAATTAAAACAAATAATAAGTTTAAAAAAAAAAGAAATAAATTAAAACAAATAATAAATTAAAAAAAAAAAATTTAAAAAAAAAAAATTTAAAAAAAAAAAAATTTGAAAAAAAAAATTTAAAAAAAAAAAATTTAAAAAAAAAAATTTAAAAAAAAAAATTTAAAAAAAAAAATTTAAAAAAAAAAATTTAAAAAAAAAATTAAAAAAAAAAAATTTAAAAAAAAAAATTAAAAAAAAAATTTAAAAAAAAAAAAATTTAAAAAAAAAAAATTAAAAAAAAAAAATTTGAAAAAAAAAATTTGAAAAAAAAAATTAATAACAAAACAAATTAAAAAAATAACTAGGTAGTTAGGTTTGCGCGGCTTCCCGTGAGAACACGGACACACTTAGGCCTAAAAAGGTCCGTTGTCTTACCACAGGATCATCGAATCCGGTTCTACTCGTCAAACCATTTAGAGCTTGCAATGAAGCGTTGGATTCTCGCGACCCCCGTTGCGGCAACGTCACTAAGACCGCTAAAGAAGTATACTCCAAGATGGGCTTTCCTTCTAGCGGATAGAGCTGGACAGGTACAGAGAAGATGAAGGATTGTCTCCTCCTCATCCTCATCCAGGCAGCTTCTACAGAAGTCGTTTGAGAAGAGACCGAGTCTTTAAGCATGTCGACCTATAAGACAGTGTCCGTTCAGGACACCGACTGTGGTGCTGATATTTGCCCTTTTAAGCAAAGTTAGCCTTTTAGAGCGTTTTAGATCCAGCTTCGGCCAAATCTGTCTCGTAGTGTGACATGTAATACCGTCTGCAAATCTTGAGTTGGTTTTCTCAACTGGGATTGGATCCCAGTAGCAGTTTACATGTAGAGAGAGGCACACCCAGATTCCGATGTTCCGGCGTAATCTGAAGGGTAGTACCGCGTCGAGCGAGCTCGTCAGCCATACAGTTCCCTGGAATATCCGTGTCATGGCTCCCAGCACAGAAGAATATTGAACTGTTCAGCCATCTCCTTAAGAGATGATCGACATTCTGCGGCGATCTTTGATGTTGTCGAGGCCGATTCCAAGGATTTCATTGCCGATTGGCTGTCTGTGAAAATGCTAATATCCCTAGTAGATATTACATCACACCTCAGTCAGGACAAGGCCTCCTTGATCGCCATGAGCTCCGCCTGACACTACAGTAGTCCGGAAGGCGGAAGGAGCTGCTAATGTTAAGCATGTTAGAGAAAACACCTCCACCTACCCCGCCTTCAGTTTTGGAGCCGTCCATATATATGTGGACGGACTCTTCCGTCCGTACCGAATCCCTTTCCTATTCTAGACGGGTTGGGATGGCTGTTAGGAAATTTTTGTCAAAATCATAACTGGGGGGGGGGGGGGGGGTGTAGTCGGTGCTTTCAGGAATGTTGTTGAAGTGAGTCAAAGTGAGTGCTGCAGAGGGAGTTGTTCTCAGAGCTCCGCTTATGCATATGCATGTTGATCTCTGTACCTTCCCTAGGATGGTGCGGTTAGCAGCTTAGTCTAAAGCCGTCCACCAGACAATAACACCGTAATTAAGTATCGCTCTGATGACGGACACGTAGAGCCAATGACCTATTCGGGGTTGCATACCCAATTTTTTGCCAAAGTCCTTTTTGCACGAGTAAAGCGCAACTGTTTCTTTCCTTACCCGTTCCTACATGTTAGGTTTCCAGTGAAGTTTCCTGTCCAAAATAAGACCCAAATATTTTGAACTGTCGGTGAAAACTAGACTAGTACCATTCAGAGAAGGAGGGTCTATGTGAGGAATTTTGTATTTCCTGGTGGAGAGGACTAATTCTGTTTTTCGTGGGTTCACACCCAACCCACATTCAGCTGCCCATTTAGAGAGAATAGAGAGGTCATTGTGCAATATATCACTCATCGTGAGGTGCTTTCCCAAGACAGCATTTGCAACATCATCTGCATAAGAAATCACTCTGCAGCCCGCCCCTTCCAGTCTCCTTCGAGAGGAGGACCTAGCTTTGTGTTGGCAATCCTGGATGTTAGCATCAAATTCATCAGCGCGCCAAGCGAGGACTCCACCTTCAGGCTAAAAATCGCGTCAGTGATTGCCTCTAATCTGACGTTGTTGAAAGCTCCCACGATATCGAGAAAGGCACATATTCTTTAATACTAATAAAAAAAATAATAATATACCAGAACACTTTGACTGCCAAAAATGTTGGCAAATATTTTGACAATGCTATTTAAAGGGGTTAAAATTTTGGTTAGATGTGGAGTCGTGACGCTGAAGCACTAATTCCTAATTGTTTGCTCATTCTTTCACTTTTGTCTCCAAATAGGAGCTTTTGAAGTCGGTGTAAAAAGGTCAATTGTCAGAAAAGAAGAAACAAAATACGTGTAATCAGACAAACTCTCGACATTTGATTGAATGGTTGTAAAAAGTGCTTTTTCTAGTGCGGTGGAACGTTTCCTGAGTCGCAGGAGCTAGCTTTTTCAGTCTGGTTTTTTGAAGCAAGCACTGTGGATCTGTCTCAAACCCACCACAGACGCCTTCAAACCCCAATCACAATATGCTGCACCCAAATACAAACGACCACTGTATGTTTGCTCACTAACTCAAAAACCCAACGATTTGTCATCAACAAAGTCATGCCATTAAATTATGAAAATACAAACATGACTCAATTCAAGCAATTTCTTTTATCGTTGTGTTCTATATTTCTGATCCGCATTTTAATCGAGTTTATTTAATTCGAATCGATAACTTGAAATGACGTTCTATAAATCCAAAAAGCTACGAAGCCTTCTACTTATTGAACCGATATGTGTTCGGAGTGAATTATCGTGAAAGAGTAAATCCAGAGTCTAGTATTAAAAAAAAAATGGCAATTCTGATAACCTTTAAATAATTACACGACCTTGCCAAGATTGCAATCAACACGACACACATGACGACGATACCACTAATATGAAGTGTAAAACTGTCTAGAGAATGTACACTGCAATAAGATTTACTAGAAAAGAATGCGGTACAGATATTCCGAGAGGAATTGACCCAAAAAGATAGAAACTGGAGCACTCTTATAGCACTTTCAGTGAGTGTATTATTTGCTAAGTTAGACTAGTACTGGGAATAGCAGCGTCAAGAACTGCGTCATTTTCTTAAAGTCTTACTATCCAGGGATTCAGAAGCTTCAATGAAAAATATTTTACAATTTTGACTTGAAGTGAACTGAATTTGGGGTGGAAATTTTTTAAATCTTTTCTAGGCGTGTTACGAAAACAGTTTTCATTATCACATGTCGCCGGTCTGTTGATATTGTCTGAGTTTCTTATTACATTTTATTTGTTTGGCAAATTTGTACTTAATTCCATTAATTACTATGAGAATAATTCCTTGGTGGAATGAAAAGCTACATGTTTTTCGATGTATTCCTGAAAAAACCAGGTTTTTCTTGTAATTGGCGGCGCGCAAATAAACTTTTTTTAAACACTTCCCCTAATCTGCGACCCCATGTTGAATTTCCTCCTAAAAGAGTGGCATCAAATTTTTGACGATAGAATACTACCAATCAAAGTGCAAACGATCCCATTTTATGCTCAATAAAAGTCCTTTTCATAGTTCTTCTCTTTAAATAAAAAAAAAAAACTAATTACGCAAATTTGTCGCGGCTACCAATTTAATTATTATGCGCGCATAATAGGCGGCCAAATTTGTTTATAATTCAATTGATTGAACTCTTAATATCTGTAGGATGGAAATAATTTTACGCTTCAGTCTCTTGTGAAATGGAAATTCGACTAGCTGAAAGCAATGTTAATGTTCACCACTGATTTCTACATTTTAAAGAATTATTTTCATTTGCATCACTAATTGATCTGCGAGTGTATCCATGCAGATTTAATGAACTAGATAAAATCTGCATAATAATTTCAGCTGTCGCAGTAGGCAAAAATTTTAATTTGTAGTCAAAAAAATTACTTGAATGAACTTATTGAACCTTACGGCTTTTTTGTTTTTCGGTGTTTTCTGCAGCCTGTTGAGACCACCGCTCGTAATACCAGACTGGAAAGAACGCTACTACAGCTAGTGATTAGCAAATGGTTGCATGAAACGCACTCTGACGACTCAAGCTAATGCTATGCTGTCAAATATTTGACTAAAAAAATTTGACGAAACTTTCTGTCAAATTTTTTCCGTCAAAATATAAATAAGAAATAAAATAATGTGGCAAACGTAAATTTGACGATTACACTATCTGACAGCATTTGCCAGGGAAAATAGTCAAATATTTGACAGCGTGGCAAACAGAATAATGCAAGCTTTACCAAAATTAGCTAAATTCCTACTTCAGGAGCATGCAGACCGTTGACAAAACAGCTTAATTTCGGACAAAATCCAAAAAAAAACAGTTTTTATCAGTTTTTTCAATGAAAGCTTTTGACCGCAAATATTTGCATATAGGGTAAAGACCCCAGTTCCGAGCCCCCTTAAGACAAATGTTGACTTTGAGTCATCGTTAAAAATCAGAATATACAGTTACCAATTTGATATTTTACTATTCTGATTTAATATATAATTCTTGATTAAATGTTGGTTGTTTTCCGGCGTCAGTAGGGTTTCTGGTGTGAAACCCCAACACGAAATCCCCGACTGTTGATTAATCGCTGTCCTTGAGGACATGACAGTTGGAAAACCTTCACTGGATACGACAGTTTCATAAGATTGTGTTGGACTAGGTCCGAAGGAGCTGTTTCGTCATCGGAGGGCATAGACTCGTCAGAGGGTGTATCATGCCTACTATCCGAAACACCCTTTACAGCTGGTGGAATTGCTGAGCATAATTTCTATATAGCGCACTCGAAATCAAATTTACGATCACGAATTATAAATTTTAGCTAATTTCCCGCCATCGCAGCCCTATACTAAAGGAGGTGGCGCTGAAGATCATCTAATATTTCAACCAATTTGGTGGAATTTTTGGTTGTAAGCCAATACAATATTCATTCTACAAAAAATTGCTATTATAGCTTAAAGAAAATCAATAAAAAGTTTAAAATGGTCTTCGTTCCAGTTTCGAGCCCCTCTGATCCCTTTTCCGAGCCATCGAATGCCAGTTACGAGCCTCACATGCTCTCATAGCAAATAGTACCTAACATTATTTGAAGAAGCCAAGATTTTAAATAAAAATAAATATATTTTTCATTTTAACGAAAAAAATCCTTCAGGATGAATATAAAAAAAATATGTATAACTGTAACGGCAAGATTGAAATTAATACAGGGTGCGCCATCTTTTATGTCGGTATGTAAACATTGAATAACTTTGACATTTTTCAACAGATTGACTTGATTGGACAAGTTTTGGAAACGTCAATTCAGAAGAATATTGTCGACAGACTGTCCACGTCGCTTGGAATACGGCCAAACAGTCGCTCGAATGGTTGACACTGAACCTGATTTTTGGAAGCAAATTTTGATGACCGACGAGGCCCATTTCACACTCTTTGGCGGCGTTTATAAGCAAAATTGCAGCATTTGGGGAACGGAGAATCCACACAATATCCATGAAACGCCATTGCATGATCAAAAAGTGACTGTTTGGGCCGGCGTTTGCGCCACAACCATCATTGGGCCATTTTTTTTCCGACAAAACGGAACAGTCGATGGAAAACGATATCGGTGGATGTTAGCTCATTGTGTCTGGCCGCAAATGCTTGAAAAAGGTCTGGATGGTTACTGGTTTCAACAAGACGATGCGCCATGCCACACTGCAAATGAAACAATTCAGTTTCTGCAACGAAAATTCCCTGGACATCTGATGTCGAAAAGAGGCGACATTGACTGGCCACCGAGATCTCCAGATTTGACTCCTCCGGACTTCTTTTTATGGGGTTATTTGAAAAGCAAAGTGAACGCCAGCAAGCCTCAGACCATTGTTGAGCTCAAAGCAAACATTCGTGCCGAAATCATCGCTGTACCGCCCGAGATGCTCGAAAAAGTAACGGAAAACGCAGCAAAAAGGGCACATTTTGCTGTGGCCAATAGAGGCAGCCACTTGATCGATGTTGTATTTAAAAACTAATCCAAATAAGTTCTAAAGGACCAAATTGAATAAAAATACCTCACATTTTTCAAAGTTATTCAATGTTTACATACCGATATAAAAGATGGCGCACTCTGTATTAAATATCGCTAAGTTCACATGTTAAACAACGAAAACCAGTCTCATTTGTGCATAGTTTAAAATAACATCTTGAATGATAAGTCTTAAGGTACAGGACATAAATTACTCCTACGTCCTTAGTAATATGCCCAGCAACATGCTCGATCCTTTCTGGAAAGGGCTACAGGACTATTTTGCACTCTAGCAATTGCATGTTGTCTCTCAGTACCAAATTTTCCTGTAACCTTCAACTTTTTATATTCTAGATGAAATCTGCGAGTATTATAAGTTTAATTTAGCCCAAACGTTTGTAACGCATAGAACCGAGCCTCGGACGAAAAAAAGTTATTTATTATTTTTTGTTTATTTGTGGCCAAAAACCTCAAATCGGCTTGACGTCCATCTGTCTGTCCGTTCGCACAATAACTCAAGAACACCTTGTCCTATGATCTTGAAATTTTGAATTTGGATGTTTGGTCGAATTTTTAAGGCTATGTTCGTCAATGGGCAAAATCGTCCTACCCCTTCGGGTAGCTGCCATACAAAATGTCTTTAAAACAGGGTGTACAAGAATATTGGCCGACAACTTCAGAAGGATTTAAGCTACGACTTTGAAATTTTGTATGTGTTAATTTTTCAATAGTTAAAACTAAATGTATGATTATGAAAAAAATTCTATTAGTTCTTCGTGTAGCTGCCATACAAATATCCTGCTGCCTACGACTTTGAAATTTTGTATGTATAGTGTAACCCGGTTATAAGGTATTTCGAGGGGATCCCAACAAGTAGAACGTTATCACCCACATAAGAACTTTTCACATTTGTGCATGGGGATTCAAAAAAAAGTACTTTATAACCGAAAGTACATTATAAAAGTGCACTTTATAAGCGGGTTACACTGTATTGATTTTCCAATCGTTGGATCTAAATATATGATTATGAAGAAAATCCTAATAATCCTTCGTGTGGCTGCCATACAAATATCCTGTCAAAATGTGTTCACTGAATTTACGGAACTCACTATAACTCAAGTAATCGTTTAGCCACGAATTCGGAATTTTGTACGAATTAGTTTTGAATGAAAATGAATTTAGATTTTACTAGTTAGCGAAATCCTTTTACTCCTTCCGGTAGCTTCCATCCAAAAAATTACGTGGTCAACAATATTTTCAAATAACTTTTGAACGCTTCAAGGAATTTGAAATTTTGTACACATAAATTTTTAAATGGAATCCCATATTTCTGAGCTGCAGAACGAATTGTTGACCATTTCCTAATAAAATGATGTACTGTTCAATCAAAATATCGTAAGCCCAAACGCACGATTACTCGAGAATGCATTCAGCTTGGGCGTTGAATGTAGCTTTGATAGACTATTTGAAAGTAGAGTCGTTTTGTAATTTGAGAGAAGAGAGATCTTGCTGCTTTGCCCACAAGGGTCCACTACAAGAACTTAAAAACAAACGTATCAAGATTTATTCACTTAAATAAATAGAAGTGTTAACAAATTCTTAAGCTGATTGGTGTCTGCCCAGCCCAGACTACACTTTTCATTTTTTTTTATCTCTCTCCACTTCAATTTATAAAGTGCCAATAAAATCGAGCTGCATTGGTACTACTTAACGATAACGAGGAACTTAAGATATTTTCACCATGATAAATCAAAAAACAAGTACTTCGGCTAGTGAAAAATGATATGTGGCAAACTATCTAAATCCCACGCTTGTGCATATTTAATTTTCCGGACCAGAACGTAACTAAAAATAAACTCAACACGTAGTATTCCAACATTTGAATTGGTTTTGTTTATAGTTAGTCAGGGCCTGGGACAACAACATGCGGGTAGTGCGTTCAATCACCTTTTTCCCTACATAAACAAACGTTGGGTCTTCATACTGCTTTGTCTTTTCATGAACTTGATGGTACGATATTTAAATTCAAACAATCCAAAGTGTAGAGAAATTACGTATTCACAACTCTTTTTTGTTGTGTAGAGAATATGATTTCATCGGGTTTATTTGATAACAGGCCTGGAGGAAGCTCAAGTTATAAAATGCGAACTAAGTTTTGAACTTGGTTCACCTGTTTGAAAAACAGCGAAGACGATTTTTTCTCTATTTCGGTACCAGAATGTTTCAACAGGTTTTAATTCAAGGCTTGAAAGGAATAAAATAACTATTATAATAAAAATGAAAATTAGAAGGAAACATAGGTACCTGATGTTTGTTCCACTGTTGAATTAAATACTCGTGACACAAATGACACGCCTGTATCATACCGCGCGGATCTTTCGGTCTCGATCGAGCCGGTCGCGGATGTGTCTCGTTGAATATCGGAAAATAGGCTTTATCCCAATCCTTGTTATCCTTCGGTATGACCGTGCTAACTTCAATGAGACTCCCACGACGCTGTTCGTCGCCGCAAACGTAACAAACTTCTGTCGTAGAATTCTTATCGGGCATGGATAGATCGATCGGATTCGGTGTTGTATTGCTTGGCGGATGCGGCTGTTGTTGTTGATGCTGCTGCTGCTGATGGAGGTGATGATGTTGCTGATGATGGTGAAGGTGTGGCGATGGTGTCGATGATGGATGATGAGAATTCCTCAAGTCCAGTACTCCATCTTCTTCCATCACCGGACAGCCACCATGAGATGGCAACGGAATATTGCTTGAGGGATAAGGACTATGTTTGCTATTCGCATATTGATGACTATTTGTGTCTAACGTCGAGTTCGGAGCTATGGACGGGATGTAAGAACCCGGCCCTAGTTTCAGTTTATGCTGGTACGGTGACGGTTTCATGCTCATATTTTCGTAGGAGTTTACGATACCGCTGCGAGATTGTTGCTGCTGCTGCTGCTGTTGTTGCTGTGCAAGGAGATGGGGATTTTCACGCGAATGTGGCCGACTTTGTGGCTTCTCGTTATTTCGGCTTGATGGTCGCTGCACTAAATGCGGATTGTTTGAAAGATTTTTTCCGTAGTAATCAAGTGGTTTACTATGAGGTGATTCGTTCCGTGAAGTAGGCCGATGCGGTGACTCGTTGCGTATCGATTGTTGTTGTTGCTGTTGTGGTAAATAGTCGCGGGACATTGGTCTAGAAAGCGGTGCAGCATACGAGAATGCTGACGTCGGTAGATGCGATCCACCACTACTCGTTAGATGTTCGGCACTTAGGCCTAGCATTTGTGCCGCATATTCTCCTTGAGTGTTCATATCGGCTCCGATATATCCTTTTCCGTCCACCCGTTTCATATGATACAAGCGTTGCGGATGCGGTTTACCTTCACGCTCGAAAGCTTCCCATTGTTCATTGAGCGACGTATAGCATAGCATACAGGCCTTAACGTAACATTCGTTTGGTGAAATTTGCCGAAGACCAGTCGGTGCTTCGTGTCGTTCGAGAAACGGATAGTAGGGTTCTTTAGGCCTTTCGGGATTCGGACGAGCACGAATATGTTCGTAGACGCCACGTCCTCCGCAAACATAACAAATTGGTATTGTTTCATGTGCGGAAATTTCGTTGTTATTCGTTTTAGATGAATGATGGTGCTGCTGCTGGTGTTGCGGATGATGGTGCTGATGGTGATATTGTTGTTGCTGTTGATGTTGTTGTGCTCCGGTTGGTGCTGACGGCTGTGGGGGCTCCGATTGTGACTGGGCTAAGGAGCCCCCGCGTAATTCATTTTTTAAAAAGGCTTTCGCCATACTAATCTGAAAATAGAGAAGAAAATTCCAAGGTTAGATTGTTTTGTGCTTCACAAGTTGAAATTTCCGATGTGAAAAGATTCGGAAAAAAATAAATTTAAGATAATAATAAAACCAACCGAAAATGGGACAATGCTATGCAGAAACCAACTGATATTTGATGAACTTTAATTGTGGATTGGTTTTTAGAGTGGGTTATCTTATTTGCTCACGTACTCTTAGGGTTTTAGGTTGCTTTTGAACAATATCCACCCCCGTTCCTTATGGCGGTTGGGAGATAGACTAGCAATACATTCCCGAAAAAAAAATTCAGTGGAGGCTAGGTAGGAAAACTCAGATCAAATAAAGGGATGATGATGTACCTCACAAAATAAGAAAGCAGAATGCAGAGCTTCCATAGAATATTAATTACATTAGGAGGATTATAGAAGATAGTTAGTGAGAACAAAGGATTAGCTTAAACTATCACCTGCCTACAAATAGTTTAGTACACTGTATACCTTAATACATAGTTGCAATGGGGCTTCCGACCAGGGGTCATGAGGTTTCGAATTTCTCCAAGGTTATGGGCTACTCCGAAGCAACAATAATGCCTCACTCTTGCTGCTCCATGCATTTAGACGAGGTTAATGGAAAACTGCTGGATTTGACGTTAATATGGCAATAAAATCGTACCAAAATACAAGCTACAAAAAGTTGTTTTGCAGTATAAATTAAAATTGATTATAAATCTAAAACTAAATAAAAATTCAGCACGTGTCTTGTGGTCTTGACTACAAATCATTTTTTTTTTGGCGAATCATAAACAGTATTCAAGCGAAAGCTACAAACAAGTTTTATTTGTTAATAAAAACAGCAGAGTTTTATGTTTCCATTTCAAAGAGGCAAACTTTGCTATTCTATTCATTGAATTTGAAATTTTAATTAACGACCGATAATTGTGTATAAATTTCTTATGAATTATTATGCAGCGGCCATAAATTGACTTATTTTTATAACAAGGGAAGAATAGTGTTTTTTTTCACCCGGACTATGAAAAGTTCCGGAATTCCTGTCGTATTACGGAGCAGCTACTATGCTAGCTATTTAAATAACATAAATTGCAACGAATGTGTCGTACATTCCGATCGCATAAGACATACAGAAAATCCGTAAGCTTAGAATGGAATTTTTTTTCCCTACAATTGTCGTCGTCTATGGAGAAACCTTATTGTGTAAGGAATGATGTTAGAGCGAACGTTCGTAAGCCGCAACCCTTTAGCGCTTCATATGATTGACGGTTCAAACATAATCGTGTTGGGCTTAAGTAGAGGAAAAAAAAAGAACAATATTTAAATCCGCGGAAAAATGCGGTAGTTTCAAAATCCTTCGAGTCTATGGATTAAAATTATATTTCGTTGGGTCATTCACAAACCGTTCAGGAACAATGTCTGCATAGAAGCGAAAACAATTGTAGGCTCACAAGACACAAGTGGCTTAAGTGCGGCTTACGATAATAACGGGGTATTTCAACTTTTTACAAGGGTATTCTTGTAAGAAAGTTTGGGCTCTACAACTAGCTTTAGGTGGGTCGGTTTTTCCTAATTTGTTAAGCTACGAAAATCCAATTTTTTAGAGCCTAGACTACGCTTTTTATCGCTCCAGTTTAAAAGTACTAGAAATAATTTAGTTCGTTGAATGTTCCTGTGTTTCTTACTTTATTAATTTTATATTTTGGGAGGTGAGGAGGGGTAGGAAGATGGGAGGGATGATATTGCGGTTTGATTCTCATATGTACTGAGAGCGTAGTTTAGAATTCGATAAGTTCTGAACGGCTGATGCTACAAAGTTAAAATTTCATGTAAGAGGAGTGATCAAAAAATTCCAGGACTTTTTGAATTGCACACCAAAGGAGCATTGGAGAGTGGTTGGTTGATTTAAGCTCTGTCCTCTAGACGGAGCTCAATTAGCTCAATGGTCGTTTTGAAACCACAAACTCGTATTAAACCCGGATGTTAAGGGTTGTTGTGACTGGGGAATTTAAATGATGGGTGCGAGGAAAATTGATCCGTTATATCCATCCTGTACTGTCCAGGAAGAGTAATAACTCTACAATTTTCTTAAGCGAAATCTCCCTCAGGTCCCCATAGAAGGGTTTGCCTAGTGCTCGCTCTCGGGCACTAGCTAAAACCGGACATTCGCAAAGGAAATGAACGAGCGACTCTCGCTCATTTGTGTCCTGGCAGCTGCGGCAGTGTGCATGCCCAATTTGGCAGCATGATACCCAATTGGCCAGTGACGCGTACTAATCGCCGTGAGGAGATGTCTGCCCGGGTCTTGTATAGAAGTTCGTCTGACTTGGCTCGGTTGAAAGATGGCAACATCTTTCTAGATATGGCGCAGGTGGTTAGGCTTTTCCGTCTGGAGTTAGCCGCTGATTGGAAGTGGGAGAGTATGTCTCTTTTGACAACTCCTAAAGGAACGTGGACTAGTTCTGCAAAAGAGCCCTTACTGGCCAGTTCATCAGCCCGCTCATGCCCCGGGACCCAGAGCACAGAAACTTTGAGCCACTCCGCTAAACCGGCTAGTTCGCTACGGCATTGCTGTACCAGTTTAGAGGAGATGGTAGCCGAATTTAATGCTTTGATTGCGGCTTGGATATCGGTGAAAATACCGATGTTGCGTTTTGGCGATAAGTCGTGTTTCAATGTCCAACAAGCCTCACGGATCCCCAGTATCTAGACGCTAGCGTGGTCCGGTAGGCGGTAGGGCTTAGCGACATTATATGTATCAGAGAATATTCCTACCCCGACCCCGCAATCCATTTTTGAACCGTCGGTAAATATTATCGTGTCGAAGTCTGTTTCCACCGCACCGCTCTTCCACTCCTCTCTAGTAGGGATACGAACAGAGAAGCCTTTCGTGAAGCTCAGTTTGGGGGTGATGTAGTCAGTCGGTGACGTAACCAATTCCTTTGGTAACTGTCTCAGGATGTTGCTATGCCCGTACGGTTTCGCAGTCCAGCACCCAGATTCTTTGAGTCTGACGGCATTGTTTGATGCGGTGTTTTTTTATATAAAGGTCGATTGGTAGGAGGTGGAGTAGCACGTTTAGGGCATCGATCGGGCATGACCGCATAGCACCTGTGATGCCTATTACCGCACTTCGTTGAACTCTACTGAATTTAGTAATGTTATAGTCCTTACTCAGAGCGGGCCACCAGACTAGCGACTCGTAGTTGAGAATTGGACGTATTACGGCAGTGTACAGCCACAAAACCATCCTTGGTTTGAGTCCCCACTTCTTGCCGAAGGTTCTTTTGCACGCGTAGAACGCCAGACGGGCTTTCCCCACCCGGTTTTCTATGTTGAGTTTCCAGCTCAGCTTTGAATCGAGGACAACACCAAGATACTTTGTCCTGGAGGAGAGCTGGAGCGGTTGGCCGTTGAGGCGGGGGAGGTTAAAGTCTGGTATCTTGGTTATCCTGGTTATCCTGGTGAATAGCACCAACTTAATTTTATCCGGATTTGCACTGAGGCCACAGCCGGTAGCCCAAGCACTTACCTTACCCAGAGCTCCATCCATGATCTCACTGATCACGGAAGGGCATATTCCTGAGACCAAAATCACCAGATCGTCCGCATACGAAATCACTTTGATTCCCTTTCTGTTTAGTCTCACCAGGATTTTATTCATAACCAATAGCCAAAGTAGAGGTGAGATAACACCTCCCTGTGGTGTTCCTCTACGCACGTGCTTGGTCAAGTTGCTGTTTCCTAGCTTTGAATGGATAATTCTAGTTCGTAGCATGGATATTATCCAATCGCTGAAGCTTTCGTCCACCCCCAGTTCGGTGAGGGATTCTTGGATAGCTTCAGTGTGGACGTTGTAGAAAGGCTGCTAGCGTGTATTGCTTGTAATTTATCGTATGCTCAATCGTGCGCACGACTTCGTGGAGAGCCAGCCGTCTCTGTGAATCTCCCCCTGAGGTAAGTATGCTGAGATTTGGATAGCGGTGACCTTTCCAGGGTCTGTCTCACATGTGTATCTATAATGCGCTCCAGTGTCTTCAGCACGAATGTGGAGAGTGGCACGATTGGCAGCATTAGTTGTTGTGGCTCATTTTGAACCCACCTCAATAACCTTCTTTGTTGTGAAGTGAGAGACGTTTTTGTGGCAGACGTTTTTGTGAAACAAGTTTTTCGTGTTTAGGTATTTTGTGATGTTTGTCAAATGAATAAAAAAACGCGTTTGTGTCAACTTATGTATGAAGTTCAGTAAAACTTTTAAAGAAGAAACTTGCAAAAGGCTTTTGGCAATGATTGTCTGAGTCGTGGTATAAGAGGTTCAAAGAAGCCCGGACATCGTTAGACAATCCTCGTTCAGGACGCCCATCAGCTTCGACTGGTGACGAGGGAACGATCTAATGCGATCAAATCGTCTAACCATCCGTGAAATGGTAGAGGATTGCATTTGGCTCACGACAAGAAAATTTAACTGAAAAACAGCAGATGCGCCGATTGGCGACAACGTTAGTCCCGAGACTGTTGACCGAGGAACAAACACAACACCGGGTTCAGATTTGTCAGGAACTTCTTGAAATGGCAAATGGAGATGAAAACTTTTTGAAACTGGGGACGAGACGTGGCTTTATTAGAGCGGTGAGGAAACAAAGGTCCAATCATCGCAATGGAAAACAAAATCCGCTCCGACATCCAAAAAAAAATGAAGTCAAGTCAAACCAAACCTCAAGGTCATACTCACTCTTTTCTCTGACTGGAAGGGTCTTGTCTTCTACGAATTTCTTCCACGAGGTGAGACAATTAATCGTTTTCGTTATCTTGAAATCCTGAGGCATTTTCGTGAGGATGTGACGAGGACGAGACGTGAGCTGTGGCGATGAGGGGAGTGTGTGCTGCACCATGAAAATGCGCCTGTTCATATTACGTTATTCATTCACGATTATTGCACAAGACACTCAATGACCGCGTCATCATATCAACTCAAAAGAGCCCTTTCATGGTAAAGATTTGACTAAACTAATTCTGCGACAAAATGTAGAGAGTCCTATGGGTTACCGATAGCTGGTGCGAAAGACACGGACTTTCTGTGACTTCTAGCAAAACCGCTCTAGTTTTGTTTACTAGGAAAAGAAAGACTGAAGGTTTAGTTTTACCAATGCTGAAGGGTGAAACTATTCAGCTCTCGCAGAAAGTTAAGAATCTTGGTGTTATCCTGGATAGCAAGCTTCTCTGGAGGGAACATGTAGATACAAAGGCGAACCGTGCGCTAGTAACATTCTGGCTGTGCCAGAGAGCTTTTGGAAGAACATGGGGTCTCAGGCCTTCAATGGTATATTTGCTATATACAGCCATTAAAAGACCCATCCTAATCTATGTATCAGTGGTTTGGTAGACTAAGTCCGAATGTGCATACATTAGAGCTAGTCTCGTTAAACTACAGAGGACAGTCTGCAAGTCATTTTATGAGGATGGAAGAACTCCGTTCTCGCTCCCTATCTGAGCTCTTGAAATTCGTGAGGATGAAAAAGTTCGGGTAGAGACTGGGGGATTCGAGTATAATGGACAATGTTGGCCTAAATGCTCAAGATGCGCTGCTTTGCTGCGTGTCTTCCCCCACACCAAACAACAACAAACTAATTCTCAGGTCCGTCCAGTAATGAAAACGGCAGTGAGAAAAATGTATAGCTTCCCAAGGGGACTATTTTGAAGGGACAATGTCCAATACCTTATAAATTTTTTAAAATAAATTTTTAAAAAAAAAGTCAGTCCTGGAACTTTTTGATCTCTGCTCGAACTTAAGCAAGACGATCCTACCTTATTTTTATCTTTGTGCATGGAGCTCGATGGCGACGATTCGGCAGATGATATTAAACATTAATTTGAATGACTAGAGATGGGATAGGATAAAACGAATAGTGAGATCCTTCAGAAAATTTAATATCCAAGACTTTTCAATAGTGCAAAAAAGTTGTAATGTACTTCTCCTGTCTGATTCAAACCAATTGCCGTAATGTTCCATCGAATTGACGTTGTTCGACGTCGTTCCTATAATTTCCCATTTTCATAGTGCCTCGGAACTAATAGCCATTGATCCATAAATAAATCCGACAAATCCTTTTAAAGGCTTAATTTATTATTTTTCAAGTGATAGCCAACCAAAATGAAAAAACCGACAGCAAAAAAAAAAAACTTTCTCGATTTTATTGCTCCGAACCAGTGCAGTCTCGTTAAAATCAATTAGACCAAAAATGTCCAGATGATCGGGATGAACTCTTTCATTGGCGGGTCGATTTTATATTCTAGAGTGGGTCAAAGCAATTTTCATCGTTGCGACAAATGGAAATGCCAAAGCGACGATTAAACCAATTATCGAGTGCAAGCTGCTGCTGTACGGAATTTTTACATTTTGTTTGAAATTTTGTGCGGATTTTTTTCTTGTGGTCATCTTAGCCCAACGGGTTTTGCATTGAATGCCATCATTCGATGGAATTGCGTGTCATTTATTGGCACGACATATAAGACAACATTGTAACATTTACACGATATTTTCATCGGTACAGTGACGACTCGCTCTTGCGTAAGAATGAAATATTTCACCTGTTCAATTGCAGTTGTCCAGTGTCCGTCTACACATGGTATATACACCGCATAATATGCTTATCGTTATCTTGTCGTATTCTTGCCTCGCAGAGAACAAATTAAAACAGAACTTCACTACTTATTTACACCAACTAATTGATGATGTGTTAAACGATCAATTAGATGAGAGTTTAAACAAGTGATTTTCAAAAGTCATCGGAGAATGGACGAACGTTTGCGATTGACCCAACAGATTAATTAACAAGCTTCATCTGTATGCCTCATACCGATCCATTCAGCTTTGATAGCGTACATTCATGCCGCTCACGAATAAAAATTAATAAAAATTTAGAGGTCAATCAAAATTTGTGAACCGAACGTTGCTTCGGCATCAGATCGCCTTATTGGTAAGATTCTCGGCGTGATATTAAGAAGCTGTTTCTTTTAATGTAAGACGCGCGAGAAAAATAGAATAGAAAATGTTAAAAAGTCTTGACCAATGGCCCTATTCGGAGTTACGATAACCCCTCGTTGAGCTTGGATCATTGTGACTATGACTATATCATTTTTTTTCGAGATTTCTTGGCAATTTTTTTATACGAAATATAGCGGAAAAAAAAATGCTGTCGATTGATTCGAAAAAGTTCGCTAAGGTCTCAGTTTTGAGATAGGAAAAATGTTGACAATGTTTCATGAACAATGTTTCGGGAACGCAAGATGAGTTCATGCACATACTGACCTTGCTCGCTTGAATGAGTCCAGCGGAGAGATGATGGAGAATGGACGCGATGGGCGCAGTAACGTGGGAAAAGATCAAAGACATTTTGACAAGATTTGGTCAAAGGTTACGATTAAATTGAACGAAATTCCGAAGATATTTCGGTTTGTTTATAAATCGGAGAAAATCAGAATTTATGAAGTTGTTTCGATTGGTGAAGGAAGGTTTTGGTGTTTGTTAAGTTAAGAGCAAGTAAGAAATTACATTCTTGGCTACTGTATGAAGAATAATAACAGGGTGGGGCATGGTTCCAAAATGGAAAATGAAGAATCGGTGGTGAAAAAGAATGCCTGATTGTGTTTGAGAATGAAAAATCTGCGGTTCAAAGAATTTACTCTCACGACTTTCGTTCACATTGAGAATTTAATCAACAATATCAAAGTTAATGCCACCCACGATGTAGCACTGTCAGTAGAAGAGGAGTTGTAGCTCTGGAACCGAATTTGCGCCATGCTCGAAACCAGAATTGACTCAAAAAAACAGAATTGGCAGAATTAACTACCAGGTGTATAACCTTAAAACGATCGTTGATACATAGATGGCGTTAGTGAGCGTGTTAAGCAACCTAGGAACGCCATTTTGTTTTTATTTAAGGGTTGGTTAGTTGTTAACATTAATCAGTGCACATCGTCACGAATTTCATTCAACAACATACGTTTGTCCTGTACTGATCATGTCTAGTTTTTTTCCCGAAAAAGAGCATATGCGGAAAGTTCTGCTTCTTTGCTTTCATTTGAAGAAAACGGCTGCTGAATCGCATCAAATGCTTGTGGAGGTCTATGGTAACAATGTTTTAGATGAATCAGCGTGCAGGGCTTGATTACGTCGATTCAATGACTGCGATTTTGACCTGAGCGAAAATCGCTCCAGGAAGGTTGAGGACGATCAATTGCAGGCTCTTTTGGACGAGGACGATACCCAATCGCAAAAAACGATTGCCGAGCAATTGGATGTTACTCAAGCAGCCATTTTCAAGCGTCTACGTGCCACGTGAAAGGTTCAAAATATCGGAAAATGGGTACCGCATGAATTGAACGATAGGCAGATGGAGCGAAGCCAAAACAAATGCGAAATGCTGCTCGCCAGACACAGCAGAAAGTCGTTTCTGCATCGGATTGTGACTGGCGATGAAAAGTGGATTTATTTCGATAATCCAAAGCGCAGAAAACCGTGGGTTGATCCCGGTCAACCATTAATATCTACCGCAAGACCAAATCGCTTCGGACGGAAGACAATTTTGTGCGTTTGGTGGGATCAGCAGGGTATCGTCTACTATGAGTTCTTAAAACCTGGTGAAACTGTCAATGCCCACCGCTAGCACCAACAATTGATCAAATTGCACCCTGCTCTGCGTGAAAAAAGCGCCGGAATATCAACAAAGACATGACAAGGTGATTTTCCTCCACGACAACGCACTATCGCACACGTCAAAAATGGTCAGCAACTACTTACTTGGACACACTCAACTAGGTGGTGCTACCCCCTCCCGCTAATTCACTAGACCTGGCTTTTTCTGACTACCACTTGTTTTCATCGATGGGCCACGCGCTCGCTGAGCAGCACTTCGGTTCTTACGAAGACGTCCGAAAATGGCTTGACGAGTGGTTTGCTTCGAAAGAGAAAGAATTTTTTTGGCGTGGTATCCACAAATTGCACGAGAGATGGGAAAAATGTGTAGCTAGCGAGGGTGAGTACTTCGAATAAATTTGTTTTTGTTTTCTTTGAAAAAAACATGTGTTTTCTGACTAAAAAACGATCGTTTTAAGGTTATACACCTGGTAGTTTATTGATATTTGACGAATACGTTGAAAGTTTCTTAAAAAAAAATAACTTTGTGAAACCCCAACAACGCCTTTGGAAGCCAGACAGTCAGTCATTTAATATGGCAGTCTGAAAATGAAATGGATGGACAAGATCCTTTGTATATTTAAAAGCTTTCCCAACTACTGGACAAAGACAGTCGAATTTAGTCATACCTTTCGGAAAACATTTCAAAACTGAACCCAGATTTTTGTTTTTCGGTGAAAGACCGGTTTGTGCTGACTGCGATAAAACGCTACCTTGGAAAGTACCAATCAAAGCAAAATTAAGCCATTGAGAGTAGGACAAATGAAAGAATTTTTCTGGAAAGCCATTTTTTAAACTGTATTACACTTTTTGGTGCTGTTTCGTCAACGGGTCGTAGGTTTCTGACTCATCATACGCCAATCCATCGCACTTACAACTCTGAATTGTTTTACTTAATAAAACCGTTGAGCTTTTTGACAGCATATTATTTTAGGAACGCTGATTATGTCTAGCAAAGCGGGGTCCATGGATCTCGTAAATGTTTCTACAATTCGTCAAGCTCCCTGAAAATGAAACATGCAGCCAAAATCCCAGCTAGATAGAAATTGCTCTCACAATACTTCGTCCCCATGTTGTTGAAGTTGAACGTGTCTAAAATAACAAAGTCTAATGACTATTCTCAACAATTGTTTATTTAAAAACAACATTTTAAATAGAAAACAAAAATTTAACTCTAGTCTAACGAGCAAGATAAATTAATAGTTAATGAGATTAGTAATAAAAAAACAATTTATTTTAAAATTTATGGGTCATGATGAGACTACTAATGTTTTAAATAAAAATAGTTTATGCAAGTCGGAAACCCCATTAGGTTGCTATTCATTAGATAAATCTTTTGTGTATTTAGAAGAAAAAAAAATTGCTTTCAATAATTTTTAGATTTATTTCATGTTGATTTTATGCAAGTTGTAAATGCCATTTGATTGTTTCTTTCATTGTACTATTTTAATTTTAATTGAATAAATGATAAGTTCTAGTATCTAATTTAGTATAAGAAATTCCTCAACGTTATGATTGCTTAATTGCGTGCATCGAAAAGTTGTGTGCGGATAAAAGTTGTAAGTAGTTAATTAACATGATTAAATTATTGTAATTTAAAGCAGATTGCGATATTAATATTTTTGCGATAAATCAGAGACGCGTAAAATCCAGTTCCCTTGGATTAACAATTTACTAATCGGTTGCCGACGAGCTGAGCTCTGTGAGCATAAAAGAATCACCACAGAAGCCATCACGATTTTTTCAAGGTGTCCTCAAATTGGTCGAGTTGTTATACATATCTTCCAAATAGTTAAACTAGTGGCTAAAATAATTCAACTATTTATGTAGAAAATGAACACCGCTCTTCTAAACCATTTACCCAAGGCAAAATCAAAATGACAAGACGTTGCTTCCATTCGATTTAAACGGAATCCTTCCTATCCTGTTTCAGAAGGGTCTGAAATAACTGCTCTCCCACCTCCTACGAATCTTGAAAGCGAACTTTACTCCTCGTTCCATCTCGTGTGTTTGAAGACAAGCAAAGATCGCTTTCATATCAAAGACAGGAAAAAGATCGTGATCGTTCTGACAATGATGGAAAAGACACCATACAGCACTGCCTGAGAATTGACATTCTCAAATCTATCAAGTCAATAAATCAAATGAAATATTTCTTCAACGGAAATATTTCAGGCAATATCTACACAGAGCTGGAGTTTTCCGAATTTCTGAATATTGAAGGCGGTTTGTACTAGGCTTGCGCATTTTAGTTCACCATATTAAGCGATCATTTCCGATTCCTGATCCCTCGCGAATTAGTTCGTTCTTTTAGTTCACTAGTTCGCGGCTGAACTCCCGCGAAGTAGTGAACTAAAAGAACGAACTTGAAGTTCAGTGATGAGAAAGGTAGTGAAGTTTGGAACGACTCTTAGTCGTCATTGTGACGTTATTAGAATGTGATGACCGAAAAAAAAATAAAAAGGTCCTCAGGTAGAATGTGAAGCCCAAAAAAAAGGTGTCGTCTGGTACAATGTGATGAGCTAAAAAAAAAGGTCATCAGTCTACAAGTATATTGTACCACTAACTTACAAACGGCAATGAATGAATACAAACGAACTAGGAGCGGGACTGACTGCGAACTAGTTCCTTTATTTCAACGGCAACGGATATTACTCACTGAGCCTGTTCAGTACTAACGACATTACAATTCAAGAATATGCTGACAACTTAGTAATCATGATTAGGTGCAAATTTTATGAAGTCCTTTGCGACAGTATGTTGCAAGCACTTCGTAAATACAATTGTAGTGTCGGCAAAAACGTATACCATGTCAATCCGGGCAGACTTGAGTTCAGGTTACCGCGACTTGAGTTGAGGATACCGTTCAGGGTGTCCAATTTGGAAACTTTCGACAGAAGTAAAATACTTAGTGAGTAATTCTAGATCAGAGATTCAGAATGGAACGAAAAGGTATCTGAAAGCAAAAAACAACTCCTGGACTTATACAGCAATCATAAGATCTATGATAGCATACTGAACATTGACATGATGGGCGAAAGCTCATCTATTAAGCGCCAGGAGCAAGCTGAGCAAGCTTCAAAAGATAAAAATGTAGAGGCTCTATTGGACCAGGTCTCGTTGCACGTATAATTATACTGAATCGGAGGAAATAGTATCCGCGATGTGTGACGAATTAAACTCTAGCTCTTCTTCTTCTATGGCGCTACAGTCCAAGCTCGGACTTTGGTCTCCCGAAGCTTTCGCCAGAAACCATCTTGGTCTTTAGATTGCGTCCTTCAATTTATATCGTCAAGCAGCAAGATGCTCGCTTTGTGCCTTTGGGTATTCTGTTGTCGTCCATCTGCTCTACATGTCCTGCCCATTTCAGTTTGCGAATTTGTATATGAGAGGATACTTCCGGTTCGTTGTATAGAAGCATACAACTCATTTTTGTACCTGATTCGCCATCTATCATCCTCTCTCACTTGGCCTAAAATTCATCTTAGGACTCGTCTTACGATGGTGTGTACACCTTCTTCCCCGTCCTTGTTCAGTGTCCATGTCACGCTGGTGTAGCACATGACTTTCCTTATGATTGTTTTGTACACCCTCATCTTCGCTTTCCTGTGGACGCTTTTGTTCCTTATTATCGGCAGCACCTGATAATATGTCTTATTGGCGAGCATGATCTGCGTTTTTATTTCATCTATTTCGCAGTTGTCGTTTGTGATGTTCGCGCCTAGATATTTCACACTGTCCACGTTTTCAAAGTTGTAATCGTTAATTGTTAGATTTTGTCTAGTAGGTGTCTTTTTTCATTTTTGCTTCATTACTTTGGTCTTGTCCTCGTTTATTACTAGTCCGATTGTCCTGGCTGCCTCATCTAGCTCAATAAGCGGCTCCTTTGCCCTAAGCTTGGAACGTGACATAATATTTATATCGTCCGAATATGCAACTAATTGCATTCACTTATATGTTACACTCCTCAACTAGAGCAAAAACTGGGCAAACGAACTTATTTGCCTTTAGGGAGCAAAATCCAAATGCAAGACATGCCCACACAAAAAAGAGTTCGATTGGAAATACTGCTACATGCATAACCTGGCAACACTAAATCAATTATCAATGAAGTCGATAAGTCCAGTGAGAACAGCAAACTTTATATGCAATTAGAATAGCGTAGAAATCTCTACACACTTCTCACATGTTCTGCACACTTCGCGTATGTTCTACCCATACATCGAATCCGTTCATTGTACAAAATCACAGATGAGCGCCCACACACAGGGATCAATACATATGGGTCATATTATTCCCGTGACAGCTGAAGAGGTGCTACTAACATTACGAAAACTGACTGACAACAAAGCACCTGGGCGGCGTCCCTAACGTAGCGATGAGAACGGCCATCCGGAAGCATCCCGAGACGTTGGCTAAGATGTACACAGCATGTCTCAATGAGGGAGTGTTCCCCGCTTTTTGGAAGTTCCAAAGACTGGTGTTGCTATTGAAGCCCGGAAAACAACCTGAACACTATGTATGCTGGACTCATTGGGAAAAGTACTGGAAAGTATTATCATTAACTGACTGCAGGTTTATCTGAGCAACAATTTGGATTTCTCCGAGGGAAATCCACCATCGACGCCATCCATGCTGTTATGAGAATTGCGCGTGATGCGACATTCGGTGAAAGATGGAAAAACGGCGACAAAAAGTACTGGTAGCTGGTTACTGGTAAGTACTGTATCCAGGAATGGCAAGGACGCTGGGAAAGCGCGAACAAAGGGAGATGGACATTCACATTGATTCCAAACATCGACAGCTGGATAAGCCGCAAACACGGAGAAGTGGACTTCTATGTGACTTAGCTGCTCAGCGGACACGGTTGTTTTAAACAGTATATTCACCTTCAAACATAAGGGAGACCCGTTCTGTCCCAACAGCCCCACGAGATTGAGGACGCGCGGCATTTCTTACGTCGATCTTACGTCGAAAAAAAAAACACAGGAATCAGTTCTACTGCGAAAGTGAGACCGAGCGATATTCATTGAGAACAGTGACGTCTATCATGCAAAGCTACCGGGAGCGAACGTGCAGTATAACCGCGAAGCAACTAAGTGATTTGAAATTGCCAAGTGTAACAATAATTGAATAAGGTACGAATAAAGCTATTTCTGATTTTATTAATTTAATCGAATTGTGTTTTTCTTGAAATTCCGAAGAATACCTGAAAGGCATCGGACCTCGCGCCAGAATTATGGAAGTCCTAGCATAATACTGTGTTGTCTTCTAGACGGAGGGTCATGCAGTTAACCTCGAGAGAGATTACTCAAGTAAGAGGATTGTATTTTTCGCTGACAGTCATGCATTCGAGTGCTAAGAAAAGATATGGATCAAAACCAAAAATCTTCTGTAGGAGATGTGCGTTCACGAGCGAATAGAAGGCAATTAAAACTATTTGGTTGAACCTCAACTTATTGAATCAAGAGAAGTACAAAATTATGGGAGGAGCAAAAGAATAGACAACAGTCGATAGGCTTAAAAATTCTTCTTAGCAAAACTGGCAGAACTTTGGGCTCACTCGCGCCTGTGATATCACATTAAAATAGGAATCATAGTTAACCTAGATGTAAGTTTAGGAGCACATTATGTTTTCTATGCATTTCAGCGCTACAAATGTCTGGGTCAGATCAGTGAAAAGGTTCTGATAGATTAAACTGACGAGAATATCTACGTGCAATTATGAAACTGGAAAAGCTAAACAGGGAATAGATCCAAGAATCCCCAATCTATGGTCACTATTCCCTAAGCTACCAGAAAGGTCATTGCTGGAAAAGAGATTGAACGGCCGGAAATTATGTGCCACGTTACCATTTTGTCTTTTTTGTTCAATGGAGATCCTTATAAAGTAAAATTACACACAGAACTACAGCAATATCCCAATAAATACAAATTCACGGTACGGTAAAAGAAAACCAAATCAATTGATTTGAACCAGATTTCCTAAAAACGATTTCGATAATTCACAAATCAATCGCCATTCCACTTAACGCGATAAGTAACGTTCCATTCTAAGCTTCAATCGTTGTAACGACAATGACGAATTCTCTATACCATTTATAGAAACAGAATGACGCAAAGTAAATAATCAAAAAGTTTAACGGTCGCTTTGCAATAATTGACGACATAAGTATTTCTTATTGTTATCTCGAAAATTTTGTTGTTTTATTTTTATTACAGTAAACAAATCGTGTTGTACGTTGATTTTGATTGATAACTGCTCGGTTTTTTTTTCTTACTACTTAACATGATAACGTACAAGAGCGCTCTCATCACGAGCAAAATAAAAACGTTGAAGATAAAAGGAAATAATAATAATAGAAAAAACCGAAGTTATATCATTGTAACGTACAAAATTATCAGCCAATCAACGTTTTTTTAATACTAGATGGGAGTGTTTCAAAGTTAATTGTATTGATGGAGTTGGAGTAGAGGACCTCTTATGTTTCTTTTTGTATCTTTGAGGAAATTATGAAAAAAAAACGCAAAGATTAAGCGGTGATTTATGTGGAGCAATCAATAAGTCATGAAAGTGCTAATAGCTTCGAATATTTTTTTTTTGATAAAACCATCGGCCTAATGTTGCTACTTGACGTAGACTTTTTTATATCTGTGACTTTGTTGTCATCGTACATTATTAGGAACAATACGGAAAAATCAAAAACGACCATGAATACTATCAAAAGCTATTGACAATTAAATTTTAAATCGATAAGGATCCAATGTTGATCAAATTAAGTGATTTGTTGGCCGATGTGCTGTTATCGCTATTAACTAAAGCTCATCTAGCCTAGTCTATACGACCAATCAGTATAACAATCGCAGCAATAAAATCCAGTCTCGAATAGCAGCACGGAGTAACATTAAAAAAGAAAAGGCGAAACCGTTTGCCAAGTATGGTGTTAGCGGAGGATCACCCATCTCAGGAGAATGGAGCTTCCAGATGCGTCATTACCTGCCGAACCAGAGATCACCGATCAGTAAAACCTCATTGGACAAGACTTCCGCCAGAACATTGGTATAGTAGCTAATCTCACTAACTTACTTACTGTTTTAAAAAGATTCCTCCAGATGTTATCGAAAAAGTTTCGAAATCAGTTTTGCGGCGTGTTTTAACAGTTTAATCCATGTTGATACCTCATCGGGCCAAAGAGACTCTGAATTGAGGAATTCGTGAAAACTTACTAAACCGCTTTTCATACCTGGAAGGATTGAATATCGATTCAAGATGAAATGTTCAACCCCTTTTCACAACTTTTGAGGTTGAAAATCAAAAAAATCTGAAATCATATTTTAGACGTTTATATAAGTAGCCGTGAGATTTCGTTGGATCTAAGAAAAATTCAAGAATTCATGGAAACTGAACCCATTTTCACAAATTTCGCAGTTGAATATCGAAAGATCCCGAAATTAGTGGTTAGGCGTTTGTATAAGTAGCCTACTTCGAATCTCACTCATGTCAGGGTCCTACGCTTTCAGTTCCATCGAGTCTTACGTCAACTGCGATTGCTCAGGCGCACGAGGCAGACACCACGGTCCATGGTGGTTATGTCAAAACGCTAGACTAGTCAGGCGATTTTTGTATTGGCCCGAGATGGCTACACAGGTACGCACCTACGTTCTGCCGTGCGACACTTGTAAAGAAATAAAATCCCCGAATCGACCTTTACGAGCACCTATGGGTAAACCGTTTCGAATGGACCAGCCTTTTCATCACCTCTATATCGACGTACTGGGACCCTATCCTCGAACGAAGCGAGGTAAAGTAGCGATCTTGACTGTTCTGGACCATCAGTCCAAATTCCCACTTCTTCATCCGTTAGAGCGAATCACGGCTGAGGAAATCACCACCTACTTGGAGAGGCAGGTCTTCCATACGTTTGGAAACCAGAGACCATCCTCTCCGTTAATGGCTTTCAATTCAGGTCAAACATGTTTAACTCCAGCGAATCACGGCTGAGGAAATCACCACCTACTTGGAGAGGCATGTCTTCCATACGTTTGGAAACCAGAGACGATCCCCTCCGTTAATGGATTTCAATTCAGGTCAAACATGTTTAACTCCATGTTATACAAATATGGAGTGAGACACTTGTACACCCCGAGCTATTCACCGCAAGCAAATGCTTCGGAACGGGTCAATCAGTCCATCCTGGCCAGACTACAAGCTTTCATCAATGATGACCAGACACGATGGGATGAAAGCCTAAGCAAAATTGGACATGCACTTCGGAGCTCAATCCATCAAGCCGCTTTGGTTTTTCTCCTTATCAGGTTTTTTTTTGGCAATTACATGATGTTGCACAGGAAGGACTTTGAACTGCTGAAGCGTTTGCATAGCTTTGGGAGAGTCAGATGTACAGTTACGGACCTCCGTTCACAACACTAATACCTAGTTTTCCTTACTTTTACAACAATATCCTTTCTCAAAAAAAGCAATTATAATTATAAATACACACCCATTCTCCTCTCCCTGCCAGAGTTGGACGATAGGCTAACAGCCCAACTCCAGAAAAAAAAACGTTAAGAAGCTTCAAAAGAAAACTTCAGGGACGACCAAAATGTCCTGAATCTGATTGGACAAATATTATTATTGAGGCCCAGACCCAATCAGTGCTGTCGTCCCATAGAAGAAGATAAGTAGGCTGCACAAGTGCGAACCAATTCGATTTCTCGTCGATCCTAAGTGATATTGACCCAGTTGGGGTTCAATAATGAAAAATTCTGCAAATACATTTCAGGCGTTTGTGCGAACATCAATTTGATATCTCAATAGGATTAAAAGGAGGAAGGAAGGAATAAAAAACATATTTGAACTCTTTTTATCCCTTAGGAGGAGATTTTAAAAAAAATATCTTAAACCGTGCCTATGTCATGCAACGAATGCACTGCAACATTTCATGTCTCTAGGTTCACAGGATTGAACTGAGCGTTGAGAGGCCGATATTCGTCACAAAATTATACAGTACAAAATGTCACCCATTGAATTTCACGTCATTTCAAAAAATCTTTCAAGATCTCAATACTATTATCCCTTAAAAAGTGCTAAGGCCCTTCATAACATTTGCTATCGTTCCTATTCTCGTGAAAAGTTGTTCATGCGTGGAAACTAAAGGTGCTCATACACGAGCAATTTTTCAAGCAATTAATTGCCAAAACTAGTGGAGCGATTAATGGAGCAATATCATGCTAGTTGCGGCAATGTTTTCACAGATTGCTGGTATTGCTCGTCCTATAGTTGCTGTATTTCCACTAGCTTGGAAAATTCCGAGCAATTGTCCTCGTCCGGTGATTCAGTTGTCAAGTTTTGTTTTGAGTTTTGCATTTATTTGTCAAGTTTCGTATTATAATGCCTTGGAATTCAAATATTTCCAAGTTTTATTTTAAGTTTTAGATTTGTCTGTCAAGTTTGCTTTCGTGTTGTTCATGGACTGAATTGTCCATGTATGATCTCATTGTCCCTATATGATCTCATTGTCAAATTGCTGAGTATTGCTCCATATCGCTAGTCACTGCCGAGCAACGAGTTGACCACCAATTGATCCATATCGTCAATTGCTGATGTTGCTGAATATTGCTGTATGTTTTCGTGACGTCAAAATTGTTTGGAATGGCTTCAAATTGAGCAATTTTAATCGCTCGTGTAAGAGCACCTTAACGAATGTTCAGACTATACCTTAGAAGGGAAGCAAAAGGAATTCCGCAAATTACCGCCCAGTGGCCATCACTTCTAGTATGTTAAAAGTGGGGGCAACTACTTTCAATCGTAAGATCGTGGAATACTTGGAAAGTAATCGTCTTTTAGACGACTGTCAATACTGGTTTTGGCCACGGAAATCCGCAGGAGATTTATCTGACAGAACGTTGGAACCGTTGTATCCATAAATTCGGAGAGGGTCGAGGCCTTGAACTTGGCATAGCGAAAGCATTTGACAAAATTTGGTACAGAGCTTTATTCTCTAAACTCAATGCAATTGGCATTGATGCTCCTTGTATTCGACGGATTGAGAGCCTTCTTTCGAGACTTAATACATGGTTTCCGGCCTCCCTCAAGGCTCAGTTTTACCACCTACCTTATTTTCTAATTTTTTTACGACCTTCTGTCGTCCACTTTCAATCCTATCCATAGCTTCACAGATGATAGTACACTTGCTAACTTCTGCAGCTTCAACTCGATTACAGAGGCTGGCCAGTTTTCGGTAACCTCTATACGTGGTGCTTCAAACTCCGATTTCATATCTATCCTCGAATGGGGCAGAGTAAATCGAATAGAGTTTAGTGCCTCTAAAAGAGTAATCTGTCATCCTTCCCTCAAAGGCGACAACGTCGATGGCTGATCTCCTTTTCTATGGTGTCACGTTGGAAACTTCAGAGTTTTCCATCTTCTACAATAAAACTTGATTGGAGCCAGCAAATGAAACGCCTACGTGCCATCCCAAGGTGAAAAAAAAATATTTTACACTATCAGATCTTGCAAAATCTACAAAGCCCATATCTCGACTTGTGTGCAATTCGTATTTTGGATCGTAATACCTAAAACCCATCTTTCATTGCTCGACCTTATTCAGAGATTTGCGTTCCGACTCGTTGAAGACGATGCCGGCATCTATAGACTTCCTTGCTGATTGTCGAAATGTCGGAGTACTCAGCATATACTACAGATTTTTTCACGGTCGAGGTTGTAATTAAATTAGTCGTATTATTCCTCCTCGTTCGGCAAAACGCGAGTACACATTTGAGCTTATAAAATTGCGCATAGTCAAATTTAGACAGTCATTTCTCTCTTGTGCAACTATAATGTGTTGCGCACTACCTTCGATCCTGTTTCCTAGCGGATATAACTTACTCTCCTCCAATCCCTTCTATTTGTAATAATATTCAATTTAAACTAAAAACGGGAATTTATCTGGTACAGGGACGGCTCCAAGACAAATGAGAAAGTCGGACACGGACCGGCCCTTGGTCATATATGGCAACCTCAACAAAACAAACACGGTCTTTCAAGCAGAACTTCATGCAGTTGAACTAAAACATCAGAATAGGACAGAAGAATCGCACGATCTACATTCTCTCTGACAGCAGAACGACACTGCTTTTTCTTTAAGCCAACTGCTTGAGCTCCCATATAACGTGGGATTGACTAAAACAGGGAACTCGAAAAAGTCACACTAATATGGGTGCCTAGACAAAGTGATATTGTCAGCTGACCAGTTAGCAAAAAAAAAGGAGCTGACTTAAAATTTAGGGAACCACAGCAAGAGACAGACTGGAAAGGATTAACACCCAAGCTGAACTTTAGTGGACAAAAATAGAGGGATGCAGATAGTGTAACTCTTCTTGGAAGGTTACTCCAAGAAACAAACATTCGGGATTCTCAAAGTGAACCGGAATTAGACTCGATGTTTAACCAGACTACTTTCAGGACACTGTAAGCTGAAAAATCATCTGCTCACGATTGGGCTGGTTCGAGACAATATTGGCAGATTATGGGAAGAAAAAGAAACTGCACAGGACATTATATGCCACTACGTAGAACTGGTACAGAGAAGACTCAGACTTTTTGGGCATTACTTCCTCATACCAGCGGAACTCATGCCTAACCCACCCCAGAGGATATTGAAATTAATAGATATAACGGTTCTGAGTAAGTTCTAATCAAGGAAGGTAATAACAATAGGGCCACTGAGTTGGGAATCGGAATGTCCTTAATCATCTACGATCTACATCAATCCCAATCGCAAAAAATATTTCAATTTGGAAACCATGAAAAATGCATCTTCACTTGTAAGGTCAATAAATGCAAAATTACAATGTGACTAATTACAAACAACAACCATAACAGCAATAACATTGCAAATGGAATCAGGTAAACACTTAGCAATCGAATTCGAATTAATTATTTATCAAATTTAGGTCCATGCCGATCTAAAATTCCATTCAAATCGGAACTTCGATAGGCTTGAGAACACTCTCCTCTCCTCATAAACAATTATTCGAATCTTGGCAACTAACTAATTCGATTAAAAATTAATAACATACGGAACACAATCATCTGAACGTATTTAAGTCGGAGCTGGAGTTAAATTAATGTTAATGAGGTCTCGGTAGGAAGTCGGTAGAAACATAAGCATACAAGTGTGAAAATTAACAAAAATGCTAATTGATCCGAGCGTACAAGACTCGATTCCGGGTACCGTATATGCCACATATGGACGTGTGTGGTTGCTACACCTACCCAGCGATCCTGGACAAGTATTGCAAATTGCGACACGAATTATTCTACATTCGTTTTAATTGCTAATTTTAAAGGAGATAAATAGAGTACGAGCGAAATATTGCTAACATTCGATAGTTTCGAATATAATTTGTTGATTCATGCGACTAATGAGCAGTTCAAATAGAAGCAAATAGAACAATCACGTTTTATGCCGAAGCGCTTATGCAGACAATAATTACATTACGTGACTGAAAAAGAAAAAAGATCGCTTCGAATGCTATCAATATAAAATCTAATGCTATGGGAGAAGTGCATTTAGTTGTGAAATCGAAACAAAAGTAAATTTTGAAACCTTTAATTCAGTTGTATTGCGACAAGAGTCTGCCATTGTTTGGTATCCAACCGGCCAGTGGAACCGATTGCAAATCGGATAGCACGCCAATAACTTCTTCGGACCACGTCTGATCGGATTCAAGCCACCGTGTCCTCTCAAATTCGAATATTAGTCTTATAAGACTCGATTGTAAGTAGGAAAGGAGCGCTTATTTGACTCCAGAAATTCGATATTGTAGATTGCAACTCCAACTCAGCCCAAGTTAATGACTTTGATGACTTTTTTCTTCGCAGACAAAATTTCAAAAAGATCTGAAAAATAGAAAATTTTAACAACATTCGGTGTGTTTGTTCTTCTTTACAAAAATGGAAAGAAGTGAATTACGTGTGCTGATAAAATACGACCTTTTGCATCGAAAACCCATCACAGGACCCGAATAAAAGCTAAGAACATAATATGGGGGCTATTCACTGAATTTCGTTGAGCCCGAATAAGGTAACAACGAAAGTTGCGTGAAGATACGAAAGTTGCGTGAAGACACGCAAGAAAGCTAAGACGATAAACACCTCAGGCGAATGTGTTCTTCATATCCTGCATAAAGTTGATCAAGAACGGCGAATGTGTTCTTCATGTCCTGCATGATCAAGAACGCAGTCGCGGAACAAATTCGATGCTTTGTTTAGACATTTCCAAGCGCATTCCCAGCAAGTTTTGCGGCCTTGCGTAGCCATTGACGAACCATGGATCCTAGTCAAAGCAAAGTATTTTCACAGGCTAACGTGCTTCGAAGAAGGCAAAAACGATTTAAACTGCCGGACCACAATTTTTTGGTATTAGCAAGGCGAAGTCCTGAACAGGACAGTATTCAACATTGTATCAATTTCACGCTTCAATTAGCACCTGATCTCAATTGCCACAACTGTCGAATTACACTACGAACTGCTACCGCATCCACTCTATTTTTTCGATTACTTCTCAAAGAAAAGGCCTGGTAGCATCGAACGAGGAAATCTTCGATGAAACAAACGTCTGTATTTTGCAGAGTTTGAGAAAAAGGATTTTTTTGGAAGACGACTTAAGGAAATTGGAATATCGTTGACCAAGTGTATCAAGCTAAAAGAAGACTCTGTCGAAAAATAATTCCAATTTTGTGAAAAAAAAGTATTCATTTATTTAAAAGTCGATGACTCTTATCAGAAAGGTCTCGTCAGTATATTATAGTCGCCAATAGTCTTGGCTCAGTCAGCCGCTACAGCCGTTTTCACATCCCAATATAGGACCTAAATATAACCTAAGCAACCACAACCCTAGCTCATTTCAAACTAAGCTACATACGTTTTTATCCAAGTCTTGGCATCCAAATCTTTAGTTTCAATGTGCCTCTCGACCATCGATCCGCCAGAATATTCCTCCACAAGATTAAATACAATCTTGTGGAGGATAGTCTGTATCTATTTCTGAATTGCTTTCTCGATTATCAATCTCCATGTGTTCCTTAGATGACCAACCGCCTCGTCTGTCCAGATGCAAATGCTCTCTGTTTGAAGATGTTTTCCCCAGGCCGATCTATTGCTACTTTCGGTTCCGAATATCAACGCCTATCTCGGATTGTCCTGTCGTCCTGAACGCCTGACCAAAGTTTGCGTCGATGATATTGGTTAAAGAATGTCTTCAGCTTATAGTTAATCCTCCAGAAAAGTAGAAGGCTAGTATAAACCGCGATGAGGCTCGAATTCTGAGTTCCTTGCTTTCCGGAGGCACCAGAAGTGGAAATTGAAAGGTGATCAGCAATTTCTTCACGGTTAGGAAGAATTAAGAATACACGAGTCAAGCCAGCTCTTGATTGGTTTCTTCAGTAATGCAGAGGTAACTGAATCCAAAAGCGTCAATGTGAATGCGTCCACTTCGGGCTTAATGTCCACAGAATCGGACACCATTTTAGGCGAAGATGAAACGTAACTATATTGAGACTGCAATTTCAACGTTCCTCGCTACCAAAAGGAAGCTCATAAATCTGGACCCAGTCGATATATGAATTTTGTGTAAGAAATCGAACTGCGGAGCTAAATGGCGACTTGATTGCAGAACAATACTTCGAAGAGTAGCCTATCCACACATATAACATATTTTTATATTTCGAATTTTGGTAAAACTCTGCTTTCCCGCTTACTCTGCACCTAACCAAAGGTGTGAATTTTGCCGAACCAGATTGAAAAAAAGTGAAAGATCATCCGTGGATCTAACAGACAAAGTGTGAATTTTGTAGAAAATCGAACCGGATTGGTGTAAGTAAGAATACAATTGAAAGGTTCTAAGAAAAATACTGACCATGTCCTTCCTTAGCCAAAATTCCATTGATCGCGATGGGGTCATAGGATAGCGATCCCCTTCAAGTCCGTATCGGAAGAACTCTTCCTGTCTCTAGTGTTCCTTAGATTGTTAGATCACGATTAGTAAACCCTTAGAAACCATTTGTCACGTTTAGGTCAAGCAGAACATACTGTAGGTTAGGTTAGGTTATAGTGGCGACTCACTTAGACCATTCGGTCGGTCCATTGTGATACCACACCCGTGACACCTTAATGAAGTCCCATATAGGGAGTTATCGTAGCATTGCTACAGGGGAAAGCTAGTCGAACCAGCCACAGATGCAAATGAACTTGGCTAGTTCAACAATTCGTGCTCCAGCCATGTCCCCGAGTCTGGAGAAGAAGTAGCTGCCCATGGCTCTGAATCTACAGCTCGCTAATTGGGGACACTCACAAAGTAGATGCCAAACGCTCTCTTCTTCTTATTCACTTCTGCAGTAGTCATAACGCCTAAGCGTTGTGCATGTCTGCCAAAGAGACAGTGCCCCGTTATGACTGCCGTAATGTTACGGGTCTCTATCTCTCTCTATACGACTATTTTTCAGAAGATCGGCAGTCCTTCTAGGATGTATCACTGGCCATAGCTGCCTGGAGGTTTCACACGTAGTTAGGTTGAACCATCTGCCATTGGTCAGCTCCATTGCCTTCCTGTCAAGATTACTCTTGACTTAATTAAGCGGTATTTTTACCGCTTGGGTTGCATCTATAGCATCCATTTCAGATCCAGTTTTGGCCAGCTCATCGGCTGCCTCATTTCCTGGTATCCCTTTGTGTCCCGGAGCCCAGCACAGGAAAACCTTATGAGCTGCGCCCAATGTTTTCAGAGGCTCCTTACACTCCCTCACTAGCTGCACTGCACATACTGTAGGTGTAGTTTTCAGCCCCTATCACGCAGGCTGAAATTTTCAGCCCCCATCACACAAGGGAGGAAGCTGTAATTATCGCATAATTTCATTCATTCATACGGCCAGAAAAATTTGGTAAACTGCGGCAATCGAAGAAGCAGAAATGATTTTAGGAAATCTACAAAAGGTCAAAAACAGTTCATAAATTTTTTTAAGACCAACTTTTTCCAATCTGACAGAAAGGAACAATCCTCAGTGTGGAATAGCAGCACGGAGCGGAGTAACATCAAAAGAGAACAAGCTTCGACCACCACAGCGCAGACACGCTTTCTGTTTGATGCAAACATTGTATTGACAATAAGTAGAATTTAGCTACTTCTGCTTTCCGATAAGAGCACGTCCTTCTAGAAGACTCGAATTAGTAAACAAAATTCTAGAAAAGAATTTCACGAAATATCATAGAAGATTATTAAACATTCCCCACTGTAATGTAGCGAAGACATTGTTCTAAGGTTAGGAGCTGTATGCATGTCCAGGTTAGTCGCAAAAGATCATATTAATTGAACTGGATCCGATGGACTTGAGATCATCGAGAGAAATAAAATGGCAGTCGAGTAAGATAATATGGTCCTCACAGGGCATAACTCTTGTGGCCTACATTTGGTCAAAATGAGAATCATTGACGAGCCCATGTGCACTGCTTGCGAAGAGAATGACGACACAACGGGACATTTTCTTCTAGAGTAACCAGCTTACTCTTCTAGGAGAATGCACGTATACGGCGTTAATGTGATGAAGATGGAGGATCTCCGTTCTCACTCCCTACCAGAGCTCTTCCAATTCGTGAGAAAGACGAAAAAGTTTAGGTAGAGATTGGGGGACTCGAGTACAATGGGCCATCTTTGCCTGAGTGCTCAAGATGCGCTGATTTGCTGCGTGTCTTCCCCACAGCAAACAGGAACAACAAAAACAAGATAGACCTTTGCAACCTTCTGGTATCTTTTTATTACGGATAGCTCTTCACTACAGTGTAGTATGTCCTACAACATTAAATAAGTTCACTGCATTTCTCCACAAAAATTACCTGACCAACTTAAATGATCAGTTTCGAGTACGTCCAACTCCGGAAGTGTTTGCCCAAATGTTCTGACCTTCACAGATTGAAGAACAAACAAAAACTTCGCTCTCAGGATACATCCGAGTATTTTCTTTTAATAAACAAATAGACACAGCTTTGCCAAACTCTTATCGAAGAAGATACCGCTGCTTGAGTCATAAATGCAAAAACTCATATATTCATTTCAGATCGCTTCATTTGTCATTTCCAACAAAGATCTAGCCTCGCTCACAGAAATATATTTGATCCATCCGTCCATATTCGTTCGCCCACTTTTTTTCACATCGACTACGGAATATGAAGGAAATAATGAGAAAATTTTTAATCAGCAAATTGAATCGAAGTGGAAACTACGACTGATAAAATCATCTTGAGAACTTTTGAAAAACGTGACTTGCATAGACCAGAAGCCCATACAATGTATGCAATTACTGATTTTGAATACGGACCACAGCTAGGTAAATACTTACGCAATGGAATTTTCAATGATTATGTAAAGCATTTTAGTTCTGAGCGACGTAGTTACCATTCGAGTTAGATAAGTCGATGTGCGCAATTTAGTTTGATACAGTTTCCTGTCCTAGGTGCACAATTTATACGGATTCAAACGATTAATATCTGCTGCAGTGAGAGCTGCAGATCTCTCTATTAGGGTGACATTGAATTTGTTTTTTATTTCAGGCACTTCAAGGCTTTTCGGACTCCAAGTATTTACTAACGAAATTATCGCCTGAATGGCCTCAAGGTTAGGTTAGACCTAATAAGGTCCGTTGTGATAACACAGGATCTCGAAACTCACTCCTACTCGCCGAATCATTTGATGCCTTCAATGAAGCGTTGAATTTTCGCAACTTTCTATCGGCCAGGTCACTGAGACTGTTGAAGAAGAAGGCGCCTAGATCAGCTTTCCTCCTAAAGGATTGAGCAAGATAGATGCAGAAAAGATGGGAGAACTATCTTCAACTCCTCCTCATCGATGCAGCTTCTACAAAAATCGTTTGAGTACAGGCCTAGTCCTTTTGCATGTCTGCCTGTAAGACTGCCTGTCAGAACACCGTGGCGCTGATATTCATTTTGGAGAGAAATCAGCCTGCTGGAGCGTTTGAGGTCCTGTTTGAGCCAAATTTATAGTTAATTCACCATCAAAGTAAAAAAATTCGAATGAGATCCTCCGACAGCACTTTCTAAATACGTGAGCGGTGTATAGGCCGACTTTCAAAAATCGAAAAACCAAAGACGCTAAAATATTCTAAAAGGACTGATATTGATTGTACCTCAGTTCCTGGCTTCACTCTCAATTCTTTATCGGTCTCCTGTTGTTTTGCTTTTCGTAATACATTTGCATTATACAAATTTCCTGGTTCAACATCCCCAAAATTCATTCGCTGTTCAGCAGCCTCTCGACGCCACATATATGTTGTCGTTCCTTTTAATTGATCTGCAATTCTTTTTCTTGTAGTTCCTCGAAGTTGCCTTTTCTGGACGTGGATAATATCCTTTGTATTCAAAGTTGAAATCTGAATGTCTATGCCGTCTTTTGTTGGTTCAGTTAAACTATACATATGCATTTCTGTTTTACATTCATTGCAATATCCTTTAATGGTTAAAAACGTTTCTCCGATAGTACGGTTTATTTTAGCATTTTTAAAAACAAATTCACATGGTAGTTTTAAAGTATCCCAAATGGTGAAATATACTTCATCTGTCCACCCATCTTTTAAAACTTCATAGCTGCGATTGTCTTTGTAGGTTGGCAAATGGATACCAAGCTGATCCCACTGCTTAGTCGATAGATGTATCGTCGTACGTAATGTCTTTAAGTTCGGATTAGAAATTCGCATTGACCAATTCTGATCAGGTATTTCATTTTTCTTCTTCTGTTGTTGAGGTTCATCGTGAGGAATACCATTAGGATGAATTCGTTCTGAAACACTATTTCGATTTTCCCTTATATATCTCCAAATATATTTCTTAGACATTGTATTGTTAAATGCGTCGGAGGCACGTTGCCATATTGGGTCATCCCATGGTAAATACTGTCCATTAAGTATAAAAACAAAATCTTTAAGCGCATTGTACACGTCGTTAGGACTATGTCGTGGCTTTGCTGGCATATTGCTTCAATAAAATTATTGTAGGTAATATTATTAAAAAATAACTTCGTAGTAGACACTAGTGCAAATGTAAAAGAATAAAAATTTTGCTTAGGCAGTATTTCGGAAACTACTGTGAAATGCATCCAATGATATCTGAAAGAAAATGAGAAAATGCAGTCGGAAAAAAATGATCAGAATCGAAGTAAGGAGCTGAGAAAATGTAAAATTGGTACAACACACTTTGATGTTATTACCTCATAGTATTTCAATGAGTATTACATATTTAAATCATTTCAAAAAATTTAGTCAGTCAAACAGAATATTACGAAAAATTCATGTGTTATTAGTAGCTGAAGAATAGAAATTAAATATGTTTTCAACAGTATATTTTGTGTAACCTTAAAACGATCGTTGACACATAGATGGCGTTTGTGAGCGTGTTAGGCAACCTAGGGACGCCATTTTTTTTTATTTAAGGGTTGCTTAGTTGTTAACATTAATCAGTGCACATCGTCACAAATTTCATTCAACAACCTACGTTTGTCCTGTGCTGATCATGTCTAGTTTTTTGCCAGAAAAAGAGCATATGAGGGAAGCTCTGCTTTTTTGCTTTCATTTGAAGAAAACGGCTGCTGAATCACATCAAATGCTTGTGGTAAAAAAGTTTTAGCGGAATCAATGTGCAGGGCTTGGTTTCGTCGATTCAAAGACAACAATTTTGACCTGAACGACAAGAAGCGCGGAAATCGGCCCAGGAAGGTTGAGGACGACCAATTGCAGGCTCTTTTAGACGAGGACTATACCCAATCGAAAGAACGCTTGCCGAGCAATTGGATGTTACTCAAGCAGCCATTTCCATGCGTCTACGTCATGGGAAAGGTTCAAAAGATCGGAAAATGGGTGCCGCATGAATTGAACGATAGGCAGATGGAGCGACGCCAAAACACATGCGAAATGTTGTCGCCAGACACAGAAGAAAGTCGTTTCTACATCGGATTGTGACTGGCGATGAAAAGTGAATTTATTTCGATAATCCAAAGCGCAGAAAATCGTGGGTTGATCCCGGTCAACCATCAACATCCACTGCAAGACCAAATCGCTTCGGACGGAAGACAATATTGTGCGCTTGTTGGGATCAGCAGGATATCGTCTACTATGAGCTCTTAAAACCTGGTGAAACTGTCGATGTCCACCAGTACCACCAACAATTGATCAAATTGCACCGTGCTCTGCGTGAAAAAGGGCCGGAATATCAACAAAGACATGACAAGGTGATTTTCCTCCACAACAACGCACTATCGCACACTTCAAAAATGGTCAGCAACTACTTGGACACACTCAACTGGGTGGTGCTACCGCCTCCCGCTAATTCACTAGACCTGGTCCCTTCTGACTACCATCTGTTTTCGTCGATGGGCCACGCGCTCGCTGAGCACCACTTTGGTTCTTACGAAGACGTCCGAAAATGGCTTGATGAGTGGTTTGCTTCGAAAGAGAAGAAATTTTTTTGGCGTGGTATCCACAAATTGCCCGAGAGATGGGAAAAATGTGTAGCTAGCGAGGGTGAGTACTTCGAATAAATTTGTTTTTGTTTCCTTTGAAAAAAACATGTGTTTTTCGGACTAAAAAACGATCGTTTTAAGGTTATACACCTGGTATATCACTAATAGTAACGCAATGCAAAAGTTTAAAATTACTTACAAATCAAATTCAAACATTACTGACTTTATTTTTTTGCTACTTTGGGATGAAGTGAACGTATAGCTGCCAATTACAATAAAATAGCGAAGTTGCATACATTAAATTATATTATTATACATTTACTATCAAAATAATAACTTACCTTTATTTTCTTGTATTTCACGATAGAAAATCTGCTTCTTCGGTATGTGCGATTTGAAAAAAATTATGAAAATTCACGTTGGAGTCAATTTCTCAACCGATACCGTACTCATATATATGCATCCTACTTATAATTGCTGACTCTTTTAAAGTGTCCGAAACTGGTACATAAATTTTTGGTTTTTCCCTTTTTTAAACCTATGAATGAATATTATATTCAACTTCCTCAAGCAGTCATTTCTGAGTTTCATGAATGAAAATAATGTACCTACTGCCCGAATCTTTTTACTTTAATTAGTCCCTTTTTTAAACAGGGTAGTGTTCATTTCTTAAATATGAGAGTCTTTCCAAAAAAATTTGGTTGGTTCCATATTTCTGCTCTCGCTAAGATGTTAGGTAAATGGCGGATCTTAGAATAGAAACTTATTTGGACTTATGCTCTTTCCTGTGAATTTAGAGCAACCTATTCTAGAGGGTACCTGTGTGGGATACATTTTTGATAATTCATCCCTTTCTTCTACACTTGCTTTTATTGGTTTATTGTGCAGAGTATATTTTGAAATGAAATGAGTCGAGAGAAATAAGACTGAAGTGAAATTGCATATTATAATTTTTAAATTATAATATCAATCACCGATTTAGAAAGTGCTGTCGGAGGATCTCGTTCCAATTAATTTACTCCGAGGGTGAATTATTGGCTGATTTAGATTGTTATTTTCTGATGAAAAAATTAAGATTTCTTAAAATTTCTTGGAGGTACAATCAATTTCAGTCCCTTTAGAATATTTTGGCGTCTTTGGTTTTTCGATTTTTGAAAGTCGGCCTATACTCCGCTCACGGATTTACAAAGTGCTGTCGGAGGATCATCGTTCGAATGTGTGTGAATTATTGGCTGATTTAGATTGCTAATATTTGATGGAAATTTTAAAGTATATGAAAAATGATTGGAGGTACAATCAAATGGAGTCAATTTATAATAGTTTGGCATATTTTTTTTTTTTTTTAAATTTTTTTTTTAATTATTTTTTTTTTTTTATTGTGATTTAAAAAAATGATTTTCGGTACAATCCTCTACAGACGGCGTACTATGTGAAAAACATCAATTCAAGAAATTTAGTGAATGTCGGGTGCTAAGTTCACACGAAGCAATTTTTTCTCCGTTCCCTTTGAGGTACAAACGAAATAATTTTCGGTACAATCAAGTACAAACAAATCCCCACCCGAAAACCAACTTTTTATTTAATTTGGTGAAAGTGGGGTGCTAACTTCACAGAGGTCTTGGGTATACTTGGGTACTTCATATGCGCACCAATTCGTGCAAAGTAATTTCAAATGAGTTCTGCTTGCTGGAATATCGACGCTTTGCAATATTACTGCGGAGATAGACGGCCATTAGTCTTTCAAATAGTTTCAAATAAAAGATGATGGGCTGATAAGTCCTTCGGGAAGATACGAGCAGTTTTACGTGGATTGGGTTCGAAGGCTACCGTTTTATTCAGTTCGTACATGACCCTTCCGGGCAGTAAAATTGCTCTTCCGAGGCAGTATTACTGCTTCAAATTTAATTTTCTTTACCAGGATTGATAGACCCATGGCTAGGTGAGATTCCGACCTCAGTGTTTGTAGACTAACGATCTTAGCCACTACGCGCCACGATGGTATCTTAGGACCACCTTAACCTCCATCCGAATTACTGGGATGTAGATCAAATTCAAACTGCCTTTTAAGAATACTTCGAGCCATGGAAGAAGCTCAGCTGGATTTCGGCAGGGAGTACCCCATCCGATCGTGTAATTTAAATGGTTTAAAACGTCGTAACGTCCAGAAAAGCGACAGTCTGTCTTTCATAAATTTCCATGCAACATGCGAGCTATCAGAGAAGTGTATATCAAGCAGATCACTGCTTTCCTTGCTTGACAAAGTCCAATAACGGTCCGGTTTCCTCAAACTGCATGGTGTAGTTGCGAGAGAAGACTTAGAGGATTATTTAAAAAATTTGTATACTCCCTTTGTAGGAGTCCCAAAGATAATAGACCACTGCCACTTAGCAAGAAACTAAACCGGCAAATCGACAGAATCAGCAGTCCTCCAAATTACAACGGAAATTGAGAAGACAATTTCCGACAAAGAAATTGCGCTACGCGCATTTCTGGACATAGAAGGAGCATTCGACTGTAATTGTCGACAGAGGAGTATGGTAGACTCTACCACAGCAAGGTGAATCGATCAAATGCTAAGTACACGGAAGATTCACACCTCCCTGAGAAAGGACACCACAAGGGTCAAAGCAGGCAAAGGATGCCCGCAGGGAGGAGTACGCCCCTTCTATGGTGTCTTGTGGTAGACGACCTACTGAGCTTGCTCAGTCATAGCGGCCTTACAGTCCAAGGATATGCTGACGACTTAGTAATCATGATTAAGGGCAAGTTTGAGGAAACCCTCTGCGACCTTATGCAGCAAGCACTAAGTAAAACACAAACATGGTGCCATGAGAAAGGCCTACAGGTCAATCCGGGCAAAACCACGATTGTGCCTTTTTCACGAAAGAAAGACCTGAGCAAAATAAGATCGCTCATGATGTACGAGACGGAAATCAAACTCGCGACAGAAGTAAAATATCTAGGAGAAATTCTGGATCAGAAACTCCTATGGAACAAGCACCTAGAAAAAGTATCAGAGAAAGCCACTATTGCTCTACTCTTGTGTAGAAAAGTCGGTGGCAAAACCTGGGGCTTGAAACCCAAAATAGCCTTATGGACCTATACAGCTATTGTAAGACCTATGAAAGCATACGGAGCATCAGTATGGTGGCGAAGAACAAAACTAGTAAGCGTTAGGAGCAAACTGGACAAGCTCCAAAGGTTGGCATATATCAACACGACAGGAGCAATGAGAACCTGCCCCACGACAGCTATGGAGGTTCTTTTAGATCTGACTCCGCTGCACATCTATATCGAATCACAGGCAAGATTAGCCGCGATGAGAAACGAATTAAACGGCAACCCATCCAGAGTAAAAAGTGGACCTAATAATCTATCCAGACTTAGAAGTAGCATTCAAATGCTAAACATGCCTGTGGACCATATGACAAAGAGATATCGCTTCGAAATCCCTTTCAATTCCATAAACAGAGAGAACTGGGCAAGGGACCCACCGTAGTTCGGACCGGATAGCATTGTATGGTATACCGATGGATCTAAGACAACTGAAGACACCGGAGCTGGCATAAGCGGACCCCGCGCCAGGATAACGGAATCCCTCGGTGAATATCCCACCGTTTTCCAGACCGAGGTCCATGCTATATCCACGTCCATAGAAATAAACCTCGAAAGAGGTTACTCAAATAAGAACATAGTCATTCTCACAGATAGTCAGGCAGCGATAAAAGCCTTGACACACACAGTAACACACAGTTAACTTAAAACTCCCACACCAGTTTGCCAAGAAAAATTATGTATCCTTAGTACCAACAACAGAGTCCTCTTGCACTGGGTGCCCAACGAAATAGCAGACCAACTTGCAAGAGACGGAGCAGCGGTCCGTCCTACTGAAACAGAGCCGTTCTGTGGAATCTCAACCTGCTCCATTAAGAGGAGCATAAGGGTATGGGAGAAACACAAGAAATGCCAACACTGGGCCACACTGCCCCCCTACGACAGGCCAAAAGATTCTTACCGAACCAATCAACTAAAAGAAGCAAACAGCTTCTACAGTTTGATAGAAACAAAGTACGGGTAATAGCCGGAATACTCACGGGTCATTCCCAATCATAACCGATAACCTTTGCAGGTTCTGCCAACGGCAGGCAGAAACCTTTGAACATATTCTGTGCTGCTGTGAGGCAGTCGCAAGTCAGCCCCAGAAATATTTCGGAGAACACTTTGTGAGCCATAGTACCATTGCACAAATAGATCTACACCAACTAGATAAATTCCTAAGAGAAATAAAGCTGAGTGAGGACCTCTAGGTTGAAACTGGAGAAATATCTATGAGGTATAGCACAATAGACCACTGGTCGCAGTGCTTGAAAGAATCCCTCCGCCTCCGATGAAATCTAGGAGTCCCAGGCACAATCTTTGGTGGTGCAGCGTGTTCTTAAAACGATAAGTTCTGCGTTCAACCATGACTGCCTCTTGGTCTGCTTGATGTCCTCGCATCGACTTTTCTGTGGATTCAAAAAAATAGGCTTCTCAATTCGAAGGAAATTTTATTTCCAATTTGTTCAGCCCGTCTATGACGTGCAAGCCAAGCGACCACTTGAATGCCTTCTAAAAGAATGACAAATTAAATTTGCATAAAAATTGCTGGAATAGGATAAAGCGATACTCCTCCCTACAGGCGTTCTAATTAGGAGGTCATTCGATTTTTTTCAGCCACTTCAGCCGTCTCTGACCCCAAGTAAGTACAATCAAAATGACTGCCTGAATGTCCTCTAAAATTATGGCAAATTAAATTGGCTTCGAAATTTCTGGCGAAGGATAAGGCGGTGGAAAGTACAGGTCCTTCAATTCGGACTACAACCGATTTCTACTTTTATTTAGCCACTTGCTGCCGTCTCTGACCGCAAGTAGGTACAAGCGAAATGACCGCCTGAACGCCTTTTAAGAGAATGACAAATTGGCATCGACACTTCCGCGGATTAGGCAATTTTCACAGTACAGGCCTCTCAATCAAAAGAGTGCGTCTGAAAGCAAGTGCTTAATCGATTGTTAAAGTTTCTCGTTGTAGTGGTGAGAGGACGGAGTAAGTGAAAACTATTTGCGAAGCGATGAATCCACAGAACGCTTTATGAATGACCCATTTATGACGCAAACTGGGTGTCTACTTCTTGCAATCTCAGCCTATTAAAGGTGCTGAATTTTATTAAAAATCTGAATTAAAAAAAGGGGCTCAGCTTCACAAAGTTTGGAACGAAACTTGGGGGCTTCAAACTGTTACCCGGGCCACGCGAACTATGAGTGACCTAATTTCAGTTATTGCTAGGCGTGGATTGTGGCTTGATTGTAATGTTTAGTTGTTTTGCTGGTTTCCTTAAGGTACAATTTGGCTGATACTGCGGTCAGCAGTAACTGCCAACCTCAACTGCTTACCGCGGCTGCTTTGCACTCACAACCGTCAACTGCCGAGCAATCGCAAACAGACATGACAGCTTGTTTTTGCCTGAAGCAGTAGTCTACTGCCGGCAGTTAGCTGACCGCGACGGACGGCAGAACCAGCCAGATTGTACCTTTAAGCAATACCTGCTCAAGCTGGAGCTCAGGACTCCGTTTTTCGGGGTGAGATCTCTGCATCGCCTGGCCATGTTGAGGGTTGTGAACCAATGAGGCGGTGGTTTTATGGACTGGGACAAGCACGTAAACTGAATCAAATCAGAACCATGCAAAGAACCGTTTCCGTCATCTTCTCAAGTCTCAACTCAGCATGTCGTCAGCCAATTGGAATAACAAAAAAAACGAATTAAACCGTTTTCCGCTGATTGCAACTAAGCCAAAGGTGTCCATTTGCCAGGCCACTCGAATCTCGGAAAAGAAAATCTCCCAAGTGGCCGCGTCCATCTCCGCTTTCGGCGTTAAGTACACAACGGCCAAACGTGCAATCAAGAACCTTATCCGGTCGCGGACTTTGTCATCGTCATCAACGTTGCCGTAGTCGACGCTCGATTCGATATCGGTTTCGTTTTTCATAAAAATTTCATGCATAACATAAAAAAAACGTGCACACGTCAACAGAAAAACGGAACAGCACCGCTGGAAAAAGCCAAATGACAAAAGCGCCGACGACGATTGCGACTGGCTCGGTGTGAGAGTCAAGAGCCCGGCCGGGGGGATTGCACCCGCCCCGAGCCGCACTGTCGGCGAAGAGGTGCGGGATCAATTGACCTGGACATCGTCCCAATTGTGTTGTGGCGAAATGTAAACAAAAATTTTCTGGTCATGGAGCGAAGAGCGATGGGGTTGTTCTGTTGGGCAGAATGCAATATCCAGGCGGCAACCGAACCCCGCGGGGGGGTGGGAAAAGGAAATTGTGTGGACCTGACGATGGACACAACTCGTTCGGTTCCTGAAATGCGCAACGAAACGCAATCGCCTGGCTGCCGATTTAAGTTCTAACAAAATTTCTCACAACTACGGAAACAAAAGGACAAGATGAGAAAAAGTTGACAGTTTTAATTGGAAGCGGAAAGAAATTTACCTTGCCGGTTTGCCGAGCCCGGGTAATCCGTCCGTGAATCGAGTCCGACCGTACGGGGACACGCTGCGGTCCACTTGGTCGACGAAAGCGTTCGATTTGATGCAGGCGGCCCGGTTCTCCCTGGGGCGGGGTGGTGTTGTAGCGGCGCGATTAGTTTTAGCTGTTGCGGCTGATCGTGCGACGATAATCCACTGAATAATCCACACGAATCGATACTGGGGTTCCGTTCGTAATCCAAGACGGCATTTTTTTTTTCACGCCGCCCAGCAAATTTGCATGCAAACACTTTTTCTCGCACGCACCGTCGTCACACCGAATTCGATTTTCGTTTTCCGCCCGACCGTGCTTCAGAGCAACGCGACTTTTTTCATCGGCAACTTACACAACTTTTTTCTTTTTCTTTTTGCGGCTACGGCTGCTGCTTCATGCGGGGCGCTCCGTGAAAACTTCTTTTCTTTTCTTTTTTTTTTGGCTTTTTCTTCACACAACACTCGACCGCGACGACGACGACGACGATCGCTCACAAATCGAAGGAAAATTTCGCGTACCGACTAACCGAAAGCGAGCACAATTCCACGGGATTTTCGCACATTGGATTGTCGGAATTTCGTTAATCGGACGCACTGGGAGGGTGTTTGCAGCGTTTGAGGACACGATGAAATCGAAAGACAAAAAAAAAAAAAAAAAGTTCTTTCCTGACGGATTTTGCACAAAAGTCCGCGGTGGCAGCTCGAGGTACCGTCGTTTCGGTCGCGAAATTTCCAGTTAAAGTTGCAACCGGACACACGCACGATGTGCGGAAAACACGCGTTCGAGTCTTTTTAGTTTTTATTTGTAAGCGAATTGAATGAAACGCGACGCGTTACACCGAAAATGGTCAGAAATTTTCAGCGAGACGGGATCGAATTTTGCCCTTAAAAACGTCCATCTTGGATTTTTGTCATGATTTCGATGCTGTCTCGCTTTCACTTGCGGCCGTTTTACTATCGCCGTTTCGCCCGTATTGAACTGTCTCTTTGTGTTGTTTTTTTTTTCTCACGTTCGGTATTTCGAAATTCGAAAATCGGGTGACCCGATGGCTTTTCGCCATGTCATTGTACCGACTGCGATTAGTGAACGAATGGGATGGTAGATGGCACGCACAGAGCAATGTCAGTTCCGGCCGTTATTTTTAAATTCTTATAAATGAAGCAGTGTGGTAAGAAAGTTCATTGAAATTATTGGCTCAGGTGAACGTTCGTGCGAATGGACGACGGAAGAATTCCCAAACGCACACTGAATGGTAGAGCTCAGGGCAAACAACCGGTGGGAAAACCGCGGAAAAGATGCGAGGACTCAGTTGACGCAGATTGCAGATCGCTTCTTAGATGCACAAATTGGAGGACGCGGTCGCTGAACCGAAATGACTTCAGACAATGTATTCTGCAGGCCCTGACCCGATTTGGGCTGTCGCGCCATTGATGATGATGAAACAGGAGTTTAGCAACTGGGGGCAATGTTTATTCGTCTTTCTTAATTGATCACGCCGCGACTAATATTCTTAAGTTTACACATTCTCATACCATAAAATCAGATAAATGGCCAAATTTAGACCTCAAAAAAGTCATTACGCTACTGCTACGGCGACTCCTGCGTATCACATCTCCTCAACAGATTAATCTCGGACATATGGACGCAAGAAGCACTTCCTGAAGATTGGCGCAGGAGTATCATCTGAGCCGTTTTACTTTATTATTTCAATAATACAGTATTGTTAGCGGTTTTTAAAAAAAAAAATTTGCTACCCTCAAAATTTTTTTTTTTACGTTTCATAACGAGTAGACACGAAAAAAGCAAAAAAAAATGTCAGTCCGTCTGTCCGCCGTACGCCGTACCCCGTACGCCGTACGTCTTCCGGTGTACGCAAAATTGTTTGAAGGCTCGTAGCACCCAAACCCTATGAGCTATTTAGTTGATTTTTTTTTCGTGGGTAGAGTGGGTAGACCCCCTGTAGTGAACAAATTTGGAGGGGTGGAGGTGTTAGGGGGGAGGAGGGGGAAGTGTTTTAGACGGAAAATTTTGGTTTCTAGATCTCAGCAACCGCTTATGCTAGCAGGCTGAAATTTGAAATTTATATAGAGCTTCGGTAGTGGACCCATTTGCAAAAAAATTGCCGATATAGGTGAAGGGGTTTGGGAGTGGGGGGAAAAATAATGCGTCCGAAATGCAAAAAAGGCGAGATCGACACATTCTAAATTCCATATCTCCTAAAGGGTTAATGTCACAAAATTGAAACTTAATGAATATCTGTAGGTATACTAGGAGAATAGATCGGAAACAAATTTTTTGAGTAGGGGCAGTGGCGTACGGGAGTGGGGTGTGAAAAACTTTAGATTACGATATCTCACGAACCGATTACACTAGACAAACAAAATTTGGTTTGTGTATAAAGGTTGACAGATGAAGTTTGCTGAAAGCAAAATTTTTTAAGGTGGCGGTGGAGCATGAAAGTGGAGGGGATAAGAATTTTTCTAAAAAATCACGTCTCATATCTCAAGAACAGTGTAAGATAGATGCTTAAAATTTTTACCAGAAGTAGGCCTAATAGACCCCTAGCAGAAAACAAAATTTTGGGTGTGAGGGTGTAGAGGGTGAGGGTGGGGGAGGGTGAAAAGGAAAAAGTTCCGATTTTTATATCTCGACAACCTATAATGATACAAAGCTGTAACTTGGTATTTAGATAGAGATATATTAGTAGCATGTTGGAAAAATATAATTTTTTATAGGGGTATTATGGTACGGGGGTGGAAGGTGTTTTTCCTATCTATTGAACGGCTTATCCTACAAAGTTGAAACTTGGTACGTTTATGTAAATCAACTAGAAAACTAATTTAGATAAAAAAAATTTCAAATATCAATTGGCGTTCGGAGGGGGGCAAAAAAACTATCAGTGAAAATGGAATGCATATATTTTCACTGTTTTCGTCATATCTATTAGGTCTTCCCAAATATTGAATTCATTTTTATTATACGGCTTCTTCATATAAATACCTAGAAAGCGTTTTCAGGATTTTTTAAAATTCGACCCTTAAGGGGGTGCAAAGGGGGTTGTAAACTTTTTCACGAATTCTACTATATCCCCACGTCTTATCAGATATCGAATATCTTTTCACTTTCACGTGCTTGCGTAATAATCGCCTAAAACTTGTTTTTAAGTTTTTTCCTTTTTCAACCCCTAAGAGGGTATAAACGAGTTGAATACGTTTTCCCGAGTTCCGTCATTTCTTTTAGAAGTGATATGAAATTGAATTGGTTCATACTTTCTCGTGCTGTCTTCATATTTATTTATTAACTCCTTTCAGCATTTTTGGATATTCAACCCCCAAGTGGGTGTAAGGAGGTTGCATATCTGGTGATATATCGAATTCATTTTTACTTATGTTCATGTATACACCGCTCTTCTTCCTATTTTCCAACCCACAAGCACAACTGTGGTAGTGAGTCCGGAGCGAAGAGTTCCATTTTAGTGAACACTTCAATTGAAGTGACTAGGGGTAGTGAGTCCGGAACGAAGAGTTCTATTTTAGTGAACACTTCAATTGAAGTGACTAGTGACTACAGAATAGAGATGGGTCGTTCAGGAGTTTCCTTCAAGTGAACGAGTGACACTGCTTTTGACTGCAGTTCCGTTGGACACGTGTGAAAAACATGAAGAGAGAGGGCGGGCGGACCCTTTTTTTGTAGATCATGAAATGTGACTGATGGACGTCACTCCTTTCGGCAAACTGCAGTTCTATTCGACACGTAAGGAAGAACGACGGCCTTTTTTTTTTAGGTTATCAGAATCCCGGAACACTGGAACTAGTTCACTGAACTCGTTCCTTCAAGTGAGTGACTCAGAGTGAACTCCTTCACTAAAAGGAACTACTTAGCCCATCTCTAATGTGCATGCTACAGTAGAACTTGATATTTGGGCGAACTCCATAAACTCCTACTCCTACACCTTGATCTTTTTTAGATCCGTTTGTGTACCAGATTATGGATCCTGGTTTTGGAGTGGGTTTGTTTGTGGCACAATTCTTCCTTTCAGGTAGGACAACTTTGAATGGCCTTGTAAAATTGTATTTCGGTACCATTGAATCAGAAAGAGGTATCGCTAGTATGGGGTCCTTGGTTGAGTTCCGCGGAAAGAGTTGGGCAAGCTGTTTTGCGCTCTGACTCATCCTCCGAGCTCAAAAGTTTGTATGTGGTGCACCTAGCTTCTTTCTGTATTTCTAAGTGTAGAGGTGCTAGGTTTAGAGGCACCTCTAAGGCAGATGTGGGAGTGGTGCGCATCGCCCCAGTAATACCCAGGCATGCTAGTCTTTGTAATTTAGTCAGCTTAAGCTGAGCAATTTTCTGCTTTGTTTTCTTCCACCAGACGGATGCCGCGTAAGTTATAATAGGCCTAGCAGCGACGGTATCCACCCAGTCTCCATAGGATTTGAAGAAAGCAAATCTAATTCTAGCGAGAACATTTTTTTTTCTAATTCTAATTACTGTTAATGATTGCTGTTCAGGATGTAGAACTTTTTGCCACCAGTTTTATTTACGTATGTTTCTAACTATTTTAAAAATTACATCCTTCCATCGAATTGGTAGTTTCTTTAAAGATTGTGCGAGCAAGTAAACTTTAGTCGAATATTACTGCTCTGTAAACTCAGCACGGTTTACTATGGAACCAAAAAGGACACACGTACACCAAATAAAACCAAAAAAAACGTTAATTTCATTGTAAATTTCATACATTTATTTATTATTTTTTTTCTCTTTGTTTTTGTATTGTCATATCAACAATACCGTTGTTTTTTTTCGTTGTATGTAAATAAATTTGTTCATTCAAATTGCCTGAACACATAAATTATGTTTTCTTTTACAACATTATAATCTTATCGTTCTAATATACTGGTAAGCGAAAAATAAAAAAAAATGTTATCCTTATATTTAAAACAATATAATTTTCATCTTTTTTCCTTTATCATATTCTAGACAATAAACAACAGAATAATAAAAGTAATGTGAACATCAAGACGTTCTCTAGCACACTGATACAATTAGTTTCTTTGCTCTATCATTCTACATATTTATTTTTCTTTTTTTTTTTGCTTTAGTTTTATGTGATTTTTTCTGTATAATAAAAAAAATGACTGCTTCTTAAATGCTAAGGTTTTCTCCCAGTCGGATATTGTTTTTTTTAATTTGAAATAAATTTCTTATTCCGATTGGGAAAGGACTGTTCAAAAGAAAAGGCATTTGTTATTTCGTTTAGATTAAAAGAAAATTGTCCTTCGGTCAATTAACTGAACTTTTCTCTTCAAATTTACAAAAATAAAATGCTGTCTCAAAGCAATTTTAAAGTTTTTAGTGTAATGATGATGATCGGTTTTTTTTTATCATGTTAAAACTAGAAAATTAAATTAAAATTAAAAATTTAATCACAATTTCATTTATCACACGGAACATACTTAAAAATTATCAAATTTGTATTTGGGGTCGATTGGATATAAAGCAGACTTTGCCGAATTTCAATTTTTGTGTGCAGCATCCAAGTTTAGAACGTGGAATGAATAATATCGATACGAAAAACCCTTTCAATTCCAGCAAAGTCTGAAAATCCACAACTTTTTATAAACAGAACAAAAAAAAAAATGGTTTTTTTTTCGGAATTGGATTTCTCTGCCGAATCGTTTCTTTTCAAAGTTATTGTTTTTGGTGCTCGTTAGTAAATAAAAATAAAATTAAACAAAAATATGATCAATAATGTAAAGCATGTTCGGAATTTTCGTCTAATGATTACACACACGAATCACGCAATAAGGTGCGATCACATCTGACTGGAGATTTCAAACTGTTAATGCAATGCTGGTTGCGGGTGGTACGATTACTGTAGCTGCTCTCAATTCAGGCGGCAGATATACTTTAATTATGTTTGTGATCCTTTGACGGCAATAGGGACATTGTTCACACCTGAAACGATAGAAATACGATTAGTTTCTGGACGTTTTGTCTGAATTGAACTTCACACTTACTTCACAGCGCATGCGTTACATGCTCCGACATGCCGGCATGGATTGAACATTGTGTTCATTTCACGATCCATACAAATGTTACAGCGCATTGCTTCCAATATTCGACTATTAACACAACGTTCGATTGTAACTTCACGTTCTTCGGTTTCGCGTTTTTTCGTCGTTGTATCGCTTGCCGTTTGCATTACGCCAATGCCCCGATCATGCAATATCCGTCTGGCATGATCGTGAACCTCGCGACATGTCCTCTGAATATCAAAAACATATCGTTTTCCAAGTTCGGTATGTTCTTTGAACATCGATGCAATGGTACCTTTAAAATCGCGAGTAAATTGACTCGTAACGACACCTCGAACCTTATCACAGACATAAAATGCGTGCCGTTCCGTTATCGATCGGTAAAGATCGGCAGCGATCACATGTTTCGGTAGTTTTACTTCGAGCTCTTTGCGTGCGTTGTGATCGTCGACGTACTCGAGCTTGAAGGCACGACGATATGATTTGGCGGTACCGATAGCGCTGAATGGTATACTGAAATTAAACAGGATTAGAATAAGCTAAAAAAACCAAATGGGTATTAGTTACCTCATTCGATCCTCGCCGGTACAGACAACTAATCCCTGCGGTCCTACCGAAAGATCACATCGAGCCGAACTCTCGTTAGTTGTAACACCACTGAATACCTCCTCGCCGAATCCCGGTAGATTTTGAATTTGCTGCAAAAGAATGTACTTGGCTGATTTCGGGCTCATCTTGCATTTCGCCAATTCTTCGTGTTCGAGGGCGACTTTTCGAAGAAATTCGGCCGGAATATTGAAATCGGATCCAGCCGGTCGGATTATGTAGTTTTTATAGACATGTAGTGGCGATAGTTCCTCGTCTATATCCGGCGTAGTTGAATCACTGCTCGACAAATCAATACTGTCCATTGATTTCTGTTTGGACAATCGTCGCTTTTTCGCCGCTAAATTCAGCTCTTTTTCCCGTTTCTCGTTCAGTTCGAGTTTAATTTGAACGGGACACTTGGCCGATAGAGCGGCCTTACTAAATTGAATACCGTCCGCTTGACAGAGTAGAGCACCCAAGTAGGCAGCATTATCCCAATCTTTGGCATTTAAACGTTCCTCGATGAGATCAACTTTTGCTTGCATGTAGAAAAGTTCACGAACATTTTCCTGAAGGATTTGATGAACCGGAACCCAGAATTTAACACGAAGAGCTAACATCAGGTTGAGTCCGGTGCCGCCGCTACCATCGGCTCGCAGCCGATTGCGTAAATTCAGCCAGTGACGAGTGGGTGATTCGTATTGGTGCGGAGACCAACGCTCCAGGCCAAAGTATTCTGTTTCGCAGAGCATTCCCAGAGCTTTGCAGACCTGAAAATTGATTTAAAAAAAATTATTAATTTTTTTTAGATGTTTTTATTAGAGATGGATGCAAAAATAGCATTCGCGTGGCTATGAAAATGGAAAAAAACTATGAACTGCATTGAAAAGAAGCCTTAAACGTAGAGCACAGACCAAAGTCCTATCCATGCCGTTTCCCACTGTACTGTACTCTGAAGACAACAAAATACTTCACTCGACTATTTGCGTTTCCTCAAATTTTGTAGTAGTGTCGCTTTTTTGAACTGGAGATGAAACGAAGAGATGACGCAGAGATTTTGGTCTAGGTTCAAAGAACAAAAAAACATTTTTCAAATCGTAAAAGAAAAAGCATTCGAGAGGGTTTTGTGGTCTGGCGAAATATTGCGCGTTATGGTGAGTGATGGTGAATCCTTTGCGATTTGTTGAAGATTTTCCCAATTTCCGAGGATAGTTGCGACTAAAAGTAGAAGTCTCGCCGAATTGGTTTGAGCTTACAGCTATAGATAGCTAGCATCACAAATGGCCCAAACGAAGTAAGGCGACAATTTATGCTTATCATTCGACAGCTTCACTAGATGACTACTTTCAAGACATTTAATTTAAACTGGAAACATCTTTCCTTTCATTACAGAACTCCTCCCCAAGAATTCGCAATCCGGAATTACTTTCGTTCTGCCCCCTATCTCTGAAAGAGAACTTTCCGTATCTAACTATCCGTTCCTTAAACTATCCAATAAAAAAGAAGGAGTCAAGCTCCCTTTTTAAACTTCCTCTAGCTCGGGAACTTTTTCATTGAGAAAAAAACTTTTTACATTTCAGACTTTACGTAATGGTTTTTTTCCCATTAAGTAAAGTGAATATACCGTTCTCAAGGTTTTTTTTATTGTTGATTTTGGTCCCAAGAGCTCGCTCACTCAGTTGGTGTGTTCACCTCGAGGATAATGTATGAAAGTTCGTTCCACTGGTGGGTCATTTGATGCCAGCCCACACCCACCAACCTTCGCCCCTTTTCCTGGAAACCAAACATTTCACATTCGATTGCTTATTGTCCCACCGCTGACACTAATAAGTACCTATCTGTTTCGATGAAAACAATTCAAATATTCTATGGTAGATTGCTTTTACTTATTCATACGAAGAAGTGGTAATGTTTTCCATAACTAGAGTAACGAAAAATAAAATTATTGATGATATTGTCCCAGGTCCTTCGAAGGATTGTTTTTACGATATACACTCGAGTTTTATTTTCACCTTGGTAAGGTATTGCTCGATTTCTTATCGTCTTGTAATAAAATTGAATTGTTTTATGTAAGAAAAAAATTTGAAACGGGGGGAAAAAAGGTTGAATGTATTGCTCGTGCCGTGCCAAGGTGTCTGGGCTCGGGTACGTGATACGAGTTTACAATTTTGTTTACAAGACTCTCGGATTTGTTGACGCCTTTACTTACAGGGAAAACAAATCGAGTCCAGGTGAGGGCTTTTGTCCATAAGGCTCATATGTAAATTTCGGTTTTTAATTGGGAAGGTGGTGGCTTAATGACTTGGACAATTGTGGGTGCGATTTTTCCATTTTCGCGTACAAGTTGAGCGCAAGGGAGGAAGAAATTCCAAGAAAATGAAGCTCAGGAGGTAGCAGTGTTTGAGACATCTTTGATAAGAAATCAACTACTGATACCAATTGATATGACAATTTTAGAAGATGGAAGCGAAGAAGACACTGAGTTCGAACTCAGATCGTGGTGATCAACCACCACAACAGTCTTGAAGATGACTGCGATATGGGTGAAGCAGAACCTGGAATCGGATACTATCCTTCCGAACCGGAAGTAGTCAATCAGAAGGCGGAAGCAACTACTCCTAGATATCAACCACTCGTTTACGATTTCTTTGAAAGCTAGCAGTATTCTGTAACAGTGTGATACCTTGAGTTTTGAGGCTTTGCTCCAATTTCTAGGGACTGATTGTTGGCTCATCGCCCAACCTACTCTTACCTGAGAAAAGAAAAGCTTGAGAAGTGGAACCTATTCGACTACTGGCTGATGATATTGGCTCTAAGCTCCGATGTACTCTACCACTGGAATACATCGGTTCCTTCTCATCGTTCCTAGTCTTGACTCTACTTACTTTGTTACTTTTTTCCGAGGGACAGGTTGTTAGCGGGGACAGGTTGTTAACGGGGACAGGTTGTCAGCGGGAACAGGTTGTTAGGGGCGCGTTTAAGTCTTGTGACCGTAAACAAATTTTTTAATTAGTTTATTTCTTCTTTGCTAAACTCTTCAAGCCATAAAAACTTTTTTCAGTCTTTAGCACGACTGCTACAGGCAGTCAATCGGTTTAGAACGAAATAACAAGTAGAATTTTGTACAATTAAATTGAAGTCAAAGTAAATATACCACTTGTTGGCCATATTTACTTAACGTTGGCTCCAATTTACATCTACCTTGTCGTTCAACTCAAACGTACCGGGGTACAACCTGATGCAATTTCACACCACATCTCGTTTACGATTTCTCTCAATTTTTACCTGACAAAATTAGCGACAAGCTGTTGGATTGGACTTAAGAAAGAAAAAAGAAGATTGTCATCGAAAACCGAAAACCTGAAACATTCAATAAACATATTTTTGTATAGCTAGCGGAAAAAGTCACAAGCCTCGATTGCTGTATTTTTATAGCAAAAATTTGTATTCTGAAAATCGATTTTTTGCAATTTTATGCAAATTGTAAACGATCAAAGCTGGACGAGTGTGGGACAAGATTCGATTGCAAATTCACTGAAACATTAGTTCTTTTTATTTTGAGACATGTGTCTTGGCTTGAGTCTTGAACTACCCATTACAGCTTGCTCGTTTAAGTCTGATATTGAAGTCACCTTTAAAGTGCTTAAGTGCAGATAGCCCGGCTTCTCTTCAGCCTTCTTCATCTTCGCTAGACTGTTTTAGATTTGAAGCTTGATTTCAGATTTTTAGATTTTTTTTGGATATTCCATCTCTAGTTTCTAAATGGTGTTTTCGATTTGAAAGCTGGTTTTTATTAAGATTTGTTACTGATGATGACGTCGGCCATGTCGGACTGTATGCATAACAAATTCTATCGGCCGGACTAGTTTTATAAGCAAAATGTTGATTTATTTCATTATCAAATTTTGGAGGAGCATTTGGTCTGAAAATAGAGTAGAAAACTTGATGTAATAAACCACCACTGGCTGGGGGTGTGAATTCTTTACCGAGGCTTTGTTTGATGGAATTCTCAGAATTTGAGTTGATTTCGACGGATGAGGTAAACAAAATTTTGGATTTATTTATTTAATTGAACGTAGAGTTTGGTTTAGAAACTTGGTACTAAAGAGGCCAACTCGCACTTGTGATTGTCACGTTTTTCTCGCTTCGTAAAGTGTTTTGATATTGGATTGATGGACGAGTTAACATTGTACAAGCCACACCTAGTACAGGTGGAAACTACATCTTATACGAGAAGGTAAATAAAACATCAAGAACGAGTATTCGTTTCTTTGTTTGGCTTAAGCAGCAAGAACGCTCGCTTATTTAACTGAAGTCATTCTATCTAGGAAAACCGAACTAAGTGTTTACATGATTCGTTTCACTGTCGAATCGTGACAACAAATCAAATCGAAAAAACGGATTCAAAAAAGGCAAATTTTGTCAGTCTGTCTGCCGTACGCAAACGATAGCCCGCTTATACTAGAAAGATGAAACTTGCTGACGAATATATTAAGCGGTGATTCCCCAGTTTATTGCATCGTACTATTGAACAATTTTAGCCTTGATTGGAAGAGTATGAGTTCCTCTTTTGATATTGGGGTCAACTTTGTCGTTTAGAAAACGGAAGACATCGGTAGGCAGAAATTGATCATTTTTGTACTGTGGTAAAAACTGGATGCAGTAATTTTTTCTCCAAAACGTACCCGTGGTTGATGTCATTTTTTTTATTCCATTTTTAGACAGCCCATCATTTTTCACACAATCTCCATTTTTTATTTCCGTTGGCGTTAAATCTTTCAAAACGAAGTATTTTATAACTTTTGGACACAATTTCTTAAAAAAAACACTAAACCTTGTTTGTTTACACCACCAAAACAAACAAATTATGAAACTTAACGGTAGACGCTCTGAAGGATCAAAATGAAAAGAAATATTAGGCATTTTTAGTCGCGGCGCCATCTCTGTGTCAAGCTGACAACTTCTCGAGTAGCCCTATGACTAAAAGATTTACTCTAACTTGGAGACTTATTCCTAGTCGCTAGCTCAATCCATCTCAGTAGCTCCACGAACAGAAAGGAAAAATCACTCTAGCTTGATTGAAATAAGGACTAAATCACTCTAGCTCCGATCAGAAAATAAAACTTAATACATGTGCGACTGGCAGCACCTATCAGCGCATATCCTGCGTCAGAGTCATAGGATGTAGCCGCCAGACGATACCGTTCTAGACCAGCAATGACATCACTTCTCGGTGGTCGTTTTACTTTAATCGGGGCGCCATCTCTGTACCAAGCCGATAACTTTTAGAACAGCCCTCACAACAACAAGACTTACTCTACTCTAAATTCGAGACTAATTCCTAGTACAGGACCATCACGAGATCAATCAATACAGTTGGACTTCCAGCATAGCTGTAAGAACTCCAACTACATTGATTAAACCAACGTCCTTAACAAGCCCTCGTAACTAAAAGATTTACTCGAAATTGGAGACTAATTCTAATCTCAGTACTTTCCTGTAGTTCTGCGAAAAGGAAAGACAAAACCTTCCCTGGATGAAATAAAGGCTAAATCTCTCTAGCTCCGATGAGAAAATAAAACTTAATACATTCATCGTTTTATTTTAGTCGTGGCGTCATCTCTGTGTCAGGCCGAGAACTTTTCGAACAGCCTTCGTAGCTATAAGATTTCCTCTAAATCCGACATTAATTTTTAGTACAATTCCATCACTAGCTCAATCCTTCCCTGTAGATCCAACAAAAGAAAGGACAAAACTATCTAGCCTGGCTGAAATAAAGGCTAGGTCCCTTTTGCTAAATACTTTGGTCGTTCTTTAATCGCAGCGCCATCTCTGTGACAAGTCGATAAAGAACAGCCCTCATAACAAAAAGATTTACTCGAAACTGAAGATTAGTTCTTAGTCGCTAGTACAATCCTTTCTTGTAGCTCCACGAAAATAAAGGACAAATCCCTCTAGCCTGAATGATGTAAAGGCTAAGTCCCAACTTCGGTGAAAAAAGGGAAACACAATACACGTGTCGCATTTTCCGACCACGCAACTTCCACGTTCTGACTCAATTAATCTCGAATCAAATCGATTACATACTCAAGTCACCTATTCGCCTCTTGACTGAAATCTTCAATATTGCAATATTAAGATTCATTAAAACTGCATTTGTTCGGAACGTGTGTCTCAGAAAACGGCACTTAATTGACCGTTTTCAATTACAAAAGACGCTGTAACCAACATGTACCCAGTTTTACGTGAAATTCACCCCGAACAACGACCATAAGTAGTCTGTATCGCACTAACAATTAAGTCGTTTTGAAACGATCACCGATGAGACATCGTTTCCATCTTACATCAATTTCCATCAATTAACCTGTAACGACTTCCCTTATGGATCGGATTATAGGTGAGTGTTTTTAGTATGTGACTACTGACTATTACAGAGGGTATGCATTAAAAATGCATAAAAATTTCACTTCGGTGTACGCGTTTTACGAGTGCAGCAGCTCCCACCTTTAGTCTAACCTGTAATTAAGCAATTAGCTTATGCTAAGATCGGATCGTACACGCTTCTAGTATGTAATTAAATTATGCTGCGATCAGGGAACGATCGCTATGACGGCTTTTATGAAAATAGTACAACATCAGCTTCCATATGTAAACCGAGTCAGACCTTCTGATTGATTTGTGTCAAGCGGTTTCACGATCAGCGTGATCAAGTTCATTGATTTAGAGAGCAAATTAATTACAAATTAGTACCTACTCTGTAGCATTAAGGATTTATAGTACTTCCATCAGCGTAAAGCCTACAATTATTTGTCCAAATTATCAGAAGATTATGGCAAATCACGAACTGTATTTCAGTATCCGAAAGGAGTATCGCGAACGTGTGAATTGGGACCGTGGCGGGACTGATTTGGTGAATGCTTCAGAACAATCGCCATGAAAATAGAAAAAGAGATGCGCTCGTCAATGCTTTAGAGTCAATATTTAGTTATAATGATCCGGCCCAAATATACGAATTAAATAATATGCAGGATATGAGCAGTCTAATTCAAAGGATTTGATACGGATACACTAAGGGTGTTCAGAGTCTAAATTTCTCCATCGAAGGTCTACAGGTCTTATCTTCTTTCAGAATTTATCTTTGCGTTTTCGATGCATTGAATTCGATTCGGTTGTCACTGCGCCAGTTGAGAGCTGTCATTGATGAAAATAAAAAAAAAATGTAGTCGATCTTCCACAGCCTTCAGGGACTCTGGCGTTTATTTGAAATTTTGAACAACTTCTAATTGACGATGGCGTAAATTACTCGTGACGCTCTCATACAAAAGTTCTTGAAAACCTAAAACTAAAGAGAGCTTAAGAAATTCGGTCGATAGAGAGCCAGTAAGCCAGAAAGTAAGGTCGAGTTCATTTAGGCACACAAATGTCCTTAAAAATGTTGTTACAGTCATTGCATGATTACAAAAAGAAACGCGTACTGCTACAGCTACTTTATCCCTAACCTTTAGCACACACTACCATTTTCCACCACTTCGCAAGAACAGAAACAAAAACATGTAAAATTAAGTTACTGTTTTTAGTAGCTAGCATAGAAATGACTGTTAAATAAAATGTATTTTTTTAATGATCAACATTTTCTGTTAACTTACCATACAAAAGTTTGTCAAACACTTGTTCAACCTCTTTGTATGGTAGCTTTAGGAATATCTAGGATATCTATAGACATTGTTTTTCCAATATTTCAGCTGCAACACCAAACATAAGTCCTTGAGAAAATTACGTTCTTATGGAGGCCCTTTTGAAAGTGTTTAATTACGAAGCTGAAACGATTGACTACACGATAACTTGGTAACGTATTAAGGGCCCGTGAGTCCCAACCCAAAATCGAAAATTTCACCTATTTTGCTTTGATTTCATTTCGAGAGCGTAAGAAATTATTCGTGAGCATCGGAAATTTAAATCTGAACGATCACGCACGATGTACAACGATTCAACCGTCAAGCGATGCCCCTACACAGCTCTGTGTGTACGGACCTGTATGTGTGTGTGAGATGCAAAATGATGAAAAACGGAATGTAGAAAAATAGCGAAAGTATGAACGGAAAGGAGTACAATCCGATCGAAAGTTCGAAAGAAAATTTTAATTTTCTGTGGACGGTGGATTTCTGGACATTCGCATGACATAGTATACTATGTATATTTATGTAGGCACGAGACATGTCTCCATTCATGTTTTTATAGGCAATTGTGGACTAAAATAAAATTAATTTCGTATTATTGCATATTGGGTCATTTCATCAAGAATCGCAAAATATTATGAAATTTGGGACCTTACCATCGCCGATTCTTTTGAAAATTTTTGTACTTGAAGAATTAGTGAAATTAATTTTTTTGTTTCTATCTCAATTATAAAGATTTAAAGATTTCGCAAAAATTGTGTCCGAGTTCTCTTTGAAAATTCATATCTCTGGTAATTTTTATCATAGAATAATAAAATAGGGCTTATTTTAAAGGGGAATGTTATCGCAACATAAAAAAATACGAATAAAAATTGTCCTCCAATTTTTTTTTTACACGGATAACGATTTTTCCTTTATCCTTGAATATCTCAAAATCCGTAGTTTTATTTTTTTTTTTATTTTTTTTTTATTTTTTTATATTTTGTATATTATATTGTTTTTCAAAACATATTAAAAACCCAAATTGGGATTTCAAGGGGATCGGGGTACAAAATATGGGTGAAGGAGTGTGGGAGTGGAGGAATATAATGCGTCCGAAACGCAAAAAAGCCGAGATCGACACATTCTAAAATCCATATCTCCTAAACGGTTAATGTCACGAAATTAAAACTTAATGAACATCTTAGGTATACTAGGAGAATAGATTGGAAACAAATTTTCGAGTGTGGGTGAAAAACTTTAGATTACGATATATCACGAAACAATTGAGTGCAATTGTTTCGTGAGACAAATAGATAAACATATAATTCCTTTCTATAGAACAGCTAATACTACAAAGTTGAAACTCGGTATGTATATGTAAATCAACTATAAAAGTAATTTAGATAAAAAAATTTAAAATAGCCATTGGCGTTCGGAAGGGGGTGAAATAAATGATCAGTGAAAAAGAAATGCATATATTTTTAGAATTTTCGTCATATCTATTAGGTCTTTCCAAATATTGAATTAATTTTTTTTGTACGGATTCTTCATATAAATACCTAGAAAGTGTTTTCAGGATTTTTTGAAATTCAACCCCAAGGTGGTGTAAAGGGGATGTATACATTTTCACGAATTCAGCCGTATCCCTCAGGTCTGATTAGATATCGAATAACTTTTTACTTCCACGGACCTATTTAATAATCACCTAAAACCCGTTTTCAAGTTTTTTCCTTTTTCAACCCCTAAGAGTGTAAAAACGGGTTGAACATGTTTTCACGAATTCCGTCATATCTCTTAGGAGTGATAAGGCATCGGATTGATTTTTATTTTCTCTGGCTTTCTTTGTATATATCTAAAAACTCATTTCAGGATTTTTGGATATTCAATCCCAAAATGGGTGCAAAAGGGTTGTATCTGTTTCCACAAATTCTTACATATTTCTTAGTTCTAATGAGATATCGAATTCATTTTTACTTCCTAAGGCTTCCTACATAATCTTCAAAAAGTTGATTTCAGGATGTTTGTTATTCAACTCCAATAGGACGTAAGGCTTTCGATATATTTCTCAGGATTGATGAGATTTTAGTTTGTTTTGACCTTCCACAGACTTTTTATATAATCGCCTACAAACGCATTTCCGATTTCATGTAATGTCCCAAAACCAAATCACGAAAAACCTTCTAATGGCGTAACAACTGATATTATACTAGGACTAGACCTCGTCCCGGAGTATGACCCAATTATGTAATTCATATGTTATATGAGGCAGCGGCGTAAGTATTCTAGCGGGACCCCATTCTAACCGCTTCCCGAAATTTTTTTAGGTTTTCAGTCACATAGTAACCTACACCGCATCTCAGAATTAAACTCGTTCCGAACTTCCACCCAAAAAATAATAAAGTTGCGCCCAGACTGTTGGCAGATTTTTTTTTCTTTTTTTCGATTTACTTTTTGCCCTGTTTGCCCCATAGAAAGAAGAAAAGCTAAAAATCACTTTTCATTCTGAGCAGGCGAATAGACATTATGCCGATTACACACACACCTTGCCATGTAGTTACTATGCCTTCGAATCGTGTGCTGCAGGCTTGCAGGGTGGGGAACATCGTAACCTTTTTACTCTCAGCGAATGAAACATAAAAACAAACCTGCCGAAAAAAAATGCGACATAGCCACACGTCCGATCAGCTCGACCTCTGCGAGTGGTCTGAATGGAAAATTTGATTGAAAAATGTAGTTTGAAAAATCGTTGCAAAAACAATGTTATACTAACTTTTTTGAAGCTTTTTGAATTTAAGTTGCTTTAGAACGCTTTGATAAAGTAACATAAGAAAAAACAAAATAAAAAAAAATCGGTTTTCATAGAAAATTTTAATAATAAAAAAACATAATTTTTTTTAAAAATCAGAGTTTTCAAAATGTATTATTTCCAAACATAAGTCAAAATCGAAAATTTTAATTCCAAAAAAAAATAGATTGAATCGTTCCTAATTGAGTGAAAATAAAAATAATGAAAATCACTTCAGAAATGTTTCCAAAATCGCAATTACCAAATGTGTGTTTTCAATAATTTCGAAAACTTATTCGACGTAATCGCTTATAATTTTTCTTATGATCGAAATTTCAAAAAACAATAATCAACAGAATCTTTAACACATATTGCTAATTATATTTGTCTAAGCAGAAAAGACCTATCTTTTGCTGCTTTGGAGATTTCGCGAATCCCGTTTGCCTTATTTTCAACAAAACTGCTGTTTTGGTATACACGGGGCCTTAAGTTGGAAAGATAAGCATCCATATAAAATGCAAATATAATATGTCTGGAGTAGCTACCATTAGATATGGCAACGATTAATCAAATGATTGAAATAATCGATTATTATCCTTCGATTGTTCGATTGATCATTTGATACTCTTGGTTTCGATTAATTATTTAATTTATCGATTAATTTGTTGTGATTGTGGCCAGCTGTTAAGTTAAAGTTTAAAAGTCCACACGTCCGAACTCTAAAGTGCGGTATAATAAATAATTTGCGACTCTCTACACCCTCATAGGCAACAGAAATACCGACTCTCTACACCTCATCGGCAACAGCGATAGCGACTCTCTATACCGCATCTGCAACAGTACCCAGCAGGCAAAGTTACATATACTATACGAAAGTAAAGACCGTATAAAAGCCGGATAAACACCGTAGAATTCTAGGGTACGATGTCCGCGGTCGCCGTGTATGTCTATACGTATAGTTTGAAAGAGAAACTTCAATACGTAGAATATTTACTGCGATTCTACGTATAATATTCTACGTGCTTATATGTAACATTCACTTCAATTCTACGAGTGTGCAACGTATTTACTCGCTCATTTTTTTCATTTCCACCTTTTACATAGAGAAATGAAGAATTCGAAAGTTAACTTATAAAGTCCTGACGCTGACCCAGCTGCTAAATTTCCAATCCTTCTATTCTAAATGTAAGACAGAAGTAAAAAAAATATGAATGAATAATTTTCCCGAAGTTACATCAAAAATACGATCCTAACTCGCATTATTGGCTCGTGTCCTGAAGCTGAAATGGGTAGAATTTCGATTAGTTTTCTACAGGTATGATCTGCCTGCTGGGTAATAGCGACTCTCTAGACCTCATCGGCAACAGTAATGGCGACCTCGGTTTATTCACGCGTAGACCGACGCCAAAAACAAAAGTTTTCGTTTTTAATAATCAATCCCATTTATTATTATCTTTATTATTGTTTTTGAAGTAATGCTTATTTACAGTTAATATTATCACACAAAATATATACATATTTATGGATCAAGATTTTGTTTTCTTCGATTTCTTCCTATATTACATGGTACCTTCGTAATGAAATAGAATACTACTTGTTAGTTATAAAGGCAAAATTAATCGATTATTTTCTACATATTTAATCGTAAATCGACTATTACCTGTCGATTAATCAAATGATCGATTATTCGATTAGTTCATTTTAATTGCAATCTCTAGCTGCCATACAAATTTCCTTATAAATTACAAAAATACAAAAAAAAAACTTGTAATCAAAATCGTAGAAACTTTTTTTTCTTCTCCTTCTTAAGGGGGTCGTTGCAAATTTTTAGCTCCCATACTTTTTGTATGGCGAAACGCGTTATGTTTCGGTACCTGAATCTCAGCTTCCACTTAACTCACAACAGTTAGATTGTGTACACTTATTGTTTAGTGTATTTAAAAGCTTAGAACACGATTAAATTAAAAAATTTTCACTAAAAGTCGAGATATTTAAGAAAAAGGTAATGAATAAAATTTTTTACTGTTTTTCTTTTTTCATATTTGAAAAAATTATAGTTTTTCATGAGATATTTTAATTTGCTCATGTATGAAGCTAGTCAATATTACCACAAAAAATGAAAAAAAAATTAAGACGCTACTGTGTGTGGTTACTGAGAAACGTGTACCGAAAGTTGAAATAGCATTACTTTTCAGGAGAGCCAAAAAAGAAGAAATATCTTGCAGTGACTTATTCAACTTCCCCCACTTCAAAGCAAAATTTGAGGCACTTCCCGTTATCCGACAAAGGTGCGGTCTTTTGTGTGATGTGCAGAAATGAGTGTAGAAAAATAATATGAAATAAAAAAAAAATACGATTTTTTTTCATATTTTTTGCACCGCACCGAGGGGGTACATCCGAGTAGAAATTTATTTTTTTTTCAAAAAATTTTTTTTTCACTCATCTTAAAATTTTCTGTCTTAAGAATATTGTGTGTAAATTTCATATTGAAATTCCAAGAATTGTGAAAGTTATGGGCAGTTAACCGGAATGGGACCTTCATGAATTCTCTATATAGAGCGGCATTCAAACGCGATTATCTCGAAACATACTTTTTAAAGACGGTCCCCAAAATCTTCGGAAAACGGCTTGACCGATTGCTTCCAAGATTTCACATAATATTTTTGGATAGGTTTTCTACTTCGCTACGTACGATTTTTTTTTAACTTATTTACTTTTTTTTTATCAAGCCAGAAAGGTCGATAATTGAGGTTTAAAACTGAAAATTAAGTTCAATCGGCCGCCATTTTGTAAAAATTTTTTTTTTTCAAAAACCCCTACGTAGCGAAGAGCATCATACTTTACATTTTCAGAATCTTTTTGAAATTTTTGTTTTGAATCAACCGCCTGCATGAAATCTTGGGAACCGCAGAGCGTGCGAGCGACGGACTTTCTTTACGCCGACCCTGACAGCGGCGCCCCTGATTGATATATATTTATAAAAAAAAATTATGAGCGTACCTCAACATATATACTTTCGAATAAAACCAACCTGGATAAAATCGAGCAAATAGTTTTTGAGATAATAATTTCTAAAATTCACCTATTTTTTCTGCTTTCTACTCGGATGTACCCCCTTAAGGTGAATTATAGTGAACGCGACGCGCGTTCGTGATGTGATGCAACGCGCGCGTCAAGTGATACGACAAATAAAATTTTCATTGCATTTATTTCACACCCGATGTTTTGTCCTTCACATTAATGAAGTTTATAGTTTACAACCTACAGCCACTCCAGTTACACTAATATGTCTATGGTGAGTGTAACTAGATATAGTGAGATCGCATCGCTTCGCGCGCGTCGCTTCGTTAAATTCATCGCGCGCGTAAAGCGATTTCGATACTCACGTAGGTTTAAAATTAAAAGGTTTTTTTTTACAATAGACAGCGATTGGTTAATGAATATCGCGAATTAATGCCTCTGCAATAGAAAAAGCAAAAGAGCAATAAGTTCCCAGGCTGTGAATATTATTTGACAGATGAAGTAAACGATTTAACGCGCGATATGAAGCGCTCGACGCGATGTGCTATCGCGTCGTGCGCATCGCTTCATTATCGCATCGTGCTCATCGCTTCACTATAATTCCACTTTGGTTAAATAAAATTAGTATTCTAACTTTAGAGAAATCGATAACTCTAAAATGTCAATATTTTTAAGTTTAAAGTTTACACATTAAAGCTCTAAACCAAAAAGTGACTCATACTAATAATTTGTTCTAATTAATTAACTTTCCATCCACACACCCGGCTTAATTAATTTGTTGAACAACAAAACAAACATTACTCCAACTACGAGTACCCTACAATCGCACTTCTTTAAAAATATCCAATTTAAATTTATTTTAATTTTCTCATTAGAAATTCCGGCGCGTTTTACCTGCGGACAAAAATAAATAAAAAAGTTTCTCTACCAAAAAATTTGATATTTAAACTCAATTACCGGTTTACCTTATAAGAAATTTCGGAAATTACGCAGAGAAAAAAGACGGAACGAAACAAGAATACGATAAAATCCGCATTTACCTGAAGTTAAGAAAAAATACCTTGCAATTACAGACGGGATCGACGGTTCACTTTTGTTGATAAGAAAAATCTGATTAAAGAGTTTATTGTGTAAACGTATGGTGAACAAAACTAAAGAAAACGTGCTCTGAGTTCACTCTTTAGTTCACTCGATGAACTTTATTTTGATACGAAATGAACACAATATAAAAGATTAAAGTCCGCTCTCTTTGAAGTTTTTTGTGTGTTTGTGACACACCTTTGCAAATAAACACTTCATACATACCTGCAACAAGATCTTATAAATTTTATGTCGCACGCTGATTTAGGTAAGGCATAGTTTAGCTGTAAGTATTGAATTCGATTGCGTAGGGTAGAGGGGTTAGTTGGGGAATTTTACATTTGTGACTCCCTCAAGCACTCAATGCGCGTAATCACTCGACTGGGGCGAAACGATGCTGCAGCAAGCCTTAGGCATTGAGAGTAGGACAGGTGAAAAACTTTCAGTGAACAAGCCAGATGGCCTTGATTCAATGCCGAACTTCTGATCGCTCAGCTTGGAACGGGTTTTCTGAGTTGTTTAAGGCCCGTGCCTACGATCTTCAGTTAAACTCTAACTAGAACTTTAACTGAAAGTTTTGTATGAAAATCTGTCAGTTAAAGTTCCCGTTTGAAAGTAACTGAACATCGTAGGAACAGGCCTTAGATTTGCTTACTAATCACAGAATTCAACGTATATTTTAAATGTGCTCAAAGCACAGGCACCATTTCGCTAACGGGCGCCTTTGGAGGTTCTAAGCAACGCATCAAAGTAGCACTGGTTCAATGATTACCAGGTAATCGATAGGTAATGTAAACCATTTATAAAGTTTGTAAAGTACTTCGATGGTAATGCTTTAGGTAATGAAAGGCTGCATTTTGGGAAATTAGATTCCAAAGCCGGATAAGTTCCCAATCTGATCTTCGTCAGTTCAATTCCAACGCAATGGAAGTATGTTTTCAGGCATCAATTATGTGCTTACTGGGTAATGTGAAGTGGAAGCGCTTGCCTACAACGATACTTGCCATAAAAGGAATCGATACTGTATGACATACAGTCAGTCATTACGGAATCGATTCGGTAGTCATTGCCATTTGTAAGAGCCGGGTTTTTGCAGAGAACGGATCATGATACCAACGATCTTGGCAGAAAAGTGCAACCGATTGAGAATAAGACTGTATAGACTAAAGGAAGTTAAGGTCAATTGAACACAAACTTTCTTTGACGTCAGTAGTAGAAGTCGGCTGAGTTTCGCTGCAGCAGAAGAAAACTTGGAACTTAAGCCCTAGGTTAGATAGATTTCGAATTGGGGTTGGTTTGGTTATCTCTGCCACTGAAGGCTCAATTAGGCAGGATTATCTACAATCAACCCCTACTTAGCCTTGATTCATTTTCCACATTTGATGGCCTAAATACCGAACATGTATCACATCGTGTAAGACGTCATTCAGGTGGTAATCTGAACTGCTTCGACTTCAACGCTGAACCTTAAAAGTGTCCGACAGCCGGATACTTTACCCTACGGACGTATGAAAATGGAAGCGAACGCGCGGCTTGTACGCACACTCACTTCACTATAGGTAACGCAAACGCAAAACAATGTGTGAGTGGCTTTGAAGCAGGCGCTCGAAGCATGAAAAATCATTGGACTTTGATCGCGACCCAAACAGAAAATGGACTTTGGACCGCACAAAGTAACCCAACAGAGCGAGCGTTCAAGCTGTTTTAGCTACCATACACCGCTCGACTATGCTCCGTTCGTTTCGCTACAAAATAATTAAATAATGTTGACATGGCACGCCGCGATCATCAAGGTGAGTACTGGCTCTAAAGGTGTGTTATGTATCGATCGGTACGGAGCTGGCCTGGCTTCTCGCATCAAATCTTAAGTACAACCAAACTGTTATCCGATCGGACAATATTAAAAATGCAATTTTTTATTTGTTTTTCATATTTGCACCTTAAGATCGCACCGCAATTAACAACAGGTAGGCTTTTCAAACAGGTAGGAAGAGAAGCTTGACAATTTTGAAAACTGATTGTACGCGATCACCTACTGATCGATGATCTTCGTTTGGGGTACCGATTGCTGATTAGATCGCAACCTGGTTTCAAATTGATGGACGGGCCTGTTGACAACGAATCTTCTACAGGTGGGCAAAAAATTGCTATTTACCTGGACACTATGGCGCCGACATTAATTCACTCTTGATGCGTTGAAAGTCGGAAATAATCGAAGAGCTCTCAATTAAGGTGACAGAGCTCTTGGATTAAAAGCATTGCCAATTAGATGGCATAATATTTATTTTTATCACAAATTGAAGATTGTGATGAAATGTGAGCAATCGGTAATATGGTCTTATCAATAGCGAATTTTTACTATAACGGAATCAGATCTTATCGACTGAATCCCATTGTTTCAAAGTAGTGCGTATTTTTTTAACAAAATCAATCTAGTTTTTTATGTAGCTTCCATATAAAAAGTACTTGAAAAATTTCTGCTTTTATCCTATGGATCGTTTCATAATCAAAAAATCGATCAGCTAGTTCAGAAGTTGTCATACGAAAAGTTTGTCAGAGGACAAAATCACCCGGCTTTGTATAACTCCTTTAACTCCAGCTTTAAATCAAGTTACTACTTCGGGTAGCTACAACACAAAAATCTGGGTAGCTACATGACAAGGTATTTTCACATCACTTCACATAATTCAAAAAATTTAATTTTCCAACAGTTGCAAGTACTCAATAGAAGTCCTCCGAGTAGTTACCATACAATGGTCCTTGAAAAAATTGCAATCGTGCAAAAAAAAACATTGAACTGCGGTTAGTTACGCAAATTTTTATATTAATGTGTTGAATAGATAAAATAAATTGAATTAGATTAATGTCTTGAATTGATTGCATACAGTTTCTGTAGCTTCCACACAAATGCTCTTGAATTTTCAAGTCGTTAAGCCAGACAAATTTATATTTTAAGGAAAAAGATGGTTTTTATAGTAGACAATAAGAAAATGAACAGAAATATCTGAAATTTTTTACGAAAATCACTCGATTTGTTAATGTAGCTCTCACATAAATATCCAACAAAATCGACGTTATCCAGCAAATAACTGAATTTTGTGCAAAGGTTGTGGCAAAAAGAAATCAAAAATGTGCTAATCAGAATCTTTTTTGTAAGGAAAAATATACAAAGCTTTATTTTATTTTAGACGAATTATAAATCCATTGCACCGATATATTTCGCATACGATCCGCTTAGATGATTCCATTACTGTCACCCTAACATAATTTCATTATTATCTTACAAGTAGCAAAACAAAACGCTCAATGACTTGTCTAAGAATTGTGTATATTTTCACCTATGAATACATACTTCGCCAAGGTGAATCGTTAGTGACTCACTTGCGATTCTTTTAGTTCGTAGGGTAAATAATTTTCTGTCGAATTTTGATACAATTGCATTTGCGGACTTGTAAAGAACTTTTTTGTAATATTAGTACCTACTTATTCCATCTTTTCAAATTCCCATTCTTCAGAAGCGTAACTAATGGCGGTAAGTCGGGCAAAGTATAGCAAAGGAAAAGTAGGTATTAACATAGAAAAGGCAAACAATTTAAATAGGAATTCAGTATTTCATCATACAATAGGCTAGTGACTGCGCTAAGTTCCATTAAATGCAACCACACTTCGATAACTCATCATTGGACAATGTATAATAAAAATGGAAAAAACTACAAACCATTTTACTCCTTGCATCAACTTGTTAATTTTTCCTTTAATTTGTGCGTAACTTTTGGAAAAATTCTTCAACGTTCGATTTACTAGAGTGAACTTAAATAAGATTTCTATTATACAGGCTGATCGGAACACTCTATAATCGGACCACTTGCCAATTATGTAGGTTTTCGTAGTTTTATTAAGTATTTTGTTTTCTTGATTTTCGGCGCAATTAAGGGGATGCACGCAAGACCCTTGACTATGAGGAATCGGGACCACCTAGCACGTTATGCATTCCTACCATGCATTTGTTTCTCAATATTTGGACTATTGGATTCCTTCCATGCATTTGTTCCTCAATATTTGGACTACTTAGAAATCAGACCTGATACCATACTTGGCCTATAATCTCAACCTGGAAAATCGAAGGAATGTCTTAGTCTTTTTTCAACTAGCATAAGATAATTGGTGGTCAGTGTGCTGCGTTTGGAGTAAAATTACCATTTTTCTGTTTGTACAAAATTTAATTAAATATTTTTAAAAATCAGGTTAAACCTTGGTCGCGTTTACGTGCAGACCAGACCAGTCCATATAGACCGGTTTGGTATTTTTCGGTCTTGCATTTATATGCGCATTTTCTCAGTACGAGACTGGTTTGGTTTCATTTGGTCCGTATCAAAATCAAGACCAAAATCAGTCCAAATGGACTGGTTTGGTTTGCGTATTCAGACTGGTCTGGTCCGCACGTAAACGCGACCAACATCCTTTTATTCGAGTCGGTCCTATTATTAAGGGATTACTGAAGGTAACTTGATATCACACCACTTAATAATCGAACTAATTTTTTACCGGTCCAAATAAAGATTTTTCACTATATATACTTCTGACTAAGAGTGCTTGCAGACTAGAGATTTATAATCGGCCGATAGTTTAGTTGAATGGCTATGCAGCTTCCACATACGTGCACACCCATCGTATCGGTTCGTCCAGACTAAATAGCTGAATATGCAAGAGGATTATCTTTCCATCAAAGACCGATTAAACTATCGGGCTAGAATACTATATGCACAGCAGCTTATAGAAATGCGCTCAAGAACCAGATTAAAAATCGCTTACAACCGGATTTCTCACTGCATTTGGTCGTGTCTTTTGTGTAACATGTAAATAGATCTGTCCGGTGTGATGCGGATTACAGCATTAATATTCAACCAGCGTTGGCGATAGGTTGTTTCGAGTACCAATTGACTGTAACTATCGGCTCAGTAGTTTGAGCAATGTGGGCTTGGACATCGACTACAGTTTAGTCGGGCAGATAAGAGTGTGCGCAGCTCGATGCGATTAAAAAGTTGCACAACTATTCAGTCTGCAGTGTGCGTTAACTGTTAGCTTCGTTAAAAATTTATTTCAACTTTATTTAAATTAAAAAGTTTTTAACAATTCGAAAGAAATATTCTGACCAAAAAAAAAGTCAAATCGAATCTCCTAAATTTAATATTCGTTCGCAAAATTAATTTACCCCTAAGGCAAAATTGCGTACAGTTCAATCCCCCGAATGACTCAATTGTTGCGTGTAAAAGTTACCCTAGGAATGCGTTTTCCTCTACTCGAAAAACTACGTCTTTACTTACTCCACCCTAAATTTGATCGAATTACCTTCTAAGCTGACTCATTGAAAATGACTTAAATCTCCCCTTCACCCTCCTCTTAATCCAAAAAAAAAATCCATTCCAACTTATGTGATTCATAAACTCGATATAATAATCCTCTTTCCTAGAACGTTTCTCTCCCCTACGTAGGGGAGTACGTAAAGTAATTTTCAATGTAAATATTAACTCTGTAGGGTGGGCGGGTGACTCGGTACTTTCTACCCTCGATATTTTCTCGTAATGACTCGGAAATTAGCTGGTTTTCTCCTATATCCTCTGTCTTAAATAAATTTATGACAAAAACTAGAGCCATGCTATTAGAATTCTGGCATGAATCTTCGATAGGACAGGATACCTAACACGCAATCTTTTCCCGCGAACTACTACCTAAGGGTTGTTTCATTATCCTTAAACATCGCAGGTGTATTATGCGTCATCGAGAAGGATCATCTACCCCAAGGTGTGCCTTTGTGTACGCTATTCTTAGAGAAGCGATATATAGTTGTGTCGTGTTCGTTAGAAATTTGCATATAGGAACATTCGAGCCTAGCTTCCTCTTCCCATCCTGTGGGCTTTAATTTTCACTTAAATCAGTAAGAACCAAGGATTAGAAGGTAGATTCCGTGGGGATTATATCCCACCTGTTCCACCCCCTTTTCACGTGTATATCTAATTAGAACAGAAACCTACAAGTGGCCTTATCGTTTCGACGATTGGAGGTTTTGGGGGCTCCGAAAATTTTATTCGGTCAAATAAAGGACTTTGAGGCAATCGTGTCGTTATTTCAGAAGTAAGTTTGTTTTTCTGGAACACTTAAAAACACCTTGATAACATTTTAATTGCGTCGCAAGCCAACAACTGTTTTCAACGACTTATTCAGGTAAGAATAAAAATTTTCAACAGGTAAACATAATTCTTATCAGAAGTTGTTAATATTCGCGACGTAGATTAAGTTGTTGACATGCTCGATATATTTTTTCTGTGACTAGAATTCTTTAAGTGATGGCTTACAATTTCGCACAACAAAAATAAAGCCATCGGGGCGGGAAAAAAAATCCTTTCATTTCCGTTGAGAGAAATATAGGGGCTGAATTTAATCGATATTATTATGACGTTCTTTATCCTTTCATAGCGATTCTTCGGATCCAGGTCTTCCCAGGTGTAAAAAGACGCGCAATAATATCTCGAATTTATAGGGTTCGTTCTAAAGAACGACGTCATTAAATCTTTTATATTCAGGTCGTTCACCGTCTTCGAATTTATCTAACTTTCTCAGATAAATTGTACGAAAAGCGTGTCGCTATAGGGGAGAACGATCTTCCCAAAATGCCCGAATAGATCTCTTTATCACGTTTTTATTTATCTGCGAATTTCTTTTTATCATTTTATATCTTGGAAGGAAAACCTACAAAATAAAATCAAACAAATAAACATGTTTATTTTTGTATTTTTCATTGTTTACAACAATCAACGAAAGCTACACTGACTTTAATGTGCCACCGCAATAAGACATGTGTCTTAAATAATGAGTTTCGGTGTCATTCGAATATTAACAGCCTAGATCTTTTCTATTTTCTTATTTTCGGGAAAAGAAAAGCCTTCGAAAAGTTTTACGATCCCCCAGCGAAAATGACCTTAATAACGTTGAACCAGAACAAACTGAAACAACAATCGCAAAATGCACCTCGTCCTCCCCTAAATTTGATGAAAAAACTGGCAGACCAACCTATCACATCGACCTTAAAATTATATTTCTTAGCAAAATAGTCTCATCTAAAACAGATTTAATATAGTATACAACAAAAATTAAAAATAAGAATAATCTATTTTCGGTCTACTGGAAAACAACAAAAACGATGGGTCGCACGCCGCCAAAAATACTGATTGTTCCATTTTGACGCCCCCAATTTTCGATGTGGTCAAAATTTCAACTAAAAGTTGGCGCTAATGTGAATCGTGTCCTCGCTTAAAAAAAGTTTAAGCAAATATTGCGTATTTATAAAATTTAAATTCGCAGACTCAATAAATTTGGATGATTTTATGAGCGCGCTCAACATAAAGAAAGACACGAGGTAAACAGAAACATTGAATGCGACAGTTTAAATAGATTTTCGTTGCGAGATGTTTTAATATAAATGTTTAATGATCTCAAGGTATTCCGGTATATTATTGAAATATATATTATATAAATAATATGCGACGTATTTTGTTTTTTTTTTCTTTATTGATTTTTAGTTTCGATATGATGGTTGCGTAACAAGGGGGGGAACATGAACAGGTTTTTTTTACTGTGGTCTTGTAGACGGGAAATATTGAAGATGGCAGTCTAAATTTGAACATGGGATTGTTATGAATAATTTCGTGAAGGGAGGATATTAAAATTGCTGGCAAATTTGGCTACTGCTTTACGAAAAGTCAATCGATGGAGTCACCATACTTCTGGATTTATAACACATTGAACCGTCCATCTAAAACACGTTTTGGCCATGTTATCAAATATTTGACACTTTTAATATTTGACTACAAAAATTTCTTCAAATATTTGACACTTTTTATATTTGACTACAAAAATTTCTTCAAATTTTTGACACTTTTTATATTTGGCTACAAAAGTTTCTTCAAATATTTGACATATAAATTTAAAAAAATCCAGATAAAATAGAACGTGTGTAGATGAAATAAAAAAAAATTGACAGACATAACATTTGTTGATTACATTCGTATTTGGCTGCATTTGCCAGCGTGTCACATATTGATGCTGGTCAATTTTCCATTACAGAATAGCGTCAAATCTTACAAAGCTAATTAAAAATTTTGACACTACAATCACCCGTCAGAGCTTAAAATGTCAATCTAATTTCGTCAGGGACGCGTTCGGAAATTAACTCGAGTAAGAGTAATGTAAAAAAAATCGTTCGAAAATGTAGAGTAGAGTCAATCTTACTCTAATTGACGTAATAGAGTTGCGTTCGAAGATGGCTCTAGTCATAAGCAGGATTACAAGGAGTTAGAAACGTTATATGTCACCCGAAGCATCAAGTGGTCAATATTTTTAAATACATTGTATGTCAGTGTAAAGTTTTGTCGAAAATCTTTAGTTGTCGCTATAATACTTTGGAATACCACTTCCTTTTTCTCCATTTTTATAAAAATCATACATCAAATGAAATTGTCAAGCATCAATCGTATGTCAACTCAGAATATGACTCTCGGGTAATTCTATCCGTTCCTAAATATCAGAGTAGAGTTTACTTTGAATGTCTTAGTTAACTCTGAAGGTAACTCTAACTCTACTCGAGTTAATTTCCGAACGCATCCCAGTGCGATAGAAACGCTTTTTGAGATTTTTATATCTAGTTACCGAAATTTGGCGATGTAATTCAGCTATAATTTCATAAATAATAATCTGATTGCATTTGCCAGCGAAAATAGTCAAATATTTGACAAAGTGTTATTGTGTCAAATATTTGACAACATCAATTTCCTTCTGTTCTCTTCGTTTTGCTTCTGTTCTCTTCGTATTGCTTCTGCATTTTCCTCCTCTTTCTTTCAGTTAAAGAACTGTAGCATGTTAAAATTACCCATGTAGAGTATCCACAGACTAGAGATTCTTAATCGGCCGATAGTTAAGTTGAAGGGCTAATGTCTATGCTGCTATATGGAAGAGCGCACACCTATCGTTTCGATTGGTCCACACTAAATAGTTGAATATGTAAGACGATTATTTTTCGATCGAAGACCGTCTAAACTGTCGAACTAGACCTCTATATGCACAGCAGCTTATGGAAAAGCGAACACATACCAGATTAAAAATGGCCTACGGTTTTCTAACTGCATTTGGTCGTATCTTGTGTGTTACATGTAAATAGATCTGTCTGGTGTGATTCGGATAACAGCATTAATACTCCGTGATAGGTTGATACGATTACCAATTGACAGTAACTATCGGCCGAGTAGTTTGAACAATGTGCGCATGAACATCGACTAAATAGTTTAGTCGGGCAGATAACGAGTGTGCGCAGCTCGATTCGATTAAAAAGTTGACCAACTGTTTAGTCTACAGTATGCGGTTACTCTCCTTAATGTTAGATAGATAGATAGATTGGTAAAAGGGGTTAGTCTTTTAACCTCTGTAACTGAAGCCACAGTTGGGCCTATTGTGAAGTCCCCCGGATTAACTATGATTCCTCTTCAATCCCTGCGCTTTCAATGAATCTTAGTATTTTACGAAGAGGAATGGTCAGGAATTCCGATGGTTCCATGAAACCCTGACCGAAGTGACGAAGTCGTTTGTGAGCTAAACCCTTACATTCACAGAGGATGTGCTCTGGTGTTTCGTCTTCGTCATCGCAAATTCTGCAAGTTTTAGTCTCAGAGAGACCAATCCTATGGAGATGCTTCCTCATGTTACAATGTCGAGACAGAACTCCCACTAGGTTGCGGGTCTGGTGTCTGCTTAACTTCAGATACTCAGATGTTCTTTTCTCCGAATGCTTTGGCATAAAATCTTTACCCGGTGTCGAGTCCCAGTCTCAGTGTTATAATGTTACTCCGTGCTGCTATTTCATAATTCGTAATGCAATAAATTTTACTCCGTTTGCGTTGTCCTGACGTTCCGAATAGAAGAAATCCTTTTTTCCTACTGCTGTAAAAAAAATGCCGGCTACTGCGAAAATCTATTTTTTCACATCTTACAATTCACATTTATTTACTTCAATTTGTTATAACAGTAATGAGGCTCAGAACAACATTTTCCTATACGAATCACATATTTTGTTTAGTTCAAAATTTTTTGTATTTTTTCCACAACAAAATTGAATAGACTAAACAACTTAACTTTTATTATTAAAATATTCTTTCTTCACAACAAACGCTAATACCAAATTCTTAGAAAAATATAATTTCTCTCAAGGCCGTTTTGAAAGTCACATTGACCTTATATAAATTTTAAGCTGTTATCTTGTTTGCGGGTTGCACCTCAAATAGCTGGTTCTGCGGAAAACAGATAACCAACCGAATACTCTAACATTTATCGCACTTACTCTGAACGGTATGATATCATTCTGGACAATTTATTTTCAAAACTCTTTGTTGCTGCTGTTTTTGTGATTAATTCGTCGAATTTGACTGCTGCAGTTTTCAAGATTAATTCTTCGAATCTTACTTTCATCGAATATTTTGATGCCAAAAAAAAATTACATTCAAAATCAAAATGACGTGCAGTATTTAATTATAAACAAATTTGCATATTTGTTCATGAAATAAAATGTTAAATATGTTTTTGTTCTTAGATATATGATTTAATTCGAATATGGCAATTCCTGATAAATTTTGTAGGTGTTAGGAATTCATGAACCATTAAACTTCTCTATAACGAATTCTCTTTATAACGAATTTTTGTTCGTCGCCTCATCTACAACAAAATTGTATTAAAATATTGTTGTATTTTATGATTAATTATTGTGGTTATTCTTCATTTTTTTTCCTAGAATCTAGTATTACACTGTATGCTATGCTGTCAAATATGTGACTAAAAATAATTTTGACGAAAAGTTCAGTCACATTTTTCCGTCATAACAAACCTCGTATATACCAAATAAAATAAAGTGGCAAACAAAAATTTGATGATTGCACTATCTAACTGCATTTGCCACAGAGAATAGTCAAATATTTGACATAGTGGCATACAGTGTAATATTAGTTTTTTATTCAGTACGTGGTTAGGTACACAATTTTTTGGAAATGGCTTCACAATTATTACGTCGTCTCTATTTAGTGACGGGATAAATCGGTCATTTCAATGACTCAGTATGACCGAGTCATTTCGTTGAAATGGGCCGATTAAAAAGATTCGGTCATTTAAGTCATTCCGGTCACTTCGGTCATGATTTGGTCGAAATGACAGTACTATGACCAAAATGACTCGAGACATACGAAATAGAACAAGTCGGTCAATAGGTCAATCGGTCAAAAGGTTCTGTTAACTCGTCTCGTATCGGGCCTGATGTTGATAGTCGATCGGCGTTCGAAGGCAGCGAATGATTAGATCATAGACACTTCAGGAGAATAATCTGCCAAGAATAAATCGTCTACTCAATGGTTGGTTGGTTCTAAGCATAGAGATATAAATCCTGGAGACGACAAGACGCCGTTTTGTATGAAGCAATTTGAAGCCAAATTGAACGTTTTTGTATGGAGCGTTTGATGCCAGGTGGCAGTGAAATGCAAATAGCAGCCTAGTGTTCAAATGTTTGGTGTTTTTTGTGTTCAAGACTGGGGTATAATGTAAAGATGAGTAAGATGCTAATACTAGCATAGTGTTAATTGCCGGTACTTTACGAGTAATCGCCCGGCTTCAAAACAGTCGCTGCTCGTCATCTCCAGTACATATATCTCTATGGTTCTAAGAATATGAAGCATATGAATTCGAGGAAAACAAACGGTTCTAATAACTTCTTTTTTGAAATTTGACTGACTTCGAAAACCGACCACCGACGGAAAGTCGAATGGAACATCAGGTTACGATATGACGAGTTGAACGAATAATTTTTCTAGCGACCGATTGAACGACTTGTTCTACTTCGTATGACTCGAATTAATTCGGTCATACAACTGACCCGGTTATTTCGACCGAATCGTTCGCGACCGACCCATCAAATTTCAACTTCCTAGCGTAAGCAGTTCCTGAGGTATGGTTAGGTATAGTGGCAGCCAACCAAACTATGGATCGACTCACTTAGACCATTCGCCCTGAGGTATGAAATCCAATTTTGTTCGTCTAGAACTCGATATAAAACATCCGGTTTGGAGTACTGATGATGCACATGTTTCATTCATTCCACGTATGAAACCACATCCTCTGCATAGCATCAATTCGATCCACCTAATTATTGCTAATCAGGCGAATGAGTAGAAAATTGCTTGCGTTTCATGTATCTATCACCACTTGAATAAATTTAAATTTCTTTTTATGACACATGCTTTTCAAATTAAGGTCATTACACCTCTCTTCGTTAGCTCGGCTATCGAGTCCATAAAAGGTCTACAAAGTACAGATAAGCCCGGCAGCTTAAGCCTATCTTAAATCACATAGCTGTTTTTCCTAGCCCTAATCTGGCTCGAAAAAGAAACAACCTTATCACATCAAGTACATTAGCATAGCGAGATAGCCAAACCAGGGTAATTACGAAACACAGTTAAACATTTATTACGGAAATAATAAGAAACATCTGTTAGGGCGGCGTATATGTGACCGAGTTGTAGGTAGTCCCGCGAAAGCTGTTATTGAACGTGTAATCAACACCTCGATGGCACATTAAGGTGCGTCAACTTCAAGAAAATCACCACTTTATAATCAAAATTAGCTGAGTGACGAAAGCCAGATTCACAGAATCCAAAATTATAATGTCATTGGATATTGGACTCTGGCCAGGGCCCTACAGCTCAAGAAACCACAGAAAGCGGTTACTAGCAATTAACGAACTACATTCGGCTCATTAATTTATTTCCCGACAATGTTTAGTGATAATGATGACGAGTGACTAGATGGAACCGTACCCCAAGGCACACCACAAACCGCCGTACTGTATGACATCGCCACCACACATCATATCATCTAACATTTTATGGCTTTTTTCCAATCCGAACTTTAGACTTTGGACCCGAGACTTAAAGATGATGACGATAGACGTCTTGATCGTAACTCTCACTATTGTTGATACAACTGCTTCGGCACATGTGAAGAAGAAGTTTTTATCCACAAAAGCATGTAACACAGTTGCTTCGGGCTGTTTCTTTTTTGGTTGGGCGCCAATTTACGTGTGGGCTTGCAGAGAACGAACAACTGTGGCCCAATAAGACTACCGTGCGGGATGCCATTAGAGAGAAAAGAAAGGGCCATCCAATTCGGCTATCATCGATCGATTCGGGAAGTTTCAAGAACTTCTAGCGTTTGACCTTACTGTAGACGTATTATAAGAGAATAAATCAATTATCAAGCTGCTTGTTGAAACTGAAACGATATCAAAAAAAAAAAAAACACAATTCAAGTGGGTATTTGATGTGAAAAACGTTTTCATGATTGGGATTTTCAAGGGAATCAGTTTAAGTTCAAGAACGTCCCTGAGGCTACTTATATCGGTTTGCTCTTCAAGCGATTTGCCACCTCCTCCCGTTCCTTCCCGCCCTCGTCATGTCGACACTCAATATCGGATTACGTGTTTGCCATGTTTTTTTTATCGATTCGCGACTTCAAAAACATCGGAATTGAAAAGTTTTCTGTGTAAAACACTCAAAAAATGCAAAAATAAAGCAAAAGAGAACGAAGTCTTGTGAATTGCTTGGGAACATGAAAATCCATCCACAAAGAAATCAATCGGTAGACTTAACGTCTCGACTTGATGTTTGTTATACGATAGCAAAACTCAACTCCCATCATATTGCCAATAAAATTAAGCTTAAAGTTAAGTCGCAGCACAATGTTAAGTGGAACCTGTAAGTCAATTATGAAGTTGGTTTAGATGAAACATATACGAGGTCATCGGAAAAGACCCTCACGGGCTCAGGGTTTGTTCATGGTTGCAAACAGTGCAATAATAATTAATATCCAATTAGGTGCAATGCTCCCGTACTGGCGAGAAAAAGAAAGCGTACAACTAAGTTTTTTTTTGTAAAAACCGACTTAAGCTAGTATCACATTGTACGCCACGCTGTCTAATCGTCAAATTTTTGTTTGCCACATTATTTTATTTGCCCTATACGAAGTCTATTTTGACTGAAAAAATTTGACGGAAGTTTTTGGTCAAATTTTTTTTTGGTCAAATTTTTGACAGCATAGCATACAGTGTAATACTAGCTTTAAGAAACAAGCTTAATCTGCTAACAGTTTAAGCACAACTGGGTAGAAGTCCGGAGCGCAATTAATGTTGAGATACTGTGCAGCTCATATTGGTTGTTGGACGATGTTTTTTGAAGCCCCTAGAAGTAAAAGCGAAATAGATATCCATTTAGACCTAAAAAATATGTTGGAATTCGTGAAATCGTACACAACCCCTTCACACCTCTTTAAGGACTGAATAACAAAAATCTGGAACACCGTCTTGGTGCTTTTATAAAGAGCACGTATCAGTAAAATTTATTCGATACCTCGACAGACCTAAAAGAAATGACGAAATTCGTGAAAATGTATAAAACCCCTTGCCATGGACACATTCGTACGCCAAACCAAACTGATTTTTTTGTTGCTTACCCTGCGTCTACACTGACAATTTATAGGGCAATGGCAATGGCAATGGCAACGGCATTATTGCTATACACAAGTTGACAGTGTAGACGCACCAAACGCATATGGCAATATTGCTCTCAGCATTGCCATGGCAATTTTGAAGATAATATTGTCAGAAAACGAATCGTTTGACAGAAGTTAGCGTCGCTTGTCAACAGGTAGACTTACGTTTTTTTGGTTTGATCGCAAAATGAATGAAAATAAATGGACTAAAGAAAAAACTATTGAATTAATCAATAGTTTTCGAAGTTATGATTGCTTTGCTTCACAACTTCACACTTTGAATTCACTCGCTCAAATGAAAATTGCCTGGCAATCAAATGCCCACTCATTGCGATTTGACATTTAACTCAATGGCAATATTACCATTGTCATTGCCAGATAAATTGTCAGTGTAGACGCAGGGTAAAATGGGGATCGTTGACGCGTGTGCAGGTACTGCCACAACCTATATGCCGAGAGGGGTGTGAATGTCAGGCCAATTATGCGATTTAATTGATTGGGTAGTTTCTTCTTCGTCAATTTGGAGGATTTGAGGTTGTTAGAGCATGACAAGCAGGTTAATTTTATCAGGGATCTGGGATGTTTTGGGGGGTTGTTCTACGGGGTTCCGAAGGGGTTGCTATGTGCCATCTTTTTGGTGCCTAGTGTGCGCGGTGGCTCAGCGCGTCGCCCCTTCCTAAAACTAAAAAAAACTAGTTCATCTACAAATACGTATCAACTTTCCAGCATAAGCCGTTCCTGAGATACCAAACATGTGCACTCCGTACGTTGCCACCCTTCTATCTCTTTTACAGACGTCAACTCTTAGCTTTCTATCTTAAGCGGTTCTTGATAAATATATTTAAATTTTTTTTCCTTCCCACTTCGTCTGACCCTCACCTCCTATACTAGCACCACCAAATCTTTCGTCTTTGGTAGAGGTCTACTGGGCCTAACCCCTGTAAAGTTTCAAGACCATATCTTAAATGCTTCTTGAGATATAAAAATTGAATTTTGGTAAAAAATTCATATCCCCTTTCTGTGCTCCAACGTTCCCCTCAAAAATTTCACTTATAGCCTACTCCACTTCTTGACTTCTATTCACCCCCACACTTCATTACCCCCTTAAAATTTTTATTTCTAATATACGCTAATTGTATGCTTATAAACAATCACCAATCTGGCATAAGCCTTTCAGGAGACATTCGAGCGTTTCGGTCGCATTGCTTTTCCTCCACTCCAACACCCCTCAAATCATTTTGACGATTTTTGCACTATCGCAGCTCTATATAAAAACCAAATTTCAGCCTCCTAGCATACGCGGTCATTGATATAGACGGTCCCCTACATGCCCCCTCACACCCCCAACCCCTAAAAAGTCTCCACTTAAATGGTTTCGCTCAATCTACCCATCCAAAAAAAATTTGAATTTATTGTCTCAACGGGTTTGTGAGTTACGAGCCTTCAAACGCATTTGCGTACGGCGTATACGGCGGGCAGACGGACATTTTTTGTGCTTTTTTGAAAATACAAAATTTAAGGGTAGGGAATTTTTGTAAATTTCAGGTCGATCAGAATAATTGAAAAAAAAAAATTAAGTAAAATTGAGAACGCCCACTATTAAGATGAATAAGCCCGGCCCCATTTTGAACACCGATGACGAGAATAATAAACAAATGTAATAACAAAATTGTGGTCCGGTCGTGCGAATATTTCACTCGTAATACTTTTTGTTTTCAACAACAATTTTAATTATTGTATGTAAACTACTCGGCACCAAAAGTAGTAGGTATTAAAAAATCAATAATTTGATACTTATTTGTAATGGCCTAAACATTCACGACGGTAACATTCATAAAATGTTCAGCTTTATTTCGTAAGTAACCTTACTTTCGGAACAAGTCTAACTTAAGCTAGTATTACACTATATGACCACGCTGTCAAATTCCAGTGATAAGAAATGCGAAATAGCGAAATCGAATTAATCTCACAGTATCCGCCCGGTCAAATTCGCTATTTCGCATTGATTTCGCAATGCAATTCGACTCCAATTCGACAGCGTGGTCATACAGAGTAATACTAGGTTTATAGAAGTAGATTTTATATTGAAAATTCTTCAACTGTCAATCTTCTTTAGGTTAATTTCAATCGAAACTAAGTGAGTAGAGCGGCCTTTTCAGTCGGTTATAACGTTGTCATTATCGTATAACAAACCAAAATAAATAGATATTATTTTGTTCGGAAATAGGATTCGGTTCATGCATGCTTAAAATCCACAAAAATTTGGTGCACGTACAATTTAAATTCCCAGAATTGTATTTTAGACAAAATTCAGTCAGTTGTGGATTGGAAATTTAAAAGACACCTTCGTAATTATCCGAAGTGATAAGAAGGTACGCATTGAATCCAGAAAGAGACTTGCGAATAAAAATTGATTGCTTCAAAATGATGTTTACAAATCCGCTTTGGCTACTAACGCTTGATTAGGAGCATCGGTGTGATAAGAAGAGTTCACATTTCAAACTCAAATGGCAATGGTATTTTTTCAAAATTTCAATTTTATCACGATCGAAGGCAGTTCATAGACCGAAATAAATCAATTAGTTTTTCGAGAATTGACCCAAAAAAATATTTTTGTTGATAAATGTACGGAACGTTATGAAAGTTCCATAGAAATGTTATCGTTTGGTCAGCAAGAAAGTAATTAATTACTATGACATAATAAAATCCAAGTATAATTAAAAATTCTTCAAAGTTCTTATAGAAAATAAAGCTTATCGCATTCGAGTTGAGGTCGAATAGAAAAAGCAAAAAATTTTGGGGGCCTCGCCTCGGGGGTCTCGCTACCAATCGAGAGGCAGTGACGTAGACATGGGGTTAGGGGCCTACGCTACTGATCGACTCTATGCGCTAGAAGAAGACACGATTTTGATCTTGAGGTAGCCTATTTACTAAGTGCAGTCGATTAGTTAGTTCGCCCTCCCCCCTTAAGTAACTTTTGACTACGCTACTGAGTGCAGTTGATTAGTTAATTACGACCCTCCTTAAACAACTTTTGACTACGCTACTGAATCCAGAGGTCGTTGTTTCAAATCCAATCTATAAATAAATGCCACCAGCTGTTTTCGCACCGAAACTAAATATAAAATGATCAAATTAAAAAAAATAGAACCTCATTGCTAATAATATTCTGTTATCAATAAATTAAACAAAAACCATTAATTTACACTCTGTAGAATATATCGACATGATTGTAAAATGTGGTAATAAATTAAAAAATTTCCGTCTTTTACGTAACCACCTTCAACAGATAATTGCTGATTGTACTTTTTTCTGTTATTGTTCCTTTTTCGCACTATTCAATTAATGCAAAATTACTTTCGTAATTAGCATTAACAAAGTCGATCATGTGAACTTTAGCAGCTGGCTATGAACCATAAACAAAAATTAATGGAGTATTAATTGCAATTTGCAAAAAATGAATAAGGGAAACGTGTAAACAAACTTTTTATTGTTTACATTTTGCGTTCTTTTGTAATTTATATTGTTATTTTATGGTTGGTATTTATTGCTCAATCAATCAGCGAAATTTTTCTAGTCGAACTGATAATGAATCCAGAATGACTAGTGCTGCGACTAGAAGCGAATCTAGCTACTTTTGCCAAAGCTTGTGTACCATGCTGCCAAATATTTGACTATTTTTCCCTTGTAAATGCTGTCAAATTGTGTAATAGTCAAATTTTTATTTGGCACAGTCTTATTTGCTGTGTTCAAGGTCTATTTTGACAGATAGATTTTGACTGAATTTTGTGTCAAATATTTGACAACACGGTATACAGTGTAATAGTAGCTTAAGTCTTGTATTATACTGTATGCCATGTTGTCAAATACTTTAAGAAGCAAATTTGAAGAAAAATCAGAATGAAATTATTCGTGGTGAATCTACCATAGAAGCCTAGTGAACAACCAAATTGGTTGAAATATTAGATGAACTTCAGTGCATATACCTACCTTAATTATAAAATGCTATGGCAAATTTCACTAAATTATAATTCGTGGAAATGAATTTCGGTTCAATATCGCACATATGGAGACATCTTCAGCAATACCAGCAGCTGTAAGGGTATTTCGGATAGTAGGCACGATACACCCTCTGATGAGTCAATGAAATCCGATGACGAAACAACTTCTTCGAACCTTACAGCACACAGTTTTAAAACTGCCTTCTCCAGTGAAGATTTCTTACTGTCACGTCCCCAAAGCAGTAGCCAGGACAGCGACCGATCTCAGTCGGGCTTCCGTGTTCATGTTTCGCACCAAAAACTCCTCTGACGCAGAAAAGCAACCAAAAAAATTATTCGAGAAAAATCAGAGCCTTTAAAGGGGCCCATAGACGAGCACGCATGTATGTCATTCTTTTATGAGTGCATGGGTCTGATCATGCAGCATGACGGAAATCAAAAAATTGATTTTTGTGGGCGGAGCGAAAACATATCGCGACCTGCATGGATGCCCGTCTATGGGCCCTTTAATGCACAGTAGTGTACAGTCCAGTCAGCTTAGGGATGGGAGGTAGAAATGTTTGTCAAATTGCTTTATTTGCCCTATACGAAGCCTATAAACAATTTGACAATGTGCAGTACAAGCTTGCTAATCCCCTAGGACGAAAATCAAACAAACCGCAGACCGGCGGATTATAGTGTATACGTGCCATAAAAAAGAAGAATGCAATATGGATAGATACTAAATCGCTGTAGACAGTGAACTATTGAAATCGAATTACAGAGAACTGGTGGATTACAGAGACTTATATTGAAAAACGGCGGATTATCGAGCTTGAACTGTATTAGACTGTATGTCACCATGTCAAACATGTGATTATATTCGCTGGTAAATGCAAAATTTTACTGTTTTATAAAATTTTTATTTGAATATATTTGGCAGGGAAAATAGTGAAATATTTGACATAATGGGATACAGCCCAAAGCTTGGTATTAGACTGTAGCCATGCTGTCAAATATTTGACAAAAAAAAATTAAGTCAAATTTCACAGGCGACAAAAGGCCTTGAGTAAGCCAAAAACGGAATTTCAGGCACTTGTCAGAGAAAAGACAAGAGGCATAGAATCTACTGTAATTTGACTGAACTATTTGCTCCTATCTATTCCTGATATAGCAAAATGGTGACAGCGGAATGTAAATATGAAAAATCTATCACATACTTGCAGTAGGGTAATGCCTAGATCACGTTTTATCATCAAGGAAATTTAACAATAGACGAGCAGAACTCGCTTTCACCTCACCAAGTCTAGAATCTAAATCTTACACTCCAATCCCGCTTGTATAACTCTCTATCCATGCGTATTGTCCAGATTAGAAGCATTACAATACTAGCCAGCCACTGGCTAGTTTATACGGTCGATACTTTCTAGTAAAGTTGAGACTCAGCTGCAATACTCGCGGAAATATGTACGAAGATTCAACTTTATAGCATAAGACATTTGAGAGATAGAAACGATTTCCCACACTGATAGATAGGACAGTAAGACCGTGCGCTTTGCGAAACTTTTACTTTTCCTTATAGCAGTATACCTTAGGGTTCAGGACTAACCGGACTACGCCAGCGTTTTCTAAGCGGAGATACTGGGGATCCGGAAGGCCTGACGGACTTTACAGCAAGACGCAACGCCTAAGCAAAATGTTGTAATCCTCACTGACAGCCAAGCCGCAATCAAGGCCTTAGATTCGGCTACCACCTTCTCTAAACTCGTCGAACAGTGCCGAGAGGAGCTTGCCTACTTAGGAAGTCGGGCCAAAATTACTCTGCTTTGGGTCCCAAGCCACAGCCAGATAGAGGGTAACGAGCGGGCAGACGAATTAGCTAGGCAAGGGTCTGCTCTTCAGGGCTCTCTCGTGGAACCCGTTCAAGTCCCACTAGGTACTGTTCAGCGACAAATATCATCCCACTTTCTTACCATCGCAAACTCCAGATGGAGAGGACTGACCAACTGCGTCATATCTACGAAGATATGGCCATCCTACTACCGGAGCAGAACAGACGAACTCTTTAGCAGGAGCCGTGTAGACGTCTCCAGAGTCACGGCGGTCAGCACGGGTCACTGGCCAATCGCCGACCACGCGGCCAGACTGGGTATTCCCTTTAACAACAATTGCCGCAGTTGCGGGGATGCAAATAAGAGGGAAACTGGTGTCCACCTTCTGTGCGGGTGTCCGGCCCTAGTTAGAGCCAGACTTCGTGCATTAGGCAAACCGTTCTTTGATAACCTTGATGAGATCTCGAAAAAGAAGATTGGAGAACTGATTATCTTTATGAACAGCTCCGGATGGATATGATAATCCATTCCAGCCCCAGGTCTCTGCAAAACTCTGTATCTACTTCATCAGCCCGCTATGACCAGGTTAAGCGAGTTGTGGTATCAAAGCGGCGCTAATGTGCTAATTGGACCCTGTTTCGTCTGACCGGCCACCAAGTAAACCAACCAACCAACCATACCTCAGGGCCACTTTACTAACAAGACTTACTCATATAAATCTCATACTTTGTACCTGATACTTCATAGTACCTGATACTGAAAACTGATACAGCGAAAACCCCAGCAACATTACCTACACAAGTTCAAGGTTTTGCCATTAGCAGTTTATGGAATCAAAAAATTCGGATAGTTTTTATTTACGTCCTCCTCCCCCCGCCCGGCCACCCTCATTTGATGATATTCTTATCAAAAAAGCCACTTTATTTTTTATGTTTAGATGACCTTTCGCCAACTCTCCGAAGAATTGATTGTGATCGTCCGCGTGTAAAATTGATTAATCCAATTTTGAATTTTATTAGTATCTGGGGGCTTCCAAAGTTATTTCGGTACAATGATAAACTATCTTCCAAAAAAAAAAATTCCGGAGATAGTGAAATTATGTATTTTTGTTTGTCCTGAAAATATTATCACTATGCCAAGACGATTAGTACAAGTAACAAGATCGTTTTACGACAACTTTATGCCGTAAAAGATTTCCGACAAAATACCGAAACAAGCAGTAAAAGTAGCGATGAGATCAGTTTATTTGGCGTGCGCAAGATATTTCTTTGGCATTTTTCAAAATTTGTTTTTTTTTTTTTGACAATCTTAAAGAAAACTGTACTGATGCGTTCGTTCTAAACTTTCAGATGGCAACCACGTTGTCTAGCCCCTCAGATACTTTATCTTTCGCCACCCACTTAAAAAAAGAATTTCTTTAGTATTTTTTTCTAGTATTCCTTTTGGGACACATAGAAATTTCGATCGTATCGTCTTAAAGATCGCCACCACCAGATGTTCCCGAAGATCATGAAAAATGATCGTGTTTTCTCTAGTTTCGATGGAGCAAACTATTTTGAAATATTGGAAGCAGTCTGATTTTCGCCGGAATTTTATTCCGGATTATTTGCAGACAAAATTCCGATTTGTGGACTTTTATTCGGACGATTTTTGTAAGAAAAGACGGAATTTGTCGTGACTTCTTTTATTCAAATGGACAGTAGTTGACCTCATTGAAATCGTGGGGTAATAAATTATCATAATATCTTCGAGGAATATAAAGATTTTTTGTATGCCGACTTTGTTTACTGTTCCCATTCAAAAGTTTTCGGATGGTTTGTTTTTCATTTTTATTTCGGGTAAATGTTACAAGGATCGACATTATAATGGCATTGGGTCGACAATTCTTCTCATCGCAGCGTCTTAAATGATTTGCATGATGCAATTTGGTTGGGCTTTTAGTTGCGAACATAGTTGGGAAGATTTATGTCTGTGTCACTAGTTCGAATCGAAAATTTAGCGTTTCAACTTGAATGATTCTAGGTAGATGGCTGACAAAACAGAAAATAAGAAAAAACATAGAAATTTGTTTTTAGTTTTAGTTTTAAGAAGGGACGCAGTGCTGAGCCACCAAAAATGGGCCCATACCGATCCCTTCGGAACCTCGTGGGTCACTACTCATCCTCAAAACAACCCAGATCCCTGATAAACTTGACCACCTTGTCATGCCCTCCCTATCGACCTCAGATCTTCCAAATTGTCAAAGAAAAGACTGCCCAACCACCTCAATTGCCTCCTTGCAACTGCCTGACGTTCACACAAAGTGTGGGTAATGTCCTCAGCATATAGGTCGAGGCAGTACCTGCACACGCTCGAGTCAGCTAAGCAGTGCCCCGTCAGTATTTGGACGAGTAACCACAAACTTTCCCTATTCCATGCCAATACTTCTCTAGACTTCCATCTGTCCAACCTTGGCCATAATGCCCTACAGCTTGTCAGCCCCTCCCACCTTGAGTTCGTTGCGTCCGTGGCACGATCCCTGATACGCGTTTTGATGCCTCTTAATGGTGGACTAGCCCCCTCCTCTACCATTTCGGTTGACGTCTATCCTAATCTCGCCAGCTAATGAAATTCCTGTAAAATTTTATCCAATCTTTCCACAAACCTTAGAAGGGCTTCTTACATCAAATTTAGTACCGTCAAAATTAAGGAGTTCTTGTTTTTATTTTTTGGGACCTGAACAATGTTTCCTCTGAGATATTTAGACGGTGTTGGCGTAAAAACAAGCTTCACCAATAATTGAACACCGTCAAAAGAAAATCTTGTTTTTATTTTTTAGGACCTATACAGTATTTCTTCTGAGAATTTTGGACAGTGTGGGTGTGACAACAAAAATATAACACCGTCAAAATGAGGGACTTAAAATTTTTATTTACTTTTTTTACCATATTTCTTCAGGGTTTTTTTAACGGTGTTGGAGCGAAAAACCAAAAATTTAACACTGTCAAAATTTTCAATTTCTTTTTTGTGGGACCTGTAAAATATTTTTTATCAAATATTTGAACGGTGTTGGCGTGACAACAAAACTCTAACACGTCAAAATAAATTCTTATATTTTTTATTTTTAGGAAACTGTACAACATTTCTCCTTAGATTTTTGGACGGAGTTGGCGTGACAGCAAAAAATTTACACCGTCAAAATGAATTATTTTTTTTACTTTTTGGAATTTTAACAATATTTCTTCTGAGTTTTTTGGACGATTTTGGCGTAACCAAAAAAATGGTTTTTATTTCTATTTCTTATGGACCTGTACAATATTTCATCAGGCGGGACAAGAAACTTCAACAATTTAATTCTGTCAAAATTAATTCTTGTTTTTATTTTTATTTTTTTGAAATCTGCAGAATATTTTTTCTGAAATTTTTGTGCGGTTTTGGCGTGACAACAAGCATCAACAAAAAAATAAGACCGTCAAAAGTATTTTTTTCTATTTTTTGGGACCTGTGCATTTTTTTCTGATTGACAAAAAATTAAAAAAAAAATTTTAACGCAGGGAAAATTGAGGGATTTTAGTTTTAAATTTTTGTTTGGGACCTGTACAATATTTATTTTGATATTTTAGCATGGTGTTGGCGTGACAACAAACTTCTGTGTATACAGCTGATTTTTTCGATTTTGAAATCCTAAAAAGTGAAGAGATTTGATTGACTTTTAAATATTTAACAGCTGCCTATGACAAGAGGGTCAAAATTATTAATGTATTTTATACATTTTGAAGCAATGGTAAACGAAATATAATAAACAGGAATAAAGACGTCAAATTATTGCAATTAGGCAATTTAATTTTTTTTAGAGCGAATATTGTGTTGAAATAAAATTCCAGTGTTCTCTGGGCCGTCACAAAATCTAATCATACAAGGAAATTTAAAATTCTTTCAAATTAATGGATAAATTACTAGATTTTGATTGAGATTTCGTCAAATCCAGGTTGAAATCTGAGAGACTGTGACGTACTAAGCTTCAATTTTAATTCGGTTCCTATTTATGTGTTTTCAGATGAACTACCTCTTTTCATACATCCTCCAAATTTTTTCTCCTCTGGTTATGTCAAAATCTCTATCATTGACAACTCAAAACTTAGCAGACGCCATTTGTTTTTCACAAGTGAAATATTTTGTCGTTTTCCAACTATAGGCAAGTACACTGCCGTGAAAAATAACACAACGGAGTAAAGGCACGGCTAAAACAACGCATTTCACAGTATTTCTTTGGCTCGATTTGTCAAACTGATTTAAATTTTGAGTACAGAAAAAATATTTTTTGAGTTCGCGCGAGATATTCCAGAAGGACTAATTTTTGAAACAATAGCATTCGACTTTTAGGTATCTTATATTTTTTTTAGAGTATGTCAAAATCTCTGATTTGACAAAAACAACTCAGAAAACGAAATTTGTCTTACTCGGGTCAAGTTTTCCAACTCGTGTGTCATTCAGTATATTCAGAACGTCGCTTCTTACGTTCACTACAATATTTCTTAGCTTGTCAGCATACTGTGAATGATGTGAAGTCAAAAATTCGTTTTCTTTGGCGGTGAAATCCGATCAGTACAGATTGTATTACACTGTATGTCACTATTTCAAATATTTGACTGGCTGGCAAATGCAATCAGATAGTTTAATCGTAAAATTTTTGTATACAACATTTCTTTTTGCTCTATTTTGAGAGAATTTTTGTTTTTTGAACTTTACGTCAAAAACAATATTTCCACTGTATGCCACTATGTCAAATATTTGACTATTCTGGCTGGCAAATGCAGTTTAATCGTAAAATTTTTGTTTGCCACAATTTTTTTTGCTCTATTTTGACAGAAGAATTTTTTTTAACTTTTAGTCAAATTTTTTTGGTCAAATATTTGACAGCATAGCATACAGTGAGCTATTATTTTTTATCATAAACATCAAGCTGACATACTTCTGTAAAGAGTAACAAACTTTAAATGTCTTTAGTTTCAACATTTCCCATACCGGTTCGAATTAAACAATAATAAGACACTTTATTCGACTTGGTAGAGACACAGAACACCATAAAAACGAAAGTGACATGCTAAACGAAAAGAAAACCGAATTTAAAAAGGAAAACATAAACATGGCGCCGAATTACAACAACATAAATTGACCTGAAAATGTACAAGAAATAAAAAAAAATCATCAACCTGTGAAAACCTCAACTAAATAAAACGCCATGAGCATGAAGAAAACATACAGCGGGTGGCGACAACGGAACCACATAATATCGGTGCCGCTGAAGAAGGCACGCGTTCAGCGAGTGATCTTGCTAACGCTAAGCGCAATATATCCACATACAAAATACAACTTATAGCACTATAATAAAATGCCGTCTTGCCAGAAGGTGAACTCTGTACGCTCTCTCTGCGGCTCTGTCTTTCGCATTAAAACTAATATAAAGAAAAATCGAAGTGATCGCGGCAATATGCGAGCGATCGGTGATCATGCCGTCAAGCGAACCGGCCAAAAACAACCATTTATTCAAATTAACTATCCCTGAGATAATCCGCACTAAGATATCTTGTACAGATCACAGTACAAGAAAATCCCGAGCTGATCGTACCGGCTAGAGATCGTCAGCGACGACACGATCAGCAAGATAAAAGTCCATCGTTTCGAAGCCGTTCTAAACCGCAGAATCCTTTTTTTTATAAGAGAGTGTGATTCCAAATATATGCAATCACCAAATGAGTAACACTTTCATAGTACAAAGTTCAATTAAAACGATCGCGACTACAAAAAACTTTGATCAATTCACACATTGCATCTAATTGCGATCCAAGAAGACGTTTTGTTAGTTTGGCGAAATTATTTAGTGCTCGCAGCTAATGTACTTAGTTTGCATAATGGACTTTGGACTTTGGCATTATGCTCATGTGGTTTTGGTCAGGGCTTGAATTATTATTATTTTTTTTTTCGGTAGCAATTACTCAGCTAGGTTAATAGACTGAATTTTTATCGGGCAATTTTTGATCAATCAGCTTTTACGATCGTGATGGGCCCCCGAAACTATTGGGTATCGATAAATGCACAGGAATTGAGAAATTGGAGTGATCTTGTTCGGAGCTTGTGAACTGTCCTTCATCAAGATCTGTTTTGACATTGAACTGTTCAAAATCAAATCGATCAAAACTAGAAAAAGATTTTCGAACTAGGAAATTACAATAATTGGCACGATCGTTGAAGATGTGTTGTTCTAAGATTTTGGACCGGTTTTTCAGTTACTAGGTAAAATTGTGCGACAATCTTGGAAAGTGGACATTAGTAATTACGACTAATTAACTCGAATGAAAAGAAACTGATCATGCCAACGTTTCAACGAACGTGAGGAAAATATTCGATCAGCATGTGAACAAAGTCACGTATCTGATTCACATGTTTCTACGCCTGAAAGGCTGTCCTTTGATCGATGATCTCATTTTAAGAATATCCGCAATTATTCATTTGAAGAAATTTTTTATTAATTATGAACATTAAATGCCATACTAAATACGTCGTTTTATAAGACTGCAAAAAAATATGGTTATTTTGTTTGATAAGAATATTTATTTGTGATAAAATAGAGTAAGTATCTATCTACCTATCACCTAAGATTACGAGTCTCTTATCGCATGTAGCGTTAAACCAAAGTTATTTGATTTTATTGTTGTTTCGGTTGCTTTTGAGTGCAACTTAGGTTTTTTTTAGTACCGCAAATAGAAATAACGAGTACATGTTGTTAGGTGAAGTTTACTTTTATGATTATATCTAGCTACGAGAATGCTTCAAAGATTTTCCGTTTTTAGTAGATAAAGTTTGACCGAGAAAGTACAAAGTCCGATATGAAGTTATTGTTTTTTTTCGCTATCCTTGATCTAATTTATTTTGATTATTTTTTGTTAAAAATTCGATCATTCATATTTTTCTATTAATTATTAATTTCAGCAAGAACCTTGCAATGTCCGCAAAAAAAACCGGGTTATGTTTTGACTTTGTTTTTAATTTTCTTGAATTGTGAAATATTTCTCTGGTCTAACAAATTCCTTGGGTGTTCTAAAAAGGTGTACATCCTTGGTAATCTATGGGACAATCCCTTTGGGTTTCCTTCTTTCCTTACAAATGAAAAAAACAAATTAATTGTTAACTTTAAATAAAATACATTATTATTCAACCAACAATGGGTGTAACTTGAACAGTCATGGGTGTAACCCAAATACCAATGGGATGGGAATAACCAAAATACGCATGGGTGTAACCCAAACACTAATGGGTATAACCCAAACACCCATTGATGCAATGCTAACACCCATGGGTTGTTCACGCACCACCCCTGGGTGTTCTCGAAATATCCTTTAATATGGGTGTTTATCGAAACAATCTTAAATTGAGTGTACTGCCATGAGTGTTATGAAACACCCAAAGAAACAGTTCGACCAGTGCCAGAAGAACTCATCGGTGTTCTCGAAACATCCTTTAAAATTGTGTACTACCATGGGTGTTTCTCGAAACACCCTTAAATTGAGTGTACTGCCATGAATGTTAGGGAACACACATAGAAACAGTTCGACCAGGGCTAAGAGAACTCATGGGTGTTCTCGAAATATCTTTTAATATTGGTGTGCTACCATGGGTGTCTCTTGAAACACCCATAATTATGAGTGTACTGCCATGAATGTTACGAAACACCCATAGAAACAGTTCGGCCAGGACTAGGAGAACTATTCTTGCCTCTCCATCGATTTTGTAACCTATATTAAAACCAATTTTATTTCTTATTCGTCCGGAGAGATATTGAGAAATTCGTGAACGCCTTCTGAACCCTTTTTCCCCTTTTGGTGGCTGAATATTGAAATACTCCGGAATGACTCTTTTTAGGCGTTTATATCAGTAGCTTGTAGAAAAATATAGGATAATGGAAAGCTTATCTGGCCATAGATAAATTGAAGTACTCGTGACAAAATATTTGAACGCATTTCAACCCGTCAACCCTAAATGCAATATAGACCCAATCTTAAAACTATCTTTAGTAGTTTCTTTAAGAAGGCTGTAAAAATAATAACTAATTCGATATCTTAAGAGTCATAAAATATATTGAGGAATTCGTGAAAACACATTTAAACATTGTTAAAAAGGAAGTAAAAGTGGACCTTGCATTAGTGGAATTTAAACTTACAGCTTCTGGAACGACAACTGCAAAACGCTGTCACCAGCACTATTGATGAATTCACTAAAGAAAGAAACAAACTATCCAGGCTTTTTTTGGAGAATCTATAAAGTAGTTAACCTATTTAGAAGGTCAGCTTGAAGTAACTCTGCTTTGGGTTCGTGGCCATAGCAAGAACGAGGGAAACGACCACGCAGAAGAATCGGCTAAGCAAGGTCCAGCTCTCCAATGCCCCAGGCTTGTGTGCCCGATCAGAATTGGCGAACTGTTAAGCAAGACCCGTGTAGACATCTCTAGAATCACGGCGATCAGTACTGGTTACAGCTACACAGCTCGTTAGGAGACCACGCGACCAGGCTGGGTTTTACTTCTAACGGCCATTGACAGAGTTATGGGCATGCCATTGAAAGGAAGACGATCTTTCATCTTCTTTGCTAGAGCCGGACTCTAGCCAGCATCGGCTTCGTCCAGTAGGATCTTGAATAGAGAACCAGAAAATTATCAAAACGTACAGCCTTCTTCAGCTCGGCGGATGAAACAGAAGAAAAAATCGCTTATAATTTCTGAGGACTTAATAGTCAAAGGAACAGTCATGTCAAATAAGTTCTCCAGGAACGTTGTGACAGTGGTGGATCTTAAGACATCCTGAGTACTGAACTGATCCCAGCTTGATACAGCCTTATCGGATTCACAAATTAGAGCCAATAGAACTGTCAGATAACTTTGCTATTCTAGTAGATTGTATCACAGCCAATAGCACTAAAAATTATTAACTGTCATATCCGGCCCGATTCTTCAGTCTTCCCATCCCAAGAACTGACTGGAGACTGTTCGTCCAGTTCGGTATTCTTAAGAAGAAAAAAACAGTATTCAAATTGGCAAAGTGTAAGAATCACAGTAAACAGGAGTTATTAGCTTTCTGGTCCTATTCAAGGACCAGTTTGTGACACTCCACTGATTTGATGTTTGAAAGGAAGTAGACTTTAACAAGGTGCGATGTTGATGCTTGAGAGTGAGAGTGTGTCAAACATTATTGTTTGTCCAAAAACCAACTTGCTCGTCCTGGTACTAGGTCTAGCAGTGAGGACAAGTTTGAAAGTTACCCATGAAGTCTCGTCCTCAGTATAACTTGTACAAAGGAAGGAAGGACGGAGACAAGGTTGAGAATCGACAGAGTTTGATCAAGAACTTACTATTTCTCTAATTTTTGACCATTTCTTCTCGAAATATCCTACACATATTCAAGTACACCGAAGTAGAACAGTAACAATTGGCGGTGAAATACGAGGGAACCACAATGGATCCATAGTGTGGCACAGTGCTACAAGCTCACCTCGCAACCTAAATCTTAACTCCAGTGGATGCCGCAATAATCCCAAATGGAGGATTCAGTAATAGAAGAAATGAAGCAAAATCTATCTAAGGACGAAGAATAAATTAATATTAGAGCCTTAATACTTCTGGACGTTCACGTTCTCAGCACATTATTCTAGACTATAAAACGAAAGTTTCCCTAACTTCAAATATGTTTAAATATAATTTCATTAAAACTCCTAGTTCCATCTGTGGACCAGCTCCCTAGTCCCTAGTGTATGAAGCCCATAACAATTCTATTGTGGAAAATTTCAAACAAAATCTTTTCATTCGATAGAGAAAATGTGCAATCATTCTACGACCTCTTGGATCCCAAAAAGGAAATCCGTAATAAAAGGTAGGACGTAAAACTTTTATGGATTTTCTACAATAGTACGGTGAGTTGAGATTTGAAACTCCCTTCAGATTCATTGTGCAGCTTCGAGTGCAATCTGTTTGAACTACATCGAGACGGGAACGTTGATGGCAAGATGCACTATCGTCAATCCTTTCAAAACAGCACAATGCCATCGCCATCTCTCCGTCGACACACACAACAACAAGGAGCATAATGAATTTTGAATTCGAGCTGGGATTAAAAGACACTTTAAATACCCAGACCCAGGTAAGGCTCGGGGAATACAACAGAGTCTATAATATCTTCAAATCTTTTAATCCCATCGAACACACTTTGGAGCACGATTTTCCATTTTATTGATCCTAGCTGGCCATTAGTCAAGCTAATGGTTACGCAAACATTTTGTTTAGTCTTTCTTCAAACGCTGTCAAGGTTTTTCTTTTTTTGCAACTGCATATGTCTGAACATATGTTACGACATTTCTGGTTGCATGCAAGACAAGGTGTTTTAAAAAGTTGAGTAGGTTTCTATCGATTTGTCTTGAAGACCGGAATATAAAAAAAATGGAAACAATGCCGTTCGTACAATGTGAATTAGGAACAATAGAACAAATGGAAGTGTGCACCACATTTTTGTTCGGAGACAATTTTCTAGAAAATAATAAAGGACATACTGTTACATGAAAGGACATGAGGAGATGGAGTTAGAATTTGAGTTTTGGACTGACTTCTTAGTACAAGGACTCTCGGAAATGTACAACTACGATTAAACCAGCCATGAAAACTTGGAAGCTAAAAAAAAGTAAATTGAAATAGTTGTCCTACATGACTCCTTCGGGCGACGTCCGAAGAGTTACTGTTGTTTCCAGAAAAACCAAGACTTCTAAAGTGCTAGTCCAACATGCACACACTATGCTAGCAGGTTCCTCGATTATCAGAAAGGCTTAATATATTACAAACCAATGAGTTGACTTATTTGGAAATATGTTGCTAGTTCTGTTTTTGTTTTGACACTAGCCGAATTGCGTCTTCTCTAGTCGGGGACTTAGAGGGACCAAAATGGCCCAACTATATAAAACGCTACTTAGGTCTGAACTTGATACTTTTCGTCAGTCCAATTACTAGCCTAGCTTGCAATAGTAGCATCGAGCCAAGTTTGCCACCCAGTCTTGTTCAACTATTACCTCCCGATGGTTTGAAACTTTTGAACCATTCGAACTTGGAGACGTCTTGCCAAAAAATTTTGGCACAAGATAAGCTTCGGGAAAGTGCGAAAAAAAATTTGTTGGCCAAGGCTGAGGCTCTAGTTGGGGATTAGGACAGGTTTTAAATAACAAATCTTGGACTGAGTTTAAATGTAAGACTTGTCGCATAGATCTAGCTCTAAGGAAGCCAAGGCTAGAGTGTATTAGGTAAGACAGGAATGCAGATTGCAAATTAGGAATGAAAGTGAATAAGGTTAAGATTACTGGATATATTACAATATATTCTGAGCGCCAATACTCAATAAGTTGGAGTTGAGCCAAATTATTGTCAAAATTGTTCATTCACTCTTCCACGAAACAGTTCCCTTAAGGTTGGAAAGCTGGAATCTCTGGAGCCAGAATCCACAGCAACCTTTGATCTGGAAGTATCTCGTTTCTCGTTAGTCATTGGTCAAGATATCCCTTATCGCCCTTGTCCACGCCAGACACTACAGTAATCTGGAAAGGAGATGCGTAAATTAGAGAAAAATCATTCTATTACCCTAATTTTAGTTTTGGAGACGTCCACGTTAATATGAGCAATCCTTTCTTTTCGCATGAGAAACTCAGATCAGATGCTAGAAAAGTTTGTTTTAAATTGAAAATATCCGCGGTATCCTTGACAAATCTTCTTCAAAAGCACCGACTCTTTCTACCTGAACTAATGGGGTACTTTATTTACGCAAACTTCATCTTCCGATAAATCGAACCGAAGAAACACTTCTGCTAATATCACATCAGACCTAAGCATTCGGTTTTTTGCTCCTTCAGACAAACAAATTATAAAAAATGCAGTGAATTCGTTTTAAGAAAATAGAACAGACGTTGCTTAATGTCCAGGTGTAAGGCCCAGTCGTGACTTATAGTAAGCCTGAAAGCCGATGGAATAGGTCCAATTATCACTCACCAGAATAATGAACAAATTGCATTACTCAATGAAAACTGACTTGAAGAGCCTGGCTATTCCCGGATCATCCACATGGGGTCTCCTAAGCACCCCATTCCTAGCCTCATCACAGGTGGTGCACTCTTGATAATGATAAAAACCCCACCTTTGATCCAACATGAAACGAGGCTAAGACGCCTCAAGGAAGCCATAGATTCGCTCGCTATAAACAACTACGGCGCCAACAGTTCAGGTCACTAATGATTAAGGTGTTAACGAGTTTGTTCTTTATTAGAAATTACGATTTCACACTTTCTACACTGTATACTCTTTCCACGCCCACAGGTCCACCTCCTTGGACCCGATGCATCTACTTAGACGCGACACTCTACCTACATTAAAAAAGGCATGGGATTAAAACTTTTATATCGTTGCAAGATGAGCAATCAGCTCATCCAAGAACAAGCATACCTAAGATTAGAAAGAAAAATCCCAAGACTTTTATAGTTTTGCCAAAAACTAACTAAAGCGAAAGCGAGATTACGCAGGTATCTTTCACTGAAAAATTAGATAGTGCACAGATTTAGATAGTTTCCGAAGCTTATACATCGAAGGCCGTTCAAAGTTCACAAGTTTCAAGTGCTTGAATAGTGTAGCGATCGTACGGAACAGACTTTTTGGCAAAACCCAAAATTTCTCGTCATAAAATTTATAAATTGCATCATTTCCTCGAAATATTCCCTGTGTTCATATTTTGCCCGGTGCCCAATTGACGTATCTGACTTTTATCCTAAATAAAAGTACGGCACGTGATAAATTCACTAGTCTATTTGTTATTAATAAAAAGTAAAATAGCGACAAGTTTATATGATCTAAAATTAAATTCAATCCGTTTCTGACCAGCCAGAATAAAAATGCATTTCTCGATTTTGAGACGAGACTTTAATTTCCCCCGAGGGCAATCCGTACGGCCGAACGAAGAAGTGGAAATTGATTAGAATCGCTAATTCTTAATCCGAACGAGTCTTTCTCTGAAGTCTGGAAGATGTGTGGAAACGTAAGACTTGAACGACAGGTTTCCGGCGGAAACAATAAACAAGAATACAATATTCAAATATGGGCACAGACTGAAACAGTCCATTCCTCAGAGGGTGGTCTTGAAATGTGTGGACCCTGGTAGTATCTTTAGATGCCTTCAGTCGATGGGCATGAGTGCGGCCAGGTTCTTATTTCTTCAGGGGCATAAATTTCGAACAGTGGAATTTTCAGGCTTTGTTGATGTAAACTGAAGAAAAAACTGTAAAGAAAAGATTTTAGTTTCTTATAACACGTTGTAGGGTTATTGAAGAAATCTTATTCGTATTTTTCCTATGCATTTACGATGCAACTACCAGAAAATTCTAGATGGAATGCTACCGAGCGTTTTAATTTTTTTATTTATTCCAAATTTTTTCCCTTATAAATTCGCGATGCAGTCAAAAGTGCTCGCAAAGTACAGACCACAACCAAATTTTATGTTCTTTTGACAAATCGCCAGAGCGTCTTTACATACGAAAATCGCAAAATCTTAAAAAAAAATACCGTCAAATTTGATTCCAAAAAATTTGGCAAATAGCAAAGAAATAAAAACGTAAAAATCAGACGCCAAAGAAAATTTTATTTAAAAAAGAATCCAAAGGAATACGAATGAAACTGACAAAATAATTTAAAAAAAAAAATTGTAGAAGCGCATTAAATGCAATATTTATTGTCAAATTTCAACCCAAATTGTTGACAATTAAAGAAAAATATTGTGAAAGAGGCAGGGCAAAACAGATGAGTTGGTGTCTAGACAATTTAAAAATAAAAGAATGACATCAGAATCTGAATTAAAAAAAAGGAATGAATATAATCAAGTTTGTTGTCCTTTTTTCAAATCATAAAGTAGTCTTGACGAAAAAGGTAAAAATCAGACGTGAATTAAATCTTAAAAATTTCGTCAAAATACGAAAAATAAAGGAAAAAGAAGCAGCCATGTCAGACTCAAAACGAAAAACCAATCAATAAAAATCTTTATTAAAAAAAAACATTCAAAAACAAATTTGATTGTGGTCAAATTGGTCTAAAAAGTTAAAATCCCAAAAGCAAGAAAAATTCGATTGTGGTAAAATTTGTTGGAATAAAAAAGTTAAAAGTAAAATTTAAAAAAAACCTTTGATTCCCGTCATTGGTTGTCTAAAAGGGTTAAAAAAAACAAATTTAATTGTGGTCAAATTGGTCTAAAAAAGTTAAAATCCCCAAAAAAACCAAAGCAAGAAAAATTTGATTGTCGTCAAATTTGATGAAATAAGAAAGTGAAAAGTAAAAATTAAAAAACAAATTTTGATTGCGGTCATTGGTGGTCTAAAAGGGTTAAAAAAAAAAATTTATTGTAGTTAAATTTGTGCCTCCAGCTGGTTCTTTGTTTTGACTTGACTTTGACTTCTAGATGATGTTCTACACCTTGGCTAGGTCAAGATCTATAAGCTTATCTCTTCTCATGGAGCTAACACTTAATGTTGCCGGACGTGGTGGAGCAAAGCATTCTCACAAAAAATGTTGTGCGGATTCCTCCTCCATTTTTCACATATGGGCGAACTTAGGATTAACTAAAGTTGGAAAAGGTGCAGAGACAGGCTTGTCTGGGGATAACAGGCGCCCTTCGTACCAGCTCTTCAGACTCGCTCAACGTCCTTCTTTCTCTGCCACCAATTGACCTGTTCGTAAAATACGTAGCATGCAAATGTGCCCTAAGACTCAGAGAGTCAAACCAGCTCAAAACAGGGCACAGTAACATCAGCTTACCTACAACAGTGACTACGGACTATGCAGATCCTAAGCTCTGGTTTGACAGGAAGTTCGCCATAAACATACCAAGCAGAGAGTACTTGGAGGTAAGAACCGATGACACTGCGGGAGCGATTAACATCTATACTGACGGTTCAAAGATGGAGGATGGAGTGAGCGCAGCCGTGCACTCACTTGATCTTCCAACAAACTCTTGCTACAGACTGCCGAATAATTGCAGTATTTTCCAAGCTGAGGTACTGGCAATTCAGAAGGCGGTGGAGATAGCTCAGAAATCGCGAAAAAGGGATAAGGCAGTATTTATCTATACGGATAGCCAAGCAGCCTTAATGGCTTTGCAATTCTGCATTATCAAATCAAAGGCAGTACTTAACTGTCGACGCGCATTATAGAAACTGTGCTCAAATAGGAAAGTGGAACTCTGCTGGGTTCCAGGGCACAGTGGTATTTTAGGAAATGAACTCGCGGATGATCTTGCTAAAAAAGGTGCAAACCTTGGGCAAGAAACCGCTGTTTCGGTACCACCGCCTCTTAACGTCGTTCACAACTCCCTAGAGCAGAAGATGGTAAGCCTGTCCAAGGCCAGGTGGCAGGCTACATCAACCTCCAGAACCACGAAACAAATGCGAAACACTCACAACGAGAAAAAAACTAAACTCTTGTTAGCACTACCAAGGGCGCAATGCGCAACTTTAGTCGGAATTATTACCGGCCATTGTTTGATTGGGGCACATGCGTACAGAATGGGGGTAATTACTAATGATCTCTGCAGGAACTGTAAACTACCCGGGGATCGGTAAACGCTAGAATACCTCCTGTGCAACTGCCCAGCTCTTGCTAGGAGACGGGTGAAGGCTATTGGTGCACCGACCTTTACAAATCTTAAAGAATTCTCGTCTAACAGCCATGCACAGCCTGCTATACTTTGCTACGGTAACAGGGACCTTTGAATTAAACGAGGAGATCTCAATACAGATTGAAACGCAAGCGCAACTATCATAGGTACATTGGGTCTCCTGTTTTTAGTGGTATCACTATGGACCCTCGTGGGTCTATGTGAGGCTTTGGCCGCCACTGCAACCTAACCTAACCTAGGATTAAATCAGCTTGCAGTGGCCTGCTACAATATCGAGATCCCTTTGTTTGAGCTCTTAAAGAAACTTGGTTCTTCTAGGATCTGGCCCAGTTAGGAACGTTTTTGATTGGCTTAGCACCAAACTATTATTCCCTGAGCACCTCTTTTCTGTAGCGTACCGCTCAACAAATCCGAATAGAAAAATTTTTCTCGGGTATTTCTTCACCACTTTTTGTCCATAGTTTTTAGATAGAAACAGCAATTGTTGACTTTGGCAGCCTAAAGCCATTGGAAAACTGGTATCCCTCAGCATTCGACTCTATCACCTCTGCTGTTTCTCCGAATTGAGAGATGCAATGTAGCTTTCATGTGGTAGCATTGGAACCCAAAAATATTGGAGACTCGCTTAAACTGTGCACGATCACGCTGAAGTAACCCTTTCTTTTCCTTTTAGTAAACGTTATAAAACCTCCATATGAAAATGTTTCCACTTTCAGTAAACTTTTGCTGCCAATCACGCACTGCCGCGTGACCAACAGCTTTCGCCCCTTTAAATAGCACTGTCAAAATTTTTTGGCAAATAATTTGGCAGTCAAAAGTGTATGTAGCTTGGTGCTAAAGGAGACAAGAAGTTCAATTTTTGTTTTACTTCCAGTCAGCGTTCGTGTTAAATAGTGCAGAGGCTCCCCTACAAGTCAGTAGGTTTGTCGACTCTTAATACTTTTTCGTCATGGAGGTAAATAAAGCATGGAGGTAAAATAAAGCTTGGTTCCCAAAAAACGCTTAGCTTCGCGGGAATTGATGCTTCCTACAATTCGGGAAATCGTTCAAAGCGTTTTGTGACTTTTTCCAATGCGTCATCCGAACACACCGTCAAAGTGTATTTTAATCTGCCATGGAGACACTTTAACAAGCGGTCTAAGCTGGTACTTTCTCGTCTTCAGTTCCTGTGGTGCCTGATGGTGCATAAGGCAGGAACAGTACTTTTCGATAAGATTCGATTCTGGACGATTCCCTTAGTCTGTTACATCAGTCTGTATCTGAGGCACTGTTCCTCCTTCGAGTATAAATTTGGCTGTAAGTCACGAGGGACAAGCCCATTGCTCCATTTGCAGGTCAAGCAGAACAGGCTGTGGTGGCTGTACTCTTCAGCCCCCAACACACAGAGAAGGGCTACTTTCTGGACAAACAGTATCTACATTTTCAGTTTTACTGCTAGTCGTTCCATTCAAGTAGCCTCCTCCGAAAATACCATCACCTTCCAGCGATACAGAGGCTTTTCTGGGCGTCCTGGTGCTCCTTTCGATTGGTTAGGAGTTGGGTGCTTCTTGATACTGCGGTTGGTGGCCAACAATACTGAAGGGACTGGAATCCCATCTGGCAGACCACTGAACAAGTGGAGCTTCTAGGAGTAAACAAGTCCTAGCTAAAGATAGAGATTGAATCATAGGTTGGGCTATTTTTGTAGAGTATTGCTTTTTGGAGGTCACACAGAACTTGAAGTGAACAGAAAGATCAAACCTTGTTGTCAACCGCTCAGCGCTCACCGCGCTAGGATGCTTCACAGCAATATGACATATACGTAAATAGGAGTCAAGGTCATTGGCCATTGCACTCCGCGTGATCAGTTTCACGGAATTACTAAACAAAAACTGGAAGAAAGAAAACAATTGCAAATTGTGGCCTTACCTTCTCAATACACTCCTGTCCCAGCGCCTTGGAATCGCATTCGACAGCCTGTTGGGTGCCATTTGGCAAATTCACGATACACCACATTTTCATACGAAATTTGCGATTCTACACACTCAAACCACTAAACTTCCTCCAAGTAGAATTTAAAAATAGGAAAGTAATAAAAAAAAAATGCTTTCTTTTCTTTTACTTATTTTTTGTTGTTTTTCAATAAAAAAACCGAGTTTCTGTCGGACCGGGTAAAATTAAAAAACAAATCCCTCGATCGGTTTAGGAAGGTAAAATAAATTTTTTTTTTTGGTAACTTTTTTATTGCTTTTATTTTGGTTGCCGTAGTCGCGCTTTTTCTTCTCACCAACAAAAAAAAATCACTGGATTGCCGTTTTTCCGGTCTTTGCACAAAAGTTTAAACGCCGCGAATTTAATTGCAAAATGTCCACGGCGACGCTTTCTTTAGATTAATCAAAAATTCACGTGTGATCTATAAAAAGGGCACGATATAAGTTTATTCGGCATTTCTTAACGTAGAACGCGACTATTTTTGCCTTTGTAAAATTTTTCACGGGGCGCTGCAAGACGTTTTTGCCCACGTCCATACTACGCGAAGTTCACTAAACGATTGATTCGTCTATCGTCTTCTTTCTTGCTGGCCAGTTGACAGCTGAGAGCTGTGACAGCTCGCGTCGGAAAGATGAAGAAAAATTCACTGGATTTATCGTACAGTTCATTCGAATTCATTCGATTTGGGAATGAATTGAATGAATTTTTTGTTTGTTGTGACAGCCATGACAGTTTGTTGAGCCAGCTGAGCCGCGGAGAGTGTTCTTTTGTGTTGAAGGGGAAACGAGGAGAACGACGCCACGAATAAAATTATATAAAAATTTGGTAGGCGCTGGATGCTGGTTTAGTATTGGTGTAAGCTCGGAACATACGGTTTTGTTGTTGGGTTCGTGCATACATGGTTGAAAAAATGCCGGTTTTGTTTTTGGTCTGGTGTGTGTTTAGTGGAAATTCAGTTGCAAAGAAAAGGGGAAACGTGAGACTACACTGCAATAAACTGAAATTCTGTTCACTGTACGACGAGTGTATCACACCAGACAACCCTACCTACAGTTAAATCTCTCTTGACGTAATGGGCCCTGGCACAGTTCTACGGTTCACCCTTCTTATACCCTAGGCAGACGACACATTCGAATGTACATTGGGGGAATGATCATTCGAATTCAATGATCAATAGGTCTGTTCTTTTTGGCTACACCTTCTACACTTTTCTGCACTAACTCTTGAGCGGGTGCAGAGAGGTGAAGAGGATGAATGAAAAAAGAACAAACCTATTAGGTTTGTTCTTTTTTTATTCACCCTCTTCACCTCTCTGCACTCACTCAAGTGTTAGTGTAGAAGGTGTAGCCAAAAAGAACAGACCTAATGAGACACACGTCTATCGGAATTAGATTCAATCTGTCAAAATATTAATGTTGTGTGAATGCAGAATAAAAGTTGGCATTTTTGCATTGGCACACGGCTACGTATTATCTTTTGAAATAGAGTGATAGAAAAGTACTAATATGTCAGCAATTGTGAACGAAATGTTAGAAAGATTAATCGTAATTAATGCACACATGAAGTAAATAGAAAAATTTGGACGGTGGAACACCTGATTTTCCACTAGTTTCATAGTGCTTGACGCTAGATGGCGTTGCGAGCGCTTGAACGAATTACGAATTTATCTCGGAATTACCATTTCGCAATTGTAATTCGAATGATCGAATGAATGACCAATTCGACAATTTCATTGTGACAGACGAGATGCGGAATGATCATTCGACTAGGAATGATCATTCCGTCGTCTGCCTAGGGTAAACCTAACCTACCTACAGTTTCCGAAGAGATTTTTGCTTGTAGCCTAGTACGGACTTCAGACAGAATTCTCTCTCCCATATAAAGTGCAGACCTCGCACAGAACTCTGCCGTGATTTTTGTGTTGGCTTTCTGTTTGGTGGTAGTACGAGGCAAAATTCTATCAGGATTTGACAGTTTGCTCATCGACCAATAGATGGCGCTGAAGCTGCGGAGAAGTCTTAATGCTGTTATAACGCTGGCTATTTTTGCGGCTTTTAAGCGGTTAGAAAATCCAAATAGAGAGAGATAGAAACTTTAACATCCAATTTAGACGTTGGTGTGAGAGAGACAGTCCGAACAGCAAAACTATGAGTAAAGCCTAGTACTGTGTTCCGAGCGAAACGAAATGAACTGTCAAATTCCATATAAAAAAAATTATATTTCTCTTATTTTTCGCAAAGAAATATGTCATTTGTTTTTCAGTACTGTGTTCATTGGAGGAATGGACATTTGCAGTAGTCACTAATAGATGGTGCTTGGGTTAGTTAAAGTTTTGTTTCCAAGGGTACGGTACCCTTGTATGAGAAGCGAAATATTTGACAATTCAAAATTTTCAACCGTTCGCTGTCAATTCAGTTCGTTAGTGCTCGCGAAATTTTGTGTGAGTAATGCTGTTATGACACTGGCTATTTTTGCGGCCTTAAAGCGGGTAGAAAATCCAAATGGAGAGGGATAGAGACTTTTATATACAATTTAGACATTGGTGTGAGAGAGACAGTCCGAACAGCAAAACTATGAGTAACTGTCAAAAAACAATCCATAACTGTCAAAAAAAAGCAGCAACAAATCACATTCGAGCAGTGTTTCGCAACATTCTAGCAGTTAATCCAAGAAAAATCCACTAGCGGCTAGATTTTCCAGCCGCTACAGACTTGTTTTTGACAGTTCGGTACGTATAAATTATGGAAAGTGCCATGTGATGTTATGAAACGCGCCAGAACCGTTATTTTTCTTATCAAACCAGTTGTTAATTTCGTTTACTAGATGCCGCTAGCGTCGGAAAGAGCGGTATCTCTTTCTTTTAATGTTGTTCACCTTGTCGCACGATTGGCTATTATTGTACTTTTTTCTAGAGAGGAAAATAGTCAGAGTCATAACAGCATTATATTTAGTTGTGTTCTGTGTCGGAATTGTAATTTCTTCCCAATATTTTCATATTGCGCGCTTTAATTTCACTGATATCTAGTAGCGAACTGTATAGTTTACTTCACTCTACTTCAAATGTACCTTTTTCGTTCGTTTTCGTTTCGCCGAACACAGTACTATACTTAACTATCAAAAAAAATCCACTTCATAGCGCATTCGAGCATTCACGACATTCTAGCAGTTAATCCAAGAAAAATCCAATGGTGGCTAGATTTTCCAGCCGCTAAAGACTTGTTTTTGACAGTTCGCGATGTACAAATTATGGAGAGTGTCATGTTATGTTATACCTTGGATACACAGCTCGTATATAAATCATAATATCGTCAATATCACCAGTGTATCACCGAATAATGTGCATATAGTACGTCAACGAGCTGATATCTACATAATATCCAACCTGTTTCCTTATATATAAATTCGATGATTTTATACCTTGGATACACTGCTCGTATACAAATCATAATATCGTCAATATAGTGTATCACCAGCTGATATTGCCTTCTTTTAACTACCATCAGCGCCATCTGTTACTGAAATCAATTGAAATTGAGTTAAAATTGTTTGGGCGTGTTTTCATTTTTGTGTGTGATGTGATGGTCCGGTTTCTACATTTCTTTATTAGGAATGAAAGTGCTTTTCGCCGGAACATCATACTGCGACGATTGGCACGAAAAGCCTTTTTTTCTCCACTGCTAAAATTTCGGAATGCACTAAATGTCAATGTATACCATATATGGGCTGTGTATCATGCCATCTTGTATCGCATATCATGATTTGAATAAAGTAATTTGTACACAAGCAGTGTATCCATGGTCTTATGAAACGCGCTAAAATCAGTATTTTTCATAACAAATCAGTTGTTAATTTCGTCTACTAGATGCCGGTAGCATCGGAAAGGGTACTTTTATCGGTAATCTCTTCCTCTCAATATTGGTCGCCTTGTAGCACGATTGACTGTTATTGCACTTAAGAACTAGCCAGTGTCAGAACAGCATAAGTTATTAACAAAGATTATGAAGAGGAGGGGTAAACAAAATCTAATTTTAATTAATGAATAAATAGAGTGTTTCTATAGTTGCTAAATTTTCTTTCTAGTAAGTTTTATAACGTTATATTTGTGTTTAAACCGAAATTTTTCTGTATGACGATTTTATTTCCTTCAGTCACTCAATTGTGTACATATTTGTACGAAAATGAATTAAATATTATTCAATTGTTCTGTAATAGAAAATACTAAATAAAATTCGTAAAGAAATCAAGTGATTGCCTTAACTACCTCGAGTTGGCAGCACAAACTCTGTCTTATTCACCACCGTACGACCAACGGGTTGTAGTCCTCGCTAGAACCATCCAGTCATTTTTTTTATCTTAAATAAACTAAATATTCTAAGATTAAAAACATTAACGAGGCGTAAATAATTCATTAATTTTCACAGTTCAAGGTTTTAAACAATGTTTAACATACAATAAAGCAAAAAAGAGTAAAATGTTGTAGTAACCTTAAATTCAAACCAAATATAAGCAAAATCTTTACCTGTAGTGTTTAAGAATTGAATATGGTTTCCAATTGAAAACATTTAACCTGATAAGAAACTGAACGACTTTATAAATATTTTACTTTATTATTTTTTAATAGTAAAGCATTGCGATCGACCTAAAAATTTGCTACCCTGAAATTTTGTATTTTCACGTGTTAGTACTAGTAATTCCCAAAAAAGCAAAAAAAAATATTGTCCGTCTGTCCGCCGTACGCCGTACACAAAACCGTTTGAAGCTCGTAGCTCTCGTAGCCCGTAGCTCTCAAACCCGTTGAGATATTAAGTTAAAATTTGTATGGTAGGTAGAATGGGTGAACCCCTACGAGTGGTGTCTTTTGGTGGGGTGGGTGTGTGAGGGAGGGTGGAGCATTTTAGATGAAAAATTTTGGTTTCTAGATCTCAGGAACCGCTTATGTCCACTATGATAGTGGACCCATTTGAAAAAAAATGGTCATTAGGGGTCGAGGGGTGTGCGAATGGGGGGAAAACAATGCGTCCAAAACGAAAGCTGGGATTGAAACATTCTAAAATCCATATCTCCTGAACGATTGATGTCAGATGGCCGAAATTTTGTAGTTGTATTAAGGGAAGATACTAGGAGATTAGAAAGGGGTTAAAAAGTTTAGGGGGAGTAGTGGGGCGGGGGTGAAAAACTTTGAATTACAATATCTTCCGACTCAATTGTGCTAGGAACATAAAATTTGGTTTCTGTATATACAATTACCAGTGAAGTCTACTGAATGTAAAATTTTTGAGGGCGGAGGTGAAGCGCTGAAGGTGGGAGGCAACCATTTTTCAAAAAAATTAATTTTTATATCTCATGAACCGTATCAGATATGATTTTGAAAATTTTACAAGAGTTAGGACCAGTAGACCTCTAGCGGAGAAAAAATTTTGAGAGTGTGGGTGTAGGAAGTCATGATGGGAGGAGCTGGAAATAATTCTGGTTTTAATTTCTTGAAAGCCTCAAAGGATAAAGAGCTAAAAATTGAAAACTGTATAGAGCTACTATAGAGACATCCCAGAAAAATAAATTTTGTATAGGGGTAGCAAGGTACGGGGGTGGGGGTGGTTTTTCATCTGTCAGAAACGGCTTCTGCAAGAAAGTTGAAACTTATTACCTATATATAGATGTGCCATTAGAGTAATTAAAACTAAAAAAAAAATCTGCCAACTGTATTAACTCATAATACCTGGTGTTTCTGGTAAAAGATTTAACAAATGTATAATTTATATAATAATTAATATTATTTAATAATAAATAAAAAAATAAAAACTTGTATATAACATACCAGTTTAAAAAAAAGACAATTAAATGAACCCAACTATGTCGAAAGTCATTAAACTTAATTGCTTTCCACGATAATTGATATAATTATACTGGGCAATAAAAATGTTTAAGTAGAACCAGAAATAAATTTAAACAGTTTTGTGAAACGAGGTCGATTTATCGCTTATTAAATTTTTAACTGTTACGAATTGTCGCTTTATAACAATTTTCGCGTAATAATAGGGCACATTCAAAAATTAAATTTAAATTACATTCTATATTTTTTAAACAATATATCGATAATATCGGCCGATATTTTTCAGAGCGATATATCGATATTAAAATCCGACTGTCGGACCCGATATTTTTTTTTTAAGTATAGCATATTTTAGAACTCAAACGGTATTTTTCATTTCTGCTTATTTTAGAGTATATGTACCTACTCACACTAATTAAAACAAATTTAGCTATTTCCAGTTGATATTTTACGTGGCAATCTAATAAGTTACTTATGACAGCATTCGGAAAATAGAACGTCCGAATATCTTAAATTAAGCAAAATTCTGATCCGAACCCTAGTGATAGCTCTAACTGGTCATATTGTTACATGAGGAAACATCTCCGTAGGATTAGTCTCTTTGAGAGCAAAATATGCAGAATTTGCGATGATGAAGACGAAACACCAGAGCACATTCTTTGTGAATGTGAGGGACTATAAAAGACTTCCTCACTTCGGTCAGGGTTTCATGGAACCATCGGAATTCCTGGCTATTCCTCTTCGAAAAATACTAAGCTTCACTGAAAGAGCAGGTATCGAAGAGAAACCATAGATAATACAGAGGGACATCGCAATAGACACAATTGAGGCTTCAATGACAGCGGTGACCCAACCAACCCCAACACGAAAATCTAATATAATAATGTAAATGAGGGATGTCAGAAAGGTTGAAACTAGAAAACTGTTTTTCGATCACGCAAAGTCTATTTTTGTAGGTGGGGGCAACACCAGGCAACTATCCTGTGCACAAGGATCTATCCTTGTTGTTATTGGTTTTTAATCTTGCTCTTTCAAGTAGAAGGAATTTAAAAAACCCGGAGGAAAGTAATGTGTTTGTAATTAAAGAGTCACAGCTTACCTTAACTATCCGTTGCTGCGTCACATCATTTTTTCGTATATTTTTATTATCACTTCGAAAGTGTATTTAGCCTTGTTTTTGTTGTCAAATTTTAGTGAAGTGAAGAACAATTTTAAATTTCGAAATTATTGGCATTGGGTTTGTCTTAAAAGCCGCGCACCGCCGTAATCTTTATTAAGGAGAGCATATCGTTTTTGGGGTAAAAAAAAAACCTTTTTTTTAAATTCTTATTTTAGACTCAATTCTGGGTAAAACTGTTTAAACCGCAAGACTCCACGAGATCAAGAAGTGCCTCTCCTGAAAAGTTATGTTTTTTTTACGCCTGATCCATTTTCTCAAAAACCACTCATACCACCTCACCTTGAGTAGAAGGAAATGTAAAATTTTTAATTATTTAATAATGTAATATGAAACTGACGTGAAGCTTTCTGTTCGTCATAATTAGACGTTCAAAATATACAACCTTCGCTCGTTTTGCAGTAAAGCCCCGAGCACAATGCTCCCGTTCCGTTCAGCTGTCAAAGTAGACCTTATGGGCTGGCCATGTAAATGCACACAACGGTCGTAACAGAACGGAACGGACGAGTTGACCAAAATTCAACTTTTACGGATCACATAACCTCACTGGTTGGAAAGTGACATTTGAAAAACGTAATTTTTTAGTTAGTTTGTGTAAATATGGATGATGAACAGTTTATCGAAGCCGTTAGAGCTCTATATCAAAATGGCTCGCGGCTAAATGCAGACGAAAGCCAAAGAGAGAGTGTGGCAGGACTTGAACGGAACGGAGCATTATTTCCAGCACTGCTATTTGACGTAACGGGACAAAATAATGTTCCAAATAGCCTCCTGGCTATTCCTTAGGTTGTCAGTCGCATAGTAACCTGCACCGCATCTCAGCATTAAAAACGTTTCGAACTTCTACCGATAAAATAATAAAGTTGCGCCCAGACTGTTGGCCGATTTTTGATCATGCGATTGTGCGCCTATTATCAAAGATTATTTTTGAACTTTGATGTTGGCTTTTGGGCAAACCAATTTTTAATAATCAGCAACAGTAAACGTGTCGCTGACAGAATCAATCATATTTTGACATGCGAAATTTGAACGAAATCGGTGAAAAACAACTTTTTCTTTGTTTACTTCTGATAACACTGAGATTAACTTTATTTTTTAAGATTTGAGCTATTTTTAAAGACAGTAGTCAATTTATCAGAGTACAGACTATTTAATGTGTGGGGGTAATGAAGGCAGATTTTTATCGAAGTCGCCTGATTTTAATTGCATGTGAATATGAAAACGATTTAATCCTAGAAAGATTTTAATTCGGCGGCGATAAAACAATAGTCGTGTGAATTTTTTAAAGATTGGGATGCACATTGAAAATTGGGGTGGTAACACATTATTAACCTATTTCCATCATCAAAGTATTACATTGTCGGTATGCCACGCTGCCAAATATTTGACTACTTTCCGTGGCACATGCTGTCAGATAGTGCGAAATTATTGTGTGCCACATTTTTACAGAAAAAATTTGACAGAATTTTTAGTAAAATTTTTTTAGTAAAATATTTGATAGCACGGCATACAGTGTAAAGAGTCATTAATTTCGAGTTTTAGCATTTTACAGCCCTGCAACTTCCATCCGGGAGAACTTCATGGTTATCTAAAGTAACAGATGGTTAGTTCAGAGTTGACCATTTACGAATATGGGACCGATTTACAACCGATCAATGCACTAAAATTGTTCAATTGTACTACAGACATAGCAATTCTGTAGTAACTGTGTTTCGCAATTTACGTGCTGATTATGGCCGAAATACTCGTGGGGTGGGATCCCTATCGAGCGCGTCCTCAGGTGGCGGATAGAGGAACGGCCACAGGTAGCTTAATTAGCTCTATGGTTAAGGTTGAATAGTGAAAATTGCTCATGAATAAAAACTCGTGGACCAACCTACTTAATCCAGTGGTGTCATGTGCCGAGGGACCAGTTGGCTGTTGAGTATCTAGCGGTCGCGAACGGCGTCCTATGGGTGACCAGGCGAATACCCACAGTATTTTAGCCTTACATCGATATGCCGGCTCTATCGGGGTGGACCGTTTTTCCGAGCATACTCGTGGGACCAATGAGCGATATAAAAAATTTAAAAGAACAAATCGACCATAAAGAAGAAGACATGGGTCAAGTCATCATGCAAAGTAGCGACAGCAATGATGGGTCGGACTTTCACATCGATGTCGGTAGCCTCAGTCTTGATGATATCCCAGTGAACCAACAGTCAACGGACATATCCGTGGTGGAATATAATGCCGAGACACTGGATTCGCAAGGGGGTAATCGGGAGACCCAGGCTACAACAGCAGGGCAGGAGACCAAACTACCTAAGGCAGGAATTCGAGGGAAGCAACCGCTTCGCACGAAGTCTGGCTTGGGTAAAAAACATAAGTCTTCAGCCCAACTAGCACTCCAGCAAATTCGGCAGGGAAGATTCGTTCTGGGTAAACTTGATTCAAGAAAGGTCATTGCATGCACAAAAAGTGACTGTTTGGTGTGCATTGTAGGCAGGATGAGTCATTGGTCCTTTCTTCTTCGAAGACGATCAAGGACGAACACAAACAGTCACAAGTGAGCGCTATCAAAGCATGTTGCGTGATTGGTTCTGGGATCAAATTGAAGATTTTGATTTGGAAGACATGTGGTTTCAACAAGATGGTGCACCCGCCCACAGAACACGTCCAACAATTGAACTGTTGCATCAGAAATTTCAAGACCGTGTAATTTCACTTTGTGGTGATGTAAAGTGACCCTCGAGATCGTGCGGTTTAACGCCTTTTGATTTCTTTCTTTGAGGCTACGCAAAAAAAACGTGTTTATGCAAACAATCCTGAAACTCTGGAACAATTGAAAACCGACAGTTGTGAAGTTATGGCCGAGATAGAGCCCGAAATGTGTGAAAAAGTCATCAAAAATTACCTAAAAAGGATCGAGTACTGCAAAAGATCCAGAGGAGGACATTTGAACGATATTGTTTTCCACGTTTAGTGGTATACCCCAAATATTCATTTAAAATAAAGAACACGAATAAATTCGCAAAACTGGGTAGATGATGATGTATAAGCTTTAGAATTTTTGAAGGACTTTTATTATGGAGACTACACTTGCAGAATTTTTGTATATCAAAATTTTCACTTTTTTCGTTTTTGTTAAAAATAATTTTTGAAAATAGATTTTTTTTTATTTCGTATCTTAAAATTACTCCTACTCAGAAAACTTTTCTAATTAAAATAATAGTTTTCTATTCAATGTAAAAAATTGCACGGAAAATGTTTGAAATGAAATGATTTGAACACGAAATTGTGATATAATTATGAGAAAAATCATTCTGCAACTTAAGGTAATTTCAATACAAAATTCCTTTAAAAACATGGAGACATAACACAGAACAGAGCATTATAATTTTTTACCATTTGTAAGTACAAGAGCAGGTAAGACGTATTTAAAAAAAGACAAACTTTCGAGTAGCTATAGTCTATCGAACTGGAGATAACTCAGCGTTTGTATGTTTGCCTACTCGAGAGCTACTGACCCGATTTTGATGAAATTCTCTATTCATACAGTCATACTTCGATAACTCGAACCTTGTTAGCTCGGAGCTTTGATAAGTCGAACCAAATTGCGTGGCAATAGCGTTTAGATAATTTAAATTATTTTTGTGGTAAATTGTAATTCGAGTTATCGAAGTTTAACTGTATAGATCTACTATAGATCTAACTTAAAATATAGGCTACATCCCTCTTGGTTCGCATTAAGGAATAGCTCACATACTACCCACCACTTTGTGTCCGACTTCTTTCCAGAAAGTAGAAACTTAGTGGCGGAAAGAGTGTAGAAAAATAAACAAAAAAAAACAATTTCATCTATCTATTGTCATACGGTGGTAGGGACAAAATGGTCAGTGAAAATGGAGTGAATATATTTTCATGAATTTTGTCATATGTCTTAGATTCACGGCAATATTGAATCGATTTTATTCCTCTAGGTTCAGGATTTTTTTTTTTTAAATTAAACGTCTAAGGGGTGTAAAGGTGTTATGTATATACATTTTCACAAATTCGTCCATAATATCGATTAAGTTTTTACTTCCTTGGACTTTTTATATAAGCGCCTAAAATTCCAAAAGGTTGTAAAAGGGTTGAACAAGTTTTCACGAATTTCGTCATATCTCTTAGGTCCGTTCAGATATCGAATTGGTTTTGCTTCCTCGGACTTTCTGTATAATCGCCCAAAATATAATTTTAGGATTTTGGGATATTTAAACCCCAAGTGGTGTAAGGGGGTAGCATTCGTTTTCACAATTTTCTAAGGTTGACAAATAAAGTTTGCTGAAAGTACATTTTTTTAAGGGAGCGGTGGATCATGAAAGTGGGGGGGATACGAATTTTTCTAAAAAATCACCTCAAGAAAAGTGTAAGGTAGATGCTTAAAATTTTTACCAGAAGTAGGCCTAATAAAAATTTGGGGTTGAGTGTGTATAGGGTGAGAGTGGGGGAGGGTGAAAAGTAATTAATTCTGATTTTTATATCTCGAGAACCTATAATGATATAAAGCTGAAACTTGGTACCTTGATAGAGCTATAGTAGTAGCATGTTGGAAAAATATAATTTTTTATAGTGGTATTATAGTACGGGGTGGCGGGTGTTTTTCCTAGCTATAGAACGGCTTATGCTACAAAGATGAAATTCGGTATGTATATGTAAATCAACTAGAAAAGTAATTTAGATAAAAAAAAATTCAAATATTCATTGGCGTTCGGAAGGGGGGGCAAGAAAAATGATCAGTGAAAATGGAATGCATATATTTTCACGGTTTTCGTCATATATATTAGGTCTTCCCAAATATTGAATTAATTTTTATTGTACGACTTCTTCATATAAATACCTAGAAAGTGTTTTTAGGATTTTTTGAAATTCGACCTCTAAGGGGGGTTCTATACTTTTTCACGAATTCTGCCATATCCCTCAGGTCTGATCAGATATCGAATATCTTTTCACTTTCAAGGGCTTGCGTAATAATCGCTTAAAACTCGTTTTTAAGTTTTTTTCCTTTTCAGCCCCTAAGAGGGTATAGACGGGTGGAACACGTTTTCACGAATTCCGTCATATCTTTTAGAAGTGATAAGAAATTGAATTGGTTTTTACTTTCTCGTGTTGTCTTCATATTTATCAATTAAGTCCTTTCAGGATATTTGCATATGCGATGATATATCGAATTCATTTTTACTTCCTAAGGTTTCCTAAATAAGCGCCAAAAAGTCAATTTCAGTATTTTTAGATATTCAATCCTAAGGAGTGTAAGGGGGTTGTATGCTTTTCAAAGCTTCGACATATTTCTTAGGTTTGATGAGATATTAGATCGCTTTTCACAAACTGCAAACACATTTTCCCATTTTTCTATATTCAACCCCCAAGAGTTTGCATATGTTTTCACAATTTTTGCCATCTCTTAGTTCTGATGAGATATAAAATTGGTTATTACGCCATTTGATGTAATGGCCTAAACACCAATTTCACGGTTTTTGATTTTCAAAAACCAAGGGGGAGTGTGAAGGGCTTGCTTATGGTTTCACTAAATTCAACCCTCAAGTGGATGTAATGGGTTTGTATATATTTTAACAATTCGTCATTACACTTAACTATTCGTCTTAAGTCTGATAAGGCATCAATTTCGCTTTTACCTCTATGGGCGCTTAGTGTTCATAATATACCGAATTCCGAATAGTCTATACGGGGTTTTTCAATGTTTAATCGACTAAAAATTTCTGTTTTAAATATTTTTATTTTAAGAACAAAATTAACTTTTCAAGAAACCTCATAATCTCGAAACAACTGATGATATACTCCGACTTTGACCGCTCCCGAACTTTGACCCGAAAAATAATAAAGTTTCGCCCAGATCGTTGGCAGATTTTACTTTATTAAACTAAACTTTGGATTACAATATCTTCCAAACCAATTACACCAGGAAGATAAAATTTAGTTTCTGTATATGGGATCACAAGAGGAGTCTACTGAAAGTAAACTTTTTGAGGGGTGAGCACGAAAGTGGGGGATAGCAATTTCTCAAAAAATTTAATTTTTATATCTCAGAAACCGTATCAGATATGATCTTCAAAATTTTACAGGAGTTGGGATCGGTAGACCTCTAATAGGGGAAAAATTGTTAGGGGTGGGGGTGTAGGGGGTGATGGTAAAAAGGGGTAGAAAGGAAAAAAAATCTGAATTTTATTTTTCGAAAACCGTAATGAATAGAAAGCTAACAATTTAGGATTATATAGAGCCACTATAGAGACATCCCACAAAATTTTTCATAGGGGTAGCAAGGTACGGGGTGAGGGGTGGTTTCTTATATCTCAGAAACGGCTTATGCTAGAAAGTTGAAACTTAGTACGTATATGTAGATGTGCTATTACAGTTAATAAAGCAAAAAAAAAGTTCAGATTTTTATTGGCGTTTAGAGGTTGAGTAAAAAAAATGTCCGTGAATCCACATTTTCACGAATTTCTTTAAAACTTTTAGACATGTCAAACTATCAAAGCAATTTTACTTCTGCGGGCTATTTATATAAGCGCCTAGTAACGTTCTTCAAATTTGTTCGATATCCAAACCCTAAGGCGGTGTAAAGTGGTTGTGTACATATTCACGAATTCTTATATATTCCTAAGGTATATTGAGATTTGGAATTCACTTTTACTTCTATAAGCTTTAAACGTAGTCGGGGAAAAACCGATTTAAGTATTTTTCTCAATTAAACCCACTGGTATTGTTCAAGTTTTCACTGATTCCGAAAATCTCTTAGGTTTAATGTGATCGAATTTACTACTATGAATTATTCTATTGATAAAAAAAATACGTAAATAAATAAAAAAATCTGCCAACAGTCTGGGCGCAACTTTATTATTTTGTGGGTAGAAGTCCGAAACGTGTTTAAAGATGAGATGATGTGTAGGTTACTATGCGACTGACAACCTAAGAAATAACCAGGAGGCTATTTGGAACGTTATTTTTTAGGTTGTCACCGCATCTCCTCATTAAACACGTTTCGGACTTCAACCCATAAAATAATAAAGTTGCGCCCAGACTGTTGGCAGATTTTTTTTTCTACGACGACATTTTACAAAACCCAAACCCGGCCCGATGTAGTTTTCACGATTTTTATGTACCGTGATGATCGACGAATTAATTCACTGTATGACTGAAAGGTAGATCCTATATTTGGGTGATTTTGGTCAATGATGAATTTTTTTTTTAATCCCAGCAGTTAATTTTCTCCATAATTACCTATCGCCTCTTGTAGAAACACACTATATATTCAGAAGTTTGCTTGCTTGATGGAACCAATTGAAATCAACTTTTCAATATCCATTTCGATTCTTTTCATAAATTTTCACCAACAATAAATCGTTGAATACCCAAGAAAATGTTTACGTTCTTTTTATTGCAATATTGGCGAGACATTGCAGTATTATGCACATCATAAAAGAACGAGTCTTTCTCAATTAATTTGCCGAATCTCTCAGCGATTCGGAAACAATTGGAAATTACTGGAAAGTTACTAGTAATATCTTCTGTATAAATTTCAATTGCTTAAAATAATAATAAAAAATCTGCCAACAGTCTGGGCGCAACTTTATTATTTTATGGGTAGAAGTCCGAAACGTGTTTAATGATGAGATGCGGTGTAGGTTACTATGCGACTGTCAACCTAAGAAATAACCAGGAGGCTATTTGGAACGTTATTTTTTAGGTTGTTGTGTAGGGGGGAAAAATGGCTTTTCATATTTTTTACTAATTTCAAGGGGGGACCCTTGGGAAAAATGGCTTTTCATATTTTTAACAAACCTCGTATTTTCCCAAGGGGGGGGCCCCTGGGAAAAATGGCTTTTCATATTTTTTACAAATTTCAAGGGGGGCCCCTGGGAAAAATGGATTTTCATATTTTTTACAAATTTCAAGGGGGGACCCTTGGGAAAAATGGCTTTTCAAATTTTTAACAAACCTCGTATTTTCCCAAGGGGGGCCCCTGGGAAAAATGGATTTTCATATTTTTTACAAAATTTCAAGGGGGACCCTTGGGAAAAATGGCTTTTCATATTTTTTACTAATTTCAAGGGGGGACCCTTGGGAAAAATGGCTTTTCATATTTTTAACAAGCCTCGTATTTTCCCAAGGGGGGGCCCCTGGGAAAAATGGCTTTTCATATTTTTTACTAATTTCAAGGGGGGACCCTTGGGAAAAATGGCTTTTCATATTTTTAACAAACCTCGTATTTTCCCAAGGGGGGCCCCTGGGAAAAATAGCTTTTCATATTTTTTACAAATTTCAAGGGGGGACCCTTGGGAAAAATGGCTTTTCATATTTTTAACAAACCTCGTATTTTCCCAAGGGGGGGCCCCTGGGAAAAATGGCTTTTCATATTTTTTACAAATTTCAAGAGGGGACCCTTGGGAAAAATGGCTTTTCATATTTTTTACAAATTTCAAGGGGGGACCCTTGGGAAAAATGGCTTTTCATATTTTTAACAAACCTCGTATTTTCCCAAGGGGGGGCCCCTGGGAAAAATGGCTTTTCATATTTTTTACAAATTTCAAGGGGGGACCCTTGGGAAAAATCGCTTTTCATATTTTTAACAAACCTCGTATTTTCCCAAGGGGGGGCCCCTGGGAAAAATGGCTTTTCATATTTTTTACAAATTTCAAGGGGGGACCCTTGGGAAAAATGGCTTTTCATATTTTTAACAAACCTCGTATTTTCCCAAGGGGGGGCCCCTGGGAAAAATGGCTTTTCATATTTTTTACAAATTTCAAGGGGGGACCCTTGGGAAAAATCGCTTTTCATATTTTTAACAAACCTCGTATTTTCCCAAGGGGGGGCCCCTGGGAAAAATGGCTTTTCATATTTTTTACAAATTTCAAGGGGGGACCCTTGGGAAAAATGGCTTTTCATATTTTTAACAAACCTCGTATTTTCCCAAGGGGGGGCCCCTGGGAAAAATGGCTTTTCATATTTTTTACAAATTTCAAGGGGGGACCCTTGGGAAAAATGGCTTTTCATATTTTTTACAAATTTCAAGGGGGGACCCTTGGGAAAAATGGCTTTTCATATTTTTAACAAACCTCGTATTTTCCCAAGGGGGGGCCCCTGGGAAAAATGGCTTTTCATATTTTTTACAAATTTCAAGGGGGGACCCTTGGGAAAAATGGCTTTTCATATTTTTAACAAACCTCGTATTTTCCCAAGGGGGGGCCCCTGGGAAAAAATGGCCTTTCATATGTTTTACAAATTTCAAGGGGGAAAAATGGCATTTCATATAAAAATATTAAAAAACAAACCTCGTATTTCGTCCCCGCATACTATTCGAATTTCAGTATATTATGTACACTAAAAGCCCATAGAAGTAAAAACGAATTTGCTGCCTTATCAGAATTAAGAGATATGACGAATTGTTAAAACGTATACAAGCCCATTACTTCTACTTGGGGTTTGAATTTCGAAAAAATTGTGAAACAGGTTTTTAGACTATTTCATAAGAAGTAACTTGAGACAAGACGGATTTTGAAAAATTTGTGAAAACTTAAGCAAACCCTTCACACCTCCTTGGTTCTGGAAATTCGAAAAATCGTGAATTGGTTGGCCGTAACAATCAATTTTATATCTCATCAGAATTAAGGAATGGCAAAAATTGTGAAACCATGTACAATCATTTGGGGGTTGAATATAAAAAAAAAATGAGAAATGGGTTTGTAGGCGATTATATAAAAAGTCTGTGGAAATGAAAAGCGATCTAATATCTCATTGAACCTAAGAAATATGTCGAAACTTTGAAAAGCATACAACCCCCTAACACCCATTAGGATTGAATATCTAAAATACTGAAATTGACTTTTTGGCTTTTTTATATAGGAAACCTTAGGAAGTAAAAATGAATTCGATATATCACCAGATATGCAACCTCCTTACACCCACTTGGGGGTTGAATATACAAAAATCATGAAAGGAGTTAATAAATAAATATGAAGACAGTACGAGAAAGTAGGAACCAATTCAATTTCTTATTACTTCTAAAAGAAATGACGGCACTTGTGAAAACGTGTTCAATCCGTTTATACCCTCTTAGGGGCTGAAAAAGGAAAAAACTTAAAAACAAGTTTTAGTCGATTATTACGCAAGCACGTGAAAGTGAAAAGATATTCGATATCTGATAAGACGTGGAGATATAGTAGAATTCGTGAAAAAGTTTACAACCCCCTTTGCACCCCCTTAGGGGTCGAATTTTAAAAAATCCTGAAAACGCTTTCTATGTAAATACATGAAGAAGCCGTAGAATAAAAATGAACTCAATATTTGGAAAGATCTAATAAAAAACCGTGAAAATATATGCATTTCATTTTCACTGATCATTTTTTTTGCCCCCCCCTCCGAACGCCAATGGATATTTAAAATTTTTTTTTATCTAAATTAGTTTTCTAGTTGATATACATAAACGTACCGAGTTTCAACTTTGTAGCATAAGCCGTTCTATAGATAGGAAAAACACCCCCCACCCCCGTACTATACTACCCCTATAAAAAATTATATTTTTCCAAAATGCTACTAATATAGTTCTATCTAAATACCAAGTTTCAGCTCCATATCATAATAGGTTGTCGAGATATTAAAATCGGAACTTTTTCCTTTTCACCCTCCCCCACCCTCACCCACTACACCCTCACTTCCAAAATTTTGTTTTCTGCTAGGGGTCTATTAGGCCTACTTCTGGTAAAAATTTTAAGCTTTTATCGTACACTGTTCTTGAGATATGAGACGTGATTTTTTAGAAAAATTCTATCCCCTCTACTTTCATGCTCCACCGCCCCCTTGAAAAATTTTGCTTTCAGCAAACTTCATTTGTCAACCTTTATACACAAACCAAATTTTATTTGTTTAGTGCAATTGGTTCGTGAGATATCGTAATCTAAAGTTTTTTACCCCCCACTCCCGTACGCCACTGCCCCCACTCAAATTTTTGTATTCGATCCATTCTCCTAGTATACCTACAGATATTCATTAAGTTCCAATTTTGTGATATTAACCGTTTAGGAGATATGGATTTTAGAAAGTGTCGATCTCACCTTTTTTGCGTTTCTGACGCATTATTTTTCCTCCCACTCCCAAACCCCTTCACCTATATCGGCAATTTTTTTGCAAATGGGTCCACTACTGAAGATCTATATAAATTCCAAATTTCAGCCTCCTAGCATAAGCGGTTGCTGAGATCTAGAAACCAGAATTTTCCGTCTAAAACACTTCCCCCTCCTCCCCCCTCACACCCCCACCCCTACAAACTTGGCCACTTCAAGGGGCCTACCCAGTCTATTCATAAAAAAATTTTCAATTTTATAGCTTAAAGGGTTTGGGAGCTACGAGCCTTCAAACGATTTTGCGTACAGCGGTCGACGTACGGCGTACGGCGTACGGCGTACGGCGTACGGCGTACGGCGGACAGACGGACTGAAAATTTTTTTTGCTTTTTTCGTGTCTACTAGTCATGAAATGTGAAAAAAAAAATTTTCAGGGTAGCAAATTTTTTTTTTTAAAAAATCGAAAACAATACTGTATTATTAAAATAATAAAGTAAAACAGTTTTAACAGTGATCTTGTCGAATGTAGCCGATGGCAACCACTCCATCTTCAAAGTCAAGTAATTTCTTCTCTTAACGAACTTTTTTTTTAAGTGTGTGATAAATATTTGTAAGATCACGGTCATGGTTACTCCGAGTCTCAGACATGGAATTCCTATCATATCAAAGTCCAAGCTCAAAAAGCAGATTGGTCATCTAGTCACGAATGTTTTTAGTAGACAGAATAAGCGAACTAGGTACCAGAGCTCCAGAGCAATGAGTCTTATCAAACGAAATTTCTTATCAATTCTTTTTTTTCGCGGGGAGAGCGAGAGAATAATTTCTGTACTATTTCGAATCATACTCGATATTGTACTATTCAGCCAGTATACAATTTACCGCGAAAAAGAAAACGATCTTGTTGGCTCTATAAAATGTCGCAATGATCAATCGGAGCTACTACTTCAGTTATAGAAAGGAAAAGATCAACATTTCCACTAGAAAAAAATATTAAAAATTTCGTAAATTTTTTAGAAACGGCTTTTCAAAATTGTATTGAAGGTGCGCGATCGTGAAAATTTTTTTAAAAAAAAAATTTTGAAATTTTCAACCAAAAATAACGTGCCTACAGATCGTGCTATCTTAACATTATAATAAAAGTGATTATTGATATATTTCCGGATTTATTTCTACCATACAAAATGAGTTATAAATCAGAGGTTAGTTGTTCGGTTTTTTATTTAGCACTATTATACGAAATAATATTTGTGGCATGATCATTTAATTAGATGTAATTAGAGCCACGTACTAAAATTTTGACTGTGTTCAGTTAAGGATGCATCTAGCGATCGGTGATCTTCGCTGTCTATTCTCTTAGAATTCCCGGTGTGTTCACCTCAAGTACTTTCATTAAATTTCAATATCAAAGTCAAGTGCAATGAACATGAAGACCTCTATTACGGTCAATTGTGTTCAACTACACTATCATGAAAAATTAAAGCACATTCGATAGTATGGGAAAAATGTGTCCAACTAAATATGGCCCTAACCAACTGGAAAGAATAAAATCATAAAACTTTACGTTTACCGAAATGTTGCGTTACGGAAGAATTCGATCAATAAGAAAACGCTTACAGCATACTTAAAAATTAAAACATATCGCAGCTACGGTAATCGTCTGGTACTCAAGATGAAATTTTGAATTCCGATTTTCTAAGAGTTTGGGACTACTGAGTGGTGGCTACTCCCAGAAAAAGGACAATTGCTTAAAGTCCACATCTAGAAGTTTAGGCAACATTTTGGGTTACTGTCTTATCATGTTGTAAAGTGACCACATATTTTAATGACATTTGTATTAGAGATGGGTCATTCAGGAGTGAACTGTTCCAAAAGAACACTTCATTGAAGTGAGTGAGTGAAGTAACTCACTCCTTTTGGTGAACTGCAGTTTCATTGGACACGTGACAAAAAACTTGAGTGACCATTTTGTTTTCATCATCTTTTAGAAGTATTGAACTTTTTTTTTTGGTCCTCATCTTCTAGATCTACTGGCGAAACGAAGGAACGATGGAACGAAGAGTTCTGGAACTACTTCACTGAACTCTACTGACCTTTTTTCTTTTTTTGTTTGGTCCTCATCTTCTAGATCTACTGACGAAAAGAAGGAACGATGGAACGAAGAGTTCCGGAACTACTTCACTGAACTCGTTCCTTAAAGTGAGTGACTCGGAGTGAAGTACTTCACTGAAAGGAACTGCTTTGTCCAATTTTACTCACTATTCCACCCATACCTGTATCCCTTAAGTGAACCATATCATAAAATTCTAACTTTTACTCAGCAACTAGTTGTAGCGAGATTCGGCAAAGTTGGAATTTTGTAATGACTTTTATCTGGTAACTGGTCGAAAGAGTGCACTTATTGTGCTCAACTACAAATAGTGAAAAAATATGGTCCGCAAAATTTAAAATTTCTAACTATCGGTACGAGTTCCATTTTAATCGCGTATGTTGGAACTTCGTGATTGAAGGACTTTTGTAGTGGATAAAAAGTTGGATCACTAAAAAATTTAACCTTATTTTTGTCTCCAAAATAAATTCCTGTAAAACTTCTTGCCTGAGTGTTTTACTGAGCCGGAAGATAAATATTAGAATCTTTCAAGTACTTTACTTTGGAGCCCATTTTCGTCATATTTATTATTTTACCGGCAACTATGTATTGAAAAATTAAGGTATAAATGACGATTTAAATTTAATTAAATTTCCAGCTTAGAACCATCTGAAATTATCGTCCAATTTCTGTAAAGTTTTGTACGAAAGCTGACAGATTTCTTGAATGGAAAAAAAGACTTTCTCGATTGCCATCTATTCAAACAATAAAGTACTCAAATTTTATAGTTGTAGCTTGAAGTGATTTGAAGTCATTGGCTAGTATTCGTTTTTTTTACGACTTCTGGATGGGAGCAACTCAAGTGAGTGGAACGAACGCCTTACAAAATTTATTTGTTGGCTTCTGTATGGAACCTAGCCAAAATAGTAGAATGAACTATGCCTTTCAACGTCTGGATATAACATTTTAACATTTCATATCAACGCATTCTTGAGGTATCGTTCGCAGAACTGACAAACACAGCAAGCAAATTTGCAGTTTTTTTGGTTATTACTGAGGAAAAATATTTTTATTTGAGGCTCCATTTCAAGCATAGGTACTCGAAATAAAGATGTATTTTCCAAATTTAGTAAACTAAATTAAGTTTAGATATAAATCGAAATAACATTCTTAATATCAGCAATTTACAGATCAGAATTCATTCTGCTTTTCTAATTTGTTTTATCAACACAAGATCGTAATTGTATGACCATTTACCACCTAGTTATGAACCAATTCTGTTTTTCAGTACCGATATAGTATAAAGACCAATTCCTTGAGAAATCAGTACTGTGATAGAACTGAATTTCGGAGTTCGGAATGTTTTGAAGTTCATCGCGATTTTTTGCTATAGATATTGAATAGTCTTTAACAGAAAAAAAATAATGTTTATAAGAAAATTGAGTAATCTTTGGAATCCATGGAATTTTGATTATCTCTGTATGTCGTCTTTATCATGTTTTCTTGAAGTTTCCCATTTTTAAAATTAAAATTATATCAGTACTGTATCAATACTTACTGTAAGACAGATTAAAATCTCATATTATTAGGATAGCTGGATAGTCAAGAATGATACGATCCTCGGTTCAAATTCAAATCCTTGTAGGTATAAGATTATTTATTAACATACATATATTGTAGATTTGTCGGCCTAAATCGTTTACATAAAGAAAGCCAAATAAATAGGAAATACAACCAATGTAAAAAAAAATATTACGAAAAAAAGTCTGTTATTATTATAAAATTTCACGAATAATACAGTATGCATGCAGTGCCGAAGTCGCAATATTGAAGCGGTACTGAATGAATAAAGCTTTGCAGTATCTAATCGATACTAGAAATGTTCCGATGGAGATCCGAATGTTTTTGCACTGAGAGGTGAACATAGTTCCGCTGGAATGCAGGTGGAGTGCCAATTCAGTTTACCGGTTTTCTGGTTTAGTGGTGCTATTGATAATATCCTATTTTTTTTTCTTAGTCCACGAGTGGAATTCGACTTCCAAAACCTCTATGTTGGTAAACTAGTGTCCTAGCTACAATATCACCGGATCTCCTAGATACTGCTAATACTTTCTGTGACAAAAAAGTCCAACACGGTTCTATTTAAGGGATCCGGCTTTGAAATATATTAATTTGCAGCCATCATTTCTATCCGTGAAAAAAAGGTTGTAATTCTTTGCGTCGAAACATTAAAAGGCTGGAATCTAATTTGCCTTTTTGTTATCACGATTTGATTGGCAAAAAAAAATATTCTGTGAATATTACTCTCAACTGCCTCATATAACTATGACTACCCAGCAGTGGCGGCTCGCCACATGAGGCTATGGAGGCTGAGCCTCACCATTAAACAGAGGAAAAAGTTACTAGTGATTTTTTGTTTTGAAAATGTTACCTAAAGACTTTCCGCAGTAAACCGACTTCCTTACTTATATAGTTTTAGTCCGACGAAGTCGTTTTTAATATTCCAATTCAGCCTCAGCTGCTAAGAAAGGCACGAGCCGCCACTGCTACCCAGCCATTTCAACCGCCTTCCAGCAACCTCTAGCTATTCACACAAGGTGTGAGTGACGTCCTCCACAGCGTACAGATCGTGGTAGTACCTGCACACGCCCGTCTCAGCTAATCCTAAGCATATGGCATGCTTCCTCAGCAAACAGTGACCCGTCAGTGCTCCGACGAGCGCACGTAATTGACCTCTATTCCAAGTTAATATGTTCGTAGTCTTGTGACTATCCTGCTTGGGTCACAAAGCTCTAGAAATCCTGCAGCTTGTCAACCCTGCCCGCCTCGGGTTGGCCGCCTCTATAAAACGTTCACCAATTAGCGCCTTGACGCCGCATGGTGGACTGACATCCTCCTCAAGCCATCCGTTTAATGATGATCTACCTCTCGCCAGCGCATCCGCCTATTTGTTCCCTAGTATATTACTATGTCGCGGTACCCAGCAAATCTGTACCCTGTTCTGTCTACAAAGTACCTTCAGCACTTCTTGACTGCGCTTGGGTTTCCATTATCCAAAAAAGTCTCGCAAAGGGGTTCGCAAGGTCAAAAGGGTTAAGAACCATTGATTTAGAGTAGGCTTGTTTAGTTCGCGAACGAACTAGTTCAGAAGAGCGTTCCCAGAACTGAAATGAACGAACTAGTTCGCAGTCGGTCCCGGTCCTAGATCGTTAGTTCCTTTGTTTTCATTCGTTGTGGGACCGTAGTGAGTGATCATTTCCGATTCCCGATCTCTCGCGAACTAGTTCCTTCTTTTAGTTCATTAGTTCGCTGGATTACATCACATTGCACCTGAATGACGACTACGACCTTTTTTTTTAGGTCATCACATTGTACCACAACTACGATCGTTGGTACGACTCGTTCCATGCTCCACTACCTTTCTCATCACTCAACTCCCGCGAACTAGTGAACTAAAAGAACGAACTAGTTCGCGAAGGGTCGGGAACTAGTTCGATCCCGGTTACTACGGAGAACTAAAATGCGCAAACCTAATCTAGAGTGCTTATTATGACTGCAGCCTACTGTGACCCAGTTTAGCCCGCGACCTATACCTCAAATTCGACCTAAATTATTTAGGACGCTTCTCGCTGGGTGCAAACTCCTACATGTTTAACGATTCGCCCAATCTCCAAACTGAACGAACGGGACTACTTTGGCATAGGTGAAAATTTCAGCTAAAATTGATACGTTGGAGTTCTTCCAGCTTTGTCGTAAGAGCAACTACTCCTCGTTCATTGGTTCCTCAGCCTCGTGTATTGGTTCCTTAGCCTCGTGAATTGGTTTCTTAGCCTCATTATTGTTTCCTGAGCCCATACTTCCAGAAACGCACTGATCTTCCTGGCCATGGTTATCTCCGGTGCCTTAGACCCAAGTGTCCAACTTCGCGGCAAGGTGGGAAGACATCGAGGACAGTTTAGTCTTCTAGTGGTTTAACGTGAACACCTGCCTCGAGGGCTTAATTTTACGGTCCTCTTAAGACACGGATAGATTAGCCGAAGCAACGACAATCACCGTCGCCCCGACAAGAAAGGGCTTCTAGTCTATACCGGTTGCAGGCCCAGTATTCATACTAGTGGATGCGAATCCTACCTAAAACTCTGCTGCTTTCTGGAGCACAGTGTCCGGTTGAATCGCAACTCCACGTTGAGTTCCCGAAGTAACTCTGCCCACTTGGGCATAACCACAGCTCCGCGTGATTCCCCGAAGGGCCTCACCACCGCAAGGAGATGATAGCGACCTATCATGGGCTCTCCTTACCCCGCGGCAACCTCAGGTCAGGCTTCGTAGAAGACGGCAAATACCGAACAAAACTACTTTTGTGAAGTACCATGCATACTTTGGGACAAATCACCCAACTCGGATCCGTGTGGTCGTTTAATTCCACAAAGGCAATATAGTAATCGACATACGTCTTTCTGAGATCACAGAGGAACTCCTATGATACACCCTCCAGCGGTGTGACATCGAGGACTATATTTAAATGGTTGTCTCCAGAGAAATTTCGAAGTTCAGCTAGAGGTGATTTGATTTCCTTGATTCTGTCGGGAATTATTGGAGCCGCATGATTTTTGATACAACCAACCTAATTCTAGGTTAGGTTGGGTACGGTAGGTGGCTATAGAACGCAAATAGGTCCGTTGTGATTCCACACATACGGGTCCGTGTGACCAAGTCCATCTCAGGTGAACCAACCTGGACAGCCTGACAATTCAATGAAGTGCGCCATAATTTATCATCTGAGTGTATCAGTAAGTTTGCACTACGCTATCTAGCATCAAGCTAAGCACTTCCATAGCTAGTTAATAGTCTAAGCTAAACGAAAACCTACATAAAGTGGGCGAAGATCTTTTCATTTTCTTGCAAAATCTAGAAACGGTCGTGATGAAACCGGAATTAAATAGAAAAAGGTGCAAAGACATTTTGGTTTGAAATGATGAAAATTCATCGCGGAAGAAGAAAATACTTTATTATGAAAATAATAAAGTAAAAGAAACAGGCCCCTATTATGAAAATGACATTGTAGGCTTTTCTGATAGCTCCACACGAGAGGGAGTTTGATGCAAACTCGCGAACAAATCACACATTCTTTTCGCCCAGCAATTTGTCTAGCCTAGTGCTAGCATCTCTAGATATTACTTATGTCATGCTATCCATTTAACCAGTCACTGAATGGATATCTTCAGCTCAATGGGTGGTTAATATGCCGGTAATAAAAATGCGCGCGACATTCATTACAATGAGGTTCATGGGGGTCACTACGGACAGTACTGAAGACGGCTACAAGACAGTACTGAAGACGGCTACAAGAAACAGACCATGTGATTTTCAACGATTAGAGATGATTTACCGGGTCTTCTTAACCGATCGTGTCATATGGCATGCCGCGATTGCCGGCCCAATTAGATTTATGATATCCGACATGTGTGTATGCCAAAAAAAAAGTAGCCAATTTTATAATGTGGGATCTGCATCATATGATTATAATTGAAAGCTATCACCGGCGAACACACCACAACATCTCATCCCATAGTAAACTTCTTAATTTGCACGAGTAAGCGTGGCATCTTGTCTTGATCGTCATACGAATATGATGGCGATCACGATGGTCACAACTCGCACTATCGCCAAATTATATCGGTAATCGGTCACTGAATCTTTTTCGCTCTTTTTAATTTATTATTTAATTGATAAATTCAATTCGGTTGAGTCGCATGATCTTTTCAGTGATCGATGTCGCATGATAAAATTTTGATGATCTTTTTGATTAGATGTGGACCACCTGATCGCCACGATCAATTGGGTGAACATAGTTGAACTTGAAGCTGGAAGTTGTTTTTATGTTCATTACGTGATTTAATGGAATTGCAGATATTCGTGAAAGGATCGGTATAAGTTTATATTGCTTCCTTGATCCTAGTTTACCACCGAGATGTTTAGTATTCCAAAGGGTAAGATCGATCATGGGCAAAATGTCGGAGTCACAGCTGCGAAAAGCTGTCCACAGGGCGGGGTACTGTCACCCATCCTCTGGTGCTTAGTAGTGGACGACCTTCTTCAGGACCTAACGAAATCTAGAATCACGGTACAAGGTTACGCTGACGACCTTACCATCCTTGTTAGAGGTAAATTTGAAAAAACGGTGGCAGAACTAGTTCAAAGTACCCTAAACTAGGTACCAATACCAACCTGGTGTACTAAAGCAGGTTTGTGTATCAACCCAAAGAAAAACACAATTGTTGCATTGACCCAAAAGGAGATGCAAGGACAAGCTGTCTAAGCCTACTCTTTTTGGAGAATACCCAGACTATGCTAGTGAAGTGAAATTCCTGGAAGTCATCCTGGATGAAAAACTCATTTGGAACGGTCATGTGAACAAAGTGCTTGAAATGACCACAATCTCTCTCTGGACCTGCAGGAGCTTTCTCAACAAGAACTGGGGACTGAGTTCCTGAGTTCCTAACCAACTGGATGTATACCGTCGCTGCTAGACCCATTATTACTTACGCGGCATCTGTCTGGTGGAAGAAAACAAAGCAGAAAACTGACTAAATTACAAAGACTGGCATGCCTGGGTATCACTGGGTCAATGCGAACCACTCCCACCGCTGCCTTACAGGTGCTTCTTAACTTAGGACCTCTACACTTAGAAATATAGAAAGATGCAAGGTTCACTACATACAAACTTTTTAGCTCGGAGGACGAGTCAAAGCGCAAACAGCTTGGCTAGCTGTTTTTGCGAAACTCAAAAAGGACCCCATACTAGCGATACCTCTTTCTGATGCAATGGTATCGAAATTTAATTTCACAAGGCCATTCAAAGTTGTCCTACCTAAGAAAGCTACAAACAAACCCACTCTAAAACCGGGATCCATGATCTGGAACACAGACGGATCCAAAACTGATCAAGGTGTAGGAGCAGGCGTTTATGGAGTTTGCCCAAATGTTAAATTTTACTCAAGCATGCGCATCTTGTATTTCGTCCTTCCTATGTCGGATCAAGAACATGTTAATAGCCAAGTAGGTGGCCACATAGGGTGGGTACGGTAGGCAAGGTAGGTACGGTCGGTAGGGAGAATGGGCAAAGAGAGCCAGTGGGTAATGTGAGCCACTTAAGTATTTCGTCCTTTTTGCCGGATCAAGGAAATATTGATCCGGTTTACACTCAGCATTTAGGCCATGGCCTATACCTCAAATTCGATTCGTTTTAGTTTAATAAATCAGTGATATGCAGAAGATAGAATTTGTCAAGGCATGTATGTAATGCGTTCTGAGTTAAGATACTATTGCAGATATTTAGTAATATGTAGTTCTTGAATTTATTGATGAAATAATTTAATGGACTAAATACGACCCTACCCAGGTTTTGAACTCTATTGGTGTAAACAGTTCGTGGGTCAGGTCGCTGGGTGTAAACTAGCTCATACCTAGCCAATTAGAGGCTAAGCTCCCTAATCTCCTCCGTCAACCAATCTCACACACAAAGTCACCACATTAAGGAGTTCACCCAATCCACCCGCCAAAAAAATATTAACTTAATATCTCAACGGGTTTATGTGCTACGTGCTGAACACGTTTGCATACTGCGGACAAACGAAATTTTTTTTGGCTTATTGTGGTCTATTAGTCCTAATACGTATAAACACCCCTTCTCTCCTACATAGGTACCCAGTGGGGGGTGTAAAGTGGATACGTAGGTGGGCTGCCTAGAGGTTGGCTGGAACATTGATATACACACGATACGGAAAAAAAAAAATTAAATTAAACCAAATGAAACACTTAACCGCTAGATTAGTTACACATTTTTTGCATTGGTACCTGAAAAAATTGTCGATGTATTTTTGGTTCGTGACGAAGTTGGTATTTGTACCATGGGTATTTACCCCACCAACAGTGGTTACTTAAGTCATTGGTAGGTACGCATTTTTGCTGAGTGCAGCTCATGCAGTTAGTCAACATTTCGTACGGAATATACGTTCGTAAATTGGTTTAATTTCTAATCCGTTGCATTGCCCAATTCTGCAAAATGTTGTCTTTTTTTCCCCATTTCGATTAAAGTCCTTCATTGAACAGATATTTTTTTCGCATTACTAACTTCTATCTTGTGCTACACTTACTTTTAATGTGAACTACACTTACTTAAAAATTATTATAAAAATGCTTTTAGGCATTAAAAATTACGCACTGCTGCTTTGCTCAATACTTCAATGAGTAAAAAGATGCAGAATAAAAAATTTCGTAGTAATGTTGTCTGCGTTTTTACTCAGAAATTGATTATAAATTTTAATACAATTTACTACTCTGCTCCTGGAACTTTCACGTATTTAAAATTTCGGATTACTTTCTTATCTTGTCCAGAAGTGAAAGGCGTCCTTACAGGGGACAAGAAGGAACACTTGACTCCACCTGTACTCCACCAATCCGGAAAATAATAAATATTGATTATATGTGAAAAAGATAACTATTTTGAAATTCAATTTCTCTACACAATTATTGCGCACTTCTTCTGGCTTCCATTGGTGGCTAGCCTAAAACCGGATCGACGGCCCAATATTTGTTCGATTCTTTAAAAAAATCGTTATTAATTTATTTTCGAGAATTTAACTATTACAAAGACAACTCAATCACAAGTAACAATTTTATCCAATAATTTCAAAAGGTAAATCTTGGTGAGTACGAAGTGAAGGGCTTCTAGAGGGAAATTAAATTTAGTTTAGTGTCAGTGAAATCAATTCTCATTACAATGAAATGAACAGTAGTAGTGTGGAAGAAAAGAACTATAAAAATATGACGTAGTCACGATCGGCTGCAAGCCAATCACATGATACTCTAGATGAAATACTGAACTCCGATTTATATTTTAGTTGGGATTATATCAAAAGAATGAGGAGTGCACATACAATTATTGCATGACCTTTCATTTACAGGTAGAAACTATTGTATAGTGGCTTTTCGATGGATGGTTAAACGATTTTTTGAGTTATGGTGAGTTCCATAAATTAAGTTAGGACATTTTTACAGAATTTCTGTATGGCAACTACATGAAGGACTTATGGGATATTTTTCATATTAATACTTTGAGCTGCGACTATTATAAAATCAACGTATACAAAATTTCAAAGTCGTAACTTAAAGCATTCTAAAGTTATCGTTCAATATTGGTGAACACATGTTTTAAGGACTTTTGTATAAGGAGTCAACGGACGGCGCTAATTAATGAACTCAGTTTCCTGTATAATTTTGAATCCCTGCTTTAACTCCTACTAAAGTTATAGTGGAATCTGTAATTTGCATAAATTTTTGAAGGATTTTTGTAGGCTGTTACACGAAGGACTCATTCGATTTGCATCATATTTGGAATTTTCGCTTCAAACATTGTACACTTTTAAGTATGCAAAATTGCAAGTTCCTAACTTGAATCATTCGAGCAATAATTGTGAATACGTGTTTTAAGGACTCTTGTATGGGAGGTACCCGAAGGAGTGGAAGGATATCGCCCATTAACAAACTTAGCCTTGCTTTTTTCCATTTTACAGGTGGTGACAAAATTTGAACTTCGTAGGCCAACGCGTTCTTGAGTTATCGTGCAAACGGTCGGACGGGCAGACGGACAAACGAATGGACAGCAAACGGATTTGGGATTTTTGGTCACAACTGAACACATAATAATACATAACTTTTTTTCGTCCGAGGCTTCTATACTTTACAAACTTTTGGGCTGGATTAAACTTATAAAACTCTATATGATTTCATCTAGAGTATAATTAAAATTCTCTGGTGTTGTACCTTTGATAGCTATAGTCGCGCAAGGGTAGTAAATGGTGACACGCTGACTCTTTCGGATTTAGGTCGACTGAAATATTTGTTCACTTTCCTTTAAAACCTATAGCTAACTCTTTTTCTCCTGTGTTGCATAAAAGCATAGCTATTCATCATCGCCTTCTAAGTCAGAGGTTTGCCCTTACCTACAAAATTTTCTATGGGCGTCCTTGTCTGAAGTTATTCCGTAAAAGGTTTCACCATTCCTTTTAAGGACTTTTGTAAGGAAGATTTAGAGGGATATTGATTTGGCTGGGTGTAACCTTTCTTTTAGCTGTGAAAAGGATTTTTGTGTTCTGAATTTATTGTTTAATATTCTTGCTCCTATACTTTCAAATGGTGGAAAATTTTGAATTCCTCGCTTTAGGTGATTTCTATTAATCGTGTAATAAGTGAAATCATGTTATTCTAGAACTTTTATTTGGAAGCAACTTAGTGATAGGTCGGGATATTTTGCCAAATTTTTATTCGAAACTAATTCATACAAAGCGTTTCTTTATCTCACATCTAGGTGATGCTAAAAAGTTGAAATTTAGATGTGAATTCAACTGCAGAATTTTGCATATAACTTCTGTCGTAAACGTACAAATATGGTATTCCGAAAATCACGTCTCATAAACCTGAAGAGTTTATAACTGTTTGTATCTCTTTGGGCTAGTTAGAATGTAGAGCTACACTCTAATAAATATTGGAGTAAATCTACCATTATTATAGTTGGCAACTGTTTTCCATCGATAGTAATGGTAAAATTACATGCTTGTGTAATTAGAGGGAATATTACACAAATAAGTTGTAATAATTACACAACATATGCGTAATCAATACACATCAGTGATGTAATCATTGCACAATAGCTGCGTAATCAATAAACAACGCTGGCGTAATTATTACACAGAGAATACAATTATTACACACTTTTTGTGTAAAATTTTCATAATTATACGGTAAAATCATAAACTAACAACGCAATTTCACAATAAATGTACTGTATTAAATTGAGTTGATAATGGCAAAAAAACATATTACGGATACTGATTCCAAACAAAAACATTTCGGTGATTTTACAAACCTGCAACGTGAAGTACAATGAAATGATGAAATGAAATTTTTCGAACTTGCTTATTGTGGCGTAATATTACACAGCATTTTAAGTAAAACTACACTAAGCCTCAATTCACTTTATTAATGGTCTAATATAATCATGACTTCTAAATTTACTCTTTTTATAGAGCAAAATAGATGTAATTGTCCACCTTATTGTATAATATTACCTATCTATGCGCAAAAAAACGATTATACGTCAATGATAAGTACAATTACATAGTTTGTGTATTTTTCCACTTATTTTTGCTTTAAATACAGAGTATTTTTACAAACTGTTTTTAGAGTGTACTTACCTGGGTTTAAATGGACCGATTTTCTAGAAGTTTTTGAATCACTCTTCAATAAACGGATTAGCCGCAATATGTACATTGTTATGACAAAAGAAATACCCTCAATTACAATCACGAATTTATTTTAATTTCCAGGTCAAAGTACGATTAAAATTTTATTATCAGATCATCAATGAGAATAATGCCTTAGCCGGATGTAAAAAGATCAGTGAAAGTTTGCAGTAAAATTAATTTGCATTTTCCCAACAATGTATTAAACCTTTTGATAAGATCAATGTCTTAGTTTTCAATTATTTTCAGTAATAAAACATTTACTTGCATATGCACGTGTTGTGTAAAAATTCAAAATAAATAATTATGTGACCATTAGCACGAGTATAAAATCAATATGCCCAATAATCATGTTCTCAGCGTTATCAAATGAACTTTTTGTGCATTTTAAATGATTTCACGTGATCCGGATGCATTCATAAAGCTGGTCTTGTCGGTGAGCACATGCATAGCACATGAAATAGAAGTACTGAGACAAAACTTATGGATTTAACTACTTGATTATTTGAAATGGGTTTACAGAAGTCCTTAGCTAAGTCAAACTTCGAATAAAATCAAGATTTCTAGAAAAATTCAATAAGATCGTTAGTCTTCTCAATGGTTCCACACACAAAAGTCAGATCAGTGCATCAGCGAAAACGTAGGTGTACACCCCTGGAGGATCCTCAACTGGCATGGGGGTTTCTCAAATTCTACGGGTGTTTGATTTGGATAAGGAACAAAATGTATTTCCTTTTATGTACAAACATATAAATTGTTAATTTTAAATGAAATATATTATTATTAATTTCGAACACCCATTAGTACGGCGCTAACACCCATGAGGGAGTCGTTTCCTGCCATGGGTGTTCACGCTTACTACGACAACCACGGGTATTTCTCGAAACACCTATTAATATGGGTGTATTAACATGGGTGTTAGGAAACACCAATAGACTTTGTTCGACCGGAGATATAAGCACTTTATTAGCACGACAAAAGAGGGCAGATCGAAGCATAAGAATGCCAGCTTTTTAATTAATAAATCTTCTGTATTCCAAAAACGTCTTAGGCGCAAGCAGAGCAAGCACAAATATGATATTAGTCAAACGCCTAATTTCAAACAAGGAGTTCTTTTAGTTGATTTTTAGTTACTTTTCAATAAAAGAAACAAAAAACAAGTGTTATTATTTGTCTGGTTGTTTTAGAATTGTTATTAACTATAATTCAATAAATTATATAATTTGTATGGTCCATTTTTAATTAATAGAATTATTGCCTGCTTTTTGCCTCCATTTGTGTACAGCATATACAGCAGATAGACGCACATTTTACTTTATTATTTTAATAATACAGTATTGTTTTCGATTTTTTAAAAAAAAAAAATTTGCTACCCTCAAAATTTTTTTTTTCACGTTTCATGACGAGTACACACGAAAAAAGCAAAAAAAAATTTCAGTCCGTCTGTCCGCCGTACGCCGTACGCCGTACGCCGTACGCCGTACGCCGTACGCCGTACGCCGTACGCCGTACGCCGTACGTCGACCGCTGTACGCAAAATCGTTTGAAAGCTCGTAGCTCCCAAACCCTTTGAGCTATTAAATTGAAATTTTTTTGATGAATAGACTGGGTAGTCCCCTTGAAGTGGCCAAATTTGGAGGGGTGGGGGTGTGAGGGGGAAGGAGGGGGAAGTGTTTTAGACGGAAAATTTTGGTTTCTAGATCTCAGCAACCGCTTATGCTAGCAGGCTGAAATTTGGAATTTATATAGAGCTTCAGTAGTGGACCCATTTGCAAAAAAATTGCCGATATAGGTGAAGGGGTGTGGGAGTGGGGGGAAAAATAATGCGTCCGAAACGCAAAAAAGGTGAGATCGACACTTTCTAAAATCCATATCTCCTAAACGGTTAATGTCACAAAATTGAAACTTAATGAGTATCTGTAGGTATACTAGGAGAATAGATCGGAAACAAAAATTTGAGTGGGGGCAGTGGCGTACGGGAGTGGGGGCTAAAAAACTTTAGATTACGATATCTCACGAACCAATTGCATTAGACAAATAAAATTTGGTTTCCTTATAAAGGTTGACAAATAAAGTTTGCTGAAAGTAAAATTTTTTACGGGGGCGGTGGAGCATGAAAGTGGAGGGGATAAGAATTTTTCTAAAAAATCACGTCTCATATCTCAAGAACAGTGTAAGATAGATACTTAAAATTTTTACCAGAAGTAGGCCTAATAGACCACTAGCTGAAAACAAAATTTTGGAAGTGTGGGTGTAGAGGGTGAGGGTGGGGGAGGGTGAAAAGGAAAAAGCTCCGATTTTTCTATCTCGAGAACCTATAATGATATAAAGCTGAAACTTGGTATTTAGATAGAGCTATATTAGTAGCATCATGGAAAAATATAATTTTTTATAAGGGTAGTATGGTACGGGGATGGGGGGTGTTTTTCCTATCTATAGAACGGCTTATGATACAAAGTTGAAACTCGGTACGTTTATGTAAATCAACTAGAAAACTAATTTAAATAAAAAAAAATTTCAAATTTCCATTGGCGTTCGGAGGGGGGGCAAAAAAAATTATCAGTGTAAATAGAATGCATATATTTTCACGGTTTTCGTCATATCTATTAGGTCTTCCCAAATATTGAATTCATTTTTATTCTACAGATTCTTCATATAAATACCTACAAAGCGTTTTCAGGATTTTTTAAAATTCGACCCCTAAGGCGGTGCAAACAGGGTTGTAAACTTTTTCACGAATTCTACTATATTCCCACGTCTTATCAGATATCGAATATCTTTTCACTTTCACGTGCTTGCGTAACAATCACCTAAAACTTGTTTTTAAATTTTTTTCAGCCCCTAAGAGGGTATAAACGGGTTGAACACGTTTTCACGAGTTCCGTCATTTCTTTTAGAAGTGATAAGAAATTGAATTGGTTCCTACCTTCTCGTGCTGTTTTCATATTTATTTATTAATTTTTTCAGGATTTGTGGATATTCAACCCCCAAGTGGGTGTAAGGAGGTTGCATATCTGATGATATATCGAATTCATTTTTACTTCCTATGGTTTCCTAAAAAAGAAAAAGTCATTTTCAGTATTTTAGATATTCAATCCTAATGGGTGTAAGGGGGTTGTATGCTTTTCAAAGTTTCGACATATTTCTTAGGTTCGATGAGATATTAGATCGCTTTTCATTTCCACAGACTTTTTATATAATCGCCTACAAACCCATTTCTTAATTTTTGGATAATCAACCCCCAAGGGTTTGTATATGTTTTCACAATTTTTGCCATTCCTTAGTTCTGATGAGATATAAAATTGATTATTACGGCCAACCAATTCACGATTTTTCGAATTTCCAGAACCAAGGAGGTGTGAAGGGTTTGCTTACGTTTTTTTCGAAATTCAAACCCCAAGTGGAAGTAATGGGTTTGTATACGTTTTAACAATTCGCCATATCTCTTAATTCTGATAAGGCAACAAATTCGTTTTTGCTTCTATGGGCTTTTAGTGTACATAATATACTGAAATTCGAATAGTCTGCACGGACTTTTTCAATGTTTAATCGGCTAAAAATCTCTATTTTAAATATTTTTATATTAAGAACAAAAATAATTTTCCAAGAAATCTAATAATCTCGAAGCAACTCATGATACACTCCGACTTTAACCGCTCCCGAACTTTGACCCGAAAAATAATAAAGTTTCGCCCAGACCATTGGCAGATTTTTTTGCTCTTATTACTAAAATGTAAAATGACAAAATTTCTGGGTAAAACATTTTTTTTAATTAAAAAAGTAAAAATTAAAAAATTTCGAATCGTTAAAGCTTCTCAAAAAATTTGCTTTAAGAAACTTTTGTTTATTTGTTTATGTATTTTGATTTATCGCCATTTATCTAAAAAATGGGATAGTTGACTAAAACTTTTTTAATGATATTATAAATTCGTATTTTGTCATCTTTAATTCTAGGGAAAGTTTATCGCTCTACCGTTATTAGTTCAGAAGTTATTGTTATTTAACTGAAAACATTTCAACACTTGAGGAATTCTTTTTTTTAATAAAGAGTAGTTAGAACGTTCATTGGTTCTATTACGGATAATTTGTTCAACTATCAACAAAAATTTATTGAATCGACTACATTCACCGTTTTCAATTAAAACTAAATCCATAATCATTTTTTTATTTAAATTTGAATTAAAAGAATTTAGCTTGTTGTTTTTTTAACTCGCAGTGGAAAATTGTTCTATAATTCAAATTCAAATACACAAATACTTATGTAGAAGCCAGGAAAAATCCACGGCTGCTAGAGGCTTGTAATCTCAATTGATTCCTGGAAGGAAAAGCTCGTCTTATCGTACTTTTCCTTAAATATATCCTTTTCACAGTGCTACGAAAGACATCAAATTTAAATCCGAGTGTTCAAATGAACAGAAGAATACTACTTGTGTATGGAACTTTATGCTGGAAGAAGTTCTTTCTTCTTAGTTGCACTTTATTAAGAAAAAAGGAATTGCTCAAAGCGCCAAATGGTTTGTATCCAAGAAAGATAACTTCGAAAGGTCTGAAGATAGAGCAATGAAGGAACCCTCGTATGAGAAATGACAAAATAGGCTTTTATAATTCCCAGAGAAAAACACATCAGTGATTCCGTTGTTCAGTTGGTGATCGTTAACAAGGATTTGTCTCTTTAACGTAATAAAACGGCTATAAATCGACTATTCCGCTACAGAAATTAATATCTCTTTTTTAATTTTTTAAAGCATTTTTTTTAACAGCATTGATGCGTTTTTTAATTGCAGAAATGTTTAAAAATTCTTAAAGACGATAAATTCGAAAACGGTACGGAAACGGGCATATGCGTATATTTAACTGTTTTTTTAGCCAGCTTTTTAGTACACCCTGTATATTAGCTACTCTCCATCAAGTCGTCGCTTTCTGGTTACGACCAATAATCAATGCGAGTTGTAGGAGAACCTTTTAGAATAGTGCGATCAAAATCAAAACATATTATACCTTCTAAATTTCTGCGTAGTAAGAACAGATTTTTTTACGATAAATTGTATTCCATGTCTACACCTAAACATTTTATGGGACTTAAATGTATTGTTATTTTAGATGTAACCTATGCAATTTTTCTTCGAACCTATGTATTTCTAATAATGTAGAGAAAATTAAAAATAAAAGAATAAAAACGCTAGAAAATGTTCACACATCTTCATCCGCAAAGACACTACCAATGGCGTAGTTAGATGGATTTTTTCAGTTTTTTGATCTTGTTCTCTCAAATTTGAAATGTATCCGCCAAAGCAATGTGGAGCTACACCACAATTGTTTTCTTTTGGTATTGTTACGAGCTAGGGCTTCGCCGGGATTTCAAGTAAAACACAATTTGTTTAAAATCAAAATAAGTGATAATTTATTTAATCGCACTTTAATTCTATTCGCACTTTAATTCTATTCGCACAATAATTCGCACTATATGGCAATACCGCCCGCTTATTTATATCGCTTGATTCGATCACACACAATCGATCGCTTTCCACCACACGGTCGCGTATACACGCTAGCTGTCACAGTCGACGTAATAAAAATTACTATATCCCTCGCTGAAAGCTTTACCTGCTTTTATAGTAGCCGGTTGCAGTCTAGGATGTACTTGAATGTTCACTCGGTGATGTATGTGGAATCTTCTCGAAAGCTTTAGAGCTTTCGATTTTGATCTTCGTTCGATTCTAGAACATTGGAGAGCATTCGATAAGAAGGGAGATACAATGGTGTTGTTTCTCCCTATATACTTCAACTAGGTTTCTAATTGGGTTACTTTGTAGCTAGGTATTCGGTTGTTGATGCGAAACGATCGAGTTGCGCGGTTGCCAGGTTCGCGCGGTTGTGCGAATTTACCTATTTTGATTTTAATCGCACCGTACAGTTAAACTACAACCCCCTCTCTCTTTCTGTTTCTTCTTAAAAATTTGTTTAAAAATCTTGCCGGATTCTAAATATCAACTTTATAGGTTTATAGTTCAGGTGTTAACGTGCCTTTGGATAGATGGATTTGGGGTATTGGCCATCACATTGATAAAAAAAATATATTTAATTTTTTTCTGCCAGTGTCTTCAAAGTTTTAGAGCAACTGGATTAGACTTATACGAGTGCTCCACAGATTGGAGCTCTGGTGTCGAATAAGTAATTCGAGAATCTACCCGAATTAATCGAGATTACATAAATCTGTGCAGCAAATCTCGCAGCAAGGTCGTAAACCAGCACGCGCATATTAATATTAACAAATCGAAAGTACTTTAGTAGTCACAGAGCAATGAAGGAAATTTTCTAATATCCGTTTCTACGGACTGACCATTTACTGGACACGCAATATCCGTTTGTAATGTCAGCATAAATCAACTAATTAATGATAAGAAAATGTTAACTAATAAACGAAATATAAATTTCATCTATGTGTCCGTTTCTGTGTAATTCGTAGAAAATTGTGCGAAATCATACCGAAATCTTAATTTTGTTATTACAGACATTCCCGATGTCCGATCGCGGTTCAATTAACTTGATCGTAAACAATAATTGGCGCAGGCTTGAGCCTTAATAGCATTATCGAAAAAATTTATTTAATTTTTGCAAAATTCTAAAGAATCACGACCAAGACGTTTTTGGGTCATAGATAGGTTGATAGTGTTCACAATGAGCTTAGTCTTATGCTTCTGTTGTTGTTTATTAGCATAATAATTAAAAACATCGTATGCTTATCATGGACACTATTCAATTCTAGAAACAATGTTTTTTTGGTTTTGGCTTTTGTTGTAGCGAACTGATGCATTTAGTGCATACCATGTTTATAGTTGGGTGCGATCTAGAGCATCGCGCTGTTTATAAATGCATCGACCTATGATCTAACATTGTTATGATCACATTGTAGTATGCACTGTAATTTACTACGCGTTATATTGACCCTTCTAGTAGAAGTTGCATCTTGCATGTATCATGAATGGAGTCAATTCAATTGAATCTGTATAGAAACCAGTGGCGTAACCCCCCTCCTCCCTGCTCAACATAATGGGGTCAGGTAAACTGATAGGGGGGTATTTATGTTCCTCAGATTTTTCAGCTACGTCTTAAAAATGAACCAACTCCTTGACCCATTCATTCTTCGTCTTCAATCTATGGCTTCGCATAGAACTGTCTTTTCCGTGGCTTTCGAAAAAAATATCGGTTGCAAAAAGTTTTTTAGAGGAGTATAGAGGGTTCAGTTTTTCAGATCTAGATGGCTATTCCTCCAAAATTTTGTTTTTCGATGTTAGAGCAGCCTGTGAAAAACAACTGCAATGTTAACTACGAGTAGCGTCCCAGTGATTCGAAGCCATTGAGTATAACAAAGGTGAAAAACTTTTATTGGAAAAACAAGTAGAAAATTGTTTTCCATTAGGTCGTAAAGCGTTGAATCATGGAAAGGCGTATTTTACAACATCTCTGGACCGCACATGTAGAACTAGTGAAATTTGATAAGTAATTTTGTAAAAATTGGATTGCTTTGATTGAGGTTAACAATTTCATTATTTATTATTTTTACTTTTACTTAACCTTTTTTTTAAAAAAAACATTTTAAATTCTTAAAAAAAATAAAATGCCAGACTCCTGGGTGTGTTTTAAGCTTAGTTGCGATGCAGGTTACTTTGCGGCTGGCATGAAAATAAAATAAATGGCAGAATTCGTAAGACAACCCCTTTTTCCCCTTTGGGGGTGCCGTATAAAAAATCGCGATTAGGCAATTACATAAAAAGCCCTTGAAACTAAAAACCAACTTCATATCTTTTCAAACCTAAGAGATGTGGACAAATTTATGAAAAGTATACACCCCATCTTTATACCCACTTGTGGGTGTGGAATATCGGAAAATAATGCAACCGATTTTTAGACGATTATCGAAAAGGTTGTGGAAGTAAAAATCAATTTGATATCCCATTAGACCTAAAAATATGACGAAATTCGTGAAAATGAACCTTTTTTACACTCTAAGGGTTATATTAGGTTGCTGCAGATGAAATGTCGTTTTTGGTAGTGCAATTTCAAACAACTGTAACTTTTATAAAACTTAATTTTATTAATCAAAATAGGCACCAGCACATGCAATACACTTCTCCCAACGAGATACAAGTGCATCATTTATGCCAGTTTCGTAGAAGTCCGACTTTCTACTCCTCGAAGGCACCTTTGATGGCTGCTTCATTATCGAATTGTTTGTTCGCCAAAAAATGATCCAAATGTTTAAAAAAGTGGTAGTCGGTTGGCGAAAGGTCTGGTGAGTATGGTGGGTGAGGAAGAGTCTCATACTGCAACTTGTTTAATTTTTGAACCGTTGTTCTTGAAACATGAGGCCGTGTGTCGTCATGAAGCAGTATAACTCCATCTCTGTTGACCAATCTAGCCCGTTGAACACGTAATTTCTGATGCATTTCATCGAGTTGGGCACAATACTTCTCTGCATTAATGGTTTCACCACGCTGCAACAAGGAATAGTGCATAACTCCAGCTGCAGACCACCAAACAGTCACCATTATCTTCTTCGGATGGAGGCCTGGTTTCGGCATGTGTTTGGGATCTCATCAGCATCCAACCATTGTGCCGATCGGCGACGATTGTCGTACAATATCCACTTTTCATCACATGCCACTATTTTGTTCAAAAACGGATCGTTTCTCTTCCGGAAGAGCAGGAAACTGCAAATTTCCAGTCGACGCGTCATGTTTTGCTCAGTAAGCTTATGCGGAACCCACTAATCAAGCTTTTTGATGTTTCCAAGCTATTGCAAGTGCCGGCAAACTGTCGAATAGTGTACGTCCAATTTTCCTGCAATGTCGCTTACAGTTTGGCGTGAGTCAGATTCCACTAATAAATTCAGCTCGTCCTTGTCGATCGAAGGTCCTGCGTTACCACGTGGCTCACTTTGAAGGGTCATATCTCCTGATCGGAATTTTTCGAACCATCGCTGTGTGGTTCGTTTGTTTACCGTATCAGTTCCAAATGCCCTGTTGATGTTTTCGGTTGCCGCCGTTGCGCTGTGGCCAAGTTTAAATTCATAAAGGAAAATTACCCGTTTTTGACTCGAATCCATTTTTTTTCTGTCCGATATCAATGAAGTTCAAAACTGAAATGACTCCATGATTAAATGTAGGGGGTATTTATACTTCAATACCCAATACCTCGTGTGCCACCTGGCGGCAGTTTGAGACATGAAAATTGCAAATGACTTCACTTCATGGAGAAAAACGACATTTCATCTGCAGCATGCAATATATAAAAAAATGGTAAAATTTATATTTGGACGATTACATTCAAAGCCCGGGAGTGAAATAAATAAACTGATAACTTTTCAGATTTAAGAAATATGGTGGAATTCGTGAAAACGTTATACGCAGTCAGGAGGCCGAAAAAAAAGCGATTTTTCATGAATTTTTTCCTGGAAAGACATTTTAATTTATTAACGTAAAAATTTATATATTATATATTATGGTAAATTTAACTTTATTCTGGTATTTTTTATTTGTAAAAATAATGATTTTTAAAACTGGTATAGCTGATTGCCGGGAACTCCTATAAAAAACGCGTTTTGCGGTGACCACGATATCTCTGGAAGGATCATCTAAAATAAAAAACCTAAAAAGATTTCGGTGGTATAATATAATGTATTATCTACCTAGTCATATCATAAATACTGACACAACTGTAAACTCGGCGATATTTCTTAAATACCATAACGCACACAAATATTAATATGTTATTTTTGACAGTTGGTATGTGTTTTGTTTACATGCCAGAAGAATTTAGTTTTGGTTCGTGATCATCATGGAGTGGACGGATAAAGAAAATCGTATCGTTGTCGTAGGGCTACACAAGTGTGGAATGGAAAAAGGTGACATTTTCCGAACGCTCCGACTGCTTAATCTTCCACGAAGTTTTGTGTATCGTGCCATCAAATTGTTCATAGAGACCCGTAACGTAAATAACCGCCAGCGATCCGGCCGCCCTCGCACCATTCGTACGCCGGAGGCCATCAAAGCGGTGCATGAACGAATTCGACGAAACCCTCTCCGCAAACAAAAAATCTTGGCTCAAGAGATGAACATCAAACCGATATCTATGAGTCGCATCATAAAAAAATACTTGAGGCTCGGGGCCTACAAACGGCGAACCGGACAATTGCTCAATCTGAAGTTGAAAGGAAATAGGAAGACAAAATCAAAAGTGCTACTCGCCCAGCACGCTGGTGGGAAATTCAAAAAAATTCTGTTTACCGACGAAAAAATTTTTACCGTTCAGGAAAAGTTCAACAAACAGAATGATAGAGTGTATGCTCGCTCTTCCAAGGAAGCGTCCGACGTAGTGTCACGAGTTCAAAAAGGGCACCACCCGGCCTCAGTGATGGTTTGGTGGAGGGTGTCCTATGATGGTGTCACCAAGCTTCATTTTTGCGAAAAAGGTGTAAAAACTGCGGCCAGAAACTAACAAGCAGATATTTTAGAACGTGTTGTAAAGCCTCTCAACGAGTCCTTATTCAAAACCAGCATTGGGTGCTCCAGCAGGACTCTGCACCCGTTCATAAGGTCAAAACCACCCAGGCCTGGTTGAAAACCAATTTACCCGCGTTTATTAGCACTGAAGAATGGCCATCCGCCAGCCCAGACCTTAATCCTTTGGATTACAAGCTATGGTCCGTTTTGGAGGGCATGGTCTGCCACAAACGTCACCCTAATATTGAGTCCTTGAAAAAGGATCTAGAGGATGCAGTGGTCCATTTCCCCTATGTGAGGTGCGTGCTGCGATCGATGACTGGCCAAGGCAAATGGCGGCCATTTTGAACAATGTATTTTTTTTTATTTGTTACCGTTATTTGAATAAGCTGACAAAAAATTATGAAAATATCTCAAGCCGTTATTTTTTAATTTCCAAAAAACAGTGTGTACTTAATCGAAGGAATACGCAAAATATTAATTTTTAACAAAATAGCGGCTTCTCAAAAAAAATTTCGATTTTCGATAAAAATTACGGCCTTAAATTTTTTATAAAATGGAAAATATTTATCGGCGAGAAAAATCCTTCGAAAAATCACTAAAAAATACATATATAAAGCTTATGCAAAAATTTGAGACTGATCGGTTTTGCCGTTTCCAAGAAATCTTGGTCACCGACTTTATAAACACAGTTTTGAGAAAAACGCGTTCAAAGTTTCAAAAACTCTTTCAAACGCTTGGAGACGTCTTTACAAATATGAGTGTAACTTCGAGAATATTTGTCGGATTGGCATGAAACTTTCTGTAAATATACTGAAATATATGTACATTACGAAAATGAAAAAAAAAATTTTTTCTTTTTTAAAATTCTGACTGTGTATACAGTGGCGGTGCTGATAGTTTTGGCGCCCGGCGCATTTTCTACGTTTTGGTGCCCAAAATTTTATATTTTTTTTTCGAAAAATCAAAGGGTATTTTCAAGATTTTGCATGATATAAATAAAAGGTGGTAAAGTGACCACTGCTGTTAATTTGGCCCCCAAATTATTTCTAATGATTCATAATACCATTTATGGTTTGTGTTATATATCGGGCTTTCTGATATTTAACAGATAAACATCATAGAACAAAACCGAAGTGGATTGCTTATTCATACGAAGGATCGCCTTGCTTCCGCAAGATATGCAAAATTTATTCCATCAACATCTGTGATTGTCTTCAAAGGTTCATCCTATAAGAAACAATAAAAGATATCAAAAGATCTGAAGGAGCGAAACGAAGCCAGGGTCAAGACTGCGGATGTAATACTGAAAGTGGTGAAAATGAGGCTTCTTCGACTGAATACAATTTGACCAGGGACGTCATTTCAGTTTTATCCAGCGGGCAAGATCTTTTTCACTTCATATAAATGCATTTGTGTCGATATTAAGATATGTAGTGTATTCACGCACAGTTCAAGGAGTACGTACATTTTTTAAACTACTTTGAACGTAGTCTTTCTTGTCAAATTCAAAAAGTCACGGTTCCCTTCAATCCTGGAATTGACCCCCCCCCCCCCCCCAACACTCAATTCGGCATCTGATATTGAAGACACAAATTGTTAAGGATCCTTTCCTAGTGACCAAAGCACAATGAATGGAGCAGAAGGCGGTAATTATATGGGATTTTTGCCGATAAAATTGATTTTTTTTGCAATTTTTCCTATGGTTTATGCACACATTTAATTTGGCTCTCCGGTGCTATATTAACCACACATTTTCAGTGATAGCCGTCTACAAGAATTTTTAAATTTAAATAATTTTGTAGAAACTGTGAGGCTTTATTTCTATTTTAAGTAATTAAGTTTGTAGGTTGGATCGACATAACGAAACATTTTAAAGTAGCCGTATTAGATATTAGCACTTATTTTTGTCCACATTAGAACCGAGCAAGAAAAATATCACATTGTCTTCGGTCGTCCAACAGTGCTCCCAACTCGTGAAAATTCTAAATATTTAAATTTTCTCGATAACATTAGAACAAATGTACCCGTATTGTCGTTTAATTATTAGATAACACTTCTTAATTGCATTCGTATAGTGGTGATCACGTTATGAGAGTTTAATTCCCTATATATTTAAAAAAAACATACCTAGAGAAAATTAAACAGCCCATCGGAATTGATATGAAAAAATAGTGTGCATAAAGAACTGAAGCACTGGCACCGCGCATGCACCTGGGGCCGCTAAGGTCCCATTTCATTTATATGGCGCACTTTTATAAACTGCGCCAGACACCATGAATACATACATATGTACTCAGCGGAATACAACGCATGCCGTCGCGCATAAAAACGTTGACAGGCCACAGTACCGTGCGTGTTGGATGTCGAACCGTGGTGCAGATCAAATATTTGCGCCAAAGACTAAGTCAATAGAATCACACATGTATGATCGAACAATATGATGTAGTTGTGTCGGATCAGTGTAGGAAAATGATGGTGGTCATACAAAATTGTGTAAACTAGTTGGAAGAAGGTGAAATGAACATGTATATTCCTATGATAAGATTAAACCGCAACCGTATATTTAGGGGAATGAAACAAATGTTTGGGTGTACGACGTGTTGTTAAATTATATTTGGATGGATAGGTTTAAGTCTAGGTAGGATGTGTTTTAGAATTGCAAAATTTACAATCGGTGAATTTAGTGATAATTGCAGGATTGTACATGACCGAGCAATTGTGTAGGTAGGTGGAACAGTAGGTGTGGCGCCCGGCGCAGTTGCTCCACTTGCTCCAATGGAAGCCCCGCCCCTGTGTGTATAACCCCTTAATCCCACTTGTGTTTTATATATAAAAAAAAATCCGGTAAATTATTTCTAGGTATTTATCTTAAGAGCCTGCAATGCTGGAATAACCAGGAGGCTATTTGGAACGTTATTTTTTAGGTTGTAAGTCCCATATCCACCTACACCGCATCTCAGCATTAAACACGTTTCGAACTTCTACCCATAAAATAATAAAGTTGCGCCCAAACTGTTGGCCGATTTTTTTTTTGAAACAATTTGCAACAAATTTCTAGATTTCTGAGATGAAGACTGTATGAAGGCATCTTCGTGTCGAATTTTAATATTCCATTTATTGCATAAAAAAGAGAATAAATTGCTTCCTAAGTGCATTTACTAATTTTCTGTTTTTCCTCGTTTTTTTCAGATCAGAAACTTTACTTACAATTGCGCCATTCTCCTCGTACTGATGGCAAGTGTTATAACAATATCCGCTATGATATTCGACGAAAGAGAAGAAGGCTACGAGTACTTATCGGAAAGTGACTACGTGAGAGTTAAACCCTGTATCTTCAATCTTACAATAATGGAATTGTGCATGAGGTGCGCCAAAGCCACCAAATCACCAATTGTTTATCCCATGTGCTGTTCGAATGAGGATCGCGTTTATACCTGGTGTACCGAATACGTTTATTACGGACGGCAGTAAGCCGTTAAATCGGACTAAAATCATCCGATGTACAATTTAGCGCAAACCAGGAAACTTAATAATAAATAGAAAATTATTATTATTATTATTTATTAATTAGGTAGGCAGCACGTTTGCTGATATGCCTAATATCTTATGTACAAATTTATATATCATAATACAACATAAAGAGCACAAAAAAAAGAATCTCCAAAAAAAAGGTAAATAAAAGTAAATTATTAATTAATAATATTATCCAGTGAAATTTTAACAAGTTGTCAATTGCAATTAATAAAAAATGAAAAATAAAGAAATTGATTAAGTTAAGTAAATGGAAATAAGTAAAAGAAACTAGTAAAAGCACTGAAGAAATTCAAAAATAAGTAAAAGAAATTTTTTGTAAATAATTCAATAAGTATTATAGTAATTTATGAATTAGTCATGTAGGTGTCCAGTCTATTCTTAAGGGCTACACCTGAGACGGCTAAAACTACGGCAATGTTTAAGAATTTTTTTCGTGCACTGAATTTAATTGAACAACCATTATATATCTTTCAAAGTACAGTGGATGCCGCTGATTGTAATCGCGGATAATCTTATAAGCCGCATTTTGATATTAAAACAGTTTGGTTCCGTTTTCCACAAACAGAATTCATCGCTTATTTTTTTCTTCGTTTATTGTTATCACTCGGTTAATGTTATTGTTTTTGGCTGGTCCCAAAGTGATTACAATAAGCGGCATCCACTGTACATGTCTATTATGTGAAAATTTGGTTGGAAAATTTCAAATGGTAAAAAAGTTACAGTCGTTTTGCTGGGACGTGTTTTTTTTTGTTGAGAGTGATTTCGGTACCAGACTTTCCTCCGCCATTTTTTATCGAAAAATAAAATTTTTTCTTTTCTGACAAGTAAATATATAACACTAAAGTTTACCGAGCCGGAATTTTAAAATTCAATTTTGTCGGATCATGGCAGTCTGTGAAATTAAAAATGCGATTTTGTGCTTAAGAATTGTTCAGTAATTAAGGTAAATGTCCCAATACGCGACCATGTCCCGCCGTGCGACCAGTTTCAATGAATTATGAGTGAAATAAATAGATTCTCAAAATTATTCGTCCAAGTAGAATATTCATAATGATCCGTGAACAATGCTCTTGATGCGCATATTTTTCACGGTACAATTAAGTAGAAACCTGAATTTAAAAAAAAAATCAATTTCATAGTACGCGCGTTCACCCGCCATTTTGTTCCATTTCGCCTGTAGACGGCACTTCGTTAATAGATTTGACAGTTGGACCGTTGAATGTTTATTCAGTGCCAAAGTGACTTGGATCGATATTAACAATTTAATTCTGCCAATATCTTCAACTCGGACAAGTAGCTGGTCACCGTACGTGTTTTAATTAAACCAAAGGTAACAATATGCATTTCATTTACTGTGGTCGCTGAGTGGGACAAACATTAATGAATGTACATTTGTGCGTCCGGATGAATCAAAATCCTCAACAAAAATAAATCATCGATGTTTTGGAGATTAAAATTACGGCTAATGGTGTAACATATGTCCTTTTTGAGAACCCAATTATCAGTTTTCATGACATAGCCTCTAAACTGTAAAATAAATGTCTTAAAAGTGTTCGTGGTTAAATGGGAGTACAAATAGCGGTCGCCTTTTGGGTCATATCAATTTTGTCCCTATCAGCGACCAAAATAATTTCATTGTCACCATTTTCTTTACTTTCGATAATGAAACTGGCAAATGAAGTTGCGAAACACTGCTCGAATGCGCTTTGTTGCCGCTTTTTTTTGACAGTTATGGATTGTTTTTTGACAGTTACTCATAGTTTTGCTGTTCGGACTGTCTCTCTTATACCAATGTCTAAATTGTATGTAAGAGTCTCTATCCCTCTCCATTTAGATTTTCTAGCCGCTTTAAAGCCGCAAAAATAGCCAGTGTCATAACAGCATTACTAGATGCCGCTAGCGTCGAAAAGAGCGGTATCTCTTTCTTTTAATATTGTTCGCTTCGATTGGCTATTACAGTACTTTTTTCTAGCGAGGAAAATAGCCAGTGTCATAACAGCTTGAGATATATAAATGGAGACCCCATCGGCTGATTTCTCTATACGATATGACAGATTGAAATAGCCGATGAAATTGTACCCTCTCGCTCCTTCTCAAATTCCGAATTTCGAACAACATGGGCAACAACTTGAAGAAAATTAAAAACTTTTCAATTTGAATTATCAGTTCTGACAATTCAAATTGTTCGATTTGATGGTGAGAAGTTGCGTTTTGCGTTCAACTCACAGTTTACTTAAATTTTTTTATTAATAAATTTCTTGGGAAATAACAGTTTCAGGAATATTTATAACGGTTGAGCATGTAATACGTTATTTTCGAATTTGGCGCCATACCGAGAAGTATAGGGTGTTTTTTTAGGTGCATGAGAACTTAAAATTATAATACAAGACAGAAATATTGTTGGAATGAATTTTTTTTATTATATTCTGGTAGATAATTTCATGGCATTTATTTTTTAAATATGATTTCCGTCATATGTCTGCCGCGGCTATGAATTACATGGTCCATTCGATCAGCTCAATTTTTAACTACTTTTTCCAATAAATCTGGCCGTATGGCGTCAATAGTGGCTTGAATATTGGCTTCCAATGCTTCAAGAGTTGCTGGTTTGTCGGTATAAACGCATAACTTAATATAGCCCCATAAAAAGTAATCCAGAGGCATTAAATCGCACAAACGAGGGGGCGAGTTAACAGAACCACTTCTGGAAATCAAGTTGTCACCAAATTGATCTTGCAATAAATCGATTGTTAAGCGCGCTGTATGGCAAGTTGCACCGTCTTGTTGGAACCAAATGTCGGCGATGTTTAGCTGATTAATTTTTGGAAAAAAAAATTTAGTCAGCATGGCCGATTATGTTGACCGTAAAATGGACGAAGTGCTCTATGAACTTCGCGAACAGATTTATTTTTTTCAAAGTAAATTTCCACAATTTGGAAACGTTGTTCTGGCGTTAAACGATTCATGATGCCTTGCCAAACCTTACTGAACAGAAATGTCAACACAGTTTGACATTCTCAGCTGTCAAACCACAGTTATCGATATCGAAAGTTCTCATGCACCTAAAAAAACACCTTTTAAATGGTATTATATTCGTACTGCAGTACCCAATATTCCCTGTAAAATTTATACAGCTTAGATCCAATTTTATGAACTCATTTTCTTTCAATACCTTGCATTGTTTATCCTAAAAAGTATTTAACAAATTCAAATTATTTGGTAATTTTTCAATTCGAAATTACACCTAAAAGTTCGGCTTTCATTTGTCATGTTGCCTAATCTGATGGTGCTGTCAATGTTTTCCTTCTCGCCTTAACACATGCAGAAACCGTGCTACTAACTCTTTCCTTCTCAAGATTCATGTCTTTCGTGGCTCAATCCTAATTTGTACCCCGGATAACTTTCGAAGTTTCTCTAAACTTAAAATGAATTGAATTTTTGAAAGAAACCAACAGGAATGTTTCAATCAAAAATTATTTTATTTTATTTTATTACCAATTTTAAATCTATCGAGTGCTTAAAATCATCACAATTTTGTTTAACAATGCGGAACCTTGGCTTATCATGGACACCTTTTTCGAAATATTGACATTTGAAAAACGTCGGCTATGTGAGATAGCAAATCGAGGTCTCCATAGTTATACATCTCAGTGGTCCCGATCGGTCCAGTAGTCGCGAAGATATTCCTGGTACCGATTTTGAAAATGCTGTTTCGAAAAAAAGGCGTTTAAAATGTAGAGTACAGCTTACACTGAAATAAGTTCTGTGAATTTCAACTGTGGAACGCGTATACCTGAACCTCACCAGCTTTTCAAAACATACAGAAGGTCATAAATACCCGGAATTAAAAAAAAAGCTCATAGTTAAACAGATGACAAAGGCCGCGTACACCTACGCGTCAACCGTTAGTCGTTGCTCACCAGGTACAAAACGCTATAGCTTCATTACTGCGAATTTCTTTATGAAATTTTTAGGGTAGACACTGAAAGGATAGTACTGTTGCGAGCTAGGGGTTCGCCGGGATTTCAAGTAAAACACAATTCGGTTAAAATAAAAATAAGTGATTATTTATTAATCGCACTTTAAATTCTATTCGCACAATAATTCGCACTGTATGGCATTACCGCCCGCTTATACCATATATCGCTTGACTCGTTCACTTTCGTTCTCTCTCAACACGGTCGCGTGTACCCGCTGGCTGTCACAGTCGACGTAATCAGAATTACTGTATCTTCGCTGAACGCTTTACCTGATTATATACTAGGCGGTTGCAGTCTTGAATGTTCACCGGTGTACTTGAACGTTCGTTCAGTTGTGGAATCTTCTCGAAAGCTTCAGAGCCTTCGATTTCGATCATCGTTCAGTGGTGTGTGCAGAGGATTCTAGTATATTGGAGAGCATTCGATAAGAAGAGAGATACAATCGTGCCGTTTCGCCTTATTTCTAATTGGGTTATTTTGCAACTAGGTATTCGGTTGTTGTTGTTTTCATTATGTGTAACGATCGAGTTGTACGGTTGCGCGGTTGCCAGGCTTACACGTAACAGTACTTTCGAATAAACACCTTTTTAAAAAATCGATTTTTTTAACTACACGTATGTATTATCCATAGAGATATATATACTGGAGATGATAAGCAGCGATTGAGTTGAAGGCGGACGTCGTACAATTCACTTGCACGCAAAACAACAACAAATTGACATAACGACCCTGTTTTGTCTCACTCACTCACACGCTAAAACAACAGCAACGACCCTGTTTTGTCTCACTTCTCTGGCTTCAAAGAGCTTTATATAAAACCGGTAGCTTGTAGTCTCCAGTAGCTCTTTGATGTAATCCCTTAAATGCGTTTAGGTTCGGTGGGTAGCTATTGACAGAGATAGCTAACACATAGACCGCTAGATGGGTCCGTTATGATCCCACTGCCTATAGCTGATGGCTGTTTTTTGGCTAATTTTCAAGAACAAACTGAGCCCAATTGGCTACGGTATTGTTCTATTAAATATTTTGCCGTGTTTCTTGGTGAGAAGAAGAGGAGAGTTGGAAGGAATCGTGGAGAAGAAAGGGGATACCGAACTTAATCAGTTTTAGGAATGGTAAGGAAGATCAGTAATCGGGCCGGGTATGGCAGTGTACTAGCAGGTGTTAATGAACATAATTTTTCAGTACTATTGGCTGTGATATGATCTACCAGAACAGCAAAGTTGCCTATAGCAAATCAACTACGGTCTAGCAGCTCTGATGGTATTTGTGAATCTGATAAGAACGTAAACAGAACTCATTTGCTCAGGTTTAAATCCTTTACAAGTGACCCTATTAAACGTTCCGCACTGTTCATTTATTAATAGTTTGAAACCAATAGCAACTGAAAAATTCATATAAATAAATTATGCATTGAGTGGGAATTGAACCTCGGTAGCAATGGTTTCAAAACCTAGTACACTACCACTGGACTACACCCGGCCTTAAATGCATCTACGAACGTTGCGTTTACGATTTCACTTGGTAAGCTGTTCCAAATGTCCACTACCCCGTTAGGAAGAAAGTTCCTCAGTGGATTGGTACTAGAACCTAGAGTTGATTTGGCACGTTTGTCCTTATATCCGCGAAAGAGTAGTATTTCTGCTCCTTAAAAACATTTGAGATGTAACTGGACAGCTGCAGAATCCGTTTAAAATCTTGAACGTCTCGATTAAGTCACCTCGAGTACGCCGCTGTTCCAAAGTGGTTAGTTAAACTAAGAGCTTGTAGTCTCTCTGAATATGTTAAGCTTCGTAGGCTAGGAGGAAGTTTAGTGGCACGTCTTTGAACTTTTTCAATGAGCTCAATATCCTTTTTAATGCCCGGATTACATAGTCCGGTTTTTTTCCGATCCGGAGAAAGTAGGCTCTGCCTTCCGGAAAGATTGGAAGCTTTGTCCCATAGAAATGTATTAAATTTTTATAGCTCGTCGACTACATGACTCCGGAAAAAGCGCGCGTGCGGTTTCGCACAGGTTTATCCGGACGGTTGATCAGGAATTTTTCGACATATCCGGAATTAAATTTCAAGAACATACAGAGTTGTATGAGCTCGACTACAAGTGCGTGTCCGGAATTTTTTTCGGTGTAATTTTGTCACTCGAGTAGCTGTGCTTAATCGAAATGGTCGATTCAAAGGAACGTTTTGGACGAACAATTTTGGTTTCTAGATCTCATGAACCACTTATGCTAGGAGGCTGAAAGTTGGAACTTATGTAGTACTATGATAGTGGACCCATTTTCCAAAAAATGGTCGATAGTGGTTGAGGGGTGTGCGAGTGGGGGGAAAACAATGCATCCAAAACGAAAGCTGGGATTGAAACATTCTAAAATAGATATCTTCTGAACGATTCATGTCTGAAAGTTGAATCTTTGTGGTTGTCTTGAGAGATACTAGGAGATTAGAAAAGGGTTAAAGTTGTTAAAGGGGGTGGTAGGGTGTGAGGGTGGAGGGTGAAAAACTTTGAATTACAATATCTTCCGAACCAATTGCAGTCTAGTAAATGTAAAATTTTTGAGGGGAGAGGCGAAGCGCGAAAATGGGGTACAAGCCATTTTTCAAAAAATTATTATACATTTTTATATCTCAAAAACCGTACCAGATATGATATTGAAAATTTTACACGAGTTAGACCTCTAGCGGAGAAAAATTTGGAGGATGTGGTTGTAGGGGTTGATTGTGGGATGGGGTGGAATTGAAAAATTCTGATTATTATTTCTCGAAAATCGCAAGTGATAGAAAGCTAAAAGTTGATAACTATATAGAGCCACAGAAAAATGCCGACAGTAGACTACTTCTTCAGGCAAAAACAAGCTGCCATGTTTGTTTGCGACTGCTCGGCAGTTGACGGTTGTGAGTGCAAAGCAGCCGCGGTGAGCAGTTGAGGTTAACAGTTACAGCTGACCGCGACGGTCGGCAGTACCAGCCAGATTGTTCCTTTAGGGATACCCAGGAGGCTATTTGGAACGTTATTTTTTAGGTTGTCAGTCGCATAGTAACCTACACCGCATCTAAACATTAAACGCGTTTCAGACTTCTACCCATAAAATAATAAAGTTGCGCCCAGACTATTGGCAGATTTTTATTGTTGTTTACAACGACTATCAAACATATCAGTTCTTCGTAGCTTAAATTCTCCATAGCAGAACTCAGAAACTGCAACCAAATTCAATCCTTGTCTTTGCTGCAACGCATTCATCACATCACGCTTGCTTGCAGTAGACTGAAAGCTTGCAGTAGAAAGAAAACTTGAGCCGTCGCAGCAAAGACGTCGGCAGCGACTATGCCGACGCAGCGACCGCCACACCCCCAGGCACGCGACTTCGCCGAAAACTGCCGTCGCGTCACGACCCTACCGAAGTTGGACTCTCGGCATAGCCGGGAGTATTCCAACGAATAGGGTCGTGACGAATGTCCTTAACATGACATCAGTTGGTTCCTTGCGATCAAAGTTCCGCACACTCGTATCGAGACAACTTAGTAGATTTTAGTACGCAGATCATCCAGTGGTAAACCCATGCTGACTTGAAGGTATAATTTGTTGGCCTTAAAGAAATTCTCGGATGTTATTGGAGATTATTTTTTCCATACATTTTCTTATTACTGAAGTAATGGATATCATCATCATCAATGGCGCGACGGCCCAAGTCGGGCCCTGGCCTCCTGAAGTCGTCGCCTCCAATCATCTCGATCCAAAGACCGTGTCCTCCAGCTGCTACTTCGCGGGATCGTTGCCATTTAGTCAATCCTTTCCGAGGCTGTTCTTCAGGCTTCTGGACAGTGGTCTTTTTTCCGGTGATGCGTTGTCGGCGCCTCGCCCAACCCCCGACTCGGAGGGCCAGTCCTACTTATTTATTACATTCCGGTAGAAAAAAAGTGAGAGTTTTCAGCTACCTATGACATGTTGGAGTTCTCCCAGCTATGCTGCGAGTCCAACTATGTCATACAACTATGTCATATTTTCTTTTTGCCTACTTCCTGAGACCCACAGGTGTTACTGGCAATTCATGTTAACTCCATGTTCCCTCCTCCTTTCTTAACTGGGCTTGGGACCGTCTATGGCGGAGAGAAGTAATGGATATATAGGTCTATAATTTTCCGCTGAGAATTTGTCACCTTTCTTGTAAATGGGAGTTACGTATGCTAATATAAAAAAATAATTTATTTATTGTTTGCCTGGACATAATTTCATTAAATCCATTTTAATTAATTTATTTTTATTTTTTTTGTAAACATATTAATTTTCTAATATTTTAATTTTCCAGCAAAATTTTTTTCTAAAAAAATACAATAAAATTTGTGTACGTTTACGTTAAAAGTATGCACTTATAGTGGCTGTGATGTTCAACTATTCAACAATAGTTTTTTTTATATAATAATAATATAATTGAAAATTTACTTATAATATAAATATAATTGTTACTTGGTAAAAAATGAGGCAATTTTCAAGCTTTTGTTACGACAATTTTGGGAACTTTACTTGTTTTTTTATCGAGACGTAGAATTAATGTAATGTAATATTCCGTGTAATGTGTATTTTACTTATTACTTTAAATACAAATAAAAGTTTGCTTTATTTTTAAGTGAAATGATAGTGAAAAATTAAATGAATATTAAATATATATACGAATATGTAATGTTATGCTATGGTTAATACACGATCTCACTGTACTTTTATTATAGGCTTTATGTGTTTCTTATTAATTTAATAACAAAATAAATAAGAAAATGTAGAAATAAAATTGTTTGCTTTTCATGTAAAAACTGGGACTTGTTTCATCTGTATAATGTCAATTTTTACTCATAGGTTAAATCTGTAAAGTATTAGAAGTATAACCAACCCCAAAAGTTTGTTGTGCATTTAACGAAGTTTTGGTATTTCGGTGGTGATCAAAAATTTCAAATCGGTTCACGGGTTGTTTACTAAAAAAAAATCGGCCAACAGTCTGGGCGCAACTTTATTATTTTTGGGTAGAAGTCCGGAACGCGTTTAATTTTGAGACGCGGTGTAGGTTATTATGTTGCTGTAAGCCTAAAAAAAATTCGGGAAGCGGTTAGAAAGGGGTCGCGCTAGAATACTTACGCCGCTGCCACATATAACATATGAATTACAAAATTGGGTCATACTCCGGGACGCAGTCTAAGACGTAGTATTTCGTGATTTGGTTTTGGGCCATTACATGAAATCAGAAATGCGTTTGCCCATGTGCGAAATGCCGGAGTCCAACCTGAGTCCCGTACATTGCCCAGAATCGGCATTGCATTGTCCGCCAAGACTTGTCGATCGGTATTGTTTTGGTACTGACAAACCACCAGACCAGTGTCGCTCAGCCGACTTTGGTCCGAGTTGCTGGGCCAATGCCGGGCCGGGAATTGGCTTACTATTGGTGTCTAAGCTCTTTCGGCATTGGCTCGACGGTCGTCTCTGTATTGGGCACATCTTGGTAGAAATATTTTTTGTTTCTCAACATATCAATTGATTCGGTTTCAACCCTATTACGAGAATATGTCAGATTGGTCTAGTGGGTAGCTTAGCGGACTAATGTGTGACGGGACCATGTTTCGAATCCGAGAGTGTGCAAAGTGTGTAAGTAAAATTCGCATTTTTCAAAAAAATGATAATAGCAAATTAAATTCGTAGTTATTCGTTTATTTTCTTTACTGAGGCCCAGTATCGGGCCAGAGTTTCACCAAGAGTAGGACCGGTGTGATCAAATCGACATTGGCTCGGCAATGATTTGGTCTAGGCCACATACTGGGCCCGAAACATTAGCCAGTACTGGCAACTCCGGCACCAGTACTAAGCCTGTGCTGTGCCGTTCTGCTTTTCGTACATGGGTGTAGGCGATTATATAAAAAGTCTGTGGAAGTCAAAACCAATCTAATATCTCATCAATCCTAAGAAATATGTCGAAAGCCTCTTGGAGTTGAATATCTAAAAATACTGAAATCAACTTTTTGACGATTATGTAGGAAGCCTTAGGAAGTAAAAATGAATTCGATACCTCATTAGAACCAAGAAATATGTAGGGATTTGTGAAAACACATGCAACCCCCTTGCACCCACTTTGGGGTTGAATAACCAAAAATCCTGAAATTAGTTTTTAGATATATACATATAAAGAAAGCCCGAGGAAGTGGAAACCAATCCGATGTCTTATCACTCCTAAGAGATATGGCGAAATTCGTGAAAACGTGTTCAACCCGTTTATACCCTCTTGGGGGTTGAAAAAAGAAAAAAACTTGAAAAGAAGTTTTAGGTGATTATTAAACAAGCCCGTGGAAGTAAAAAGTTATTCAATATCTAATCAGATCGGAGGGATACGGCCGAATTCGTAAAAAAACTTTACACCACCTTGGGTTCGAAATTCAAAAAATCCTGAAAACACTTTCTAGGTATTTATATCAAGAATCCGTAGAATAAAAATGAATTCAATATTTGGGAAGACTTAAAAGATATGACGAAAATCGTGAAAATATATGCATTCCATTTTCATTGATAATTTTTTTTGCCTCCCTTCCAAACGCCAATGGATATTTGCATTTTTTTTAATCAATATTACTTTTCAAGTTGATTTAACATACATATACATACCGAGTTTCAACTTTGTAGTATAAGCCGTTCTATAGATAGGAAAAATACCCCCCACTCCAGTACCATACTACCCCTATAAAAAATTATGTATTTCCAACATGATACTACTATAGTTCTATCTAAATACCTAGTTTCAGCTTATGATGATTATAGGTTCTCGAGATATACAAATCGAAACTTTTTCCTTTTCACTCTCCCCCATCCTCACCCTCTAACCCTCACCTTTTCTGTTAGGCGTCTATTAGGCCTACTTCTGGTAAAAATTCTAAGCATCTGTCTTACACTGTTCTTGAGATATCAGACGTAATTTTTTTGAAAAATTCTTATCCCCTTCCACTTCCATGCTCCACCGCTCCCTTAAAAAATTTTACTTTCAGCAAACTTTATTTGTCAACCTTAATGCAGAAACCGAATTTTTATTTTTCTCATGCAATTGGTTCGTGAGATATCGTAATCTAAAGTTTTTCACCTCCCACCTCCGTACGCCACTGACCCCACTCAAAATTTTTTCGATCTGTTCTCCTAGTACACCTACAGATGTTCATTAAGTTTTAATTTCGTGACATTAACCGTTTAGGAGATATGGATTTTAGAACGTCTCGATCTCGGCTTTCGAGCGTTTCGGACGCATTATTATTCCCCCACTCCCACATCCCTTCACCCATATCAGCAATTTTTTTGCAAATGGGTCCACTATCGAAGCTCTATATAAATTCTAAGTTTCAGCTTTCTAGTGTAAATGGTTGCTGAGATCTAGAAACCAAAATGTGGTCACTTCAAGGGTCCTACCCAGTTTATTCATAAGAAAAATTTCAGTTTAAGAGCTCAAAGGGTTTGGGAGCAACAAGCCTTCAAACGATTTTGCGTACAGCGGTCGACGTACAGCGTACGGCGGACAGACGGACTTTAGCTTTTTTCGTGTCTACTAATCATGTAACGTGAAAAAAAAATGTTGAGGGTAGCAAATTTTTTTTTTAAAAATCGATCACAATAAAACAATAAGTCGAAAACTTATTTCCGTAAGATTTTGAAATATGGATGTTTGATAAAATTTGCAGTTCGTTGATGCCTTCCATACTGGAGTCCTTAAAAAATCATTTTATTTTATCGCTTGATAACTTCCACGTTATTACGATATTTGTTTGACCACTTTCCGATTGGAGAAAAGAGATGTAACCATTTCTTTGAATAGCTTCCATACAATTGTCTTTAAATATTTGGTACATTACATACATTAGTCTGATCACGCGATAACTGCAAGACCTTTACAGAACTGTCCTTTAAATACGTGATTGTATTTCTTTTATGATTACTAAAGATTATCGAAGCAAGTATTTCAAAATCCGATATGATATAACAATTCATTGTTTGTAAGCTCTGGCGGCGCAATGATTAAGTGCGGTAGACTACGAAATCGTGTGTTATAATCTCACCTAGCTATAGGCTTATCCCCGGAATCTAATTAAAAAAAATATATTTGAAGTAATAATAGTGCCTCAGAATAGCTCAAAAGTGGTCACGTGTAGGTACTAACGAAACTTTAAACTTTATAAAAATATGGGCACTTGCATTCCCAAAAGTCTCAACTTGTGATGACCAACATAGCGTATCGGCACTCAACAGGTATTCAAGCCGAACTATTTTCCTCTCCTTGTACTGAATCTTTGCCGATAATGCCGGCCTCCAGTGGAACATTTTTAATACTGATTAAATTCAGATAAATTTAATTTATTTATTAAGTACTGAACATGGATACTGCTTCAATATTACGGATTAGCTACTAAGTAGATACCTAACTACTGTAATATTATAATTTAGTGAAGTTGATTGTAAGTTCTAAGCCAATGACTAAAAACGATACTTATTCAGTAACGGTGAAATTTTCTGAAATATAAAACTAGGTAAACCAAATATGATTTATTGAATTGTTCTCCATTTTAGTTATTTTTCCAATGCTGGTTTATTTTTGTGAAAAACTTTGGATGACAATATCTTCCGAACCAATTACACCAGTAAGATAAAATTTAGTTTCAGTATATGGAGAGGAGTCTACAGAATGTAAACTCTTTGAGGGGGGAGGTGGAGCACGAAAGTTAGGGGACAGCAATTTCTCAAAAAATGTAATTTTTATAACTCAAAAACAGTATCAGATATGATTTTATAAAATTTTACAGGAGTTGGGCCCCATGAACTTCCGCTCTCCTGGGCTCAAATTTTTTTCTTGAATCTGTTTGCGGATTTGAATTTAATTTTAACTTTAATTTAAGTGGTCACTTGTAAAAATCTCAGCCTATGTGCTCATACCCAATGGGGGGTACGTGGGGGGTACGAAACGTACCCCCCACGTAGCCCCCACGAACCCCCACGTATAACCCCATGAACTTCCGCTCTCCTGGGCTCAAATTTTTTTCTTAAATCTGTTTGCGGATTTGAATTTAATTTTAACTTTAATTTAAGTGGTCACTTGTAAATATCTCAGCCTATGTGCTCATATCCAATGGGGGGTACGTGGGGGGTACGAAACGTACCCCCCACGTACCCCCCACGAACCCCCACGTATAACCCCATGAACTTCCGCTCTCCTGGGCTCAAATTTTTTTCTTAAATCTGTTTGCGGATTTGAATTTAATTTTAACTTTAATTTAAGTGGTCACTTGTAAAAATCTCAGCCTATGTGCTCATACCCAATGGCTTATTTTAAAGATTGTTGTTGTTTTTGTTAGTTAAAAATGAGATAGAAACCAAAACTTGAATGTCAAACAAAAAAAAAATGGGGGGTGGGGGTATAGGGTGTGATAGTGAAAGGGAGTGGAAAGGAAAAAAATTCTGATTTTTATTTCTCGAAAACCGTTTTGAATAAAAAGCTAAAAATTTAGGATTATACAGAGCCACTATAGAGACATCCTAGAAAAATAAAATTTTTCATAGGGGTAGCAAGGTACAGGGGTGACAGGTGGTTTTTTATATCTCAGAAACGGCTTATGCTAGAAAGTTGAAACTTAGTACGTATATGTAGATGTGCTATTAGAGTAACTAAAGCAAAAAAAAGTTCTGATTTTTTTTGGCGTTCAGAGGTTGAGTAAAAAAAATGACCGTGAATCCACATTTACACGAATTTCGTTAAAACTTTTAGACATGTCTAGCTATCATAGCAATTTTGCTACTGTGGGCTATTTGTATAAGCGCCTAGGAACGTTCTTCAACATTTTTCGGTATCCAACGCCTATTCTATTGATTAAAAAAAATACGTAAATAAATAAAAAAAAACCGCCAACATTTTGGGGGCAACTTTATTATTTTATGGGTAGTAGTCCGAAACGTGTTTAATGCTGAGATCCGGTGTAGGTTACTATGCGACTAACATTCTAAGGAATAGCTACGAGGCAATGTGAAACGTTATTTTTTAGTTTGTCAGTCGCATAGTAACCTACACCGCATCTCATCATTAAACACGTTTCGGACTTCTACCCACAAAATAATAAAGTTGCGCCTAGACTGTTGGCAGATTTTTTTTTTTTTTGGATGTAGGGTGTTTGATGAAGCTATGACCTGGGGATCGAGTGTGTTAGAGATTTTGCTACGCGTCACGTATAGTATAAAAAGGCAGCACAAGCTCGCAGCTTGCACACTTGATCAGCTTCATGGTCAGCCCTTCTCAGCATGGCCTTAGCCTTTTCCTTAGCCTTACGATGGCGCTACAGTCCAAATCGGCCTGCTGAATGTGCCGCCTTCAGCCTTCTCGGCTCAATGACCGCGTCCTCCAGTTTGTGAATCTCAGCAGTGATTTGCTGTCTGCGTCAATAGAGTCCTCCCAGCGCTTTCGTGGTTTTCCAACTGGTCTTTGTCCACTAACTTTTTCCTTTAGTGTGCGTTTGACCAGCACATTGTAGCTTTTTGAATTTTATGAGGATCGATACTTCCGGACTATCAAAGATGGCATACAATTCTCTATTGTATCGTATTCTCCTGATCGAGTCTTCCCTCACAGGTCCGAGGATTCTTCTGAGGACTTTTCTTTCAAATGCGTTAACTAATTTTTCGGACGCCTGAGTCAATGTCCACGTTTTGCTGCCATAGCGTAGCACAGGTCTTATAATTGTTTTGTATAGTTTAAGCTTTGTTTTCATAGGTTTTTAATTATTGGGAGTACCGAATAATTCGTCTTATTTGCCATCATTATTCTTCTCAGCACTAAGAATCGGTCGCCTGTACCTAAACTGCTAGAAATTTCAAATATCGTCATTCGTTCCATTGAAGCTGGGATGGAAGTCGATAGTATGTATACTGACTTCAGCAAGTCCTTTGATACGATCAGTCATTCTATTAAGCTTTTCATGTATGTTACGCTCATTCACCCACATTTATTACGGATTGATCGCTATCAACAAGTATGTTTTTGTGGAGCTGTCCACGCTTATGGTGTTTAGTTTGGGTGTTCCGCAAGGAAGCTATCTAGATCCGGCACTATTTATACTAGCTAGTTTAGCATCGTTTGCGGCCCAAGCAGACAAGACTTCCATGGAGGTTGTGGTGTAAGCACTTCCGCATATAATCTTATTGCTTCAAATATTTTCCCAAGCGTTATTAATTCTTCGAGCGATTTGACTGTGGAAATACAAAACTGAGTCTTTATTAGTACAATAGATGTGCAAGTTTAAATATTTTAGCAGAAACCATTCCTTGGATAGAAAAAACCGTATCGCCCACCCAAATATATTGTTACATGCTACCCTGGCAACCCGCACAACTCGATCAGTTTCCAATGAGAAAAAACACAATCTCACGGAAAAAACAACAGATTTCCTCTCAATGACAAAGGCGTGAAAAAGCCTCTGCATAGTTTAACATTCTTTTCGAACACTTTTCCCTTCTCGGGTTGGTCTTAACATCCACATACACCACTGGATACGCGAAAAAGCTCTCGACTCAACACATGCAGTATAAAAGCACGGCAAAATTTGCAGCCAAACACAGTCTTTACTACGGTGACCCGAGATGGCGGTCAGTTCTACGCGACAGAATTTGTAAAGCGATTTGGGTTGGTAGCAGTGCTCGAGCAGTGGTGCAATTTCAAGATTGTTTTATCGACTCTGAATCATCCTTGAGTACGATCACGTTAATTATAGATGCATAAAAAAAACATAAACGATTAACGTGAAATATTACCAAACAAATATTGAAATTGCTCAACTTTAAACTTATCTCTTCACACTGATACAGAGGCCATTCAATTCGGACATCAACCCAAAATCAGATCACGCGGCAAACAATCACCAAAAATTATTTACTAATTATTGATTTACTTAATAAAAATTATTAAATATAGTCTCGATGCCGGCTGTCTAGATTAGTAGCTAATAATAATTAATAGATTATGTGGTAAACAAGTCATACGAATCCATCACGTGTTAATCTGTTAATTAGTTTGCACTCTTTGTTACTTTTAGAGATGCGAAATTTTGTAGAAAGTCGGAAGCATTTTGTTTGAATTAAAAACTTAGCGAGATAAGAAGAAGATGAGTCTAATAAAAATAAGAGTATGTACAAATGCCAAGCTTACCACTACTTTTCAACTACAATTTCACAATATTATTTAATGATTACAGGATTGAGATTGTAGCGGCCCAAAGAAACTTTACCATCTTAATCTTACTCTATTATTTTTTAATAATAAATTATTGTTATTGACCTGGTATTTCAAAAAACATTTGCTACCCTGAAATTTTGTATATTCACGTTTTAGGACTAGTAAACCCTAAAAAGCGAAAAAAATGTCCGTCTGTCCGCCGTAAGCGCCGTACACAAAACCGTTTGAAGGTGCATAGTTCACAAACCCCTTAAGATATTAAGTTGAAATTTTTATGGTAGGTAGAATGGGTGAATGCCTACGAGTGGTGTCTTTTGGTGGGGTGGGGGTGTTGGGGGGAGGAGGGGGAGCGTTTTAGATAAAACATTTTGGTTTCTAGATCTCAGGATCCGCTTATGCTAGGAGGCTAAAAGTTGGAACTTATGTTGTACTATGATAGTGAACCCATTTGCAAAAAAATGATTGATTTGGGTTGAGGGGTGTGGGAGTGGGAGGAGGGAAGGAAACAATGCGTCCAATACGTTTAAAAGCTGATATTGAAACATTCTAAAATCAATATCTCCTAAACGATTGCTGTCAGATGGCTGAAACTTTGTAGTTGTCTTATAAACTGGCCTATCCAGTGAAGGTTTTCCAACTGTCATGTCCTCAAGTACAGCGATAAATCAACAGTCGGGAATTTCGTGTTGTAGTTTCACACCAAAAACTTCACTGACGCCGGAAACCAAAAAAAAAATTCTTCAAATTTGCTTCTATGGTAGCTTACCACGAAAACATCCCATTATTACACCGAAAGAGAAAATATGATTCTTCTATAGTTGCAGTGACCATAATTTAGTTATTATAACTATATTAAAATAGTTATGGTTGTCCATGTCATAGCTTATAATTCACACAAACATGCTATGGTTGCAATAAACATATTTGGTGATTTTAAATTAATAAGGTTGTCCTAACCATGCTTGTTACATGATGTAAAAGTATTTTATAATAACGGCAAATATATGCCATGATCAGTACAACTATAGAAATTCATTGAACATTTCTCTCAACCATACTATGGTTGGTACCATTATCCACGATGATATTACAAACATATTATGGTTATCGCAATTATTAAACACAATGACATATTGTCGAAAACCACAATTTCTTCCACAGTGAAAGGTATCGTTCGTGAGTTAGATTAATTTATAGTTGTGCTTACAATTTGAATTATTGAAAGAATGTATTCAAGTGAAGTTGAAATTTTAAAGTTGAAGTGTTAATATGTATATGTACTGAAATTTCTTATTTTATATATTGAAAATATTAAGTATTTAATATTAATTTTAATTTAATATTCAACTTATTACACATTTTAGTGCAATTTACTCTTGAAGATTTGGAAAATAAATATATTCATAAGACAATACGCAGTTTTTCCAATTACTATAATTTATTATTACAAAGTCCTCAAGCTGCACAGAAATGTGGACTTCATTAATTTTCAGCGATCTGGGAAGACATTTTATCCGGCATTTGACGGGACTGAATAAGAAATAAAAAAGTAAGTTTGTGATGAGAAGTGAATTCAATTTAAAAGTGCGTGAGGATCCCCATTGCAATTTTTTATAATATGATAGTATCTTAGTGTTCACAGCATTATGGTTATGGGTTATAAGAACCATACATCATTGTTTGTTTCAACCTTAGCTTTGTTTGAATCAAACATATTAATGTTTTTTAGGATCGTAATTATAGTTCTCAAAACAATGTTCTGTAATTGTTACAACCATTTCTATGATTGACGTAATAAGAATATGTTTATTATAACTCAAGTCATAAGATACTGAATGTTCAACAGAACATAAGTTAAGTTGGTAGAACCAAAACTATGTTTGCGTTAACCATACAACAAGTTTTCACAATCATTCATTTGTTTGATTTAATCATAACATATTTCTTAGAAACATAACTATAGTTGTAATAATTAAATTACAAATATTTTCATGATTGATATAATCATACTATGTTTATAGCAACAAGACAGTAAAGTTTGTACAACCATAACATCAGTTACCAGAACTATCTTACATCTTGCAACGAGGTTCACGCAACTATAAATTGAACCATAGTAAGGCTCTCCCAAAATATGGTTACCACAGTCATATTTTTTCTTTGAGTGTAGATACTACCCCTTCGACGACTGTCTACCTTGCCGTGGTGTTGGGGCTGAGAAGGGTCTTGCCCGAAACCAAAAGATGGTCAACCTCCCCGCTCTCCATCCATCTCCCGATATCCCTTAACTCCACCTATCCGGGCTGGATCAAGGTATCATACGACCCATGCCGAGGATCGACTAGTCTGGGGGCCTATACAAATAGTCCAGTCGCGAATGAAGTATCCGGATATCTTGCGACCTCCGGATTAAATAGCCTTATCTGCACAATGCGGATCTCTGCACAGATGGACCTTTCGTTTTCCGCTACTCGTGAGAACACTATACATTCAACAAACAAAAACAAAAACAAAAATCCAGAATCCTGATCTCTTAAAAAACCGGTCGGAGAGATGGATAAAAGCTCATCCCTTTCCTCTACTCCAATGGGATTATCTGCGAAGAATGCGGTCACAGAACCTGGTCCTAGCAACTCAACCGCGAGGACTCCGGCAACTAAACCTGGTCCAAGCGACCCCACATCCACGAGGACTTCGGCTCCCAAACCCGGTCCAAGTGGACATTCTAAGTCCGGAACTTCAAACAACGAGCCGACAGGCACGACCCCTCAAATGAGGACTTCGGTCACCAAACCCGGTCCAATTACAACAGCTAAGACTTCGGACACCAGACCTGCTCTTGGCTCACTTAAGAAGAAGCGCAAGCCTCACCCCTCTGCGAAGGGGGTGAAGGGGCAAGCTGCAAATACCTTGGCCACCGTACCGGGTAATAGCATTGGAAAGCGAGCTGCTAAAATCCCAAAAAGTACCGGCACAATTCGACTTTTGGGACTGGTAGTGACCAATCTCCACGCCACATCGCTCCTTCAGCTCTACAGAGGGAAGAAAACGGCCTTGGGAGTCCTGAAACGCCTCGGTAGCATACCAGAGGAACAGCGGGCGGACAAACAACGGGCCTCTGTTGATTGAAAGACTCGGCTTCTTCTCAAACGACTTCTGTAGAAGCTGCCTGGATGAGGAAGAGGAGGAAACAGTGCTTCATCTTCTCTGTACCTGTCCGGCTCTGTCCGCTAGAAGGAAAGCTCATCTTGGAGCTTACTTCTTCAACAGTCTCAGTGACCTTGTCGAAACGGAGGCCGCGAGAATCCAACGCTTCATTGCAAGCTCTAAATCGTTTGACGAGTAGAACCGGATTCGATGATCCTGTGGTAACACAACGGACCTTCCTAGCTCTAAGTGTGTCCGTGTTCTCACGGGTAGCCACGCGTACCTACTTACCTAAGAGATACTGTGAGATTAGAAAAGGGTTAATAATTTTAAGGGAGGTGGTGAGGTATTTTGAAAATTTTACAGGAGTTAGGACCAGTAGACCTCTAGCGGAGAAAAAAAATTTGTGAGTGTGGGTGTAGGGAGTAATGGTGGGAGAGGGTGGAAATGAAAAAATTCTGATTTTAATTTCTCGAAGGCCGCAAAGGATAGAAAGCTAAATTTTGAAAACTGTATAGAGCTACTATAGAGACATCCCAGAAAAAAAATTTTATATAGGGGTAGCAAGGTACAGGGTGGGGTGGTTTTTCATATCTCAGAAACGGCTTATGCTAGAAAGATGAAACTTATTACCTATATGTATTTGTGCTGCTAGAGTAATTAAAACTAAAAAAAAATCTGTCTTTGGCCAAACACTGTGAATTCTGCTATGGAGAATTTAAGCAACGAAAAACTTATATGTTTGGTGGTCGTTGTAAACAACAATAAAAATCTGCCAACAGTCTGGGCGCAACTTTATTATTTTATGGGTAGAACTCCGAAACGTGTTTAATGCTGAGATGCGGTGTAGGTTACTATGCGACTGACAACCTAAGGAATAACCAGGCGGCTATTTGGAACTTTTTTTTTTAGGTTGTCAGTCGCATAGTAACCTACACCGCATCTCACCATTAAACACATTTCGGACTTCTACCCATAAAATAATAAAGTTGCGCCCAGAAGGTAACCGAAAGATCCAAGAATTTCAATTCTGGGATACATTAATGGAATGTAATCTTAACTCATAATACCTGGTGTTTCTGGTAAAAGATTTAACAAATGGAAAATTTATATAATAATAAATATAATTTATATTATAACAAAATAAAATAAGAAAAACTTTTATATAACATACCGGTTTAAAAAAACACAATTAAATGAACCCAACTTTGTGAAAAAATGAATGGAAAGTCATTAAACTTAATTGCTTTCCACGATAATTGAAATAATTATACTGGGCAATAAAAATGTTTAAGTAGAACCAGAAAGAAATTTCAACAGTTTTGTGAAACGGGGTCGATTTATCGCTTATTAAATTTTTAACTGTTACGAATTATCGCTTTATACAAGTCCCATAGCCACCTACACCGCATGTCAGCACTAAAAACGCTACTCATAAAATTATAAAGTTACGCCCAGACTGTTGGCCGATTTTTTTACCTGTCTATCCTTTCCGATTTTCCAGAAATAAAAATCAGATTTTTATCTTTTCACCCCCTTTTGCCATCACCCCCTACACCAACACCCCCAATTTTTTTTTCTTCTCTAGAAAGAAGCCTACTGGGCCTAACTCCTGTAAAATTTTTAAGATCATATAGGGTGTTTTTTTTAGAGGTATATTTTTTTTAGTAGAGATACCTGACAAATTATCTGTCGAACTTGACTGGTGTCTTTTACATTTTTGTTCAGTACGTTTTATCTAATCAGAACTAAGGGATGGCAAAAATTGTGAAAACATATGCAAATCCTTGGGGGTTGAATATCCAAAAATTGAGAAATGGGTTTTTAGGTGATTATATGAAAAGTCTGTGGAAGTGAAAAGCGATCTAATATCTCATCAAACCTATGAAATATGTCGAAGTTTTCAAAAGCATACAACCCCCTTACACCCCTTAGGATTGAATATCTAAAAATACTGAAATTGACTTTTTGGCGGCTATATAGGAAACCTTAGGAAGTAAAAATGAATTCGATCATCAGATTTAAGCAATATGTATGAATCTGAGAAAACATATGCAACCTCCTTACACCCACTTGGGGGTTGAATATCCAAAAATCCTGAAAGGAGTTAATAAATAAATATGAAGACAGCACGAGAAAGTAAAAACCAATTCAATTTCACTTCTAAAAGATATGACGAAATTCGTGAAAACGTGTTCCACCCGTCTATACCCTCTTAGGGGCTGAAAAGGAAAAAAACTTAAAATCAAGTTTTAGGCGATTATTACGCAAGCCCATGAAAGCGAAAAGATATTCGATATCGATCATAGCCGGGGGATGAGGCAGAATTCGTGAAAAAGTATACAACCTCTTTACACCCTCTTAGGGGTCGAATTTCAAAAATTCCTGAAAACCCACTTTTAGGTATTTACATGAAGAATCCGTAGAATATGACGAAAATCGTGAAAATATATGCAATCCATTTTCACTGATAATTTTTTTTCGCCCACCTTCCGAACGCCAATTGATATATGAAAATTGTTTTTATCTAAATTACTTTTCTAGTTGATTTACATATACATACCGAGTTTCAACTTTGTGGCATAAGCCGTTCTATAGATAGCAAATACACCTCCCACTCCCGTACCATACTACCCCTATAAAAAATTATATTTTTCCAACATGCTACTACTATTATACATGTGTATCCAAATACCAAGTTTCAGTTTTATATCATTATAGGTTCTCGAGATATAAAAATCGAAATATTTCCTTTTCACCCTCCCCCAACCTAACCCTCTACACCCTCACCCTCAAAATAGGAGAATAGAAGTCTATTAGGCCTACTTCTGATAAAATTTTTAAGCATCTTTCTTACACGGTTCTTGATATATCAGACGTGATTTTTTAGAAAAATTCGTATCCCCTCCACTTTCATGCTACACCGCCCCCTTAAAAAATTTTACTTTCAGCAAACTTCATTTATCAACCTTTATACAGAAACCGAATTTTATTTGTCTAGTGTAATTGGTTCGTGAGATATCGTAATCTAAAGTTTTTCACCCTCCACCCCCGTACGCCACTGCTCCCACTCCCACTTTGTTTCCGATCTATTCTCCTAGTATACCTACAGATATTCATTAAGTTTCAATTTTGTTACTTTAACCGTTTAGGAGATATGGATTTTAGAATGTGTAGATCTTAGCCGTTTTTGCGTTTCAGAAGAATTATTTTTCCCCCCACTCCCACACCCCTTCACCCATATTGACAATGTTTATGCAAATGGGTCAACTATCAAAGATCTATATAAATTCCAAGTTTCAGCCTCCTAGCATAAGCGGTTGCTGAGATCTAAAACCTAAACTCCAAAATGCTTGCCCCTCCTCCCCCTCACACCCCCACCCCTGAGAATTTGGTCACTTCAAAGGGCCAACTCAGTCTATTCATAAACAAAAAATCAATTTAATATCTCAAAGGGTTTGGGAGCTACGGGCCTTCAAACGATTTTGCGTACGGCGGACGACGTACGGCGTACGGCGGACAGATGGACTGAATTTTTTTTTTTGCTTTTTTCGTTTCTACTAGTCATGAAACGTGAAAAAAAAATTTTTTAGGGTAGAAAATTTTTTTTTTTAAAAATCGATCACAATACTGTATTATTAGAAAATAATAAAGTAAAAACACCCTACTATATCTGATACGGTTCTTGAGAAATAAATTTTTAATTTTTTGAAAATTGTTTTTTATCACCCTACTTCCGTGCTCCACCTTCCCCGCACCTACCCCCTCAAGAAGTTTACATTTCGTAGACTTTACTTGCAATTCTATATACAGAAACCAAATGTTATCTTCCTGGTGTAATTTGTCCGCGAAATATTGTAATCCAAAGTTTTTCACCCCCATCCCACACCCTTTAAAAACATATAAATAGTAACAGGAATTAAATATATCTCTATGCTATCGTAAATAAAAAAGTTCGCCTCTATCGCTTTGTAAGACGATGGTAGCTCTTAAAAACTAAGCAATTAGAACTTTTCTCATGTAAATATTTACAAAAGATACTAATTTATCAAAAAATTATTCACTCTTATCATCACCGAGGTAAATATATGAGTTGAGAGATAAAGTCTAATGTTTTTGGTTTAAAATCAGGTGGCGCCGATGATTTGTTTGGCAGGTGCTTTACCTGACTAACAACCTAATTACCTTTATTTTTAGGTGTATGGACATGGTTGCTGTGATAAAATATTAAAAATGAATAATAGCATTATCGCTTGTAATTATATTGGGACAATAGCGTGATCATATTTTTTTGATAAGGGTTTTTATTGTTCTTTTATGCGTGTGTCCGGTCTAAGAAACGTGTAAGATTTTCCTGCTTCTTAGTATAGAGCAGGACATAAAATCATACGCTTATGAATCAATGATTTTCCCCAAGCCAGTCAAAATTAAATTATCTGTAAAGCACATCGCAGTCACGAATATCATTAATTTTGTTGCGATCGCGATCAATTTTGGTTACGAACCCCCCCCCCCCCCCCCCAACCTAACCAAAACACTGGGTACGCCCATTAGCATGCACTCTTCCGAGGGCTACTATTTGATTGGGTGGAAAAGGACAATATGTCGCAATTTCAACTTCCTGGATTAACAATTTCTTGAGTTACATCGATTTCCGGCAGATGAATCACAATTTTTTCAAGAACTTTTATAGGGGAGCCACACGACGAACACACCCAATTTTTCGCTCATTAATCCTTTCACCTGAAACTATTGAAAAAAATTTAAGAACAAAATTTCAAAAGTTATTGTCTCATATTCGTGATTAGGTTTGTCAAGAAGGACTTTTGTATGTGAGCTATCCGAAGGAGTGGAACAATTTTGATCTCTAACAATTCCCACCTTACTTGCAACTCAGAACTAATTCGCTTAAAATTTCGAGTTCACTACTTAACGATTTCTTGAGTTATAGTGGGTTCCGAAAGATAAACGCAAATTTTTTTCAAACAACTTTGTATGGTAGCTTAGCTATACGAAGGACTAACTTGGTTTAATTTATATAATTTCTCTTACCTACAAATATTTTAAAATTTATTAGCATCAAATTTCAAATTCCTAGCTTGAAGCGTGTTACCGTTATTATTTGGAAAATATTTATGAATTCATATTTTAAGAACATTTGTATGGGAGCTCGAAGAAGTGAAGGAATTATGAATAAATTAATTAGCTTGTCTCGACTTTTAGCTCAAAACCGTTTTATTGTGTTGTTCTCGGTTCCGGAATAGAATGCACAAATTTTTCAGGGAACTTTGTATGGCAGCAACACGACAGACTACTCCAATTTTCTTTCTTTTACCTGGAACCATTGAAATGTATTCAAAATTAGAAATGACTGTCTTGAAGCGTTCTGAATTTATCGACCGATATTATTGAACACTTGTCTTAAAGGCTTTTCTGGTAGTTACGCGAAAGAGTAGAAATTGTTGTTAAAAATTCAATCAAATGTCTGAATTCCAAATTTAAACGTCCTAAGTCAACGCACTCTTGAGTTTTCATGCGTTCCAACAGTTGGACCGTAAACAAATTTGGGGACTTTGGCTACAACTGTACGAAATTTATTATTTTTGTCCGAGGCTCCATTCTTTCCGTTTCAATCATTTGGGCTGGATTAAACTTAAAATACTCTACAGATTTCATCTAGAATTTAGAAAGTGTAAGTTCACTTTTCAACGCCCAGCAGTAACCGCTACACTTAGACGGTTGAAACTTTGTCTGTATATTTGTTGGCTGTGACCACGGTGGTGCAATGGCTAAACGCGCTAATCTACGAACCCTGAGATCGTCAGTTCGAGTCCAGCCTAGGCTCAAGGTCTGAGCAAAAAAAGATATATAAAGCAGTAACAATACCTCAGAAGAGCACTGTTACTGCCCTATGCTCAAGAAGGGGTGATAGGAATTGAATACTCGTTTAATGTTGTAGGCATGGTTTAAGAAGAAATTCCGCTCATAAGATAATAAGAAAAGTTCAAATATTTTTTATAATCCCTCAATATCTCTTAAACCTAATAAGGTATATAATTTATTTTCAATTTTACACGTTACTTTTTCGATACTAAAGCTCCAAGTGGTGAAAAGAGGTTAAACATATTTTCACGAATTCCTTAATATCTCATCGGTCCTAATGCAGTAGCTTTTCACTTCTATAAACTTTTTATACGAACGGATAGAAATCATTTCCATGATTTTTCGATATTCAATCTTCCAGCCGTAAAAGAAGGGTAAAATATGTTTTCACGAATTTCTTAAAATCTCTTAAGACCGATGAGATATCCGATTGGCGTTTCCTTCCATTCCAAGGACTACAAAAAAGTATATTCGGGATTTTACAATAGTCAACCCCCAATGGGATGAAAAGGGGTTAAGTATGCTTCCACGAGTTCCCTAAGAATCTCTTAGATTCAATGAAATATAAAATTGATTTTCCCTGCTACAGGCTTGTTATACTATAAACGCCTAAGATAAAGCCGGGATTTTTCAATATTCAACAATCAAAGGGATAAAAAGGGTTTAAGTACATTTTCACGAATTCCTAAATATATCTTAAGCCCGATGATATATGGAATTGATTTTCCCCTCTACAGGCTAATCATAAAAACGCCTAAAAAGCGAATTCGGTATTTTTCGATATTCAACCCCCAAAGGGATGAAAAGGGGTTAAGTATATTTTCACAAATTTCTAAATATCTCTTAGATCAAATGAGATATAAAATTGATTTTCCCCTCTACAGGCTACTTAAATAAACGCCTAAATGCACTATCGGAATTTTTCCATATTGAAACTCAAAAAAGATCGAAAAGGGATTAATTATTCTTTCACAAATTCTTCAGATCCGATTAGTTATCAAATTGGGTATTACTTCTCATCACTTTCAATCTCATTTTTTTAAGGCTCGTACACTATCTGTTTCGGCAGGAAATGGATACATCTAAAAACTGTAAACGTATCACCGCCAGCGTAACCGTGGGAATCGGTATAAACGTTTTAAGATATCGCTACATAATTAAACGCAATCTGGTCACATCTACTTAATACCTATGAAGAATTTCATCATTACGATTTTCCGATAAAAATGGCTGGTGTAATCGAAACGAACGTCTGATAATCAACACGTGGATTATTGCACACACTATCTATATGTCCACCACGTAAAAGGAATCTCAATGCAACTATCTCCAAAATAATCGAAAAATTAAATCTATTATCTTAAACGCCAACCATCATTTATATTGTTACTTCGTATATTTCTTTTATTATGGTCTTGAAGTTCTGATGATTCTCATGCCTTATCAGTTTTTGAGCTTTAAACGGCGGGACGGGACTCATTTGAATGGTACGTGGAATTTGGCCAACAGTTTGGTGTTATAAATTTGAACGTGTCGGAAATCATTTTTTAAGCTATCAAATCGTGATAATAATAATTATTTTGTTATTAATAAATAAATATTTACATACCTATACAGAGAAAAATTAATAAAAATTTGGTCACATAATTGCCTGAAGACATTAGATTTGGGTTTCTTTTTCATACACTTTCAGTCGTCTTCGACCTCATGTAACCGTTTCAATATCCTTTCAAACTACGACTAACATCGATTTTTGCGAGTTTGGGTAAGGCCCTTTAAAGTTTGTTTGTGATTACAGACATATCAATTTAAAGGAATTGGATTGTATTTTTTCCAGTCGTCTCTAAAATACCCGCCAGGCAATATGATGGTTTTAAGTATGGTATGCCTTGTCCGAATACTTTTGTGTTTGTGTATAGTCAGGAAATATCACGAGGCCACTTTAAATTCGCATAAAGATTACCATCCATTAAGTAACATGCATAGCTTCATAATCGCCAATAAGTTGATAAATAAAAAGATGGGGCTGTCGATAATTTGGTAAGCCGCACTACACACTACGCAAAGCATGTAGCAAACCGAAAATGATAAGTAGTACGTGTACTAGATGCAGCGCGTGGCGTCCGAACTCATTAATGTAGAAAATTTTATGCCAGACTCTTACCTTAATTGTACGCATTAGAAGAGAACTGCGGGATTTTGATGTTCGCTACTCCTGTATTCTGCGAGTGATATACATTCTAAGCGAATTCCTCCAATTGGCGTGTTTCCGGATCATTGATGAATAAAAACCACAGCCGGATCTTTACACTGTTTAAAAGACAATAGGTTCCATCCACTCAACTTGTTCCCATACTTTTGACCGATTCGCAATTTTTACTGCGGATAACTGAATCGATCATATTCTTTAGGTGGAATTCCGAGTTCGAGAACGATGTTACTGAATTATCTATCCATCAGCGTTCTTATCATCTACCAGACGAAAGCAAAAAAGGAATGAGAAATGCTTTAGTTTCAGTCCCACCAACAGTTTTAGCAGTATTTTGCGAGGTTTCTTGTCAGGCGTTCTAACGGACGTGAGAGTTTTATCCCAGATGTAGAGTGACAACAAAAAGAAATCCAATGTCTTTGGAAAACAAAGGTCAGTAGAACTATGCAAGAAATAGAAGCCAACGTAATCGCAACCTGCCACAAAAAATGAGAAATCCGTTCCAAAAAAAAGGAGCACTTTTCAGTCTAAAGTTTGCCTCAATCTGATAAATTCAAAACTTTTCACATCGAAATACAATTAACAAATGCAATAAAATAAAAACAAAAAACTATATTTGGCTTTCAGTCAAGGACTATAAGTAACTTTTAACTTATTGAAATATTCCAAATCTTTTTTACTAACCGAAGGAACAAACTTATTATACGCTGTCTCAAAATCTTCGATTCGAACAGTAACCTGTCCGGCATTCAGATCCTCCACCTTAATTTTACCTGAAACAGAAAAAAGCAGCACTCAATTAAATTTGCCATAGCAAGAAGCTACGTACTCAATTTACCTTTCATGTGTGCATTTATAGTCCTTCGAACAGCCGATAGCCAAGCATTCGAACAAATCGAATATAAATCAGCACCGGTCATATCATCAGTTAGCATCGCTCCAATAGCATCAATTTCCAAACCCTTCATTAAATTAAATCGCTTCATTTGAGCATCAAGAACCGAAACTTTTTCATCCTTCGTTGTACACGGTCCGACGTAGAAAAGTTTATCGAACCGGCCGGGCCGTAACAGAGCGGGATCTATTAGATCCGGTCGATTTGTAGCAGCCAAAATAAAAATTTGTTTCGATGGATCATTCATGCCGTCCATTTCGGCGAGAAGTTGACTTACGACGCGATCCATTACACCACCCGAGTCTCCAGCAACTCCACGATTCGGCGCCAACGAATCAAGTTCGTCCAGGAATAAGACACACGGTGCTGCCGATCGGGCTCGAGAGAATACTTCGCGAACATTTTGCTCGCTCTGTCCGACGTACATGTTCAGAAGTTCCGGTCCTTGAACCGATAAGAAGCTCAAATTGCATTCGGTCGCTACGGCTTTGGCTACTAAGGTTTTACCCGTTCCGGGTGGACCGTACAACATTATGCCGGATCGTCGTAGATTCTTTCCCAGCAGGTTTATGTGCTTCAGCGGCAGACCTATACTACTTTGAATTTCGTCCTTTAATTTCGCCAGGCCACCAATATCAGACCATAAAACTTTCGGAACTTTCGGTGCTCCCAAACTGCTTGCAAACGTTTTCTGCATTGCCGTTAAATTTTTTTCGAAGTGATCGAGTCGTAGACGCGCGGTTTGAGAGCGTTCCGCTTTCATATCACGGACCGCATTATCATAGAGCAATTTCAAATCGCCAAGAAGAAATCCTTGCGAGAGATCGGCTATTTGTCTTAAAAAGACTTTCGTATCGGACCAATTGAAATATTGTCGTAGGAAAATGTCGCGAGAGGACATGTGAAAAAGTGGCATTCGGTCCAAGTTTGACTTATTGAAAATCTCCTCGTTGAACAGTTCGCGAATATGCAGCCATTTCAAAACATCAAAACGATCGTCTTTACTTAGTGATGGGATTTCGATCAGTTCGAGAAAGAGTCGCTGTATCATTGGTTTAAGATACTTATCATTGGTTAACGCTACGACTATAACAGGATTTGAACGATCCTTGCTGAACAGTTCTTGTATTTGTACTTGAAATGATGAGAGCAAACGAAGATCCTCGTTGCCTTCGTTGTCGATGCCGAAAATCTTAAAAAAAAATTCAACGGATTTTCAAATGTGAGTTATTTTACGGAAATTTTATTTTACCTCGAAATTGTGAAAACAGATCAGCAACGGTTCGCAAATAATATTTTTCGAAAAGACTGCCTTCAGCTTCAGTTCGGTGTGCGACGAAACCTGCGATACAATTTCAGCACAATCAACGCCATACAAATGCATGCCCAAGTCCTGCGCAACGGCGTTTAATAATTTCGTTTTTCCACTGCCGCGTTCTCCCTGTACCAAAAAGACAGGAAAAATATGTTTCGACGATAAGCAACTCGAATTCTTCGGGAGAAACGCACTGATCGAACTCTTCAATTCGAGATAGGACTTCTTCAATCCCGCGGGATAGTTCTCGACCATTGCAAGATTGTCTAGCATCTGTCGTGGCAGGAAATGAAATGCGCTGGTCGTATGAATTAGATTTGTAAAATTTTTCGCTACAATAGCATGCGGCTGAAATTCGTTTTCTTTTACTTCCAAATGAACGCATCGAAAGAATAAAGTCCTTAAGTGCGCAAAAATGTGATAGTATTGCGAGTAGGTGCTCGTTCCCAACAGCTTCTCGTTCACATCGATCCGATATGTGTAGCTACGATGTAAAATTTGCGGCGTATTAAAGAAATTGCCTAAGATCAAGTCGAGGACATCGTTTGGCAGCTCATACGGATTGCTCAGCATATAGATATGTGCCTTGGATGCAATTTCCGGAATATCTTGCTCATCCGTAAACATTTCGACCTTCACCCAAAACGAATCGTTATACTTAAAACGTTCCATAAGATTCCCATAAAAGCTCTCCTGAACGAAAATACAATTCTTCTGGCAATTAGCGAGCGGAATCAACTGCATTATAATCGTTTGCGGATTCATGTTCAACATTTGCTTGACAATATCGGATTTAGGCAGTCCATTTCGATCTGATTTTATCGGATTATTACCGGTTACGATTAGATTAACGAAATTCACTTCTCTGCTTTCGGTATACTTGTAGAAAACTTCGTCGCATGCAAACATCATATGTTCGGATTTTATGAATTCGTTCTTTGTTAAGAATTCGTATAGTTTATTTGGGATGGGTACTAGTTTGTATTTGTCTCGAAAAATGCGACGATAGCGCTTCAATAAGCTAATAATTAACATCGCGGGATAGACGTACCATGCAAATTGTGGATAAATTATTCGGTTGGCTACCACGAATGCTTTGAGAAGGACTCGCATTTTCGGATCTAGCCGGAACGGCACCGGTTTGATGGATGATTTTTTTCTCTGAAATGAAAAGTAATAAAAGCGAAAGAATCAAATTTTTGTTTATCAAAGTAATGAAGTGTTACTTTAAAGGAGACAATTGAATGCGCAGTTGACGAGCAAGGAGAATCAGTGCAAATGGAATGAAAATGTTTGAAAGTGACCTACCTAATTGTGTAGCGATTATTTCTGGTCCGGCGAAAACAAGAAATCAAATTAAAGTCGGATTTTTGTTTAGACCGGTCGACATGCATGTCGTAAATTAAAAGTTAATAAAGATCCCATTTAGACAGATTTAGCTAATAATGACCATATTGCCAGACAATCTTAATTGAAGAGCTATTTTATATTTTAACTAGCCGGAAGGGATGTTTTTGTGTACGACGACCCTATCCCAAATATGTGATTTGTACTCAAGATATGATCTAAGATAAGTCTTATAGATTGTGGCTAAAGCTTGCGCAGAAAAGAATTTTTAATACTTCCGTAGAATACTTAGATGTTTAGAGGCATCAATAGTGACATCATAGATACCCGTCTGTGAAATTCATTTGGGAGTGGGGGGCTATTAATTAAAGGACATATTTGTGATCGACGCGATCACAATTTGTCCACGGAGCAAATCACTGTGTTTTGGAGGCATTTCTACTCTGTGTTTCTTGCCACACTTCAAGAATTAGTTGAGGACTGTAAATTATAAAGCGTGTCGAAATTTAAAGACATTATCCAGCATACTGTCATGAGCAAAATTAAGAGATCTTTTCGAGTAGGAGATAAAGTCGTTAATAAAGACAAGAAATAAAGTGGAAGATAGAACTGATCCTTGGGGTACGACAGAATCGATTGAAGATTGAATAGAAGCAGTAATTCAGTTTAATACGATTTGTTTCGAACTTTTAGAGAAAAAAATTTCAATCCATTTTACGAAAGGAGGTGCTTTAACTTTGCCGAATTGAATACAAAAACTCCATTAAATAAACTAAAAAATCATGCATACAAAGAGCAGAATTATGTTTATCTGGCACCTAACTATTTTACGATTCGACACCAGATCCCATTTTTGAGCGAGCTCGAATGTAATGTCTATAGTGTTCGCTCTGCTTCCTTTCATGGAAATTTACTGAACATTCGTGAGTTTTCCCATTTGAGGAAACTTCCCTGAAAAGTCTGAAAATAATGTATAAGTTGTTGTGAACGGAGGACTTGGACAAGTTATTTTGACTTAAAAAAATCAAAACAACCGACGGATGAGCCGAGGGCAGCGTCCCCAGTTTGCCAATTTCGCCTACATCCGAATTGGTGGTTGAAATGTTAACTGGAGCTATGCGTTAGGGGATGACAAACTGGTCAAGTTCTGCCGGGAATTGGAGTGATTTTGAGTGGATGGAACAGCGCACGAGGATTTGAAGGGATCGCAATGGGCCCGTACGGTGCCTAGTGAGCGCGGTGGTTCTAGCGCTGCGCCCCTTCTTGAAACTATTTGCTTGCTGGAAGTACATTCACCACATTCCAGGGCCTGTACAACAAAAATTTCACTGCGACATACTCGGGTGTAAAAATTAGGATCAACTCGACTGGCGCTGCTATCCGCTAGAAGCCCGAAAAACTTGACTACAAATCAGCTGTAGAGTTTGAATCTCTTCTCGGAAAAGTAATTTCTGCATCGCTTCATTATCCATTTTAATCGCCAATTTAAATGTATATGGAATTGGACCATTGTTTTTTTTCTGTTCACAACGAAGTCGGGTTGAAATTTTTGTTGTTCAAGCCAAAGATGAAGAACTATTACATTACACTTCCATTACACTTCATTACACTAATCGTCAGAGTTATGGATTCCGGAATCTGTTTTTTTCTGTACATATCCACTGCTATCACAGAAAACGACGAATTTTTCATTCACGCCGACTATGCGGTTTAGATTCGATTCCCATTCTCGGCACATGCGATCGTTGAAAACGTTCGAGAACTGCTTAATCGATCTTTTTAAAAATGGTTCGTCCCGAGTATTTGAAGAATTGGGTAGAATAATGTCCAATATTCTAACACTTCAAATGCGAGAGAAGGGGGACCTCATCCAATTTTCTTGTTTTCTAAAGCCAATTACTTTTCGAAAAAGCTTTAAAAACGCCAGTATTTCATTGCAAATTTTATCTATAAAATTTTCTTGGAAGTGAATCGTTCACGCGTTTTCAATAATTTAAAATTGGGGAAATCACAGTTTACTTTCCCGCCGGAAGATTTCAGAATAAGGATGACTATACTTTTCGTCGTAAGCGCAGCGAAAATTGTGCCGCAAAGCCTATATACAAGTGCGCAAGCTGGCACGGTAGTAGACTGTCCATAAGAAGTCATGAATTTTTCGGTTTTCTACTTACAGGGTAGCGAATGTTGTAAAAGTTTGGGAAAACGTCGTATTTTTTCTTATTGAAATGGTTGGGTAGATTGTAGGTATGATTCTTTCTATCTTTTAAAATTTGAAAATTTTCAATCAGAATCAATTGCAGGCTCTAACGAAAAATTGAGTAGGTGGAAAAGTACGTGTGGCTCCCAGCGCAGTTCCTCCTATGGAAACTCCACACCTGGCTAGAAGGGAATACAAACAAATTCTACAGAGAATCTGAACGGTAAAAATAGTCGAGTAACATTTGGTTGGAAAATTTTACTTATTTTATAATGCAGTTCTCCAGATATAAAACTAGTATACGACCTGTGCTCTGCTATGACAGCGAGACGTGGACATTAACGCGAACTTCCGAAAAAGCAGTTAACGCATTCGAAAGAAAGGTTTTTTGTTCTATTTCAAACAAAGCAATCACAAAAGCAGAAGCTTGTGTGTGAGTGCTATATTAAAACCATAATTAAGCAATACATATAGTGTATAATTCAGCAAATAGAATTCAGTAATACATAAAGTGTTCAATTGAGCAAATATAAATACAGATTTCTGACTTCTCTTAATACCTAGCTTGATGTTATATGACAAATTTATGCAAGTTATGAGCAAACATTTACAAATTCAAAATACCTGATTTAGAAATAAAGTAAAATAAATAGATCACGGTATAGAAATTCATGCGATCACGCTTAGAAATAAATAAAAAAAAAAATAAACAAATTTAGAAGCATAAATCCAGAAGCGTACGCAATGAAAATGATTGGAACAGTAACACATGCAACAAAAATTTCTCTTCCTATTTTTTTTTTGTTTTACTTTTCCATTATCATTAGTGTTCAGTCTACGATAAATATTTAGCTAAGTCCCGAAAGCTCGTGTAAATAAAATTTTTAATCCTACTCTTATAATTTATATTACATAGACTTTGCTTTAAAACTAGAGGGAGCTCCTTATACAGTCTTGGTCCAAGGATACTTGCATGCCGCGCGGTCAGACTCTTACTGCATATGCATATAGTAGTAGCTAGTGGTTGCGACAACTGACGTCTGGTACTATAGCCTGTAGTATGTTGGGTCAGTCTTAGGACCGCTTCTGTTCCTTATCTACATAAACGACCTTGGGAAAAGTCCTGGATAATTACTCCTCCGGGCATGTAGTGGCTTTTGCTGATGACACGGTCTTGCTTTTCAAAAGCGACAAGTGGGAGACTGCCAGAACTCTTGCGCAAAATGGTCTTCAGTTAGTCTACAAGTGGCTCTGCGACCATAAATTGGCTCTCAACTCAAATAAAACGCAGTTCATGGCTCTTGGGTATACTTCTCAGACTACATCAAACCGCTTTAGTCTAACTATAAATAATAAGGAGTTAAAACAAACTGAGACAATTAAATACTTAGGAATTATCATTGACAAAGATTTCAAGTGGGAAAAACATAGTCAGACCCTATGCGCAAGAGTTCGTAAAACGATATATAAATTTATAATTCTACGAAATTACCTTGATACTCATCTACAACTCATCTACAACAGTGTATTTTGCCATTGTACAGTCGTTACTCCAATATGGAATTTTAGTTTTTCGAATAAGATTAATCCAATATGTCATTTACAAAGCAAAATAATTAAAATTTGTTTGAAACAAAGTATTTTCTATTCAACTACTAAAGCCTTCCAGGAGTTCAACGTACTTAACATAAGACAAATCTACGCTCTGACTGTTCTGAAATTTATGTTCAAAAACCTGTCTAGCTTCCCTCAACGAAACATGAATTATACCACGCGACTACTTAAAACAAATCCTCTAGTCACAACGAAATGTATGAAAGCGCTTACATCAAGACATCCCAGTGTAATAGGGCCCACACTGTTTAACGCTCTACCAGTAATAATTAAAAATAATCTAACAGCTCTGAACTATAAAGTGAAACTTAAATATTTCGTAATGAAAAGTTTTGAACTAATAAATATGATTATTTAAAAAAAAAAAAAAAATGCTGTATATGTAAAATGTATATAAATATTGTATTTTCTCTCTTTTATTTTCCTTCAAATGAATAATATTAATGTTTCTTTTTTGTTCTTTATATTTATTGATGAATTTTCATGAATGTTCTAATGAATTATGTAAATAATGCTAACGATCCTTCTTTCTTTTATATTAATGATGAATTTATTAATGTTTCTAATGAAAAATATTAATCACTACTCCACACACAAGCAGTATAGCTTATGTGGAGCATAATAACATGTAAACGTATATGGGGAAAAAAAAATAAATAAATAAATTAAAAAAAAAGTTAAAAAAAAAATTGAAAAAGATTCTGTCGTTGAGAAAAATTTGGATTTAGAAGGTCCTCCGAAGAATCTTGGGAGGTGTGAAAGAATAATCGGGCTGGCGAATAAGATGCAACCATAAGTTGTATCAACTCTATGAAGAGCCAGAAGCTTCAACGTTCATCAAGCTACGTCAACTGCAGTGTGCTGGCCGTGTAGAGCGGATGGAAGATAGAAGAATCCCCAAACATGCTCTTAAAGACAAAGCGAGTGGTAACAGGCCAGTAGGCAAACCACGCAAACGATGGGAATACTCGGTTGAAGAAGATAGTAAAGCCATCTTAAAAATTAGCAGCTGGAGGACGCGGTCTTTGGATCGAGACGATTGGAGGCGACGACTTCAGCAGGCCCGATGTGGGCTGTCGCGAGATTGTTGATGATGAATACTCCAGATTAGTAAAATGCAGGTGGAGTGAGAACCTTTTCCTACTATCCTTTAAGGGCGCCTCTGATTTAGGCTTCTTTACTTTCTTCTCCCTCATTTTACTGTCTTGCAGAGGCATATTAACTACTTCTTTCAGGCTTAAGTATGTATGTCTATGTTGTTGTGTTTTATGGCCTAGAAAGCGATCACGTAGGTTCGGATATTAGCCATTAGTTCGGACTTTCTCGAAACTCTCGCACTATATAAAATCGACAAATGCTTACATCCTTGACTTCTTTTAGTTGAATTACACCTTTTAAGGACTATGTTCACAAAGTAAAGGAATAAACGGGCGATTTAGGCGTTCCTACGATGCCGACCACAGAATATTCGAAACTGGCTAGCAGACAGGCTCTGGAAGGCAGTCGGTGCGGCCCATATCTTGAGGTACTGTCTGGCTGGAACTGCCGACCATTGCGGTCAGCGGTAACTGCCGGCAGTAGACTACCGCTTTAGGCAAAACTAAGCTGTTCTGTCTGTTTGCGACTGCTCGGCAATTGACGGTTTTTGCCTGAAGCAGTAGTCTACTGCCGCCAGTTACTGCTGACCGCGACGGTCGGCAGATCCAGCCAGACAGTACCTTTAAGGAAGTCTACTTATCGAAAATACAGTAAAACTTATCTTCACTGACCCAAAACAATTTTATCCACTACTTGTTAAATCTAGAAAAAATAGAGTCTTTTAAATTCTTTTAAATTTCGCACCCGACTGTACGCTCAAAGGTGATGATAGCGCGCAACCTTCGCGTTCCTTAACTTAAAGAAATTTGCACTTTGCTCTGCGACTTACCATTTTTCTGATTCCTTCGTCGGCCGAATTGAGCACAAAACTGAAATTAATCCGAATTAAAGTGGAAAAATAACTTCATAACGATTACAGCTCAACATTTAAAAATAATCCATCGCTGCCGGAAGACGATGTATTTTTTTTGGCAAAGCCGCCAAGAAACTCCCTCACCGGACGGACCTTACACCAACAATCGCCAATTTCACACGACTAAAAATAAAAAAAAAATATGACAGAACGAGGTGACAGATGAAAAATGTCAACTGTTGCACCGCTCGCCGCACTCTCCCCGCTGAAAAAAAAACGAATGAAAAAAATGTAAACAAAACCAGCTGTTTCTTGTTTGGAAACAAAACTGACGTCAAAGTGGGAACAGATTCTGGAAATTGTTTTAAACTTTTCATTTCCTGGTGGAGGGTACGAAGTTTTTCATTCGTATAATTTTTACGATCTTATTACAATTTATTCTAAAATTTGCAGTTTAGTTCTTTTGTCAGGAAAAAACATCAAAAGAAACGGCTTTGAGTATGGCAATGCCGTGCTGTTAAAATCTGTTCCCGTCTCCAAATGATTGCTGTAAACCGTCAGAAAAGAGCGGGAAAGTTTGTTTAAAGTTGTGATTGCATAGTGAATCGAAATCCAAAAGAAAACAAGAAGTTATGGCTGGAAGTGAGAATTCTTTAGTCGGGCAGTTAATACAAAAGTTAGGACTTCACAGAGAGGACAGATTACAGGAGTAAGTTGTTTTTATTATTCGTCCGTTTGGATTCTAGATCTTGCTGTAAGCTGTGTTCCGTGATTCCTTACCCAATCATTTCGATATCACGCTCATTAGTTTTAAATAAGAGGTTTTACTATTATCGGGACAGTTACTGATAGTATTGGGCCGCACCGCAAGCCCAGTGTAAAGAATATCAAAGTTTGGTTTCTGTGTCCACCCTATCAAGAAAAAATTAACGCAGAAGTCGTTGGTTTAATCGCTTGACACGGCTGTAGGGATTGTTACAATTTTCTAATGTTTCGTTCGAATATCAACTTGTTTCTCTTGATCGCGTTGTTGGGGCTATGGAATGTCTATCTTAGGTCGCGTTTACGTGCAGACCAAACCAGTCTGAATAGACCAAAAAAAAAACAGTTTGGTCGTACGCAAACCAAACCATTTGGACTGATTTTGGTACGGACCGAATGAAACCAAACCAGTCTCGTAGTGTGAAAATGCGCACATAAATGCAAGACCGAAAAATACCAAACCGGTCTATGTGGACTGGTCTGGTCTGCACGTAAACGCTACCATTTAGTCCGTACCAAAATCAGTCCAAATGGACAGGTTCGGTTTACGTTTATAAGACTAAACTAGTTTTTTTGGTCTATTCAGACTGGTGTGGTCCACACGTTAACGCGACCTTAGACGCATGACCGGTGCGAACTGTCGTAATCCTAAATCTTTTCTTGAAGTGTATTACATATTTCTTTTCCTTGATCTTGTAAAAGTCCTAATACTTCTCGCACCACGACCGGAATTTGCCTTGATCTTGCTCACTTAGATATGAGATAATTTTGCACAGCAAAAACTTAGACAGTGTTGTGTTTATTGGTGGGTATGAGGGGTACCCGACCAGAACACGCGGTTAGTCCCGAGAAGAGGTGGGACCTAAAAGAGAGGAGTACGGTTGCTTGCTCGTGGCCTTGTCCAGCAAGCAGCACCTGTTTCCTGAGTGATGGATCAACTCTTTCTTCGTAGACTTTCAGAAGTTGATCCAGGCGTGGAGAAATTTTATAAGTGTCCAAATAGCTCTTTGAATTAGTTGCTGAAATAAAAAGAAGGTTTTAGTTACAAAAAAAAAAAGAAAAGAACTTCTTTAATACGTCAATTTAATGCGTTGTTTAGTGGTTGAAAAATACTAAGATACTAAGAACTTACTGCTAGTTACAACTAAACTTATATATTAAAAAAGTGTCGACTTATACGGAATTGAGTATTGTGTTCCACTTTGGGAAATTACTCAATTGTATGTCACTCGGCCAATATTGTCGAGACCCGGATCTAGGTCTTAGCCTCTATCACACATTGCATAACGAGGCATGAAGTTCCAAACAATCGTATTTTGTTTTTAACTTCGACCTCGATCAGGCAATATGAACCGTCCAAATCCGCAAGTTAGCAATATTGCTTATGAATACGTACTTAATATTACCGGCATTCCCAGTAGGTCAGTAAACAAACCGAGCTATGTATTTACATTTGTATATTAATGCATTTAATGCAGCTCGAGTTTGCTTATATTAGAAAACTGTCCTACTGGCAATGGAGATATGAGGGGAAATCCAAGCATCTGGATTAGATAAGGGAATAGGGATGCTGCTATAGTGCTAGTCACATCAACAGGTCCTCACAATAGTGAGTAAATCCACCGAGAATGTGCCTTCTTGATCTGGCTACTGTGACACAATCATTGAGAACATGATCAACGGTTTCAGATATGTTTGTGATGTGCTTATTGGGGAAATAATGTCCTGAGAAATATCCCATTACACACTGGCATTATATCTGATTGGAGAAAGGAATTCTGACGCCCCATTGCTAGAGAAAGTTAGGAAGAGTTCCAATCATCTTCCGGCTGAAGTTCTCCTTCAAAATACTTTCCTTAATGAAGATACTCCACAGAATGGTTCCAGGCCAATCACCGTTCAGTTAGCTATATAATTAGCGAGATCGTAGGTCGTTTCGTGTCCGTAAATACCCTCTTCTCCTGCACGCACATTCGGTTTAGTCTGTTATGATGTGCCAACTCTTTTCGAAGAGAACGATAGTCCCGCACAAGCCTGGAACTGAAACAATATGATTATTGTTCTGCGGCTTGGGTGTTAGAAAGGATGATAGATAGCTCTTGCGCCTTTACATTAATTCGGTAGAACCTTCGCACTGTTCTATAGCATGTACCTCAGCCTGTAACAAGTTGCCGAGATCATGGACCCTTTGCATATTATCGTTTACTGAGTCGGTTAAGTCCTTCAGCTTAATTTTTTTTCCTTTCTTGTCTCTTCATTTAGTGGAGTCCTCTTTGTCGTAGCATCTTTTGGATCAGTGTGGCTTAATTAAAATCGCCTAGTAATGGATTTTTGCAGGACCCTCTGCGTTATTTTTTTCAACATTGACTCTCCACACCATTGCGGTATACAGTCTGTTTGACAAAAGCGAGTATGGCTCAATTTTTTTTTTCCTGAAAACGTCTTCAAATAAGATTCAAACGAAAACAGGTAGCGGGTCCTTTCCTCAATGACGCTTTCTGTAAAAAGTGTCGGTTTTCTTTCGACCTTGTTAAAGAACATATTTTTAAATAAGCGTTACAAAGACGTGTGCTTATATTCGAACGGAATGTCGAATTTCGAATGAAGACGCTGCTAAGTACATGAAAAATTCGGAAGCCATTTATTAGTAAATGGGTGAAATGTTATTCCGGCAAAAAAACTATGACATGCCTAATTATTGCTCTGTGCAAAAACTACGAAAACGGAAGGCAAACTGAAAATAAAATTCCGTTGCTAGTTTCGTTTAACTTTTGAAAACTTGATAAGTCTCTTGTTAAGAATGCCAGAACCTAGTTTCTATAGAACCCTCAAGAAGGTACATTAAACCAATGGTCATCAATCAAAAGCCTTTTGAAACACAAGTATTCTTTTTTTAGAATAAAATACTGTTCCGATATTCCTTAGCAATACCATTTCGTCACTGTACTCGATGATCTTGGGCATTTACTCCAGTCTATTTAAAGATCAATGGCGATTTTCGCTTCTAAATCTCGATTGCAAAGTTTTACGACTATAAACCACTACTGTATGGGAACGTTCCTAATCTCGAATCGAATCATTACAGAAAATCAACAGAACTTCTACGACTATTGGAATTGAAATCCTCTCGAACCGGATCAACTATAAATGAATACGCCAAGACGCTAATATGCATCGATCTGGCAACAACAACTCTAGGAATCACCTTCGATTCGGTATGATAATTTAGCATGATTGAAATATTTTCACAATGATTCTAATTGGGCCCATCGCTTACAGGATATCGGCCTGAAGCTATCTGGTCTTCGAAAATCGGCCTATACAAATTACAAGCGAACTTTTGAAAAGATCTTGGAACTAAACAAGCCGGCAGGTATCAATGAAATCTGTGTTCAGCTCGGCTTACACGAACTCAAAAAGAAAGCAACACAATTTCTAAACACTTATCGAAATTTTGTCGGCGAAAATGCCGACGAAGTGGACATCACACATCCTCAGTATGCCGCAATGGCTGTTTTTCAAGCGTGTAAATTTGGTAAAGTGAAAGCCATGAAACCGAAACTGATGGGCTACAGTCATTTGAGGCCGTCTCAATGGAACCAACTGGAGCAACAATGGAATAAACTATTGATGACTCATGAACAGGAAGAGCTAAAGGAAAGCAAGAAAATCACACAGGATAAGGTTCAAGCAACAACAAAAATCGTGTCTAACGCGATTAAACAATCCAAAGGAGCAATTGACGTTGAAGACTACGAAGTGTGGAAGAAGAGAATGTTGGATTATGCTTACGAAAAATTGAAGACAATGGCGAATGAATAGGTAGCTGTTAATCACGATACTGAAGAGGATAGGTCAGGTGAGGCGAAAAGAAATATTGTGATGAATAATTCCGGAACGTATTTGAGTAGAACAAATTACCTCGATGATAATAGTTCTGAAGATAGTAGCAGGGATAGTGAGTTAGTAGTTTACATTTTTATTGGAAACTTTGTATATGCATCACACACAGTTAATAAATTATTTGCTTATATTTAAATTTAATTATGAAATTTCGAGTAAAAGTAACAGTCTATGGCGCCGAGACTAGGCAAGCACGTCCAACTGTGATAGTTTTGTCTCGCCTCACCCGCAAACACCCGACTATTTACAGAGGCAAGGCGAGACGAGGCGAACAAAGCCGAATCGAAACGAATAAAACGGCACGGAAAACAAAGCAAAGGAACTCTTAACATTCTTGTAAACAACTTCCGACGATCGGTGCCTGGTCTTTAGGATCTCTCGACAAGAGTGTGGAGCCGGTATTAGGATTTCAGTTCCTACAGCGCCCTTCTGAAACATTGTCATTACTTCAAATACTTTTTACTTATTTCTTTCCACGTCTTAAAAGCCCCATGGATCCGAAACCACGACTTTAGTATTTGTCGTCTAGCGCTTAGCTAATGAACCGTCGAGGCCCGAATAGTGTAGACGACAGTTTAGAAATAGCAAGTGCAATACCATACACAGACTCAGGGCCACCCTAACCACAGGGCTAAGTGGGCTATAGCCCCGGGGCGCAAGCCTTTTGAGGACGGCAATTTTTATTGATTTATATTACTTTATTATTTTAATAAGAATTTTTTAGTTGTTATTAGTTATTTATAATAGTTATTTTTATTCATGACAGAAATAATCAATGAACCTGTTCTAAATGAAATAGGCGCGACGAAACAACATATAACACGGTCCCTTAACATTTATACCATAATTTAATTTCATTTTGTTTTCATTAAAATACAGGGTGTATTGTCATCATTAAACTGATGACGTTCTGGCATTTTTATATTTTGTATTTGCGCTTCCGCTATAGCCATCAAACTTGTGTTTTCCTATGACGAGGGGCGCATTATTTTTAGTAGCCCACGGGCGCCGAATATCTTAGGACGGTCCTGCACAGACTCCAAGATTTCAGAACCGGCTCCGAAAAAGGAGAAATGTCTTCTAAGGGAATTCCTCTGATCGATTAACCGGGAAGAGAAAAACTATCACTGGCGTGTACTATGTTTTTCTTTTGGACAGGTTTAAAGTAGCGACCGTAAAGAAACGGTATGGAATGATCAAAAAAGGTAATGATTCACCACGACAACGCACCGTCACACTCAAAAATTGACCGATATTCGCTTTGAACTGCTTCATCCGATTTGGATCCTTCGATCCTTCATTTTATTACCGAAACTAGCCAGGAGGCTGGACAAACATTTGGGTGCAATAAAGATGCCATCCAGGCGGTCAATGACTATTTTGAGAGCCTTAAAGAAAACAACCAGAGAAAGAACTAAGAACCTGGATAAACGGTTAAGCAAGTGCGTTCAACTTTGACTAGGCTCCCGCCGATTTCACTGCACCATGTTTCGCTACAGCCCAAGACATGCCAATAATTTTCCTCAAATCAATCGTCTTCTTAGGGACATGATAATCCATTCATTCCACCGAACACTGTAATTTTGCCCAAGAATATATTGTCAGCTTATCGACCAACTCCCAGGAGCATATTTGGGATGGGATAGTGAAAACTCATTCATCATCGATAGACTGTATTCTAAAATTTTACTTATTGCCGACGATCGTCGACTCTTTTGGGACATCCACGAAATGTCGTTCGATGTATCTAACAACTAATATAGATATTTATACTCTCATTATCTATACTTACTTGGCTGAAACACCACTTGCACAAGACTTGCAAAAATCTGGTCACGTCGATGTTAAACTTTCCGCACTGTTTTACTGAAAAAATTTCGTCAGTTGCCGATAATTCGATTCTTAAGCCACTCTGCTATTAATTTTCTCCGTATACGATTTTAGCCATCATTTGACTATTTTCTAGAACGTACACAACATTGAAATACCTCTAGGCTCCCGTCATACCATTTCAGATGTACACAGGGACGATATTTCAGTTTGTTCAGTTTGTTTTTGACCTAGATGAAATAAAAAATTTCATGTGTTGTTTCTTGATAAATTTATTGTTTAAAAAAGTAGTAATTCTCTTAAAATTGTGTCAGCGATTTGCCTGATTTCCAGACTAATTAAATTATAAATCACACCAAATTTCGTTGTATTACAGGCTTTAGACTTAAACAAAAATGAACACTTCATGCATGACTCAAGGCAGTTATTTGCTTATAAATTAATAGATTTTATTCTTTGCCTGACCACTTCGCCGACGTCAACATTACTATCTGCAAACGAAAAAAGACAAAGAAAAGTCATTAAAATTGTTAAATGAACCACTTTCAATCCACATTTAATCTTCTCACCATTGTAGTAGATCAACTCTACTAAATCTTTTGTATCGGGACACGAAAGAATAATTTTTTTCAATGCACGATAAAATTGTAAAGTTATTTCCCGTTGCATATCCTGCATTTCCGTTGTACTTGTCCACCGATGCATTAGGGATTCATAAAAGCTCATCATTGGTGTGGCACCTTCTAAAGCCACATACCAAGCACTTTGGTTCTCATCGTCGCAGCTTATACGATAGACAGCATTTTTAAATGGTCGCCTTACACCGGCCCGATCCAAAACAACTGATTCCAAAGACTACTCAAATGAATGTTACTTAAAAATTTTTATTTAAAAAAAAACAAGAAATCACGCTCAACGCTTACCTTAACCGGTATCATAATTTTACTTTCAATCGTTGGCTTTGTGTGCATCGATTGAGGAATTAAAATGATTAATTTTTTTATGGGGAATAGAACACTTTCCTTATCTTCGTAATCCTCGATGCGCTCCCTTAATCCTACAAGCAGACGTAACATTGCATTGCAATTTATTTTTAGGAATATTCGATCTGAATTTTGAAGTTTATCATCATACCTTTCGTTTCGTGTCCGGTTTTTGGTAATTGTAGGTGCAAATAGCCATGAAAATAGTTAGATGCCATTCCGGTAGCGTAATCAATACCGGCACCGGACCGTATAAATTTCGCCAATTCAACATTGCTGTACGTGAAGTTTAGCAGACGTAAAATTACGAAAGGAACGGCTATTTTCAAAAAATTTATATTCCACGCCACGTATTCAGTATGCGTCATATAAAATACCATAAGCACCAGACTTAGTAAACTTAAAAACTTTTTTATACGATTATCAAACGTAAATGCATATTTCCAAATTTGCATAGTTCGACCGTGTGGCGCATAATTTTTCCAATTTATCCAAGATTCAATGGCTACAGTCAGGAGTCGATAGAGAATTTCACTTATAAATATTTGAACTCCTGGTGTAGCCCATTCCATGACTGAAAGAAAAACATAATTTACCTATTTCATTAGTTTATTATTTTTATATATATAAGATACTGTACCTTGAGATAAAATACCATTGGTCGATTGCGCCAACATTATGAGAGAGCGATAAAATGATTCTGTAATAACATAAAGGAGTATGTAATCAAAAATTTTCCAGAATTTCATGTATACAAAAACATATCTACTGGAACACATAAAAGCTTATCGCACAAAAAAACCTTTCTTTAACGGACCCGATTCAGCATTATGACGAGGATGCAGAAGTAAGTCGCGCATTGCAGCGCCGAAATGTTTACAAAGATTCGATGGCTATCTTAAATAAGATCAACAAAATAACTTGATCTGAAATAAACGTTAGTTCTAAGGTCTAGTGCATACTTGAGACTAAACAGTTGGTCAACTGTTCAATCACCTTGAGCTGCGCACACTCTTACCTGCTTGACTAAACTGTTTAATTTAGTCGCTGTCCATCCGCACATTAATCAACCACCGGTCGATAGTTACAGTCAATTTGGTACTCGTATCAACCTACCACCACAGCTGGCAGAGTATTAATGCTGTAATCTGCATTACATCAGACAGATCTATTTACATGTTAAGCGGCGAATACACGATACAACAATTGTACCGACTTATGTTGCGATATCTGTCCAACGGTTGTATGAACGGTACACACGATACGATTTTTTTTTACAATTTCCTTCCAATATACATGCGACCGCAGGTTTTCGTTTGAAAGCGTACAACCGTGCGATATCGGTCCAATCGTCGTTCATAAACACATACACAATACAATCGTCGAATAGAACGACAAATCAGGCCAATAATTGGTACAACCGTTGTATCGTGTATTTTCCGTGTAACACACAAGACACGACCAAATGCAGAGAGAAAATCAGTTTGTGCGATTTTAAAAGAAAAAGAACATAATTCTTTAATTTATAACTTAACGTTATACGTTATAATTTTAATATAATGACGTGTTATTTATTTAAAAAAAACTGGAACGCGTAACTAATACACCGGAAACGAACAAACTGCCGCTAAATCATATGAAAAACAGACCGCATTCACGATCGGCTGTAAGCCAATCGTATGATACTCTAGATGAAATACTGAACTCCGATTTATATTGTAGTTGGGGATAAAGTAGAATTACGTGTGTGCACGTTGTATGTCATTTATTAATGACACCTATTCGGTTGGTACTTGAAACTAAAAGACAATATCGGCAGAAATAACCAGGATGCTATTTGGAACGTTATTTTTTAGGTTGTCAGTCGCATAGTAACCTACACCGCATCTCAGCATTAAACACGTTTTGGACTTCTACCCATAAAATAATAAAGTTGCGCCCAGGCTGTTGGCCGATTTTTTTGTATGAAAGGTACTAGAAGGAGTAAAAGGATTTCGCTGACTAGTAGTAAACTTTGAAGTTCGTTTTCACTCAAAACTAATTTGTACAAAATTCCAAATTCATAGTTAAAGGATTCCTTGAGTTATAGTGAGTTGCGTAAATTAAGTGAAGACATTTTGAGGATATTTGTATGACCCAGTCCAACACAGTCTTATAAAAAACTGGCCTATCCAGTTAAGGTTTTCCAACTGTCATGCCCTCAGGGACAGCGATTAATCAACAGTCGGGGATTTCGTGTTGGGGTTTCACACCAGAAACTCCACTGACGCCGGAAAACAACAAAAACTTAAAACAATAGAGAATATTTTTCCAAACGTATAGCGCTACTAAGGCCAGCGCCCAGGACGCTTATTATACTTGCCTTACAAACTTACTTAAAATGCTTCAATAACGCTACCTAAGGTAACGTCAAGCGAGCGCTTCACAATTGCTACATAGGTGAGCGTTTTCATATTTTCCGAATGGAACAAAGCTGTCGCAAAGCTCATTAGCATCGATAAATTGCCGATGCTCAAATATAAACTTGCTTCCGGTAAGCTGCCTTAAAAACAGGAGCGAAGCGCTTACCGTTGCGGACACGTAATACTAAAAAGCAACAGGATAGGCATGGTAAATGAAGCGATCCAAGCTTCCAAAGAAGCGCAATAGATAGTGTAATGGAAGAGCTCTATTTCCTAATGGGTTGCTCAAAAGATCAGACGCTAAACACGTAAACGGATCGGAATTGTGCTGATCGCGGATATACCTGCGATACGAAGCAGAAGGTATCTGAGGTGAAGGTGACCTTATATTAACCCTTCGTGGTCACACCTTTGAATTCAATCACGGTGGTTACACTGGGTCGATTCTACCCAGTCAATTTTCAAAATGGTATTGTGCCCAAACTATCCGTCCGAAGTGCTTAAAAAAATTCAGGAACATGCAGCAAACGTTCTAGATGATGTACGAAAAATTTATTTATAAAAAATGAAATGGCGTCATGTTAAAAAAAAATCATGAAGAGGTGAAAACGTAAAAAAGGCACTTTTCGCTAAAGAAAATCACAGCTTCGTCAATTTTTCAATAAATTTTGGCGTTTCAATCCTTAGATATGGATGGTACTCCTTGGAAAAAAATAATTGCATGATGCGCGTTTCCAAAAAGGTATTTATTCCGACATATGAAGAGGGTCCATTTTGGAGTACGAAAAAATAAAGTATTATGGAAAAAACGATATTTATTTAAAAAAAAAATTAGAGATAGATAGATAAATATATTTCATGATTATATACAAGTTTGCTTTTACATTTTCATAACAGTGAAGGGTTTATGCTAGTATGTTTGCAGACTAGTTTAATTCTTAGTTATTGTTTTTGACATTTTCAGGGAAAAAATTTTTTCAAAACCCCTTTGAACTTTAATTTTACAATTAAACCTAATCTAATCCCAACTAAAACTAATACTTAAATCTAAATACAAATTCTATTGAATTTAGTATAACGTAATTATGTAGACATAACTTACAGATTATTTGTTAGTGATAAAATATGTGGAATCCCGCTGTTAGCGCAATTACTCCGGAATTGGCTAGTAAGTTTCGCGATGCGTTCATTGATCTGTTGTAATCAAGATATCTCATGCAATAGACGAGTCGAGAAATGCCATGGTTTGTTTAATAAAATTTTGAGGCATTTGTTTTGTATGATTTGAAGCTTCAGTCTGTGGGCCTTTGCACAGTTTATCCAAACTAGCGCTCCATATGTTAGACCGGGTTGCATTACAGAGTTGTATAATAGAAGCTTATTTTTCTGTTTATAAGTGGGTATAGGATTCTTATGCTTTTCGAGGTGGTTTGTTCTATATGGTACTGAAATGTTAACTTAGTGTCAAGGTGTAGTCCCAAGTATTTGGTCGCTTTTGCCCAACGTATTGAAGCACCTAATATGTTTAAATTCGGGGGTGGTAAGAAACGAATTGCTCTACGTTTCGAGAAATATATTGCTTGAGTTTTAGAGGTGTTAAGATTAATCTTCAATTTTTGGTAAAATATATTTAAGGTTTCAAGCTGCTCTTGGAGGTTATTGATGATAATTTGTGGTTCCAATGCTGTAGTTAAAATTGCGGTGTCATTAGCGAATGTTGCTAAGTCGCAGTTTACAGCCTTAGGCATATCAGCAGTGTATAAATTAAAGAGTGTTGGGCTTAGGCAAGAGCCTTGTGGTACTCCTGCGGGTATGTCTCTGCTTTCTGAACATTTGCTTTTAATCTTTGCTCTGAACGATCTGTCGGCGAGGAATGAGCTTATAACTTTGCATATGTATGGTGGCAGATTGAACTTTCTCAGTTTATATATAAGGCCATCATGCCACACTCTATCAAACGCCTTCTCTATGTCGAGAGTTACCATGCCAAGAGATTTTGGGATATAGCATCTTTAACTTTTGATTTGACTCTCAGTAGTTGGTGAATTGTAGAGTGTTTGGCGCGGAAGCCAAATTGGAAGTTCGGAATGATTTTGTATTCTTCTATTTTGTCTAATGTTCGCTTCAGGATTATTCTTTCGAATATTTTTCCTAATATATGTAGGTATCAAAAAAAAAAAAAAATTAACTTTTACTATAAATGTAATGTAGTGTTTATTATTATTTGTTATTCTTATTATTTCATAAATTATTATTATTTTCTTTTACTCATGTAAACCGCAATCAACGCACAGATATAGACGATGTAAATCGCACATTGGCCGTTGGCAACTGCTGCACTGCCGTTTCGTTTTCCTATCTTGTCTTGATGGGCACAGCCTACATCTTATCGGTTGCGGGAGTGTGATTTGCTGCTCCTGTTTAGGTGGAGGATCATTTCGCGCCAGGAATTCGGGCAGTGCCCGTTTTGACGTCCAGTCGGAGGGATGGGAGTTCGAATCGTTCCTCCAGATACGGTTTGACAAGATAATGTACCAGCTTCTTCAGGCATTGCTTCACTGTCATACCTTTTTCTGTATTACCTTGATTATTATTATGGCACATATGCAAAATACTAGTGGAAATGTTGTTTGACAGGTAAACCCGTTTTTCCCTTTAAATTCGCCGAAGAACGGCCTCGAGCACGTGAGTCCAAAATACGAGAATCCATAGAGGCTTCCTCAACCTCTATATCGTCGTCTTCGTTACACGTTTCGCTGCCTTCTGACATTACACTGAAGTTGGCCTCTTGTCCAGATGATTCGCCGCCAAAATCTTCATTATCTTCGTCCAGAATTTGCGATTGGAACGAGCGATCTCGAAAATTATATGCCATCTGGTAACATATGAACATGTTAATTAGAAGTAATTCCTCCTTTGCTGGTACACCATGTATACTTACTGTTACAACGCTTATTTAGAACACAAAACACAAAAAAAAAATACAATTTTTTTTCCGAAAATATCTACTATGATCACACCTGGGTCGATTCTACCCGAGCCACGCGCACGATATTTATCTTTCAACTGCTGTCTCGAAACTAACGGTTTATTCTAATCGCTGACTCTCCCTAAGTACAGAGGGTAGTTCAAACTACAGATAGATGGCGACTAAAGTTCCATTTAAACCCGGGGACAAATACATATATATATACGTCCAAATTTTTCCTCGCGTCGATTCTACGTGACCACGGAAGGTTAAATTCACAAATATCGGTTCAGTACTTTGCGAGTAATTTTTTGGAAATTGTATCTTTTTGGTGCGATCGATAGGACATTTTAGGACACAGTGAGAACTATCCAGTCGATTTTCTTACAGTTTTTATCGTTAGGTGCGTTTTTTGCCTATTTATTCAGAACAGTAGAATTGTAGAAAATGACTTCGGCAGATAGTAGACCAGAATATAGATTTTAACCATAGATTAGCTGCACCGGTAAGTTCGCTGAAGCTCAATAAACTCGAAAAATTAGCCTACTATCTTCGAAACTGTTTAATTAGCTTTAAGCCCGTGCTGAATACGTGAACCAATTCTTCCAGACAAACTTTTAAGGCGCATTACATTCATCGATATCAAATTGAGGCTTTTATAAATAGACCGGTTCGGCAGAAATGCAATACTTGATTTCTCAGAAAATTGGTGATAGCCCTATTAGCCACGATTTGCATTAGCAGGCGATAATTAACTCTACTCTAGATTAAAAGACTTGAGGGAACTGATCGGTAGACCAATGAGCGGAAGTACCAAGTTAGAAATGCATCTGTGCTGCGGCAGCGGCTACAACTACGAAAAACAATGATCGTAAACATAACCTCAGCTCTTCTCCGACCGCAAAAAAATAAACATTAAGATTAGCTTCTGATCTACAAGAATAGAATAAAAAGGACACGATCACGCTTCGCTGGCACAATGAAACGAAGCAAGGACTAGTGAGATTTTTGGATGGCAATGCGCAACTGTGAAAAATTTACCTGGCTTTTGTATGTACTCGAAATAGTGGGGTACTTACCTTCAACAATTGATTGCAGTCACTAAACCTAAACTTGACTTAATTAGCCGAAACAAAACTCCTTAAAATAAAAAACTTTATTTTGTGCAACGCAGCTGACTCTTGGGCCACGGGTGCACTGGACAATTGCCGAACCGGAACGTTGGCTCTTGACTGTTGCGAAACAAAAACAAAAAAATCTGCACGAATTATTTCTGCAAATAAATCTGTTATAATTTTTTGTCAATCCCATAACACTGGTGGAAGAAATGCATTCCCTCTGTGGTTGCACCAGCGTTTTTTAAGCGATATTGAGAAATGAGTTTCCTAATAATCCGCAATAAAAGAAGGCCATACTATCAACAAATTCTTTAAAAACAAATTTAATGTGGGATAAAAACAATGAAGGAATATAAATATCGAAAATTGGCAACCTCGCTCTCAGTGCATTTCTGTTATACGATCAGCTGTCTTACTGCTGTCAAACGTAAGCCTATTGCTGTCAAAAGTGCACAAAAAAAAACAGCGAAAGTTTTTTCCACTCGTGTCCTTCGAGGACGACGTCCTGGATCCTGGCTCGTTAACTCACTTCAAACCAAACATCCCAGCAATAAAAATGTATTCAGTGCCTATCATACCGCCGGATTTACGTCACGAGGAGACAATAATCCAGGCAGCAAACGCCCTAGACTACTTACAAAAAACAATCGCAGACGTTTTCGATCGAATCGACGCCCGCATCGAACGAAATCATGTAAAAGTCGGCGAACTCAAAACCCGAATCGATTCGGCCAGCAAAAACATAAACAGTTTGATCGGCATAAACAAGGCAATCAAAATTTTTTCGCCGGCAAAATTTCCGTCAGCCAGCGTCTTTCGAGACATACCGAAAACATTTAACGATTCGCCGGTCGGAGGACAAGACGGTAACGTTGAAGGACACGCTCAAATCGAATTGCTCAAAGACTATCGGGTCGTTAGCAATTTCGAGCCGATTTCACATCGTAATATTCAGGATAAGTTGGTCTTGTATCACGTGCGAAGCGCTATGCTGCCGGACAAGTCGAAATGTGGCCGGATACTGGAGCACAAACAGGGACTGGGCGAAGTGCCGAACAATGTGAAGTCGGTGAATGGATTGTTGCGATTCAACACGAACGAGAACGTCTATCAGGCCAGCAAGGGAATGGAGTCGATCTCGAGAAGTACAAACTCCCACCGGAAACGGGAAAAGGAATCGCATGTCGGACAAAAAATCGAAGCGGCGCCCTTGTCCATGACCAATCGGAAAGCAGGCGATAAAAAATTCAATCCGGGTTTGTTTTACACGCCGAAACTCGACGACGCACCGCAACTCGACGTTCCGATGGACCTGCCCGATCTGCCCGGCATTGCCGACGACATAAATTTCAGCTCGACCGACAACGAACGTATCGCACCATCGCTCTACATCGAAAATCTTCCCGATCTACCCGAACCCGATCTCCTTTCGTACAATTCCACGGAAATTGTATCAAATCCGCAAGCAATCGTTCCGACGCGAAAACCGCCATCGCCACCTCCACCGCCGCCACCGTCTGCAGTTGAAATCGTGAAACCGTCGAATCCGCCCATATCAACACCACCACCACCTCCGCCACCACCTATCGCTACTACTCTACCGCCACCGCTCGCTACTACTCTACCACCACCGCCGATATCCCGAACGGCCGATACAACCGACGCTCGAACGAATCTCATGGAAGCGATCCGTAAAGCGGGTGGAGCTCGCGGAGCGAAACTGAAAACGGCAGCTGCTGCAGAAATTGCTAAAGTCAACGAACCGGAAACGAGTAAGAGCGAAACAAAACCAAGTGGTGATCTAATGGCCGATCTTCATAACAAGCTTTTGATGCGTCGCAAAGGAATTTCCGGAGCCAAGGAGCAGAATGGAAGTGCGGGTAGTGGTGGAACTGGCAGTAGCGGAAATGTAATGGATCGAATTTCGGCGATGATACCGCCCCCGCCGCCGAAAATGCAGGCAAAAAATTCGGCAACCGATGCCAGCGATGATAACGACGACTGGACCGATTGACCGCCGAGCTTCGATATTTTGGACTGGATTCACCAAGTGCCTTGGAAATTTGTTTTTTTTATTTTCGAAACTGAAATTTATTAGCAACTTAAATAATTAAAAGGACAATATCTGAATTACGTTTTTGTCTTTCACCTCATGAGTCATGAATGGCGCGGAATCCTAAAACAGTCCAGTTTGCGATTTGTTATCGCTTCTTTTTCCGTTCGTTGCAATTTTCGATATTTTGCTACCGGCTTCCTTTATTTATGTGTCCCGCCTAGTCTACATCTTGGTTCTGTATCAAGTGTACCGTTGATCAAAATAAAAGCTACTCCTAGAATGCCTTGAAACAGTTTAAAACTAAATCAATTAAAAGAATTGGAAAACAAGTCTGAGGTCAAGTCATGGAGTCTATAAAAGAACTGTAACCGAGCGGTGCCTTGGTGGCCAAAAAATCTAGCAAAGCTGATATCCTCGAGGAAGAAACACTGGAAGCGCTCGAAAGCGACCGAATGGGACGCCTATTTAATACACCGACTACCTACTCTCCAAGCATACAAAAGCCTGGTTCAGGGTATGATATGCTGGAGTAACTATCGTAGTCCAAACACTCTTCGCATTCTCGGTGGAGGTTAGCAATGTAACTTTATTGTCTAATTAGCTGTAGACTACTTTGAGACATATAAGGCACCAGGAAAAGTATGGAACCCATCTAGTTTTTTTTACAGATTAATAATCTGCTCTCACTACTAATCAAGACCTTTAGAGCTAGCCACGCCTTGGGCTATAAACCAAAACTATGGAGAATGGTTGGGTTGACGTATATGCCTAAAGCTCATCGGTCTTACCTATGTTTAGAGAATTACACGCAATGGCAATGAAGGGAAGGAATCAAATTGCTCCTCAGCTAGGACAAGGCTTCCTTATCCGCCATCAGTTTCATTTGATAGAGTTCTATAGAAAGCGGAACGAGATGCATGGTATAGAAAATGTGAATGGGTGTCCCTTACTCTTTTATAAGATGCAGATGGTGTTCTACCGTCTCCACGGTCTAAATTCTGATTCCATGTGGCCTTAGTGGGCCTATTGTGATTTACTTCCCTTATTTATGGCTCACTCAGGACGGTTATATCAATGAATTCTAATTAGCTCTTGGGAGAGTTAGACATGAGTTCCGATTGTGTTAGGAAGTAATGTCCAAGAAGTCTAAGTCTTCTGTGTGAGAGTTTCTTTTTCACATAATCGTCAAATGCCGTCTGAAATCAGTCCAATCGTATACGAGCCCACAGTGTCCTGTAATTGGTGCGGTCATGCGCCCAACCTGATTCCGGTTCATTTTAAGAAAATCGGAAGTTCGTTTCTTGAAGTGGCCTTCCAGGAACAGTTTGGACTGTCTGCACCTCAATGTTCCTTTCCAGAGAAGGTCAGCTTGGATGTTAATCCAATTCGACAGTCTTTCTTTTGCTACAGCTGGTTGGCATTCCACAGAAAGGCACTCGTTCAGTAACTTTATGCTATCTCCTTTTTTCGCTAACTGGCCTGCAGACTCATAACTACAATATCAAACAGGACCTGTTTGAGTACTCTAGCTGGAAGATCGTATTTGATTTCTCGAGGCAGGCAAATATGTCCTTGGTCTGTGTCCATATACTCCTGCTCCAACTCCCACATTTGGCTTAGTGCAATCTGTAGATAAGGGCTGCCTTTTCAAATTCAGGCTTATGAGTTTCGCAGTCTTTGCGAGGTGAGTAAACTACTTTGAATGATATTTCGAAGTTGTACGTTGGTATGATATTATCCGAAAGTAGTATGCCGAGGATAGGGTCACTCTCAAGCTATCTCACAAGGCCTGCGGAGACTGTTTTCTTTGCTTCCGTATCCTCAGAAGTTTGATTAAAGTCAAGTACAATATATTGCTCCTTTTCAGAATTTATGGTATAACCGGTATCATTGATGTATTTATTTATTTGACACAGTGCTTCATAACACAGTTTTTGTTTGCGACATTCCGGTGAATACATCGGGTAACTGATAATCCGTTTGCGTTGTTTCCATTACTTTCAGCGACTCATTCAGAGACAAATAAGTTTCGAGTTTTTTAATACACTCGACTATGAAAAAAATGTTTCGTAACCAGCGCAATATTTTCTTATTGAAGTATATTGAAATACTTCCTTAGATAGAAGAATGGAGGCATCAGAGCTGTTGAAACCGAAAACTAAATTTTTTATGGAATCGAAAAAGGTAAAAAAAGTATTGCTTCCAGCCATTTACTCCAATGAGTTTTTTGTTGTTTTACTGACTGTCTTGTGTTGTTGCCGGTATTCAGAGTAGTACACGTCCTCCAAGCTATAGTCCTCAGCTAGAAAGGAAAGAAGCTGTCATCCTGTCAAGGGTCATACTGAGGCACACCAGATTGACCCAGGAATATAGGATTACCAAAACAAAGCAACCGGGATGTGTCCTATGCCAACAGCCGCTAACAGTCGAGCGCCTCCTCACCACTTGCTACAAAACCATCCGCTTCTTTACCAACTCCGTTCTCCCACTTGATATCGTCCTCTCCCCATCCAACCCTGATCTACTCCTCCAACTCCTAAATTACCTACACCTTCAGCACCTCATATAACTCTTTCCCCCACCAATTAGATCAATCTCAAGTAGACTTAAGTTGCTCTTCTAGCACCCAAAATTATAATATATTTCCTTGTTAGCATGTAAGTTTTTTTCTTGTATGTTACATTGTTTCATCTTGTTCGCTTTTATTAGTAGTATGCTTGAATTTTCATTTATGTATTTATTTCTCACTTTCCTTTTCCTTGTTGGCAATTTTTTCAGTAGTAAGCTTGAATTTTCATTTATTATTTCTCACTTTTCTTTTCCTTGTTTGCATCTTTATTAGTAATAAGCTTGAATTTTCATTTATCATGACTCACTTTTAGGCTCCTTGTTTGCATTTTTATTAGTAGTAAGTTTGAATAGTCATTTATTTTTTCCTCATTTTTCTTTAATTACATTATGATTAAGTTAATATTGAATTCACTATAATTTGTACAGAATTGTTAATCGAAGTGCCATATGACCCCTGGGCCTCGCCGTAATTTCGATAGGCTCCTTCATTTATGATCGGGCCTCATCTAACAAATAAATAAATAAATCACTTAAAACTTTGGTCACATATCTGGTTACTACACCAACTTGGTCCTTGATGAGAGTCCTTTTTTACACTTCTGTCTTACTGTAAGCACAGGAGGCATGCCACTTTTTTCTGGTCTATAAGCTTTCACACTGTCAATAATGTTACAGCCTTCCTTGAAACACAAAACTGCCTGCTAGTGACGCTGCATCCTTCAGAGATTGGATTTGCCTTCTCACTTCTGTTTCTAAATGCATTGCCCAGTAAGATAAGTAACCAGCTACGAATAGTTCCCAATGTTTCGAAAGATAAAATTGATCCTTGAAATGTTCTGGCATCATATTACGCCTAGAAATTGAAGAGAGTTAGAAAAGAGAATAAATTATTACCAAGATAAATATATATCCTGGCTTACAACCAAAAATTACACCAAATTGGTTGAAATATTAGATGATCTTCAAGCGCCACCTCCTTTAGTATAGGGTTGCGATGGCGGGAGATTATATAAAGTTTAAAATTCGTGATCGTAAATTTGATTTCGAGTGCGCTATATAGAAATTATGCTCAGCAATTCCACCAGCTGTAAGGGTGTTTCGGATAGTAGGCATGATACACCCTCTGACGAGTCTATGCCCTCCGATGACGAAACAGCTCCTTCGGACCTAGTCCAACACAATCTTATAAAGACTGGCGTATTCCAGTGAAATGTTTTCCAACTGTCATGTCCTCAAGGACAGCGATTAATCAGCAGTCGAGGATTTCGTATTGGGGTTTCACACCAAAAACCCTACTGACGCCGGAAAACAACCAACATTTAATCAAATTTGCTTCTATGGTAGCTTACCATGAAAAAATTCCATTCTTAAGATAAATACCTTTCCGACTGCTACAACCATAGTTCGACGTCCGAAAATGTAAGTACCTGAAAGAGTAGAAGTGAAAATTACAATTGTTTTAACGGAAATATTAATAATATGTTACTTACCGCAACGCCACATAGGCGGAAACCTGCAGGGGAGACTCGTTCGCCTCACAGCTGGACACGATCCACCTAAAATTACGCACAGAAATTTGAATTAATATTTTGAATTACGGAAAACCGAATAGCTAAGAAAAAGAAAACTAACTGAAATTGGATGGAAAACGTTAATAGGATAGGATTAGACTTAGGGAAAAATCAAATAATTATTAAGTATTAGGTATAGTATTAAAACTTGACACGCATCGAATATAAAAACGAACTTGAATTACACTAATTTAATACCTCCGAAATTAAACAAAAACCATAACTATATAATAATAATAAAAACGAACTCTTACCTTGGATACAAGCTTTATGAAGCTTTATATAAACCTAATATTAACCTACGTAAAATAAAAGAATTAACTTACCAATTTGTGCGTGAACACTGCCGACACTAAAACTTCGCGACGTTAGACAGTTCAGTGAATTTGTAAACAAAAACAATGCGCGCCGCCATGATGGTTAGAAAACACTATTAAATTCGGAACTCGATTAATGTTGTGGTCCAATTTGACGAATTCGAAACTGAAACAAATTCGGGAAAATTCTGAAACTCTGAAAGGACCGAGATCTGAGGTCAAAGGTTTTAATCGAATGAGGGTGGCCGTTATGAGTTTTCGTTATAAGCAAATAATACCTTGGATACACAGCTCATATACAAATCATAATATCATCAATATCACCAGTGTATCACCCAATATCATGCATATAGTACGTCAACGAGCTGATATCGACGTAATATCCAACCTGTTTCCTTGTATATAAATTCGATGATTTTATACCATGGATACACTGCTTGTATACAAATTACGTTATTCAAATCATGATATACGATACAAGATAGCATGATACACAGCCAATACATGTTATACTTTGACATTTAGCTATCAAAGACACTATTTCTTCGTGCTAAACGTTGCAGTATGATGTTCCGGCGAATAGCACTTTCATTGCTAATAAAGAAATGTACAAAGCGGACCATCATATCACACACAAAAATGAAAATACGCTCAAAGAATTTTAACTGACGGAAGAATATAAAAATCCACAAGTGTTGTTCATTGGAATTTCAGTTGATTTTAGTAACAGATGGCGCTGATGGCAGTTAAAAGAAGGCTATATCAGCTACAATTATCGAATTTATATACAAGGAAACAGGTTTGATATTACGTCGATATCAGCTCGTTGACGTACTATATGCATAATATTGGGTGATACACTGGTGATATTGACGATATTATGATTTGTATACGAGCTGTGTATCCAAGGTATTAGCTGATATAGCCTTCTTTTAACTGCCATCAGCACCATCTGTTACTGAAATCAACTGAAATTCCAATGAACGACACTTGTGGATTTTTATATTCTTTCGTCAGTTAAAATTCTTTGAGCGTGTTTTAATTTTTGTGTGTGATATGATGGTCCGCTTTGTACATTTCTTTATTAGCAATGAAAGTGCTATTCGCCGGAACATCATACTGCAACGTTTAGCACGAAGAAATTTTGTCTTTGATAGCTAAATGTCAAAGTATAACATGTATGGGCTGTGTATCATGCTATCTTGTATCGCATATCATGATTTGAATAACGTAATTTGTATACAAGCAGTGTATCCATGGTATAAGATAAATCGGGGCTTTTTTGGTTTTGGAACGGGTACGGTAAAGACAGAGCTTAGAGAAAGAAGAAAATCTAAAAAAAACGAAATATTGAGAATTTAAAGACAGTGAAAACGAACTAATTTGGCGAATGATAATTTCGGGAAAAAATACAGTGTCGTAGTTATAGTTATAGAAATTTAAAGACAGTGAAATAACGTTCTAATTTGGTGAACGAAGATCTCGGGTTAACTATACGTGACGTAACGAACTAATAAGTTTCACAAAAATTTCGGCGTACGAGCAAAAAAACCCTCTAAAGAATCGAAACGGTGTGCGGAAGCGAATAATTCCCAAGTGGGTGGTTACGCGGAGTGGTTCCGAACGATATCGTGGTGCGGAATAATTAATAAAACGCTAGACGGAAATTACAAATCGCTAGCCGGCGAAACGACGCGGTGTTTTCTTGCATTCTCGAAGATATAAATTGTGGCGGTACGCTGCGAGGCTCTACGGATTAGACCCGAGGACGGAGCAGACTGCATGGACACCAGTGATACCCTAGTTCTAAGGACTTAAATTGTTTTTTTATCTATTTTATATATATATTCTAATAACTTCTTACACTAGTAAAATTAAAGAATTCATACATCCACCAGAAATAGCTCTTTTCCAAAATTCTCTGTGAAAATTTTGTGTAACGTCCACCGGTTTCGGTTTCGCGATAGATTTCCGTAGAAAACCTAATTCTACCCAGTTACACAGCTGGCTAGGTAGATAGAACGACGACGAAAATTTAGTTGTGTGGCGCCCACCCCGTCTCGACGGGTTAGTCGGCTCGTCGTCGTTCGCCCCTTAACGGAAGGGGGTTGGAGAAAAATTATACGTAAAAATCTTATATTTTCAAGAAAAATAATGCTATCTTTTCTAATATAATACTGAAGACGACAAGACGCTGTTTTTGTATGAAGCACTTTGAAGTCAGATTGAACGTTTTTGTATGGAGCGTTTTGAAGCCAGCTGGCAGTGAAATGCAAATAGTAGCCTAGTATTCAAATGGTTGGTGTTTTTCGTGTTCAAGACCGGGGTATAATATAAATGTGAGTAAGATGCTAATAGTATAAATTGCCGGTCCTTTGCGTGGAATCTTCCGGCTTCAAAACAGTCGCTGCTCATCTCCAGTACATATATCTCTATGCCTATAAGAAACAGATTTCACTTTATGCGAGTTTTATTTTTATTTTAAATGTCTGATTATAAAGTAAACTTTAAGGAGATAAGCTGAAAAGGTATTTTCGATATTTTCCTGCTGAAATTCCGCTTGGTCACTTGAATTTTTCAAAATGGTAAGGTCATTCAACTACCGTATCATAAAACTTAGTTAAACGGTTTTATATTTGGTTGGATGAATGCTTCCATTACACTACAGCTGATAAGCTTCCACGTGCACTCCACAAATTAGTTCATGATACATCGATAAACAATTAGTTCGGAATATAGATGCATATCCCGGTTCCTAGCTTTCGAACGGAATGTGGCGTAAAGCAGGGAGATGGTCTAGCCCCCATTCTTTTCAACCTGGCACTAGAATATGTCATCCGAAAAACCCTAGTCGACACCAATGGGACACTACTATTCAAGTCCACCCAACTAGTAGCATACGCTGACGATATAAACATCCTGGCAAGATCCTTCCCTAGTGCTTAGGAGGCATTTGTCATTCTTGACTCCGCCGCAAAAGAAGTCGGGTTACGCATAAACGAAAGTAAAACAAAAGTAATGACGCAAACAAGAAAGAGAACGCCAATCAGATAGAATGTAACAATTGCGGAATATAATTTGGAGAGTGTGGACAACTTCATATATATTGCGGCTAATCTAGCAAAAGACGGCAACGAAACGGACGAAATCAAACGACGGATCATGCTAGCAAATAAAACGTATTATTCGGTACTTCCAATAATGACATCCAAGAAAGTGCACAGGAACAATAAGCTGCGAATATATAAAACTATTATACGACCTGTTATGGCAGCGAGACATGGACATTAACGCGAACTTCCGAAAAAGTAGTTAACGCATTCGAAAGAAAGGTCCTCCGAAGAATTTTAGGACCTGTGAAGGAAGGAACGGACTGGCGAACAAGATACAACCATGAGCTACTACTATCAACTCTACGAAGAGCCAGAAGCTTCAACGTTTATCAAGCTACGTAAACTGCAGTGGGCTGGCCATGTAGAGCGAATAGAAGATAGAAGAATCCCCAAACGTGCTCTGAAAGGCAAAACGAGTGGTAACAGACTAGTAGGCAAACCACGCAAGTGGTGGGAAGACTCGGTTGATGAAGATAGCAAAGCCATCTGAAAAATTAGCAGCTGGAGGACGCGGTTTTTGGATCGAGACGATTGGAAGCGACGCCTTCAGGAGGCCAGGCCCCGATTTGGGCTGTCACACCATTGATGATGATCCCCGTTCTTAGGAGGACGCGCATCACATCGGGATGACCCCTATCCTCTCTCCAATATGATCCCTTCTCCATTATAATAGATTTGAAATGTTGATAACAACCAAAACTAGTTTTGCTGTTGAATTTGGATATTATTGAAATCAGCTTCAAGAGTGATGTTCCTGCCGAAAATAATAAATAAACTAAGCAACACGGCAAAGTAAATTGACACAAATCAGAAGGCTTTGAAAAAATATTAACATAAATCGTCTGAATCTGTACAACCGAAAAAATAATAAAATTTGTAAAAATAAATACAGAAAATAATTTCAATAAATAGAAAATAATAAATAAATAATTAAACTGCTCTAATTATTTACAAGTGACTTGTATGCTACCGCAACGGATCTATTTGAAGCTTCTGCTAAATTTATGCTGGACCACTGTTTGTACCGAATGTCGTTTTTCTAAATCGGGCCTGGAAAAACACCTAGTGGTAAAAATAGGGTTTACGATTCTTAAAAAGAAAAACGTCAATCTTTTTTTATAATTACAAAAAATATTAAATTGTTTTTTTTTTATTATCATTATTTTTCTTTCAAATCAACATTATAAAGTCGACATTAGGTTGTTCTACTTTATGATTAGATCATTTTTAAAACAAAACAAGTGTTCATTTGAGAACATAATTTGTGTAAGTTAACAAGATATTTTTTTGTTTGTTATTTTTGTATTAAATATACGTTATGATGAAACCTTTCGTAAGGAGGTTCTCTAAGAAATGTTAAAATAATAAAAAAAAAAAAACAGAAACGAATAAAAGGTACAAAAATTAAGATGTGCTCGAATGCAATATTTCACTCTAACGTTTGTATGTAGTACTCTGTATATTATGTAGAGGGCTAACTTAATTGTTACATATAAAGCTGTATGGCATTTCTAAACATTTCATCATAGCAAATTTATTTTTAGACTTTTTTTTTTGTTACACTTTACTTCTTACTCAAAAATTTGTAGTTTCAATGTTTTGTTTAATAATTTCTACTCAATTTCATTAAAAATTAAGTTTTTTTTATACATCTCATTCTTCTTTGTCAGTCAGTTCGTTACAAAAATGTTTTGTATTTTTTTGTTTGTATTTACTTTATCACTTTTTTTTTAAATAAGAAACACCTAAGAATATATATATTTTATATCATAATTATTATTTCTTTGTTTGTATATTTAATTGATTTTTTTTATTTTTGTTTATAGTTTTAAAATGTTTTGTTGTTTTTTTAGAAGTTTTAGAAAATTCGCGATGACACTAAACAAATTTTACCAAGAATATTAATAATTTCTTGTTTGCTGTTTTTTTTATGAATAAGTCATAGAAAATTTTGTGGTTTTCTTTCGTCGATGGTGTACTGTGTTATTTAATTTAATGAGTTTTGAAGACTAATAAAATTTTTTAAAAAAACCTGACTTTTATGATTAGTTTTAAATATAACTTGAAACTCATCGTGTGACTTAAATTAGAAAATAGTTTCTTAAGAGTAATTAATTCTTAAAAATTAAAAAAAAATGGTTTAAGGACTATGAGATAACATTAAAATATTACAAAATTATTTTTCCTTTTCTTTTCCAAAAGTAAAATAAAAGAAAATTAAAATCGTTGATGGATTTTATATTTGTGTGCTGAACCTTGGTCGCGGCAAATCTCCAAACACAGTATCGCCGTGGACACTTCTTGCCAAGGCCTTAATGCTTGCCGCAATGTCAACACCGCGATCCTCGGCGAGCTGCAATTATTAATACAGTTGGGAATTAGTTGGCATTTTTAATGTTTTGAGTAGCTCTTTATTGCAGCGTGAATAAATTCGAAAAAGATTGACAGAAGAAAGAACAAATCAGAGAATATTAATCAAATTGTTGGTGGTTTTGAAACTTTTATGGAAATATATTTAAATAAAACTAATGTACGACGTGTTCTCTGTTATGGCTGCGAGACGTGGACATTAACGCGAACTTCCGAAAAAACAGTTAACGCACTCGAAAGAAAGGTCCTCCGAAGAATTTTGGGACCTGTGAGGAAGGAACGAACTGGCGAATAAGATTCAACGTTCATCAAGCTACGTAAACTGCAGTGGGCTGGCCACGTAGAGCGAATGAAAGATAGAAGAATCCCCGAACATGCTCTTAAAGGCAAAGTGATTGGTAACAGGCCAGTAGGCAAACCACGCAAACGATGGGAAGACTCGGTTGATGAAGATAGTAAAGCCATCTTAAAAATTAGCAGCTGGAGGACGCGGACTTTTGATCGAGACTATTGGAGGAGGCGACGACTTCAGGAAGTGGACGACAGATGCATCCAGCAAAGCAGCGATATGGATACTTGGTGGTAGGGTTTACCAAAGTAGAGCTTCAGTAACCTACACTGGCTTCACTTGGGTGAAATATGACGGAATTTACTTCTTCTCATGCTACGCTCCACCTAGTATGGACATAATTCAATATGAGCGGATGCTAACGAAGCTGGTGACGGAGGCCAGATCAAAGTTCCCGGCATTTATTGGTGGTGACTTTAACGCATGGTCGACGACATGGGGCAGCAGGAATACGAATCGCAGGGGCTGGCTTCTCATGGAATATCTTGCGACACTAGACTTCGAGCTTTTAAATAATGGACAGCACACATTTGAGGCTGGGACCAGGCGGTCGGTGGTGGATCTAACGTTCGCCCACAACTCGATCGCCCGAAACGCTACATGGAGCGTCGGAGATTTTTACTCGCATAGTGATCATCGCGCTATTGTCATCGAGCTGCAGCAAAATAGACGTCAGAGGCGAATAGCTGTTGCACAAGTCAAGGGATGGAAACAACGTGCCTTCGGCGCAGAAGTTTTTGAGTTGGTGTGGGACGAGGCGCAAACAATGGACGACGAAGCCACCAATATGGCGACAAATATCAAGCAGCGATTGAGCGTGGCATGCGACGCAGCAATTCCAAGAAGGTCGGGTGCACCAACAAGAACCCCAGTCTACTGGTGGAATGAGAACATTGCCGAATGCAGAAGGCGATGCAACCATGCGCGCAGGAAAGCGCAGCGTGCGCGAAATCGTACCACGTGGCAATCATTGCATTCTAGCTACAAAGTATGCCGACTACAGCTTAAGAAAGCGATTCAAGACGCCAAGGACTCCGCATTCCAAGACCTGCGCGATAACTCGGATATCGACCCCTGGGGCAAGGCGTACAAGGTAGTGATGAAAAGAGTAAGAGGACCCAGAGCGCCGCAAGCCTCGGATCCTGCGCTTATGGACAGCGTGGTGGCGGCACTCTTTCCACCACAGAGTGAACGGACGCAAATATATCATCTACCCGCAGATATGGGTAATATTATTCCCGTGACAGCTGAAGAGGTTCTACTGACACTACGAAAAGTGGCCGACAACAAAGCACCTGGTCTGGACGGCATCCCTAACGTAGCGATGAAAACGGCCATCCGGAAGGATCCCGAGACGTTCGCTATCTGAGCAGCAATTTGGATTTCGTCGAGGGAGATCCACTGTTTAAACTTCAAACACAAACTCACCACAGTCTACTTTTATGGGCCGCACTGTGAAACAATTTAGACAGCGTTGACTGTGTTGCTGGAATAAGCAACGGTAGCTAAAGCTACTTGGCCCTATAAAAGGTCCGTCTGCCTATCAATCGCAGTGATTGTGGTTATCCATTAACGATGAGTTAACGTAGTGTGCTGCGCTATGGATGGGTTTTTGAAAACACACAACCTCAATAAATAAATCTAAACGCATTTTTCAAAACACTTCCGAAGCGGCATGTGGTTGACGAAGAATTTCAAAACACACGAATTGACGATACTAATGCATACTATTGTGAAGATACGTATAGCAACGGAGCGAAAAAGCTAGACATTGGCAATATCTTCCGTTGTGTTGTCGTCAAATACGCTACGGGAATTAAAAATTAAACCATATGAAAGTATTGTTTTACGTTGCGTTGCGCTATGCTACTTTCATCGTAAATGAGGCATTACTGCGGTTGCAATCGCGTATGAGTACGAACCGGCAAATCTCGACACATTCAAGTAAAAATTAACTTCTGAATTTTCTTATTTCGATGACCCGAAAATGTTGCTACAAATTATTAAAAAGTCTGGCAATTACCGCACCAATTTTACAACAGCAGGGCTGGAAAAATAGCACCAGCAACCGTAGCAAAAGTTTCAGGTTGCGCCTGCATCCCTTTATTTTGGTGATCACCCATTGCTACTTCTTGGACTGGCGTTACTTTTCGGTATTAAGTGGTACCGCTGAGTTACGCAGCTATCGTACTGAATTGCAGTAAATGTTGCAAAGTATGATCGTGCCCTTATGATGTCACATACATTTTTTATAGGTCCAATGGCTTTACAACCAAATCGGTAGCGATTCGCAGTGCGATTTTGGACGGCATTATTTTTTAGACATTGTGTCACCCACCAATGTCTGTCTGATACTTCAAATAAACCTACACTCGTCCATAAAAGTTTCGGTTGGTGATCTTCGATTTAATTTCTTAGTTTTTCGTTTAATTTTTTCTACTTGTGAACATTTTTTTTGTGACCGATAGAAAGAAATGATTGGACGTTAAATTCGACTCTTAGAATCCGTGAATAATTCTTTTCGATTCGCGTGTAACACACTTTTCGACAAATGGACCAAATGAAAAAATCATTAAGAAAATTTAGCTTCTTTTGAAATCAATTAAATTTTTTTTTTGTTTTTGAATGCTTCGATTATTAGCAGCAGAACAATGCTCTTTATCAGTATTTAATATTTGAGATAAACCAACGCTAGGTATCTTTCTTACTAGCTGTAAAGTTCGCTATGTGTTCTCGTCGTTGAACGATTGAACTGTTTTAAGCTTCTTCTCAAAGTTTGATGGAGGTCAATCTAGTTCTAGTATATTTTTCTTGTTCTCCAATTCAATGCTGCGCAATGCCGCGTGTGACTTTATTTTGAGATTTCGATCTTTTCCTGGATGGTGCGAGTTTTCTTATCTTCGACGTTTTGAGGAAAGTTGTTTTTTTTTCGTTTACTTTTTGCGTCGCTTTGCGGAAACCATTTTTTTTTTATTTCTTTAGTTTTTTTGTTTCTTGTTACGTTTAAGAGGAATTTACTCTTCATCTTCAGCATCATCCTTGTTCAGAGTATTTCCCGTTTTCATTGTTTCCCGGTGCTCAGGTTTTACGGTGTAATTTTAATTTCGCTTGCTCCAAAATACTATGAAAATTGGTTTCAGTCATTTCAGTTGGGTGTTTTTGCGAACAATTTTAGGAAGAAAGATATTCGCTTTCGGCTACACTTTTAGAAAATGTGGTATAAAGTTTTTTATTAAAACCACTTGGTCCGGCTGTAAATGGTAATTAAGATTGGTGGCTGGTGTACTATGGGCCTTTTTTGTAGCACCTAGTGTCGGCGATACAAAAATTTTGAGAATATATTCTTGCAAGGAGTCTCGATCATCTTGTGCCAGCGACACTTTGCTTTTGTTTAGTTTCTTATCTAGTAGCATGTGGAAGTGAAGAGTTTCGTCCTCATCTCCATCCTTTTCGTTTAATAAATAACTTATTGAAACTGGCACTCGAAGAAGCGTTTTAACAGCGTTGGTACTATCCATTTACCCACAAGGGGCCTTATATAATCATTAAATGATTGAGTAAGCAGTGATCGACTCCGATCTAAGCTACGATAGCTACGGCGTCGTAAAAGTGCAATAAAAGATTGACATTTTGTGGCGAATATAGCAAATTCGTGATTGTACTTAGTAGTCTGGAAATTTTTGCAAGGGCAGGTTTATCAACGGATCCGATGAAGAATCGTCAAAGAAAGAGAGCGTTAATCGTGCTGATGTCAAATTCCGTACAACAAGGTCTATAACAAAACAGCAACATCAATCCGGACAAAGCTTCGATAATCGTAATAGGCTGACCTTTTCGAACGAATAGACGACAAAAAAATCACAAGATGTAAAATATTTTGAAGGACTAAGCGCATAGTTGGTAATCGGCCGCCGTCGTCACGCAAGCAATATAAGGACCCAATCAGTATACAACTGCAAGAAGCGGTCGCTGTATCAAGAATCTGAATACGAAAGTCTAGAAAGCCATTAAATAATTTCAAATGTTACGCAAATCATTATGATGATGATCCATTTGAATTCTTGATTAGACGATTTGTAACATTTGTGGGTTTATCGGAAGGAAAAACAAAACATGAAAAAATTCCATAGCATAACAATTTGCGCACTGTTTTCAAGATTACCTCTGTTCTCCACGTGTAACTCAAAAACAAGCCCAATTGTATAAACAATTACATGCGCGTCGCACACATCAATATTTTTGTCAAAAACATTTTATAAATATTTACTTTGATACTGAAAAAGATTTTTTTTTTCCCCAATAATAAATTCGATAGTCCAAATTAGTTCCATCGTGTCGAAAATATTGTCAAAGAAATTTTCCATCCGATAAAAAATAAATAGATTTTGTTCAACGGCCCGAGAGATAAGAGCGCAAAGTCAGTCAACTCGAAATGATTAATGGACAAAGATAAAAAAAAAACAACAGTCAATCCTTTTGAATCAATGCCAAACATTTCAAAAATTTGTTTAAATATTAATAATTTAAAATAGATGTGATGTAAGAAAACTCTGAACTGAAAAGGGAATTTTTTTTAGCTTACCTCCGAATCCAAACTTTCCATGCTGAATCGAGTTTCGGCAACAGCCGTAATAGATATCGGCAAACTTTTTGCGATATTTAAGCTTGGCCGACGGCCAGTCATTCGCGGTATATTCATGCCTTCCAATTCGCCAAGTGCATCTGTAATAACAAAAATATAATCAATACGTTTGCTGGGCGGCGGGATGGAGGAGGTGGTTTCTGATTTTATAAAAGGAAAACACAATCAAAAACAATGTTATTACCTTCTGCATCTTCGGTTTCTTCAACATCCGACATATTGTTTGGATTTGAAACCGACACGGGATAATTTTCCATGCCTTCCAATTCGAATAAGCAATCGCTATCCAGGGTATTACCACCGGTGGTTACGCCGTTCAGTGAATTAATTGAATTCCGACCGGACGCGGCACCGCTACCGAAAATGTTCGATTGATGACGAAAAGTTGGACTATTGCCGATACTCATCGGTGTACTGTCCGGTGTTGCTGGCGGCGTATCTAAACTGGTTAATTGCTGCTGTTGATGCTTTAACGTGAACAATGACGGAACATTATCGATATTTGTGTCATTTGTAACTTGATTTATTGCAACTGCTGCTGCTACGGTTGCTAAGCCTTCATTGGTGTTGTTGATCACTTTTAATTCGTCAGGTACTCGATTTACTAAACTAACTAATATTTGATATTCTTGCTTGGCCTTCTCGCGATTGCCGTCCAATATTGCGGCTTGTTGCTCTATAAAACGGCTAATTCTCTCGTTGATTTCATTGTATTCGCGTTGCAATTGCTCGTCCAAATGCTGCGTTAATTTTTTTATAGACGCTTGTCCGCTTGCCGATATTTTATTAATATTATTTGTTGCACCGATCGAATTGATTCCTCCCGTTGAAGTTGAATTCAGATTCGAAAAATTCGCATTTTCTATTTTATTGTATGGAGCATCGATTGAGCCCATCACCAGAATGCCAAAAGTTTTCGAAAATGAAGTTTTTTCTTTGAGTCGATTGATCTTTTCGGAACTGGTTAACAGCTTTGAATTGATCCAAAATTCTGAAGTTAATGCGTTTTTCGTATGAGTTATTGTTTTGCAATTAACACAATATTTCACGGAAAATTGCTTTAGAGGCACTTCATATGCTAGATCGGTGTGCGCAATTGTTTCGGTTAGCTCTTGAAGTGGACCAATTGCCTGGAAAGAACGAAAACACAGAAATGTTATTAATAATGCTGTTTTATTAGCGATACATTACGACCAAATAAATTACAATTTAATGATATTTATATGAACTGTGTAAGGTCATTTTCAAGTCGAACGAGAGATAAATTGTGTGCAGTTTAATCGGCAGATGAAATTTAAACAAGGCTGCATAGTTGAAGATCGAACTTGTTTTGGTTGCAGGCACAGGGTATTCTCCGTTGTACAAGTTTCTTCGAACCGAAAGGTAGCACTGTTTTAGTTTAGTATTGGAGACAACACCGAATCAGCTGAACGTGATATGAAACTGATTCTCCTACAGAAGAACAGATACTTGAAAACACCGCAAACGCTAGAGTATTTCTGAGGTTATTCTGTTTCGTCTGTTGCTACTCAAGCTTATGATTCGACCTTATCGCCAAATAGATGGTATCATTGATAACGTCATATCTGACAACACGGTCATGTTCCAACCTGTAGCGTGATAAACACTAAGCTAAGAAGTAATGGGCCTGAATTCAGTTTCGCCATAGTGTGCAAACTTTTTTTTTTGATAATGTTCTATGGGCAAGATAATTTTGTAGCTACCTATGTACTACTATGTACACCGACTGTCCTAAAAAGATTACTAAATCAAGTAAGGGAACACGACAACAAGAAATGACTAGATGCGGCTACAATCACTGAGATCAAAGGATCGAATCCCACCTAGCCGTGAGCTAATCATACTTGGATTAATTAAAAAAGACATTTAAAGCAATAACTGTGGCTCAGAAAGGTACTGTTACTGCCACAGAAAGGCTCTATAGGAAATGCAAACGAACAGAATCAGAAAGAATATCTCTCTACTTCAACGAAAGGGAAACTCAGTCGCAATTGATCAGGAATAGGCTATAAAATCAATTGGCTACATGCTCATCGATAAAAAAAATCCTCCGATTTTTCACCAAATTAAGAAGACTAAGATGGCTTGCAAAGATATTTTGTAGGATCCTTTTCAAATAGGCCTGGGGCTTTACAATAGGTATGTTTCGTGGTCTAGGTGAGTGTGACGAATGTAATTAATACCTCAAAATATGGCCAACGATATGACATCGACTTTGTGAAAGCTCCAAAGATTGTCCAACATACGATATAAATAGACATTGCATTTTAGGACAATGCTCCCATAGTCAGAAAACCATCATGCACCAAGTATCTTAGATGAGTCAACCGGTTAAAACCATGGAACGATCGATTGATCACATTGCATGCCGTCGGATGGATGAAAATAACCGAACTGATGTTATTAATACAAAATAAATAACAGTGGACGTAGATGGTAGCTCTGAGGAACTCCCGATGTGTTTCGAATGACAGCGGAAAGACCTGCAGAGTGTTGAATGCGAAATGATTGAGGAGGATCAGACCCAAATCAGTAATTTTGTTTAATCCATCATTACACCGAGCAATACTCCATATAATTATCAGGTAATGGTGGAGGGATAGGAATTGGGTATGCGAATGTGAGATGAAAAGTAATGAGTGTTTCGCTTGAAGTTCAGCAAGTTATAACTAAAGGAAGAACAGTACGTCAGTGTATGACTAGTGCTAGTCGAAAAAAATTTAAGACATTTCGGGCACGTTAGATTAAAATCCGCAACTGAAAAGGAAAGTTTAAAAACTGCGTTGAACTTTTTGTTCGAAAATTAATCTGCTTCATCTGGATAAAATGGTTTTGACTTATCTGACCGCAAATCAATCCTATCCGTTAGCTAATTCTCGATATAACACGCCAAATTTGTGGAAAAGAATAAAAAACATGTAGATGTATACGCGTGAGTACGGAGAGTCCAGTCGGGGTGCTGTCTCTGTACACTTGTTCTAAATAATGCTTTCTAGTCTTGCAAGAAACTGTTGCTGCTTAAAGCCAAACATCACTTATTGGATCGACACAGTTGTGACAAGGTTCACCGTGACTACGAATATCAAATTTCAACTTTCTAGGTTGAGCTGTCGTGAGTTTGGAAACACGGACGAATAGATGAATTAAACTTATAATACAGTCCCTGGCCAAATTATTAGAGGCACTTAAAAATTTTACCAAGAAATGGATTCAGATTCTTCTAAAGCGCTTTATTTGATGTTTAGCATGCGTAAAGCGCTCTACCTAGATTCGTATTTCTGTTATCTATTTGGTATCACCGACAATGTTGCTGTCTCCCCAGGACTCGTGTTTATAACATAAAACAAATGGGAGTTCCTGGCTCAGTCTCCGCACCGATTTTCAACGAGAATTACGTATTTTGGTTTTTGTTTCATTATTGGAAGATTTTTATATGTTTATGGACTATGTTGTAATTTAGAAGTGTTTCTTATTATTTTCAAAGACATTTAAGTTTTGTGTTAAGTTAAAATAAAATTTAATAAAATGGGTAAAACCAGTGATCTCACGAAAGAGAAAATCCACGAAGTGAAGGCCTTGATCGATGCCAAAATGTTTTCGAATCGAGAAATTTAAAGGAGATTAATATTTCTGAGGCTTCTGTAAGACGGATTAAAGGGAAAGTTCAAAATAATGAAGATTTCGGTCCTCAAAGGAAGAATTGTGGCCGCAAATAAAAAATTTTCACCACGGGGTGAACGACTCATCAAGAAAATAAGCGTAGAAAAACGTTTTGCTTCCACGATTTGGATTACAACTCAATTAAATGAAAGTAATGTACCAACCAGTCAAAGAACTGTTCGCCGTAAGCTTCTTCAGCTGAATATGAAAGCCTATAGACCCGCTCGTAAGCCTAAACTGACTCCTGCGATGAAAGAAAAACGTTTTCTATAGGCAAGGAATCATCAGAACAACGATTTGGACTTCTGGAAATCGGTCAAAATATTTTATTTTTATAGTTTTATACTTCATTAACTACGTTTGTCCGCAACTTAATTAAAATTACGTAAATTTTCATAGATATGAATATTATTTCAGGTGTGCTTTAGTGATGAAAGCACTTTCGAAATTCTTGCTAATAAAGCGTAATACGTCAGAAGGCGTCCAGGTGAGAGACTTCATCCAGACAGCGTGAAACCGACAGTGAAGCACCCTACAAAAGTGATGATTTGGTCAGTCATCCCTGCAAAAGGAACTGGACGTCTGTACATTGTAAAAGGTACAAGGAAACAAGACCAATGCAAGGTTGTCCTCCAGACAAAATTGCTTCCTCAGGTGAGGGAGTGTTTTCCAAGTGGAGAAGATTTTATCTTCATGCAGGATGGTGCGCCCTGCCACACGGCAAGGTCTGTCAAATCTTTTCTGAGCGAAGAAAATGTACCCCTTTTGGATTGGCCAGGCAATTCTCCGGACATGAATTCAATTGAGAATGTCTGGTCACTAATCAAAAGAGAGGTAGCGGAGGAGGACATTACCACAAAAACCCGGCTGATAGAAAAAATAATAGATGTTTGGAACCATAGTCCGGACCTTCAGGAAACTGTGCAGTCATACATAAACAGTATGCCGAGGAGAATGCAGGCTTTAATTGCTGCTAAAGGAGGCAACACGAAATATTAAGCATAAAAAAAATCTGCTAGTTTTTTACCTTCCTTCATTACATATTTTTTTAAAAATACATGTCCTATAAAATTTTATAGCAGTTATGAGTTTTATTTACCCAATAGCCTGCAAAATGAAAAATTAATTATTTTAGTAGAGTCCTTCTATAAAAAGTTTTAATTTTACTCCGCAAAGGTAAAATTTTAAAAAATTTCTGGATGCATCTAATGATTTGACCAGGGACTGTAGTCTATTAATTTCATCGACCAAATGAAGACCTCGTTATGTCTAGAGGCTTTTGACCTATCTTCCTATTATTCCAGAAGAAGTCAGGCAGATGTTGTAGGAATTATACTCTTTTGTACATTCTTGCAGCATAGTGAATGTAATGCCAAGATGCTAGGCTCGGTAACATATCGAAATAAATTTCAACATATCGAAGATGACTAATTGAACGTGATACTGGATTCATCGAAACCAACTGAAAAATTAATGGAAAAAAACTACATAACAATCAACAAATCTATAAATCTTTCTTTCTACCCTTGAACTGACCCAACGAACAACACCTTCCTTCGCACACGCTTAATCTACAAAAATCCATAAAATCGAGACCGTCCAAAAAAATACTTATTTTTAGGCATTTATCTAAAATTTCATTGCACTACGATATGCCATTTATATCGTTGTTTATAGACCTACAATGAGATTCATACACGTGCCGTCCGGAGTCAGACCATATAGGAAGGTCATTTTGACGAAAAAAATGTCTCTAGCCAGTTTCAAGCAAGCTGAGCTTGATTGACTCAGACACCAGACGGAGTCGTTTGACAAAAATTCACTCTACGTATGAAAGTTTGATAATAAGCCACTGCCTGCTTAATTAATTGAAATGCAAAACTCTCATCTCATATTGGAGTAGAGCAAATATAAAAAAAACCTCGGAAATAAATAAAAACAAGAGATTAGCATGGCTCCAACATTTCAAGCGTTTCTATTCATAATGAAACTTATCTAATAAAATATCGTTCAGCCATGACATTACGATTTTTCGTATGGTATCTTGGCTTGGATCTGAGTATCCCCTAGTATCTAGTATCCACAGTCTCGCTCCCCAATACGATTTTATTATGGTTATTGTTTATGCTTGGACTGTTCTCAGTTTGTTGTTGTAATATTCTGAACCCTCTATTGTTGTTTTTTATATGCTCCACACCGGCCCCCTTTCCCCAACCCCACTCCCACATTTGTATACAAATTTTTTCCATTACAAATTCTTCGAAATAAATTTTATTTAATTTGTTTGTTGTTTCAACATATCCTAATCTTATTTTCTTCTGATTGTTGACAATTCGAGCGACTTAGATACGTCGAATCTGTTTAGTAAACAGTAGGAAAGCATCTTAAGTTGAAATAAAGATGTAAGAAGACGAAAAAAGACAGAAAATATCATAGCAAGATTGCCCTAAACTGACCCAACATATGTGTGTCGTGTGGTCCACGATTGACGTCAGTGATTTGCATTTTTTATAAAGTAAGTGCGTTTGGTTTTGGTTTCCCTCTTCTAGACTAAAATTAGAATTTTTTGCATATCAGACGAGCGAGATAAAGCTTCAAGTAAGTTGTGCGCCGATTTCGATCGAGTTAAAGACGTTCGATTAAAGCAAACTTTTTACAAACAAAAATTTTTTGAAGATTTGTAGTATTTTAGCCTTCCTTCCTTGTTGATTTTCAACACCAGCCTGATTTTTTCCTATTGCCGAAGCAATAAGAAAATGTTTTGCAAGGTCTTTTTGGTTATTTTCGTCGAATCATTTGAAATTAATAAAGACGTTTATACAAATTGAATTAAGGAAACTATTAATAGATAAAACAAAAATTCAAAGTGATAAAGAAAAATATTTTTCCGCTCAAGATCACAGAACGTTGAGCTGGTTGGAAATTTAGCGCTATCATAAATCCAAATTCTAAAATTGATTCAGACAAAGACCGGAAAACATATTCCATAGACTCGAAAGGCAGCTTTGTAACCCTGAACCCTTTTCCCAAAGAGATACATACAATATGAATGATAATTACCTTGGCTAAGATACACCATCGAACGATGACTTAAGATTCTTCGGAGAAAACGAAAAAAAACAGACTTCAATATTCCACCGTTTTACACTACATTGAGCAAAGAAGAAAATTTTACGCTGAATGAAAAATGGGGCGCAATTATTAAAAACGAATTTTTAACTTGGATTGACATTATCACGATTGCGGAAAAGTTAGTAAGACACATGAAAAAATCAAAAAGATAGTAGAGCAAAAATACCAGTCTGTCTGGAAGCAACTTCATTATTTTTCGGTCAAAGTTTGGAAAAAATATAGTCGTAGGTAGCAGTATGAAAATTATCCCATTCTCAAAAAATTACTTTCAAAACCTTTGTTTGGGTATTTTGTTTGTTTTGTATGAACATAAAACCACAAAAAAGTTGCCACCCCACCTCCCAAGAACACACTAGAGCTATCCGGTAGCATGAAAGATTCCATGGAGTACACTCCTGCGCCCATGATATTTTTCATCTTAGAGCTATCAGTATAGATGGCATAAATGATGATCCCAGAACCCTCCTACTATTCTTTAGTGGGAATATCCACACATAATAATGTCCTAAACTGGAAGACGGTGTCCTGTAGTCGGTGTGTTCTGGAATATTGACACGATCCAAGTGTGGCCCACACTGCCTTCTTTCCAAAATTCCACCTCCCACAGACTCAAAGCGCTCTTGACCGCTGTTCATTGTACTGTACCGCTAAGTTTAATGGGATTATGTGTAGTATGACCTCGAGAGTATGTGAGGATGTTTTACGAAGAGTAGCAGTAATCACAATACATCCAATTCTTTGTATTCTGCTCATGGCGTCTAGTCCCGATATCCAAAGCATGTCTCTATACCAGTGACCCGTACGTAAGAACAGGTCTAAGTACCGTACAACCTATACAACCTACTTCAATGTAAATCCCACGCGTAGTAAGCATTCGATGACTTATTAATCCTGTCTTCAATCGTAAGTTTCCAGTTCAAGGTAGATTCCTGAGTACTTCCCATAAGGCACAATTCAGACACGGGTGTCTGAATTCCCGTCCTTTTTTCTCGCGAAGAGAATAAGGTCGGTTTTATTCGGATCGATGTCAAGACCGCAAACCAATCGCTCATGGACATAAGTCTCATTTCCAGTATATCGCGAATTCATCGACATTCAAGACTTAAGAAGTAAATGGTAAAGTTAAAAATTGGTTTTTTTACGATCTAGAGTAGAATTTTCAAAGAAATGTACACCAAAATCTTAAATCGTATTTTGACCTTAAAAAATTCCCAAAGTTTTCGATTGTGTGGTAGACCAGATCCCTGATAAGCTTGACCAGCTTGTCACGCACTATCGACCTCAGATCCTCAAAATTGTCAAAGAAAAGACTGCTCAATAGGCTTGCGCATTTTAGTTCACCATAGTGAGCGATCATTGCCAATTCCCGATCCCTCGCGAACAAGTTCGTTCTTTTAGTTCATAGTTCATTACTTCAGGGGAGTTCAGTGATGAGTAGTCGTAGTTCGAAGACAGTAGATCTAGTAGAAGATGATGAACAAAAAAAAGGTCAGTAGATCTAGTAGAAGATGAGCAAAAAAAAGGCACTACATCTAGTATAGTATATTGTCTCACAGAGTTCCGAACGGCAATGAAAAACGAACTAGGAGCGGGACTGACTGCGAACTAGTTCGTTCACTTCAGTTATGGGAACGCTCTTCTGAACTAGTTCGTCCGCGAACTACACTGCTCAACCACTTCAATCGCATCCTTGTAACTGGCTGACAAAATGTGGGTAATGTCCTGCTCAGCATATAGGTCGAGGCAGTGCCTGCATACGTCAAAGTCAGCCATCCTCATACGCATAGCATGCTTCCCTAGCAAGCAGCGTCACTCTATTCTATGCCAATATTTTTATAGACTTCCGTCTGTCCAGCCTTGGCCAGAATGCCCTAGAGGTACTATAGCTCGTCAGCTCCTCCCACCTTAAGTTCGCTTCATCCGTGGCACGATTCCTGATACGCGCTTTGTTGCCGCTTAATGGTGGACGACCACCTCCTCTGCCATTCCGGCTAACGCCGATCGTAAGTACCTTGAGCGGCGCTTTACTAGCTTGGATTTGATAGTCTCCGTAAAGGTAGCTTAAAAAGTTAAAATCTTTAAAATAATGAACATCAACTTTATAGCCTATCACAATTATTTCATCAAAGCAGTAATTAGTGAATTTGATCTAGTGCGGTAGGAGATATTTTCATTGCGTAAAAACGCCACATTTAGCGACATTCAAAAAATGATTTTTAGGAATCAACGCTATCGTGAATGACGAATTCTCAACTGTTAAACTAATACGGATTTTCTGGTTGCGTAAAATCGTGAAATATGTGCTTTGTTTGTTGAACTTTTAATACTACCTTTAATTTGGACTTTATCTGCGGAGCAGTTAGTCATAAAATATCTGATAAGGCCTAACCGAAAATTACAATAAAATTCAACAACTCCAAAACTGAGCCGTAGTGTTTTCAGATACGATGAGATCACCATGACCTCGATACATTTAACTCGAGAACTGCAGAAACTAATTAGAGATAAGAATAGATTGAACAATCAATAAAGAAGTACAACACTGTAAAGGGATTTATGAAAGGAATGGTGGAACAAAGAATTCAAATCATATGCAACAAGTGTATGGAGGTCGATAAATTGAATTAATCTTTGTTATTTGTTTTTTTTACAAAATGCAATAACAACAAAAAACAATGAAATCTTATAAAAATGCGTCAGTGTCTCGTAGTCTTTTTGTTTTGCTTAGAGTCCCATCGATGTATTAGCCTTAAAACGAAAACGTAGCAAGTAGGTTGCGAACGATAATTTATCTGGTTATTGTATCGTCCGCTACTAGAAATTAATTCCATATTAATTACGACTAGCCGTTAACTTGTAAATTAGTTGATCATTTCAATTTTGAGCATTACAATCGAAAGCTTGTATATGCAACCATTACCAGATTAAATGTTGTTATTTTGGCCAGGATGTTTATGAGTTCTGTTTGACAATTGTCTTATTCGCACAAATTTATTACCCGAACCACCACCTACTAGTTTGGAGATAAGGTTCTGTATATACCGGTTAATAAGTGCCATGCTCCAGTTCGGTTTGCGTCTCAGATACGTTCAGAAATTTGAATGAACATAATCTGAATGAATTAAATTTATATCGTTAATTCATGAATGTAACCGCTTTAACTGGTATTTTCTAATAGTAACTGATTTTAAAATTATCTATACTCAAAATCATTCGATGAACGCATCATTGGTCACGTACAGCGGACACCAAAATAGCTTTTAAAAAAACCTTATCATTATTTTCTAATACAAATTATTCAAATCGAATTAAATTACAGTATCACCGCAAGGTGCAAGGGTTTATTAACCAGTCCCGAGAAAAGTATATAGATCTTAATCTATAGGTACATTAGCCTCAATTATATTAAGAATCAACATTTGAGAGCAGATATTATATTTATCGAAGCCTGTTTTTTTATTGTATAGAATAAAACAAAAATACCAGGCGATAGTTGACTATTTCATATCCATAAATTGATCAATTCCGTATTGTTTGTGCAAGATGACGATTAGATTAGGCTTAATCACAATGTTATTCGAGTACAATGCCTTCTTATTTTCGTTATTATACAGATATTGCTCATATTTTCTGGAATCGTTCTTAAATTAGTGCAATGAAAAATTGGATTACATCATACTGTTATCTATCAATATAAAAATGTAAGCGTTGATGGTCAAATTATTTCTGACGTTCGATAATTTGAAGGACGGAAACAAACACACTAGAGGCAGAAATATAAAAACTATAATTTTGGGAAATATGAAAATATATCGTTCTGAAAGGAGGGAAGTGGACAAGGGCGATACGACTTCTTATCGAAATTTTCACTTGGTTGGTTGGTTTACGCGGTGGCCGAAGACAGGGCCCAATTATTATCTCATCAAGGTTATTAAAGAAAGGTTTGCCTAGTGCGCGAAGTCTGGATCTGGCTAGGGCTGGACACTCGCAAAGCAGGTGGGTAACGGTTTCCTTCTTATTCGCATCCCCACAGCTGCGGCAATTGACGTTAAAGGGAATACCCAGTCTGGCCAGTGATCCATGCTGACTGCCGTGACTCTGCAGACGTCTACACGACTTCTGCTCAAGAGTTCATCTGTTCTGGTCCGGCAGTAGGATGGCCATATCTTCCTAGATATGACGCAGTTGGTCAGTCCTCTCCATCTGGAGTTCGCGTTTGTGAGAAAGTGGGTGGATATTTGGCGCTTAACAGTCCCTAGTGGAATCTGAACAGATTCTACGAGAGAGCCCTGAAGAACAGAACCTTGCCTAGCTAATTCATCTGCCCGCTCGTTACCCTCTATCATGCTGTGGCGTGGGACCCAGAACAGAGCAACTTTGACTTGATTTCCTAAGTAGGCTAGCTCCTCTCGGCACGAGAGGAGTTTAGAGGAGGTGGTAGGCGAATCTAAGGCCTTGATTGCGGCTTGGCTGTCAGTGAGGATTACAACATTTCGGTTTGGCATAGCGTCTTGCTGCAAAGTCCGACAGGACTCCAGCATCCCCAGTATCTCCGCCTGGAAAACGCTGGTGTAGTCCGGTAAGTGGTAAGACTTTGTGCAGTTCATCTTTGAACCGTCAGTGCATATGACTGTGTCGAATTCATGTAAAACTGAACCATTCTTCCATTCGGCCCTGGTTGGAAAACCCACAGCGAAATCCTTCTTGAAGGTCAGTCTCGGAATAATGTAGTCGGTCGGTGATTTAACTATTTCCGCTGGTAAAGATTCTAGAATGTTACTGTGACCGTAAGGTTTGGCATACCAGCATCCAGATTCCTTGAGTCTGATAGCGCTACACGACACAGTACTTCTAAAATGTAAATCGATAGGTAATAGATGCAACAATGCGTTCAAAGCGTCAGTCGGACAAGACTTCATTGCACCTGTAGTTCCGACAGCTACAGTTCTTTGAACTTTGCTGAGTTTATTTATGTTATAACCTTATAGCTCTTAACGCTGGCCAGCAGGCTAGCGATCCGTAGGTAAGAATTGGACGTATTACGGCTGTGTACAACCACAGAACTATTCTTGGTTTAAGTCCCCACTTTTTGACGAAGGTTCGTTTGCAGGCGTAAAAGGCGATACGTGCTTTCTCCACCCGTTGTTCTATACTTAACTTCCAGCTGAGCTTCGTATCGAGCACAACTCCAAGATACTTTGCACAGATGATAATAAGTATTCACTTAATGTGAAGGTAAATTTTTGAACAAGTCCTTTTGCTGTCCCCAGGTTAATTCGACGACTACTACACTACTACTATACGTCTTACGACAATATAGGAAAATAAATTGAGATTTGTCTGAAATGAAACTCTTTTCATTTCGAAACTTGAATCGAATGAAAGGAGAACGGTCTTATAGCCGAAACGACTGGGCAAGGGTTTTCGGAAAGGATAGAATCCTTTTTACGCAGAAACGCAATTTAGGAAGATAGCTCAATTTAGGCAATGACTCATATCGCGGCCAATTGGGATCAGTTTGTTCTTGAAAATTAGCCAAAACAGCCGTGGGCAAAAAACCGTGGCCAGAAAGCTCACAACGGACCCAGATAGCGGTCTATGTGCTAGCTATCTTTGCACAATAGCTACTCACCTAACCTAACCTAGGCAATGACTCTGTAACTATGTAGCTACTCTCCTTTGTTTCTGTCATCGACAATGTCACTAACATTTTAATGATCTAATTTTTTTTAAATTATTTTCCGATCACCTGTAGGGTCTATAATACAATGAACTGAAAAAAAAACTGTTTTGTCACAAACTACCAAAACATGATTATCGTTCGCTAAATAATGTTTTTTTTGCAATAAAATAACGGATGATCGTGCAGTTTGCCAACAAGAAAAAAGCCAACTAACTAAGTTGAATGCTTTGTTTAGCACGTATCTAACAAGCAGATAATGATTAATATAGCAAATCAACTCTACTAATTATATATATGTATTTTGAAAATTAAGCCAAATAATAAAAAAAACGACAGCATTGAATTGATCATTTAGTCAACAATTGACAGACCCGACATCGCTAATGAAGTAGTCCCTGATGTAGCATTTAACGACAATATTAGCACATATGGATACTGCTAAATAATTAATCAAACTTCATTCTAGCGCTTGTTTCTACAAATTACAGCAGTTTATGTACACACATTTAATTATATACTCTGCGTGTGTGTATATTCTTTTCTGTTTTTTTTTATGAACAAAGGCACCTTAATGTTGATGACCTTTATTCGTTGCAGCTATAAAACACATCAAATTTTTTATATCTCCAATATAAAACGAAAAATATTCAATGAAAGTTATTTTTATGAACATTTTCTTTTCGAAAAGGAAAATCGCGAAACACACATGCCAATTGTCGAACGTGTAAAAGAACGAGATTTTCGTGGCAGAAGCTAATCCCAATTCGCTAGACAATAATAAATAGTGCTCCCACTCGCGTTCTCAAAAAAAAAGTGTTCCTTTTCTTTTTTAAGTCAAATAATTTATTGTCATGAGGAAGTGTATTTTTTCCGGGGCAACTTGAAATTTTACAAATTCAATTAAATAGCATTTTACCGCACCGTTTTGGCAGAGTAGAGAATTTTTAATTCTATACTAAATTTGGCGACAAACATAAATAGTAGATGCCAATGGGTTTTTTTTTTGTTTGGGCGTTACTAAATAAATTAGTAAATATTTCCAACTTATGGCTATGGTTTGATTTGACCGTGATGGGTGCTAAAATTCTATTCTAATGGGCATGACAAATTTATTTTATATATTATATAAAGAGGAAAATGGGGTTGTCATCATCGGCGATATCCTACGATGTATGATGATGTGGACCTTATACAGAGAGCTGCTGATATGTTGCACTGGGTTAGGTTAAAATTGCAGCCGATTCTCACATAGACCCACTTGGGTACATATCGATACCACTTTTTGTACCGGTTGGTTAGACCTATTACGTCCGTGAATACACCTGACTGGAGAGTTCCTTGTTGAGTTCAAATGGGTTCTTCTGTGATTAAGCTCGGAAAGGTATTTCTCGTCTTCTCCGTGACACAGCTGGGTATTTGCATACTATGTGTACAGAAGTCGTCAGTAATCAACTCCATTCAGAACGCATGCAACCAAACCCAACCATGCAGTGACCTGTAATGATCCCAACTATTGTCGCACATTAGACTCTTGGTAAAGCTAGCAAGAGATTTGTCATTGCGTCTGGTGTTTTTCACATTGCTTTCGTAGTTTACAGGTTGTGATGATCATCCACTGAGCTTCAGCTGCGATCGTTATCTCGACGTCTCTATATTTTTCTAAAATAAACAGTAGTGGTGATTACTCTCCGCAAAGTTTTGATCTAGGTTCGCACTGGTCAAGACCAGCTCGTCCACAGCTTTGTTTCCGAGATGCCACTCTGGCCCGGATCCCAGCAGAGTTCCACTTCTTGTAGCGCACGTTGACGTTGTGTGTTTCTTGAAGATATGAAAAAAAAATTGGTCAGTTATATCCATCCTGTGCTATTTAGGAAAACGATCAACTCTCCAATTTCCTTTTCTTCTTAAATCTTACTCCTTCTTCGTCTTCTGAAATCTTACTGCAGATCGTCAAAAAAGGGTATGCTCGTTCTCTGGCTCTGCTACTAATCCGCGAATGAAATGAAAAAATGCCTTTCGCTCGTAAGTGTCCTGGAACTGACAGTAGTGGGTATTGAATGGAATTCCCAATTTGACTGCATGATCTCTAATTGGCCAGTACTGATCGCCGTGCTCCAGGAGATGACAGCTATGCACCGTCCTGGATTTGCAGTGCAAGATTGCAGAGCCAAGGCAACTTCCACTAGATTTCAAGACACAACTCTTAATATAATAGTCTGACAAAAATTTATTTTTGCGAAAACATTTATTTATGAAGGTTGACTAATAGGAAGTTTTAGGCCACTCCTAAAAGCAATTACAAGGTTTTGAAATGGGACAGCAAAACATATTTACACTGCATTTAAATCAAGACTAGATGTTCTTCGGTCTTGCAATAAATATTTGAATACGGCCTAACGTTACCTATAATAATTTTGGAACTGATTGTCACGACATTGTCCTTCTCATCACATAAGCAAGTGAAAGTCGAAGAAACTTTAAAATATGGAATAAATTGAGTTTCGTACCGTCATTAAGCCTTACAAAGTAAGAAAAAACATGTGAAATCACCAGACAAGAAACAGCAGCGGCTAACATCTTGCCTTTGGATTGGCACAATTTAGAAGTTTACTAGTCTTTTCGAAGCAGTCAGAGAATTTTGATGACGATCCGTGCTCTGAAAGACAAATACACACAATTTTGAAATTTTTGTTTTGATTTACACCTTTTGATTTTTAACCTTTTTTCAAGACAAAACTATTTGAAAAAAAGGGCAATAACTTTGATAATACTTTTTAAAGTTCAGATCCTTATTCATTGATGGGGTTCTATAGTTTCTAAATTATCCAAGCACCAACTAATCTTTTCTGCCCAGCCTCTTTCACACTTGCCAAGAATTTTGGTTTTGAAATTCGACAAAAATATGGTATTTGATGGGCTTCTACAAAATTGTTAAAATTATTTTGTCAAGATTTGATTTTTATATTGTTATTTGTTTGGATTAATTTTTAATCAAATTTGGTTTGTCCTTTGAATTTTTACGTTCTTTTTTATTTTTTTTTTTACGTTATTTTTTTAGATTTTAATCTGTCTACTCAGGACCAACCCTGAGTTCCTTTAGATTCGCATGTAAAGGAGCACTGGCGATTTGTCAAAAGAATATCAAATTTGGTATACGAGGGCGGATTGGTAATGACGTGGAAAAATTGAGAAAACATAATTTTATCCGGAAAAATTTATTTTATTTTTCAACGTAGTCTCCTTTTAGCTCGATACACTTAGTCCAGCGTTTTTCCAATTTTTTGATCTCTTCCAAATAATATGATTTGTCCAACCCTTCAAAATAGGCGTTGGTTTCACTTATGACGTCAGTATTCGAGGTAAATCTCTTTCCAGCAAGCCATTTTTTCAAGTCTGGAAATAATAAAAAGTCGCAGGGTGCCAAATCTTGAGAATACGGTGGGTGAGGGAGCACTTCGTACCGTAATTCAAACAGTTTTGGCGTTGCAACAGCGGACTTGTGAGCCGGAGCGTTGTCGTGATGAAACAACACTTTTTTCTTCGCCAAATGAGGCCGTTTTTCCTTGATTTCAGCATCCAATCGAACCAATAACTCAGAATAATATGCTCCTGTTATTGTTTTTCCTTTCTCCAAGTAGTCGATGAATATTATTCCATTAGAATCCCAAAAAACTGTCGCCATAACCTTCCCAGCTGATGTAACGGTTTTTGCCTTCTTCGGTGCGCTTAAACCGGCTTCCATCCATTGTTTTGACTGTTCTTTGGTTTCTGGAGTGTTACGAATCGACGAGGAAATTCATTCGGATTACGTTGAAACAGTTACAAACTGTGCTGTGAAGTTGTCCCACGAGTGCGTTTTTGGTCGATTGTGAGCAAAATATTCCAAACACGTTCAAATGAGATGCTTACTACGTTAACTATCTCACGCACTTTTACTCGACGATCTTCTATCACGATATCATGGATTTTATCGATCATTTCTGGCGTGGTGACCTCATTTGGACGACCTGGACTTGGTATGGTTTGTGTGCTCGTACGACCACACTTGAATTCAGAAAACCATTTGTAAATCATTTGGATCGATGGTGCAGAGTCCATATAATGCTTATCTAATTTTTCTTTGGTTACTTTAGCTGTTTTCCCTTTTAAAAAATTGTGTTTAATCAACACACGAAATTCACTTTTATCCATTTTCAACAATTTTTGTAAGTCGCCTTGCTTAGACGGCTGCTTATCGAAAACTAAACGAGATATCAGGCTTAAACTTTTCAGGTAATCTATTTAAGGATGGTCCAGGTAAAAAAAAATATTGAATTCCTTACCTGTCCACTCCTTCTTGATTTTTGCACGTCATTATCAATCCGCCCTCGTATTTAATAGATATCGGGAAATGAATGACCATACAATGAAAAAACAGGCAATACGTTTGCAGGATGCTGTTTGGTAATACTATTTGGCAGTTGTGGGTAGGCATAGAGATATATGTACTAGAGATGACGAGCAGCAACTGTTTTGAAGCTGGACGATTCCTCGCAAAGGACCGGCAATAAACACTATGCCACTATTAGCATCTTACTCACATTTATGTTATACCTCCTCCGGTTTTGAACACGAAAAACGCCAAATATTTGAATACTAGGCTACTATTTGCATTTCACTGTCACCTGGCATCAAACGCTCCATACAAAAACGTTCATTTTGGCTTCAAAATGCTTCAAAGTGCTTCATACAAAAACGGCGTCTTGTCGTCTCCAGTATTTAAGTCTGTATGTGGGTAGGTAAAAAAATCGCAAAGTGCCATTCACTGGGACTTGACACCGGGCAACAAACACTCAAAGCTTTTTATGCCGAAGTATTCGGAGAAAAGAACATCTGATTATCTGAAACTAAGCAGAAATAAGACCCGAACCTTAGTGGGAGCTCTGACTGGACATTGTACCATGAAGAAGCATCTCAATAGGATTGGTCTCTCTGAGACTAAAATTTGCAGAATTTGCGATGACGAAGACCAGAGCACATCCTCTGTGAATGTGAGGGATTAGCTCACAAAAGACTTGGTCACTTCGGTCAGGGTTTCATGAAACCATCACAATTCCTGACCATTCCTTTTCGAAAAATACTAAGCTTCATTGAAAGCGCAGGGATTGAAGAGGAATCATAGATAATCCAGGGGGACGACACAATAGGCCCAACTGAGGCTTCAGTGACATTGGTTAACCAGTCCAACCCCATTTCCTAATCTAATCTCTAACCTGTGGGTAGCAATTCACTATCGTGTCGCGCGGGATTCGACTGGATCACCGAGCGCATCGCTCTCACTGTAATTCCACCTTTAAGTGTGACTCTCTTCCAGAACTAAATTTCTAGTGAAAAATATTTAAATTTTTATGAAATTTTTAAAAATTGACGTCAAAACCACAGAATTAAGTTTAGTAGATAAATAGCTTATGATAAGATCTTTCAAGGATTTCTCTCCTTTAAACATATTTCGTGAAATGTTATCAATGCTACAATGTAGCAAGTTTTGAAATTGTTTTCCGTTTCTTTTCCGGCATGTTCTAATCTAATTCAAATAAAAGATACTCTAAAATTTCCGCGCATAGTTTTACTGTTGAAGAAGACAATTCCTAATTAAGCAGGAAGACGATATCGTCGTCGTTCTGCAATATCATTCGAATTAATTTCATTTGCGAAAGGCACAAAGCACAACAATTTTTAATCCATCCTCAAGACCAAGAGAATTATGATTAGCACAATCGCCAAACTGCCAATTAAAATCTATGAAAAATTTTCACATGGCGAAAATTCGGTGACGCAATCTGTTTGCATGAATCTCATACGTGAACGATTAACAAAAAAAGAAGCAAGCAACAAAAATATACAACACATAAACTAGGTTTAAGCTATCATGCTGCTCACTTTAATTTAGACGTTGATGTTCCATGGAGACTTCCTATAAGTATTTATAAATTCATGAAACACCACTCGACCGTTGGCCCTAATCAAGACCGTGTTGTTGCTGGCCTTCTCCCCATATGAAATATTATTATTAAACTTTTTTTTTTTGATTTGGATCCACACCAGATAAGCGAGATATTTTTCGTTATCAATATTCAAGTCCGTGCGATTAGAAAACGTATTCAAAATATAAACGAAATAATAAAAAAAAAGCTACAACTATAATAATGCAAGCTTCTCTATATTTGGTTTGTTGTTTCGAAGTATGTTAGCGTACATCTACATATGTTCGATGTGCTAATGCTAACTATTAGTACTTGGCTATATTTTGTTGCTATTTGATATTCAATAAAGCCAGCTACTGATCGCTGGTTGAGTTCTGCTGTCTCGACGTCTCGTACTTGTTTTTTAAGCAAGTACTCGGTTTGGTTACTGGTTTTTTTTTTTGGGTTGCTCTCATACTATTCACGGAGTGTGTACACAATTATCAACAACAGCGAAAAAAAAAACAGTCTTACAACGAGATAGGAAGATATTATATTGGGCGTTGTAACACAGGCCAAACCTCATCTTGCTGCCTCTGGTTATCCCCTTCAGCCCCACACTACGGCCATATATTTCGAGTGTTGGCATATTTTTATAGCCCTGTTTGTTGTTTACTCGACTCGAATATATTATTCGCCTTATGAATATTTTATTATTGATAGACCGGGTATTTAAATTTCTCTTTTATAGGGCCGAAGCCAGACAAAAGTCGAGATATGCCAATAACAATTCTATTTTTTTCGGTCTGTGATGATTTCAATTAGTTCGGTTTTGATATGATTGAACATTTGAAAAATCGTAAAAAATAAGACGAAAAACATTATAAATCACATGAAACAACGCTTGCTTTTTTGGACTTATTGTCTTCTGACCTCAATTTATAAATTTTTGTTGTTATTTTTCCCCTATCTACTAGTAGAGTCGATGTCTGACTAAGTTTATCGATGATGATAATGATTTTCATATTTGAAATAGCTTTTTTTTTATTACACAGCGCGGTTTCGTATCGAAGCTTGAAGCCGACGTATTGTAGACATGTTTACGGTTTTCAGCCTGTCTGTCTGGCCTATCAATTAGATAACAGGCGAGAAAATGTCGAGTTTGTGTGCTATTGCAAGTAGGAAATAAAATGATGCATTGAAACGTAAATAGTTCCCAAGTGCGACAATCACAGTATTCACTACAAGAGGTAAATTGTGTTTTTTTTTCTTCTTCATGTGATCAAAAGTAGAATTAATGGAAATTAATTGTACTTCTTTTCAAACAAGCGTACAGGCTTATTAAGCATGCGCAGTGTTCACAGAGTAAAAATTGAAATGTTACAAAAAAAATCGCACAATTTGAATACGAATTGATGTCGATTCAGTCTAATTAATAGTTACGGTAAGGCAGATAATAATCAAAGAGTTACGGATTTTTTGAAGAGGCCGGCGGGCTACAGACAAGTGCAACAATGCCTGAATTTGGAAGTAAATGCGATAGAATGGCAAGAACAATAGCGAATAATCAGAATCCCAAGTGAGACTACAATGCCAAATGATTCTCACCCATCCCCCATTCTATGCAATCGATCACTGGAGTTAACCGTACCTATTGCCACCACAGAATCACTGTCCCATTCAAAACCTAATAAGTGATTTTTCGAAAATTTTAGAGAAGACTTAATCAGCCTCAAAAAAAAATATTAATAGCCCGATTTATAAGGATACTCCCAAAAACCTGAGAGAACTAGTAACATATCGAGATAGCAACGTTATGAGGGCTGCCAAATACGAAAATTTGTGCACCCCTTCAAAATTTTCTAAAAAGCCCTTACTAGTTTTTGAAATGGGGACAGTCTATTTAAGATAATAGATTCAAGGCTTATCATTCGTGTTCTTTAAAGACACGGATACAACCAATTTCGAGAACTGTTCTAGCAGTTTAAAACTGACGATCTTGGTGTGTACCAGAGTTGGCGCGATCTGATAGTGTTCGGTTGAGTTCGCAACATGAGCGGAAATTGTGGTGAACAGAATTACCGGTATGGATGCTGTCGTCACGGTCACGCAACTGTCTTTGCTTCCGTTTCGTCTTCTGATTTTGTTTAATTTCATTGATCGATTCAATCACCTTCTTGTGGCACGTTTTTACAATCGATTTTATATTTATGAAACTTGCGGAGGCAATCATAAGGCCATCTTCATTCGATGACATCGACATTTTGTTGAAATAAATACCGAACGGCTCGCAAACTGCATGGCGAATATGACTTCATAGTTGGAAATATTGGTGTGGACGTTTAGATCGCGAACTGATCGCGTACTGCTCCCGAACTGATCGAAAACGCTTGATTTTGGTCTGTACAGACTTTAAGAACTAAACGATTTTTGAAGCAGGGACAACGATACATTTGACAATCGACGACGAACGGAATGCTCGGCTTCTGAAGCGTTCGGTCAATAATAACTTCGTAGGATCCGAAGTATAATTCGTTCCATACTTAACAATATTAGTGATTGAACGTGAAATGACGAACAATCGATATTCTAGATTTAAGCGTAGTCAAGTGGAATGCGTGATTGGGCGATAATATCCTAAATTTAATCAGACAAATGTTATTGAACGGAGCAAAGCTGACGCTATCCCGAACCGGAACACCATCCTGTAGATCTTCTGTCGATAGGTTCAGGGGAAAAATGTTGTGACCGACACCCTTACACCGAGAACAGTCTCTCTTGTTCTCATACTTATCGCCAACATATTACTCTTTGGCTAAAATCGTTGTTAAGTCAGCCATTAGATGGTACGTAGCTAACGCTGAATTATTTGCGTACAGCGTATTTTCTCCATTTTTCTTACTACTTCAATGTGCCTTGTGATCTTTTTGCTCAATATTTTTCTTGACTCCATCTTCGCTGTCATTTGATAGTTCTGAATCCGAATTATTGACTATAATCACAAGTACTCGCCCTGCTTTCCGATTTCATATACTACTCGAACGCTGCTACCAATCAAAATCGCTTTACAAGAACTTTCGCGTAGAACTGACCGTTTTCTCATTATGACCGTAGTAGAACTGCCCGTGTAAAGGGTGCCACATACAACAGTCTGATCGTTCAGTTCGACCTGACAAATAAATCTGCAGTCCAAGTTTACGATCATGTTTACAGCTAAATTGAGAGTTAGATTTTCCACACACGAACGATCGAACTGTACAGCCAAAAACTGCAGATCGATCGGCATTCGAACTGTCGTCTATGGGGCTCTTAAAAGTTCTGAGGCGGTTATATACTGCTTGTGTTGAGACGAGAGATTCCCAGCATGTTCGTTTGTGTGTGTGAAATGTTCCTGAGGTGTGGTGTGTGGAGAACATATGTGTGAAAAGAGTGTTCGAAAAATATGCAGAAATTTCTCTGCATTCCAGTTGGATATTGGGAGGAGTTGCTTTCTCACTGGAAACTGATGTCATTGAAATGTGGGAGCTGTCAGGATACATGTAACAATACTTTACTTGATGCTAGTATTTTACGCTGTTCCTGATGGCATTCCTGATTGCTTTGTCAAGCCTCTCTACTTGTATCCTGGTTGCCCACTTTCAGCTTCAATTTCTTCAGTCGAAGAATTAACAGAACTGTTTCTTCAAGTGGTGTTCAACTACTTTTAATCACCTACAGTTCACTAATTCCATCTCGAAAACAAGCAGATTGATGTTATCTGTACCGACACACACAGTTTGATCATTTCTTCTTCAATGTTTCATGTCAACCGTTAATCTGGTGTCGTTTTCGACTATTGCTTATGCTCTGAATCTAGTCTAATCTCTGTTCCTTCAAGATTCAATACTTGGAAAGTTTATAGCTTTTCTTAATGATGGAAGACATGTCGATGCGGTTTATTAAGCGGATCTCCAGGTTTCGGATTGGCCGAAGCGCTAAACAGAACCTCTATCTCTAATCGGATGGCTGAAGAGCACAACTTAGGTCACAGAATATATTTTTTTTTCTTGGAATAAAGGTGGAACAAATTCTAGCGAGGCACGACTAGCATATAATCCGCATCGCATCCTGCATCTCTAACATCTGATATGACGCCTGATAAAGTCCACCATATCGATTTGTCAACAGACGAGTGAAAATACAAGAATTAGCAGAGGCCACAGGAATCTCAAATGAGCGATTATATTTCAATTCTACATGGAAAAAACTTTGCGTAAAATAGGTATCGCATCTGTTTCTTCCGGAGATCGAAATCAACTGTGAATACCTTCCGAATGCTTGTAACTATTCAAGAAGAATCCAGTAAAGTTCCTACCCCCTGTTGAAACAACAGAAGAAACTCGGATTCATCATTATACGCCGGAAACGAACAACAGTCAAAAAATGACCTACTTGTCTCCAAAAAACGTGAAATGCGGGAAGTGCTTGCTAAGGCCTAGGTCCGAATTACGCTTTCTGCGCTTTTAGCGCGCCTACACTCGGTCCGAATTGCGCTCACAACGCATACAATTTTCATGGAAGGGTAATTTTCTGCCGCTTACACTGCTCACGGTTTCGAGGATAGGCACTGTGAGTACACTGTGCACACACAATCGGTCCGAATTGAAAACGACAAAAGCGTACCAACAATTCGGACCGAACGTAAGCACTGTTAGTGATGTAAACACCATGAGCGTAATTCGGACCGCGGCCTAAGTTTTGTTGATACGAGCCTTCAAATCTTTTTCAGCTTATCCGTCATTGCTGGTAATGCTCCATGGTGGCAAAATTTGTGCGCATTACTTTATATTTTGATTATTTAGCGCTAGTGCAAACCACGGACTAATTGAATCGAGTTGCGTACACTTTTTTCTGCTCGATCAAAATATCAAGTCGGTGCTCATGCGCATACCACTTAAGCTTCTGAACCGACAGTTTTAGCAGAAACTGTAAGATAATTACTGCCTGCTAAATGATCAACAAATAGTGGTGTCAAGGTCATAAAGTACACGGGGCAGATTTGACTGAAACTGTCTACGCAGTATGATGTATCATATCTGACAAATCCCTGTATTTGGTTGTGTCTCATGTGCATATACACAAAACACGACCAGCGAGAAAACCGGCTGTAAGCGATTTTCAAGTTGCTGTTTGTGCGAATGAATATGCTCTCGCCCGAGAGTTGGCCAACTATTCGATCGAACTACCAACTAAACTACCCCGATTTAAAGTCTGAAGTATGCGGCTCCTGGGGGTTGTCGGTATGCTGCTGTTCGACTCCATCGTTCATGTGCATATATCGAATTTAATTGTCCCTGCTTCTGAGCAGTCAGAAAAAGTTGACTCCAAGCGTCCACGGACGGCACAGTAAATTGAAATTTTGTCGCACAAACGGAGCAGAGTTATAAAAAAAGTCAGCTAAAGTTGCGGTCAAGAAAACGCGACAAATCTTTGTATGTCTACTGTAAACAAGCGTACAATAGTATTGTCCAAAATGTACATCATAAAATAATGCCGCGACAAATCCTGCGACCGATTAAAGGATCAGGCTGGCGAATCCGATACAACAATGAGTTCCACTGTACAACGTATAGCCTCTGCAACGAAACTTCGTAAATTGTAATGGGTTTGCGGATGAACGCCAGAAGAGTTCCTAAACGTATTTTGAAGAGTAAATCGCATGGATAACGACAGAAGAATTCAATAGACGGGAATAACAAGTTACTAATAAGATTTTTCTAACTGGAAAAGGCAATCGCCAGATCGAGATAACTGACGGTTCGAACAGAGGTCAGCTATCTTTCTGGGGAACATACAATGAGAGAAAATAGATTTTCAGTGCGAAGTTGGATCCCGGTCTCTTCGATGATCGTTTTTTAATACCTACATGACCTTTTGGGGCACTGTTACTGCTTCAAATATTATATTTTTATCTTAGACTAAGAGTACCCGCAGACTAGAGATTTAAAATCGCTCGATAGTTTAGTTGGATGGCTAATGGCTATGAAGCTATATAGAAGGGCGCACACTGAAACTAAACAATCGTCCAAACTAAACAGTTTAATAGGCAGGCCAGATCCCCTTCGATCGATGTGCGACTAAACTCTCGCATTGGCCTCTATATGCACGGCGGCTTATCTAGATGCGCACACTGACCAAATTAAAAATCTCACACGACCGGTTTTCTCTAGTACCAATTGGCTGTAACATACGGCCGGTGGTTGAGTAATGTGCATATGAACAACGACTAAACAGTTTAGTCGGGCAGATAACAATGTGCACGGCTCGATGTGATTAAACAGTTGCCCGACAGTTTAGTCTCAAGTATGCGCTAGGCCTAAGGATGATAGACCCATGGCTAGGTTTGATTCGAACGCACCACCGCAGGGTAGCGCGTTTAACCACTGCGCAACCGATGATAGTGCCTTCTTCAACCTCGGTTGTGCGAAATTGTCCCCTTGCCATCCGGTTCGAGACTTTTCTTAAATTTTCTTCTTTCCAACTCTGGAGAGTGGAGACATCCATCTAGACGCCAGATTCTTACCGAAATTAATTGAACCGTTCTAACAAAAAAAATCGAATAACAATTTCAAGGGCTTCCAAATCCGCAGAAAATAAACTAAAATAACTTTGTCCTTGACCGGACAAAACTCTCGCCAGCGATTTTACGTCAATTCTTTTCTGACAAAGTCTTGCATCATCTGATAAACTGAAAATATCGAAAAACCAATAATTCACCACTCGCTCGAACTTTCCGTCTCATACCGACCGGTAAAGAAAAAAAAAATAGCCAAGCCCACAGGTACCCACCCGAAGAAGAAAGTAAAAATCGCGAGCTAATTGTTGCTTCGTAAGGCGTCACGAGAACAACAAAAACAAAAAGCCAACCAAAAATAGTTCAACTTTAGAAACAAATAAAATAAAAACGAAATATGCCTGACGATGAGCGTGTTTTTCTGCTTTCTTGCGGGTTGTGCACATAAGAAAAGAATAGCAAAAAAAAAACAGCCCGTAGTAGCGCTATCGCGGCTGAAATTTTTCTTTTTCACTTAAGTTTTTGTTCCCGACGACCCGACACCCGAATTTGATGTAAACAAAATCCAAGTCAACTTCCTGAGCTGCTGTGGCGAGCGAGCTCTAGAGCTACGCTAACTGGCTTACATAATGAGCCGGTGTTTGGCGATTGAGGGGGCATGTTTTTTTGGTTGTTTTGTTCAACGTGAAGTAATCGGGTTGTTTTTTTTGCTGTACGCGCTCCTCTTGCGAGCTTTTTTGCTCGTTTTGTATATTAAATAATTTTCGTCGGCAAGTATGAAGCCGTGCAGAAGGTGTAATTAGGGATTAAGAGGAAGAAACAAGAGTTTCGCGAGTATGAAGCTATATCGTCACACGTCCCTGTGAGATGTTACAATGAATTTGCGTGCGCGTTCTTGAGAATACTGTGTGGGCCGGGCGTGGGAGAGTGCCACAAAAATTCTATCCACACAAGGATTTTCGCTGGGCCCGCGAAGAAAGTTCAACAACCGGTTTGGCAAGTACCCTTCCGAGACGAACTCTGTTTTTTTTTCTTGATATCGATTTCTAATCATCGTTCTCGGGCTTATGTGTGGTGCGGCCCCGATGGTGGAGTCGTCGTCGTCTGGTTGATGCGTACTGGGCCAGCCAATCGCCTGCATAACGTTCCCATCATCATAAACAACTTTCAATCAAAAATAGATTACAATTCGCATTATGTGAAGTATATGAGGAGCGATAAGAGCCGAGACCGATGATAAGCTCAGTCGAAGGCCACGGCGCCGCGTAAGATTATACACGAAACGGGCAGCAGCACCGAGACGAGAATTTCACGCATCGAACGACGAACGAGCGAGCTAGCGGATGCCTTGTTCGGATCGAACGAAGTATTGTAGCTAGTGCAAACGACGGGCTACTTCTCCTCGACGTGCCTAAAGTTTTTGAGCCGCAGGCGCTCCAAATGCGCGAGGAACCCGGCATGTTTGAGCTTGTTGTTGCCAAGACGGGGGGGCCCCCGGTGGGGGTAGTGGACACACCAACCAAACCGCCCAGCCACCAGACTTGCAAAACCGGCTCCCAACAGCCGTTTTTTATTTATACAGCAATAAGTTCGGTTGCCAGTATTTTGTTGACATATTCTCCGAAAATAGAAATTTTGTGCGGCTTTTAGGGAGCCCGGCTGACGACTATTCGAAGTACAAGTGGTGGCCCTGCGAAAGGTTCGACCGCACACGGAAAACTCATGATTTTCTTTATATGAAACGAAACAATTAAATGGGGTAATGCAGTAAAATGTCTTTTAAACTTACCGTCCTGCTAAACTCGGAGAAAATACGATAAAATTCGGCGATACCATTCGGATGTTGAAATTCATCGCCGGACGGAATACCAACGTCGAAAATCATTTCGGTACCGGAACTTCGCAGGCTCTGCTCCTCGGCACAACTAAAGCCGGCGATGTTTAAGCATTTGCATGAAATCAACATTTTGTCACAGTTGCGTTACGATTTTTACACTACGGTCACACACAAGAAAAATTTAGACGAAAAAAAGAAAACGAATAGGTTTTCGTCGGATGGAAGAAAAATTGTTCGGCGATGGAAGCAAAGTTTCTTTGTCACGGAAATTTCACTAGCTCAATGGCGCTAACACGGACGAAATTAACAAATTAGAGGCACGAAGAAACCGCACAATTAGTTCACGCTTAAAAAAAAACAAGTTAAATAAATTTCATTCGGAGATTTTTTCTTTTCTTGTAAGAAAAAAATCAAATAAATTTGCGCTGCCTCTGGACTCTAGTTCTTTTCTCTTCGATTCGCCGCGACAACCTACGGACAAAAACGCAATTTTCGTTTTGACTACGAGGAGAAGAAGTTTGGTTCGCTGTCGCTGCTCGCTGTTCTCGCCGCTGTTGGCTGGCTGACTTTTTTCGAAGATCGAAACAGCCGGGCTCGCACACAACGACGAAAAGTTATCAAAATGGCGATGTGTGCGCGAAATGCGCGTGTACGGATAGGAAATTTGTGCAAGAGCAGGAAAGCACGCAGCCGAAACGATAGAGCAGACGAAAGAAGGGGGTTGGTTGGGGTTCGTGTGTTGGGTATTTTTTTCGCATTTGAAGTGAAACCTTGAAATTTTCGATACTCGAAGAGTACGTTCAATGTGAGTTACTATAATAATTTGAATATTGCGCGCGACTGTTACGTTAAATGAAACTGTTTCAATTAATTTCATCAATTTTTCTAGAGAAATAAAGACTGGCGCAAATTTAAAAGCTGTAAATACAATTGACGGGCTTAGAACCAGAGGGGTACAAGTGACAATTTCGCGAAAATTAAGTTAATAGCAAGAAATGTCTCTTTAGAGTGTCTGCTGTCTATTACCAGTGGCGCACAGGTACAAGAGTAGCTTAAGTCTACTATATGTTAGGAAATAAATCCAATACTAAACGGAAAAGCACCAATGATACGAGCCAGAGGGGTACAAGTACGACTAGCACTCCTTTTTAACGAGTGCAAATCAAAATACTCTCCGTTTTTTACATTTCAGACAGATGAGCCGACCGGGTACGAGTCGGACTACGAGTAACCGTACTTAGTTTCATTATTCAGCCCTTATGTTCAATATATTAGTTAGATTTTTATTGCGTAGTTTTTTATTAATAAAGACTGAATAAATTATTAGGTAACTAACATACTGTGTTACAAAAGTTGTCTTTCCTTGAAACCTTAAAGAACACTTCATCATCTCGTTATATTGCGGCGAAGTAGTGCTTGTAGTGACAAAAAATTCTGCCATCAGTCTGGGCACAACTTTATTATTTTCCAAGTTTCAGCCTCCTAGCGTAAGCGGTTCCTGAGATCTAGAAACCAAAATTTTTCCTCCCCCTCCCCCTCACACCTCAACCCTCCAAAAAAGATACCACTTGCAGAGGTTTACTAAATATACCCACCATACAAATTTCAACTTAAAATCTCAACGGGTTTGTGAGCTACGCACCTTCAAACAGTTTTGCGGACGGCAGACAGACATTTTGTTTTTTTTGAGTTTACTAGTCCTAAAACGTGAAAAAACAAATTTTTTTAAATTTCATGTCGATCACAATACTTTATTATTAAAAAATAATAATGTAAAAATGTGACAAGTATATACACGAACGGAGTTTAATCTTTACTGCATAATTGGTACGCGAGATATCATAATCCAAAGTTTTTTACGAGGCAAAACTTTTTCTTAGAAAACGTCTCCCCCATCTCCCCCTAACACTCTTCCCCAAGGGTACCACTCGTAGGAGTTCACCCAATCTACCTATAAAATTTCAAAAATAATAAAGTAAAATATATGGAAATACGTCAAAGTTTCGTGCCAGAGGGGTACAAGTGCAATGTTTCCTGAGTTCAGACCACGTTAAACAGGATATCTCGGGAAATTATATATATTTCTTTTTGGCGCCGCTGTGGGATTTAGAATACTAGGTCCCTAAGAGGAAAACCGATCAACCCGGTGGGTAGGTCTTAGCCATAATTATTGACACTTAAAAGACTTTGATATGATTTTACTCGAAACTACTTGAATTGAACTTGTACCCCTCATGTTTTAAGCCCGTCAATTTCATCGCTTTTATTTTGATTATAATGAAGACCACAGTGCACTATAGTCTGAGGACCTCGATTTTTCGGCTAAAATCAGAAAAATCAAGTGTTTCTTTTGGGAAATTGATTCGCCAGTTAAAAGTAACATACCTAACTTTAACCTAAATAAAAACTACCTGAATTGATTGCCTACCTCAGTAAAGGATCAATTGGAACATTTAAGTGTGATCTGCACTTAAATTTGTTATTAGTAATGTGGCGAGAAGAATTTGTAGAAGAATGTGAACAGTAGAATTAATTAATTCCAGTTTTTAAAAGTGGTAAAACCAAAAATCCGGATAATATATATAGATAAACGGTTTTCAGCAAAAAAACAATACAACAGGGGCAATCATTGATGTAATGCAGTATATCAATAAGGAACTGGATGAAGCTAATTATGCTGTTGCACTTTTCATTGACTTGAGGAAAGCTTTTGACACAGTTGACCATGAAGTGTTACTCCGGGGCTTGGAGGAGTTAGGTATAAGAGGTACAACCAACTCAATCATTTCAAGTTATCTCAAACACAGAATATATATAACTAAAAATAACAAGCTCTTAAGTAACAAACTGACAGTCAATACTGTAATTCTGCAAGGCTCGATCCTAGGACCAACACTTTACTTGTTATACGTTCATAATTTGCAATTTGCTGGACTGACGGGAATGTACGTGATATTCGCGGATGACACAGTATTACTACCTAAGAATCGCTGGAAAATATGAAAAATATTGATCTAGGCAACTATTATACCTACATTACCTGGATATATGATAACAAACTAACAATTTACGAGTACATTAAAAAGACAAATTATATGCTATTTAAACAAAAAAATAAACCGGACGTAAAATTGAATTTAAAAATTAATGATCAAACTTTATCCAGAGTGACTGAAGCTAAATATCTGGGAATTACTATAGATGGAAAATTGAACTTGAGTGCCCACATTCGTCAAGTAAGGAAAAAGATTGCTCCTATAATCAGCATACTACGAAGGCTGAAAGGACTGCGAATTGACGCTAAAAAAAAGATATTCAATGCATACATAATTTCAGTACTAACATATGGTTTAATTGTGTGGTCTCAAGCACTATTGAGTAAGTAAGGCCGCGGTACGAATTACGCTCATGGTGCTTACATTACTAACAGTGCTTACGTTCGGTCCGAATTGTTGGTACGCTTATGTCGCTTTCAATTCGGACCGATTGTGTGTGCACACTGCAGTGTACTCACAGCGCCTATCCTCGAAACCGTGAGTAGTATAAGTGCCAGAAAATTACCCCTCCATGCAAATTATATGCGTTGTGAGCGCAATTCGGACCGAGTGTAGGCGCGCTAAAAGCGCAGAAAGCGTAATCGGACCGCAGTCTAAGATTGACATTATCGCCAGGTTACTCAATAAGAGCATTAAAGATGTCTTCGACTGACCTCACCTGACTCCGTCAGTAGAGGTATATGAACTTACGGGGTTGCATAATATCAAGCAATTAATAGCCATTGAAAGAGCCAAATTTATCTATAACTCTCTACACTGCATTACAAAAACATTGCTTAAAATAAGGCTTAATAGTGAAATACATCACTATCCGACGAGAAATGTCGGAATCTTAAGAAATTTCCACCGTTCAAGAATAAATTGAGTACGAGAGGACCCAATATATGGAGCAGTTTTACTTCATAATGCATTCCGGATTTAATTAAAACCGCGCAAACTATCACGAAGTTTACAAAGATTCTTAAAAGTTACTTAAAGAGTAATCCCGACGTAGTTAACATTCAGTAGCGTCTGTTGGACACTCAGCATAGCTGGGTGAACTCCAGCGACATAAGCTGGATGAATGCTAACTGGTCAGGTAGGACCAACATGAGGCTGAATATGGACATGGTTAACTGAAGAGGAGTAATCATATATATATAATTTTTATTCACCTGTGTTTCTTCATTTCACTTAACTTCTACCTGTTGTTAACTACTTTTTCTTCTTCTTTTTTATCTCTTTTTTTATTTTTCATTCTTTATTGTATTATGTTATTTTAACTTGTTTCTATTTAGTTATTTCTTATATCTTTTTTTATTAATCATTTGGATTATTTCTTTTATTTTGGCATCCTTTTATGAATTATTTATTAGTGCCTAACAGAATTATTATTATTATTATACTGCACTAATTTATAATTATGATTTACTTTTGTAAACATAATTATCTACTTGGGATTTATTACCACTACTTCCATTATACCAGCCTTTGCTGTCTGTGAAGTACAGAAGAATAATGCAACAATGAAAACAACCACTATTACTATTTGTATGAAATATTGTAGATAGAAAGAACTATTGAAATAAATTGAATTTTACCAAAAAAAAGATACACTTATCACATGTTGCAAAACCGCCTAGAGCACTAGCAAATACTTTTCCATTCTCAAATCCTTTTGTAAATTACATTTTTTTATAAATAAAATTTTTTTTAACTTGAATGGAACATACGCCAATTATTTTCTCAGAATCAGTTAGTTTGAAGGCATCTAAAACTTGTTGAGAAAACCGTGCTTTGAGGTCGTCTATAATAGTGGCTAGTGTTATGGACGAAGACCTTGCAGTGGATATTTTGACTTGAAAAAGTCAAAGGTCAGGTATGAGAAAGCAGTGGGTCAATTCTACCTTCGTCCGAATTTGGTAGTTCGAGCTGAAGCGACGCCCTTGCTGGCGTCTAGGCGTCGCTCCAGCGTCCAAGCCGGTAGACTCGATGTGATTTGAAGAACAATAAAACAAATCATGTCTCTCGATTCACTTTGTCACGCAAAGCTGGAGTAATTTTTTCCCAAGAAAGTGAGGAAAAGAAGTGCTTCATTTAGGTCCTTAGGATTTAAGAAGGTGTTACCTCTCGTATTACGCTTGAAGCTTTTTCAATTAAAGACGCCTTCAAAGATTTTGAACTGTTTTTATTTAATTTGTATGAAAAGCAGGTTGTCATGGCAGCATTGTTTGCTCCTTTTTTATAATGCGCACAACGAACGTCTCCGGAAATTAACTCTGGTAGAGTTAGAGTTACCTTAAGAGTTAACTAACACATTCAAATGAGAGTAAACTCTACTCTGATATTTAGGAACGGATAGAGTTACCCGAGAGTCAAATTCTGAGTTGACATGAGAACGATTTTTTCATTCTACTTTTCATTATCATCAATGGTAGCGGCAGCCCAAATCGGGCCAGGGCCTGCAGGATACATTGTCTGAAGTTATTTCGGTTCAGCGCCCGCGTCCTCCAATTTGTGCATCTAAGAAGCGATCTGCAATCTGCGCCAGCTGAGTCCTCGTATCTTTTCCGCGGTTTTCCCACCTATCCTCTATCTTTCAGTGTGCGTTTGGGAATTCTTCCGTCGTCCATTCGCTCCACATGGCCTGCCCATTGTAGCTTACGAAATTTTATAAGAGTCGATGCGGCTGAGTCGTCATAGATGTTAAACAACTCATTGTTGTACCGGATACACCATTATCAGTGCCATCTCTCACTGGTCCCAAAATTCTTCGAAGAATTCGTCACTCAAAAGCGTCTATTAATTTTCCTGATGCTTGGGCACGAGTCCACGTTTCGCTTGCATATAGTAGCACAGATCTTATTATGGTATTGTGTATACGAAGTTTGCTCTGCCTGTGCACTTTTTTAGATTTTAAGATCGGGAGAACCGTGAAATACATTCGTTGCCGTTTATTACAAGGTGTGATCCCAAGTATGAGAAATGATCCACATTCTCCAGGTTGTAGTCCCCCATGGTCATATTTTGTCTAGTTGGCGCATTTCTTCTTGTTTGGGTCTTATTCTCATTGACCCTTAACCCGACATCCTTTGCCGCTGAGTCTAGACAGTGGAAGACTTCCTTCGTGTCTGGAACTCTACTCTTACTCGAGTTCATTTCCGAACGCCTGTCCCATCAAACCCACCGATGCCTGTGGCAATACAATTTTTCAATTGTATGCACATTAATTTCTTCGAGTTCCTTCAAAACTACTTGGCCCAATGAATGGCCGTTTCTCATAACTACTTTTAGTTCTGTTAGTCCCCGTATTTAGATCTTCTTATAATAATAATAGATTTAACCCCTTCATGCAAAATGGGCGATTCCTTCCCAACTCAAGAGTTGGAGAAGAATTCCCCGTTTGGGCACACTTTCTCAGCTTAGAGAACTGGTGAAAATGCTGTTACTCAGCTCAATGAACTGGAAAAATTTTCACCGTATCGACATACTCATGCATGTACCCAGTTGGTCGCGTCTGCGAGATTTCTCGCAGATTTCTCGAAGACATGTCGGCCTGTCTGCGAGATTTCTTCGAGACGCCTTATAGGAAAAATACACGGTATCGAGACAAATGCACCCCGAAATCTCGGAGACATGTCTGCTGAATGTCGGGATAGCAAAATGTTTTCACAATCAGCGCCATCTATATATTAATAGATTTTTCTATATTTACTTGTGCTCATACTTCTTATAATAAAGTAAAAAAACAAAATATTTAATGAAAAGTACTCTTTATTTAGTAATTAAAAAAAAACATCACTGAGAACAACAATAATTCACTTTATAATGCACGCAAAAACACTTTCACCCACAACATTCGACCAAGAGGTGGTGAAATGCAAGAAGTTTAACATCATCTGAAAAGAGGAAACTCAAATTAAAACCGGTTGAAACAAACTTATCAGAATAAAATCATCACATACCACTATTCAGACGTACTCTGTGCGAATTGAATAAATACGTATGACAAAATTTATTCCGAATTTAGTTTGTCATGACTTTTCTAAGCGGCAGACGTCATCTCAAGTCTTCGATCTCTTCGCTTCTCTGCGGTCCTTTTCTGCGCTTCAAATACATCGTGGTGGGAGCACATGTTTGTATTGCTATTTCTTTCTATCTAGTATTGAAGAAAGGTATGCAATATGATTCCTAAGGCTCAAACCATCGAGATTATGTCTCGAAAGAGACAAGCGACCAACTGGGTATGCCGACATTGGGCTCAATGTCCAATCAAATTACCTTAACCCGAAGATACTCCCCAGTCAGTGCAACTCACTGGTATAAGGGGTCGTACCGAGATAAATAGTTTGCAAATATTTTAAAATAGAATAATAAAAATAAAATTATTAATAAATTAAAACAAATATAAGTGAAGAGAAGAGAGGATTGTGAAAAGTTTTAAAAATAAACACTTAATACATGCAACAACACAATCTACAACCATTCCTTAGAATCTTCTATAATCTCGAGAGCCGCCTGAATAATTATCTGATTTCAGGTCGTTTATAAATGCAACAATTCTTAATACCGTTCCTAGTTTCGACCTAGAAGATGCTTTTTTGCAAGTCGTTTCAACTGAAACACATTCTTTGCCAATTGTATATTTGTCGGTAAAGCATTATATTCTCGTATTGCCTCAAAGACAGGATCCTTTCTAATCTGATCTTCTTCACCTAAACTCTTCTTCAACTCCTTGAATACGGAGTTAAACGTAACAAGTCTTCTTTTATGCATGGTTTGATAGAGGAATAGTCAACATATCGGAGAATAAGGCTATCCTGAACTATCCCTGATAAGTCTGGAGTCTGGAAATGTAACTGAGTAATACCTGGAAATATCTACTCGTCTCTGGAAAAAAAATTTACAAAATTTTCATCCCGCAGCACTCAATGAATGGACTCTGAACCGTTTCATGAATGTATGTGACCCTTGAGGTCGAAATTTTGAAATGGTTTTCAAGGTTTTTGTTCAATGCATCGATTCTATGTCTAAGCATTTTTCTAAGGTCATTTAGCGTATGAAAGAATCATCTCAGCATCACTATGCTAACATACATTTTGTCTACTCAGTGTAATTATTGATAAGCCTTTTCTTATTCTGCTGAACCTGAGTAAGGTCACTTTTTCGATAAGGTTTTGTACTCCTTTGGGTTGTGGTACGTCTTTAAAAATCTTTTCTAGAAGTTGTTGTGATATTAGTTTTTGTTCCAGAAGCCAGAGATGCATTCAGCTGCTACGAAACTTTCTTGATTTGCTACACAGTTTAACAAAAATGTTAAGAAAAACTGAGAATTTTAGTCACAGGGAACACAGTTCTACTAGTCCTGATTGCTTCTGCCAAGAAAAGGACAATTGATAAATTTATTTACAAACGCTTCAACTCCCAATTGCAATTTACTTGCTACAAAATTCAAAATTGGCGCGCATAGCCGCTAAAATAATTTTATAGAAAACTGTCAGAGCAAACGATCGATACTCGAAAAAAAAGGCTCGAACCATTTCTTCGAACTACGTTACGTCAATGATTTGACACTTTGGAAAAGAAAAGAAGAAAAGTATAAGTTCATCGCTGCTGCGCTCCCGTGTTCTTTATCCTTCGATGTGCGAAGTGATTTTAATTTTACGTGAAATAAACAGTAGAATTCCATAAATTAGTAACAGTAAATAAAAATAAAACGATTCGGGAAAAAAGTTTTATTGCCGTTTCGAAGCGGCCAAAAAGAATGGGAATTTCAGTCGATTTGGAAGAAACGAGCGCTGAAAATGCGCACAAAAATGACAACAGGGAAGAGGGCGAAATTGTCGACGATTTTGAAGACATTATTTCATCGGACGAGGAGTATTCCATGCGAAAACGGATCGAGGAGCTTGAAGCGCGGAACCTAGAATTGGAGAAAATCGCAAACATATCCGGAATTTATAGCTGCGGTAAGTCGGGTGCAAAGAACAAAATACGAAGTGAGGGTGTGTGTGATTGGGAAAAAATTGCAAAATCCACAAGTCGACGGCCAATCTGGTTTCTTTTTTTGTTGTAATTTTGCAAATTGGCGCGATTTGTAAAGAAGTTTCATATACTTACGGTGATAAGACGGCTATCAACCGTTAAATTATGTGCGTGGATTCGCGAGATTGGTCGTCGATAAATCGGTGCAGTCGTAGACAAGGTCGTTTGGTTTATTCACACGGATCGCTCGGCAAACTCGATGCTTTCGTTTCAATCTAATAATCTTGAGATGTGTTGACCCTGTACCTTGAGTCACCTTCTTCTTATCTTAAAGTTACATCGATGCCAGTACTATTGCCTTTTAGAGGACACTTACGCGTTGATCTCGATAGTATGGATTCGGAGACAACTAGAAGTATGCCCAAGTCTCGGAGTTAAATCCGATTTAAAACCAAAAATATGCTTTATTGTTTTTTTAGTTGTGATGGTTGCTATGTGGCTTCGTACCATGAGATAATTATTTTTTAGACGGACCTAGGAGATCGCGAGCCAGTCACTTTCGGCCACGCTGAAGACTGAATATTGGAAAACCCCGAAATTGATTTTGAGGCTATTGTAACAAAAACTCGCGGAAGCAAAAACCAATTCGATATTCCGTCAGACCTAAGAGATATGCCGGAATTCGTGAAAACGTAGCAACCCCTGTACACCGCCTGAGTGGTTGAACAAAGAAAAATGGAGGTAAGAATCAATTTGATATTAACTGAAAAGTATGTCGGAATTCTTAACAACGTATACAACCCCTGTACACCTCTTTCGAGGGTGAATATATTGAAAAGGGCAAAATGTCCTAAGGAAAGGTAGTGCTGGGATACAGTGCGCCAATTCTGTCTATGTCCAAATTTGAGACAACATCGACAAGTACGTTGGTTTGCGACAACAGCGACTAAATACGTTGGTTTGCGACTTGTTAGGACACTTGATGGTTGGCACTTTATTAGCTCATCCTTCTTAAGCCACGATAGCCCTTCGAAATTGTACCGTCGGAGCCTTATATCGAGAAGTAGGATTTGGAATCTGATTAAAATGTAGCGAGGTATTTCAAAAAATATCTGGCAAAAAGTTTGTTACAAACAAGGACTTACCCATTTTAGTTATATATCTTACGCTTTATTTTATTTAAATACTAGCCGGGTACCTTGGCTACGCTCACGTTTGTATGGTACTATACTATCTTGCTTCCCGTTGTTCAGTCGCTCCCGTTGCGCCCACTGATCCCGTTGCTCCCATTTCTCCCGTTGCTTCCGTTACTTTCGTTGCTTCCATTTCTCCCGTTACTTCCGTTGCTCCCGTTACTCCATCCTCTATTCTCCATCCTCTATCCACCATCCTCCATCCACCATCCTCCATCCATCACCCTGCATCCTCAATCCACCATCCACTACCCAACATCCATCGTGCAACTTCGATTTATCCACGGGGACTCCACAAATTGTGACATATTTTTATTTAAATTAAAATTTTTCCCAACGCCACAAAGCCGATCAAAGGCCTGCAACAATTTCTTCTCACACTCGACAGAGTGTCGCAAAACAAAACTCGCTGACCACATAGCATGCAGAAAGTATGCAAAGAAAAATAATTCACGAGAACGGATGGGTGTTTGTTCTTTCGCGCTTTTAGCGCTTTTATTTTCACCAGCAATTTTTAAACCACTTCTCTGTTGTGGTTTCTATTCACTTGTTCGGGCGAATCCACGAATTTTTGTATTGTTTATCCTTTCTTCCTTGGGTCTCGTAATTATGAAACAGTTCTTTTTTTCGGTCATAAAAACCTAAACCCAACCACCCCATCCCCACCAAATGCTGCCATTAAATCTTATTTGCTCTTTCACGTGGCCTACCATTTACAAATTTCCTTGTTTCTCCCGAAATCGAGAGGCCTTTTTCACAATCGCAGTACTTCTTTCCCTTCTTCAAAATCGGAAAACCGGCCACGCAGAGGGAAAAGTGAACAATAACAAGATCACGCAAAGTAAAAACTTCTTCGATATCTCATCAGTAGCTCAGTTCTGTAATTTTCAGTGAGAAATGAATCGGCTATGAGTAGGCTGAAATTCTCACACGTACTACTCACCTTAGAAATGGAAACCGTTTCTGTAATCGCGCATGAGAACGAGTATGATAGTTCTCATCGTTCCAATCAACTGCATGATGTTTCCAATAGAATTGAAATGCCAGTTTGCGTTGAATTTAAATGTCAGTATGTAAGTAGATGCTTACATTTTGTTTTTTGCGGTTTTCCGTAAGAGGAAAGATATGAGTATATATGGTACATATACATATACCACGGAAATAAATTGGAGAAGTTTTCACAGGATATTCGGGGTCATGGAAAAAGCCAAGAGACTATAAAAAAAATGTTCGGCAAAAAACCGTTTTGGGGACGCAATGTCTTCTGCAGACAGAAGGATCGCTTTATTGCGTTGGCTATATCCCAGTGAAATGAAATAGTAGACCACGGTGCGAATTTCGCTTTATGCACTTTTAGCGTGCTCACAATCGTTCCGAATTCGTTCACAACGCCTACAATTTGTATAATGACGTCACAAAAATTGAATTTTCTGCCGCTTACACTGCTCAGGGTTTTGAGGATATGCACTGTAATCACGACTGTCAAATTGGACCTTAACATTGAATTGAATAAATTGAAAAATGAGTGAAAGTTTTTTCACGAGTTCGATTTTTTTCTCCATAATCCCGAATGCGAATGAGCAATACTATACAACGCCATGTGCCACGCAACATGTCCAAACATGACTCCACCGCGTATCGTATCATTCCTTTGATGTGACGATAAAAAACCGCCAAATGACCGATCGGGTTCGGTGCGTTTCTTTGTATCATATTTTGATACAGAACGAAGATATCTACTGATACGCAACAAGAATACGATACGCAGAAGTGCAATAAATGGATACCGGCCTGAAGACTTGACGAAATTCGTGGTAATACTGTACTGGTAAAAATAATCGAAACGGAAAATAATTTTCGCATTTTTTTCATTTATTGTTCTAATGAGATTAATTGAATTTTTGGCATGCAATCTATCGACCAGAATCGCACTCCAATGAAGCTCCATTTTTTGAGCATTTTCACAGCAATTGGTCGTTATTCCTGCAATTCATTACTGACAGATATTTTCCCACAAGATGTTTTCTATCAGATTCTGATCAGCAGATTGACTTGGTCAGGAAAAGAATTTTAGTTTTTGATAACTGAGTGCCTCTGGTAATTGCATAATTTTCTTATATCCTGTTGCGAATGGAAGACCATAATTTTGACTTTGAATTGTTGGCTGAAATTGAGCAGTACCGACGTCCGTTCTGTTCTTTGGGTCGTTAGGGGGGGGGGGGGGGGGTGGGGATACGTTACTCGATAATCAGGCCATAAGCCCTATGCCGGAACAAGAAAAATTTCACGCCGACTTATCCTGGGATAAAAAAAGTTGAATATATTTTTTGCTGCGTCGCAGCCTAACAACTTGTAAGAGTGCTTGATGTTTAGCGCCCGTTTTTTGGCTCACCCTTCCTAGGCCAAGACATTCTTTGAAAATGTCGCGTCGTGGCCCCACATAGAGGTTCAAGAATAGGAGACCTATCCGCGAGAGTCACCATCCGCTATTAATCACCATCCGCTATTAATCACCATTGTGAAAACGATGTTACACAAAAAAAAAACCCAACCTGAACGTGTTAAGGAAAAATAGATCAAAGTTCAAAACAACCACAAAGAAGAAAGAAGGTGACTCACCCAGTTTTCGTCTGGTGTCTCGTTCGTTCTTTTTCCTTTTTCTTCTTCCGTTCCTCCTCTCTTTTTATATTTTAAAATTCTAATTTAAATTAAAAAAAAAAACTTGTTGTTTGGTGTGGGGGAAGACACGAATTTCAAGAGCTCAGGTAGGGATCGAGAACGGAGTTCTTCCATCCTCATAGCATCAACGCCGTATACGTGCATTCTCGCAAAAGAGTAAGCTGGACACTCGAGAAGGAAATGTTCCGTTGTATCGTCGCTCTCGTCGCAAGCAGTGCACATGGGGTCGTCAATGATTCTCAATCTGACCAGGTGTAGGCCACACGTGTTATGCCCTGTGAGGACACCAACCATACTATCACATTCCTTTCTGCTCAATTTGAGAAGAAAAGCAGCGGTTCGTCCACTTGGTCCCTCAACAAGGTTTCTAGTCTGCCGCATTCCCGGAAGAGGCCGCCATCTCTCAATGTGTGATTTACTCACCTACTCAGCAATGGCAGCCCTAACAGAGGCAACCGGCACACCGAAAACTGGTTCTGGTCCGACCATGGCTGACTCCGATCCAGCCTTTGCCAATGCATCAGCTATTTCATTGCCATTTACACCCTGGGGGCCTGGAACCCATATGAGCTTTAAGTCGTTAAATCTGCCAACAGAATTCAACCGTTCTTTACATTCATGTACCATCTTCGAAAAGACGATTGGATTATCTAGGGATTGTAGAGCGGCCTGGCTGTCCCTGCAAATGCAGATCATCCTGCCTCTCCATCTTCCCTCTATAATCCATTCTACTGCCTTAAGGATCGCATTAACTTCGGCTTGAAATACTGAAGAATGTTTTCCTAGGGCGAAAGAGTACCTGAGATCGACAGTCTGCAAGTACATTCCAGCTCCCGACCCATCTATAGTCATTGAGCCGTCCGTATAGAATATATCAGTGAATCCGCTAAGCAGTGCGGACCGGTTTTCCCACTCCTCCCTACTCGGGATCTTCACCTGATATTTCCTTTTGAGCATACAGGTCGAAGTCATATCATCCGAAGGCATATCGAAGATGGGGTTCCCAGACAAAAAAACTTAATTTAATTTTGTTTTCTGTTTTTTTATGTATTTATTTGTTTCCCTTTAGAGGTAGCTTAATATTCGTTCCGTACGAACAAGTTTAATTTCCATGTCAATTTTTGTGTTCATTCATTACATGTTCCCTCTATCGGAATTCATAAGCGGAACGTAAATCGAACGAAGATTCTTTGATTATCAGAATTCATAAGCGGAACGTAAATCGAATCAAAGAATCTTCGATTATCAGAATTTTAGAGAAAAAACCAAAACTTTTCGTCTAAAATCCCCATAAAGAGATCCACCTAATCCAATTCGTGAGCTCCGAGCGACGTTTGTTTTTTTGTTCTATTTAAATTTTATGAGTAGGATTTTTTTAATCAATCACAATGCTCCAAATTAAGAAGTCTTTACTTTGAATGGCTTTATATTTTCCAGAAATTTTTATATCAATGTTATTGGCCATACATTTTAGAGACTTTTTACAGACATTTAGGCGGTAATTTCGCAAGTACGAGTAAATACTTGGTGTCGGACGTGTCTGAAAAAATTACAAATCCAAAGAGTTCCCAAAAAATTCGAAAAATTTCGATGCCCATGTCATTAGCCATATTTTTAGAGAATATTTGTGCCGTAATTTTGTTGGTACATGGGTCGAAACGACGACAGGAAGTGCCTGAAAAAATACCCAGATTTCTATTGGTTGCGGTAATCGTACAATGGCCACAATCAGCACTGTGTGCCTATGCGCATGATACAATAGAGCGTCACATCGGTATGTTAACCAACTTTTATATCAAGGTTGTTTTCGCTTGATAATTTTAATTTGATTTCACCGGGGTTTAATCTTATTGCTGGAAGTTCTCAACATTTTTTGGCATAAGATAAAATCCGACTGAACTTTTGTCCAGTAGTGCTATTCTAAAGTAACTGCACTGATTTAAACTGCGATCTGAGATATTCTTATCTGTTATTCTTATAACGGTTTATTCAACGTCATTAGGACTTTGTACCAATGACTTTGACTTTGTACTAATCACAAAATAAATAAGCATTAGAAGCGATAAGTTTGGTTGCATTTTTGTTTGCATTTCGAACCCAAATTGTTTTCTTGTCTACGATTGTAATTTGCGTTTGAATAATCAATAAAATCGACTTACAAACAAATGAAATTTTAACTAAAAACTAATAATATAACGTTTAAGATTTTTCTAAAAAAGATTTAGGATATCCCAGCGATCGTTATAAAAACGGAGTACCTGCATTAGATTTATCAGATTTATCTGATGCGGAAGGGTTTTCTACGAAAAATTATCCTAATGGTCGTCTCAAATCGTCGATATCATCAAAAGCAGCAACAGCAATACGGCGCAGTCGTTACAAGGTACCTAGTCCGGTACTTTATAAGCCAACACGTAGGCGCAGTAGTCAGTCTCCTGACTATATCGGACGATCAATACGCGACTACGATAAGGCGCGCAAAAGAAAGCATGAAAAATTTCAAAAAGCCCGGTTCAGTCGTAAAACAACAGATCGACCGAAAAAGAAATCGCGATTCGATTATACGAGTTCGGAAGAAGAATTTTACTCATTAGATCGCGATGAGCTTCGAATGGCTTTGCGGCATGACTTGAAAGCCACCAATCCACAGGGTAATCTAAGGAATTTAATCAAAGACACTACACGTACCTTGAATGAAAGAAAAGACGAACCGGTTGCGGTAAAAGACGATTCCGACAAGGACATATCCAGCGATGATTCGGTATCGCTCGAAGAACAAGAGCTTCGTTTGATTGCGCTGAAATCGGCTATCGTAAAAAAACATCTGGCTCGAAAAAAACGAAAAGAAATTGACGAAAAAAAGCCGTATTCGCCGACAGATTTCTTGCAACCGATGGGTAGTGTTGTAGCCGATACAACATCGCCGAAATTATTTTTGGAGAACGATGTTTGCAATAGCATGGATATCAGTCCGATTCCATCGCCGGATATGCTAAACGAGCACTGCATCGATAATTCGGTAGACATGGATCTCGTAGACAGTAGTAACTCTTCCAGTCCAACATTTGTGGATGAACAAAAGTGGACACCAATCAATGAAATTCCATTGCCAAGTGATCGTAATTATGAGACTGATAATCGTGTATCACTACCGCTACCAAAAATCATATCGCCATTGCCCTTACGTCAGAAACCGATTCCGCTAAAGCAACCAATTTGTGTGATAAATATCGACGGGGATGAGGAAGACGATGACGAAACGATTGAGATTCACAGTAATGAAGCGTCGTCGCCGGAACCGTTCGATGAGGAAGCGAGTGCATTGCGAGCGCTTCTTCTGGCTCAGAAAAATTCACCGAAATTCACTAAAGATAAGGATCTGAAAAGCATTAAAAAAGAGGAGCCGCCACCAAAGACGGTAGTGGCCATTGAAGTTAATAATGCAGTGAGATCCGAGGTGGCCAGTAAAATGCAGGGCATTTTGAGCATTGTAGAAGGACCAGCCCATAAAACTGCAGTGATATTAAAGGAAGCCGTAAAGCGACTTCAAAATAAAACAAATCTACCTGATACTCTTAGCCATAATAGTTTAAGTTCCGACCAAAGCGATATTTCTACAATGGTCACACAAATTCCAAGCGATACACTTTCCCGTCTGCACAGCCCCGATACAAATGTCGCACCAAAGCCAATTGTCGAACCGATACTTGTTAAAACTCCTCCTGTCGGCTTTAATTTGATAAATGGCAAATGTGTTGGAATCAAAGAGAACATATCGATAGGGATTCGGCCTAATAATATTCAAATAATTCCAACAGTGATACTGACACGAAACGCTAGAAAATCGCCACTCACTGAGATCGCAGAAGTCGACAATGTAAAATCCGACAAAAAAGATCTTCCTAGTAGTAAACAAGAAACGAACATAGTCGAACCGCCCAAGTCGCCGAGAAAACAATCGGTGCCAGCCTTAAAGGCGCTCCAACTGAAAACAATGAGTTTAATATCAGCGGGAAAACTGCTTAATCCCCAAAAAACAATTGCAACAAAGCTACTCAACAAAGCAATACAACAGAATACGATTCAAATAAAACGAAAAGCAATGACGCTACAAAACACGGCCATAAGAAAATTGAAAACAACGACAAACACCCGATTAATAACAAAAGTCGATGTACCGGCCGTTAAACGACTAATTATCAATGTGGGCGAAGCATCCGAAACCGAATCGGACGATTGTTTCGATGATGTCTGTGCGTTACTAGCGACATCAAAAACTTCGCTCGACGATAAACTATATGACATCGCCAGTCCTATGAGTCTTTCTATGGAAAGTCCACGTGATTCGCCGTTGACAATACTTGCGACGCCAGCAAATTCGTCGGTCAATGCTGTTGCTGTTAATGATGTTGGTGATAGTGTTGTTGTTGCGAATGATGTAACGACGTCCACCGATAAGGTCACAACGACACCGAAAAAAACAAACGATACGTTTCAAGCTAAGCTCGATGAGTTCTTAAAGAATGCCCGATCAAAAGTTGATCTTATTAAAAAAGGGAGTAGTATTGTTTCAACAATAAAGCCGGCACCGACACCGATACCACCAAGGACAAATGCTACGCCATTGGTAAGTAAAAATTTTTGCTTATAGTTCACCATACTTCTATTCTCGTTTTACTTTTTGGAATGTGTTGCTTTTTTCTCTCCAATTTTGTAGTGGAGAGATATTTCTTCCAAACTCTGTGACTAAGGGTCTATTTTGGTATCACCTTAGAGATAATTGTCGTGTATATTTTTGCAGCATCTATGGCGCTGGTTTCTAATCGAGAAATCTTTAACCAGAACCTACACTGGTTCCGTGCGATTAACACGTACCATTTTTTGTCTGGATGAAACAATTGATTGCTAATTTCGGTCGGAATTCCTTTGCCTGGCTTTGAGAAGCAGGATCAAAATTGAGATTTGAGCAGTCCCCACAATTTAATACTTGAGATCGAATGCTCATTTCTCATTTAATGCAGGCAAAGTCGTGTCAGCAGAATCGAATTCAGTGAGTTCTAACGGCGAGATTTGGTTTTATCCGAGTATTAATCACTGTGGGAATTGGAAATTCAAATACATAACAGCCTAATTTCTTAGCGCGGTCCACATAAAGTTGAAAATCTGTGCGTGCCTGCGATTCGACCTCTACTCTCGAGAGTGCATTTTGCGTTTCGCATTGCCACGCTGATTGAGAAATTTTCAAACAGGGAATATAAGCTCTAGACATATCACGAAAGTCCTTCAGGTTGGTCTACAGGCCGACACATCTGAAGACTTCTCTCCAAAACAGTACGTAAGCATACATCGTAAAATAGGTGTGCACTTCGGAAGTATGTATTTTGAATGCAACTGATCTATTGACCACTGCTTTCAGTTGACTAGGTCAATGCGGCAAGCCAGATTGTTCAATTCTTTTAATTTTTGTTTCAGTTATTTTCTTTTCAAGCGCATCAGTATAGCCGGAGTTTCAATATCGAAAAGAAATACAAACAACCTAGCCCGAAGCTCGTCAACACCAATCCCGTCCCACTTCCTTTAGAAATCTAGCTAACATCAGAGTTCGCATATTTATAGTCCGTCAAATCAAATTGTTTATCAGGTGGTAAGTTAATTTGTTGTTGTGATTTATTGAACAAACACTTCGACATGAAAATGGGAAAATTAATTCTGAAGGCCGCAGAGCGTGCACAAACTTTCCAACTTGCAATTTACAAATTGCATAAAGACTTCAATTGATCAGCTCTTCTTCAAAAACAAGCGCTAACAATCCTTATTTTTCATCTGCGGTTGTTTAATATTACGTCCACCACCAACACAACAAGGCGATGAAGTAAGCATAAAAAAGCCTGGTTCGCTATAATGCGACGAGCAATATTGAAGAAAACTGGTGAATTGCGGCGATTAGCCGAGTATGCTGGCTCTATCAGTTCACAAAAACATGGTCTGAACGCGAAAAAAACGTACAACTACATTTTCTGATGAGCAAGAGAAGACAAAGAAGAAGCGAGGGTTCGGGGAAAATAGAAACATTGTCCAACCTTCCATATATAAATCAACCGATCATCAGAGATCACACATTAGGCTTCACCAATTGCTCCACTGAACCACTGACTTAAACTGGCCATCAATTCTTGTACTCGTCTGGAACGATCGTTTGTAAAATAAAACAATTCGTTACACGATGAAACGCTGCATCCGAAACGCCTTGTTAATTGGCAAAAAGCAAGAAACAAATTTCGGTCCACTGTCGATTACTTTTTATTCAAACTCCGAGAATAACGGCAACAAACTGTTAACTAACAGTAACTAGCTCATTTTTTGTAACCGATTTCAATTTCAGCCGGTGCGTCTGTCAATTATCTACAAAAGTCTTATCAAACCGAATAATTTCACGGTGCTTTTCAAATTCGGCTGGCATTTAAACCGAAACTAAGAACTTAATTATCGTCGTCTTACCAGAGTTTTTTTTTATTTTATAAAACACATGTTGTGTTCGGTGCAAGTAAATTTTCCTCCGCTTCTTTGTTCCAGTTTGGTCAACCTGTTTACAGATTGTGATAATGATGTCTTCAGTGGTAAATATAATTTGCAATCAAGATTCGACGGTCCAGAATATTTTGTGATATCCGATACTTAGGTACATATCGACTGGTCTTTCTGAAGGATTGTAGTTTTAAGATGTGTAGGTTGCTTTTGTATGTTCGTAAGAAAACTTTGTGGATCCAATGAACGAAATCGTACCATCATCAGCATGGCAAAGACGACTGGATTGGAGGCCAGTAAAAAGGATAATTAATCTACTGTTCTTCCATCATATTAAGTAGTATTTTCCAATTTTTTCCTTCAAGATCTTCCGCATATTTTAGGCCCTGTCCAACGTTAAGACATCCGCAAGTGAAGTGAAAGAGTGACGCTCGATCGCATGCTTTTAAGCGCTGCTATGGGTATTGAACGAGATGCTCATCTTAGCTGCATAATTTCCAATTGGACAATGGCCTGTGCTAATTTTTGTGGTCCTCCTATTGCAACCGCTGTGGGTACGGCTGTGTCGCGGTCATACCTCTGTGGTACGAGATGGTGAACGACTGGCTGCCACTTCGATTTCTCCTCCGGCTATAGGAATCGAAGTAACAGAGTGATTCGATTTTTTTCAAGTTTCTGTAGAGTGTTTTTGGCTTGAGTAACTGGACCGCAATGTGCCCAGCAGTCCAACCAGCATCTGTGATCAATTTTAACGAAGGAGCTCATAAATCAGGAACCAGTCAATGTGTGAATTTCGTAAGAAATCAAACCGGCTTGGGAAAAGTGTACGAGCGCATTAAAATTACTTAACGAAACAAGGTGGTATAATGGGCTTCTCGTTTGACGACTTTTATATTCATACTCCAGAAGTTGTTTCATTTGGAGACAGGTAGAAAGAAGTTTAAACTTGTAAAGAATAATTACTGTCTCTGTACGATTCCCCAGAGGCATATAGGCGCGATTCCTCAAATTGATGTCCTGTCTAAGTAAAGCTCGTTGTTCTAATGGTTTTTGTCTGCTGGGTGACTTGGTTTTGAATTTTCAGTGTAAAGTTGAAAAACAACGGAAAGGTATTTAAGTCGCGTCACACATTTTATTGTTTAAAACAGCACAGAGCAGCTCATACACTTGTGAGTCAACTTTCAATGTGCAGGCAAATGATTTCGATTTCATTGACTGGAAAATAACCAAATTGTTAACTATGATTTTTTGTTTAAAGTAACATTAATAATTTGTGTCTACTCGATTCTTTTTCGTGTAGCTCCAGCTGCTTAAAAATTAGGCTACAACAGTGCAACTGGTTAGTTGACGCCAGGATTTTGTGTTCTTCTCGATTGTTCGAGCATCTAGACGTCTTTCTTGAGGACTTCAATCTAGGGCCTGTTTGTGAATGTTTTGTTTCGGATTCCACTGGAGTTTTCGTCTGTAAATTACAATGGCAATCTTGGAGTGCTTCAATTTATAGCAAAATTATTCGGCCTTCGGTCACGTGGTATCTGGCATCTAACAACTGGGATTTGATGGCGACTTCAAATATTTTAAGCTTTGTGCGAAATATCTGATCTGATTTATCTGCTAGAAAGCAAAAAAAATGTGCATAAGGTCTTTTAAGCTTTATTGATGAGAGTTTCCACATCCTTCTTAGTGCCGTCATATATGCTTAAATGTATTATCCAAGTTGGTAACACTTGTTCATCTCTTCCACATTTTACCCATCGGATTTATACTGTCCAGACCCATGAGCGTATATAACATACGAAATATTTAGCGGCCAATAATACGCTTACATTTTTATGCAACAGACGGATAGTTAAACACAGAAAAAATTCACAGGCTGTTCGTCATCTCCCGCCGTCTTCTCAACTGGAATACCGGAGGCTTGTTAATCGTATGCAAGCTCTAGAGAAACAGAAACAAGCTCGCGGTAAAGTAGTTGTTCCAACCAAAGAAAGGTCATTGAAAGTTACCATAAAGAATTCAATACTGGAACAAAATGTCCAGCCAGCCAACAATAAACACGAGCCATCAAAAATTTCGGAGACACTATTCGCAACCGATGGAAAGACAGTTGATGCGACGACAAATGAGGTTGCTATTAAGCGAGTGACACCTGTAGTTCAACAATTACAACAGAAAGAACCGTCGCAATCAGAGACAGTAAAAAAACCAATAATAATTATGAAACCGGAAGTTGAATCAAAATCAATAAAAACGATAACAAAACCAATTAAACCGGAAGTTACTGTAACATTCAAAGCGATTGATGAAAAACCGGTTCCATCAGAAACGGAAACAGTTGTAAAAGAAGTACCTGTTGAAAATAAGAAGAAAACTGTTCCGAATGAGGAACCAAATCGAAAAGCTGCATCACATCCTCTTCTGCAAAAAAGTGAACCGAAAAGTCTTTCCGAATGCGAAAAAGATTACAAAGAGACAAGGTAATTTTCCGAAACAAATAACAAATAACTTCATCTTTCGATTACAATCGCAATTCTCTAGTTCTAGTCTTGTCGAGAGTCTCTCAAAAACCATCGATCTTGTAGTATCCGCCAAGGAAAAGAAAACCGAAACATTGATCCTGGAGAATCAACTAAAAGAACTTCAAGAGAAAATGTTCGCGATCGAACATAAAATCAAGCTGAGAAAACAACAAATTACAAAAATTTATCCGGAAATTTCGTCATCGCACAAAATCATCATGGAATTGAAATCGAAATCGTTACAGCTCGAAGAATGCTCGGTGAATTTCGGTAAAAATTTCAAGGCGGACAAGAACAAGTAATTTTTTTGCAATTTGTTTTCTTCCATATTACTTTTATTTTGCATAACTCTCATCTCCTAATTAATTGATTTTTTTTTCTCCATTATTAATTTCGGTTTGAACAGATTACAATTCGAACTATCAAAAAAGCTATCAGCTGAAATAAAGAATTTAAAAAATTTAAAAATATCGGTTTTGAAAAATGTACAGCTTACATTCGAAGAAAACAGTTTGCAAAGGCTCGATATGGTTGATGAAAGTGTTCAGACCGATTTGTTGAAAACTAGACACACCAATCGCGATGGAAATGAAAGCTCGAAAGAAGACAACGATAATAATAAGATAAATACAACGAAAGGTGACGAAACTGAGGAGAGTAGTTTTTCGTTAAGCGAATGTGATATACAAAATGTACAAAGTAGTTTAGATATTGATGAAAGTATAGAGCGAATTCAGCAGGTGGATGATAGTTCGGAGAAAATTGCAAATGACCAAATCGACTGTGTTGATAGCGTCATGGAGGATGACTTTGTCGAAAGGCTAGAAGAGGAGCCGCATTTGAAGAATAATGAAGTCGTCGAAATCGATGTAGATATAGAGGAACCACCTGAACATGTTGTCTTGGCAAATTTAAATTCAGATGTGAGTTTTTTTGTCGAATTTGAAATTATGATTTTATTATATCGACTTTTTTTTTATTTTGTTTCGTTTTATACAGGATAGTGACCAGGAGAACGTATCGAGTATTAGCAAATATATTTCACCGTTGAATTTCAACAATGATGAAGAGTAAGTTTTTGATTTTGTAATTTGATACGAGTTTAAATTGTGTAAATTTTGTGAAATGTGTGAGTCGAATGATCAAATTATTTTCGACTGTATCGAAACATAAAATTATTGAAGTAGTAGATAGTAACGTAATTTAAGAACTTCGGTGGCATAGTGAAAAAAAGTGTGTATGTCATTTTCTTGGATCAAAAACTGGAACTGTTAAAGATCGGGGAAATAGAAAATTAATTTTGTTCCGAGAGTTTGTGGAATTTTGTTGTACTCACCCGGGACTGCAGTTCGTTGATTTAAATTCAGATATTGGCGCCAATTGAATTATTTCTTGTGAAAGATTATTTGAACTTTTGGTGGTCGGCAAACGGCAGTGTTCTACTGTAAGAAATTATCTTAATCTTCATCCGTTTGATGCCGCCATGTCTTATTTACGCTCTAGATCATCTTAAAAGAATGGGAATCATAACTGATAACCTTTGCAGGTTCTGCCAACTGCAGGCGGAAACCTCTGAACACATTCTGTGTTGCTGTGAGGCAGTCGCAACTCAGCGCGCTACAAGTGTCTCGGAGAACACTTATACCAACGCAAAAATAGACCTACACCAACGAGATAAATTCCTAAGAGAAATAAAGCTGGATGAGGACCTCTAGGTTGAAACTGGAGAAAGATCTATGAGGTATAGCACAATAGACCACTGGTCGCGGTGCTTGGAGGAATCTCTCCGCCTCCGATAAAATCTAATCTAATCTATTTCCGCTCTACTTATATTTTCGAATTTGGAGCCTCTTTGGAGATCTTCTGCTTCGGTTTCTCACCAATACCGCTCTAAATTGCAATAACTGCCTTGGTCTGATCATCGTCATTGGAGGGGTAGGATTTTGGTTAGGATAAAGGCATGACGAATAATCCAATATTGTATCCTTCGAATATTAGAAGATCGAATCCTTGTTCCTAAACGACTATCCCGAAGAGTTGCCAAGGCTTGTTTATGCGGTTTTGGCGGGAGAGGATATGTCATTTGTGCACGCGCATGATTTGAGAACGTTTGTCCAGAACAGAGGCTGGCACAAAGACCACGGGATCCTCTGTGCCAAAGAAATATTAAGGCCACTGGTGCATGTACCGCGTCTGCCTGTGTACATTTTTTTTAACTTGGGCTACTTCTAGTGCTACCATCAACTAAACGGTGAACTACAATCCATCCCAAAAAATAATGTTTCGAAGTTTTTGTTTGTGATTGAGCAAATGGCGAACCTATGCAGCAAAAAGAGGTCAAACGATAGCAAGCCCGCAATCAATGGCGTAGATATTATTCTGCATGTACGCTTCAAGTTTCGGTTAAAATAACCACTTTATTGCCTTAGCCAGTTCTTTTTTCATATATCCACATACCCTTTTAAACAAATTGACTGCCAGAAATTCCGAATTTTGTAGACTTAATGCTTTTCAATTCGTTTGCAAATCGTAAACCGTTATTTTGTGACTGGTCAGTCAACGTTATGAATTTTAATCAAAAGATTATCCATTGACTAGTTCAAAAAAAGAAAAGTAATTCCATAGGAAAAACCGCAAAGAATAGGTTCACAAAACTAATAAACCGATAATACTACACAAACTGTGTGACATATTCTGTGGCTTAGGATAGCAGCGACGAACTGCTTTATTTATATAAGTTTTTGAGTTGCGACTGGTTTCGAAATGTTAATACAAATATTGAACAGTGCAGAATGTTTTTAGGGCCAATTCTGAAGGCTTTCTTAAATACTGAGCTGAGCAAATATTAGAAAAGCCAGACAATAGTTTACTTCTTTTAGACAACCTTGCTGTTTTGGTAGATTGTATGGCAACCAATAGCCCTACAAATAGCTAAATCGGATTCCCCAACAATTCATTCTACTCCTAAAAGAAAAATCCGTTTTATGTTCCAAGAAATTAATAAAACTGAACCCTAGATCTCTGCTCATAAAAGAGAAAATCCTTTTTATGTTCCAAGGAATTAATAAAACGAAACCCTAGATCTCTGCAGCGGATCTTTCTCACCGCGCTACGAGGACCAACATCCAACGTCGTTTGAAAAAAAAAGAACATTTTCATAAACAAAAAGCAAACACTTTCATAATTCAACACATTTAAACAATATACACATTATCCGATAAAAGCAAAATTTCTCTCTTCTTGTTTTTTCTATTGCAGACACATCAATCCGCTCGGCGTTATCTGTCCGTATCAACTAATGGGACAGTGTGACGACAAGGAGTGCAAATTTGAGCATTTTAATTCATAAAAATCTTCCGTTCAAAAGAAGACTGAGCCGAAAATAATACAAAAAAAAAACGAAACAATAAAACCTAATCGAAGAGCTTATAAATATTTACCAAAGTCTGTAAATACTCGTATAAATATTACGAGGAATTATTTCGCTTATCAAACTGCCAATTTGGGAATCTCCAGTTTATCCGCCGATTTATATACGTTCGTTTCATTTAAATTTCGTTCATTTTCAACGTCATCGCGTCTAGTCTGTTGTGTCGGCAACATGTACAGATTGTAATTCAGGGTAAGTTATTTAATTTATGAATTAAAATTCCAGAAAAAAAAAAACTACCAGCACTAGCAAATTCCGGAAAAAAAGGGCGAGTTTTATTGGGTGTGATATTAAAAATAAATAAAACAAACAAAATTAAAATTCATAAATTCAGTGAAATGTGTTTTTTGTTGTTGATATAAATAATAAATAAAAATAAAAACCTTATAATATAAAATTGAAAAGAAATACAAAGGAGAATAATTACAGAAAAAAAATTAAAACAGATTTAAATTGAAAAGTGTACAGTTTTATTATTATTTTAATCTGTTCGAGAATAAGTTTCCTAAAACGGAAAAGAAAAAATTTTATCATCTTGTTGGTGTAAGAAACACAACATTTTCACATTTTGTCACCATCATCTAGTCGAGTAAAAAATGATAAGTCTTAAGAGTTTTAAAATATTTTTTTTTATGTCAATCGTTCAGACGTAAATCTCATTCTATTTTCGCGCGTTTTTATTCTTAATTTTTTTATATCTACTTTTCTTTCACACACTCACATAAAATTAAGTTCCTATTTTTATTTATTTATTTTTTTAACCCGAACGCGCACTGTATTATTAAATTTTGTCTTATAATTATTTGTTCTTATTTTCATTACTTTGTTAGAGCTGTTCTTTTCATTATTATATTTTTTTCTATTTATTTGTTAAGCTGAATTCAATAAATATTTGAAAGAAAAAAAAAGAATGTACGTTAATAGTTATACGATTTAAAAATTTATAAATATAATATAAAAAAAAAATATATTTATTAAATACTGGTGTTTTATTACGGTTAGTGAAGGTGGTTCTTTTTTAGATAGTGGCGAGGGTGTGGATTGGGCTAATTTCTGATAAGCTGTTTTTGTGTGTTAGTTTATTTAAATGTTGAAGAATTGGCTGGGTTTGGAAAATCCGTAAACATAGCTTTGCTGAAAATGCAAAATGTCTAAAAATTTAATGGATAAATTGACTACATCATTGGTTCGGTATCTTTTTGTTGAGTATTTAGAGTCTTCATCGAGAAAATAATTCTGAAGTGGAAAGATCTTCAGGATTGAAACTCTTTTCAAGCGTAGACAATTTCTAGCGTTTTCTACTAAGAGCGCAACACAGTGCCTTCCTCTTAACAGGTACTAGGTATCCGGTGGCAGATTAAGATCCTAAAACAGTAAATAAAAAAGTGGATTTAATGTTTTAAAGATAATGCCGTCTACACCTTTTCAGCATGTATTTAAGACTATATAATATTAATTTCAGATTATGTTAATTGTATTTCAGAATAGTGAATTGTATTTTAGAATCTGTAAATTGAATTCAGAAAACGTACATTGTATTTCAGATACCATTGCATTCTTAATCAGAATGTTGACATTTAATTTAATTGTAATTGAGATTCGATTAAGTAAGATGGAATTGAAGAATAACTGCGCTATTTGCTGTTTTAGCATGTTAAGGAAGGCAGTTAAGAGATTGCAGCCTTGTGGCCATCTTCTGCATGTTACTTATCTATTGGCATTGATGACTGCAGACAGCGTGATGTGTCCAATTTGCCGATCGTTCATAGTTAGCAGTGAGCAAGTCATTAGACGAAATTACCACAAGCATAACCAACAGGATAGAGAGAGAATTGTGAGCAGCGCTAACAAAGGAGAAGATTGGTCGTCTTTGGCAGTATCTCTCGGGATAAATTACAAAACGGCATTCCATTGGGTCACGTCTGGAAAGCCAAGACCATTACATTACCCCGTGGAGGTAAGAAACCCAAAATTTTAAGTAATGCCGAAATCGAAATTGTTCTTAACTGGTTGGGGGAAGACAGTATCATGACGTTAATTCAAATCAAAGAAAATATCGGACAAAATTTCAGGTAATTTAAGATTTTTTTTTTTGAAGCGGATACATAATACAGATAATTGATTTATTTATGTAATAAAAAATTTCAGAAAACAACTAAGTACTACAACAATTAGCAATTATTTGGAAAATCGGTTGTTCAGTTTGAAGTCGGTACATTACGAGTCCGTTTCAATGAACAACGAAGAAAATAAAGCCAAACGTGCTGTTTATGTAGCAAAATTAAACGAATTTGTACAATCAGGAAAACAAATCAATTGGATCGATGAGACAAATTTTAATTTATTCTGCCGAAGAACTTGATTACGTGCAAAGGCTGGTTGTAGAGATGTACAACTTCTTACTGCTTCAAGACGACCATATGTGCACCTAATTGCAGCAATCTCCGGGGCAGGTGTGGTGTCAATGGAGAGAAGAAAGGGTTCGTTTACTCCGCAACTGGCAAATGAACTGTTGAAAACCATTCTACACCGGTGGCAAGGAATGGGAAATCAATTACAAGATTTGATTATTGTTTGCGACATTGCCCCTGCCATGCGAGACTGGAGGTGGCTATCAGAGAGGTGAGTGAGCATGGCACTGCAAACTTGCTACGTCTTTCGCCATATTCTCCAATGCTTAATCCTGTTGAGCATATTTGGTCGAAAATCAAGAGCTATGTAAAAGGACACTTGCAGTTACCAAATGTCACTGGTCCAGGCATTGGTGAACAACGTTTAGTGTACCTAGAGCAGATCATCGATCAAGCACAAGAAACAATAGCAGGTGGTGACTGTGCTCGTGCGGCGCAGAATACTACCACTTATCATGCTAAAGCTTTGGCATTGGATGATATGCAAGTTGGAAATTAAGTCTTATTAATTCGCTTATCAATTTAAATGTTACGTTATATGTGTTCTGAAATTCAATTCATATACTCTGAAATACAATTTACGTTTTCTGAATTCAAACATACGTATTCTGAAATTCACTATTCTGAAATACAATTTACCAAATCTGAAATACAATTCACTATTCTGTAATACAATTTACATAATCTGAAATACATGTTGAAAAGGTGTAGACACTCTTCCTCGAGACATACGCACTCCTGCATTCTGTCAACGGTACTCCGCACAACACTCTGTAGGTGTGGCGGCTGAATATTCTTTACTTCACGAGCAATCATATTTAGTTCAGAAAAATTTCCCGAATCGTTTTCATAAACTTTTTCTCGAGGTACCCCATAGAAAAAAATTCGTGGCACCATCCAGCTGAAACTTTGCGAAGGAAGTGTTTTCAATCTTGGTATGAAATAATCGAAAATTATTTGCCGGTAAGAATAGCTATTCACTGCAATGACATCTTCTTGGCAGTGTTTTTGCCACTTTATCTAAAAGCTTTGGTTTCGGAGCCATCATGCATCTTCCTGAAACAGATCAGGAAAAAATATCTGTATTTGTGGTAATGTGTAGCTTGTCTACTAGTCCGTTATCTCGTATACCACAATGTGCATGGACCCGGGTCAGTGTTACATTGTATTCGTTACTTAGGAGTTGTAGAAAGTCCTTCCTGGGGAGTGCTTTCTTCTATGATTACCGTTTAAAGACAGAAGCGCTTAGACCAGTCCTCGACGAATAAATATAATGGTGAATATAATCCATAAATAGTATTCAGGATGTTCATTTTTTTAGGGCAAAATAATTTTTTCGCAAATTGCAAATGTTCCTAATCAAATAAAAATTTTCATAAAAAAATCAAACTACTAAAATGAATTCTAAAAATATATTAAACACATCTCTCGATTTTACCAACAAATTAGGAGGATTGTTCGATAAGTTTCATCTAAATTCGATTCGATTCGTCATCTTGAAGACGTTCAAAACAATAAATTTTGTTTGATCTTATTAAATGTTTTTTCTACCGAACCATTTCTTCATGTTTGCAGAAAATAAGTCGTGCGGATCCAATTCTGGAGAGTAGGGTGGATGATATAGTGCAACTCCTTGTGTCTAGACGTTTTTTCTGTCCGGGCGAAAACGACGAAATTCAATGAACCGTTCCATATGAGTGGAATTCTCTACATTTTTTTTATAAGTTTTCCTTTGGTTTCCTTACGGTTTTTCCAACCAAAAATAAAAATGTTCGAAATCCGTTTATATATCTCCGTTCAAACGATGTTAACTATTTTTTATTTCAATCTACTCGTACTTTAACTTTTTTGTATACATATCTAAAGCGTCATCCAAGTTACTGACTTATCAAAAAGCTTCTTGAGTTAATCGATTCGATTTTTTAATCTGTCTCAGATTATAAAAAAGGACAATAAATTCACACTTATCCATATGCAAAATCTTGAATTTTAGTTTTCATTAGAAACGTTTTACTATGATTTTGTAAGGAATTTAAATAGAAAAATGAGTGCAACCAAATTTAAGCATGGCTAAAAAGCACCACCACGGATTTTGTATCATTTTTCTATTTCATTTACTTACAACTTCGTAGTATGAAACTTTGTAGATCTAGCGCAACAACACGATCACGAAATTTAGAAATAAAATTTCGATTGATAAATTTCTGGAAGTAGTCAAAAAATTCCCTGAAATTTAACGACCGTATCGGTGCGCAAGCCCTTCATAACAATATGATTTTTGTGAACACAGAAAATTCAAAATTATGCACCCAAACTCTTCAATTAAGATTGACGATGGCGGAGGAATAATTAACCACTTCCCCAGCATCTCCGCAGCCTAGACGGGATTTTATTGCCGGCCTTGATATTTCCAATCAGAGCCCTGTTCGATCAAAGCGAGAAAGATAATTTTGTACTCCAATATCGGTTTTTATTATTGTTTGTACAGCTCCTTTGAAAAAAGACTGTCTAAAAACAGAATATTATTTTATACTATTCTAGAAACAGAAAAAAAAACTCTTTGATATTTCGTAAATGATAAATGTCCCTGTACATCCCAATCAGCAGATGAAAACAGTTTTTTTTTTCTTAATGCAAATCGCTCGAAGTGGAGAAATTTCATACTGAAATACAATAAAAATTAATTGATAAAACCAACTGGGGCAAAAAAAAACATTCAACCTCCAAGCATTGGTTTTCGACCCGGCCAAGCTTCTTTTGCGTATTTTTTCTTTTGCGGTTGACCACTTCCGTCCATCATTCCATGATCTTCGAATCGTGCAGCTGAAACCAATCGAATAAAAATTAAATACATTCCCGTACCCATAATTTTGTTCTCAATCCACAAACATTTCGAACTTGTTGCAAATGCCATATTCGTCATTGATAAGCTATCGTTCGTTGGTGTAACATCGGGTGCGGGATTCGGCAATAATAGTCCCAATTTTGTTCCCATCGCAATCGGTGTAACATCGAGATCTGTGGAAGTGTTCAGTTTATTTGTTCCGTGTTCGGCGGCAGGTATGCCCTGATATAAGTGAGGTACAATGGTCGAAGGATGCAAATGTTTCATGTCGGGTAGAAGAGACGGAGTCGATGTTGTCGGTATGCCAATGCTGTTTTCAAATTTCAGCTTTTTCGTTGGAACAACAGTCGTTTGGATTAAATTACGGAAACGGCCGACATTTGGATCAATGTCTTCCGGATTGATTACAATCTCTTCTTCGTTAAATGTAACGCTGCGACGTTTACGATTTTTATTGTTTTGCTGTTGGTGATTAAATAAAATTGTAGAGTTAGTTGATAAAGGATAATTTAAAACTCGTTTGGATTTTATACCTTTCGCATGTTATCGTCCGTGATGCCGAGCATTGATATTCTTCGGTTGTGTGCGGTATTGTATTCGGTGAGATTCTGAAAATCAGTTTTGTAATTATTTTCTGTTTGGTTGAGCTAATCAGTAGATTTAGGTCCTGTAATTTATAGAATTAAACAATATTTGAAATATGAATCTCGGCCTATTTTCTACGCGTTTTAGTTTACAAATACTGAGGTCGTGAGTTTAATTACGGCCTATAACCCGTGGTCTAAAACAATAATTATATTAGAAGCAGTGACTCAGAAGAGAGAAGAACTGAAAATGAAAAAGGAACAGTGCCTCGAATATGAAAATGAAAAAGTGCAGGGCCTCGGATACGCATGTTGACGAAATTTGGATATCTAACACGGAAAATTATGTACCAACTAAATGACTACAGTATCCGAAGTAATTCAGTCCACATTGGTGTACCTCATACAAACTCGTGGCGATTCGGCCATACCAGGGAAACCCAATACTCGACCTGGCCCGTGGTACTGTGATGTCATGAGGCTAAAATTGCAAGACGGGGGATTCCGTCCGCTGTGCTTTGTAATATCATGGCGTAAAATGTGCTACGGTCTAAGGTACCGGGAATAGTGGACTTGCTATTTGTTTTGCGCACGATGTGCATGGAAGTTGTGCAATCGGTTTGACCCACAAATGAGTATGTTGCAACTAAACGAGTTGCACTATTTAGTCGCCAAATAAAAATGCCGATTGTTCGTTTAGCAAATTTTTATGCAATGATAATGGTTGAACGACTGGCCTAAATAATATTAAGCCCCGTTCCTACGATGTTCTGTTAAGTTCTAACTGAAACTTTAACTGACAGATTCTCATACAAAACTTCCAGTTAAAGTTCTGGTTAGAGTTTAACTGACGATCGTAATAATGGCCCTCAGAGTTAGTTAATTTTTTTTCAATCGCCAATAAATTTTATCGAATTTAAACAGAGTGTTTTCTTTTCAGGTAATTTAATTTTAGCTAACCATTTTTACTTTTCAGGATACTAAAAAACAAACCTGACTAGTTCTAGACAGGAGACAGGTGCCATGAGTGCAAAATTAATCTTTTCAATATACAGAAAACAGGCGCTGCACGATGGACAAGACCACGAGCATGCGTTGGCCACTTCAACATAGAAGAAATTAGCATTCCAAAGTGACATGCTCCGCAAAACGGTATTGAGTAGGATAATCATCGGCAGAATAAGAACCAGAGTAAGAAACATGAATTCTCTAATGCTCTCATTTACCGGCGGCTGAAGCTAAGCACATTACTGTATTTTCGCTCAACACTTTTGAATTTGAAACAGATCGAGCTGCCTATAAAATAAAAAAAAAAAAATTTGTCAAACAGAACAATCTGATTTGGTGACCTCGTGAAATGCAACATCTTACAAATGCATGTTGGTTTTACTGAATATCCCGTCAACTCGAATAGAATTCATTCAATAGCTCCAAAAGGGAGAAACAGTAATGAGTAAGGATCGGATATTTAGGTGTCTGAGAAGTCTGTTTTAGGTGTACGGTGATTCAAATTGAAAAGGATTTAGCTATAGAAAAATACTTTAGCGATTTACTTTCTACATTATATTTATTTTAGGAGCATACATTTTCCCTGGATTTCTGTGAAAACCCCTTTTCAGTTTAGAGAGAACTGTTTCTCTTACTTGTCCGGGAATGTCTTTGAAGAAGGGTGTCTATTACGCCTAATTACGGGAAAAGGGTGTCTACTACGCATCCTTCAACTCAAGATTCAAAGTTACCAATTTTTCGATAAGATGTGGAAGATCTGAAAAATATGCTTTGATGAATTTAAGCTGTCCACATATTTCTTCGCTTTGTAGGGCAGATTTCCCTTTTACAATTGAAGCCGTGTCATCGACAACCAAAACTTGCTTGACCTCTTTGATTCTTTCAAGGTGCGAGGCAGCAGAAATCCACGTTCCATATCGCGTCAATACTGGTTCCGGTGGAAGAGAAGAGGTACTTCTGGTAGTATTTCTCTGAATTTTTGAATCCTATAAGGATCTTTAAGAAAAACTTTCTTAATGGAGATCAAAGCATTAACTTCTGGATAGTGGCTTCTAATCTCTTCTGCAACACGATGGAGACCATGAGCAAAGCAAATTACGTGATGTATATTTTATTTGGATACAGAGCTTCCGGTACTTTACTTCGCCAGCCTTCAATATATATAGAGCACTGTTACAAGCAGTAAAGGCCTATCGTCTTAAGTTTTAGACAAGTACCTACTCATATTAGGTTTTGTAGGTTCTTTTAAATTTAGCCGTATCAGGTTTTTTCAGGTTCTTTCAAATTCAGCAGAAAGACTTCAATATACTAGAATCGAAAAAGTACCAAACACTTTCGCTCTTGATTGCAAGAAAAAAAAGTAGGTGAAAACCTAAGAATCCGGTCCCAGGTATGAGTTTAGCTACTGAATGCACGTCTGCCATGCATTCTAGAGGATGCATTTTTGATGCGGTACTTGGTTAAGCGCATCCTGGCAGCAACGTTTGGTGTATCTAGAGCAGATCATCGATCAAGCAAAAGAAACAATAGCTCGTGGTGACTGTGTTCGGGCGGCGCAGCATACTACCACTTTTCATGCCAAAGCTTTAGCATTGGATGCAAGTGGGAAATTAAGTTTTAATATTTCGATTATCAATTTAAATGTTATGTTATATGTGTTCTGAAATTCAATTCATATACTCTGAAATACAATTTACGTTTTCTGAATTCAAACTTACGTATTCTGAAATACAAATCACTATTCTGAAATACAATTTACATAATCTGAAATTAATATTATATAGTCTGTTTGAACGTCAAACATATTTTTCACCACAGTCCACTCTTATGGGCCGGACTGTGAAGCAACCTAGACAGCGTTGACTGTGTCGCTGGAATAAGCAACGGTAGCTAAAGCTACACGGCCCTATAAAAGGTCCGTCTGCCTATCAGTCGGCCTCTTTTATTTTTACCAACTCTTGGGACCCCAACTCTGGACTGCGAAACGCATTGTGCTAAATTCAGCGAGTAGGACCTGACAGAAAAGGTAAACTATCACCAAAATCAAAACGGAAATCTTTGAGGCTAGCCTGTACGCTGCATCAGCTGGGGGCTCTTCTCAAAGATAATACGTTCATGCAGCATCAATTACGTACGCACAAATAATCCCTCCTGGTTCCTTAGGACCTCACAGAAAAGGTAAAACCACCAAAAGAAACGGAAATCTTTGAGACTAGTCTGTACGCTGCATCAGCTGGGGGCTCTTCTCAAAGATAACACGTTATCGTGGCATCATTTACCATACACAAACTATCCCTCCTGGTTCTTACCATACACCACATCAAAGGCAAGCAAGCTCCATCTCTCCTTCGGCAAACTCGCCAACCAAAATACCTACACAAACAACGATCACACCTGATCGTATTCATAGTCTGAAATACATGTTGAAAAGGTGTAGAAACTGGAAATGGAACGGAAGTGAGATGCAATATCGAACATTTATTAATTACCCCAACATCCATTCTTTTGAAAAGGAATAGAAGCTTGGTGATAAGGTAAGGTCGTTTCTTTTATTTTTTTTTAATTTCAAAGATGATTTATTGCGGCAAGAAAGAGCCTTTATGGGTATCTCGCCCAAACCGGAACCTCTATATGGGACCCGGCGAGACAGTTTTGAAGGAATGTCGTGGCTGAGGTAGGGAGCGCTGATAGTGCGCTATATAGGCCAGACAAGTCGCGTAGCCGCGCAAATCAACGCTTCTTTGTCTCTTATGACCTATTGGGAAATTCCAGGTTAAGGCTGTAGGATTTTTTTGTTGCACAGGCCTTGAGTTTAAGGCCTGATTATCGAGCAACGTACTTCCCCCAGCAAGCAATTCGATCCTGATCAAATTTCAGCCATTAGTCCGAACGAAGAAGGAAACAGCCCACTGTTTCCTACCACCTTCTCTATTCTTGGAATATTTTATTTTTTCAAGTCAACAATTACAACAATAGTTTCAGCCATAAATTGTCCTTTTCAATGGAGCTATGTCATGTTGCGAATTGAATTGGGCAATTACTGTGCCAGAACAATTATTGTACTGCTACGTTTTAATTCAAGAATTTTTTACTCCGATACTTTGGCACGAGCTTCGTGAATATGGTTACCAAAAATTATAATTAGATCGATTGGGCGCAGTTAAAAAGTAAACTGAAAACGTTCGAAACTTACATCCAACTCGGTTTGACTTTCGGGTAGTCCCAACAAGGCTCCATCAGCCGACTCATTCAACGGCAAATCTTCCATTATGTTGGCTCGCAATCCAGCCGACGGCCGTTCCCTTAAAACATATTTTCTAGTCGAAGCTCCGAAATGAAAAGTACTGTTCATTTGCAGCTGGGTGGGCTTGTGACCTTCGATCCGTAGTGTTCCAATAAAAGTACCATGAGCTGCAAAGTATTAACGAAAATTAATTTGAAAGGTTGCTTACAGGTTTCAGGTGCGGTCCAACTGCAACTGTTTCTAGAAGGACAGTTGTCTGTGAAGGTCGGGCCAATTGTGTACAGTAAATCTGGCTACTTACTCGAACCCAAATCAACTAAATACGCAATATTCAAATGTTTGTGATAAATAAAGGCAGCATGAACGCGCGAACACGAAGCATGATCAATACAAAAGTCGTTCATTTGTGTATTCCGTCCGAACAGGTAGCACTTCTTCTCGTCGATCATTAGCTTCTGAATTAGTTTGTCGTCCTTGAGAACGTCCAAATGGAGTCCGGTCGGTGGTTTGCCAGCCCTAAATTTAATTGAATTCTTTTGTATCGGGAAATCGAAAGGATTCAAAGACGGAACCTACCAGCTTGGCACTTCGTAGCTGTTCGCCATCGTTTCGGTACGAAATTTAAAAGTTAAACACAGGACAAGTTTTTCGCGAGGCTCAACTTTATTACGTAGACATTTTAAAACATAAAAAATACTCTGCGGATAAAATTACGGTAAGGAAATTATTCTGTCGACATTCAAGTTTAAAAGATACGAGCGGATGAGGGATGGAAAACAAACCCGAATAAATTTATGACATTTTTAACTGTCAAATGGGCAAAGAGCACGAATTTCTGTCGAGTATGGCACCGCCTTGCGAGTACGTTCGGTTTTTGCAATAACTTCAGATTTTGTTATTTGCCAAAAATTGAATTAAGAGTAATTCGAAAATAACTTCTCAATGAAATTTAATTCAAATAGTTTCAAATTTTACTTAGTTTTATAGTATTTTTGTTTATATTATTTGTTTATTGGGGTTTCTTAACCTCTAAAACTTTCGGGCAGTTCCATGATTTTTCGCGCATTCTGCAAACAGCCGTTTAAAGTGATTTAATCGAGTGGTAAACAAATTTTAATATAGTTTTTTCAATTCCTCCTACCAACGTCTAATTGAAAAGGAGTAAGCAACTGACTATTTTCTATACGGAGGTTTCTATTAGTTCATAAAGATTATTTTTTAATTTTATCCTAACCAAATGTTTTTGTGAATCTCTTCGGAGTCCCAAAGATTTGTATTTGGACTTCCCGCCTTTTTATATTCGGTCCTACCTGATTTGTTGGGAATTGTCCAGGAAGAGTATACAACATTGGGCAGGAACCGTTAGTTCTCGCCAGGACTTATCTGTTTTTTTGGCATCAATTGATCGGATATTCAAATCCGTGATCACCGTTCTGCTGTTTTTCCCAATGTGGCCAGATCCACGGCTATTTCAGTTGAGTACTCTGTAGGGTTTTGCACTTGGTGATCGCCTTAAGCCCTTGGAAGTGCAATTGGTGCAGAATACAAACACAGGCCGATGTGATGTTAGTATTCCTCCGTCACGGCAGGTTTTATAGCAAAAAAAAAAGACTAGTACACCCAACTCTGTTTTTACACGGTAGATACGCTCCAACAAAAACCATGTATAAAAAAAGACATGCTACTCATAGTAAAATTGTAGATGTATTCCACAATTTAAAAAAAACCGTGTATGTTGAAAAAATAACTACATGCTGTTCAAAAAATCGTGCAAAAAAAATTAAGGAAAACCTTAATATTAATTCTATAAAATATAATTCATTTATTAAATAAACAACATTCAATGTTTCAAAATTCGTTAGTAAATATTCAAAATTTTAATGAAATATAAAGCTTTTTAACTATCATCACTCAAAATAGGCGGGCACGTTTATTTTTGACTGGATTGCTTTCATCGCTTGATATTTCAAATACCTTTAATAAGCTTGAACCTCTTAAAGACTTTTATTCGTTAATAACGTCCTCTGATGTTAGCTTACTTTTTATTAAGAAATCTGTTACCAGATTCCTTTTTTTGGTTTTTCAAGTTGCTTATACAGTTCTTGGTACCCAGCGGTACAAACCTGCAGATTACGTTGAAACTTTAATGCTCGTTCTACGTCGGTATCATGAGTAAGAAAATGATGTGCCATACTTATAGCGAATTTCAAACCCTTGCGAATTAAACCAGCTTTTATTTGATTAACTTCACCTTCATTATTATGTTCCTCAATATTATTGTTATCCGTTATCATTTCGATCCGATCCTCCTCATCCAAAGGTTTCTCAGTCATCGGTTCATCGATATCAGCGGCATGCATGTTGCCAAAGCCTTCACCACCAATTGCGTATGATAGAGTTATAATTTCAGAGCACAAAACTGATGTTTGTATAACAGAATTTTCACTGTTGACGCATTCTGTCCAAATTTTTCTCCAACAAGCATTAAGGGTAGATGTTGTTACGAGTATGTTTTCGGCCACTAGCTCAGCCTCCATTTCGCTTACAGAATAATGGGCTCCCTTGGACCTAGACCTGGTTTCGAAAAACTTGTCCAAAGGGGCACCATCCTAGTTTATGCTGTCGAAAAGAAAGAACCGATGAAGACAAAGGGAAAGGGAAAAGGAAAGGAATCTAGACGTACCACTACCGTCCTGAATCACCTACACAAGGAAATCGCGACGCGAAAGAGAGGCAGAGACCGTCAAGTACAAGGGGCCATCCTTGTCCGATGGAGCCCCAGGGCCCCTTTCTTTGGAGAGCTACTCTATTATGCCACTAAATAGGCGAGGACGAAAAATAAAAACTTTGTACCTCGCTGTCGTCTTCGTTTCTCCACTAGGCAGGATACCTAAACACAATGTACACTTGGAAGAATAGAAATATTATATAAATGCCATGCAGAAAAAAAAAGAAATTCTTCATATCGCCGTATCGGAAGAACAGTGACGCAACTGCAATTTTAAAAATTTTTTGTTTTCACATTTCAATGTTTTGTGGTTTTGCTATTCTTGCATAAAATCGTTCCCCGTTGTTTTAAACGAACGTGCTCTTGATCTAAGCTGTCTATAGTAACTATTAATAAGCTCGTATGGCTTGTGGGCAATTGTCAAAAATGATTTTGTTTCTCCGAAAAAAATTAGAATTTTTTGCAGTTGCGTCACTGTTCTTCCGACACGGCGATATGATAGTATAGTATAGTATAATTCAATAAAAATGTTCCAAATATAAAATCTAAATTATTGCTTGTTTAAAATTTTTTTTAAATTATTAAGCGAGCGCTGATATGGCGCTATATAGGCCAGACAATAGGGATGTTGATATTGATCGAAAAAAAATATCGATATATCGAATATTTTTAAAATTCATGACCAATTTTCTCAGAAACCACTCGAATGAAATGTTGGACAATTATTCCCTTACTGCAAAACGAGCACATAGCGGTGTTGCTTAAACATCGATGGTGTCGGATTTCGATAGCATCGATCTTTTTTCACTAAACTACCGATACTATCAAAAGTGTAGTAGAGTGTTCCTTAATCATAGATTGTGTAGAATTTCAACAGTATGGTAATGTTATTTTAAACAAAACGAAAATACTAACAAATGCATGAATAATACAAAAATTATTGTACGGATTTTATTTATTGGTTATATGCAGAAACAATTTATAGTTTTCAAAAACAAGATATACATATGCAAATTTAAATTCAATCAATCAGACTTATGTTTATTTACTGTAACTTTGAATTCTGTGGTAAAAAGCGATAACAGCTTAAGTCGGAAAAAAAATTAGGCGATTACGTGTATCAAAATTGATAATTACACTAATAAAAAATATATTAGAAGATCTTATTTTATTTAATTTAATAATACAACCTAATAATAATATATTATATGAGATAAAAATCTATCAAAGAATGGCAATTTTTTTTAAAAATGCAATTGAAAACTTGAAAATTGATTTTTTCTTATCTCGACATAAGCTGTTATCGTCATGCATTATTTTGAATAAATTGAAGTTGGCATATTTTTGGAACAAAATAAATATATCGGAAAATTATTTTAGTCAAAAATGTAACTTCAACGTGATCAGATATCATTAATATAAATTATAACTTAGTGAATAATTAAATATTATAATTTATAATATTGTACAAATATTGTGTTAATAAATAAAATAGTATTTATAATAAAAAGATATTTATTTTATCTTAACTATTGGTGACCACAACAACGACTACGCAGAACTTTAAAAGAATAGACCAAAACAATGCACTTGTTAGGTTAGCCTTTAGCCATTAAATTTGTTTATGTATAGTGCTCAAAATATTATATCAAAGCGTTAGGAACAAATCAACTGATTTTTTTGTATTTTGTGCAGACAATAATGTAAACGTATTCTTTATAACAGAAACTTGGCTCAAGTATAATGACAAATTTTATAACACCAATTATTGTATTTATGGTAACGATAGAAAAGAGGATGCAACCGGTGGTGGTGTTGCAATCGGCATCAATAGAAATATCCAACTCACCATTTTACCACATTTTCCCACTAAAATCATCGAAACTCTAGCGATTAAAATTGAGGATCTTAAGTTGACAGTAGTTGCGGCATATTGTCCGGGCTCTAAACTTAACGCGTTTAAATATAGGCTTTTTCAGGATAACTGGACTCAATCAGGGTTATTTAGTTTGTGGAGACTTCAACGCGAGGCATAGGTACTGGAATTTTCTCAGAGCTAATAAGGCTGGCAACATACTTTTCGATGAAATGTGCAAACGAAACTTTTTCATTCACACTCCAACTGAGCCAACCTTCCTATTAGCAAGAGGTACCGATTCAACACTTGATCTCATAATAAGTAATGGAATAATTCCAATCTCTCAACCGATAACCACCTACGCACTTTCTTCACCGCATCTTCCCGTATCGTTTTCAATCGAAAAAGATGTTCCGATAACACTTCATATTCTTTTCGCAAAACTAAGTGGAGGAGGTTTATTGGGTATATTACACGTCATGTGGCGCTGAATAACCTCGACCTAAGCTCAATAACTAACACCGAGCAAATCGACGTTATGATTCATAACACCATTGACAATATTTTGAGAGCTTTATATAATACAGTACACCAAAAACTAAACTATTCATTCCCAACTATCAGCTTCCAATCGACAGCGAAACCAAAGATATTATCACCAATCGTAATAACCTGCGAAGACAATGGCAAATGACGAGAAATCCAGCTACAAAAACTCGCATTAATCAATTATCTAAAACGATCAAATTCAGGCTCAACGAAATGTTAAGTGGAATACAATGCTTTCTGAACTCGGTAAAAGCTCTAAAAAAGTCTGGGAGCTTAATAAAATTTTTAAGGAAAGAAGACAACAAATCCCACCTCTCTTAGTCCTCGGTCACCATCTTAAAACCACTGATCCTAACAAAGCCGAATTGATCGCTGAAAATTTCCTAGCCGCTCACCATGCTTCAGAAAATCTTGGTACTCCAACCACTAATCTTACAGTTAAAACCATGGTTAAAACTATCGATTCCTTGAACTCCGATTTAACCCCAAGTGATTACGTTACTCCCCGGGAACTATTGTCAGTTCTTAAACGATTAAAATCGAATAAAGCCCCTGGTTTTGATCTGTTACCTAATATTGTATTCAAAAACCTACCTAAAAAGGTCATTATTTATTTAAAACATATCTTTAATTCGTGCTTAAAACTGGATCATTTTCCCAGTCAATGGAAAAAGGCTATTATGATACCCATTCTCAAACCACGAACAGACCCCTCCTCTCCGAAAAGCTACCGACCGATCAGCTTATTCCCGTACTAGGTAAAATATTTGAACGTATCATCCTAAATCGTATTCAGAATGTCTTGTGTAATACTATTATAACATTTTGCCTAATATTCAATTTGATTTTAGACCGGGTCTCTCAACAAATCACCAACTTTATCGAGTTACTAAATTTATTAAAAACTCTCTTTCTCGCAAAGAATCTACAGGTATGGTGGTTCTCGATATAGAGAAAGCATTTCATACGGTTTGGCATGAAGCTCTATTGTACAAACTTCACACGTTCTTCTTTCCAGTGTATATTATAAAGCTAATCAAATCGTTTCTCATCCAAAGAACTTTCGTTGTGAAAGTTAAGTCCTCGATTTCTGCCATTCGTCAAATTCCTGCTGGCGTACACCCTTTATAACATATTCACCGCAGATTTACCCTTGAACGATAATTGTGAAATGGCAATATTCGAGGACGATATCAGTGTTCTCTCAAGTTCGGAAAATCGGTCGAACATTACTTACAACATTGAAGAACAGCTACATGTACTTTACGAGTATTACCACAAATGGAAAATTAAAGTCAACCCCGACAAGACCCAATCAATCTTCTTCACAAGGAAACGCCATAGAAGAAATCTCCCAAACCAGCCTTTAAATTTTCATGGCCAACCTATTGAATGGTCTAGCACAGTCTCGTATTTGGGTCTCATATTGAACAAAAAACTAACATTTCATGATCACATCGAAAGTACATACTCCAAAATCTCTCGTTGTATCCATTTGTTGTATCCACTCATTAATAGAAGATCTCAGTTATCTAATCCCAACAAATTATTGATATACAAAATGGTAATGCAGCCCATTATTTTATACGGAGCTCCAGTATGGAATGACTGTGCTTAACATTCATAAGAAAAAACTGCAAACTATGCAAAATAAATGTTTGAAACTTATCCCGAACAAGCCCTTTTATTACTCTACAGTACGTCTACACCAAATTGCGTAAGTTTCAATGATTGAAGTAATGGCAAATAGAGCCAACTCTACATTTATTAGCAAATGCCAATTTACCCCAAATCCACTGGTTGCATGCCTCACATAGTTTCTGTTTGTCGTCTATTTTTTATTGTTATTATTATTATTTTTCTTTTCTTTTCCTTTCTTCTTTTTCTTTTTATTATTTACTTTTCTTATTTTTGTAGTTATACGATAGGTTAAGTTAGGCTAATTATATTTTCCTTAATTCACAAATAATTAGTCATCTTACTGCCAAGTGCACCAGCCAAAATAAACCATAATTGTAAAGGCTTTAGATCGGCCTAATCTCTAAACTATGAATATGTATTTTTATATCAGCAATGTATCCATAATAAGAATAAAACTATGAACTATGAACTTTAAATCAAGAAATTAAGTCGTGTAAAGCCGAAAAATTTCAAGAAAATAAGTCGTATAACGCCGAAAAATTGCAACAAAGAAGAAAGAAATTAAGAAAATTAAGATTCAACTAATAAAAAAAAAGAATTCAAGCTTCAACTAAAGAAGAAAGAAATTTGAGATTCAACTAAAGAATTTTTGAATTGAATTTAACGAAGAAGAGTAAGGCAATATTTTTTTTTTTAATAAACCTTACTATATTGCAAGTTATTTAATTTTAGCATACATTTTTTTTCTTCTATTGAATCATACAAGAATTACTGAAGTTTATATATATTTTATGTAATTCCGAAATATTTTATTTACCAAGCTATTATTGATGCTAAGATATTAATATCAAATCGGTTTAAATACGAAAACTATCGTGAAATTTTTTTTTCTACTTCAACTGTACTCGACTATTAAAAATAATTATGATAGGAAACTCTACAGAATCAGGGTCTAATCCACTTCCTCATAGAGCGGGCGAAAACTCTTTTAGACCTGCTGCAATGGTATCGGTACCCATCCAAAAAAATCCAGTTTTCGACTGACAATCCCGCGACTTGGTTCAAAATCCTAGATAGTCAATTCGCCTCGGCGAATAGAAACAACAAAATTCAACCATGCAATTGGCATGTTCAATTCTAGTGGTATCGATGGACATAATTGAGAACATTCCAACAACTGGTCAATACACTTATTTTAAGGAGTCTAAGGATTCGAAATTACAAAAGCTATTGAATGGAATTGATCTTGGGGATAAGAGGCCTACTCAACTTTATTGTCTTATGAAATCATTGGCTGGTTCGTCTTTTGGCGAAGTAGCATTGCAGAAATTATGGCTCCAAAGATTTCCACAACAGGTACCAGCTATCTTGGCTGCAAGTACGGCGGGATGGATGGACTAAGTAAGATCGCCGATAGGATTCTGGAAACATCTGTATCACCTTCACTGAATATTTCAGCAGCCGAAAGTTCTACTATTCCAATTTCAGCAGCGGCCAATACTACATCACCAAATCTCAATTCCATACAGAAACAATTATCTTTTATTACAAAAAAATTGAACAAATAAGAAACATTATACAATTCGAGTGTGGCTAATTCTGGAAATTTCAGATCACGTTCCAAAACCCCTTCAAAAAGGAATGTAACCTTTTCATCTTCTATCGTGAACGTTATGGGGAAAAGGCACACAAATGTATTTCTTCTTGTAGCTACAAAAAACAGGAAAACTAAAGAAAGTGTCAGTAACGGCGATTTCTGACACTTTACTTCAATCGAATCGCCTAATCATTTATGATACCTTATCGAAACTTAAATTTTTAATCAATACTGGGGCAGAAATTTCAGTAATTCCTAACCACTCAAAATTCAACAAGAATTTTAATTCAGAATTGTTTTTGACTGCAGCAAACTCTTCAAAAATTGCGACTTATGGTTTCCATTCTTTGAACATTTCATTGCATCTAAGAAGAGTATTTGTATGGAGATTTATTATAGCAGACGTCGACAGACCGATTATAGGGGCGGATTTCTTAAAATATTTCGGTTTGGTTGTTGACCTAAAACATAAATGTTTGATCGACCCTCTTACAAAAATAAACTCAGCTATTGGTGAAATTTATTCTGGACCGACTTAAGCTTTAGCTGTACTGTCAATTCCGCCAGTCGATATTCGAATTTCGAAATTGCTAACAAAATTTGACCTTGATGCCAAAGAAAAAATGTTTAATCAATTTAAGGACTTGTATGACGTACAGCATATTATTGAGACAAATTGTATTCCTATTTTTGCGAAACCTAGACGTTTAGAGCCAGAAAAATATGCGATTGTAAAAGCTGAATTCAATATAATGCTGGAAAGAGGTATATGCAGGCCTTAGCTCTTGGGCATCTCCTTTACACATGGCTATCAAAAAAAATGGCGGATGGAGGCCATGTGGAGATTATCGTGCATTAAATTCAAAAACAATTCCGGATAAATATCCTGTACCTCACATTCAGGATTTTAGCCAACATTTGTTCGGTTGTCGCATATTTTCAACGCTTGATTTGGAAAGAGCCTACCATCAAATTCCAGTAAGCGAAAGCGATATTCCAAAAACAGCTATTACAACACCATTCGGGTCATTTGAGTTTGTTCGAATGACTTTCGGTATAAAAGCAACTACAAAACTATTAAATCACAAATTTATCTGGCCTTCAATGAATAAAGCTATTCGTTTGTGGACCAAACAGTGTGAAAACTGCCAAAAAGCAAAAATTTCTAAGTCTGTAAGAAGTCCTTTAGGCAATTTCAAAGAAATTTCAGAGAAATTCGAAGTGATTCATATAGACTTTATTGGACCACTTCCGACATCGAACAACTATCGTTATTGTTTAACGGTAATCGATCGATTTTCGCGTTGGCCAGAGGCATTTCCAATCATGGACATTACGGCAAAAACGGTGGCTAAAACTTTAATAAAAGAATATTTTCCACGTTATGGAATTCCTTTAACAATCATAACGGACCAAGGAATGCAGTTCGAATCACATTTATTTTCGGAATTAGGATCAATATTGGGATTTAAAAGAAACAGAACAACAGCATATAATCCAAAGGTAAATGGTTTGTTAGAAAGGTGGCATAGAGTAGTGAAAGAGGCATTATTATGCAAATCAGTGAATAATTAGTCAGAAGATTTACCTTTTATTTTACTGGGATTACGTTCTATAATTCGTGAAGAAGCTAATGCTACTCCAGCTGAGTTATTATATGGACAAAATATTAGATTGCCATGGGAATTCATTCAGACTTATGATCCTAAAAAAAGAGTTCATCAAAGCGAATTTATTCAACACATAAGGAAATTGATGATTAATCTTAAACCTCAACTACCTAAGATCAATTCCAATCATAAAGTGTTCGTATTTAAAGAATTTAAAAACAGCTCGCATGTGTTTGTAAGACGAGATATGTCAAATTTGTCTTTACAAGCGCCTTACTTGACAGAAATGACAAATTTTTCACATTGCTCGTTAAACAAATCCCCAAAATATTTCCATAGACAGACTCAAACCTTGTTTTAACCAAAACTGCAGTCCAATCGTCGCATCTTTAAAGTCAGTAAAACTTAATATGTTATAATCTAAATCAATTTTGTTGACGTTGCGGGATTGTTGGTACCGAATTGAGGTATCGTGCAGTTGTAGATTAAGCCTGCTCTAGGAGGAGAGTGTGTGGTGGTACGTCAGTCGTGTCGTACGTAAATATTTTTATATTGAATTTTTATGCTTTTTGTCTAAATTCTATTTTACTCAGTTTATTTACTGTAGCTTTGAATTATTGACAACTTCATACATTATTTTGAGTAAATTGAAGTTGGCATGTTTTTGGAAAAAAATAAATATTTCGGAAAATTATTTTAGTCAAAAATGTAACTTGAACGTGATCAGATATCATTAATATAAATTATAATTTAGTGAATAATTAAATATTATAATTTAATGAATAATTAAATATTGTGTTAATAAATAAAATAGTATTTATAATAAAAAGATATTTATTTTATCTTAACAGTATATTGGTGGACATCAATCATAGAAGCACTGTACTGGAATCGATACAGAACATGGCTGGCTTTTTGGCATGAAAATTGAATGGATTCATCTCATTCAGCAGATTCGGAAGGTTGGGATAAAATCTGTGTTACTTTCGCTTGCCTGGATCCAATAAAAGACGGGTATTCTTAAAAAGTTACTGTAAACTGTATTTATAAGATATTTAGTAAGATTCTTTCGGGGAAATCCCACGATTTCAAACTCCATAATTAACGTTAAGGGGCAAATACACTCGGAGCATGTACATTCAACATAACTAATGAATCTTGTTTAGACCACATATTATATATGGGATATAGTGGATTCTGTAACTTGCATACATTTTTGAAGGACTTTTGTAGGCTGCTACACGAAGGACTCATTCGATTTGCATCATATTCAGAACTTTCGCTTCAAACATTGTGAACTTTAAGTATGCAAAATTTCAAGTTCCTAACTTGAAGCATTCGAGAAATAATTGTGAATACCTGTTTTAAGGACTCTTGTATGAGAGGTACCCGAAGGATTGGAAGGACATCGCCCATTAACGAACTTAGCCTTACTTTTTCCATTTTACAGGTGGTGACAAAATTTCAACTTCCCAGGCCAACGCGTTCTTGAGTTATCGTGTAAACGGACGGACGGACAGTAAACGGATTTGGGGTTTGTGGCCACAAGTGAACACAAAATAATATATAACTTTTTTTCGTCCGAGGCTTGGTTCTATGCGTTACAAACTTTTCGGGCTGGATTAAACTTGTAATTATCTATATGATTTCATCTAGAGTATAAATATACGAAAAAAGGATGTGACGCAGCAACGGATAGTTATGGTAAGCTGTGACTCTTTAATACAAACATATTACTTTCCTCCGGGTTTTTTAAATCCCTTCTATTTGAAAGAGCAAGATTAAAAACCAATAACAAGGTACTGAGCAGATAGATACCTGTGAACAGGATAATTGCCTGGTTGCCCCCACCTACAGAAACCACGTGTCTTGCATCTTTTTGTTTCGACAGAAATAGACTTTGCGTGATCGAAAAACAGTTTTCTAGTTTCAACCTTTCTGACATCCCTCATATACATTATTAGATTTTCGTGTAGGGGTTGGTTTGGTCCCATCTGTCATTGAAGAATTGGGCTTATTGCGACGTCCCTCTGGATTATCTATGGTTCCTCTTCGATCCCTGCGCTTTCAATAAAACTTAGTGTTTTTCGAAGAGGAATAGCCAGGAATTCCGATGGTTTTATGAAACCCTAACCGAAGTGTTGACTTCTTTTATGAGCAAGTCCCTCACATTTACAGAGAATGTGCTCTGGTGTTTCGTCTTCATCATCGCAAATTCTGCATATTTTACTCTCAGAGAGACAAATCCTATGGAGATGCTTCCTTATGTGACAATGTCCAGTCAGAGCTCCATGAGTAGGTACATATACACGAAAATCTGCCAACAGTCTGGGCGCAACTTTATTATTTTATGGGTAAAAGTCCGAAACGTGTTTAATGCTGAGATGCGGTTTAGTTTACTATGCGGCTGATAACCTAAAAATAACCAGGAGGCTATTTTAAACGTTAATAAACGTGGAAATAAACGCTTTGTTTCTTATGATCTATTGGGAAATATGTTCAACTTTTCAATATCAAGTTAAGGCTGTACGATTTTTTTGTTGCACGGTTCTTGAGTTTAAGGCCTGATTATCGAGCAACGTACTTCCCCCATCAAGCGAGTCGATCCTGATCAAATTTCAGCCTTTAGTTCGAACGAAGGACGAAACAACCCACTGTTTCCTACCACCTTCTCTATTCTTGGAATCTAGAGATATACAGGGTGGGCCATCTAGTGGTTTCTTTTTAAATTATAGATTATTTTGCCACTGAAAGCTGTTTCCCGCTCGAAATATCTTGACAGAAAGTCAGTATCATACCTCCGCGGAACGAAATGAGTCGCTTTACGCTTGAACAACGTTGGGAAATATTGAAAACTTATTTCCAAAGTGAGTGGGAGTGGGAACAACAACAACGTTTCGGTCAACGGTGAACGTTACAGAGCCATGTTATCCGAATTTTTTTTACTGAAATTGAAGACATGGATTTGGACGACCTCTGGTTCATGCAGGATGGCGCGCCATGCCACAATCGATCTTTTACGCACCAAATTCCCAAATCGTGTTATCAGCCATCTTGGCGATGTCAATTGGCCGCCTCGGAGCTGCGATTTGACCCCTTTGGACCGTGAAGGACCGATGTTATGCCAACAATCCAGAAACGATTCAAGCACTTAAGGCCGAGCTACAGCCCGAAACCATCAACAAGGTCTTGGAAAATTGGAGTGACAGAATGCGCTACTGCGCAGCCAGCCGAGGCAGCCACTTGAACGAAGTTGTGTTCCATCATTAATGGGAATGTTTACTCTTACTAATAAAGCCATAATACATGAAAAAAAATTTAATTTTGTTCATTTTATTGCATTTTTAAAAAGAAACTTGTATTTGGCCCACCCTGTACTCGTATATATACTGGAGATGACAAGCAGCGATTGAGTTGAAGGCTGACGTCGTCGCATTTACTTGCACGCAAAACAACAAATTGTCTAACTCACTCACACGCAAAAACAACAATTTGATATAACGACCCTGTTTTGTCTCACTTCTCACCGTGTTTTAGGCTTCAAAGCGCTTTATACAAAACCGGTGGCTTGTCGTCTCCAGTAGCTCTATGCTTGGAATATTTTGATTTTTTCAAGTCAACAATTACAACAATAGTTTCAGCCATAAATTGTCCTTTTCAATGGAGCTAAGGGCCGGTTTAAGAAGTAGAAGCAACCACTACAACAAAATGTTGGCACAAACACATTCACAGAAATATCGTCAATATTTTTTGCTGGATATAATATCTGTTCGTTAACACTCCTGATCAGTTTCTCATTAGAGATTTTCCTTCTCCCTCACAATCTCAGTAAAAATTATTTGCAACCGTCATGTAAACCGGCCTTAAGTCGTGTTGCGAATTGCATTAATCGGCAATTACTGTACCAGGACAATTATTGTACTGTTACGTTTTAATTGACTAATTTTTTCTTCCAAAACTTTGACACGCGCTTCATGAATATGGTTAGATAGATAGATTAGAAATAGGGGTTGGTATGGTTAACCTCTGTCACTGCAGCCACAGTTGGGCCTATTGTGATTTCCCCCCGGATTGACTGTGATTCCTCTTCAATCCCTGCGCTTTCAATGAAGCTTAGTATTTTGCGAAGAGGCATGGTCGGGAATTCCGATGGGTCCATGAAACCCTGACCGAAGTAACGAAGTCTTTTATGAGCTAAACCCCCACATTCACAGAGGATATGCTCTGGTGTTTCGTCTTAGTCATTGCATAGGAAAAGCTTTAGTATCACTCACAAGCGAAAAAGTAATGTAAGAGATTTTTCATATTTTACATTTACATTCCAAATGAAACTTTGGTATGTTTTAGAATGTGGTCAATAAAAATTTTTGACATTCGGGACGTAAAACAATGAAACGAAACCGTCATGGTGGTTCGAATAAAATGTACTGGGTGAGCAAAATTAAAAATTTGAAATCGGTTTTTTATATAGTTTTACGTCCCGAATGTCAAAAATTTTTATTGACCACATCCTAAAACATACCAAAGTTTCATTTGGAACGTAAATGTAAAATATGAAAAATCTCTTACATTACTTTTTCGCTTGTGCATGATACTAAAACTTTACCATAATTAGATCGCACTATTTATGGGCGAAGTTTATAAAAAGTAAACTGAAATCGTTCGAAACTTACATCCATCAGGGGTTGACCTCCGAATAGTCTGAAAAAGGTTTCATTAGCCGACTCATTCAACGGCGGCAAATCTTCAATTATGTTGGCTTGGAATACAACCGGTATCCGGTCACTTAAAACATATTTTCTGGTCGAACCACCGAAACGAAAAGTGCTGTTCATTTGCACCTGGGTGGGCTCGTGTTCCGCGATCCGTACTGTTTCAATAAAGGTGCCATGAGCTGCAAAGTATTAACGAAAATTAATTTGAAAGGTTGATTGCAAGTTTCAGGTGCGGTCCAACTGCAACTGTTTCTAGGACAGTTATCTGTGAGGGTCGGGCTAATTGTATACAGTGAATCTCTGGCTACTTACTCGATCCCAAATCAACTAAATACGAAATATTCAAATGCTTGTGATAAATAAGGGCAGCATGAACGCGCGAACACGATGCATGCTCAAGACTAAAGTCGTTCAGTTGTGCATTCCGTCCGAACAGGTAGCACTTCTTCTCGTTGATCAATAGCTTATCAATTACTTTGTCGTCCTTGAGAACGTCCAAATGGAGTCTGGTCGGTGGTTTGCCAGCCCTAAATTCGATTGAATATTTTTGTATCGGGTAAATCGAAAGGATTCAAAGACGGAACCTACCAGCTTGGCACTTCGTAGCTGTTCGACATCGTTTCGGTACGAAATTTAAAAGTTAAACACAGGACAACTTTTTCGCGAAGCTAAACTTTTTTAACTTAGATATTTTTAAATATAAAAAATACTTTTGCACTAAGGATAAAATTACGGTAAGGAAAATCCGAGCGGATGAGTGATGGAAAACCAAGCGGCGGTGTGGTGATACGAGTAAAATTTTTCATGAGAAGGAGAAAGATTGAAAATTGGACTGTAGTAGAAGTGAGATGCAAGTAGGTACTCTGGGGAGTCCAGTGTCAAAAGGAGGAGACTGAAGAACAACAGTTTGTAGTGGAAGTGAGATGCAAGCATGATGCAAACTATACGTGTTGGACATTTCATGTTGCCACCGCCGGCTTAAACTCAGGCCGCGCACATATGTTCAGAGTTCAGAGGGCTCTGATGTTGCTGATTGGCTAAAGGCTTACCAACCTTCATACTTCCATTAACTAACACAATCAGAGATCATTAGGAAAATTCTCGCTCTCAGCCATTCTATAGACTTCCATGTGGAGAAAAATTTATGAAATGGGCAAAGAGCACGAATTGCTGTCGAGTATGGTACCGCCTTGCGAGTACGTTCGGTTTTTGCAATAACTTCAGATTTTATTATTTGCCAAAAGTTGAATTAAGAGTAATTGGAAAATATCTTCCCGATGAAATTTAACTTAAATATTTTCAAATTTTTATTTAGTTTTATAGTATTTTTGTTTATATTATTTTGTTATTATGTTTTCTTAACCTCTAAAACGTTCGGGCAGTTCCATAATTTTTCGCGCATTCTGCAAACAGCCGGTTTGAAGTGATTTAATCGAGTGGTAAACAAATTTTAAAATTGTTTTTTCAATTCCTGCTACCAACGTCTAATTGAAAAAGAGTAAGCAACTGAGTATTTTCTAAACGGAGGTTTCTATTAGTTTATAAAGATTATTTTTTAGTTTTATCCTAACCAAATATTTTTGTGAACCTCTTCGGAGTCCTAAAGATTTGCATTTGGACTTCCCACCTTTTTATATTCGTTCCTACCTGATTTGTTGGACGTTGTCCAGGAAGAGTATACAACATTGGGCAGGAACCGTTAGTTCTTGCCAGGACTTTGCTGTTTCTTTGGTATCAATTGATCGGATATTCAAATCCGTTTTGCTGTTTTTCTCAATGTGGACACATCCACTGCTACTTTAGATGAGTATTCCGTAGGGTTTTGTTCTTGGTGATCGCCTTATGCCCTTGGAGGTGCAATTGGTGCAGAATACAAACACAGGCCGATATGATGTTAGTTTTCCTCCATCACGGCAGGTTTTACAGCAAAAAAAGACTAGCAATTCGTAATATTCGTTTACAAAATTAATAAAATGTGTTCAAGAAGCTTCAAGAAAGAACCGATTAATTCTGCTAGATCTGCGGGCGGTAAGTCCTGGTCGAAACTCCACCCACGGCGTATAAGGACACCATTGCGTACGGACGAAAATTGAACGCTTCGGTAATATAAAAATTGTTGACACGATCGCTCTCTTCTTTTTTCTCACCTTCCTCCGGAACGCAACCCCTAGATCGGATTTCTGCGATATGCCTGAAAGATTGATATCTGTATAAATGTACAGCCTCATAATGGTGATACACGATTGCTGAAGACATGGCTTGGGAGTTGCGACTTCTGTCGCGCCTTACGTCGACTGCGATTGATCCAGAAGCACGAGGCAGAAACCACAGTTCAAGATGGTTATACAAAAACGCTAGAGCCAGTGGTGTAGCAACGGGGAAGTTTGGGTTTAAAACACATCCCCCCCCCTCCCCAACAAAATGATTAGCTCACCGATTAAGTTATAATTACACATAATAGGACATTTTCTTTACTTAAGACGAAGTATTATAAAAGCATTAGAAGGCTATCCAAATACCGAATAGTTTCTAGAAAAGTATCGCAGATTTTCAGGCAATCTCTTAACATTTTGATTTTTCACTAGTCTGAGACTCACTGCAGTCGGAAGTCAATTTTCAATTCATCTTAACGCGTCTATTCATCAGCACGAAAAGGCTAGAATGTAGTAGCGTTGATCAAAAGTCTGTAAAGGCCTTTTCATACTGCTTGATTAGTGTTGGTCTCCAATCTCCAACCTCGTTTGTTTTCCAGTTACAAAATTCAAAGCGTGCGTAAGTGTATAAAAAATATTGGTGTATAGTGATTTTGTGAATATGAATTCAAAAGAAAGGATATAATCGACCGATCACCATCAATTATGGACCGGTAATCGATAAAAAAAGTTAAATCTCTTTACGAACAATAATTATGATTCAATTCGAAACGAAGGCACGTCAAAGAATGTGAACGATACAAGTAGGTTCTAACTATCAGAAGCTTATGAATTCAATCCTTTTCGTTATTATTTTAATATAATAAAGTATAGTGATCAATTTAAAAAAAAAATTAGAAGCAGACACCAAAAACGGAAACAAAAAAATTACAAGCAGACACCAAAAACGCAAAAAAAAATGAAACCCGTCTGTATACCGTCCGCCTTGCGCGAAATCGTTTGAAGACTCGTAGCTTCCAAGCCCATTGAGCTCATCACCATCAATGGCGCGGCAGCCAAAATCAGGTCCTGGCCTCCTGAAGTCGTCGCCTCCAATCGTCTCGATCCAAGGACCGCGTCCTCCAGCTGCTAATTTTTAAGATGGTTTTGCAATCTTCATCAACAGAGTCTTCCCATCGTTTGTGTGGTTTGTGTACTGGCATGTTACCACTCGCTTCGCCTTTAAGAGCACGTTTGGAGATTCTTCTATCTTCCATTCGCTCTACATGCAGTTTACGCAGTGTGATGATCGTTGAAGCTTGTAGCCCATCGTAGAGTTGATACAACTCATGGTTGTATCTTATTCGCCAGTCCGTTCCATTCTTCACAGGGCCCAAAATTCTTCGGAGGACCTTTCTTTCGAATGCGTTAACTGCTTTTGAGGAAGTTCGTGTTAATGTTCATGTCTCGCTGCCATACCAGAGCACAGGTCGTATAATAGTTTTATATATTCGCAGCTTATTGTTCTTGTGCACTTTCTTGGATTTCATTATTGGAAATACCGAATAATACGTTTTATTTGCTAGCATGATCCGTCGTTTGATTTCGTCCGTTTCGTTGCCGTCTTTTGCTAGATTCTTTTTTAGATATCACCAACCGTTTTTGCTAAAAAGCTGAAACTTTAAATTTATATAAAACTTGGACAGTTCGCAAAAAATTGTCGATATTGGTGGAGGGTGTGGGAGTGAGAAACGCTCGAACGCTGAGATCGAGATATCCTAAAGTCCATCTCGTAAAAGGTTAATGTCGACAGTAAGCAAGGAAGTGGGAGAAATTTTTCTAAATAATCACGTCTCATGAACATCTCAAGAACTGTTTAAGATAGAAGCTTAGAATTTATACGGGAAAAATTGTAGGGGTGAGGATAGAGGAGAAGGAAAAATTCCGACTTTTATCTCTCGAGAACCACTAATGATGTATAGCTGAAACTTGGTATTTAGGTAGAGCTATAGTAGCGACACGTTCTAAAAATAAGACTTTCTTTTATTGTAGTATATATTATGTACTACTACTACTACCAACTACTTGTAGATAATATCGAACTTCACTGGTCAATTTGAAGTTCAAATTGGTCAATATTGAAACTTGGTTGCTGACCCCTCCCCGAAAATCATGTCTAGCTATGACACTGGCTAGAGCAGTTCAGACGATATTTGTATTGGCCCGGGATGGCTGCACATGTACGCACCTACCTTCTGGCGTGCGACATGTAAAGAAATAACATCCCCGAATCGACCTTTACGAGCACCTATGGTAAAACCGTTTTGGAACAGACTTAAAACGTCTATATCGACCCTATCCGCGAACGAAGCGAGGTAAAATCGCATTGTTTCGGACCATCTGCCTAAATTTTCACTTCATCCGCTGGAGCGAATAACGGCTGAAGAAATCGCCAATTTCGCGGAGAGGCAAGTCTTTCATACGTTTGGGACATCGGAAATGATCCTCTCCGATAATGGCTTTCAATTTAGGCCAACGTTATCCAAATATGGAGTGAGACACATGTACCCTCCGACCTATTCCTCTCCTCGCAAGCAAATGCTTCGGAACATGTCAACCAGTCTACCGTAGCCGGACTAAGAGCTTTCATCAGTGACACCCGGACATAATTTGATGAGAGCCTAAGCAAAATTGGATGTTCACTTCGGAGCCCACTTCATCAAACCACTGGGTTTTCTCCTTATCAGGTTTAGTTCGGTAATTACCTGATGTTACACCGGAAGGACTATGAATTGTTGAAGCGTTTGCAAGCGCTGGGTGATTCAAATATACGGTTACGACCTAGGGAAGGAATTCCTACCGTGAGACTGCTAGCACAAGGGAAATTAATGGGGCTACGATTATAAATTTGTTTTTTTAGAACGTCGTGGCTCGTGGCTGAGGAAGGGTGGGCATACAGGGCGCCAAAACCGAGAGCATCTTGACAAGTCGCAAAATCGCGCAAACCATCGCTTCTCGGTCTCTCACGACCTATCGGGAAACATTCCAAAATTTCATACTCGGTATAATTCGGCGCGAATAATTTTTGTTGTCAGGCTTAGTGTTTGTGGTCTGATCATCGAGCTACGTAACAGTAGCTAGCCCGGATGCCAACAAACGCGAAGCTCCCGCTCGAAGATTGGTCCCCAAATCGGACGTAGGAGGAATTGCTCCACTCCTTCCTAATGTTTTGCCTTCCCTTCTTTTATTTTGACTTTTCAAGTCGAAATAATAGAAATCTCCTCCTATTTGGTCAAAAACACGTTCGTCAAAATGAAATTGGCAATTAAGTAAAACCATGGGCTCCACACATAGTCTGAACTAGTTGTGTTTCGGCACTCATGCACTGGACTCATGGTAAAATCAAGAGTTTAACTTTTGTCATTCGTAGCTTATGGAGAGAATCAAACAGAAGAGTGTCTGCATTTCAGTTTTTTAAATACCATGTTTCCTCATAGTCCCGTACCCTGCCCGTACCCATGTTACCAATTTTGGAACTGGTTCCACTATCGTACCTCCATGTAAATTTAAATATTCAAATACAACAAAGTTTCTTAACCAGAAAACCAAAAATGCGAAACTCCACACCACCATCACATGTTATCAATTTTATGGATCAAATCTATTCCTTCGAAATATCCGGTACCGAATGGACACAAAATCTTGTTTGTATTGCAGTCACAAAGAAAATTATTTTGGGTATTATTAAATTTCCGGTAAGCTTCCTAGTGTGCACCAGTGGCGGCTCGTGCCTTTCTTAGCAGGTGAGGCTGAATTGGAATATTAAACACGAATTTGTCGGACTAAAACTATATGAGTAAGGACGTCGGTTTACTGCGGAAAGTCATTAAGTAACATTTTCGAAACAAAAAATCACTAGTAACTTGATGACTTTTTCCTCTGTAAAATGGCGAGCTCAGCCTCACTAGCCTCATGTGGCGAGCCGCCACTGGTGTCCTCGTATAGCATTTCCACCAGCCTAACAAAAAAAAAACAATCTGAATAAATTGCAGGAAGAGTCCGAGATCGATTCATTCGAATGGATTCAATTAAAAGAGCTCTACCACGAAACACGATGTCATTCGATAAGTTTTGCGCCCGAAACATCCTTAGCCGTACTGCCCAAAGTAGTGACATTCTGTGCAGCCGGGGCGGATTTCATCATACGAATCTATCGTAGCGATTTGCAGAATAGCGACACAATTCAACAACTAAAAGGACATACAAGTTACATAAATGATGTCGCCTGGGAACCGGAAGGCGAATATCTTGCTTCGGTTAGTGACGATCATTCGTGCATTATTTGGAATGCTCGCGATAATTTCGAAACTGTTACAAATTTTTGTTTAACATCGGCCGGAATGTCGGCCAAATGGCATCCGGAAGAAGTTGGCAAGGTTCTGGTGGCCGAAAAGAACGGTATAATTCACTTGTATAATGCAAAATCGCAGCAAGTTATCATGTCGTTGGAATCGCCGAAAAATCCTCTGATGTGTGCTGATTGGTCGTTAGCAAATCGACTTTTTATAACGGCTGTGGCTGGTGGTGATATTTTCACGTGGGATTTGAGACGTGCCAGGTAATAATTTTATATCAGAAATACTGAAGTAAATTTATAACGATTTCATCGAAATTGTTTTTCAGTCGACCGGTAGAAACAAAATCAGCTCATGAAGATGGTGGACGCGTGGTTAAGTTTAGCCCTAACAATGAGTTAATAATTGCGAGTGTTGGTCGACCGGATACAACGCTGAAAGTACATAACTTGAAATCTCCGGTGCCACAGATCGAAGCGTCGATTAAATTGTTTGGAGGAATGTCGTGGCATCATCGTTTGCCGTATGTTGCTGTCGGGTACGATAGAAAACTTTGTTTTTGGAAAGTTCAAATGAAATAAATTTTACGTTTCTTTTATTATTTGGTAAGTGTTTTTTGCAATTATTTTTCGCAATCCATTTTTTTTAAACAGACAACTGCAGAGAAATGGAAAAGTGATTATCCAGATCCTAGCTCTGTTACGTTCTGAAGGAAAAGAACGTATAAGTTTGCCAGAGCGCAGTTAATTTCTAATAAGCATCAGCGAAGTATACCCCCACCAGACCAATAAGTTGAATTTTGATTCTCATGAACTAAATCCTTGGAACATCAATTCCTGTGTAATCTCCGCGGGGGCGAAGAACTGCCTAAGCGTTGTCATCGGGATATTTTTGTACACGTTCAATCACAAATTGTTTCGATGTAAATGGAACTATTTCGTCTTCAATTAGTCAGCCTACAAAAGCACTTCTGCTATCATTTGATTAAGGCTACCTGTCTTTCTACTAACCTGTCCTCCGACTGGAGAACACGCTACTCAGTTAATGGTAAAGCGATACTAAGTCATGTTTGATTGTAAATAGACAATTAGTTTACTGTTGGATTTTCTGTGGAGTCCAACTTTTCCAAAACATTTTCCTCGAACTAGGCAATCACACGTCGTGGCTTAGTAAGTGCAAGCGCTTGTCTAGTAAACAGGAGATTGTGGCTTAGAATCCCTGCTTCGTCTCCTAGACTCCAAGGACGAATTTCGTGGGATTTAATTTTTATTTACGAATGATTTTTTCAGAAGATTAAAGAAAGAAAAAAGTGGGTTTTTCTTTGGGTGTGGGACCAAATAAAGATTCGCTTTTCACTTTTTTTTTCTAGATTGACCTTGAAAGTGCGACCCAGGTGCATACCACCGAAATTTCTGTCCAGTCAGTAGACTTATAAACTTCGGGATTATTCAGTTTTCTGCTTTTCAATCAGTGGTCTTGAGCAGGAAGATTTGCGCAAAAATACCTGAAATTGTAAAGGTCAAAACAAATCGAGATTTTCGAGTTAATTATGCCTAGATCCTCCTTCAAGTAGAACTGCCAAAAATTAATAGAATTGGAAATAAAAAACGTTCGGTTTATAAGGTGAATATTAAAATTTATGAACACCTCGGAATACAATGAAAATAAAAAATTTCAATTCGGATAAAAGTTGGAGAGCCCTTCTCGTACAATCGTCGTTATTCAGCCGCTTAATGCGTCAATTTTTGTTTTCTCGCTAGTTCCAACTGTGCTCCGGCTACCTTCTGCATACCATCCTGTACGCTATTCAAATTCAATTTCCACGAATGCAATAGTTCGCGCAATTGTGCCCACTGCGGAATACCAAAAGTCCGATGCATCGTACTCGAAATGTGAACCTTCAAGTTGGCCTGATCCAAACGGGCACGTACCAGTTTCGTTTTGAGCACTTCGATAATAAACGGTTCGACTTCGTTTTCGGCGATTTGTAATTCGTTCTGAAGTTGCTCGAATGTCATTTCGGGATTGCTTTCGGCCAGCTGCATGAACGTTAGTAGACGCATTTTCTTCATGTTCTGTTCGTGATTAAGTCCTTGTGAGTTGACAAACTCTTTGTGATCCTTGTAGAATTTCATATAGGCTGGAAGTTTTTCGGATACGAAAACCGACAGAAGATCGTGAATAAGTTCGCCTTCGAGAAATCGAACGGGTTTCAGGGAGAGCAACGGATCGAGAAGAAACGTATTGGGATCGGCCAGAGCTGTTACGATACATTTCATCGCATCTTCCCGGGCGACAGATGCATTTTCGGCAGTATATGTACCGAGAAGTTCGATCATTACTTTCGACGAGAGTTCACTGTTTGTATCTTTGAGCACGTCGTGCAAGAGACGATAGAGTTTCTGCATTTGTTCGCTGGATGGTGGACATTGGGCGAATTGTGATTTGAGTTGTTCGACACCGGTGAATACTTCGCGAACTTGATCACATTGTTTCGCAACTTGAACGAGATGATAGTAGACGTGATAGCGAAGCGGCGATGATTGTTCCAAGTTGTTGAATAGACGCCAAAGACTGTAAAATTCGGTTGTTTTGAGACTGGACTTAAAAGACTAGAATTATTTGTTATACACTTACGATTGAAGGCATACTTTAGCGAGTGGAATTTCTGGAGCCTTTGTTAGCTTTTCGCAGAATGCCAAGATGATGTTCTCTCCTCTGTCTAATGGAATCTGCGGAAAAATAACTTGTTTCTAAATGTGTATAAAATAATTCGAAATTGATTCAAAGGTTGAAAATTGTCATAAGAAATACCAACGTCGTTGCTAAGCATAGATTACACTAGAGACATGGAACAGGAGCATTGGCAATTGCTCATTTTCCGTTTTCTCGAATAGTTTGTACATAATAGAAGTGAGACCTCCAGCTACTCAAAAAATTTAACAGAATGAAAATTGGATCAAACATGAGACAGTGGTGTCCAAAAATGTGGAGCGGTAGAATATAATATTTTTCTTGATTCTGTTTTTTGCGGCTTTTCTCGCTCAGGTTGAGAAATTTCGAGTTTTTAGCATTTTTCTTTCTGGGTTGTTTCGTGGCTCAGCACCATATTTGTTTATGTATGATCGCGATGGCATTGTACAGAGACGTACCCAAAGCATTCAGGCTCCAGAAAAACCTTTCAAAGCATTCTCCTTTAAGAAAAATCGGCTATTATTCCTCCATCCTGTTTATTGCAGGCGAGTCGCTAAGTCAAACTCAGTTACTTTGACCAATCGGGAAGTCGGGACTGCGATTAGTTTAAAACCAAAAACAGGATGAAAATTTTACAAAAAAAAAACATAAATTTTGTCCAGAATTTTCATTAAAAAAATTATTCAAGGTAAGGATAAGGAAATACAGACCCATCTCAATTGACCACAAGTTAAAACCACAAAATCCTGTAAAAAATTCATTCTAATAAAAAACAAGGATCCCTCTAAACCACTCAAACCCGACAATATATTCGCTTCCCACAAAGCATTAAAACCCACACGCTGAAAGGGTATTAAAATAGACGAAACTGTCTAATCTCTGCGACACCGAAATCAGTCTATATGCCACACTGAATTCCTATAAAGGAGTCTTAAAACGCTCAGAAGAAATATGCTGACAGTAGACATAATCAAGGGTCTGAAAGAGCAAAACGTGACTGACTGTTACAAAATAACACGACCGACAATTGCAAAAGTATTTCATATTCGTCAATTTATTTCGGCAGGTGCCCGATTGTACTAAACACTCAGGTTTGTTGCACAACTGGCGATATAGTGACATTTTCAAATATTTTAAAATACTGTTACGTGTAAGCCTGGCCACCGCGCAACTCGATCGATTACGAACAGGGAAACAGCAACAACCGAATACCTAAGCTGCAAAGTAACCCAGTAACCAGTACTCGGTACTGTTTGGGGAGCACATCGGACACACCAGAATAATCTGAGCCCAATGTCAACATACAGCATGAGTATGTTGATATGGTGAATTTTTTCCAGTTCATTGAGCTGAGAGAGTATTTAGTCTCCAGTACTTTGGGCTGCGGAAGTGTACCCATGGAGGGATAAAGTCATTAAAAAAAAAAAAAAATCAAAAGCCTAGTTGAGTAAATAAGGAGAGCGGAGCAACACGGTTATACCCCCCCCTATAAACCAAACATCGATGAAGAGACGATGAAGAGGCAGCGAACAGTTTTGAAACATGTCGCTGAAAAAAGATTATCAGTTGGGAAGAAGTTCAGCTATATACTTGCTGTCTGTGAATACGTGTGACGTATTCGCATTTCTTTCTTGCTCGTACTGAAATGCATCCGACCATCTCACCCGTACTCGTCGACATGAGAGATCTCCTATCGCGCATTGTATTTGAATTTGGAATGAGCAAGAACAAGATAGCAATAGGTGCACTCACTGAAGAGTATGTATGAAGGAAGTATGAAGTAGACCTGACCAATCATCGATGAAAGGTGGGCCTGACTTATAGGCGAATTATGCCTTACCGGTGGACACTGCACCGATGGACGGCGTCCGGTCATATTAAAATAGAATTCTAGTGGTCGACGACTAGTGCAATCAAAAGACAGCATTCAATCGACTTGTGCAATCGAAAGATGAATTTCATTGCACTAGCCGTCAGAGTTAGGGTTCCGGTTCCGGCATCATGGTCGCATACAGGAAACTATAGCGCTCTGCGCTGTTCAACATCTAAGTTTGCAATGGCATTTGCCGGCGGGTACGCACTTGATGATAATACGTGTCGTGTAGGACGTTTAGTCTTTTTCTCTCGCTAAAGGCGGAACAGGTCGGCATGTTTACATTCTTGTGGAGAAGATGGGGAAATGTTTACTTTTCGATTTAACTCTCAATATCGCCACGAACACTAGCGCGCGTGCTAACATGGTAGTAGTTTGTACATAAGGACTCATGAATTTTTCGTGTTTTTGGTTTATAGGGCCACTTCTTATCGAATGTGTTCGAATGCGCTCGAATGTACTAGAACAGCGTAGAGGGTCAAATGAAAAGATCTCAAGCTTTCGGGTATCATCCACACACACCACCGAGCGAAGATTCAAGAACAGTCTCGACTGCAGACAACTGGTATAAAAGCAAATAAAGCTTTCAGCGGGAGACATAGTAATTTTTATTACGTCGACTGTGACAGCCAGCTGGTATACGCGACCGTGTTGGTAGAGAGCGAAAGTGATCGAGTCAAGCGATATAAATAAGCGGGCAGTGCTGCCATACAGTGCGAATTATTGTGCGAATAGAATTAAAGTGCGGATTAATAAATTATCACTTATTTTTATTTCAACCGAATTGTGTTTTACTTGAAATCCCGGCGAACCCCTAGCTCGCAACAATACATTTGGATATTTAGCATCAAATATAAGCTGATAGGAAGGAGGACAACAAAACTACAATAACCGACGGGCATTGACAGAACCTGCAACTAGAAATGACAAAAAAGACAGCAATTTAATTTTGCGGCACGGAAAAAAGCTGAAGAATGTGAGACTTGTGACGCAGACGCATTCTGTCCCTGAAGGTTGATTTCCATTGTAGTCGCAATTCTGCGTCAGAGCGTCGGACGCAACAATCAACCAGTCAGATTTTAATTTAGTGCTTGAGTCAGATACAAAGTAGAATGAGGCAGCGCGACGCAGCTTAACGCCGCCAATAAATAAGCAAGTCAGATAACTATTCACTGTCTGCGTCAGTTTGAGTTTTGAATAAATTTCAAATTTTCCAAAAATCGTTCGTATTCGTGCATACGAAGCAGCGAACAAATAAAAACGGTTTTTAAGCTAATTTTAATGCAGTCCGGTCATATCAGGAGTCTGTCCAATGTTCAGCTATAGCTGCTTCGATAGCAGCTATAGCAGCTTTTTTCTGTCCAATGCAACCAAAAGCTGCTTTCTCATGCTTGCTATTTGACAGTTATTCTGTCCAGTATTTTCAAATAGCTGCTATCATAGCTGCTTTTCCATGCTTAGAGTACGGACTGTAAGCAAGAAAGCACAGCTATATTACATAAGTATGTGTGTGACATTTTGTTTCCTTCAAATGGGGAAAAGTCAATTGGAATGTTGATAATCGTAACTTGTGAAATGTCACAATTGTGAAATGGCCGTGAATTACTGAAATTTGTGCGATATAAGTGAAATATAAGTCGTGGTGTTATGCGGTCGATTACGCGCGAAGTGAATGTGATCTTCGGGCATCAAGCGAAAGCTATGGAGCGACTCGAGGAACACAATAACCAGGTGCTTTCTTTGGCCTATTCGGGAGCGAATTGAAGAAGTTGGACAACGTTCCGAAGGGACTTTATTTTCACGGAAGTCTATGAGTGCCGTAGATCGGTGAGTGTCGCGTAAAATTGTTGTCGCAAGTTTAATACTAATATAATTTTTTCAGATCGACAAGAAGAAGCGATTACATTCAAATTGCTTATTTCTTTCATACCGTGCTCATTCGAGACGTGCCACAGTTGAACTTGAAGTTGAAATCTTATATGAGACGATTTATTACGCTGATCGATACGCTTTACGATAATCGCGTGCGGGTCGTCGTTGGATGATTTGTTTTGTAAGGAACAGGCAAAGAACCAATATGATATTTGGCGTGTTTTTGTACATTTATCCAGAGTAGAGTAGTTCCTGTGTGCTCGCAAAACAGAGCAATTGCCCTCCGCAAGACACAATCCAGAACGATAGCTTGTACCAGTCGCCAGGACTTATTCTCTCCTTAATTTCTCAATTATTCGACTCCATTTCTAGGACGACACGCGACAGTACCAATCAATTTTTACTCTTTGGTCCTCACGGTATGTCAGATTCATTGCCACTATCGGCTCTGAATCTCAAAGCGGCTGGTCCGAATACGATCTACAAAATAATTTGAAAATATTGAAAAAAAAATTTTTTTTTATTTCAGACTGAAAGTTCATCTAACGTATTCACCGGCGAAGAAGAACTGTTTGCGTTCGATCGTACATTGTCGAGTTTGTCCGAAATGCAATCGAAAGATTACTGGGAACAATGGGAGAAGCATCGAATCGTATCTGATTTATTTCGACGAGTTTCAAATGAGGGACATTGCAGACACTATGATCCTAAAGCGCCTTTTTACACATTTATTCAATCACGGCGTTGCCATTATCGCAACGAGAAATCGGCACCCGAACGATCTGTGCAAAAACGGCCTTCAACGTTATAATTTTGTACCATTCATCGGCCTTTTGCAATCGAAATGTGATGTGCTGCCATTGGGCAATGGCTATCGACTACCGAAAGCTGAGCCAGAAGGGCTACGGCAGTACTTTTTATCTGTACGTATGGTTCAAATATTTACTCCTCTACTTTTAATTTCGCTTACAAAAGTCGCATTGATTCTAGCAAAACGGAAGACACCGATGCTGAAATGGACAAAGTTTTGAAGGCGCTATGCTCGCAGGAGAATGACCACATTCAGCCGCGTAACCCATTTCGAGCGCGACTTGATCTTCAATAAAACATTTACCATATAATATGTGATTTGTGATTTTTTATTTAACACTATAATTTTTTAATAATAAAGTATTGCAATAAACATAAAATTAAAAAAAATTTACTACCTTGAAATTTTGTATTTTTACATTTAGAGTACGGACTTCTATGTTATTATACATGAATGTCACATCAATTACACATGTATGCGTCAATCAGCTGTTGTAAGCTATTGAAGCTGCTTTTTTCTGTCCAATACCCGCCAGTGCTTTTTCTTGCTATGGCTGAATTTGACAGTTCGAATTTTTATGCTTTGCTATGCTATCGAAGCAGCTATAGCTTGCACATTGGACAGACTCCAAGTAACGATTCGATGTTTTAAAGATAAAAAAGTCACTTGTCGATTTCGAGGTTAACTACAGGCTACGGAAAAGTTCAGAGATGGCGAACATTTTTGGATGGCTACGTAAGGCTGCCTTCGTCTACGTTCGTTGTGACTACCACAATGGAAATACACTGCGCTCAACTTTTTCACAGCTAGTCTGCCTCGGACTCAGGGACGTCATTTCAGTTTTTTCTAGGGGTGGGCAAGATGTTATGTTTGTATATATTTTTATATAGAAATATACATATGTTATATATAATCTATAAAAATACATAATCCAGGGGGGGCAAATGCCCCTCCTGCCCCCCCACAAATGACGTCCCTGCTCGGACTGGGTTGCCGTTGTGACTTAGGGGTTAGACTGCAATCTGATTGGTTGATTGTTGCGTCAGACGCTCTGACACATAATTGCGACGACAATGGAAATCCACCTTAAACCGACGCGTCGCCGTTTCTGACAATTCAACGCCGTGTATGAACGACGGGAATACCGACGTTGGTTTGTTCTCATTGAAATATCAGCGGAAAATTGGTAAAATGTAAGTAAAAATAGTTTTCATGGTTGTATGTTCGTTAGGTATCATTTTGTTGTTACATTACAGAACTTATTGGGGCACTATTTTTTACGATGATTAAGATCGGCCTGACCTTCGCGGGTTGGTTTCTGTCTTCTGAAGCTCGTGGCCTAGGCGCTAACCACCATAGTAGCCTGTCCAGAAACCGCACAACAACAAAGCTGCTCGGAGATTCCCACATTGTTTTGTTGTTCATGCCTAGGGTTTATGGCTTGATTATTGATCGACGTAAAGCTCCACAACCGCAGCTAACACAGAAGCCAGCAAGCGCGCATCTCCTGTTCGATTTCCAATTCGGACGTAGACCCACTAAATCCTATTACCTTAGTTTAGTTTCCAGGGGCGCAGCGCTAGAACCACCGCGCTCACTAGGCACTGTATGGGCCCATTGCGATCTCGTCAGATCCTCGTGGGCTGCTCCATCTCTTCAGATCCTCGTGGGCTGCTCCATCTCTTCAGATCCTCGTGGGCTGCTCCATCTCTTCAGATCCTCGTGGGCTGCTCCATCCCCTCAAAAGCACTCCAAATCCATGCTGAACCTGACCAGATTGTCATCCCCTAACGACCTCAAATCCTCGATATTATCGAAGAAAAGACTACCCAGCCATCTCAATCGCCTTCTAGCGATCCCTGGACATTCACACAAGATGTTAGTGATGTCCTCCACAGCGTACAGATCATAGCAGAACGTGCACATGTTCGTCTCCGCTACCCCTAGCCGCATAGCGTGTTACCTCAGCTTACAGTGACCCGTCAGTGCTTCGACGACCAGTCGCAGTTTTCCTCTATCCCAAGTTAATATATTCCTAGTTTTTTGGCTATCCAGCTCGGGCCACAGGGCTCTAGAAATCCTGCAGCTTGTCAACCCTGCCCACCTAGAGTAGGCCGCCTTTTTAGAACGCTCACCAATTTGCGCTTTGATGCCGCATATCGGTAGACAAAAATCCTCCTCAACCCTACCATTCGATGCCGATCCCGATCTCGCCAGCTAGTCCGCGCTTTCGTTCCCTCCTATTACCGTACCGCTCCTTAAATTTTTTTGATTTTGCCCAGTCAAAATAATCACTTTTTGGTTTCCGTTCAAAACATGGTCAAAAGCTAGCCACACACCGAACAGCATTTAATGAAGGAACAGGTTGCTAGCCAGCACACATACCTCACAGAAACTATGTTAAAAGAACCGGTTACAATCAATAAGTTCCACTTTAAAGGCCAGTGTCTGAAGGACTCATTTTAACCAAAGTAGGGAAGCGAAACGGCAGTCAAGATTACGTGGCAACAAAGAACTTTGCACCGTTCATATTAGTTGAATTTGAATAAGCCTGCTATGAGATAGACTTCCAGTACACTCCGAACGGTTCAGTTCAGTTAATTTCCATAAAATTGCAAGCATTTAAAAAACCTTACCGAAACCATAATCGAAACGATGCTGTTGAGAATCGCATCGATCTCGTTCGGGTCGCCGTCCTTAAAGCAAACATCACAAACCCCGATGATTTTATGTAGGTCATCTTCGATGCCTTTCGTTGATTTCTCCTGCGAAATCTCAGCACCTAAACTCTTGAAATATTTACGAAGTTCTTGTGCCTAGAATAACGAGAAATTAAAAAAAGAAATTAAATTCTGCCATTCATAACCTCAAAACAAGTTTACTTTCACGAAATTTTCTTGTAAGTTTACGTAAAATTAACAGAACTATTTCAACGGATCACTAAGAAATTATTTACCTGATCTTCAAGCGTTAAATCGATAAAAACAGCCGGCCCTTGCATGATTAATTTGTGAAAATCTGCCGCCGTGTATTGAAAATAACAAGCACACGTCGAACTGATGACAACTAGAAAGAAATGGCAGTCAGTGAATTGAGGCGGTTGTGTGGATTGTGCATTTTGGTAGTAAACAAACTTGTGGTGAATAAAATGAAGGCGTTCAAAATTTGAAACATTTTGGCTGTTTCGGACCGCATGGGATGTTACTAACGTAGAAATAACTCAATTTAAGAATAGGTTTAATTGATAGTTTAATAAAGGTTACTTTTATATCAGAATTAATTTAATTCAAAGCAAATTACTCACCTTTGTTCAATCCGTCAAAATTTCATCACCCAACAAGAAACGTCAACACACTAGCATAGTAGCCTCCGTGGGCAGGTTTTCTCGAACGATAAGTCATCCGAAATTACCTGGAAAACCGACAACGGGTAAATCACGGCCGGATTTAGTCAGCCACATACTATAGAAAACGGTATTTCCTTATCACGTTAATTCAGTTAAGTCGAAAATGTCGAAACGTTCGCAACCCACGTGGCAAAAACCAGCGATAGCCGACCGTGCAAAGTTGCGCCTATACAACAGCCTGACCCGACAAAAGGAGGATTTCGTCCCGATCGACGGCAACAATGTCCAGTGGTATAGTTGCGGCCCAACAGTCTACGATGCCTCGCACATGGGTCATGCCCGGTAAGTTGCTGCGAATTTCTCGCACCCCGTTCGTGAAAAATCTCACTCAGTATTTTCGCCCGCACAGGTCTTACATTTCGTTCGATATCCTGCGCAGGATTCTATCCGACTATTTCGGCTACAATGTCCAGTACGTGATGAACATTACCGATATCGATGATAAAATTATTAAGCGCGCCCGCCAGAATCACCTGTACGAGAAGTACGCGAAAAGTATTAAAACGCTGGAACAAATGCTCGCCGATCAAAAGGAAGTCTTCGGTCAGTTCAACGAGACACTGGCTAAAAATACGGATGCTGATAAGAAGCTTATGCTCGATCGGATGGTCGAACGGATGACAAAAGCAGTAGATGATCTTACGGACGCTGTGAAGGTTGGAAAGAGCGAGGATGTGGAAAAGGCTCAGCTAAACTACTTGAGGGAGGCCAAGGATGCGATTGCCGATTGGTTGGACCGACGCGAAGGTGCAACAGTCAATGAGAATGCAATTTTTGAAGAACTGCCGCGGTTTTGGGAGGATGAATTTCATAAGGACATGAACGCGCTGAATGTGAGTATAAATTGATAGTTGATAATTGCTTCTTTGAATTTAAACGGATGCAAATAAGACGATGCCAGTAGATTTTTTTTATTACGGTTAGGCCCGTTCCTACGATGTTCAGTTACGTTCTAACTGGAACTTTAACTGACAGATTTTCATACAAAACTTCCAGTTAAAGATCCGGTTAGAGTTTAACTAAAGATCGTAATAATGGCCCTAAGAAATTATCCTCAGCAATCTTTCGAGGATGACTGGAGGAGCAAGATAGAGGATGGGTTTCGTGATGCAACAGTCGTACAAATACCAAACAGGAAAGCCCGCAATAACTTTGGTAACAAAATTTGAACTATTCTTTTGGATCTTGGAATAATCGAGATTAGTTGAGAGTAGAAACAGTGCGGGCATGTCTCAAAGAGTTTCAGCCTGCAACATCAACATCCTGGCGCTGGGACGAGATGCCTCGACTCTGAAATAAATGAGATGCCACCGTACATCGTTTCTACTTGTGGTAAAATGTGGGCGTTAGGAAATTTGGAGTTTCCTTCATAGTAAATAAAAAATTAAAGAAATTGTTATCAACTTTAAAGTCATTATCGAAAGGATGATGGCACCATCAGCATACAAATGTTTTTTTTCTCTTCTAACCGCAAACAAGTATGATTCAGTTCTTAAAGAATTTAATAGTGGCTAAGAAAATACTTTTCACTTCCTACACCGATTGTCGCGATATCGCATTCACAGAAGAACGTGATCCTGGTGGTCGCATTTTTAATAAAATAGACCACGTTATCAGGCCGGTGCTGAATAGCAAGTGGAGCTCGACCACGAAATTCGACATGAAAAAGATTAGAGATGACACAATTGCGGTAGAATCGTCAGTAAAATGTAGTGATGCAATATAAAACAAAAACAAAGCTTACAAACAATACATTGAGTTCAATAATTGCAAACTTATAAATCAACCAGACAGAATATAACAATTGCGGACTATAATTTGGAGAGTGTGGAAAACTTCATATATCTTGGGGCTAATCTAGCGAAAGACGGCAACGAAACGGACGAAATAAATCGACGGATCATGCTAGCAAATAAAACGTATTATTCGGTACTTTCAATAATGAAATCCAAGAAAGTGCACAAGAACAATAAGCTGCGAATATATAAAACTTATAAACGACCTGTGCTCTGTTATGGCAGCAAGACGTGGATATTAACCGAAAAAACAGTTAATGCATTCGAAAGAAAGGTCCTCCGAAGAATTTTCGGACCTGTGAAGGAAGGAACAGACTGGCGAATAAGATACAACCATGAGCTGTATCAACTCTTCAAGGAGCCAGAACCTTCAACGTTCATCGAACTACGTAAACTGCAGTGTGCTGGCCATGTAGAGCGGATGGAAGCCAGAAGAATCCCCAAATGTGCTCTTAAAGACAAAGCGAGTAGTAACAGGCCAGGAGGCGAACCACGCTAACGATGGGAAGACTCGGTTGATGAAGATAGCAAAGCCAATTAGCAGCTGGAGGACGCGGTCTTTGGATCGAGACGATTGGAGGCGACGACTTCAGGAGGCCAGGGCCCGATTTGGGTTGTCGCGCCATTGATGATGACACTTAAAAATCTTGACAATAATTTAAATAAAAATGACTCAAGAGCAGGATACAAAGCAGTAAATCTAGGACAACGCTAGAAGCCACAAAATCTGTAAATACAAAGAAGTCAACATCGTCAGCAATCTGGACAACATCAAACGAAGATGGGTGCAATATTTCTAGCAACTTTTCTAGCAACTTTTCAATCTAACGCCCAAACACTAGATCCACGATGGCATTAATTCCAGACTTCTCAGAGGAACAGCAAATATCGTGGGAAACTCCAACTATTGGGGAGGTAGAAACGGACCTGAGCCACCAAAAATTAAATAAGGATCTATTACAGGATCCTTATTTAACTTTTGGTGATAGTGTTCTTCGGAACTGCCGAATAAAAGTGGATCATCTGTCCGTAATCTGCTACATGTAAAATTACGAAAATTTGACTGATGAAAAGATACCCAACAATTGGAGCAAAAACATAATTTGTCCAAGAAAGGGGCTTTAAATGCATTAAAAATGCAGATTGCGGCAGCAGCAGTTTAGTGCCTTGGGGAATATTATGCGAAACCATTTTAGATGGCGGTGCATTCGCCTCGCTAAAGGTATAATCTGGCTGGTACTGCCGACCGTCGCGGTCAGCAGTAACTGCCAACCTCAACTGCTCACCGCGGCTGCTTTGCACTCACAACCGTCAACTGCCGAGCAGTCGCAAACAGACAAGACAGCTTGTTTTTGCCTAAAACAGTAGTCTACTGCCGGAGGTTACTGCTGACCGCGACGGTCGGCAGTACCAGCCAGATTGTACCTTCAGATATAATGAAGTGGATCCTTCCTTTGGCCTCATAAGTGGATTGGTAGCACTGGTGCTTCAACGAACCGGGAGTTGCTGGGCCTCTGTTGAAATTAAACGAGATAAGTTACATTTCGTACGAAACATGAACATCATTTACTTTTGAGTTACCTCCGTGTAAATTTAGTGCAAAAGTGCGTTTTTGATTTGAACTCTCAACTAGAAATCTTCGATCTTTTTCACTTTGCTCTTCCCAATAATTTTACTGACTGATCTGTGATTTTATCCATCACAAATTTTGTGCTTTAAAGCTAAACAAAACTTTTCATCGTTGAATTTTGAAAAGAACTTATCGTGGATTTGAAAATTTTTTTTAGCAAAATTTCGCTCTCAAATTTGAGCGAGATTACAGCACATATTTGTTTTCTTTCATTGAGAAAAGTGATTTTAGATCATGGCATATGAAAAAGAGATCTGACCTAACTAAGTGCTTACATGAACGAGATCTTTTGTATATGTTTGGTATCCAGAATGTATAGGGGCTGGCTTTTGGGCCCCTGTGCGAGTCAAGTCTGCTGATGTGAGCAGATTGCGATATTTCCCTTTGGCGTTCATTCATGGATAAAGAAGTGTCGAATTCAGTGCCGTTTAACGTAACGTTTTCGCTGGGGTCCCTGAGACTAGTTGCATAAAATATCTTGTACAGTTCTGCTGGTCGGATTCACACTACGAGGGTTGTATGATAACTAGAGTTCTGGAAGTAAACGAATTATTTTTATTTTTTTTTGGTTTATCTCAACATAGCTAGCTTAATACTCTTAAGCCAACGTTATTCCAGCTTTTCGAAGCCATCCGAAAAATATGATTTGTCGAACTCTGCAAAACAAAACTCTGCTGTGATAAATTTCTCATTTAACGTGAACCGCTTTCCGTCAATCCATTTCTCATGTTTGGAAACAAAAAGAAATCGCAGGGAAACAAATCTGAAGAATATGGTAGATGACACACCAATTCATAGTGAAATTTGACGAGTTTTGCTGTGGTAATTGCAGACGAGTGAGCTGGTCCACGGTCATGATGTCGCTGTCCTCACGAAATCAGGCCGTTTTCATTTCAATTCAGCGTTAAATCGTCCCAATCAATCAGCATAATAATAACCCGTGATTGTCTTTCTCTTCTCCAAATAATTGTTGAAGATGATGCCTCGCAAATCCCAAAAAACTGTTGTATTAACCTTTCCGGTCGATAGAAACGTTTTCGCTTCTTTGACGCACGTTCGCCAGATAAAATTTATTGTTTTAACTGTTTTTTTTCATTTTTGGCATGTAGTGATGTTTCGTCAGCAATCACGAGACGTTGGAAAAACTGTTGGATTGGCACTAAACACCGCGAGTAAGCGCAGCTCCAATCTTGCCGATAGCTTTTTGAAGCCTAATTTATCATGTAGGATATTTTACACACGTTCAATTGAGTTGATTTTACAAATTATACTCTCTCTAATTTTCATCCTGCTCTCTTCTATTATTATTATTATTTGTCGGTAGAGCCTGTAGCAGCCTTACTGCTTCTCGAACCACGACCTAAGTGGTCTTTTGTTCCTGGCTCTTAACCACTCCCTAGGCTATATCTATTCTCTTAAGAAAGGAGATGATTTTGCTCAGGGGAGTCTTCGGCTATTTTACACACGTTCAATTGATTTTACAATTTATAATCTTTCCAATTTTCATCCTGTGATCTGCTAACACGATATCATGGATTTTGTTAACCATAGCCTGTGTAGTCACCTCAATCGAACGACCTGGTCGACCAATTTTGAGCTCATTAAACCAATATCTCAAAGGTTATTCAAGTCTCTAACTGGTTCTGGCCGTAAATCTATTGGCGGCCTTATTTATAAGTCCAACACCCAAAAATAAATAAATAAAAAAAAAATCAAATATCTTAAATAGGCTGTGAGCCGACTACTGGTTTCGAGAGGTCTATTTGTAAATAATTTTTCTGATACTTTCCGAAATTCTGTCTATAAACGAATACTGCCTTTGAATCGAAACGGATTCATGAGATCGTTTTTGAAACCAGTAAATATGTTTGCAGCTTGGTCATAGAAAAATTCATCTTTTTTGTACACGTTTATTTCTTATTTAAATTTTAGTGGAAAGAGTAAACTTCCATTATTTAAGATCCCTTTTTTGTGACTCCTGCGCTTGTGACAGTCGTCTGTTTGTGGCCTCAACGCACACTGTAAACTAGGTCTATATAAGCTGCCCCTACGAACCAATTCTGTTAAATATTCTCGGAGTCTATGGACGACTGACTGTTTACATTAAATTTGAATTTGTATATTTTTCTGAAATGAAAAGTTAAATTCTTGTTTCGATATTTCTTGGAAGCAGCTCTCAATGCTTATCTAATCGGAGTAGATTATTGTCTCGCGCAATTATATATCATTTCTGATAAAAACGCATGACTTATCAATTGGATTGGATCAATTCAAATGAACTTATTGCTATAAATAAAACCTAAAAAAAATTACGGTCTTCTTGAATAATATTAAGAATAAATTTAAATTAATAAATTCAAACTAATTTAATTCTTCATTTCATTTTGCAGATCTTGCCGGCCGATGTTTTAACTCGCGTTAGCGAATACGTTCCACAAATCGTAACCTTCATTGAAAAAATCATTTCCAACGGTCTTGCGTACGAAGCGAACGGTTCAGTTTATTTCGATGTAAACGGTTTCGATAGCAGCACTGAACATCACTACGCCAAACTAGTACCAGAAGCTTATGGCGACATGAAATCACTGCACGAAGGTGAAGGTGATTTATCGCTGGCCGAAGATCGCCTCTCGGAAAAGAAATCACCGAATGATTTTGCACTGTGGAAGGCCAGTAAGGCAGGCGAACCGTGGTGGGAAAGTCCTTGGGGACGCGGACGTCCCGGTTGGCATATCGAATGCTCAGCAATGGCTTCCGATATTTGTGGCCCGTCGTTGGACATTCATACCGGCGGAGTAGATTTGAAATTTCCGCATCACGACAATGAGCTCGCTCAGTCCGAAGCACATTTTAATAGTCCCGATTGGGTCAAGTATTTTCTGCATACGGGACACTTAACAATTGCTGGATGCAAGATGTCGAAATCGTTGAAAAATTTCATCACAATTCAACAGGCATTGCAAAAACATTCGGCGTCACAGTTACGGTTGGCATTCCTGATGCACTCGTGGAAGGACACTTTGGATTATTCGGACAATACTATGGAAATGGCTGTACAGTACGAGAAGTTTTTGAATGTATGATTTTTTTTTTGGAACTTACGCTAGACGATTTTAGTGATTAGCACGATTTTATTGTTTTATAGGAATTCTTTTTGAACGTCAAGGACCTGACTAGACACGTTTTAACCGAGACACCTCGAAAGCAGTTTGATGCTTGGGGTAAGGCTGAAAGCGAATTGCAAAAGAAATTTAACTCTAGCAGGGAGGATGTGCATAAAGCACTCTGTGGTGAGCCAAGGAAAACGAAATGGTAATCGTTTTGGTAATGCATTTTTCATTTCTTCTCCGCAGATAATGTTGATACTCGATCGGCCTTAGACTCATTGCGTGATTTAGTATCGGGTAGTAATATTTACATTCGTGACAACAAATCCTCGTACAATAGCTTACTGCTTCGTAAGATCGCTTCGTATATAACAGACCTGCTTCACATATTCGGTGTAATAAACGGTCCGCGTGGCGGAATTGGTTTTCCAGTTGGCGGTACTTCCGCCGGCTCTAGTGCCAATTTAGAAGAAACTGTCATGCCTTACGTATCAGCTTTGTCTGAATTTCGTAACGAAGTTCGCGAACAAGCCAAAGTTCTTAAAGCACTTGATATTTTGAAATTATGCGACGAGTTACGCGATAATATTCTGCCCAATTTGGGTGTACGATTAGAAGACAAGGAAGGCGGTACGTCTGCCGTGAAGCTGGTCGATCGAGAAACGTTGCTGAAAGAAAGAGAAGCTGCTCGGCTTTTACAAGCTGAGAAAGTAGCCGAAAAGGAACGAAAAAAAGCTGAAGCAGCTGCTGCGCTGGCTGCCAAGGAAGCTCAGAAGAAAATCGATCCGAAGGTTATGTTTTTAAATGAGACCGACAAGTATTCCAAGTTTGATGATAACGTAAGTGTGATGGTTGCTTAATAATTTGTCAGGCTTTAATATGTAGCATTGATTTCAGGGCTTACCTACTCATGATCTTGAAGGCAAAGAAATCAGTAAAGGTCAAGTGAAAAAATTACAAAAATTACAACAAGCCCAAGAGCAAAAGTACAAGCAGTATTTGGCGTCGGTTAATGGAGCGTAGTGTTTCTGTTCGGTCACAACAACTTTGCAAGGTTTGTAAAATAGAGAGAAAGGAAGAAGATTTTTATGAAATAAACTAAAAAAAAAACACAAAGCAACCCAACGAACTTTTCAATAAAATTCCATAATCCGATTATCCTACATTTCTACAATGATTCCAAAAAGCTTAAATCCTAATTAGAAATTTATTTAATATTCATGTAAGCTAAATCGAAATTTCCATCTCGCCATCTCTAATCCAGTCCTCAGAACCTGTGGTCCGCATTAGGTAATTGACTGTTATCGCAACGGTTTCTTTTTCTTGCCCTCCCACTTTTTCTGTCTCCTGTTGTCTTTGAATATTCCATTTGGGCACTTCAACCGTCCCGTATAAATGATTAGGTTTTTTTTTAGACCGAAATCTTGGCTTTTTGGTAAATCCATTTTACGTGAAGGAAAAAAAAGGTTCTTAATTCCCCAATTAATCAAAAATAAATAAAAACGTGGCCCAGCACGGCAGAAGGTGGACATTACAATGGAACAAAGTTTACAGTCCCGATGAAATGGGAGAGTGGTGGGGTGTTGTTTTTTAGTACATACACATTTCCACTTAATTGAACGTTAACATAATTAGTCATTGTTTAAGGCCACAACGACCCGTAACTTCACGCCGAATAGAACCATTGACGCGATTACCTGAATTATCCCTAGCTAGAAACAAAACTCTGATAAGTTCTAGCTGAGCAGAAATGAGAGATTCACATCTATTTGATCGTTGAAAATCACTCAATAAAAGAAAAGTTCATTGCAGGAAGAAGAGAAAAAAAGTTTTATTCCTGGTATTCGGGTCGCGAGTAGCCTTGAGATAAATTCTCCCTTTCTTAAAAAGCGTCAACAGCATTTAAACTGGCGAGAGCAAAAAAAAAAAATAAAATTACAGCAACAACAAAGTTTGTTATCGCCAGGACACTGGAAGAACAAAACGGGACAAATAAAGCGAAAAGAGCAGACCAAAAAGAAATCGCCCGAATAGCCAAGAGCGAAGGTTCGCTAGGGTTTGCCTTGGAACAAGACCAAAAACGAGAAAAAATCTCATTCTAGAGATGCTTAAGCACTCTTTAAGCTTCCACGTGGAAAATTTAACGGGTATATCATTTCAACTGCCTCCTTGCACTGCAAAATGCCCGCCCTTCTACATACCCATCATCAATTTACAAGATAAGTGAATAAGAAGGAAAAAAGTACCCCATTCTGTCGGTATCCATGTCCGTTCAGTTCCGTTCGCTTCTTTTATTTTGTGTGCGGAGTGAAGGTTTCGTTTTTTTTTTCTTTCCGCGATTTCCTTCCTTCTTCGCTGCTCGGCACATCAAAATGTCCTGTAAAACTTTGTAATTACCTGCCTTGAGTACTCTATGTACTTGAAATGGAATGTGTACTATGCCTCCTGTCAGGTCGCCCTATCTACGACCACTTATATCCCACCCATTTCGTACAGCGAAGCTAAGCCCCAAGACTGGGGACATGTTTTATTCGTAGGATTTCGTACGGCGGGGCTTGTTCTGTGTGCCGTTCGTTGCTGGTAGGATCTTCTTGCACGTAAAGGAGATGGGGGGAAGAAGCTTCCCGGTTTGGATTCTCTCTTTTTTAATAAGATTTTCATAATTAATCTGTGCGACCAGTCCCCATCGCGAAATCTTATCCCTTTCCGTGTACATATTGCTTGAGGGCGGTTAAAGAGGGTGTCGAATCGGAACATGTACTTTTCTTGTAGTCTGGCTAAATCTGGATGGGTTTCATATTTTTCCGTGCTGTTGGGAGGTATTTTATTTCGATTGCGAACTGCAGTTTTATTCATGCTGCTTGTTTTTGGAGAAGAGAAATTCGAATGTTACCCACCGTCTACGAGCCTTTGTTGATTCTGTTAGCACAGTGAAATTTTCATCTTGAAGGAAATCCATTTCTTAATTTTTTTAGAGGAGTGGAAACAATACAGAGTTCTTCATTTATAACACGCTTCGTGGTCGTGGGTATCGTATGCTAGGCTTTCCATCTACTTTTATTAACTGGGTTAGATCTTACCTCGTTGATCGCTTCCATCAAGTATCTGTTTATGGAGCTCTACCCTCGCCTATAATAATTAGTTTGGAGGACTCAGGACATCATCCGATTCCGGTACTTTTTATATTCTCTCTCGATTCAATAAGTGAATGCTCCTGTGTAGCTTTGCTCCTCCCAATAATGTTGTAAGGGCGCTCTTGGCTGAAAATCTTAGAAACGGTTATCGTGTTCATCACTAATTGAGCCGCAGTTCTTTAATAAGTTCTAGGTGTGTGTGAAGGAAGTGAATCGGTTGGATTGGAATTCATATTGGCGATCGTGGATCAGATCTTTGTCCATCGGGTAGTTCACTATTTTGCGATTGACAGCAGTTTCCAATATTTTAGCGAGCATGGATGGCTATTGAGCAATAATTAGCGGCATTCGCTTTGCTTCCTTACTTAGGAATTGGCTGACCATTCGCAACTTTCCACATCTGTGGAAAGGACGCTGAAGGGTATGAAACTTTCTTGAGGACTATGGGGGATACCATCCGGTTCAGCAGGTTTTTGCAGGACCTTGGAATCAACTCTAGTTCGAAAACGAAGTGGTGGCAGCCAGAAAACAGATATTGAGGGGACTCTGGTATCTGGTTCGAATGTGGCAGTTTACAATTTCCAGCGAAACTTGACGCCAAAAGATTCGCTTTTCAACATGATCTACTACGGTTTGATCACCGTCGAGAAGAGGTTGTGTAGAAGTCAATACAAAGTTATTATTGACCAGTTTAACAAATGTCCAAGAAGATCTCGAGCTTTTAGAGTTGTCGATGACCTTTTGTCGAAGATTTTGATCACGTGTAAATTTAGTATACAGGTAGGCCTCCTACAACGCAGTTGATACGTTCCTAGAAAACGCCGCGTTGTAGGAGATATGAAAATATTAAAAACCGGCGTTCGGTTCTAAAAAGAAGAATTTACTTTTTTTGTTTATTAAATTTTTTAATAAAAATAAGCATTGTTGAAAATTTCTTTTCAAAATGTTGGCTCTCACCGTTAAAGGATCATTCTCAATAAAGTAGCATTCCAACTGCTTTGCTATATCTAAACCTCTTTCAATACCTTATAGGGTAAAATTTTTGCTTTCTTCTTCAGAAGAATCTTCAGAGGAACTTTTACTTGGTAATGTTTTGGTTTGTGCAATCAAATCAGCTTCGTTTATTTCGTCATCAATGACTAAATCTTGGATGTCATCAATTGTTATTTCATCGAATCTATCATCTTCTATTTCTCTCCGAATGTTAGAATGACTTAAATCAGGTGGATGTGAAGGTGCATTATCCAGTAGGAGTAGAACTCGAAACGACAGATTTTTTTAGAACAAGTAATTTTTAACATCAGAAATAAAACAATGATAAAACCAATCCTTAAATAAATCCTTAGACATCCATGCCTTCTTCGGTTATATTTATTTATTACAGCTTTTCATTGATCGTGGATTTTGTGATTGGTAAATACACATTGGTTTAGTCACAAAATCACCAGACACGTTACTGCTTAAAAGTAAGGTTATTCTGTCTTTAGCAGCTTTAAAACCTGGAGCTGTTTTCTCGGTTTTTGAAATATAAGTCTTTGAAGTCATTTTTTCCACCACAATCCCGTTTCATCGACGTTAAACACATGGTCTGCCAAATAACCCTGTTCCTGGATTATTTTCGCAAGCTTTGCTGTATATTCGCCGCATCAGCAGACACTTTGTCTTTGTGTAATGTTAAATTATGCAATGAGTGTCGTTTTTTGAATTTCTCAAACCAACCAGTGCTAGCAAAGAATTGATGACTGGTTTCATCAGTTGACGACTGACCCATTTCTTTCAAACAATTAAATATTTTAAGTGCCTTTTGCTTAATTATACGCTTATCTAAAGGTAACCGTTTTGTAGTTTTATATTCCACCCACACTGCAAGCACTTGTTCCATTTTACTTTATTATTTTAATAATACAGTAGTTTTCGATTTTTAAAAAAAAAAATTTGTTACCCTTAAATTTTTTTTTTTTCACTTTTCATGACTAGTAGACACGAAAAAAGCAAAAACAATTTTCAGTCCGTCTGTCCGCTGTACGCCGTACGTCGTCCGGTGTACGCAAAATTGTTTGAAGGCTCGTAGCACCCAAACCCTTTGAGCTATTTAGTTGAATTTTTTCGTAGATAGACTGGGTAGGCCCCTTGAAGTGACCAAATTGTGAGGAGTGGGGGTGTAAGCGTTTTAGACGGAAAATTCTGGTTTCTTGATCTCAGCAACCGCTTATGGTAGGAGGCTGAAACTTGAAACTTATACAGAGCTTTGATAGTGGACCCTTTTGCAAAAAAATTGCCGATATAGGTGAAGGGGTGAAGGAGTGGGGAGGGGGGGAAATAATGCGTCCGAAAAGCAAAAAAACAGAGATTGACACATTCTAAAATCCATACCTCCTAAACTGTTAATGTCACAAAATTAAAACTTAATGAAGATCTGTAGGTATACTAGGAGAATAGATCGGAAATAAATTTTTGAGTGGGGCAGCGGCGTACGGGGGTGGGGGGTGAAAAACTTTACATTACGATATCTCTCGAACCAATTGCACTAGTAAAATAAAATTCGGTTTCTGTTTTAAGGTTGACCAATAAAGTTTGCTGAAAGTAAAAGGGGGCGGTGGAGCATGGAAGTGGAGGGGATAAGAATTTTTTAAAAAAATCACGTAACATATCTCAAGAACAGTGTAAAATAGATGCTTAGAATTTTTACCAGAAGTAGGCCTAATAGACCCCTATCTGGAAAAAAAAGTTTGGTGGTGGGGTGTTGGAGGTGAGAGGGAATAAGAAAAAGTTCCGATTTTTATATCTCGACAACCGATAATGATATAAAACTGAAACTTGGTATTTGAATAGACATGTAGTAGTAGCATGTTGGAAAAATATAATTTTTTATAGGGGTAGTATGGCACGGGGGGGGGGGGGGGGGGGTGTTTTTCCTATCTATAGAACGGTTTATGCTACAAAGTTGAAACTTGGTACGTATATGTAAATCAACCAGAAAATTGGTTTAAATAAAAAAAAATTTCAAATATCAATTGGAGTTTGGAAGGGGGACGAAAAAAATGATCAGTGCAAATGGAATTCATATATTTTCACGATTTTCGTCATATCTAGTAGGTCTTCCCAAATATTCAATTCATTTTTATTCTACGGCTTCTTCATATAATTACCTAGAAAGTGTTTTCAGGATTTTTTGAAATTCGACCCCCAAGAGGGTGTAAAGGGGTTTTATACTTTTTCACAAATTCTGCCGTATCCCCCAGGTCTGATCGATATCGAATATGTTTTCACTTTCATGGGCTTGCGTAATAATCGCCTAAAACTCGTTTTTAAGTTTTTCCCTTTTTCAGACCCTAAGAGGATATGAAAGGGTTGAACACGTTTTCAAGAATTTCGTCATATCTTTTAGAAGTGAAAAGAAATTGAATTGATTTTTACTTTCTCGTTCTGTCTTTATATTTATTTATTAACTCCTTTCAGAATTTTTGTATATTCAACCCCCAAGTGGGTGTAAGGAGGTTGCACATGTTTTCACAGATTCCAACATATTGCTTAGATCTGATGATATATCGAATTCTGTTTTACTTCCTAAGGTTTCCCATATAAGAGCCAAAAAGTCAATTTCAGTATTTTCAGATATTCAATCCTAAGGGGTATAAGGAGGTTGTGTGCTTTTCGAAGCTTCGACATATTTCTTAGGTTTGATGAGATATTAGATCGCTTTTCATTTCCACAGGCTTTTTATATAATCGCCTACAAACCCATTTCTCAAATTTTGGATATTCAACCCACAAGGGTTTGCATATGTTTTCACAAATTTTGCCATCCCTTAGTTCTGATGAGATATAAAATTGGTTATTTCGGCATTTGATGTAATGACCTAAAAACTAATTTCACGATTTTTCGAATTTCAAGAACCAAGGGGGTGTGAAGAGTTTGTTTACGTTTTCACAAATTTTTCAAAATCCCTCGTGTCTCATGAGATATCAAGTTGGTTCTCATGAAATGGTTTAAAAACCTGTTTCACAATTTTTTCGAAATTCAAACCCCAAGTGGAAGTAATGGGTTTGTATATGTTTCAACAATTCGTCATATCTCTTAAGTCTGATAAGGCAACAAATTCGTTTTTACTTCTATGGGCTTTTAGTGTACATAATATACCGAAATTCGTATAGTCTACAAGGGCTTTTTCAATGTTTAATTGGCTAAAAATCTCTATTTTAAATATTTTCATTTTAAGAACAAAATTAAAGAAAATTAAGAAACTTCATAATCTCGAAACAACTGATGATATGCTCCGACTTTGACCGCTCCCGAACTTTGACCCGAAAAATAATAAAGTTTCGCCCAGACCATTGGCAGATTTTTTTCCACTATGTTAGGTCTTGGACAAGCAGCAATTTTGGCAAGTACAGACGATCCGAATGCGATGGAACCTCTAATTTTGTCTTCAGCTTGCTTAATAGTTCGTATTGACGATTCATTAAGATTAAAATGTCTAGCAACATCAGCTATCCTTGATTGGATGCCAGAGCAGTCCCGGTTGCCAGGTTTTCAACTGTCACAGACAAAGAGTTGAAGGAAGATTTACAAATTATCTGAACCGCGTTATAATGAGACCGCGCTATAGAAGTACCGCGTTGTAGAAAAATTTACGCATTACCTGGACCGCGTTGTAACGAAACCGCGTTTGAAAAGTACCGCGTTGTAGAAGGCTTACCTGTACTTCAAAATAGCCATCATCAATGGCGCGACAGCTCAAATCGGGCCCTGGCCTCCTGATCCTTTCCTGTTCTTCAGGTTTCTGGATAGTGGTCATTTTTCCGGTGATGCGTTGTCGGCGCGTCGCCTAACCCTTGACTTGAAGGGTCAGTCCTATTTATTGATTACACCTGGGTAGGAAAAGGGTGGGAGTTTTTAGCTGACTATGACATGTTGGAGTTCTCCCAGCTATGCTACTGCGAGTCCAACTATGTCCTACTTTTTGCCCACATCCTGAGACGTACTGGTGTTACTGGCCATTCAGGTTAACTCCATTCTCCCTCCTACTTTCTCAACCGAGCTTGGGTTATGGCGGATTATTGCAGGTATTTCTCGATGCCTCTTGAGCAATCTTATTTCCAGCAGTCGGATTGTCTTTAAATACTTGGAACGTTTTCCTTTTGACATTTAGAATCCTTTGCCGGCCTGATTTTGTTGGGATTGGAAGTAATAAAAAGATTCATTCCTTTCAGGATTGTCTCAGTTATTAGTAGATATGCCAAGTCACAATTCCCGTATTTAAAGCATCAGCTCCAATCAAAAGCATGAAAAAACTACCAATCAGCTCTCTTGAAATGCCAAACTAATCTTTGCTTTTTGGAGCACAGCGTCTGGTTGTTTTCATAACTACACGTCAAGTTCCGGGGAACTTTGCCCGCTTGGGCATAACCACAGCCACCTCGTGCCTCCCCGAACGCGCCTCACCAACGCAAGTGGATAATAATAACCTATTCTGGGCTCTGCTCTTCTCATGGTACCCGATTAGACCTCAGGTCAGGCTTCGTAGAAACTAGGCATTACACCTACCAACTACTTTTGTAAGCCACCTTGGATACTTTAAGACAAATCGCTCAACTCGGATCCTTGTGGTCGTTTAGGTCCTTAGTGATCCTGCAGCTCGATCCGATCTTTATCAAACTATCCGAATTTCTTTTTCTGTTTGTATAATTTTCTAACAGTTTTCTTCACTGCCATTCAATAGATTCATCGGGAAAATTTAAATGTTAAATTTCCCGAATTGTTCAAACTGTCACAATCCATGACGACCCCCTAACAGGGGTGTCGTGATCAGATCAAATTTCCACAACGCCTCAGGATAACTTTTCTGAATAGGTGCCTAGTTGTAGCTGTCGTCAGTTGATTTTCAGTTTTCCGGCCTAGTGATTTTCTGACATTGTCCCTATTGTGACAAACGAAAACGAAATAAGCAAATTGTGAAAATTCTCAAGTGGTCCTCATCGGTTCCGGAAAATTTCAAATGCAATTGAAAATTGCGGTTTCTCAACGTTTCGAGTTGTGAAGGTGACCTTTAGCACTAACATTCCGATTAAATGGATTTTAATACGACCACAAAAATTGCTTTTTGTATTCAAAGAACAAAAAAAAAATGCGCAAAATATTTTAAGGAGTTGTTTCAATTCCTTTTAACAGAACACAATTTTGGTATGTTCGACTTCAAAACTCCTCCCTCATTCTGCACTCTACTAGTGAATTGCGTCTACTGTTTAATTCCATCTTAAGATCAAAATTAAAAGGACGAGTAAATAAATAAAAAGCAATTACAAGGAGTCTGCGTTGTCCTTTCAAAAGGAGCGTGGCAGAATGAAAAAAAAATCCAGAAATCTTAAGACCTTCCTAGCGCATTTCATACAATCAAGGAGGCGTCCAAAAAAACGAAGACTTCTCCCGAAAATAAAAATCCGTTTCGTGTGAAACTCGCCGTAGAGTAGACTAAAAAGCAAAAGAATCCTAAACGGCAGTTTCATTTATTCGAGTCCTTAGGGCTTGAATGGGAATGGGTGGGCCACTTAGGAGAGGTTGAATTGGTTGAAGATTCTTCACAACATCCTGCCCGTGTTCTTTGCATAGCAGCCTCCAACCTCCTGCAGTCCACCCCCTGGAAAAAAATGAAAAATGTTCCGGGAGAATCACTTCAACGACATCGTCTTTCATGTCAAGCCCACCTCCACGAAGAGTCCACCTAGTTCCGTGGTAAGGGCGGAGGACTATCGTCCACCATATTTCCTTCCCTTAGATCCAACCGAATCCTTAGAAGGGGTGGTGTGGGTTTCTTCGTTATGAATTAGTAATTTTATAATTGATGCTACTGCTGCTGTACGCTACGCTTTTAAAAGAACGCGTATAATCTCATTCCGGACTGCTTTGTATTTTCGTACTTTATTGAAAGCACTTGTCCTTATTTTAAAGGAAGTTCCTTCTACTTTCAACGGATTTTTCCCACCCTACTCACACGGATGGAAAATTTCTAGGAAATTTATGTGTATGCAAAGGATGTGAAAAAGGGACATTTGAAATATTAATTTTTGTTCAACCGAAACGAAATCCGTTCCACTGTTTCCTGCACAGGCAAATCATCTCTAATAAAAGACCAATCGCTGCAACCATTGTGCAAATTTGAAGCTGCTATCTTTTGGGGTTGTTGAGTTATGCCGCGTCAACCACGCTTCCGTAGATCTAAAATTAATTTTTTTTATAAATATACTTCAAATATAACCTTCTTTAAATCGCCCTACGTACGCATTAAGGCATAGCCCCCATACAATCCGAAATTAAGTGTCCGAATTCTTTCCTGAGCTTTGAATGGGGTATTAAGACCTACATTTTGAAAAACCTGTTTGAGTTCACATTTCATGGCAAGTTTTATCACGTACCGTAAAGAAGAAGACACAACAAACAAATAATTTAAATGTCAATTGTTTAAATGGTGCCAAAACGATCGTATGAAAAGGAATCTCTTGGACGGCAAACGATGAACTTCTTTTGATGGAAATATGGCGAGAAAACATTTCATAAATTTTACTTTATTATTTTTTAATAATAAAGTATTTCATTAGGGCTTTAAATGTTCAAACATTGATCATAATGGTTTCATCTAAATGAAATGATCAATTTAGATTGGTTATTAAGATCTGAATTGTGAAAACATGCTAGAGTTCATGAAAAGTTTTAACACGTACCGTAAAAAAGAAAACAGCCCTTCACCTCTGCCTCCGTCGGTATATTTCGAAAAAAGTAACAAGCTTTAATACACGTTTGCGAACCGCGTACAGACGGACTGCATTTTTTTAAAATCTCTAATCTTTTTTAATTTAAAAAAAACGGGATTTTATTGAACCCAGCACAAACTATGCTAGAAATACAGAAAAGGGAATTGGGCGCTGTTATTGTTCAAATTCCAGTCATGAAAGGGTCTGAAATAATGCAAAATTTCGAATAGGAAACCTTCTCACGGAATTCAAGAAGGTTCTAAGATTCGCAACGGAAAATTTATTGTACTTCTTGATAGTAGAATTTAATTGCGATTTAACGACAAACAAAAAACTCAAACTGCTATAGAACGATTGCTACAGATCAAGAGTTCACCCAGAAAAAGTCAAAACTAAAATCAAATCTTCCCGAAAATCAGATGTCCTTAAAAACCCAACATTTAAATATTTCAACGTCCTCAACGTCGATGATGAGCATCTATCGAAATTTGTCTAATACTTCGCATTGAATTCTCATCACCATGGCTACTATAAAATTACTGAAACGTTAAAATTCCTTTCCTTTCGCCGTTATTATTAAAACGCAAAAAGCGTAAAAATTTCGCTCAGGAAGGACATCCACAACAAAAATTATTGAAGAACTTCATCCTTACTTTATAATCAGGCCATTCATGTCCATCAAAATCACTCAGGTCTATTGACGCAAACAAGATAATGTCCTTGCTATGTCCTGCGAAGAGAAGACATGACCAGCCCTCCGATAAATTAATATACCATTCGCGTTTCTGTCTCCGTATGTAAATCATAACATTCTGATTGTTCACCTAACCGTACCGGTCCAGATCCTTGATATCCTTCGACACGTACATCATGCGAATTGTAAAGAACCCGTGTATGAACATGTAAAGAACACACCTGGGGGGATTCAAGCGGTAGCTCACCTCTGGTGTAAGGAGCAGGACTCCCATATATTAGCACATCCGAAACTTCAGCACTTGGTCCTTGTACGGATTGTTGTTAATGCTGTCCGGAACGGTAAGAAAAGATTGAATCAGTGGACCAAATCAAATGCGATCTTTAAGGTGTCGTTAAGGTCTGTCAAGCGTCGATTGTCCTCGTACCACTTCTTGTCCCATACATGGGCGAGTATAGGATCCTTGAAGAAGACGAAAAAAACGGACTAAAACTTTTTTTCCCTATTCAAATTTTTTTTTATCCGCCGATGAATTAAATTTTTTCTCGTCTTTCTTCCTGTACGTCTTGATCGGAGACCATTGTATATCGTTAAATCGAATCAAACCCCCTGAAATCAACCTTGGTGACATCTCGCACCCAAAGGGCAAGTTTTCGGAATATGAGAACCATGAAAAAGTATGTTTTTGACATAATTCCATTTTTTCTTCTTCTGTACATTGTCCAAAACGGACATCGAGCGGTAGGAAAAGTTTCGAAGGACCGTGATGTGAAGTTTTTAAGCCGATTTTTATGAAAATCCGGTCACAAAGAATTTCACTTTCCTACGAAAATTTTACTTAACTTAGTTTAAAAGTCGATTTGAAAGAAACGATTTTATGAGTTTCAGGAAAGCGGGACGTAGTGCAGAGCCCGAAGAGCGCTCAGTCGATATGGGTCCAGTCTGGTAAAAACCACTGTTCTGCCAGACTCTATCGAACGCTTTCCCTCTTCTGGGTATTAGCTTTTCCTTAGGCTTATGAAGAGAGTTATGACTTAATTATAAATTTTTTCTTGGAAAAATAATCTTCATACAATTAAAATGTTTTAAACTGTGTATAAAGGTAGTATTACACTGTATGCCATGCTGTCAAATGTTTGCAAGCTTTCCCTGGCAAATCTGTCAGATAGAATAGCATATTTTGTCCCTCATATTTCTTGATGCCAGAAGGGGTCAGAATAATAGGTCAGTAGCGGCGCTCTCCTGGGATAGCGTTACTGATTCTAATGTCCTTTTTTTAATGACTAAATGGGAACCTACGACCTCAGTGTCACAAGATTAACGTGCTAATTCACTTGGCTACGGAGACTGCTGTTTAGTTCGGTACCATCAGTTTTCTTAGACCACAAGTGATAATCCCATTACCAGGCTGGCTATGAAACTACGACAAACCAGCTAGCGCCATTTTTTTTATCATATTACTCACTTGTCCTTCTAAGTGATCTTGATTCAGCTCATTTTTTAAGTCTGAGGTCCTACATCAATCACAGTGACACGAAGCTGGTTCACTTCAGCGTTCTTCAAGAAACCTTCAGTAGCCATCTTCCTAGATGCCTCACTTGCTGGCGCGAACGCAGGGGGAGGAGGGGTTGTGAGTTAGAAAAAACAGGGTCGTTATGTCAATTGTTGTTGTTTTGCGTGTGAGTGAATGCGACAACGTCCGCCATCAATTCAGTCGTTGCTTGTCATCTCCAGTATAAAGGGTGTTTTTTTAGGTGCATGAGAACTATCGATATAGATAACTGTGGTTTGACAGCTGAGAATGTCAAACTGTGTTGACATTTCTGTTCAGTAAGGTTTGGCAAGTCATCATGAATCATTTAACGCCAGAAAAACGCTTCCAAATTGTGGAAATTTACTTTGAAAAAAATAAATCTGTTCGCGAAGTTCATAGAGCACTTCGTCCATTTTACGGTCAACATAATCGGCCTAATGAGCAAGCAATTTGTGCAGTTATTGATCGTTTTCGCACTAATTTTACTCTTCTCTTAACGAATCACCATTACATCCATTAAAATTGACTGTTTGGTGCGGTTTACACGCTGGCGGCATCATCGGTCCTTATTTCTTTCGAAATGAGGAAGAGCTGCCATTACGGTGAATTGACTGAATTTTTGTTTCCAAAAATTAATCAGCTAAACATCGCCGACATTTGGTTCCAACAAGACGGCGCTTAACAATCGATTTATTGCAAAATCAATTTGGTGACAACTTGATTTCCAGAAGTGGTTCTGTTAACTGGCCCCCTCGTTCGTGCGATTTAACGCCTCTGGATTACTTTGTATGGGGTTATATTAAGTCATGCGTTTATACCGACAAACCAGCAACTCTTGAAGCATTGGTAGCCACTATTGACGCCATACGGCCAGATTTATTGAAAAAAGTAGTCCAAAATTGGACTGATCGAATGGACCATGTAACTCGTAGCCGCGGCCGTCATATGACGGAAATCATATTTAAAAAATAAATGCCATGAAATTATCTACCAGAATATAATAAAAAAATTTCATTCCAACAATATTTGTGTCTTGTATTATAATTTTAAGTTCTCATGCACCTAAAAAAACCCCCTATACGAGTATATTATATCTATGATGAAAACTAACTCGCCATGGAAATGGAACAGTGTTGCCGCGGGGGTCGTGAAGAAAGCAAATAAAATTTCAAAAGAGTAGCATAGAGCATAGCAAAATTTTTTACTTGAAAAAAATAAATAAATTTCATTGCACAAAATATAAAAAAACACAATTCATTTTATACGGTTTGAGAGTTTCCATCGGGAGCATCGAATCCATCACGCAGTCGCAATTTAAAAATATCTAATTTGAACTAATAAATTTGTGTTTAGTTTTAGTTTTTTTTAGTCTTTTGAAAAGTGGTATAAGGAGATTGTTTGTGGTGTAGAATCTTAGCATTATCGGCCTGGTTGTTAATATATAGTCATTTTACGCCAAAAACTCGATTAGGGCTGTTTTTAATTGAATGTAGGAAATTGTGTCAAATTTCACATTTAGGAAGTCTATAGTAAAACATCCTGTACTACAGAGTGCTTCCTGGAAGTTAAAATAAAAATCTGCCAACAGTCTAGGCGCAACTTTATTATTTTTTCGGTAGAAGTTCGGAACGAGTTTAATTCTGAGATGCGGTGTAGGTTACTTTGTGACTGAAAGCCTAAAAAAAAGTTGGGGAAGCGGTTAGAATGGGGTCGCGCTAGAATACTTACGCCGCTGCCACATATCACATATGAATTCCAAAATTGGGTCATACTCCGGGACGCAGTCTAAGTCGTAGTATAATATTAGTTGTTACGCGATTAGGAGGTTTTTCGTGATTTGGTTCCGAGGCATTACATGAAATCGGAAATGCATTTGTAGGCAATTATATGAAAAGTATGTGGAAGTGAAAACCAATCTCATATCTCATTAATCTTAAGAAATATGTCGAAAGCCTTACGTCCTATTGGAGTTGAATATCAAAAATCCTGAAATCAACTTTTTGACGATTATGTAGGAAGCCTTACTAAGTAAAAATTAATTCGATATCTCGAACTAAGAAATATGTACCCCACTTTGGGGTTGAATATCAAAAAATCCTGAAATGAGTTTTTAGATATACATAAAAAAGGCCGATGAAGTGGAAACTAATCCGATGTCTTATCAATCCTAAGAGATATGACAGAATTCGTGAAAACGTGTTCAACCCGTTTTTACCCACTTAGGGGTTGAAAAAGGAAAAAAACTTGAAAATGAGTGTTAGGTGATAATTAAACAAGTCCGTGGAAAGTGAGAAAAGATATTCGATATCTAATCAGACCTGAGGGATATGGCTGAATTCGTGAAAATGTATACAACCCCTTTACACCACCGGTCGAATTTCAAAAAATCATAAAAACACTTTCAAGGTATTTATATGTAAAATCCGTAGAAAAAAAATTAATTCAATATTTGGAAAGACCTAATAGATATGACGAAAATGAGTGAAAATATATGCATTCCATTTTCACTGATAAATTTTTTGCCCCCCTTCCGAACGCCAATGGTAATTTGAAATTTTTTTACTTAATATTACTTTTCTAGTTGATTTCTATATACCTACATAGCGAGTTTCAATTTTCTCGCTTAAGCCGCAATTGGAATTTATATAGAGCTCTAATAGTGGACCCATTTGCATAAAAATTGTCAATATGGGTATAATGCGTCCGAAACGCAAAAAACCCGAGATCGACACATTCTAAAATCCATATATCCTAAACGGTTAATGTCACAAAATTGAAACTAAATGAATATACATATGTAGGTATACTAGGAGAATAGATTGGAACCACATTTTTGAGTGGGGGCAGTGGCGTACGGAGGGGGGGGGGGGTGAAAACTTCAGATTACGATATCTCACGAACCAAATGTGCTAGACAAATACAATTCAGTTTCTGTATAAAGGTTGACAAATGGAGTTTGCTGAAAGTAAGGGGAGGGGATAAGAATTTTTCAAAATATGACGTCTCATTTCTCAAAAACAATGTAATATAAACGCTTAAAATTTTTAACAGAAGTAGGCCTAATAGATTTGGAGGTGTGGGTGTAGAGGGTGAGGGTGTGGGAGGGTGAAAAGGAAAAGGTTTTGATTTTTATATCTCGAGAACCTATAATGATATAAAGCTGAAACTTGGTATTTGGATAGAACTGTAGTAGTAGCATGTTGGAAAAATATAAGTTTTTATAGGGGTCGTATGGTACGGCGGTGGGGGTGTTTTTCCTATCTGTAGAACGGCTTATGCTACAAAGTTAAAACTCGGTATGTATGGATATGTAAATCAACTAGAAAAGTAATTTAGATAAAAAAACATTTCAAATATCTATTGGCGTTCGGAAGGGGGGCAAAAAAAATGCTCAGTGAAAATGGAATGCATATATTTTCACGGTTTTCATCATATCTGTTAGGTCTTCCCAAATATTCAATGCATTTTTATTCTTCTTCATATAAATACCTAATTCGACCCCTAAGGGGGTGAAAAGGTGGTTGTATACTTTTTCACGAATTCTACCAAATCCCTCAGGTCTGATCAGATATCGAATATCTTTTCACGTTCAAGGGCTTGCGTAATAATCGCCTAAAACCAGTTTTTAAGATTTTTCCTTTTTCAGCACCTAAGAGGGTATGAAAGGGTTGAACACGTTTTCACGAATTTCGTCAGATCTTTTAGAAGTGATAAGGAATTCAATTGGTTTTAACTTTCTCGTGTTATCTTCATATTTATCTATTAACTCCTTTCAGGATTTTTTGATATTCAACCCCGAAGTGGATGTAAGGAGGTTGCATATCTGATGATATATCGAATTCATTTTTACTTCCTAGGTCGGAAGACCCTGGCTAGAATCGTGCACTCATAAAGAGGCCGGAAAATAGTATGCCCACAATTTACGTTAAAAGGAGTGTCATACCTGGTGGCCAAATGGACTCGTACTGAACGTGACTCTGGAGCTGATTACACGAGTCCTGCTTAAGCGTTCTTCTGTTTTAGTCTAGTAGTGCGATGGCCACTTCTGCTTAGATATGACGCAAGTGGTTAATCCTTTACACCAGGAGTTACTGATTATAAGAAATTCAGAGGACTCGCCCTTAACAGCCACTTGCAGGACATAAACCGTTTCCGTGAGAAAAACCTGCAGAACAGAACCTTGACTATTTCGTTTGCCCGCTTCTGTCTTTCCATCATAGACTAGCTCCACTTGGCTACGACTTTTCAAATGAAGTAGTTTTCGAATCCAAAGCTCAGTCTGAAACAGTCCTTTGGGTGTCTATGGAAAGATCGATTTCGCCTTAATCGGTACCACGACTACATAATCTCGCAGGTCCTGAAGAGCAGCTTGATTTGATTTGATTTGGCATCCTTAAGACGTGCAATATGCCTCGGTTATTGTCACCAAGGTATAAACAGTGCAGGAAGCGCCTGAATTTCATTGAATTAGTACATACAGGTATTTAACGATTCATTAGGTGACTCCATGGGCAGTGCTAATTGCTCGTGGACTATTCGATTTATGTTCCATGTTTAGACTCTTTTGTGTCTTATTTGTCGGTTTTATTCAGTGGACCTAGTTGCTTACGTGCTACCCGAGTTTTGGTCAAGCAGCTTCCATAGATTTATGTTAGAAATGTGAAATCCCACTGCCCGATATAGAAACTTACTTTACTCCTTACTCTTTTAATATCGCCAATAATAAAGTCGATTTTAAAACGAAAGTGATGGTGGACACCTTGCAGAAACCAGGACACAGTCTTCCTTGTTTTCGAGTGGTCTGATCAACTAGCTCATGAAATCAATATTTGGTACAGATGTCCAAAAAATAGATAAATCTTGACGGACATTTCAGAACGATGCACAGGATTGCGCTCATAGCGAGTCTATGCATAAATAAAACGTTAACAGTAAGGCAGTTATTTTTTTGAATTTATTTCCCCTAGGAGAATATTTAAAACAGCATCCAAATATCCTCTATGTAAATCCACTATAAGAAAACAGACTCTGCTAGAAGCAATTTAGATAAAACGCTACAGGATAAGATTGTTCGACATGCTTAACTCTTGTATGTACTTCTGCCAGGGGATCTGCTTTCCGAGCAGGATAGCCTCCGATTAAAAATAAAACCCTTGATATAAGAGTTAAGTTTAATATGCGTCGAAGCGTATTCATTCTATTCGCGCTTCTTTCCTACTAAAAACTCGCAAACTTAATTTTCTTATTATTAGCCCCATGTTGCCACTAACCTGATAAGAAGGCCATTGAGGCTATTACCATTGTGTCGACAGGACGAAAACGATGGAACAGCAAAATTTTTTAATAGGTTTTAAAACATGATAATTCTCCTTTGTTGTCGCCATTTCCAGGATCTCAATATTCCGAAATTTTTAGGGATAATAGAACTGAGCAGGGAACCTCTTTTCCTAAAAGCCAAGGTCTTTGGATTTTTCGCAAGAATATGGAGGGTGGTTCCTCCATGGATCCGAGGCTATTGCTCGTTTGAAGCGCTAAAAAGGATACTCAAGAATACCTCGAGTAAACAACAAAACGAACAAGGAACAAATGTTATTAACGAAAGAACGAGGTAATGGAGTCCGTGTAAAAACTTTACAACAAGTCCATTAGAAGGGCGTGTTTTTTTTCGGGTAATGGCAACGATATTGTTACGAAAAGGTTCTGAAATTAGAAAGGACATCACTCAGCGCGACTTCTGGATAAAGAGTGACTGAAAGTTGAATTCAAGACTGCAAAAGGAAGGGAGATGGCCTGAATGATATAGAGATTCAGGGTTTTTAAGTAAAAAAAAAAAACAGGACCAACCAAGAATTTTCTTTTTAATGTGATTTCCAAGGATAAAAGGAACCTAATTTTCATCGCATAGAGCCCGCAAGCAAAAGGACCGACAACAACAGCACCTCGAAATGATGAAAGAAGACGGACGAGGAACGCGAAGCTCACCCGGCCGAAATTTGATTACTTCAATTAAACTTTGAGTAATTTGTTCCATTTGCAGCCTGCCATGCCTACGCCATCGCCTGGACGGGGAATGTGAAGCCTGAAAACAGGACGAAAAGTCCTGATGGAACGCTACAATGGGCATAAGTTTTCAACAGAACAGTGAGCCTGTTGATGATGGAAGGCTCTATCCTGGCTCCTCGATGGACAGATGGATGGTCATCGGGATGTGGGCAGAAAAATTCCTTCGAAAGCATGTAAAGGACACAAAACTTTTTCGCTTTTCCTTTTTTTTGTGGACCACATTTTATTTCCTTTTAATGGCTTCTACTCTGATGCTGGTTAGATTTACTTCTGCCTTGACTAAAATTACATCGTTCTTATGACGGTGTAATTTTTTCGCAGGGAAAAAAATGTTAACGCTCCTCGCTTCGCGGCCTTCGTCAACGCCAGTTTAGCGCTGAAAATATTCTTTTAGTCGCTAAGGACTAAGGTCGAACCTCTTGTTTTATTGCCGCTCAAAGCTAATTAGCAAACGTGATGTTGAAGTTTTATTCGAGTTGGAGACGCTTTTGTTGAGTTCGTTCTCGTGTTGTTGTATGCCGCCCCTATATTACACGGGTTTAATTCAAGGATTCTTCTTAGCGATCAGATTTCAGAAAGCCCTCTTCGAAAGTGTAGTGGTACGGTGTCTTCACTTTATGATGGTTGTGACAAAGATGTAATTTCATCCCTGATTAATACGGACAACCCCAACGAAAGATTTATTTGCTGTGCTTTTAATTTCAGTTTGAATTTTTACGGAGCTATGAATATCTGTGCCCGCTTTGTAATTTTACAGCAGTATTGTTATATTTAATCATGAGTTCCTTGAATTATGGTTTTGGCTTAGGCAGCCTCCATTCTGATGGTAGAATAAACGGGTTTTCCCCGAACATCGAATCATCCTTAAGATACCACTCGCTACTTCACACAAAATAATTATCCTGATTTCTGAAGAAAAAAAATTTATCTTGAAATGCTTTTTTTTAAATCTTGATCAACTTTTTCCATTAAAAACAATATTTATTGAATTGCAAATACCATTCTCAAAAACAGTTTTGTTTTACAAGATATCTTTTGTAAATGCTAACCACATACAAAGAAAATAAAATATATTAATATTTTTAATTTTACAAACCAAAGCACAAATTATTTTGTAACAAAGGTTTAATAAATTTGACGAACATGGTTCTTTAAATCTGACGAGATCCTTACACAATTTTTTCAATTTTTCAATTTTTTTTGAGCACAACGTTATTTTCATGAAATATTTTGAAAATTTACAATATTTCTTAAAGTTAAGAAATTAAAGTAGATTTGTATTTTGAATAAGACGAGTTTTTTTAGAATATTTTTGATTTTTACACAAAATATTGAAGAAGTTTTCGATTTTTCAAACCAAAAAAGAAAAAACTTTTGGACATACCTAGATTTTTCATAATTTTTTTTTTTAATTTTAAGAGATTGATTCATTTTACTACATTACTTTTATAATAAAGTATTTTTATCGATTTAAAAAAAAGATTTTTCTACCCTCAATTTTCTTTCCACGTTTTAGGACTAAGAGACCTCAAAAAAAAAACAAAATTTTGGTCCGTCTGACCGCCGTACGCCATAGGTTCGTTTGAAGGCTCATAGCTTTGAAACCATTCGAGCTACTAAGTTACAATTTTTTTATGCTTCTATTACACTTTACGCCACTATGTTAAATATTTGACTATTATCTCTGGCATATACAGTCAGATACTGTAATCGTCAGATTATTGTTTGCCACATTACTTTAATTGCTTGGTCCATTTTGATGGAAAAAATTTGACGTCAAATTTTTTTAGTCAAATATTTGACAGCATGGCATACCTTGTAATACAAGCTTAAGTGTGTAGTTTGGCTGGACTCCTTTCAAGTAGAGATTTTATGAGAGATAGGGCTGTGAGGGGGAGGTGGGGTACAGAAAAATTTTCAACATGGGTGGAGATATACATATAAGGATGTGCTCGCAAGATTGAGTCGAGACATTCTAATATTCATATCTCCTGAACGGTTCATGCCACTAGATTGAAACTTTGAGATTATTGTTGGCACTCCAGGATAGTACATCAGAAATAAATTTTTTAGAGGTAGCGTGTGGGGTGGATGGTGAAGGTTTCGCTTCACGATATGATGAACCACTTACGCAAGGAAGACCCAATTAAGTTTTCGCACATATGATAAGGAAAGCATGCGGAATAAAAATTGTTTGAAGGAAGTACTGGAGTAAGGGTGGGAGGGAGGTGCCAATTTTTGAACAAAATCGAGTTTCATATATCACGATAAGGTCTTGTAATTTATAGAACAGGTAGGCTTAATAACCCCTTTCAGAGGAAAATATATTGGAGTAGGAGTGGAGCGGGTGAACTGGGGAGGGAAAAAGCAATATATTCTGATTTTTATATCTCGAGAGCCACTGAAGATATAAGTTAAAGCTAATTTTTTATAGGAGCGTCATGGTACGGGGTGGGCTTGTTTTTCGTTGAACCATTCTAAAATACGTATCTCCTGAACGGTTGATGTCAACAAATTTCAGATTTTCTTTATAGCAAAAAATAAAGTGGTCGTTGAAAATTGATTTGGGTCACTCCATCAAGAATAGCAAAAAATTATGAAATTTGTGATCTTACCATCGCCGATTCTTTTGAAAAATTTTGTACTTGAAGAACTAGTGAATAATAATAATAATAATAAAGTATTTTGTTAGTTATAGTATGTTAAAGTTTTTGCAAAAATGGCATTGGCGTGGCGTCCATGGAAGCAAGGGAAGCATTGCTTCCCTTACATTTTACTGAAAAATATTCAAAATGCGTTTTCTAAATCGCGCAGAAAAATCGCGAAAAAAAGTCATGTTTCAAACATTTTCTTTGGCACAATCTAAATAAAAGTTCGCAAGAAACTACTCGCGAATATCTCTCACACAGCCGAATTGGCAACACCACGACAAAGGCAAGCGAAAGAAACTAAAAAGAAGACACATAGAAGCAATTTGAAAGTTGCATCTATGAGGGTTCATTTCGTTCCGTAGTGAACCCACTGCGACGTCATGAAAAAAAAAGGTTCATACACTGGACGGTGGAAGCAATAAGATATTTGCTTCCACATTCTTGGCTGCAGCGGAGAAGCTTTCAGCTAGCAGAGATCTGATAAGAAGTAAGTGCTACCAGAGTAGGATAGGAATTGAATTCAGAACGATTTGGAATTGAATTGTGGCAAATAGTTGAATTATATTTAATTTGGATTTTAGATCTCAAGAACCACTTACGCTGGGAGGCTGAAATTTGGAACTTATGTAGAACTATGATAGTGGAGCTATTTGCAAAAAAATTGGCGATAAGGGTTGAGGAGTGTTGGAGTGGAGGGGAGAGCAATGTGTTGAAAGCTGGGGTTGAAACATTCTAAAATACGTATCTCCTGAACGGTTGATGTCAGAAGATTGAAACTTCGTAGTTGTCCTAAGGGATAATAAGAGATTAATCAAAAGTTACAATTTTTGAATCGGGTGGGGGTCCTTGGGGGGGGGGGGGGTGGGGAACTTTGGGTTAGAATATCTTTGAACCAATTATACCAGGAAGGTAAAATTTGGTTTGTGTAGAATTCGAAGTAGAATTTGAAGTGGAGCCCATTGAATATAAAAATGTTGAGGTTGGAGGTGGCGCACAAAAGTAGGATGATAGCCATTTTTAAAAAAAATTTCATTTTTATACCTCAAGAACCGTACCATATACGATTTTAGAAATTTTACAGGATTTAGGCCCAGTTGGAGGTACTGATAAAAGGGCTGATGGTGGGAGTGGGTGGAAAGAAAAGAACATCAATTTTTATTTTTTAAAAATCACAAACCATAGAAAGCTAAAAATTGACTACCAATGACCAATAAAGAGGTATCCTAGAAAAAATAAATTTTTATGTGTGGTTTTTTATATCTCAAAAACGGCTTATGAAGAAGAAAGTTGGAACTAAGTACGTATACTATGTACGTATGCTACTGAAGTAGTTAAAGGAAAAGAATTCAGATTGTTATTTATACTAGTTTTATACTAGTTAAGTTAAAAGTAGCTAATGAAGGAGGTTCAATTAATCCGCAGTAAATTTGTAGCTAGAATAGTAATAATACATTTTGGATATTATCCAACTGCTTCCCCTTGTTGGATTATCACGCCACGCCACTGAAAAATGGTGTCCGAGTCCTCTTTGAAAATTCATATCACTGGTAATTTTTATCCTAAAATAATAAAATAGGGCTTATTTTAAAGGGAGAGGTTGTCGCAATATAAAAAAAGAATAAAAATTATCCTTGCGTTTTTTTTTCAAGGATAACGATTTCGTCCTTTATCCTTGAATGTCTCAAAATACCGTTTTTTTTTTTTTTTTTTACGTTTTATGGGTTATACTGTTTTACAAAACATACCAAAAAAATAACTTGGGATCTGAATTGGATCGGGGTCAAAAAAATCGAAGAACATCAGTGCTTCTCAATTATGTTACATAATTAATTATATAATTTTGTTATATAATTGTAGTTTTTCTATAACATAATTGAGAAGCACTGATGTTCTTCGATTTTTTTGACCCGGATCCCATTGAGATCCCAAGTTAATTTGTTGGTATGTTTTGTAAAACAGTATAACCTACAAAATATAACAAAATAAAAAATGAAAGAAAACTGATTTTGAGATATTCAAGGATAAAGGACAAAATCGTTATCCTTGAAAAAAAATTTCAAGGATAATTTTTATTCGTATTTTTTTTATATTGCCACAATTTTTAAACAACAATTTTTTGAAATAAGTCCTACTTTATTATTCTAGGACAAAAATTACCAGAGATATGCATTTTCAAAGAGGACTCGGACACCATTTTTGCGAAAACTTAAACATACTATAACTAGCAAAAAAAAATGAGATAGAAACAAAAAAATGAAATCATATTTTTTTTTTCACTAGTTCTTCAAGTACAGAAATTTACAAAAGAATCTGCGATGCTAAGGTCACAACTTTGGCGATTCTTGATGGAATGACCCATTTCATATATTCTTATGAATTTCGTCATATTTCTTGGATCATCTGAGTGATCGACTTATTCTACTCAACTAAAAGCATTTAAGTCAATTTCAGGATTTTTTAATTTTCAGCCTCTAAGAGGGTGTAACGGGGTTGTATACGATTTCACGAATTCCGGTATATCTCTTAGGTCTAATGGGATTTCAAATCAATGAAAATTCTTCTTTCTCAAAATTCAACCAACAAATGGGTGTAACGGGGTTATATACGTTTTCACGAATTCCGGTATATCTCTTTGGTCTAGTGAGATCTCGAATTGTCTTCAACTTGTACTGATTTTTTATATAAATGCCTAAGATTAAATTCAGGATTTTTTGATATTCAACGCCGAAGGCAAGGCAAAGATGGAGTTCTTCTTCGCCGACCCACTTTGAATAAAAAAGAAGCAAGGAAAGAATGAAATGTGGAAGGCATTCTAACACTTTAAGAAGTTCTTCTATCATTGCTTCTTACTCCATCCTTTTCCTACTAGTCTTCCATGCTGCACCATCAAGATATTTTTGTCGAACCTACCCTCAACCACATGCAATTAACAACCCTTGAAGTCAGAGCGGATAGCACTTAAAAGTAGATGTTCATGTTTAAAAGGATTACTGAGGTCGCCAAAGATGGACAAACTAATAATTTTTCACAGCTTTTTAATAGCCAGCTCTGACTGTTTGCAACAGTATCGACGTATGTATAACAGTCATACGAAGAAAGTTCCTAGCCAATAAAATTTTGGTGTATATCTTGCCTTAGTTCGACTAGTTTTATGACAACTGATGAAGCCAACGAGAGAGTAGACTTAAATTAAAATTTGTGTATTGTAGACATAAAAAATATTTTTTTCTAGGGTATTTCCATTAAAACTTGCTTTCTATTATAATTCTACTTTAGCGTGTGTTAGCGTGCTAGCACCGTTCTATTTTTGAACTATAATTAGGTGAAGAATTGGTAAGGTTCTAAAGTTCCTCCCTTCCATCCACTTTTTTTAAAGAATTCTCACACCAATAAATCGTATCATTATTCAACGAGTTTAAAATATTCAAACAGGCATCTCCCCTCTACACATCTTTAGAGCAGCAATGTTTCAGGACAACTTCGAAATTAGGGGTAAGAAAAATAATTCCAAACATTTAGAAGAAAAAAAAAACCCCCGACGTGAGAGTGGCACCAGACATTAAAAACCACCCCATACAACAAAAAAAAGCGCGTGTACCCTCTCACAGATGATACCCAAAAAGCTATTCACCCTGTAATGATATCAGTTCAGGTTGGCCCGAGAAAAAAACCAAGGGGGTGATTTTTTTCGTTCTTGGCTTTTCTCAAATAACGACTCCACGCGCTTTCTTCGTCCAGCGTTTGTTTAAAAAGCCTACTTCTTGTTCACCCTCATTTATCTCGCGGGAAATTAATGTAATTAATATGCATATTTAATCTGGAATTAGATCCTAGAGCAATTTTTTTTTCTTCGCAGCACTCGGATTTGGATTATTGCATTTCTTGGTATGTTGAGGGCGGTATTACTTCACCAGTTGAGTAAATTTTTTTGTAGACTATTCAAGTAATGGATTTCTCTTGGGGAGGTCGGGTTGTGGTCTTAAGGTGTCTAAGATGTTAAAATGTTGTAAAAAATTTTGCAGTTAAATTTTTTTAGTCTTTATTCCAGTTATCTTTCCCTTTGATCGTTTAATTCATAGGAGATAGATTGCTTACACTGTTTTTAAAAAATTGAATTTTCAATCCAATTTTTACTTGAAATTTCCAGTATATTTAATTTTTTCAAGTAAAAGTACACATTTCAAGCACTTTTACACGAAATTACTGATATTAGTAAATTATTCATGTACTTTTCAACTGAACCGTACAATTTACATAAAAAGTCTGACAAAATTACGCACCATTTCGTGTAAAATTAACCATATTTATATATGAATTGAAAATTACGTTCTTTTTCGTGTAATTTTACTTATCTATTTGAATTTTACGACGAAAACCATGTAATATATGAAACTACGAAGTTGGCAACTTCGTTCGATTTTGTTTTCTACTGAAATGAAAATGAAAAACCTTCGATGGCACAGTGGCTACGCGCGTCAAACCTACGCAGCAAAACCGGAATTGATCGCGCGTTCGATTCCTACCTACAGCCAAGAATTTTATTAAAAGTAAGTAATTAAGAATAATATTAGAAGTAAAAATAAGTGTATTTTAAAAAGTGCTAATTATACACATTTTATAGAGTGTAAATTCAAGAGAATATCCAGTGAATTTGCTGCTTTCGAAGTTGAAATTTACTGATTGCAAAATTGACTATTACTATACATCCCAATGTAAATTTCCTTGTAGGTGAGACATTTTTGCCAAAAGATGTAAAATTCAATGGATTTTTTTACTGTGTATGCTGAGACTATTAATCGAAAAAAAACTCCTCACATTTATTTGGGTGGGTATCAAATGTACAAAAGTGGCTCGATAACGGACAAATTCGTTAAACTATAAAGCTTACTTTCTTTTCTACCTTCGTTATTTTTTCAGATATTCCTCGAGTAGGATCCATGGTAAATTAGTTGAATTCGCTTTAGAACAGTTCATGAAGATTAATACACAAATTTTCTCTCTGAAACTCAAAGACGCAACTCGGCTGATTTCAATGTTATACTAAAGAATTGAGTACAACAAGTGAACAATTTACTGGAAAATCCAGTTTCATTCACATAAAGTCATATCATGCTACAAACTCGTAGCAATAACGAGTAATTTAATTAAAACGAAATTATAAGCAACCAGGCTCCAGACTTAAATAATTGAGACATCTTTTCCCAGTTTCCTAATTAAGGACAAATTTTCTGGGAAAAAAAAATTGAGAACATTTCGAAATTTAGTGATTTTCGTATTCTCTTTCATCTCGTTGCAATTAAAACTCACTCCAGGATTCTTAAGGGTCCTCTGGACTTTCAATCCGAGTATAATCGAGATGTAGTTGCGACTGTAATAATTGATTAACAAAATTATTTCGATTAAATTTTTTAAGACAAAGTCCTTACTTGATATCCTTGAAAAAAAGGACGTCTGCACGGAAATAAATTCTTTAAATTGGAGTTTAATTAATTCAACGGGAGCCTTTTAAGGAAGCAATCATGGACAAAAGACACCATTTTTATATTGAGGACTTAAGGACTTTTTATAATACGCATATCCAGGATAATATTAAGTCCTTTGGAAAGTGTAAGAAATTGTATAAAGTAGACAATTGAATAAGGTAGTTAAGAATGGAAAAGAAAAACTAAAACAAGTATTTTAACTTAATTAAGAGTGAGACACTTTGAATGTTAACTTTTTATTGAAGATAGCAATAATATAATAATTTAATAGAGAAGAAGTTTTTTGTTGTTTTCCGGCGTCAGTTGAGAGTCTGGTGTGAAACCCCAACACGAAATGCGCGACTGTTGATTAATCGCTGTCCTTGAGGACATGACAGTTTGAAAAGCCTTCACTGGATAGGCCAGTTTATAAGACTGTGTTGGACTAGGCAAATATACAATATTCAACATATTTAAATAATATTAAGTCCTTTGGAAAGTGTAAGAAATTGTATAAAGTAGACAATTGAATAAGGTAGTTAAGAATGGAAAAGAAAAACTAAAACAAGTATTTTAACTTAATTAAGAGTGAGACACTTTGAATGTTAACTTTTTATTGAAGATAGCAATAATATAATAATTTAATAGAGAAGAAGTTTTTTGTTGTTTTCCGGCGTCAGTTGAGAGTCTGGTGTGAAACCCCAACACGAAATGCGCGACTGTTGATTAATCGCTGTCCTTGAGGACATGACAGTTTGAAAAGCCTTCACTGGATAGGCCAGTTTATAAGACTGTGTTGGACTAGGCAAATATACAATATTCAACATATTTAAATAATATTAAGTCCTTTGGAAAGTGTAAGAAATTGTATAAAGTAGACAATTGAATAAGGTAGTTAAGAATGGAAAAGAAAAACTAAAACAAGTATTTTAACTTAATTAAGAGTGAGACACTTTGAATGTTAACTTTTTATTGAAGATAGCAATAATATAATAATTTAATAGAGAAGAAGTTTTTTGTTGTTTTCCGGCGTCAGTTGAGAGTCTGGTGTGAAACCCCAACACGAAATCCGCGACTGTTGATTAATCGCTGTCCTTGAGGACATGACAGTTTGAAAAGCCTTCACTGGATAGGCCAGTTTATAAGACTGTGTTGGACTAGGCAAATATACAATATTCAACATATTTAAAGCCACGTCGACCGAAAAACACATGGAAGCGGGCAGTCAAAATGGATATTCAAATTATTTATCCCCTCACCTCCTCTTTCTACCACCATACGAAAAGAAGTTATCGCAAATAAGGGAGAACTTAATCTATCTACTTTAACATTTTGTAGATCATCCTCTATTGCAGAGGGAAATAAGGGAAACAGTTTGACAACAAACAACGATGGACGTTTCGTTTCAAATTGAGTTGCAAGAAAAAATCCAGGAAATTGTTACGACCGATGAAGAGAGTTCAACTAGTAGATTTGTTAGCTTTCAGTAGTAGAATAAGCAGCCTTTGTGTCTGATTTCTAACCAAAGTAAAAAAAGAAACATTACAGTTAGAAAGCACTAAGCAATTTTTCAAAAAACAACTCGTGTAATACATCGGCACTCCAACTGAATTCGAACTGGCCTCATTTTCTCTTCCAATATTGAATCTTGCTGAGCTCTAATGGAACAATTTGAGTACTGACTGAATTCTGTTATCAAAAATTAACATAACATCAAATACCAGTATTCCACCAGTACTGAAAATTAATACTGCATAGAAAAATTTTTCTGATATAAAAAATAAGTTTTTTACTTTATTATTTCAATAATACAGTAATGTGATCGATTTTTAAAAAAAAAAAATTTTTTACTCTAAAATTTTTTTTTGACTTTTCATGACTAGTAGACATGTAAAAAGTAAAAACAAATTCCAGTCCGTCTGTCCGCCGTACGCCGTACGTCTACCGGTGTACGCAAAATTGTTTGAAGGCTCGTAGCACCCAAACCCTTTGATCTACTTAGTTGAATTTTTTTCTGTGGGTAGAGTGCGTAGGCCCCCTGTAGTGACCAAATTATGAGGGGTAAGGGTGTGGGGGGAGGTGAGAGAAGCGTTTTAAACGGACAACTTCGGTTTCTAGATCTCAGCAACCGCTTATGCTACGAAGCTGAAACTTGGAATTTATATAGAACTTTAATAGTGGACCCATTTGCAAAAAAATTGCCGATATGAGTGAAGGGGTGAAGGAGCGGGGGGAAAACTAATGCGACCGAGACGCTTGAAAGCCGAGATTGAGACATTCTAAAATCCATATCTCCTAAACTGTTAATGTCACGAAATTCAAACTTGATGAACATCTGTGGGTATACTAGGAGAATAGATCGAAAACAAATTTTTGAGTGGGGGCAGTGGCGTACGGAGGTGGGGGGTGAAATCTTTAGATTCCGATATCTCATAAACCAATTGCACCAGAAAAATAAAATTCGGTTTCTGTATTAAGGTTGACAAATAAAGTTTGATGAAAGTAAATTTTTTAAGAAGGAGGTGGAGCATGGAACTGAAGGGGATAAGAATTTTTTTAAAAATACATATCTTATGTCTCAAGAAGAGTGTAAGATAGATACTTAGAATTTTTACCAGAAGTAGACCTAATAGACCCCTATGAGGGAGGGGAGGGTGAAAAAGAAAAAGTTCCGATTTTTATATCTCGAGAACCTATAATAATATAAAACTGAAACTTGGTATTTGGATAGATCTGTAGTAATAGCATGTTGGAAAAATATAATTTTTTATGGGGGTAGTACGGGGGGTGTTTTTGCTATCTATAGAACGGCTTATGCCAGAAAGTTGAAACTCGGTACGTGTATGTAAATCAACTATAAAAGGAATTTAGATAAAAAAATTTACAAATATCCATTGGGAAGGGGGGCGAAAAAAATTATCAGTGATAATGGAATGCATATATTTTTACGATTTTTGTCATATCTATTAGGTCTTCCTAAATATTGAATTCATTCTTATTCTACGGCTTCTTGATTTAAATACCTAGAAAGCGTTTTCAGAATTTTTTGAAATTCGACCCCTAAGGGGGTGTAAAAGAGTTGTATACTTTTTCACGAATTCTGCCGTATCCCCAGGTCTAATTAGATTTCGACTAACTTTTTACTTTCACGGGCTTGCGTAATAATCATCTTAAACTCGTTTTTAAGTTTTTTCCTTTTTCAGCCCCTAAGAGGGTATAAATGGGTTGAACACGTTTTCACGATTTCCGTCAATTGAATTGTTTTTTCTTTCTCGTTCTGTCTTCATATTTATCTATTAACACTTTTCAGGATTTTTTATTCAACCCCCAAGTGGGTGTAAGGAGGTTGCATACGTTTTCACAGATTCTTACATATTGCTTAAATCTGATGATATATTGAATTAATTTTTACTTCCAAAGGTTTATTATATAAGCGCCAAGAAGTCAATTTTAGTATTTTCAGATATTCAATTCTAAGGGGTGTAAGGGGGTTGTATGCCTTTCAAAGCTTCGACATATTTCTTAGGTTTGATGAGATATTACATCGCTTTTCACTTCCACAGACTTTTATATAATCGCCTACAAGCCCACTTCTCAATTTTTCGATATTCAACCCCCAAGGGTTTGCATATGTTACCACAATTTTTTATATCACTTAGTTCTGATGAGATATAAAATTAGTTATTACGGCATTTCATGTAATGACCTAAAAACCAATTTCACGATTAATTTGAATTTCAAGAACCAAGAGGGTGTGAAGGGTTTGCTTACGTTTTCACAAATTTTTTAAAATCCCCCGTGTCTCATGAGATATCAAGTTGCTTCTTATGAAATCGTTTATAAACCTGTTTCACAATTTTTTCGAAATTCAAAGAAGTAATGGGTTTGTATACGTTTTAACAATTCGTCATATCTCTTAAGTCTGATAAGGCAACAAATTCGTTTTTACTTCTATGGGCTTTTAGTGTACATAATGTACCGAAATTCGAATAGTCTACACGGCATCGACTATCTTATTGGGAATCGTTTTGCTTATACTCGTATGTGCATAGTTCCAATCATAGTACTGACACAGTACTGAATTTAAGTACATAGGTATAAAATCAGAAAGGCGAGGAATTTTTTTAGCTTGATATCTCGGATAATGCTAATGATTAATTCGCGGATTCATGAATTAGACACGAGTTCTTGGGTTTTGATGAAAAAGGAAAAGGCTACAGCTGTATAAGGAAATCATTTGACTGAAAATAGATTTATTTTTTCAAGTAAAATAAAATAAGTCTGATACAATTGTAGTTTCAGTTATAAGCAGAAGAATTTTTTTAGTATTGAAATAATGGTAAATTTATCTCCATTTTGGAGTCATAATTGATTTTTTTGGACAAAATTTTTCTTGACAATATTTAAGTTAACATTTTTACCTCAAACACGTTAGGAATGTCACGCATTCTAAGCCTAATACAGTGCTGTGGCGGTACTGATTTCTCAAGAAATTGGTATGTTTCACTTTATACAGTTCTTCCTTACAGCTAAAATACAGAATTATAGAATTAGGTGATTAGTACTGATTCGATTTCGAAATAGTATCATATTATTTAAGAAGATTTCTAAACAGAAAAATACAAAAACATATATATATTGTATTCCGTATTCGGTGTTGAAAGTATACTCAATTCGCGAAAAATCCGAATTCAGTTCGACGGTATTCATTCTGGATTTTTCCGAACTTAATTCTTTTGCAAATAAATGTTCAGTATCGGTTCTGCCAAACCAATACCCAAAAATGTCCTGCGTGAACCTCTTCTCCTGAACAAAAAATGGAAATAAACTGCTTGAAACTTTCGTTATTCGAGCTAAAAATCCCAACTGCCATTAACATGTTTCCAGTTCCATTGGATGCCCCGAAGAATAATAGACGAATATTCGCTTCTTTTTTGCCTCTAAAAAATTTATTTAATTTAAAGTGGAATTCCGTGCAGCACAAGATTCTTACACGCAATTACAGCGCTAAAAAACAATTTTTTACTTCGTGAAGCCTAAACTCGTTAAAGAAGGACATAAATACGCCAAAGTAAAATAAAAAGAGGATTCTACGTCCCCAAACCCTCATAGCGATGGAATACAGTGAACCACCGCCATATCGCCACCGCCGCACCACTATACCACCCACCCATTTGGCAAGCTTCTACTTCTCATCTACATCTCGGAAAGCCAAGCTCGCCTTTCATTTTTCTTCTCGGCTTTTTTTTCCCGATTTTAATTCCATGCTCCCACACCCAAGGCTACACAGCTTCCATTACCATCTTCTGATGGGTTTGCTCGATCCAACCACCCACACCCCGCAACCATACCACCTCATCCTTGTCCTTAACCAACTTGAAAGGGAAACTTGCTCTTAACGAGGAAAAATAAAACGAATGAAATCCTTTCTTTGGCGCCACCCCCAATCCCATTCCACCCTGCCGCGGTTTTTATTTTGCGTCGAGCGCACGGATAACGAACACAACCGCACCCCATTACCCGAAATATACGCGAATACACCAAAGTTGATACTGACGCAAAGAAATTTCTTTTCTAATGATGAAGCCGCCCTCTTAGCTCGGTTCCACACCACCCTTACCCACTCGTACTCCAAACTACCGACCGACCACCGGCAACAAAATGAATGTTCGAAAAATGCCTCCTGAAAACAGAAACAACGGACTCCCCTGTCGTCATCAACATCCCCCAAACCATTCATTTTCAGCCATAACAACACCCTAGCCTGGCATCCATTCATATCCTTGCCGAACCCAAACATCCGCGCGGCCTTCCCAGCCTGTATGCAAATGAGCCAAAAGACAAAACCACCCCCGAATGAGCGAAAAAGGGTAGAGTTATGACGCGAAAGGAGAAAAAGGGGTGCAACCTCATTTCGGAAACTCGAACCCCAGAGTCGGGTTATTACGTGTCGTCGAGCGAAACCAGATTAGAGGGTTGCACGACGACAAGGACGACTTTGCCGCAATGAAGAGACCGTTCGCGTACATTTTGCATTAGAAGCTGAACAGGCTCTGACTTTCTTCGTACCGTCGACTGAATGATATTTCGGGGGAATCCCCTGGTACATTGGCATAAATAAAAATTACGCGCGAAAAGTACTGAGCAGTGCGAATCCTGGGCAGGTTGAAGTCGTATCGCGAATGGAAAACGGGCTTGCCAATGTAGGAAAAGGGGTTGCTTTCTCATTATGTTGCTTTTCACATTACAGCCTATTTCGGGGGTTCGTAAATTATGCATATTTGGATTTAATGCGTAATCATAAATAAATACCAAAGTCTTACAGATACGAGTACCAACCGAGAACGTATGTGGGTTTGGGGGTTGCGAAATTTTCAATAAATAAATTTATCAGTTAGAAATTGCGAACATATTGAACTAAATAACATTTTAGTTATGCAATAAACTGATAAATTTCTGGGACGTGAAAATTGTATTGAAAGGAAGGCCTACCGCAACAGGCAAGTACATTAAAATAAGTACACTGTACACCTTGTTTCATATTCATACACTCTTCAAGATGCTTCCAACAGATGTTAAAAGTTGCGAATGCTCGGTCTATTTCAAATTTCTCTAATAAAATACAGCTAATCTTATACAGGGCAACAAATTAAAATTTTTTGCAGGCTCTTTTGATGTAAGGTATGAGATAAGAACTCATATCGTGGTCAAAGAGTGAGAAGAATTATTGCTAACACAAATTTTTGAAGGACTTTTCCTTGGTAGTTACCCGAAAAAATAACTTCCTTAATTTTAATTGGATTTTTGTCTAATTACTGTTGACTACTAGGTTATTTAGTAATCGTGTAATAAATGTAACCACATATTGCTAGTAATCTTGTAGTGGAGTAGTGGAATTTAGTTTATTAATTTCAGCACCTCTGGGGTGAGTTGTATTAAGTAACAAATTATTCAAAAAATCTCGGAAATGTTTGGCGCAACTTTATTATTTTTTAGGGCAAAATCCGTGAAGCGATTGAAGTCGGGGTGCGATAGAAGTGCTTGCGCCGGTACCAACAGCAAAACAACAATTCCATTTAGAATTGTTAGTCGGGGATGTGGTCAAAGTCGGAGTGTAACACTTGTTATGTGGATACAGACACAATTAACTTTCCAAATAGCATCCTGGGTAATTTTTAAGGGGATGAGTATTGCTAGTTTTAGATTTAGTTTTAGGAAGAGACGCAGCGCTGAGCACGAAAAGAGAACCCACAGCGATTCCTTTGAAACCTCATGGGTAGTTAATCACCCCCGAAACACCCTAGGTCTGTGATAAGCTTAACCAGCTTGTCATGCCCTTTCAACTTCAGATCTTCTTATTTGTCAAAGCAAAGACTTCACTCCATTCGCCTCCTAGCAACCCCCTGACATTCGAACAAAATGTGAGTAATATCCTTCTCCTAGTAGGGGTCGTGGTAATACCTGCACATGTCCGATCCTTCTCTAGCCCCGTCAGTATTCCGTCTAGTAACCGCAATCTTCCCCTGCTCCATGTTAATATTTTCCTAGACTTCCGTCTGTCCAGCCTTGGCTACAATGTCCTAGAGATCCTAAAACTTGTCAATCCCTCCCACCTTGAGTTCGTTGCATCCGTAGCACGGTTCCTGATAAGCGCTTTGAATATCAATAGATCCTGAAATTTATTTTTAGGCTAGGTTTATAAAGCCGCTAAAAACGAATTCAGTGTCTCATTAGACGCAAAAGATTTGTACGGTTCCATACCAAAAAATTTTGAGAAGAGTTTCTAGGCGCTTTTATTGAGAGCCGGCAGAAGTAAAATCCATTCCATACCTCGACAGACCTAAAAATAAACTTTTTTACTTTCTAGGAATTCTAAGGAATCGAGAAATAAAAATTAGATTTTTTTTGCTTTCCACTCTCTTTTAATCTCACCTCCCAAAGCCCCACCACCAAAAAATTTTGGAAGTCAACACTAAAAGTAAAACCTGCAACATATAACGAAAAAAAATATTCGTTACTTTAAGAAGGCTGTTTTACTTTATTATTTAAATAATACAGTATTGTGATCGATTTTTAAAAAAAAATCTGCCAACAGTCTGGGCGCAACTTTATTATTTTATGGGTAGATGTCCGAAACGTGTTTAATGATGAGATACGGTGTTGGGTACTATGCGACTGACAACCTAAAAAATAACGTTCCAAATAGCCTAATGGTTATTTTTTTCGGTTGTCAGTCGCATAGTACCCAACACCGTATCTCATCATTAAACACGTTTCGGACTTCTACCCATAAAATAATAAAGTTGCGCCCAGACTGTTGGCAGATTTTTTTTTTATTTACGTATTTTTTTTATCAATAGAATAATTCATAGTAGTAAAAGCGAATTCGATCACATTAAACCTAAGAGATTTTCGGAATCAGTAAAATCTTAAACAATACCCCCAGGGGGTTTAATTGAGAAAAATACTTAAATCGGTTTTTTCCCGACTACGTTTAAAGCTTATAGAAGTACAAGTGAACTCCAAATCTCAATATACCTTAGGAATATATCAGAATTCGTGAATATGTACACAACCAATTTACTCCACCTTAGGGGTTGGATATCGAAAAATTCCGTTACCGTTACCGTTACTAGGCGCTTATATAAATAGCCCGCAGAAGTAAAATTGCTTTGATAGTTTGACATGTCTAAAAGTTTTAACGAAATTCGTGAAAATGTGGATTCACGGACATTTTTTTGACTCAACCTCTGAACGCCAATAAAAATCTGAACTTTTTTTTGCTTTAATTACTCTAATAGCACATCTACATATACGTACTAAGTTTCAATTTTCTAGCATAAGCCGTTTCTGAGATATAAAAAACCACTCCTCTCCCCCGTACCTTGATACCCCTATCAAAAATTTTATTTTTCTAGGATGTCTCCATAGTGGTTCTATATAATCCTAAATTTTTAGCTTTCTATTCATTATAGTTTTTAAGAAATAAAAATCAGAATGTTTTCCTTTCTACCCCCTTTCACCACCACCCCCTACACCCACACCACCAAAATTTTTTTCCCTACTAGAAGTTTATTGACCCCAACTCCTGTCAAATTTTCAAGATCATATCTGATACGGTTTTTGAGATATAAAAATTAAATTTTTTGAGAAATTGCTATCCCCCCACTTTTGTGCTCCACCTCCCCCCTCAAAAAATTTAGTTTTGGTAGACTCCTCTTGTGAGTCCATATACAGAAACTAAATTTTATCTTCCTGGTGTAATTAGTTCGGAAGATATTGTAATCCAAAGTTTTTCACCCCCCACCCCCACACCCCACCACCCCTCTTAAAAATTTTAGCTCTTGTCTAATCTGGAAGTATCCCTAAGAACAACAACAAAGTTCCAATCTTCTGACATCAATTGTTCAGGAGATATCGATTTTAGAATGTTTCAATCCCGACTTTCATGCGTTAAAGACTCATTGTTTTCCCCCCCACTTCCACACCCCTTAACCAATATCGACCATTTTTTTACAATTGAGTCCATTATTATAGTACTATATAAGTTCCAAGTTTCAGCCTCCTAGCATAAGTGGTTCCTGAGATCTAGAAACCAAAATTTTTCGTCTAAAACGCTCCCCTCTCCTCTCCCCTTGTACCCCCACCCCTCAAAAATATACCAGTTGTAGGGGTTCACCCAATCTACCCACCATAAAAATTTCAATTTAATATCTCAACGGGTTTGGGAGCTACGCGCCTTCAAACGATTTTGCGTACGGCGTACGGCGTACGGCGTACGGCGTACGGCGGACGGCGTACGGCGTACGGCGGACGGCGTACGGCGTACGGCGTCTACGGCGGACAGACGGACATTTTTTTTTTTTTTGCTTTTTTGGGGTTTACTAGTCCTAAAACGTGTAAATACAAAATTTCAGGGTAGCAAACTTTTTTGAAATTTCAGGTCGATAACAATACTTTATTATTAAAAAATAATAAAGTAAAAAATTTGCTACCCTAAAAATTTTTTTTTCACGTTTCATGATTAGTAGACACGAAAAAAGTTTCAGTCCGTCTGTCCACCGTACGCCGTACGTCGACCGCTGTACGCAAAATTGTTTGAAGGCTTGTAGCTCCCAAACCCTTTGAGCTATTAAACTGAATAGACTGAATAGGCCCCTTGAAGTGACCACATTTTGAAGGGTGGGGATGTGAGGGCGAAAGTGGGGGAAGCGTTTTAGACGGACAATTTTGGTTACTAGATCTCAGCAACCGCTTAGGCTAGGAAGCTGAAACTTGGAATTTATATAGAACTTCGGTAGTAGACCTATTTGCAAAAAAAGTGCCGATATGGGTGAAGGGGTGTGGGTGTGGGAGGAATAATAATGCGTCCGAAACGCAAGAAAGTCGAGATCGATACATTCTAAAATCCATATCTCCGAAACGGTTGATGTTACGAAATTGAAACTTAATAACTGCTTGTAGGTATACTAGGAGAATAGATACAAAATACATTTTTGAGTGGCGTACTGGGGGGGGGGGGGGGGGTGCAAATTTTTAAAGTACGATATCTCACGAACCAATTGCACTAGATAAGTAAAATTCGGTTTGTCTATAAAGGGTGACAAATAAAGTTTGCTGAAAGTAAAATTTTTCAAGGGTGCGGTAGAACATGGAAGTGGAGGGGATAATAATTTTTCTAAAAAATCACGTCACATATCTCAAGAACAGTTTAAGATAGATGCTTAAAATTTTTATCAGAAGTAGGCCTAATAGACCCCTATTTTTTTTGTGGTGAGGGTATAGAGGGTGAGAGTGGGCGAGGGTAAAAGGAAAATATTCTGATTTTTATATGTCAAGAACCTATAATAATATAAGGCTGAAAGTTGGTTTTTAGATAGATCTATATTAATAGCATGTTGGAAAAATATAATTTTTTATAGGGGTAGTATGGTACGGATGGGGAGTTTTCGTATCAATAGAACGGCTTGTGCTACAAAGTTGAAACTCGGTATGCATATGTAAATTAAGTAAAGAAGTAATTTAGATAGAAACAAATTTCAAATATTTATTATATATAGATTTTTTTAAATTCTACCTCTAAGGGGGTGAAAGGGGTTGTATACTTTTTCAGGAATTCTTGCATTTCCCCCAGGTTTGATCAGGTATCGAATATCTTTTCACTTTCACGGGCTTGCGTAATAATCGCCTAAAACTCCTTTTTCAGTTTTTTTCTTTTTCAGTCTCTAAGAAATAAAAGGGTTGAAAAAGTTTTCACGAATTCCGTCATTTCAATTAAAAGTGATAAGAAATTGAATTGAATTTTACTTTCTCCTTCTAACTTCATATTTATCTATTAACTTTCTGGATTTTTGCATATTCAACCCCCAAGTGGATGTAAGGAGGTTGCATATGTTTTCACAAATTCCTACATATTGCTTAGATCTGATGATATATCGAATTCATTTGTACTTAAGGTTTCCTATACATATGTATAAGCGCTAAAAAGTGAATTTCAGTATTTTTAGATATATAATCCTAATGGGTGTAAGGGGATTGTATGCTTTTCAAAGCTCGGCATATTTCTTAGGTTTGATGAGATATTGGATCACTTTTCACTTCCACAGACTTTTATACAATCGCCCACAAACCCATTTCTCAATTTTTGGAAATTCAACCCCCTAGGGTTTGCATATGTTTTCACAATTTTTGCTATCACTTAGTTCTGATGAGACGGCATTTCATGTAATGACCTAAAAACCAATTTCCCGATTTTTCGAATTTCAAAAACCAAGGGGGTGTAAAGGGTTTGCTTACGTTTTCTCAAATTTTTAAAATCCCTCGTGTCTCATCAGATATAAAGTTGCTTCTTATGAAATTGTCTAAAAACCTGTTTCACAATTTTTTCGAAATTCAAAGAAGTAATGGGTTTGTATACGTTTTAACAATTCGTCATATCTCTTAAGTCTGATAAGGCAACAAATTCGTTATTACTTCTATGGGCTTTTAGTGTACATAATATACCGAAATTCGAATAGTCTACACGGGCTTTTACAATGTTTAATCGGCTAAAAATCTCTTAAATATTTTTATTTTAAGAGCAAAATTAACTTTCCAAGAAACCTAATAATATCGAAACAACTGATGATATACTCCGACTTTGACCGCTCCCGCACTTTGACCCGAAAAATAATAAAGTTTCGCCCAGACCATTGGCAGATTTTTTTTTTAGTATTTAGTACTGGACATAAATTTGATGTTCGTCAAATGATCGTTTTAAAATCATTTTCAAATTTGTTTGTACAATTTTTATAGAACGAATTAGGCTTGTATTACACTGTATACCATGCTATCAAATATTTGACCAAAAAAATTTGAAGAAAAGTTCTGCCAACTTTTTCCGTCAAAATAGACTCTATGTAGAGGAAATAAAATAATGTGACATTCAAAACTTTGGCAATCGCTAAAGCTAGTATTGCACTGTATGCGACGCTGTCAAATATTTGTCTATTTGGCAAATGCTGTCAGATAGTTTAATCAAACTATCTGACAGCATTTGCCAAATAGACAAATATTTGACAGCGTCGCATACAGTGCAATAGTTTAATCAAACTATCTGACAGCATTTGCCAAATAGACAAATATTTGACAGCGTCGCATACAGTGCAATACTAGCTTTAGTAGTTTTTTCATTTCGCAAATCGGTGGAATCGATGGATGGAAACATAAAGTTCAATAAATGATTCGAGGGGATAACGTTGACCGCACATAATGTTCTGGTCACAGAAAGAGTGTTGAAGTTTTTACGTAAAATGTTTAGGCAAAAAATGTTAAGCTACCTAAAATTCATAGTTTTTTGTAGATTTGTTTGTCAAGGATAAAAATAAATTGAACAAATAAATTAATCTATCATTAGCTCTATTAGTTTACAAAGGGTTATTCAATAGGGACATAACAATTTTGTATTAAAATAAAACACAGAATTATTGAGGTAATTTCCAAACGTGGCTCGTTCATGAACTTCACCATGATAAAAATGTAAACTTTGACTGACGTTTTGACATTGACAGACCAGCAAAAAAGTTTAAGGGTGCTTTTGTATTTAAATACAAAATTGTTATGTACCTATTGAATAATCCTTCACATTCTCGATTTAACTAATTTTTGAGCCTCAAGTGAATTCGAATTCCAAGAATTGGGAGAACTATTATTGAATCGATTTCGAACACAAACGAATACTGTAGTGTTTAGACTATTCTTGCATTTACGCCAATAAAAAAGTAGTAATTATTAGTAGGAAGAAGGTTATGGTATGGTTTTTTCCATTATTCAAATTTTCTTCACCTTTGGTGAATCCAAACTAAAAGGCTTTCGAAGTTTCGTTTTTAAATCATTTTATTTTACCTTTAGTGAACGTTCACCGAATCGTTTTCTGGGAAGACAATTCAAACCAATTATCTGTATATGAAGGATCTCGTTGTCTATTTTTTGTGGTAATGAAGACATTTGTGCTACATGCCGTACTGCGGACGGCGGCGGTCAGACGGACAAAATTGTTTTCCAGCGGTCCAGGGAATGGGTTAATACGCAGAGAGCCGAGTGAGTCTTTCCTGCAGATCCCATATAATAGTCCATGGAAATTTTTTCTTCTCCTTCGAGTAGTAACCAAACGATAGTCGTTTAAATATCAACAATCTGGATGCGCAATGCCTTATCCTCAATAAATATGAATCTTAGTTCAGTATTTCATCTAGAGTATCATAGAATTGGCTGCGATCTATCGTGATTGCGGTACGGTTTTGTTTGGTTTTATGTTTAAAGGGAAGGAAACTGCATTTAGTATAAAACAGGTCCAATTTCCTATTAGATGGATCTAGGTATCCACTTTCATCTCGGATCTTCTTTACGATCTCATTTTCAATATAACGACCATTTTATTTTGAATCTAAAATCATGTTTAGTGTAATTTTATGAGGGTCTTAAAACGCTTCTTAAATTAAATTGAAAATTCGATTTTCTTTCGTTACCCACGATTCATTTCACGCTCACCTGAAAATTATTAGGTACTTATAATTACGTTCGTAAGCTGCTTAAGAGGTACTTTCTCCGTGCCATCGAGTTTTAATGCTGTACAAAATTCTAATGATAGAAAACTTCAGAAGGGAAAAAAATGGTACGACCCACACGCAAAAAGGATTCATCCCTTGACGGTTTTCATCACAAGCTCCAATTTGATGGTTAAGTTTACAAGGTGGTGGCAGTTGGATGTTTAATTCCTTGACGAAATTTTATGCTGAAGTAGAAGTGAGGCTGCTGTTTAATACGATTCTTAAAATATGGCGGAAAGAAATGAATACAACTTTTTTTTTGTCTTTTATGAAAAGAAAATTCCCAAGGATACGATAATATTCATCTAAAGTGGCAACAGGAAAATATTAGGAACGATTTTTCTCGCGCTAAATGCTCAATCAAATGTGATAAGAGCCTTTAAAGAACAGTTTCAATGCTGATAAATCAAACACAGTTTTATTTATATTCGATTGATTTCCCATTGATCTTTCAAAGAAGATTTTGCGGGTGTGTTTCAGATCCAAAAAAATAATACTTCTTGGAAAATGTACGTTCATCGGTGAATTCATCGCTGAAAATAACGTCTACATAATTACAGTTTAATTTCTCTTGTAGATGGAAGAAATCGACCGAAGTATGGTTTTCGTAAATCTTCTTATAAATAAATCTGTTCATAATTTTTTGTTTGTCTGAATGTTTATCACTCCAAATTAGGAACCATATGCATTTCTGCAGTTGTACGCCTACTGATTAAAAACCTTAGTTCTCGTATGAGGAGGGTTTTTTTTTAAAAGTAATGATGTACGAGTATATAAGTCGACAATGAAAAACATGGGCGGCGATACAACATTTTGTCGAGATGGGTTTACAAAAGGAGGTTGAAATTTCGGAAAATGTCTTGTAACGAATAGAAAGTCATGCATGGATTTCATTCAGTTAAGAATCTGTGAGCCTTTTTTGCCACACCAATACAATATCAGCGCACCAGACGACAGGACAAAAATGTAGAAAAGTAGAAATTTGACCGCAAAAATCTTTCAATTTAATTTGAAAGTTAATGAAGACATACTACAGAAATGATTCTGTGAAGTATAGTCGGTAAAATTTCCCAACTACTTCGGATACCTTGCAGAAATAATTTCCTGAAAGACCATATGTTCTGCAATTTAAAAATTTTGCACAATCTACTTTTTTTCCATTAAGTATTGCACGAAAAAGAACTTGAAAAATTGGGGTACTCTTTCCATCACCTACCATATGGAAGCTCTTGAAAAAAATTGTCCTTTTTTCCCAAAAAAGCGGTAACTCGGGAACGTATTGACCACGTATTGATTTTTTTTGTTCTCGGAGAGAGTATACTTACTACGTTTTTTTAGATATTCCGTGTAGAAGGATGTTTTCCGTGTTTTTATATCAACGACTTAAACAGTAAAGCTATTTAAACAGTTATTTGGCACTGGAGGAAAAATACCTGAAACTTTTTTTAAAAAATGCATTTCTTTATTATTTTACATAACGGAATAGTCAATTTATAACCGTTTGCATATCGCTGGACAAATTTTTTGGTCACGGCCATTTAACTTGAAAACAGGATCGTTGATATATTGTTTTCTTCGATATTAAAAAATCTAATTTTATCACCATTCATACGAGAGTAAATTTATCGCTCTAGCTTAAGAACTTTCGAAGTTATTCACCTTTAATCATAACCATTTTGGGCAATTCTTTTTTTTAATAAAGTGCAACTACATAGGGAAAACATTATCTTCTGATCCTGTTACTTTGATCGATCTGCCCTAAAACTATGCATTTTTGGAAACATCCTCTTAGCAGCACCAAGTCGAAATGATATATCCGAAAAATGTGTGAACAGACGGTTACTTTCTCTCAGGAAACCATTGGCAGTAAGGCCTTCGGGTTTTCTTGTTTTTTCATAATTCATTGCAAAATTACTGTATTTCTATGAAGAATATATTCTGAGTGTCATATTTTATTAGGTACATAGTTTTTTAAGTCCTCTTCTAATTGAATAATTACCTTAGCTATTTTAATTTCATTTATGTATTTAAATTTTAATTACAGTGCAATATTTCTGCCGTAAGTAAAACAACTCTTATTTTTAAGAAGATAAATTTCTTTAAATACAGATGCACATATAAAGATATTTAGTATTTATTTATATTCATTTAAAATGTTAAATGGTTTTTATTTAGTAACTATTTGTTACTAATTAAGTTTAACAAATAATAGGATCTTAATTACACTTTATTAAAAAAAATAATTACTCAAGTGACGAAGTGGTCTTAGTTAAATGTAGAAAACTTCTAAGGTAATTTAGCTAGCGCAACAACCTTACCGTGAAATTAAAATTGAAATCATAGTATTTAGTAATATAAAGAAAACACTTTTAATTGTTTTTAGATAAACGACCGTGAATCAAAGCTTTTCCTTTGAAATGTTATAAAAACCTCAAAATAATAAGCTGGTTTTCTCAGTTTTTCAAATAAATGAATAAATAGTAGAGTAACATTTGGTTGGAAAATATATTTTCCTCATTTGTGGGCATTTTGGGCATGTGCCCTTTCATAACTCCTCTACAGGCGCCTTGATTAAATTTGTGAAAAAAAAACATTTTTGCACCAGGATATAGCGAGAAAATACTGTATCTTGGTTCAAAACTGTTTTTTTTTCACAAATTTAAACGACATTTAAGGAAATAAACGATCTATCGTCTATACACAGGTTTTAACGCTCTTGACGTGAAATCAAGGCATGGTTTTTAGTCATCAATAGGATTCATCGGCCATAAAGGGTCGAACATCGTTTAATTGAGTGAACCAATGTGAAAAAAAATTATTTTCAGTTTTTTTTTATTTTTCATCATATTGTTACATGCTACACTGGCAACCCACACAACTCCATCAGTTTTCCGTGTGAAAAGCAACAGCCTACCAATACCTAACTGAAGGGCAGAGAAAAACATCAGATTGTCCACCTTGCAGTACTCAATGGAAGGGGTGTGGAGAAATCTGGAAACTTCTCGAACACTCTCTTCTGATTCTTTCTCCAGCACTCTAGAACATTCCACACACATCACCGAATATTCAGGAAAGCTCTAGACTCAACACATGCAGTATATAAGAACCACGGAGTTTGTAGCTGGGACAGTTTATACTATACTGCGGGGCGACAATTAGTGCAATGCGACAGTATTAGTAAAGCGATATATCGGAAACAGCGATCAATTTATTGATCAAGTTCAAATCCCGCAGCGTTGTCGGTATGTGTTGAAAATGCTTAAAGGTAGACTCATCAAAAACCGTCTAGTTAGCTTCTATGGCAACTTTATTTGGAAGCCTTCAGGACCTGCATTGTTCTCGTTGTCCGTAAATTTGACCAGTTCATAATCTTGGTGAGAAACCCACAACCTTTGGATTTTTAGACTGGTATCTTTAGCGAAATTGAGAAATATGAGTGCATAGCGGCTTCTGATTCAAAAAATTTAAAAAACCACCCTGGTGTATAAAAAATGAGGGTGCCGCATGTCCCTAAAACTGATTTGCATGTTGCAACAATGAGATGAAAAAAAAAATCGATAGGGATGCAGCATAAGACCCGGTTTTACAGCTGATTTTTTCTATTTCACCCCACACGAAAAAAATGTGGGGTGAAACTGAAGGGTTAATTTTTTCCTGTTTTTTTGTTCCTGCTTATTCTCAGCGGGTTTATTTTTGACGGTGTAAGCGCATGAAGAGGTTATTCTCGAGTGTAAGATGATTCAAATTTAATTAGTGGAAACTAATTTATTTGACTCTTAGTCCCTAGATCTCGATTAAGACGGTCAGTTTTTTTTACTGTTTGAAATATATTTAAAGAAAAAACAATTTATTTCGAGTTAAGGGGTTGTTTCAAATGACCGGTTAAATTAGTGGTGAACAGGATTTGGAAGGATTTTGTGGACAAAAGTAAATTTGTTTATGTATGACTTATTCATGGAAGGGGTGGTTAGCGAAAGTTTTTATATTCTAGATTAAATCTGCAGGTGGAGCAGTTGCAATAGATGTGGTCACCCTGTGCAAAAATGATTTGGAGTTTAGTTCTTCTTCGTCTTCTTTTCATAAAAACTGAATTATCCATGATGAACATCTGATAGAATACCAATAGGACATAATATAACAATTCAGAGAAAGAACTTTTACTAGACCAAAAAAATTAATACGATGTCCAAAAAAATAGAAATTTCCAAAAAGACCTACGAAAATATCCAATAGGAACAATGGAGCAAATTCACATTATACACACACCATGAAATATATTAGATATTTCGCGACGCGCTAAATGTGGTATAAAAGCTCAACACAAGCTTGCAAACTTCATCATTTTGTGACAAGTGATAGACTAGTGTAAATTGTGGGTATGAGAATCCCACGTTTGAAGCACTGTTAAGCGTAATAATCGAATTAAAATTTTATAAAAGTGATTGGTTTTTACTAAGTGAGTTCAAATTATTTTTTTTTAAATCGCTCGGAACATGACAATGAAATTGATTACTCATCGACCTTTAAAAAATTATTGCCCTATGAGCAAATTTTTTGTCGATATGCCATATAATTTTTTATTAACAGTGAACTCTATTTGGGACACTGTATAATCGGACCTTCTTTCAAATAGTTCATGCGACGTTTGTTTCTTCGAGTTTTTCATGTTTTTGGAATACTGAGTTTTGGACAACCTCCAGATCGAACCATGAACCAGCATGTACAAAACAAACCTTTTTTTTATTACATTCGCTGGGGGATAAGTTAATTGTTTGATTTGGGCAAAAGTACAGCGCCTTTACGTAGGAAAACAATTTTGAACTGGGGAGGATAGGAAATCGGACAAGGTCTGTTTTAAACCAATTATTAAGAACAGAATTGGTTTCCAGTATACCGATCTTGGTATATCTACGCAGCTTCTACATTTACCAGTCCTATTGAAAAATTCCCTCTGTATCTGAGGCACTGCCTAATTGAACCAACATTTTTCGAATCCGGCGTTTAATGCAGTTCTTATGGCTTAATCATCCTCTAATCGTAATTTTCGAGTAGTGATGGGCCGTTCACGAGTGAACTATTCTAAAAGAACACTTCATTGAAGTGAGTAAGTGAAGTAACTCAGTCATTTTGGTGAACTGCAGTGCAATTCAAAAGGTGAATAAAAAAAATTAAAACGAATGAAGGAAGAGCGAAGACTAACAGAGTGAACACGGTTAAAGGAGAGACAGCTGTCCAACCAATCTTCTCGTTTCGTCCGTCTCCGTGTCTCTCAGAAACATACACAGCGAAGACATAACTTAATTTTTCGCAAAGTAACAGCTCTTGTTTCCCAGTTGCTTGTCGTTTATAGTGAGTCACTACTGAACTCGTGGTTAGAGAAGAGAATAGAGTAAATGAACGGTTCAATTGAAGGAGTAGTGAGTGACTAGTGACTACTGAACAGCTGTTTCGAGAAGAGAATAGAGTAAGAGAACAGTTCAATTGAAGTACTTCACTGAACTAACTCTTTCAAGTAAACGACTGGTTGTGAAGTACATACTTCACTAAAATGAACTATTTTGCCCATCTCTACTTTCGATATAAACATTTTTGAACAGATTGTGGCATGAATGATTTCAGCGTACCGCTCTCGGTACACCTATAAACAGCTTCTACATTTACCGGTCCCATTGAAAAGGTCGCTCGAGGTCTAGGTCACTATCACTTGGAAATGTGTGACATTATTTTCCTTAACACAACATACACAATGCGACAAATAAGTTCCGAGACTCGAACCATATCTGAGTAACTAGTAGGGCCATCTATGTCTACAGACCGGCGTTTGAAAGCTGTGATACTCCTCTTCCCGGTAATACCAATTATGTTTAGATCGGTTGATATATAAGTTATGACAGTTCTCCCAAAATAATTTTTTTATCGATGTTGAAATATTAAAATGTTGCTCAAACAATGCTCATTACATTCTTCGATAGCAAAGGAATTGTCCACAGGAAATTCGTTTCAACTGGCCAAACAATTACTGGCGCATTTTATCTCGAAGTTTTGAAGCGCTTGATGGCCAGAATCCGTCGTATTCGACCCGAATATCGTGATCCATAGAGCTGGATAATGCGCCGAGTCACACCTCACTCATTGTTCGTCAATTTTTGGCTCAGAATCAAGTCTGTGTGTTGAATCATCCAGCGTATTCACCTGATTTGGCCACATGCAAATTCTCTCTATTCCCGAAATTGAAATTGAAGTTGAAAGGATGTTTTTTTTAATGACATTTCGACCATCAAAACAGCTTCAACACGACCACTAGAGGCAATTCCACAAAATGAGCTAGAACACGCATTTGAATCACTGTTGAATCGCTGTAACAAGTGTATTGAAACTGTAGGAGAATATTTTGAATAAAAAAAATGAAAAATATTCAGATTTTTTCTTTTACTGATGTTTTCCATGACCAGTCTCGATACTTATTTGTCGCACTGTGTATTCCGAGAATGCCTTTTTTCATGAACTCGTATACAAAAGTCCTGATCCTTGTCCGGTTGCAACTTGATATCACGTTTAGCTCGGATTTGAGAAATAATGCAAAGCTTAAGTTGTCTATATTTTCAACTTTTTTGCGAATCCTCGTAATCCTTGGAGCTTATCCGTCCGACTGATTTACACATCTCTCAACTCGCCCCTATCCCTAACCACATCCTAAAAATATCCTCGCTTATAGAACCAATCACTTTCCTACGACCCCGCTATACAGCTTCCTTTCTTCGCCATAAAATCCGAATATTAAATTAAAAAATTAAAAATTAGAAATTTTGTATTTCCACCAATTGTTTCAGTGAGTCACGAATGCGGCGAATATTGACAAAATTAATCATTCAAATGATTCATTTGTGATTCAGAGTGGCCTCGGCTCATTCCATCTTCGAAATAACCGCGCCTCCCACTCATTGACTGCGTCTTTTATCCTTGCCCAAATGGTTCATCACTAATGGCCCCCGGGCTTGACATAGTACGGAAAATGTGGAGCTCGTCCTTAATTTGACTTGCAGATTTCCCATTCTTTGTTGCACAGGTTTGAATCCGGTGGATTGAATTCGAAGGATGGGTATTCTGATTATTTCGTCCTGTAGGTACTATGCGGTTCTGTTTCTTTCTTTTACTTCTTCTTATTATTATCATTTCTTACTCAAATACTTCGAAGGATTTACCTGAACTCATTGCGACAATTTGTTGATTTTTTTTTTGCGCTGCTTTGTAGGGCAAAAAGAAAACACGACAGGGCTTTAGACTTAAATTGGACGAAAGGACGAATTGTGCCCGGTTTGGGTAGAGTTTAATTTTGGAACAAAAATTTAATTGTACGTCTGTTTGTTCTACTCCGTTTTATTTTCCCCCGTTTAAACGGAAAGGGAAGGAAAGAACCTGGAAGAGTATTCCAATGAGGGTTGAAGAAAATAACAGATATATGCGGTCGTAACTTGAAGATTTTTTTCCAGCTTCTTGACTACTCTGAAGAGTCCTTTTCATTTCTTTTTTCTGTACAATTGGGAATTGTTTTCCATAATTTTCGAGAATTATGAAATGTTTGAATGGGGTAGTTGGGTTTCGTTAAACAATTGAGACAATGTCTAAGAGAATGGAAATGCTTTATTTAAGGGATGAAATAATTGTCTTTGTTGAATTCTTTAGAACTTCGTAACGAGATGGCAAATATAGGTAATTAGCAGAGACGATAATGGATGTAAGGACTTAAGCTCATATAGAAGAAAGATGTTCGAAAAAGGCGCTAATATTTGAATAGAAAGTTTTTTAAGATAACAGCGTCCTTACTATTTGCAATGATTTAACAGAACAGTAAAACAGAAAAAGGAAGAAATTCTTTATCCACATTCAAATATCGTTTTCCACACCAAAAATATATGGAATCTACCACTGACAAATAGTTTATTGTGACGGGGTCCTCGATGTAATTATTTCTACTGCAAAATGCGCCTGTGATACATTGTTCATATTCCAGTCCACCACAAAACCTTTGTCCTGGACAACAATAATTCACGTTGTCGAATCCAGATGTACAACTTGAGACAGGATTCCCAGACGGTTAGACCGAAAAAGTTCCACTCCCCAACACCGTCATCGGTGTCAAACAGCAGGACTCGTTTTTTCAGAACAGTTGGCTATAATTCGCTGTAGGCATCCCGGAGCGTTAAAACTATCTACTGCTTGCATGATTCGCGACTAGCTCGCTGAGTTGAAGGCATTCTCGACATCAAGCGTTATGGTGGATTTACACCGAACCTTTGAGGCGCGCCTTTACCCCCAATCAACCAATCTGGTGGCTCGTGAAGTCGCAAAAGTCCAACAGTTCTCGACTTTTTCTTCGACGCAGGCGGGACGTAGTTCGCTGGGCATCGTATTTATGCCGTTTCTCACTTATAGGCAAGTCGTCCTGCAGAGTAAGTGTAACATGGCCGTTCGGGGGTAAAGGTGCGCCTCAATAGGTTCGTTGTAAATCCACCATTAACCGGAAGAAAGCAGCGGCAGTAACAGCACCGTCGGCAGTGCTGCTCCCTGATCTGCTTAATGAATTTAATTGAATGCAGAAGCCGAGAAAAATGTGTCCATGCTAACTGTCAACGAAAGCAGAATCTAAAAAAATGTGTCCATGCTAACTGTCAATTGTCACAAGTATTTTATACACTTGTTTGAACGGACGAAAATATTTTGTTTCAGTTGAGTTTTTTAATTTAAAATGATTAGTAAATTCGAGTATATGGAAACAATTTTGACACCTTTAACACTTCCATTGCTGACAACATTCCCAATTTTTAAGAGTTTTATGTTCATCATCATCAATGGCGCGATAGCTTAAATCGGGCCAGTGCCTGCAGGATACATTGTCTGAAGTTATCTCGGTTCAGCGCCCGCGTCCTCCATATTTTGCATCTAAGAAGCGATCTGCAATCTGCGTTAACTAAGTCCTCATATCTTTTCCGCGGTTTTCCCACCGGTCGTTTGCCCTAAGCTCTACCTTTCAGTGTGCGTTTGGGAATTCGTCCGTCGTCCATTCGCTCCACATGGCCTGCCCCTTAAGCCTCAGTTATAATGGTTCCGATACGATCCGGCAACGTCAGAGGGGAAAAATTTCTAGGCACAATGATTCCGTTCCGACATCCATCAAAGTGACACTGTCGAGGTGTAATTTTGATTTTTAGTGAGGCGAAGGAGGTGGTGAAATTCAATAATTCACCTCTTAGCGTCGGAACGGATAGAAGTTGAAAGTTGGTCAACTTTACCCCTCCGTTTTGTGTCTCGGCTAATTACCGGAACGATTGTGACTAGGCGTTCCGAAATTCCCTTTAGATATGTGTCGGATGGAGAATCTCAACACTCTCCGTTTTCCGGATCGGATCGGATCGGAACCATTATAACTGAGGCTTTAGAGTATAGACAACACCTAAACATATGACACCTGTTTAATTAAAGACAGCGGGGGAAAAGCAGTGCTGTTTCTTGGCTCTAAATTCTAAAATTCTGCTTCTGCTTTAGTACTGCCAACATAAAACCCTTATAAAATTTCATAAGCTACAATGGGCAGGCCTTAGAGTATAATAGAGATGACACTCCCATACTTTGAGTATAAGTGCTGTCTAAAAAAAATCTGCTTCTGCTGCTACTTCTGCTTTTAATCTGTTACGGCCTTTAACATGCGCAGCACTTTTTGTCGTCGAATTTCCACCTTTCACCAGCTGGCGCATCACGCGCAATTTTCATGACAGCTGATGGCGTCGATGGTGGATTTCCCACGGCTAAACCGAAATTGAGCAGATAAATCTCCTGGTTTCTCGAGTATAGCCTGCAGTCAGTCCAACATGCGTAATGGCCGATACACAGATGTTTATTTAAATTACTTTCCGGGCTTTAATAGCAGCACCAGCCTTTGATGGTAGATTTACACCGAGAGTTTGCGGTGCGACTTTACCCCAACAAGACCATCACAAACCCGTTTTTCGTCCGAAAAGTCGAGCACTGTTGGACATTTTCGGCACCTGATTGGTTGATTTTTATGGCATGGGTAAAGTCGCGCCTCTACATGTTTGGTGTGTGTGTGTGTCACGAGTCAGGGGGTAAAAAAGCTTGCCCAACTCTTTCCGCGGAACTCAATAAGGATCCCATACTAGCAATACCTCTTTCTGATTCAATGGTAGCGAAATTTAATATCACAAAGCCCTTTGAAGTTGTCCTACCTGAGAGGGAGGATATGGCCACAAACAAACCCACTCCATAACCGGGATCCATAATCTGGTACACAGAGAGATCTAAAACAGATCAAGGTGTTGGAGCAGGAGTTTATGGAGTTCGCCCAAATGTCGTCACAACCATTCTGTTTTTAGCGTTAAGCACAATGAACATCCGAATGTGGCAAAAATCGCAAACTTGACACCGGGCAACAGACACTCAAAGCTTTATATGCCGAAGCATTCGGAGAAAAGAGCATCTGATTATCTGAAATTAATCAGACATCAGACCCGAACCCTAGTGGGAGCTCTGACTGGACATTGTCACATGAGGAAGCATTTCAATAGGATTGGCCTCTCCGAGACAAACATTTTCAAAATTTGCGATGACGAAGAAGAAACACCAGAGTACATCCTCTGTGAATTTGAAGGACTTACTCACAAAAGGCTTCGTCACTTCGGTCAGAGTTTCATGGAACCGTCGGAATTCCTGGCCATTCCTATTCGTAAAATACTAAGCTTCATTGAAAGAGCAGGGATTGAAGAGGAATCACAGATAATCCAGGGGGACGTCACAATAGGCCCAACTGAGGCTTCAGTGGCAGAGGTTAACCAGACCAACCCCATTTCTTAATCTAATCTATTCTAATGTTCGGTTTAAATCCAGCATGTAGCTTCCAGAAAACGGGGAATACTCCTTCATTGCAGTATACATACTAGCGAACATCTCAGGGTCCATCCGGATTGCCGTCTTTATCACTACTTTAGGGATGCCGTCCAAACCAGATCCTTCGTTGTCGGCTACGACAAGAATGTCACCTATGTCTGCATGTGGACGATAGCTGTGCGTCTGTTCTTTCCGTGGAAACAAAAGAGCAGTTATTACGCTGTCCATAAGCGTAGGATCCAAGGGTTTCGATGCTCTACGTCCTCTTACTCTGCTTATTACCGCATTGTACGCCTTGCCCCATCCGAGCTACCATGAAAGTCGTTGAAGGCGAAGTTAATGTGTTGAGTCTGCTTTCTTAAGCTGTACATGGCATACTTCGTAGCTAGTATGCAACGATTGCGGTGTAGTACGATTGCTCAATTCCGCGCGCCTGTTTGTAGCGCCTTCAGCATTCAGCAACGTTCTCACTCCATCAGAACATCAGAAGACTAGACTTCTTGTTGGCACCTCCTTGGCATTGCTGCGCCGCATGCTATACTTAATCGCTGTTTGAAGTTTATTGCAATGTTGGTGGATTGGTCATCCATGCCTCTGTTGGCATTGATTTGGAAGGTACAATATTACTTCCTGTTCCTGAAGCTATTGTTGATGCCTTGGACACCTAACCATTCTCCTTCTCTAGGTAAAAAATCTGCCAATGGTCTGGGCGAAACTTTATTATTTTCGGGTCAAAGTTCGGGAGCGATCAAAGTCGGAGTATATCATGAGTTCTTTCGAAACTATGAGGTTTCTTGGAAAAGTAGTGTTATTATTAAAAAAATAAATATTTAAAATAGAGATTTTTAGCCGATTAAACATTGGAAAAGCCCGTGTAGACTATTCGACTTTCGGTATATTATGTACACTAAAATCCTATAGAAGTAAAAACGAATTTGCTGCCTTATCAGAATTAAGAGATATGACGAATTGTTAAAACGTATACAAACCCATTACTTCCACTTGTGGTTTGAATTTCGACAAAATTGTGAAACAGGTTTTTAGACGATTTCATAAGAAGCAACTTAATATCTTATGAGACACGAGAGATTTTGAAAAATTTGTGAAAACGTAAGTACATCCTTCACACCCTCCCTGGTTTTTGAAATTCAAAAAATCGGTAAATTGGTTTTTAGGACATTGCATAAAATGCCGTAATAACCAATTTTATATCTCATCAGAACTAAGGGATGGCAAAAATTGTGAAAACATATGCAAACCCTTGGGGTCGAATATCGGAAAATTGAGAAATAGGTTTTGTAGGCTATTATATAATATAAAAAGTCTGTGGGAGTGAAAGCGAAAAGCGAAATATGTCGAAGCTTTGAAAACCATACAACCGCCTTACACCCCTTAGGATTGAATATCTAAAACTACGGAAATTGACTTTTTGGCGCTTATATAGGAAACCTTAGGAAGTAACAGTGAACTCGATATATCATCAGATATGCAACCTCGTACACCCACTTGGGGGTTGAATATCCAAAAATCCTGAAACGAGTTAATAGATAAATATGAAGACAGCACGAGAAAATAAAAACCAATTCAATTACTTATCACTTCTAAAGGATATGACGGATTTCGTGAAAACGTGTTCAACCCTATTATACCTTCTTAGGGACTGAAAAAGGAAAAAAATTGAAAACTCGTTTTAGGCGATTATTACGCAAGCCCGTGAAAGTGAAAAGATATTCGATATTTGATCAGACCTGGGGGATATGGTAGAATTCGTGAAAAAGTATACAACCCCTTTACGCCCCCTTAGGGGTCGAATTTAAAAAAATCCTGCAAACACTTTTTAGGTACGTATATGAAGAAGCTGTAGAATAAAAATGAATTCAATACTTAGGAAGACCTAATAGATATGACGAAAATCGTGAAAATATATTCATTCCATTTTCACTAATACATTTTTTCGCCCCCCCTTCCCCACGTCAATGGATATTTAAATTTTTTTTTAATCAAAATTACTTTTCTAGTTAATTTACTTATACATACCATGTTTCAACTTTGTAGGATAAGCCATTCTGTAGATAGGAAAAACATCCCCCACCCCCGTACCATACTATCCCTATAAAAAATTATATTTTTCCAACATGCTACTACTATAGCTCTATCTAAATATCATGTTTCAGCGTTATATCATATTGGGTTTTCGAGATATAAAAATCGGAACTTTTTCCTTTTCAAAGTTCCCCACCCTCACTCTCTACGCCTTTATCCCCAAAATTTTTTTTCCTGCTAGTAGTCTATTACGCCTACTTCCGGTAAAAATTTTAAGCATCTACCTTACACTGTTCTTGAGATGTGAGACGTGATTTTTTAGAAAAATTCGCATCCCCTCCACTTTCATGATTGGCAGCCCCCTTAAAAAATTTTACTTTCAGCAAACTTCATTTGTCAACACAAACCGAATTTTATTTTTCTAGTGCAATTAGTTCGGGAGATATCGTAATCTAAAGTTTTTTACCCCCCACCCCCGTACGCCACTGACTCCATTCAAAAATTTGTTTCCGATCTATTTTTCTAGTATACCTACAGATATTGATTAAGTTTCAATTTTGTGACGTTAACCGTTAAGGAGATATAGATTTTAAAATGTGTCGATCTCGACTTTTTTGCGTTTCGGACACATTATTTTTCTCCCCTACACTCCTTCACCCATATTGACAATTTTTATGCAAATGGGTCAACTATTGATGCTCTATATAAATTCCAAGTTTTAGCCTCCTTGCATAAGCGGTTGCTGAGATCTAAAAACCAAACTGCTGAGATCTAAAAACCAGAACCCCTCAGAATTTGGTCACTTCTAGGGGCCTACCCAGTCTATTCATAAAAAAAAATTCAATTTAATATCTTAAACCGTTTGGGAGGTACGAGCCTTCAAACGATTTTGCGTACGGCGTATGGCACACGGCGGACAGACGGACTGAAATTTTTTTTGGTTTTTTTCAGGGTAGCAAATTTTTTTTTTAAAAATCGATCACAATACTGTATATATATAATAAAATAATTATTAAATAATAAAGTAAAAGGTACCTTCAAAACCTGGCTAAAGTCGCATTATGCTTTTTGGACCAATAGGAGTCAGCTATTTGGACAACTCCGAAATCTTGTTCACATCCTATAATCCGAATCTCTAGATTTACAGAATCGTAAACATGAAAGCAGAAAGTCCTAATCTTATTTATTTGTTTGTCAGTTTGAATGTTTTTAATCTGACTGTAATTCGAATTGTTGAAAAAAGCGAAAGTCCTTTCCCCAAAAAAAAAAATACGAAATTACCAGATTAAAGTGAAACGTTTGAATTTGCTGTGATGTATTTCCTGTGTACTCAGCCCATTCTAAAAATTTTAATTATTCACAGTAATTCCGCTCCTTTCGTCATTTTCCACATTTTTCACGATCTAAGGAAACTTTCTTTTTTTCTTCCTTTTCGTGTATTTGAAAGAAATTTCGAAATTGTTTTTGTACGTATACTTTCATTGCTATTTAATTTTATTTTTTTCATCGTCCTTTTCAAGGAAGAAAAATATAAAACTTGGCGTCCGACATCGTTCCCTTTCGCTATTTTACCTTCGGAAAAAATAAAACCCAACAACAACATCAACCAATACCAAACCTTAAGCTTGTTCGTGTTTTAAGCAAAAAAATTTATTTTTAATTGCTTGAGGGTTGGGGTAATTAAGGAAAATTCTTGAAGAGGTTTTCGCTTTCGTTTGGCAAATGCCTACAAACAAAATAAAAAAATTCTTTTTTTTTTGGAGGCAAAGTTTAAATGAAACTGAATCCTGTGACCTCTCCTTTTACAGAAATAAAATTATGTGTAGGACAAAAATATATAAAAAAAAAATTAAACTGGTAGGAGGATGAATATCCCCTTTCAGTTTATTTTTTCCCTAATGCTTTTTGATATTTCGAGGCATTTTTTAATTTCTTTCGAGCGTAGAAAGCTTGAGTATTTTTTTCTTATGTTGATGTTGGTTTATTTTCAACAGAACTCAGGTTAAAAGTATGAAATCAATTCAATGGGTAAGAAATGGAAGGGACGTGTTTTTCTTAGGCAAAGTAATTGGCCAGATTTACGATCGTAAAATGTTGAGTGAAATTGTTGTAAATTGAAAGGCAGAAGAAGAAAAACATAAGACAGTGTCGACTTTGATCTTTGTAAATTGAAAGAAAAGGAAAAATGTTTTGCTCGGGTTGCATAATTTGTTGGATGAATTGAAGACTTTTTAGACTATCAACTAGTGCCATTAAAATGGAACGCGAACAATACCCGAAATATGACTGAATTGTCCACACTCAAATTAGATCATAAATTAAAACCATAATTTTAAAATCCTTTTTTTCTTCACAATAGGGAGTTATTCCCATAGTCAGCTTCGTTTACCTTTGGGGTGCGTTTCCATCTCCGTCGTTTAGCGTCGCCGACTACATTCTACATATATAAAAAAACATACTGCAGTCACGATCGGCTGCAAGCCAATCGTATAATACTCTAGATGAATACTGAACTCCGATTTACATTGTAGTTGGGGATAAAGTAGAGTTATGTGTGAGCATGTTGTATGTCCTTTATTAAGGACTGTCATTAGATTGCTACTCAAAACTAAAAGACAATGTTCAGTGTTTAATTTCATATCTTGAACTGGGTAAGTCATCGAAAAAAAATGACCTTTTTGAAGGACTTTCACATGGGAGGTGCAGGAAGGACTCACTCGATTTCTTACATATTTATCCTTTTCCTTGGAACCATTTAAAAATGAACGTGTACAAAATTTCAAATTCGTAGCTTGAAGCGTTCAAAAGTTATCGAAAAATGTTGTTGAACACGTGTCTTAAGGACATTTTGTATGGCAGCTACCAGAAGGAGTAAAAGGATTTCGCTGATTAGCAAACTCGAACTTCGTTTTTACTCAAAACTAATTTGTACAAAATTTCCAATTCATAGCTAAAAGATTACTTGAGTTATAGTAAGTTCCGTAAATTAAGTGAAGACGTTTTGACAGGATATTTGTATGGCAGCTACACGAAGGACTAACAGGATTTTCTTGATATTCATACATTTAGCTCCAACTATTAAAAAAGTAACACATACAAAATTTCAAAGTCGTAGCTTTAGGCGTTCCGAAGTTATTGGTAAATATTCTTGAACACGTGTTTTAAGGACATTTTGTATGGCAGCTACCCGAAGGAGTAGGACGATTTTGCCCGTTAACGAACTTAGCCTTACAAATTCAACCAAACATCCAGATTCAAAATGTCAAGATCCTAGGTGAAGGCGTTCTTGAGTTATCGTGTTCACGGACAGACGGACGGACGGACGGACGGACGGACGGACGTCAAGCGGATTTGAGGTTTTTGGGCACAAATAAACAAAAAATAATATATAACTTTTTTTCGTCCGAGGCTTGGTTCTATGCGTTACAAACTTTTGGGCTGGATTAAACTTATAATACTCTATATGATTTCATCTAGAGTATAACTAGCTCTGTGACGCGCCGAGGCAATCGTCGGGAGTTGACTCAACTTCAACTTTTTCGGAGAGAGCCGATACTAATGTGCCTTCGATAGAGGTTGGTTTGGATCCGAACTACGAACCTATGGTAACGGAAAAAATACATTATTTTTAAAAAATAATAAAGTAATTTAAAAGTTAAACATACTGCAGTCACGATCGGCTGCAAGCCAATCGAATAATACTCTAGATTAATACTGAACTCTGATTTATATTGTAGTTTCGGATAAAGTTGAATTATGTGTGTGCATGGTGTATGTCCTTTATTAAGGACTCCCACTTGATTACTACTCGAAACTAAAAGACAATATTCAGTGTTCAATTTCATATCTTGAACTGGGTGAGTCACCGAAAAAAAATATCCTTTCTGAAGGACTTTCACATGGAAGGACTCACTCGATTTCTTTCATATTTATCCATTTCCTTGGAACCCTTCAAAAATTAATGTGTACAAAATTTCAAATTCGTAGCTTAAAGCGTTCAAAAGTTATCGAAAAATATATTTGGAAACGTGTCACAAGGATTTTTTGTATGTCAGCTACCAGAAGGAGTAACAGGATTTCGCTGACTAGTAAAGTTGAACTTTCTTTTCACTCAAAACTGATTTCTACAAAATTCCGAATTCGAAGCTAAAAGATTACTTGAGTTATTGTGAGTTTCGTAAATTAATTGAAGACATTTGAACAGAATATTTGTACGGCAGCTACATGAAGGACTCATAATATTTTCTTCATAATCATACATTTAGTTCCAACTATTGAAAAATAAACGTATACAAAATTTCAAAATCGTAGCCTTAGGCGTTCCGAAGCTATTGGTCAATATTATTGAACACGTGTTTTAAGGACATTTTGTATGAACTTAACCTTACAAATTCAACCAAACAATCAAATTCAAAATTTTGAGATCCTAGGTGAAGGCCTTCTTGAGTTATCGTGCTAACGGACAGACAGACAGACGGACACACGGATGTCAAACGGATTTGGAGGTTTTTAGTCACAAATAGACAAAAAATAATATATGTAACTTTTTTTTCCTCCGAGGCTTGGTTCTATGCGATACAAACTTTTGGGCTGGACTAAACTTGGAACCATTTAAAAATGAACGTGTACAAAATTTCAAATTCGTAGCTTGAAGCGTTCAAAAGTTATCGAAAAATATTGTTGAACACGTGTCTTAAGGACATTTTGTATGGCAGGTACCAGAAGGAGTAAAAGGATTTTGATGATTAGTAAACTCGAACTTTGTTTTCACTCAAAACTAATTTGTACAAAATTTCGAGTTCATAGCTAAAATAATACTTGAGTTATAGTGAGTTCCGTAAATTAAGTGAAGGCTATTTGACAGGATATTTGTATGGCAGCTACACGAAGGACTAATAGGATTTTATTCATAATCATACATTTAGCTCCAACTATTGGAAAAATAACACATACAAAATTTCAAAGACGTAGCTTAAACCCTTCTGAAGTTATCGGAAATATTCTTGAACACGTGTTTTAAGGACATTTTGTATGGCAGCTACCAGAAGGAGTAAAAGAATATCGCTGATTAGTTAACTCGAACTTCCTTTTCACTCAAAACTAACTTGTTTAAAATTCCGAATTCGTAGCTGAAAGATTACTTGAGTTATAGTGAGTTTCGTAAATTAAGTGAATACATTTTGACAGGATATTTGTATGGCAGCTACACGAAGGACCAACAGGATTTTCTTCATAATCATATATTTAGCTCCAACTATTGGAAAAATAACACATACAAAATTTCAATGTCGTAGCTTAAACCTTTCTCAAGTTATCGACCAATATTCTTGAACACGTGTTTTAAGGACATTTTGTATGGCAGCTACCAGAAGGAGAAAAACGATTTCGCTGATTAGTAAACTCGAACTTCCTTTTTACTCAAAACTAACTTGTACAAAATTCCGAATTCGTAGCTAAAAGATTACTTGAGTTATAGTGAGTTTCGTAAATTAAGTGAATACATTTTGACAGGATATTTGTATGGCAGCTACCCGAAGGAGTAGGACGATTTTGCCCGTTAACGAACTTAGCCTTACAAATTCAACCAAACATCCAGATTCAAAATTTCAAGATCCTAGGTGAAGGCGTTCTTGAGTTATCGTGTTCACGGACAGACGGACGGACGGACGGACGGACGGACGGACGGACGGACGGACGGACGGACGGACGGACGGACGTCAGGCGGATTTGAGGTTTTTGGGCACAAATAAACAAAAAATAATATATAACTTTTTTTCGTCCGAGGCTTGGTTCTATGCGTTACAAACTTTTCGGCTGGATTAAACTTATAATACTCTATATGATTTCATCTAGAGTATAAAAATGGACGACGAGCGGCTAATTATGGAGGTTGAAAAAGGCCGATATTGTTTGACTGCTTCCAAAATCTATACCGGAATAATGGATATCGGAAAACATTCGCACTAAAAGAATTTTTAGCAACTTTCGTCTCCTTAAAAATTCCCGATCTGTTAATGGTCTCATTTTAGCGTTCAGCGTTCCGTTTATACAGGGTGGGCCATCTAGTGGTTTCTTTTTAAATCATAGGTTATTTTGACATTGAAAGCAGTTTCGCGCTCGAAATCTTGACAGAAAGTCAGTATCATACCTCCGCGGAACGAAATGAGTCGCTTTACGCTTGAACAACGTTGGGAAATATTGAAAACTTATTTCCAAAGTGAGTGCTGTGTAGCCCAAACAGTGCGTTTTTTGAAAAGAAGTTTTGGCCGAAATGAAGCACCCACCGCGCCTGCTGTACGCAAGTTTGTGCAAAAAGTTCGTGAGACTGGCATGCTAGTGGACAACACTCATGGCCCCCGTCGTCGTACGGTGCGCATAGACGAGAATGTGGCTGCTGTAGCCGAGAGTACTCCACGAACATTAACTCGCCGTCGATCTCAACAGCTCAACATTTCACGCACTAGCCTAAGGAGAATTCTGCACAAAGATCTCGGATTATTCGCTTACAAGGTCCAATTGACTCAGCAATTGAAGGCGCACGACCATCCGCTTCGTTATCGCTTCGCAATTTGGAAGATATATAGAAATAACTGACTGATGACGTTTTAGCGTCGCGTCGACCGTTTCGCCGCAGATGGAAACGACGATGTCAAAAGTGTAACGGGCCAGCGGTGTCGCCCAGTTCGTCGCGTCTGCGAGAATCTCGCAGATTTCTCGAAGACATGTCGGCCTGTCTGCGAGATTTCTTCGAGACGCCTTATGGAAAAGATACACGGTATCGAGACAAATGCACCCCGAAATCTCGAAGACATGTCTGCCAATGTCGGGATAGCAAAATGTCTTCACAATCAGCGCCATCTATATATTAATAGATGTTACTATATTTACTTGTACTCATACTTCTTAAAATAAAGTAAAGAAACATAATATTTAATGTAAAGCACTCTTTATTTAGCAATTAAAAAAACCTCACTGAGAACAACAATAATTCACTTTATAATACATGCAAGAACACTTTCAGCCACTAACATTCGACCAAGAGGTGGTCGAAGATTGTGGCAAGAAGATTAACATCATCTGAAAAGAAGAAACTCAAATTAAACCCGGTTGAAGCAAACTTATCAGAATAAAATTGTCACATACCACTATTGAGACGTATTCTGTGCATATATGTATTAGTGAACTATATTGTTAGCGGCACTTGGCAGAAGTATCGTTGTTAACAGCTGATTCTGAATTTGCCAATTCAATATAGTGGTAGTTTAAACGTTACTCGATATTAATTTAGTCGGTACTAGAAATTTTCTGATGGAGATCTGGTCAGGGAATACTGGTGTTACGCGGGAGAGTAGACTTAAATATTTTCTATTGGATAAAAATGACAAGGCATTTACATTTTTCAGATGTAAATATTATGAATAATTTCTAATAGGGAGTTTGCATTTAAAGTTACATGGAATTTGCCAGAAAACTAGCAAAGACTTGCATTTTTATATTTCCGCTTTGACTTTGACTATATCACGGGTTTGCTCAGCTTTTTCGAATCTCTTAGAATAACGCTATGCCGTCGTGATGCCAGCGTAGAGGTTGACGAAACTGACTGGAATGGTAACAGGTCCTGAACATTTAAACATTATTTACTCAAAACAGTTCCTAGTACCAAAATTTGAAAAAAATTCTTCTATGGAGGAGGTATTTCCATCAGTACGGGCCGAAAACCATTATTCGATGTCAAATCAAATTAATCATATCAGCATTCCGTCAGTACTGACTACGTTCTACTAGAGTTCTGCATATTTCAGTACTGAGAGATAAAAAAACATTCGGAATGCGTCATTCTTAAGAAATTTTTTTTTACAATCTTTAGACCATATTTACTACGTAAAACAGCTTGCTAGTTTTCGAATTTTAGACACTAGCCAGTTATCTCCTAAAATGTTTTCTGTCTGTTCCGGTTTATTAATTCAGAGAACATTTTGTGTTTGTATTATTTTTCCCAGACCTACCTGTTGTTTTAGCTCCATGTGTGACCATTAGCAAAATTATTACCTAAATGTCCTCTAAAATTATGACCAAAAAAATAACATTTCTACATTAGAACACGGTTAAAGAACAGCCCTCTCATGGCAGAGAACATTGGGTTTGATTTCTTCTTCTTTTTATTCCGCAAGTGTTAAAATTGCTCCACAAAACTAGAAAACAGTCTATCAAATCGACGCGATTAGAGTAATCTGAATTCTAATCAGCTGTAATCGCGTCGCATCGCTCCACGCACGCGCGTCGCGTTCTCTGTAATTCCTCTTTTACACTAACGTAAAAGTTGATTCAGTGTCACTACGTAGTATGAATAAATAAGATTTTTTTTTGTTCTAGCACTTTCAGCAAGTTGGTTCTCTAATTCTTTAAAAGAAAATCTTGGCCTGACTTTTATCCTAACAACGTCCATTAGCAAACAAACATTGGCCACCCTTTGTTATTTACCAGAAATAAAAGAGGCAAAATTCAGTTCTGGTAAATAAAAAATTTTCCAAGACAACAGGAAAAAATCCAGGAGCAGCCAGAAAAGTCGCGAGAGCTCAAAATGGACGGGATACACCCCCAACTCCATCAAAGTACAAGTAAAATTCTAAGAAAAAAAAAAGAACTTTGTCTACATTCTACAGCCATCCGAAAATCCTTTTTTCTTAGGTACGCCTAAGGACTAAAAGGACTCAGAAGGAAGGTATATAGTCTGAGTGGCTTTGACTCAGAAAGTTCAAGACAAATTCCTTCAGGGAGGATTCGATGGACTCACAACGATGGTGAATCTTTCTCTTACTGCTCTGCCATCATCACCCTTTGCAGAATGATTTTTTCTTTTAGATTTATACTTAGTTTTTTTTTCACATCCTTGCTGTGTATCCTTTGCTTGAAGGCAAATTAATTTAGCGGCCATCGTCAGTTCTTGGATCCAGCTTCCGTTTTTTTTTCTTTAACAGTTTTGTTGTTGTTTTACTTGGTACTTGGAGCCCCTTTTCCAATTTTCCCATTCCAATGGATTCATTTCATTTCGCCACTGCAGAAAAAGAAGGGGTACCTTTTGGAGATTTCCTAGGAAATTATAAAAAGAAAATTAAATCGGAAGGAGAATGCTTTCGTTGCAGAAATTATAAGTAGAAAGATTAGGACACATTGTACAGTGTACTGTGAAAATTACAAGGTTGTACCTCAAAGTGCCCTTTATATTCCAGGAACAGTTTTTGGAATGCAGTCTTAATACTTTCCATGGACCATTAATGCAAAATATGCACCAAGTTTTAACTTTCTAACTTACATAAAAATATTTTTATCCAGCACTCCACCGATCCCTCCCCCCCCACCCCTTTGCTCTCCATCTTCAAATATTACTCTTGGCAATACTTTCGCTCAGTAGTTCAACTTTTCTCACGGTCGAAGATGAGTGAAATGCACTCGGATATCACTTTATCAGAAACTGATCTAGTGCGCGCGCCCATGCTGCGCTTTTGTACTGCATTTGAGTGCATCGCGAGGTCGAGTTATTCTTATTGGATATTGGGGAGTTGTGGCTCGCTCTGGAAGCTTTGAATTTAAGTGATATTCGATTCATACTTTTTGATTTTGGAACTTAGTCCGATAAATTTAGTAAATTTTACGACAAATACCTTAAAAAACATTTTCACGAATATTGAACGATAAGATAAAAACGCTTCAAGCAAGGAGTTTGTAATTTCCCAGAATATACATTTTTTTTTTTAAATTTTGACTTAAATTTGGCCTTCTTTCAGCCTTGATAATTTAATCATTTTACTTTATTATTTCAATAATACAGTATTGTGATCGATTTTTTTAAAAAAAAAATGTGCTACCCTGAACATTTTATTTTTACGTTTCATGACTAGTAGACACGAAAAACGCAAAAAAAAATTTCAGTCCGTCTGTCCGCCGTACGCCCTACGTCGGCCGCTGTACGCAAAATCGTTTGAAGGCTTGTAGCTCCCAAACCCTTTGAGATATTGAATTAAAATTTTTTTTATGAATAGACTGGGTAAGCCCCTGTTCGGACCACATTTGGGGGTGTGAGGCGGGAAGTGGGGGAAGCGTTTTAGACGGAAAATTTTGGTTTCTAGATCTCAGCAACCGCTTACGCTAGGAGGCTGAAACTTTTAATTTATATAGAGCTTCAATAGTGGACCCATTTGCAAAAAAATTGGGTGAAGGGGTGTGGGAGTGGGGGGAAAAATATTGCGTCCGAAACGTAAGAAAGCCGAGATCGACACATTCTAAAATCCATATCTCCTAATCGGTTAATGTCACGAAATTCAAACTTGATAAACATCTGTGGGTATACTGGGAGAATAGATCGGAAACAAATTTTTGAGTGGGGCAGTGGCGTACGGAGGTAGGGAGTGAGAAACTTTAGATTACGATATCTCACGAACGAATTGCACTAGGCAAATAAAATTCGGTTTCTGTATAAAGGTTGACAAATGAATTTTGCTGAAAGTAAAATTTTTTAAGGGGGTGGTGGAGCATGAAAGTGGAGGGGATACGAATTTTTCTAAAAAATCACGTCACATATCTCAAGAACAGTGTAAGGGGGTGTGTTTGTAGAGGGTGAGAGTGGGTGAGGGTGAAAAAGAAAAGATTCCGAATTTTATATCTCGAGAACCTATAATGATAGAAATCTGAAACTTGGTATTTAGATAGAGCTATAGTAGTAGCATGCTGGAAAAATATAATTTTTTATAGGGGTAGTATGGTACGTGGGGGTTGTTTTTTCTATCTATGGAACAGCTTATGCTACAAAGTTGAAACTCGGTACGTATATGTAAATTAACTAGACAAATAATTTAGATAAAAAAAATTTTCAAATATCCATTGGAGTTTGGAAGGGGGGCAAAAAAAATGATCAGTGAGTGAAAATGGAATGCATATATTTACACGATTTTCGTCATATCTATTAGGTCTTTCCAAATATAGAATTCATTTTTATTCTATAGATTATTCATGTAAATACCTAGAAAGTGTTTTCAGGATTTGTATACTTTTTCACGAATTCTGCCATATCCCCCGGTCTGATCTTATATCGAATATCTTTTCACTTTTATGAGCTTGCGTAATAATCGCCTAAAACTTGTTTTAATGTTTTTTTCATATTTCAACCTCTCAGAGGGTATAAAGGGGTTGAACACGTTTTCTCGAATTCCGTCATTTCTTTTAGAAGTGATAAGAAATTGAATTGGTTTTTACTTTCTCATTCTGTCTTCATATTTATCTATTAACTCCTTTCAGGACTTTTGGATATTCAACCTCCAGGTCGGTGTAAGGAGGTTGTCAAAGCTTCGACATATTTCTTCTATATTAGATCGCTTTTCACTTCCACAGACTTTTTATATAATCGCCTACATACCCATTTCTCAATTTTCCGATATTTAACCCCCCAGGGTTTACATGTGTTTTCACAATTTTTGCCATCCCTTAGTGCTGATGAGATATAAAATTGGTTATTACGGCATTTGATGTAATGACCTAAAAACTAATTTGACGATTTTTCGAATTTCAAGAACCAAGAGGGTGTAAAGGGTTTGCTTATGTTTTCACAAATTTTTCATAATCCCTCGTGTCTCATGAGTTGCTTCTTATGAAATCGTGTAAAAGTCTGTTTCACAATTTTTTCGAAATTCAAACCCCAAGTAGAAGGAGATTAGATTGATTGATTTTTATTATTCCATATTACATTTTTTATATTTTAAGATATATTAAATAATGCGATGCTCAGACCCTGCGGCCTTTTCAATTCATGATTATTGTTTAGATTTCACAAGAAGTTAATGAGTTACAATTCGGTGATATGAATAATGCGAGGAAAATGGGAATTGAAAACACCTCATTAATGTTACTTAAACTAGAACTTAAGGCTAGACTTAAATCCTAAGATTTAAAACTAACATTAAAATTAACTTAACTGAAGTAATTCAATTGCTTATCTAACTAAGGTATTGTTGATACTAGAGAGAATCAGCGGGTTCTCCGAGTTTCTGCATTTTGAGGCAAACTTAGATGAAATATTAGAAATAATGTCGTCAACTGTGGATAGAATTGCGATTTTATGTAATTCTCTAGTGGAAAAGTGACACGGTTTGTCCAGGATTATTTTTAAATATTTATTTTGGACAATTTGAAATTTTTTCTTAAATGTTTTTGCACAACTGATCCAAATGGGTGTGCCGTATAAGAGGATAGGTCGCATGACCGATTTGTATAACAGCAGTTTGTTTTCCGTCGACAACTCAGACTTTCTGTTGATAAAAGGATACAAAATTCTGATAGATTTCTGCATTTTTGTACAGGTTTGATTGATTTGTTCGTGGAACGTGAGCTTTTTATCCAAGTATGTACCTAGGTACTTTATGTTATGGCTCCATTCTATACTTTCTCCCAGAATGTTTATGGTCGGATTAGGTAGGTACCTGGGTGCACGTCTTTTGGTGAAATACGTTGCCTGAGTTTTACTACTATTTATTTTTATTTTCCATTTATTGAGGAATAAAACTAATTCATCTAGCTGAGTTTGCAGATTGTAAATAATGATGTTAGGCTCCGAGGAGGAGGTAGTGTATATATTGTACAGTATTGGGCTCAATGGGGAACCCTGAGGAACACCAGCAGGAATGTCTCGAATATTTGAAAGGTCAGATTTAACTTTTACTCTAAACGATCGATCTAAGGATAAGTTAATTAGTTTGTAAAGTAACCCATTATGCCAGAGAGAGTCAAAAGCCTTTTGAATGTTCAGGGCGATTAAGCCAACTGACTGTTTTTGATTTAAGCTTTTCTTGATGAAGCTAGTGACTCTTAATAATTGGTGGTTAGTTGAGTAACCTTGGCGAAACCCGAATTGATGAACTGGCAGTATGTAGTTTGCCTCCATATGGTCTTTAATTCTGCCGAGTATAATTTTTTCAAATAGCTTACTGACTGATGGTAGTAGGCTTATTGGTCTATAATTATTGGGTAGAGTGTTATCTTTACCTGGTTTGGGTATGGGGAGTATTACTGCTTCTTTCCATCTATTTGGGAAGTAGCCAAGTTTAAGGCAGCTGTTGAATATAGCATTCAGATATACTATGCCTTTTTGCGGAAGGTTTTTAAGTAGCAGGTTAGGGATATTATCTATTCCTGGGCTTTTCTTGGTGTTAAGCTTTCATAAGTGGAGTTTGATATCCTTTGGACTACATAGATCTTTCGGTTCAAACGCAGTAAAACTACTGGAGAAGACACGGAGTTTTTCTTCGACGGTTTGGTCTAAGCTTGTACTCACAGAGCTAGATGGGGTTTGGTGGGAAACAAGAAATTGTTCGGCTATAAGCTCCGACTGCTTGAACCTGTCGTAAATTTTGTTGTTGCCATCATTAATGTATGTTATGTTGCGTCCTTTCCCTCTGAATACTCTATTTAGTTTCCAGAGTTTATTGGTCCAAGTGGAAGTAATGGCTCTGTATACGTTTTAACAATTCGTCATATCTCTTAAGTCTGTCTAATAAGGCAACAAATTCGTTTTTACTTCTATGGGCTTTACTGTACATAATTTATCGAAATTTGAATTATCTGCACGGCCTTTTTCCATTTCTATTTTAAATATTTTTATTTTAAGAACAAAATTAACTTTCCAAGAAACCTCATAATCTCGAAACAACTGATGATATACCCCGACTTCGACCGCTCCCGAAGTTTGACCCGAAAAATAATAAAGTTTCGCCCAGACCATTCGCAGATTTTTCATATTTAAATTTATTTCATATATTTTGACAATTTAATTTTATTATTTTAAGTTCGGCTAACTTATTTTCTTGTTTTTATTATATTTTTTGTAGCTTCAAGTTATTTGATTGTGTTTTCTAATTATTTAATTTATTTTATTTTTTAATTAATTATTCCTGCAGAATAAAAACTTTTTGTAATTTATTTTAATTTTTCAGTGCAATTTCCCATTATTCGTTTATAAATTTCTTGTTATATTTGTAATTGGTATGATAAACTTAAATTAACAAATAAAAGTTAATTTTAGTTTTCGTACTATCGCAAGTAAAAAACATTTGCGTTCGTGTACCTGTCACGAACTAGTTTCGAATAAAAAGTAAAGTTAAGGTCGCTAGTGATTGATATCCTTTTACTTCTTTAGGTAACTGCCATACAAATATCCTTAAATCACGTTGCTACTCATATTGCTCAAATAATGGAGAACGCGTAAGGTCTGCTCACCAAACAAAAAGTGATCACATTCGCCGAAACAAGCTACAACACAAAAACTGACGTGGATCTACATAAACCTAAATTTATGTGTTGCTCAGCTTCAGTGAAAAATTCTGCCAACATCTTGGGGCAGCTTTCATATACATACATATATGTCTTCAAAATATGCTCAAACCCATTGCATAAACAAATTCAGAACTTGATAGTAAACGGGAATTTATTTTTAAAAAATTGAAAATAGAAACAATTGTCCTTTTCTTTTAAGTAGGTTCCATTTAAAAGTCCTTAGACTTCATATTTTGGAGGTGTAATTCAACAGCTAAAAAGAGGCTGTGTATTTTTCGATAAAAATTCTCCAATCGAATTTGGTAGTGTCACACTTTTGTCTGACCTAAGTTTTCCTCCCGAAGTGTAGCAAAATGTTTAATTTTTTCCGGTGATAGGTGGTTAGTCTGTCCGCTGAGTCCCTCAAGTGGAGAGGCTCAGTATCCAGTGCCGAGGTTTGTTTGAGGATAGGATTGCTTCCATCAGTCTATCGACGCTGCGAACTATATTTCGAATTTAAAAATATATTTTCAGAAATATGACCTTTGTTTGATTTTCAGCGTCAGTCCGGTTATTTCTCAGATAAAATTTCGAAATACATTTCCGCCCTAGATTCTCGTCATCTTGAAATGTACTTGTGGGGTTGCTAGGATCAATATTAACTCTTTCGTGTACACATCAAATTTTTAGTCTACCCCCAGGAAAAAAAAACGTGTGGGGTAAGCATTTTTTTCTTCACTACGATGAAACATCATCAGCAGCCTCGACTCCTCATCACCATACCCGAGATTGTTTTATTTCCCGTTCTTTTTTTTTCATCTTCATCATATCCTAAAAGTACCCGAAACATCTACCCTGAGGCATATTAAGGGTGGAATTCTGTAGCCAAGTCGCTTTCATTATGAAGGCATGCGTTCACTGTCGTACTGAGTTGATCGCGTGGATACACTTTTTACCCAGGCATATCCTTCAACTTCAGGGGATTCACCGGTTTGCTAGTCTCCGAAGCACTTAGCCCTTCAGCTCTGTCCTGGCAGCAAGTTTTCGGCATCATTCATAAACTAACCCTTTTGCGAGTTTCGAAAAAAGGACTCTCTTCTAACGGCACGAACCAGCTTCTTCCCTGATTTCAATCCCACTATGCATTTTAATTATATCGCACAGGGTGGCTAAGAATCCCGGGCTACACAAGTTTCTTAGCATTTTTTAAATCATTTTAAAATCTTCCAATCCACCCTCTGAATTTCAATTGAGGGTTGAAAAAAAACCGTCTGGGTCAGAGTTTTTTTTATTTTTTTAATCCAGGGGTAGTTCAACCCTATCATATGCACTCACTTGTTAAATGAAAAAAAAAGAATGGAAAAAAAAGAAATTTCTTTGGCTTCAAAATGCAAATTAAAGGGATCGACAGTATTAAAAAAGAGTCCTTTTGGAAAGGGTTAGAACAGGATGAGATGCAGCGTCACACACGCCGACAGGGTCGTTTTTTTACATAGGGTTTATTTCTGGGGTGACGATTTTTTTCTGATTAGGAGTAGTACACTGAAGACCCACAGCAGCGCCGGTAAAGGGTTGAATAGGAGATTTTTTGTTGCGAGATTTTTTATGGATAATTTTTTTTTTTAATTCTTAGATGGTATTACACTCAGTCTGAATGAGCCTTCCGAGTCCTGGTGGTTTCCTGCGGCAGATATGAATATTTTTTTTTAAAACCATTGTTTTTATGCATGCCACGTGAATTCTGTCAGCTGCTTTGGATCTGAAAGAGTGAGCAAAAAATGAGGAAAAAAAATTATAAATGCGGATTGGATTTAATTCTTTGTGGGGTATAATTTCGATTAATAAAGGGTTATTTATACTTCTAGTGGAATTAGCATATTGTCGTAATTGAAGTGTGCCTATACTTTTTTTTTACCAGAAGCTAGAAGCGCCGTTTTTTTATGTGTGTCAAGGATTTTGACGATTCACCCCTTTTCCTTTATTATTTTTTTTAATTTTTTTTTAAATAATAAAGTATTATGATCGACCTAAAAGTAAAAAAAAATTGCTCTCCTTAAATTTTGTATTTACACATTTCAAAGCTAGTAGTCCCCAAAAAGTGTGCGAAACTGCGTTGCATATATTTTTACGAATTTCGTCATATCTCTTAGGTCTTTTGAAATATAAAATTAATTTTATTTCTACGAGTGATTCAGGTAAATGCCTAGAAACTGCTTTCAGCCTTTTTTAAATTCAATTCCCAAGGTGATGTGAAGGGGTTGTGTTCATTCGAGTTTTTAATTTCGCCGCATCCTTTAGATTTAGATATCGAACAAGTGCTTACTCCCACGGGCTTATAATAGCCTAAAATCCGATTAAAGGATTTTTTGCTATTCAACCTCTTAGTGGGTGTAAAAGGGTTGTATACGGTTCCACGAATTCTGTCATATCTATTAGGTCTGATGAGATATCGAATCTTTAATGGAATCGACTGAAATAATTTTCACGATTTTTTTTTAGATATTCAGAGGAGAGTGAAGAAGTTCAATATCACGATTTTTCAAAGTTCAACCCCTAAGAGGGGGCGAAGAGGTTGCGTACGTTTTCAAGACTTCCGACATACATTTTAGGTGATGAAATATCGAATTCGTATTTGATTACACGGCAATAACTAATTTCACGATTTTTTTATGTTTAACCCCCGAAGCAAGGCCGTAGCCAGAAAAAAATTTCGGGAGTGGGGGGAGGTCCGAGAAAAAAATGTTATCCCTTTTAGATGTTTTTTTAAAGAATGTGGAGTTGAAAAATATCCAGGAAGCGAAAAAAAAGAACATATGGTAAATTGAAATATTTCCTGGTTTCTCTCACTATCTATCACCAATTCTTTCCTAGATCGTGCCCAAGACTTGCCCGATTTAAAACTAATTCCTTGTTCAACACTCAAAATGTCACTAAAATTTTTTGTGCCTTTTCATTTCGACTTCACTTCTCTGATAAGACGCTGCTTTTAAATGTATATCTAGCTTTTTGATCAGATATTAGAAAGAAATTAGACATTAACAAGTAACCGGTAAACTGAGTAAAGCTTCGGATTTCGGAACGTTCCTACGTTTATGTCATAATGTATTCGTTTTCTAGGGTTAAAAATATTCAGATCTGTACATAATCTAGCTAGGTGTCTTACCTAATATTTATGCATACTAAAAAAACGGAAACCACTATATTGATCAGTATGTCTATTATGGAAGTATATGTAGTCAGTATACGCACATTAAAAGTACACGAGAAGAGAGCTGTACCAAATACTAGATACAGTGGATGCCGCTTATTGTCATCATTTTGGGACCAGCCAAAAACAGTAACATTAACCGGGTGATAACAATAAACGAAGAAAAAAATAAGCGATCAGATCTGGCCGAAGCTGGATCTAAAACGCTCTAGAAGGCTGACTTTGCTCAAAAGGGCCAATATCAGCACCACAGTTGGTGTCCTGACCGGACACTGTCTTATAGGTCGACATGCTAAAAGACTCGGCCTCTTTTCAAACGACTTCTGTAGAAGCTGCCTGGATGAGGAGGGGGAGGGGACAGTCCTTCACCTTTTCTGTACCTGTCCAGCTCTATCCGCTGGAAGGAACGCTCATCTTCAACTGTCTTGGTGATCTTGCCGTAATGGAGGTCGCGAGAATCCAATGCTTCATTGCAAGCTCTAAATGGTTCGACGAGTAGGACCGGATTCGATGATCCTGTGGTAACACAACGGACCTTTTAGGTCTAAGTGTGTCCGTGTTCTCACGGGCAGCCACGCGTACCTACCTACCTACCTACCTAGATGATCTTCAGTGCCACCTACCTTAAGTATAAGGATGCGATGGCAAGAATATCACTAGTATATAATTCGTAGATAATAAAATTGGTTTCAATATCGCATTATAGAATAATCCTCAGCAATACCACCAGCTGTACGGGTGTTTCGAATAGTTGCCATGATACCGTCTAACGAGTCTATGCCATCCGATGACGAAACAGCTCCTTCGGACCTAGTCCAACACAATCTTATTAACTGGTGGCTCCAGCGAAGGTTTTTTAACTGCCATGTCCTCAATGGCAGTAGCCAGGACAGCGGTTAATCACCAGTCGGGGATTTCGTGTTGGGGCTTCACATCAGAAAACTCCTCTGACGCCGGAAAACAACAAAAAAAATTCTTAAATTTAAATTTTTAAAATTTTCAGTATTGTTAGACCATTAACTAAAAATGTTATGTGGGAGTTGGATGTGTCTTTCCTGACCTAAAGTTCTGGCAAAAATTTATCTTTAATTCAATGGTGACAATTTTCCACTCTGGTTGCAGGTGAGCTAGCCAACTATCAGGTGGCACCAATACCTTCAAGCTCCACTGCAACTGAAATAGTTGGAACCAGGTGAATGATATCCTTGGAGTAGACGTGAAATGGTCGGAAATTGCTCTGCTCAATCAGGACTACAGATATCATTTCTTTTCAAGTTTTATGAAATATTCACCAAATAATAAATAAGCCCGGAAAAGTTAATTTTGTTTCGTTTATCCAGGATCTATGCAAGATCCTAAAAGTTCCAATTTTTTTTCCACCAAATAACCAAAACAGAAAGAAAATTCATCAGATTGGGAATCAACAAAACTTCTTCGGTCTTCTATTCGTTAATTATGTCCGATTTAACTTCGGCAAAGAGTGGAAACAACAAATTAATCTTGCAACCTGCCAGCATTCTTCTAATTTATAATGCATGTCGGCAGGAAGAGAAGAAATTGATAGGAAAATATGTGTGAACTTCGGAAAATTCACGTAAACAAACGTTTCCTTGGGAAGAAGGATCGCTACCTCCCTGAAATACTAGGGCAATATTATAGAAGCGAACTATAATAGCTACCTCACTAACCTTTTGGAATAGATGGCCATTTCCCTAAACCCACCCAATTGCTTCTACGCTCACGCACGTAACTAATTACGCAAAATATCGTACTTGAGAAGGGCCCAAATGAAATAATATCGTAACGGACTCCTTGATTCAAATATGCACCCTTCTGAAGGGGGAGCGAATCCTTGGACTTACAGTCCGTGTCGAAGAAACGCTCCTTATATTATCTACAATGTTGTAATTGAAATAAATTTCCAACAATTTTTGATTCAAAATGGACGTGAAAAACTCGTTGATGTGAAAAATTAACAGCAATAAGTAAAATTTCGGTAAGAGAAAGTTTTTTGTTTGCTTCCTTGGAGTAGCCACTCGTTTTAAGGATTAATCGAAGAATATTCGTCCTTAATTTTTTACAAATAGAAGCTCGAAGCTGCCATGTTTACTTAGCTTAAGGCTATCGTTTTTTATAGGCTGTGAGGAAAATTAATAATCGATTAGCTTGCGCAAAAGTTTATCTTATACATACTTTATTTTTTATTGTTGTTGTTGTTAAGGATATCGACAATGTTAGCAATTTTAATTAGAAGCCATCATTCAGAAGTAGTTTACAGTGGATTTTTTCTTTCATGATAAAAAATCAATTGGTTCCGTTTATTGGATCTGGAAGGTTACTTACGTTACAGATTTTTTGATGCATTAGCCACAAAAGGGTTACCACATCTGAAATTACAGAAAAAGCATTCTCAGGGGGTTGGTGTATTATATTTACAGTGTTAGAGCAGTCTGCGAATACAAGCCACAATGAAGGTATTACTTTCGTCTACCATTTTCAGCTAGAAGAACACTACTGAAAGTACGTACAGTGTCACCTCAATGCTCTCCTGCTCTGTGTACCTGGTCATACGGATATAGTAGGTAACGATCGGACAGATGAACTGCACCTCACCTTTTCACGGAAACATTTCACTTTCTACTAGGACTCGGTAATGGTAATATACTCTCGTACTTTCATAGCGGCTAACTTCAAATGGGTCAAATTAACTACCTATGCCATATTTAACAACATGGCATCTTATTACCGAACCAAGATCTATGAACTTCTAAAGAAGGCCTGGATAGATATCATCAGGTTCACAGCGATCAGTAGGAACCGCTTGCCAATTGGAGATTATGCAGCCCAATGGTAGTCTATTCAGTGCACACTGTCGTAGTTGCCAGGACACGAACTCAATAGTCAGAGTCCGAAAATCAGGATAAGGGAGACCCTTCTTTCACGACCTAAAGCAGATCTCGAAATAGAAAATTTGGAGAGTAAGTAATAGTCTTTCAGGAAGGACGTAACTGAGCATTTCTCCCCAATATTTTATCTTCCACAAACACTCAACTAATTCAGTCAGGACAATCTCTAACAACCGGGAAAAAAAAGTTTGTGTGATCAAAATGGCGCCGTTGTGCTTATTTAGTTCTATATGGAAGAACGGGGTCACCACTCAAACCAAAAACCAACCAAGTTTGTCACATAAAATTTGACATCTTGTGAGTGTAATTTTTTTAGGTAGGAGGACGGGGTTTCTGTCTCACCTAGAACTCTCTACGTACACTCTATCTGAAACCCCAAATTGAAATGACCTAGAGATCCAATCAGGTTTATTTTAGGTTGATTTTAGTTCGGTGGAAACTTAAGATGCGGTTATAGCGTGGGATATGCAACATAAAAGAAACCTCGATTTTTCTGATTGCAAAAATTTAGAAATAAAACTTAATTTAATGTTTGTCCATTTCCCATGTTGTTTATACTGCATTTTCAGCTCCAGGTGTATATGGTCTCCCAAATGTCCTTCTCAAACATCTTCCCAAAAAACCCATTATCTCACTAAATTTTATTTTCAATTGCTGTTTAAAACTAAGCTATTTCCCTAAAACTTGGAAGCACGCAAACGTCATACCAATTCCTAAATCTGGTAAGGACCCTAGCTGCCCTAAAAACTTCCGACCTATTAGCCTATTACCCTCACTCAGCAAAGTCTTTGAGCGAATTATCCTAAATAGAAAAAACACTTTTCTCGAGATCAAACAAATTATACCCAACTTCCAGTTCGGATTCAGACTAGGACATTCGACTACACACCAACTATATAGAGTCATGAAGGACATAAAAAAATCGCTTAACGCCAAGGAATCTGTTGGAATGGTCGTCCTAGACATGGAAAAAGCTTTTGACTCTGTCTGGCACCAAGGTCTATTATGTAAACTATTGAAGTTCTCATTTCCAATATCATATGTTCCAATCATATGTTCATTTCTATACAATAGATCCTTCGCAGTAAATATTAAATCAAGCAAATCCAACCATTATTCGATACCAGCAGGTGTTCCATAGGGGTCATGCTTAAGTCCAACACTATATAATATTTATACTGCAGACGTACCTACCAGCGCTAATTGTGAACTAGCAATCTTTGCGGGTGAGACCAGCATATACTCTCACTCAAAATACCCTGCCTCAATAATAACCGAACTAGAGCTATATCTGGACAGGTTATACCAATATTACAATAGATGGAAGATCAAAATTATTCCCACGAAAACTCAGGCGATATACTTCACCAAAAAACGGAAAAGCCACAATCTTCCGATCAGGCCTATCAATTTCTTAGGACAACCCATCGAATGGGCTAACCATATCAACTACCTTGGGCTTACTCTTGACGAGAAGCTGATACTAAAAGACCATATCGAGAAGTTATGCTCCAAGGTATCCAAATCCATTCATGCCCTGTACCCATTAATAAACAGGAAATCTAAGCTTTCAACGGACAACAAGCTCCTTATTTTTAAACAGGTGATTCAGCCCATAATTTCCTACCATTTTATTTTTCAACTAAGCGTTTACACAAAACAGCTAATGTGCTTGAAATCGCGGCTCTTGCTGAAACTAGACTTAGCTCCTTATTGAGGAAATCAATTCATCTAGACAACTCTCTTGTAGCATCCTTCCAATAATCTAACGTACTCTTGCGTCAACGAATGTAGCCAACATGTTTACTTGCATTCCTTTATATTATTATTTGCTACAAACACTTCAGTGGGTTTATTTGTTTTAGCAGTAAGATCGATTAAATAGTTTAAGTTTAAATAGTCAAGGTTTTTTTTTGCAATTTTCCTTGTATAAACTCACACTAAATTTTTTTATAATTAATATCCTACAGTCATGCACTAAAAATATAACGTAGTTGTACAGATATTTATCTAATCTCTAAAATAAGTCATACATGTAATCCATAAAAAATTATTCTTGGCAATAAAAAAAAAATTTGAATTTGAATTTGTATTTATACTGCATTTTGGCCGAGATGGATAAAAAAAAATATCTGCCAACAGTCTGGGCGCAACTTTATTATTTTATGGGTAGAAGTCCGAAACATGTTTAATGCTGAGATGCGGTGTAGGTTACTATGCGACGTATTTTTCATTAGATGATTCAATGGAAGTTAAAGCGAATTCGATCTAATTAAACCTAAAAAAAATTCGGAATTCATCAAAACTTGAACAATGTCTGACTTCCCAGGGGGTTTAATATCAAAAAATACTTAATTCGCCTTTTCCCCGACTATATTCATAGCATTTAGAAGTTGAAGTGAATTCGATATCTCATTATAGCTAAAAAATACCTATACAGGGATTCGTGGAAAAGTGCATAACCGCTTTACACCCCCTTAGGGGTTAGATATCGAAAAATTTGGAAATATGTGTCTAGGCGCTTATATAAAGAGCACGCAGAAGCAAAATTTATTTGATAGTTCAGATGCCTAAAAAATTTAACGAAATTCGTGAAAATGTGGGAAAAAACCCCTTTACTCCACCTTTGTACGCAAATGAAAATCTAAACTTTTTTTAGCTTCAATTACTCTAGTAGCACATCTACATATAGGTAATAAGTTTCAACTTTCTAGTATAAGCCCCCGTACCTTGCTACCCTTATCAAAAATTTATTTTTCCGGAATGTCTCTATAGTAAGTCTATACAGTTGTCAATTTTCAATTTTCAATTTTTTTTATAAAATTTAATTTTTTGAAAAATGGCTGTCTCCCACTTCCGCGCTTCACCTCCTCCCTCAAAAATTTTACATTCAGTAGACTCCACGGGTAATTACATATACAGAAACCAAATTTTATCTTTCTGGCACAATTAAGTCGGAAGATATTGTAATCCAATATTTTTCACCCCCCACCCCCATACCTCACCACCCCCCTTAAAAATGCTAACCCATTTCTAATCTTCTAGTATCTCTTAAGACAACTACAAAGTTTCAGCCATCTGACATCAATCGTTCAGGAGATATGGATTTTAGAATGTGTTGAATGCGTTTTTGACGCATTGTTTTTCCCCCCACTCCCACACCCCTCGATATCTATCGACCATTTTTTTGCAAATATGTCCACTATCATAGTTCTATACAAGCTCCAAATTTCAGCCTCCCAGCATAAGCGGTTCCTGAGATCTAGAAACCAAAATTTTTCATCTAAAACGCTCCCCCCTCCTTCCCTCTCACAGCCCCCAACCACTCCAAAAGATACCACTCGTTGGAGTTCACCCATTCTACCTACCATAAAAATTTCAACTTAATATCTCAAGGAGTTTGTGAGCTACGCACCTTCAAACGGTTTTGCGTACGGCGTACGGCATCTACGGCGGGCAGACGGATATTTTTTTTTGGCTTTTTTGGGGTTTACTAGTGCTAAAACGTGAAAATACAAAATTTCAGAGTAGCAATTTTTTTTTGAAATTTCAGGTCGATAACAACACTTTATTATAAAAAAATAATAAAGTAAAATGATTCGAAGCCAAATATGCTAACGATTAGCGCACCCACCAACATTTCAAAAATCTAAAAAACTGGGCGCAACTTTATTATTTTATGGGTAGAAGTCCGAAACGTGTTTAATGATGAGATGCGGTGTAGGTTACTATGTGACTGACAACCTAAAAAATAACGTTCCAAATAGCCTCCTAGTTATTTCGAGAAATAAAAATCAGAATTTTTTTCCATTCTGCCCCTTTTCACCATCACCATCACACCCACCGTCCTACTAGAAGTTTACCGACCCCAACTCCTGTAAAATTTTCAAGATCATATCTGATACGGTTTCTGAGATATAAAAATTACATTTTTTGAAAAATTGCTATCTTTCGTGCCCCACCTCCCCCCTCAAAAAATTTACGTTCATTAGACTCCTCTTGTGATCCCATATACACAAAAAAAAAATTTTATCTTCCTGGTGCAATTGCTTCGGAAGATATTGTAATCCAAAGTTTTTCACTTCCCAACCCTACACCCCACCACCCCCCTTAAAAATGTTATCCCTTGTCTAATCTTCAAGTATTCCTAAGGGCAACCACAAAGTTTCAATCTTCTGACATCAATCCAGGGACGTCATTTCAGTTTTTTCTAGGGGGGGGGGGGGCAAGATGTTATGTTTGTATATATTTTTATATATAAATATGCATATGTTACATGTAATCTATAAAAATACATAATTCAGGGGGGGGCAAATGCCCACCCTTCCCCCCCCCCCACAAATGACGTCCCTGCATCAATCGGAGATATGGATTTTAGAACGTTTCAATCCCGGCTTTCTAGCGTTTTGGACTCATTGTTTTCCCCCCCACTTCCACACCCGTCAACCCTTACCTATAATTTGCAAATGAGTCCACTATCATAGTACTACATAAGTTCCAAGTTTCAGCTTCCTAGCATAAGTGGTTCCTGAGATCTGGAAACCAAAATTTTTCGTCTAAAACGCTCCCCCCTCATCCCCCTTATACCCCCACCCCCTTAAAAGATACCAATCGTAGGGGTTCACTCAATCTACCCACCATAAAAATTTCAACTTTATACCTCAACGGGTTTGGGAGCTACGCGCGTACAGCGTATACGGCGGACAGACGGACAATTTTTTTTTGCGTTTTTTTGGTGTTTACTAGTCCTAAAACGTGTAAATACAAAATTTTAGGGTAGCAAATTTTTTTGAAATTTCAGGTCGATCACAATACTTTATTATTAAAAAATAATAAAGTAAAATTACCAATCTTCAATCAAATATCTATAAATTGAACTTATAACGTATTGACCACTTCTTTTGGTTCCCATAAATTCCTGGTTATAATTCGGCTCGACGGATCAAAAAATGTTCGATTCCCATAAGATCTTATTAATTTTTCATCGAGAAGTCAATTTTTGTAAGGACGACTGAAATGAAATAGTCATTTTTAAGCAGGAAATTTTTGGTTACTTATGAATCCACCTATGTCATTTATGATTGTATTTTTATATCATACTGTACAGAAATTCAAGAAACTAATACCTACTTATTGCCAAATCAAAGTATCTCAAATGTTCTTACTCTGACATAATACGGGCCGAACGAGGCTGAGAACATCTGAGTTGATCCAGGAATTGCAGACAGAGTGAGCCGTGGAAGAAATTTATCATCAGAGTTTAGCGCTTGATCGCTTTTGTTGCTTCAGAAAATTGAATATACATTTCAAGTTTGTTTTCAACTTCTCAAATTAGCGCAAATCTCTCTAGGTCCCATATCCTACAATATGCACTTTGCTCCGTAAATGGGGTACGACTTATCGCGGTTTTCTTAGTGGCAACTTTTACGCCATTTATTGAGATCAGCAAAGAATTCTGAGGCATTAGCATAGTTTCATACAACAATACTAAACTCTGTCTGTTCCTGTGTCCTTATTACAAAAATAACGCTATAATATTAAACGTTTTCTCTTACATCTAGTATAAATTATATCCTCCATGAAAAATAGCCAACAACAAGAGAGAAATAACAATAACTAAGTAGTTTGGAGTCTTAATGAGAAATTAACAACTTAATTAATTTTATTATCGTGATACCGAGAGAAGTAAATAAAAGCCCGTCCATTGGGATGGGCCAACGACTACCACCATCGGCTGTCCGTAAAAGGACACGGTAGCGTCCTGGTAAATAACATTGCAACACGTGCTCAGGACTTCTTTCGTGTACAACAACCAAAATATTATGGAGCTACAGTGAAGATTCGGTCCTACTCCTGATAACAATCAGGACTCGAAACGAAAGAAGCCCTCTTTCAGCTTAGGGGTCGAACTTCGACAGCACACAACTATTTTGCAGGACGAACGGAAAGCAACCGTGAAAATCCGTTGTCCTGTGTACGCTACGTTCGATGTGAATCTGAGAAACTCTATTCCGGAATGCCGGAGCAAAGTAGCAGCAACAGTTCAGGAAATGAATTTCGAAAAAAGGACGAGAACAAGGATATGCCTATACTGCTAGAGAAGAAGAAGGCAGGACATGTGTGTGTTTATAGTCGTCTGATTTATTGGATCACGCAAAAAAAGAAGAATGAAATCGAGCAACAGAGTCCTCAAATAAACTTGACGCATAAAGGATACGCTGGTGATGAATAGCGATTATCCTTTTTCATATATTTACCTTTTTTTCAATACTAGTTCGTTTTGTGCTTCATAGCTTTTAAGATGAAGGAGTAAAATGCACCTAGCCAACATGAACTTCCTTTTTCACTGTTTTTCCTTTCATAACTTCCTTTTTATTCAAAAGGAAGAACTACGTAGCAGCCGATCTAAGGACGTAGCAAAGTTCTGGAAAATTGAAGAAACTGTTTTTTTGTTTATTGGCAGGAAAACGACTGAATAATTTGTTTTTGTGTCCTTTATGTTGATGGCAATATCAAGGAACTCGGTACCTACTAAGGCAGTTTTATATTTTCTTCAGATTTTCCTGCTATTCGCTTTTCATTTAAATTCAAAGATTTTTGTTGCAAAAGGTGAACTCATTAAATATTATGTTTTCCTTTGATGGGCGGCTTTTCCTATTCGCGTAGGTACTTTTTACGTACTGTTTTTGTTGTACTCTGCGAATGTGTGTTACGTGTACAGGTATATGAGCGACTCAAAGTTTGATTGGGAAAGTTTTAATTGATGCACTGGAGTTGGTAAATCTTCTGAAATGTTTATAAAGATGGAAAACTTAACTTTGGTCTAATTAGTATTTGTGTACGAATGATTCTTGGCTAGAGTCGAGCACGAGGAGAATGGAAAGTTTAATTTAGCGGGTAATATAAAAAGATAAATTTGATCTTGTGTTGGTTTATTTTTCTCGGAATATTACCTAGGTAAATACTAGGTATGTGTGGCGGTAAAAGTTTTTCTTTGCTCTATGCAAAATTGGTGTTTTTTTCGTTAGATGAAAAGATGTAGTATGACACGCTTAAGGGTTCAAATGTTGTTTTCTTGGAAGTGTTTATGAAAGGTAAGAAAAAAGATTTAGGAATAATCTGGTATGATTTAAAATAATTTCGAATCATCACACGTGGCGCCCAACATGAGGTTTTTGACCTCCATTCTTATAATTGTTTACTTTTATTAGAAACCGACATAAAGACATAAATAATACCTTGAAATTAATGGTAAAATACTGAGTATATAAGTGCGAAAAATAAACAAAAAAAGCGTTCAATGTGGGGTCAACAGCACAATTCCTGAACGTGTATAGTGAAAACAGAATCACGTTCCGGCCTTTTACCCAAAAAATTTAAAATGTTAAAGCTTCGGAAACCGGCAATAATGTAGAGTGTCCTTTATAGCTAAAAACAGAACTTCACACCTACGTGAAATGTTGGAATTCGTAAAAACGTACACAATCATTTTACACCCTCTTACGGGTTGAAGATTGAAAAATTGTGAAATAAATTTTTAGATCATTAACATTTTTCGATATTCAACCCCTACGGGATGAGAATGTATTTTTCAAGTTTTCACGAATTCCGACAAATCTCTCAGGCCTAATTAGAGATGGACAAAGCAGTTCCTTTCAATGAAGAGAGTCACTCACTTTAAGGAACGAGTTCAGTGAAGTACTTTAATTGAACTCTTCGTTCCATCGTTCAGTAGTCACTAGTCTCTTCAATTGAAGTGTTCACTTACCTGGCAAATGCTCTCAGATAGTGTAAACCAAAGAGAACGAGATAGAGTGGAAGCGGAGCGTATTCCAAAATCAGCGCCATCTGTTGTATGAGGTCCGATAAATACTTAGCCTGACCGCCCGATGGCGCCACTATTGCAAGAGAAATTTACTATCGTGTAGTACATTCTCGTAGACGGTCAAAATTTCAGCCGAATCGGACTCGTAGTTTTGTTTTGACCGCGTGTGGAAGCGGGCGTGTCTGCGGATTTTAGAAAAATGGAAAAAGAGCAATATCGGTCGGTGATTCGATTCTTGTTTTTGGAAGGGAAATCGCGCAGTGAAATCAAAGAGCGCTTGGATGTTGTGTGCGGTGACTCTTCTCCTTCGATGGCGACCGTCAAAAATTGGTTTAACGAGTTTTTGATGAGCTACACCCGGGTTCCCCGAAAGCGGTTACCACGGAGAATAGCGTGACAAAAATCCACGATCTCGTATTGGCAGACCGCCGATTGAAGGTGCGCGAGATAGTTGAGACAGTAGGCATCGCAAAAGACCGAGTGGGTCATATCCTGCATGAAATTTTGGGCATGAGAAAGCTGTCGGCGCGATGGGTGCCGCGTTTGCTTACTCCGGACAACAAGCGCAACCGTGAGACCACTTCAGAGCAGTGTTTGACGCTGTTTAAGCGCAATCCGAAGGAGTTTCGTGACCGTCGACGAAACATGGATACAGAAAGAAGTTGGAGCATCGCTGGGTCAAGTGTATAGAGCTAAAAGGAGACTTCTCTGTCGACTATTACGCACTGAAAACATTAAACTGTATGGAGTAAATCTGTACTAAGTCCACACTAAGGCTGCGCTAAGTTAAGTTGCTACATTGGGAAATGGAAATCAATGACCTTAATTAAATTAAATTATCTCATCCTCTTTAGTGTAATAGTGAAATATTTGTTTGCCACATTATTTTATTCGCTCCACACTAAGTCTATTTTAACCGAAAAAATATGACAGAGCTTTTCGTCAAAATTGTTTAGTCAAATTTTGACAGTCTGGCATAAAATGGAATACTAGCGACTATTTCGTTCTTAAGGAAGAAACCTTTATACATATTTGACTAAGTTCTGGATATAAGTTAATGACATGGAATTAAAAAAGTACTAGATCCAGGCTTTTTCTATGACTCCTCCTTTTCCATTTACCAATCACTTCAACGACATCGTCCGTAAGACAAACTCTATCTAGGGTTTGTACGTAGTTGGTGTAAAGATTTCGGCGATCCTTACATTACGACAACGTTGTATTCTGCAGAGTATGCTTGCCAGATTTGGGCTTTATACTGTAAAGTACATAGAATCCAAGTGAAGCAAAGTTTTCAATGTTCGCCGTTAGGACTCTTCCTTGGATAGATGCTCTTACCACAACCGTTCAAAACTATTATCACTGGAGTCTCCTGATTATTGGCGAAATATGGTAGGAGGCTGAAACTTGGAAATTTTGTAGTACTATGATAGTAGACTCAGTTGCAAAAAACTTTGGATTACAATATCTTCCGTACCAATTACACCAGAAAGATAAAATTTGGTTTCTGTATATGGGATCACAAGTGGAGTCTACTGAATGGAAACTCTTTGAACACGAGTTTTTAAAAAAAATTAATTTTTATATCTCAAAAACCGTACCAGATATGATCTTGAAATTTCTTACAGAAGTTGGGGTCAGTAGACTTCTAGTAGGGGGTGTGGGTGTTGGGGGTGATGGGGGTGATGGTGAAAGGGGTTAGAAAGGAAAACATTTACATTTTTATTTCTCGAAAACCGTAATGAATGGAAAACTAAAAATTTACGACTATATAGCAATAATATAGAGACACCCTAGAAAAATAAAATTTTTGATAGGGGTAGCAAGGTAGGATGGTGAAGAGTTTTTTTCATAGCTCAGAAACGGATTATGCTAGAAAATTTAAACTTAGTACGTATATGTAGATTTGCTAATAATTAAAACTAAAAAAAATTTTAATTTTCATTTGTGTACCAAGATGGAGTAAAAAAATGTCTGTAAAAGGGTTTTCCCCACATTTTCACGAATTTCGTTAAATCTTTTAGACTTCTCGAGCTATGAAATCAATTTTCCTTCTGCGGCCTCTTAATATAAGCGCCTAGAAACTTTTTTCGATATCAAAATTCAAGATTTCACCAATTCCAGTTTGAAATCTATGGATTTAAATTAGCTGAGACCACTAGAAAAGTAGTGTATTTAATTTTTATTAGTTCTACTATCATACATTGATGAAACTCAATATTAGGCATTAAAATCTAAAGATCTTAAGACTTCAGGCCCGACGAAGAAGTGATCACCCTAGTTATTAAGTTATCCTACAATACTTAAAAGCTACGAAAGAAATACTTTATGTCAATGTAATTTATTAGGTATAGATTTCGTTAAATTTTCGTTTCTTTAAGGTCCTTAAGGCACGTATTTCCCATATACGTATAATCGAGATAAATTTTAAACTAATTTTTTTACACTAATTCGAACAACTATGATGGGTGCTGCGAAAAATTTTTTTTTTTAAATTGAGTGATTAGCTTTGATTACCCTTTTTACCCGAGTAGATTTCAACTTCAACCAATATATGGGAAGTATATTAGAATTTGATAGAATCTTTTTGAAATCTCGACATTTCGGTAAATTGAGTTTTAAATCTTTGGATGTAAATCAGTTATTAATATGTACCTAATAGTTATTGTAAATACTCATAATTAAGGTCTTAAAGCTGATTTACAACGCAATATTTCAAACTGGATTTGTAGAAATCTCGTGATTTCGGCAAAACTATTAAGATCTACTGGATTACCCATAAATTTGAAAAAGTTTGATTTCTGCGGTGGTGACTAGGTTTTGTGAAAACATTGTTCAAAATCCACTCAAACCGACCTGGACATCAATGATATTGTGTTTCACTGCATTTACCACAATTTACGTCTTAATTTAGGATTAGGATGCACATAATGAAAATTGTCCAAACATAATCTAAATCCAAATTTTTCAAAATTAGTTTCAAACATTAAAAGCTAATTCCTTAACATAACACACCACAACCCAATAGATTATATATATTTATATTCGAAATTTTATTGCTTTTCGATTGAAATATTTTTAATTAGTACAGTCTTCTTTTCAATCAGGAGACAAAAGACAAAAGAAGGATTAAAGACTGACAAAAGGGAAAATCAGATTTAATAGCATTATACTTTATTAAGTGCATTATACTTTATTAAGTGTATCTATCTTATACCATAGATACACTGCTTGCATACAAATTACTTTATTCAAATCATGATATGCGATACAAGATGGCATGATACACAGCCCATACATGGTATACATTGACATTTTGTGCATTCCGAAATTTTAGCAGTGAAGAAAAAAAGGCTTTTCGTGTCAAACGTCGAAGTGTGATGTTCCGGCGAAAAGCACTTTCATTGCTAATAAAGAAATGTACAAAGTGGACCATCACATCACACACAAAAATTAAAACACGCTTAAACAATTTTAAGTTTCAGTTGATTTCAGTAACAGATGGCGCTGATGGCAGTTAAAAGAAGGCTATATCAGCTAAAATCATCGAATTTATATACAAGGAAACAGGTTGGATATTATATGTAGATATCAGCTCGTTGACGTACTATATGCATAATATTGGGTGATACACTGGTGATATTGACGATATTATGACTTGTATACGAGCTGTGTATCCAAGGTATAATAGTGTCATATAATTTTTCTTTAAAGCAGATATGATAAAGTAATCATGGGTGACGAATTTGTTAGGGTGGGCCATCGCTCCCATGGCCCTCCCTCAATGACCGCCACTGGGCTCTTCTTTGGATATCGAATTTCTTTCCCGACAGTACTAATAAATAAAATAGAGAATTCATTTCAAGAAACTAAATGCAAAATCATTGGTCCTTACCATTCCTTGGCTACCCAGAGTAATTGTTTCTGTAAAAAAAAACATTTTGAAAAGAATAAACACATCACAATTGATAATTACCTTATTTTTCATTTGCTTTCCACCCCATTAATCATATTTCTACATGCCACATTAGAAACATTCAGTGTGCATCTTAAAATCTCATAATAAAACCGTCAAGACATACCGCAGACACGCGACACCGATTAAAACCCGTTTCCCAAATTTCTTTAAAAAAAAACAACCCTTCATCCTCTTAAAAAACTGTTAATGTGACCCCAAAGTGGCCCTAAACCACGTCTTTTCCCATAAAAAAACGAACTATTTACGCCGAACATCAGAAAAAAACCGGTAGCACCTAATAAATCCCGTTAACCCCTTACAGATGATTAGAATGGCGTCGTCTTACAAGTTGCAACGGGACGAACCCCTTGTAATAAAGACGAGGCTTGTTTTTTTCTCCGCTCACTTCTTATAACCCTGCACCGTGCACGTGTTAATCCAACACTCCGGTAAAAAAAAAAGAAGGGTAAAAAGGAGAAAACTGTACGAAACAGCTGAAGATTGTTGAGTGCCGTTGCGCAGAGCACGAACTATACACGCTCGCGCGTTATAAGCCAAATCAAAGGTTAGACGCGACCCTGATTTTGATCGCGAGATTTGATCTCTTCAGACTGGCGCGACCCTTAATAAAGGATCATCCCTAAAAAGGATTCTTCGTCTTTTTTTACCCGATTTCTTGAAAGATTTACCGTCATCGAGTTATTGTTAATTTACAGGAAAAAAAAGTGTAATTTGAAAGGGATGCGCCGTTGCGAAACATCAAATTTAAGATGAGGGCTTTTAAAAGAGTACACAGTGCCATCTTTTAGTAGCAAAAAACAACGACATACATACTTCATTTATTACGGTAAATACGTTTGTCGTTCTCCATATCCGCCATCTTGGAAGCATGCTGATTGGCAATATTAAACCGCATTAATCAGTTGTTAATCCCACTTCCGACTTGATTAAAACTAATTACAAAATATTTAACCTTCATTAACACCACGACGACCCACCACTGAAGTTAGCTGAAGTAAATGCGACATTTGACAGAAGAAAACAATGGCGAAAAAAGTATGACCAAAGACAGGCAGTAAATTAAACAAGGACAATAAAAAAAAATTTTTTTTCATGCTGTTGAAAGCGTCTTTAGGTGTCATGAGAGGCCTCGCGAACGAGGGCAAATAAAACGCGTGAAACACATCTTAGCACTTGTCATTTTGAAGGTGTCATTCGAACGTAGAAAGTCCATTAAGGCGAATGTCATTACTACGACCAAGCCCGAGGATAGAGGACCCATCATCAGGTTAAAAGTAGGACCCAGGCATTTCGCTGTTTTCTTCTTTTATGACAGCTCGACGAAATGAAAGGGCGTTATTTTATCCCAAGCTCCATCGTTGTCACTTTAGGGTGACGAAAAGTCGCGTGTTAGTAGTATTATTTAATGACTTGTCACTGAGCTTTGTTTAAAAAAAAAAAAAAATTTTAACGCCCTTTTTTTCTGCGACGAATGGGTGATGCACAGAATTGTCACTGAGTTTATGAGTGCGTTAGTCACGCTTGATGCGAATCACGGTTGAAAGCTTTTCACTGTTTTTCGTACGCGATTTTGTCTTTATTATTCTAATAATAAGGAATTGTGATTGAGCTTAAAAAAAATAAATTGACATTGTCAACATCCGGGTTTCCTCCAAATTTCATACGTTTGCATGTCATACATCATCACTCACAAACATTTTTATTTTTTTCAGGAAAGCTAATCCGTTAAACGATAATGATTTCGAAGAGAAACTATATGGCACCTATTCGAAAATATGAGTTTCGTTTGACAGCACATTTTTCACTAGTTTGGTAAGTAGTTCTTGAACATGTGACGTATTTACATGCAACATAATGGCTAGGCCCTATTGGACCGTCAAAACCACAATAATGCTGTTCTTTTGTAGGCATTAGAAAACTTGTTCTTTATTCGATAATAATTCTAGGAAATTCTTTCTACATTTGTAGCAAATGTGACATACATACGTTAACTGTCAAAAAACATTTTAAAGGGAATTAAGTATAAGTGGAATATTTGACAGACGAAAGACGAATTGCGTATAAAAATTTAAACAGAGATTGTTGGTAATATCCAAATCAGTGGAATTTTTATAAAAAGTAACCTAATTGCCTTTTTTTAATGGCGGAGCTGTATGAAGCTAACTTAAACATTTTGGGTAAACCGTCATACGTGGGATTCGAATCCAACCTAGCAAAACACGTGGCTACGAACGTGCGGTACATACATACCGATACAAAATTAAAATCGCGAAATTGTAGCCCACATCCCAGTCGGACTTTTCGTAAGAGATGAATTTGTAATCAATGAGTAAGGAATGAGTTTGCAAGGCCTTACCAAAGTAATGCAGAGTGTAATTGCTGTAAAATATTCTCGAACGCTCTCTCTATACAATTATGGCCAACGTCCTTGGCTTCAGTTACTATTTACGGAAGTAGTGGTTTACAAGCTAGTAAGTAATAAGAGGGAAAAATCCGAGACGTTACAGTTTTGTCCAACGGTGTAGGCTTTAGTATCTACTTACGAAAGTAATGGTTTAGAAGCGAGTAAGTTATAAGAAGGTACAATCTGATACCTTATAGTTTTGCCAAATGCTCTTGGCTTTAGTAACAATTTACGAAAGTAAGTCTTAGAAGCGGATAAGTAAAGGGATGATGCAATCATTAACGTTTCGTTTTAATTTTATATCAAGAGGCCCATAATTAAATTCAGTTCGTTCCGAGTGTTTCAAATGTTGCGAAGTGCTGTTCATTTGTAATAAATTCCAATAAGGGTTATTTATACAAAACGAAGTAAACAATTAGTTTAGATAAAGTTTTTTCTTGTCTTTATGGATCTTATTTTTGTTAATTTTTTATTTTGTTTATTGAATGAATTCTGATGTAATATTTACGTGTTTTAATTTATTTTATATTGAATAAATGGTTTTTTTACTGTTAAAACAATTTCGATTTTTCATATTGTTGTTATTTACAACTCAACAAAGTAAAGGATAGTTTAAATTGGAGCCGAACACAATACTTTATAAGTATTTACAACGATATAAGTCTTTTCTTGTCTTGTGCTTTTCAGCGTTTACACCCTAGGGCCTATGCGGGTTAAAGTAATTAGATATGTTATCTAAAGATTAATGGGTACAAGTTGCTAGTACGGAATCAATTCAGTACACATAACTGATCTGACTATTACAAGACCTTACTTTTCATACATTTAAAGTATTTACCACTCACTATTGATATAATGCCTTACTTTTCATGTAATTTGTATGTTGCTACCACTCTCTAATGAAACAAGGCCTTACATGTAATATGCTTTGTAACTATTTACAACTCTTCAATGAAATAAGGCTTTTCTTGTCGTGTGCTTTGTAAGTGATTACGGCCTAGGGCCTATGCGGGTTAAAGTAATTAGTTCTGGCATCGAAAGAGTAATGTGTACGAGCTGCTAGTATATTGTACGGATTCGATTCCGTAGACATTACTGTTCCGACTGGGATGTGTTGGTCGTTATGCGAAAAAGCCATAAGTGTTACTAGTATTGAGCCATACTATCTGCCAGCGTAAAAAATTCTCGCAGCACCTTTGCGATGCGGTCCGCCTCTAATGGACCCTTACCTTAACAAAGCGATAAGAACGAATTATTGAACTGACAACCTTGTAATGACTTCGGTAAGCGCTCCCACATAAGCCATGTCTTCTTTAATTACCGCACAGAACCGAAGTAGTGCATTACATGTCATGCAATTGGTAATGCCTTACTTTCGCGGACATTTGTATGAAAAGGTAGTTAGCAGTGTAATCGAATTGGTAAGGCCTGGGTCATTACATTTCGTTGATTACAACATCGATCCGGTAATCAATGCTAGTCCTACTGGGTTAAAGCCTGTTTCTTTTATAGTGGGTTTAAGTCCTCTAACGGGTTTGAAGGGGTTGTTTTCGAGGAACCGCTCAGAGCTTAGTGGTGGGATTTTGGTAAACTTGCTGAGTGTAGATCGGGTAGGTGATGAAACCGGGTGATAAGAAGTAGGTGATGGCGTGCTGCTGTAGTGTTGCCATCATCGTTATGATGTTCTGTTGTATCATCAAAAATGTTGCTGAGAGTTGGGTTACTACAGAGTATACAGGATGTTCAGTACTCCGTGCACAACCTTGTAAGGGGTTATTCCTTGATATATTTTAAGACAAAAATTCTTCTTCACAGAGGGTCAATTATCAATATCCGTGGAGATATAGGGTGGTCAAGAAAAGTGTTTCGGACCTTTAATCTATCACTCACTTAACACGTTATATTTTGAAAACTAATAATCAGAATTCAAAGTGTTATAGCTTGTTTTTTAGGGAATTTTTTTGGACCGATACACTGGCCTGCGAGATTACCTGATGTAACTAATATGGATTTTTTCGTATGGGGACGGATGAAGGACCATGTCTACTCAACGGCAGTAGAAACATGGGAAGATCTTAATACCAGGATCGATGCGGCAGCAAGAGAAGTAAGGCAGGAGTTGAGGATTATGAATACCAAGAGAACACTTGCAAAACAAGCTTTAGCGTGCATTCAAAATGAAGGTGGCCATTTGAAACATTTATCGTAATTGAAAAATTTTGAAATAAAGCATAAAAACCATTATTAAATTCAAGCCAAGAGTGTAGATCAACATGTTCTTCTTTTTTGCATAAAAGTGCAATATTTTTGAAATCATAATTTTTTCTTAATTATTATTAAACTTATGCAATACAAGTGTATGCAACTTTTGTAGGCAATTATATGACAAATAAAATTAAACTGGCATTTTTATAATGGGGTTTTTTGAGAAAAACTACATTGATCATGGAATTTTTAGGGTTGAAGTAGAAAAATTTGTGTTTTGAAGTAAATATCTCAAGATTGGGTGCCGTTACAATTTGAACTTTTACATCAAATGAAAGCTAATTCGATTCCCTAAAAAACGAGCTATAACACTTTGACTTGTGATTATTAGTTTTCAAGATATAACGTTTGAAGCGAGTGAGGTTACAGGTCCGAACCATTTTTCTTGACCACCCTATGCCTCCACAGATATTGAAAATTGACCCTCCCTGTGGAACAATTTTTGTCTCAAAATATATCAAGGAATAATCCCTTACAAGGTTGTGCGCGGAGTACCGGACACCCTGCATATCTTCTAAATGGTATGATTATAAAATTCGATCGGATAAATTTATGACAAATCTACTATCAAAGGAAAGGCTAAGAACGGAGGTGACTTTTCAGAAATGTAATTCTAATACTTTTTTAATTTTATTAAGCTAGAACTCGATTAACATTCCTCTCGTTTCACCAACTTATCCAGAAAATTCTCTATGCTAATTTCCCATTTTCTCCAAAATAATAATGATTTTCTTTATCTTGATTTTCATATCCTTTGCGCTTATCCTTCTTCCTTGGAAACTCTTTTGCTTAAACAATTTTCTTTCTTAACCTATTTGAGCCGAAAATGAATGCAACTCGACGAAAAAAAAATGAATTCCAATTTCGATTTTCGAATAGAAACTGTAAATTGAGACGGAAGACCTCTTTACCTGAAATGATTGGTTTTCTTTAAGTATAAAGTCCCGAAACCGAAGATCCTTTTGTTATGCAAGAGTAAATTTTCGAGGAGTTTTAAATAGCGGAACTGCTCGTGCCATTATCTAATCCCGATGATAAGGGACGGGCAGGTGGGAACAGATGCTTTGAAAAAGGTTTGCTATAATACGAGTATGTTGTGTGCTATTTTGCTATGGTACCACATTGTATTAATCCGTGATTGGAATTTATTGGAAAAAAATTATAATGTTCGGTAGAGGGTATGTTAGGGTATGGGTAAAGCCACCTTGTATATAACCTCTTTATACGCCCTTAGGGGGTTGAAGTTGAATATCAAAAAATCCTGCAACAGATTCTTGGGCGAGTGTATGGAAGTTAAAACCAATTCGATGCCGCATCAGACCTAATAGATATGACGGAATTCGTGAAAATGTATACGACCCCTTGATTAGTTGAATTCCGCAAAGTCCTGAAAGTTGAAAATGAATTTTTGCTTTTCTCAAGATGTACTGGATGTGAGCAAAGAGAATGAGATAGAGTGGAAGCGAACCGTATTCGGAAAGCGGCGCAATCTGTTCTCTCAGTCGACTACTACCCTCTAAAAACCTTAAACTGTAAATGCAATAAAATTTCATACTCTTAGCAATAAACGTTCTAACAAATAAGAAACGTGTATTTACTAATTGTTTAAAAATTGTTTCAACCAAAAAAACTAATTGAAGGTGAGGCTTTTCCAGAACTCAGCTTTATAGTGCAGGATTTGTGTGTTTTTTTCTAATTAGTGATCTTTCATTGCGCAGTTCTGAGTTCCCAATATGGTTCGTTGTGATGTTAAAAGGTGTAGAAGTACTCCGTTCTTTAATAGGAATGTGTCGTTTTATATTTTGCCGAAAGAATTATCAAGGTGAGTATATTTATCGAAGTTAAAAAATATGGTTTATACTTTTAATTCTAGGCGTTCGTAATGGATGTCATTCGCAGGCATATATAGCAATGAAACCAATTTAGCGAATTTGCGAATCTGCAGCTTGCATTTTGAAGTGGCCTGTTTTCAGACAATCTACCCGAGGTCATTGTTAAACAAAAACAGTGGCCCATCATTATATGCTGGAATGGCGATTGAGCCTGGTAAATTTAAATTTTACTACATACAATGTGTGTTACCTATTTTCTTTAATATATTTTGTTCTTACTGAAAACTTTCTTTGCATATCCCCTGAAAGAGTCAATGCAACTGACGTAGATGCACTTACAAGCAATTTAGGTAAGGAAATTCATCATTGAGGAAAAGAGTTGCTATGAAGGCATGCAGAATTTTCTTTACACCGAAGACTTTGCGACTTCGTATGCAGAGACGAAATATTTTAACTTTAACTTTGTGAAATTACTTTTCTAAACTTTATACTCTTTGCTTTATACTTATGTATCTATAAATTCCTAGTGTATTATTTTTATTTTTTTATTTTCTTTTTATATATTTGTAGCTTATAATCTGAATTCAGTTCGGGTAAATTAATACCACAGAGCTTCTCCATCTATTATCCAATACAAAATTTAGCGCGCATTCAAACCAAACCCAAATTTAGTAATCGACTGAGACTGTGGAGGTGCTGAAACTCGATACGGTTTATTCTATGGAGCTTATATCGGTGCTTCCCCTCTATCTTATACCTACTCTTTGGATGTGAGGACCGAAATAGTGTCCCTTATCATGTTTAACATCGATGTGATGATAACACCAAAGATGTAATCATGACTGCTAGGAGGTTTCTTTCTCTTCGCAAAAAGAATGACCTCGTTAGTGCGCCAAAGATTAAGTCGAGTGATCTTCACAGGGGCCCAGAAATGCAGTAAGAACAGTATAAGATGAAGTAGTGACGTTGTCAGTTTTTGGCAGTGGCGGTCATATTGCTTTTCTAAGAGGGGGGCCACTGACGTTCAGGAGATACTGTAGAGAGACTATGTGTGGTGGTTAGCCGCTAGTACAGTGAGGATGGAAATTGTACAAATGGTATGGTTGCTGCGGTTTTTCATTTGCGCATCTAATAACTAATTTACATCGCCAGATTTAGGTAACTAGATTTCGAAATCTCGACAACCATTAACATCGCTCTGAACACATTCCGTTGATATTTTTTTAATTTATCAGTTCAATATATGGTGCCAAAATTTTAATCTGTATTGTATTATTGTAACTCTTTAAGCAATGGAAAGTTTAATTGCATAAACAGGAACTAAAAAATGAAATTATTTAATTCCAAAGCTTGGTGAACAAAATTTCAAGGCTTTTTGCTTTCAGTAGAATTCGATCTCTTTTTCGAGAAGTCCAAAAATACTTTAAAATCTCTCAAATGTATGAGAAAACTAGAATATTTTGATAGTTTTATCAAAATCTCGTAATTTCGTCAATTCTGTTCTATATTTAATCGATGTAAATCAGCAGTTTTTAAGACCACTGGAAAAATAGTGTATTCAATTTTTAATAGTTTAACTTTCATACATATTTGATGAAACCGAAGATTTGGCATTGAAATCCGAAGCCTGTATCGTAAAATCCAAAGACTTGAGGCCGACTACGAAGAAAAGATCACCCCAGTTATTAAGTTATCCTATAATACTTAAAATCTACGAAAAGCATATTTTTCCTTAATGTAATTTATTAAGTATTCAATTAGTCTCCTTATTGAGTTTAAATGACTGCCACCATACCCATGTCCAGCCTACTCTCCTTATTCAAAACCTTAAAAAAAAACCAAAAATTCTCTAATACTAGGTATTTTAAATTATAATAACTTCACGAGCAGTCTCTTATAGCTGATTTACATCGCAAGATTTTGGCAAGTAGATTTTGAAAACTGGAAATGCGTGTACAACGCATTTGTTTGATCATGACTATGATGTTAAATTTTTGAATTTATTTTGTAAGATTTTTAAAGATTTTTTTAGCTTTTGAACTACCCTTTTTACACTATTAGATTTCAAATTCATTCAAATTTAAGAACTTAATAGAATCTTCTCGAAATCATGAGATTGCGCCAAATCGAGTTTTAAATCTTTGGATGTTAATCAGTATTCAAACCAGAAGGAGTGAAAGGATTTCGCTGATTAGTAAACTTGAACTTTGTTTTTACTCAAAACTAATTTGTACAAAATTCCGAACTCATAGCTTAAAGATTACTTGAGTTATAGTGAGTTTTGTAAATTAAGTGAATACATTTTGACAGGATATTTGTATGGCAGCTACACGAAGGACTAACAGGATTTTCTTCATAATCATATATTTAGCTTCAACTATTGGAAAAATAACACATACAAAATTTTAAAGTCCTAGCTTAAACCCTTCTGAAGTTATCGACCAATATTCTTGAACACGTGTTTTAAGGACATTTTGTATGGCAGCTACCCGAAGGAGTAGGACGATTTTGCCCGTTAACGAACTTAGCCTTACAAATTCAACCTAACATCCAGATTCAAAATTTCATGATCCTAGGTGAAGGCGTTCTTGAGTTATCGTGTTCACGGACGGACGGACGGACGGACGGACGTCAAGCGGATTTGAGGTTTTTGGCCACAAATAAACAAAAAATAATGTATAACTTTTTTTCGTCCGAGGCTTGGTTCTATGCATTACAAACTTTTGGGCTGGATTAAACTTATAATACTCTATATGATTTCATCTAGAGTATAAAAATTATAATAATATGTGGAGTAGTAGTAGTTATTGAAAATACTATTAGTTATCTCATAGCTAAGTTACAACACAAGATTTTAAACTGGATTTGCAGAAATCTAGTGATTTCGACAAAACTATTAAGATATACTGGATTACCCATCAATATGAATAAATTTGAAATCTACTCTGGGACTAGTTTTTGTGAAAAGAAAGGTGCTACCTGTGCCAAATCAATGCTGCCGTTCCAATAGGATCGTGTTCGTACTCTATCCAAATCTTAAATACCTTAATTTCAATATTGGGCACTTACATACCTCCTTATCAGAAGTGTTTGTTTTCTTAAATCAAATTGATTGAAGTATATTTAAATTCGAAATTTAATTACTTTTGCGATTAAAATATTTTAAATTGGTAGTCTTATTTTCTATTAGAAAACAAAAGAAGGATTAAAGAAAGACATTAGGGAAATCAGATTTACTTACATAGTGGACACAATACGAGTATACTTTAATAAGTGTATCTTAATAGTCTAATATAATTTTTCTTTTAAGCAGATGAGATAACATAAATCAACGTTGGTTGACTATTTTTTTAGGAGAGGGGGGGGGGGCCATGGCCCCTATGGCCCCCCCCTATGACCGCCACTGGTTTTTGGTGCGTCTACTAAGTAAACAGAAAAAAAACAGAGGCGATAAAGTCGACCCCTGCAGTTAACCAGACGTGATTATTCTCAGTGAAGATATTAACCCCCATTTCCTTTAACGCTGAACGTTTACCTTTCAGGAAGGAGCTAATTAGGCACTCTAGTTTCAAAGTAAACTCACTATCTGCCAGTTTGAAGACAAGGACATTGTGACAAATCATAGCGTATCTAGCTCTGAAGTCCCATTTCGGTTGACATGTTCGTGTAGACGCGATAAGACAACTTTTTCTGACACATTTGCAACTGCAGATAAAAGGCCAATAGATCGATGATTCTTCGGAAATAGGCCTTTCTTTCCCACGATGAGGATAAGAACTGCTTCCGGCAACGAATTGCATAATCGACTTACTTCAAAATGAATATTTCGTTCGTTTTTCAGTACTGTGTTCATGAGCTGAATATTCATTTGCAGTAGTCACTAATAGATGGTGCTTGATTTCGTTTCAAAAGGTAGGGTACCTTTTTATGACAAGCAAAATATTTGACGAAATTATTTTGGTGTTTGTGAATATTATTTAAGAGTTGTGGCAATCAATTCAACGCGTTTACTATTAATAATTTTGCGATGCGCCGCGCGACGCGATTGTTCCATCGCGCGTTTTGCGCGCATCGCAGTCACTATAATTCCACCTTCACAACTGTTTACTATAATTGTGCATAACGAATTATTAAAACAAAAGTCAGCAGCGGATGAATAGTATTTTTTTATGTTGCTGAACACTATGCGAACTTCGTTTTTAACTTTATTGACTAGCAATTTTTGATCTCCAAAGAAAACCAAATTATATTTGGAGCAGAACCAGTGTCTCAGAAGGAGTCATAGGAACTGAAGATTGATTGATAGAAAATGTTTCTAAACTTACGAACACTAAACACATCAAGCCTATCGCATAACATTCTCGAACATCGAATGTTACAAGACCTTCCATCTAAATTGTGGCCTCGGTAGCATCGTGTTATTGATGAAACTTTTGTATAACTAAAGAGTAATAGAGGGACTAATACTTCTTCAAATAAAAACCCATGAATATTACGTTTTTTGAACTGGAAGCAATGAAGTTTTCTCACGCTTGCCACCCCGACCATGCTGAAATGGAATGGCGCCCATTTTTAATTCTCCGCTCGTGCTACTACCCTTATAAAGGTTCTACGCAAGTTTCATCCTTTTTTTTTTATAAAGCCTTGTAATAAGACCAAACTCATTAGTATGCACTGTAATTTTCTTCATTTCATCTCTGTTAGTCGAGTACGCCAAGGAATTTCCTCCCTGCTGGAAAAAAGACCGCCATAGGAGCCACCTTTAAGTTGAAGCGTTATGGGGGTAGGACATCCTCTACTGCGGTACCGAAGATCTCCAAAAAGGGGTTCAAAATGCGCTCGGTTTTCTCCTCTCGAACGACCTTGGTCGTTGGTCTATAGGCTTTCGCCTGACAAAGCACGGAACGACCTTAACGATTCGGTGCTATGGTTCCTTAAGGATATCATTTTGCTCTCCTTTCATCTTAATTTTTTCTTTTTTTTGCCTTTCCCGTTCTTGTTCTTAGTTCAACTTCTTTTCCACTGAATATAACTGCTGACTAATACAAACATAATCTCACGCGGTTTAGGTCGCGATGTTTCAAAAAGCCACCCACACGGGTTGCCAGGATGTGGAAGGATGAGTAGTACACAACACAACTGCTAGGCAGCTTTATCCTTTATCAAACGTCTTTCGTCCTTTTTGGCTCATTTCCGCGTAGTCGCGGTCCTCCTGGTTTGAAGTTTGTTGGTGTGTTTATCACCCCCCGGGAGAAGAAGGCCGGGGGAAAAAAGCAAAAAATAGGGAACCTAGCGCGACCTAAAGAAAAGAAAAGAAAAATTAAAAAATGAAAAGTAGATGAGACGCGAAGTAGAATGAGACGAAAGAGTTGCCATAGAAACTCAATGAAGAGCCTTGGCTATAAAGGGATGAACTCTTGGCAATCTTTTTCCCCTGGCTTCCTGTCACCCGCAGTCATCCTGCTTCACGTAAATTGGGAGTAACTCCCCCCCTCCCTTCACAGTCGGGGTGTTCTTTTTCTTGTGTTCAGGGATCTCATCCTACTCGGTATTATTTCTTTTTAGAACTTTCCTACTTTGCGTTTCTCTTTTAATGTTGATGAGGAATGGAGGAAAATTATACTCTGCCAAGGGTGTACGTGTCTAAGGATGAATTAACAGGATGAATGTGTTTGTGGGATGGAAATATGAGAGGCTAAAGAAAATCGAATATTTTCCGACTCGTGGCCATTACTGAAGTGTATTTTTTTTTCTTCTCGTTATATTTTTTTTTTAATTGATATCTACGTACATAATACTTCAAGTGCTGATTACGCTAAGTTACTATAGGATTGATACACGTGTAGGATGGTGAATCTTTTGATGATCTGACCTTGTCTGGATTAAGGTTTAAGAATGGCAGCTCTTTAGTACTTCAAGCAACAAGTAAACTGAGCTAGAAACAAAAAGACACTTCCAAAAGCAAATAAAATAAAACAATGAAAGACGACCTAAATTAATTTTACGTACCTACGTTCAGGTTGTTGAGCGGTCAACATTTAAATGCTGAAATGCAAGATATCTCAACTGGTCAAGTTTTTCATAATCGAATAAAATCGAAGCTTTGCAAAATTTGAGGAAAGATGTCGGAAAGTTGCAGTGTCATCTGTTGGCGATCACTGGCTTACGAGGCATGTTCGGAAAGTAAGTGTACTGTGACCATAACAGGCTGTGGTTTTTTGTTTTTTGAGGGTTTGCAACACTGAGTGATAGAGGGCGATCTATAGACAGAACGAGCATCGCAGGAACACGGTAGGTAATAAACCCACGTTGTAGTATCCAGTTGCGTGAAAGATGTCGATAAGAAATCCCGTCAAGTGCGAGCCACGTGCTGTGATCCGCTCCTACTCGCGGAAGGAATAACACCTACCGACATTTTTTCGCGAATCAAAACGGTTTACGGCGAAGGTGTTATGAACAGAACGAGTGTGTTTAAGTGGTGTAGGGAGTTTTGTGGAGGCAGAACAAATGTTCATGACGAACAGAGGAGTTGAAGAGCTTTCATTTTGACTGATGAGTTGGTGCAAAAAATCGAGGAAATTGTTCGTGAAGTCCGCCGATTGACAGTGGATGAAATTTCTGCGATGTTTCCAAAACTCTTCAGAACTCTGTTATACGAGACTCTAACAGAAACTGTGCTCAAGATGGGTTCCAAAACAGCTGACAGAGCAGCATAAGAAAAATCGGGTCAATAGCGAACGCGAGTTTATTGAGCGACTTGAATTGGAAGGTGTGGATTTTCTTAGCTCTATTGTGACTGGAGATGAAACGTGGCTCATTAGATGCCTGGGTCAAAATGACAGTCGTCCCAGTGGCGGCACATCTGTCAAAAATTTCAAAACCACAAATTCGGGCAAAAAAATCATTGCCTTAGTGTTTTGGGACCGAAAAGGCATAATTTTGGTCGAATTTCTGCCTCAAGGGGAGACCATATTGAGATATTGTGAGACCCTAAAAAACTCAAGAGGGTCATTTGAAACAAAAGGAGGAGTGTGCTTGTTACTCGACAACGCCGGTCCTCACACATCCTTAGCCACCAAGACGCTTTTGGATTCATTTGGTTGGGATGTTTTAAACCACTCCCGTATTCCCCTGACTTGGCACCTTCAGATTATCATCTTTTCACCTCCCTAAAGGCATACATGGGTGGAATTAAATTTTCAACTGACAAGCAGCTGCACAAAGAGGTTCTGAAGTGGGGAAGAAGCTGGAGGGAGAGTTCTTCGAGGAGGGCATAAAGAAGCTCGTCACGTCTCACCACATGCATTGAACGGGATGGCGATTCTGTGGAAAAATAGTCAACAAGTGTATCAATAATATCCTGTTATTTTCTTTCAAATAAACTTTCCTAAAAAAAAAATTTAGTACAGTTATTTTCTGAACATGCCTCGTATTTGTAGCATTACCATCCGCGTTATGATTAGACCGTTGATTGAGTTCAATCAAAGACAATAGAGAGTATAGACAAAGACTATCTATAACAAGACTGGACACTACGCAGTATTTTTGATATAAAAATTTGACCTTGGTTTCTTTATTTAATTAGGTGAGGGAAGTAGAAAGAAATAGCATGATGCATGATTAGAAAAGAGACAAAAACTGATAACGAGTCGTATTCACCAATTCCATGACATCCTTACAGAACGCATAGGTATAAAAAAAATGACATCAAATCATGTGCAAACACAGCTCAGCTGTGCTTGTGTGATTTCATTTCTCATATTGTTTCTATAAATTTGTATGCTGAAACACTTGTGAATAGAACAGCTGCAAAAATGCGTTCTGTTCCGTGCATTGTGCAAACGATGCACACAGATGCGAATGTGTAATCATTCATTTTTGCATATTAGCGTACTCTTTTCTTCGCATGTGAATTTCCATAAGAATATGGAATTGGAATTGTTCAATCGGATTTCTTTGTTCCTCTTATACAATGGTTTTTTGGTTTTTTTACACAAAAAATGCATGTGTATTAAGTGTCCAGTCTTCTTATGGATAGTCTTTGGTATAGTCTCTATTGTTTGAAATTGTTTATCTAAGAATGCATTCGGTCAGTTTGGCTGTTACAATAAAGTTATTCGTCATGTGACTATGTTTACTTTGGTAACGAGTCACATGGTGGCCAGATGTACTTATATGTGACTAACAAAACGATGTTGCTCATTTGTATCTACAGCAAGACTGGACACTACGCAGTATTTTTCTTATCAAAATCTGACATTGGTTTCTTTATTTAATTAAATGAGGGAAGTAGATAGCAATAGCATAATGCATGATGAAAAAAGAGACAAAAACTGCTAACGAGTCGCATTCGCCAATTCAATGACATCCTTCAAGATCGCAGCCAGTCCATTCATAAAAAATTACAACAATCAAGTGCAGACACAGCTCAGCTGTGTTGGTGTGATTTCATTTCTCATATTGTTCCTATAAATTTGTATGCTGAAACAATTAAGAATAGAACAGACACAAAAAATGCGATCAATTACATGCCTTGTGAAAAACGATGCACACAGATACGAATGTGTAATCATTCATTTTTACATATTAGTGTGCTCTTTTCTTCTCATGTGAATTTGCATAAGAATATGGAATTGAAATTGTTCAATAGGATTTCTTTGTTCCGCTTATACAATTATTTTTTGGTTTTTTTATACAAAAAATGCATGTGTATAAAGTGTCCAGTCTTTTCTTATAGATAGTCTTTGATTTGTAGTACCATAATGGAGGCAACCCAGAAAAACCGATGATAACAAAATCGGGGGACACAGTTTGGCATTGCAGCTCTGAATTACTAGAAGCTTGTGCAATGCTTAACAAACCCGTCGTCATTCTAATAGACAGTCGGCGGCGATTAAGGCGCTCGACTCATGTTGCATTTACAATCAGCGTTTGAGGCGAGCCTCTATCCCCACCAAAAAATCAACCAATCAGATGGCTCGTGGAGTCGCAAGAGTCTAACATTCTTCAACCTTTTCTCCGACGCACGCTTCCATATGTGTACACACATACAATGAACTGTGGCAGCATGCACTCACACATCCAATGAACTGTGGCAGCATGCACTTCGCAGCTCATCGTATTTCTGTCGTTTCGCACTTATAGGCAAGTTGTGCCGCAGAGGCATGTTGAGTGTAAATTGCTTTCAACACAGCAAAGAACACAGCCGACGAAAACCGGTTTGCAATGGCCTGATGGGGGTAGAGGCTCGCCTCGAGGCGAGCCTCAGGGGTGAGTGTAAACGCACCATCACACTTGATCAAATCCCGCCTCGTGAGGCTATGCAGGGATAAGATTTGTGCGTTATGCACTCATTTTAACATAAGAATTTGTTGGGTTCCGGGTCACAGTGGAATTCCGGGCAACGAGGCTGCGGATGAATTCGCAAAGAGAGGTTAGGCGCTGAATCAAGCGCTAGCTTTACCAGTGAGGGGCTAATTGAGGACATTAAATAAGCTATCGACGTGAAGACCATATCGGAGGCTAACACGAGGTGGTCAAGCCTCACATCGTGTCTCGTGGCCAGGCAGCTCTGGCCGACTTTTAGTGCGAGCTGGATAAAGTTTGTCATACTCGGAGATGGAAATACTCTTCGTATCTTACCTAATTGGTGTACTGACGGGCCATTGCCTTATTGGCCGGCACGCCAGAAGACTAGGTGTTGCGGACGTTGCAGATCTGTGCCGCAGCTGTAGTAAGCCCGATGTCGAGGAAAGTATTTTCCACATGCTTTGCGAATGCCCTGGTCTGGCTTTGAGGCGGGAATGTACTTTAGGTACGCCTAAGTTGTTCTAGTCACTAGCCAGTAAAAAGGAATTTTGTCGTTTGTTCCTTACGGCCTATTCCGAATTGTCTTTTTCATCTGGTAGAAACGCATCAGCGTAATCACAGTCCTAACGAATTTTCTACGAAATCTTTCAAAACATTCCTCCCACTTTTCATTTCTAAATAAAACACTCGAATCAATCAAACCGATCCTCCATAACGACCCAGGTGTATTATTTCGGTGCGTAGGTCTTCAACCTACACCCCATATTCTGGCATAAAAACGACAATCGATCCTTGCATGGATGTCACTTCTAAAATCCTCGACTCACAAAAATCTTACATTGTCCAAAAATCTTAGGCCCTTTTTACCCATCCTTTCAATCGATTGTACAATTTTTGTTATTTATGTCCTTTCTTACATTCAAGACGATCTTGTGCAAAAGGACACTAGTCCGAAGACGAGTCGATTATCTTGAGAAAAAAAAAATTTTTAAGGACATTTTTGTCGATAATGTCAGTGTAGTACAGTGCAGTGGCGTAATGTACTCTATATGATCAGAGTTACAGTGTGTGCACAGGACGTACAAAGGACCTGCACAAAATCCTAAACGAGCATGAAATATGGTCTTTTGGAAGAGTTGGCAGCATGCTATTGTCCGAAGTATTCAGCTTCAAAAAACCTTTTTGGCATTTTGAAAGAAAGGGTCAGCGGAAGGGACTGCAATCATCACGATGATGTAGCTATGATTCGGTATAAAATTTATCAGGGCCAAGTATCAGTGGCGCTCAGTTACCGCATTCAAGGAAGAAATCGACGATGCTGGCCAATGCAACATTTTTGTATTTATCCTTTATCCGGTCTTGGAATGATCTGAAGGAAATTGAACAATACAACGTTTTTCTTATTAATGATACCGCAACGGATTAAAAATGGAAGGTAGCAAAATTTGGTTCAAGGAGTTTTTCCATTCACCATTAAATCGCTTATTCACGTTACTTTCAAGTCTTACCATTTTTGCTTTGCAGGCTTTGATCCTTTACGCAATCGTAAATAAACTAAGTAAAGGATCAGATGGTTCTATTTGTGAAAAATCAGGTAAATATTTATTTTGCGGAAGAATACTTACTTTTGGTTAGGCTTTTGTTCAAATGAATTGAATATTTTTATTTTGAGAATAGTGGTTTATTTTTTTTGGAAGTCTTGGGGTCGTCTCAGTAGTAGACTTGCGCATTTTAGTTCACCATAGTGAGCGATCATTTCCGATTCCCGATCCCTCACGAACTAGTTCGTTCTTTTAGTACATAGTTCATTATTTCAGTGGAGTTCAGTGCTGAGCAGTCGTAGTTCGAAGACAGTGGATCTAGTAGAAGATGATGAGCAAAAAAACAGGTCATTCGATCTAGTAGAAGATGAGCAAGAAAAAAAGGTCAGTATATCTAGTAGAAGATGAGCAAAAAAAAAGGTCAGTAGATCTAGTAGAACAAGATGAGCAAAAAAAAAAAGACAATAGATCTAGTATAGTATATTGTCTCACAGAGTTCCGAACGGCAATGAAAAACGAACTAGGAGCAGGACTGACTGCGAACTAGTTCGTTCATTTCAGTTAAGGGAACGCTCTTCTGAACTAGTTCGTTCGCGAACTACACAAGCCTACTCAGTAGTGTTTCTGTCCACCAATGTCGAGATCGAGATTTTCCTCGTGGCTTTCAGACTCTGAGTTGAACATAACGAATTTCTCTGGAATGGTTTATAGGGAAGGAGCTGTATGATTTCTACTTGAATCAGAAAGGAGTTGTATTATCTTAGTTCACAATCTTCCACAATAATTTTCCTACCGAATTCGAAATATTGCGGTTGTCCTTTTGTCCGATCTGAATGTTCTCTGCAAGTTTTGTAACGCCGGTGCCTTTTCTATGATGGTAGCTACAAGCTGCACTGCCCAACTTCTCAAAACATCGAAATTTTTAAAGTACCACTTCTATCGTAGCCGGACCATTAGATTACGTCCGGACATACTACGAACCTCTAAAATACTCCACCTGAATTTCACATAGGCATAACACCCTATAACATCATTCAATTTTCCAACCCTCGATAACAAAGTTAACACTAGAAGGCACAAGATAATGCAACGTGAAATCAAGCCTTTTATCATGGCCACTCGTATCGTGTATGAAGGTAGTCATCATCCCTGTAGGCCTTCTTATTGTTCCAATCAACTTAGTGAAAGAGTCTCTTTGATGTGACCACGACGCCTAATACAATTTTCTCCGAAATCGAATCATCTTCAACATCCCCCGTTCGGGGGGGTTAACGATGTCGAGGAAATAAATCTTCGAAGCTCGAAAAATGCTTCCCGGGAATTTCGTTTTCAGAAAAACGTCCTCATCCGTGCGTCTCGCTACTTTGCTCTGTTTTACTAAGCTACAGCGGAAGTTGTACATATGTGATGCCCGAACTACTTCCTTTTGCGCGTCCCTCCTTTTCGGGATACGTTCAACCCCTCGTGTACGCATTTACACATGCTTCTCGACCTTGAAAAGGCCTTTTCACGCTTCCTTGGCATTCAAATTACGTGCAAATGTGGTCCTGAAATCACATATGGGTGTCATGTGGTGCAAGACACTTTTCATAGCTTCCGTTTTCAGTTTTATCAAATTTTCGAAATCTCGGTCTAACTTCCTTTCTGCCGTCATATGGCGATGGGGTGTGTCCTTGGAGAGAAGCATCAGCCCGGTTTTTGTTTACATCGCAACTAGTGTCTGTTGCGAGCAGCCTGGAGGTCGAAGCCACCCTTTTCCCATTGCTTCTCCGTTGCTCCTCTTTCAATGTGCCGAGGACGCCGAGTTTATGCCTCCTTGACGATGACTTATCTCGGGCTTAGCTGTTTGTTTCCGTTCTGTTTACGGGAATTGAAGGTACACTACACACATTTGATGTGATATGTGAATGAATAGGGCAATCACATGTGGTACTGCTTTAGCGGGATGCTATATCGAGATTGGGGGTGGAGAAGTTGAAGGTCGCCGAATTGACTGACTACATAGTCGAAATAGGGACCAAAGTGAAAGTGGGCGGCATGTGACATTCATTCGAGTACGTAATTGATCTATGGATATGCCCGCAGCTGTAAGGATCTGATGATGGTGGGAGTATGGTTACAGGATATGTGTGCACGCGATATTTGTCCTCTGGAGAGGTTCAAAACAACAACGGAGCTGGGAGATTGATTGATTTGCTGCGGAAACGGATATTTAGTGATTTGAATGGACGTTGATGCAGCGTCCTTTTGGGGTTTTATGTTTTGTTTTTCTGGTTTCGCGCTTGATGAATTGTCCCTTCCAGTGGAAGACTTCTGGGGACACTTCTGTAATAGCATTTTTTCACATATAAGGGATGGTAGCCATGTTCAAAGTCCTTACGAGAAATACATTTACCAGCGTGATTCTATTTGTGAAAGCGATTCTGGGAAGACATAGTCCAAAGGAAATTAAGGGTGATGCAAAGTTAGACATTATATCCAATCTGACTTCGATATGGTATCTATCATAGTCGTAAGCCCAGATGTTTAAGCTTTCAATCACTAGATCACTGATGTTTGCTAATTAAGGATACACTTCCAAAATACCGTGATTTTCACTTAGTTGCCAACTTTGGATCAAGAGGCTCTGTTTTGTTATACCTAATGGTATAAAGGACATCAGCTGGATAGTAGACAGACACCGATAAACATTTCGCTTAAAACCTATTTGGCTATATCTGCTAGGAAGGAGGGTTTGAGGACGTACACTATAAGAATATTTCGGGTGAATTCATATCATAGCGCAATCAAGTTGGCACAGCTTTTCTGTCAGACATCCTGAAATACATCGATGTTCAATGGACAATAGTTGACATGAATCATCATCTTCATAGCCTACCCAGAAAGATCAAAGCAGTTTGAGAGGTTCCATCCCAGATGTGAGAGTTATGTTAAAGTTGGGTGCTCTTCATTCGCTTGATTCAATTACATACTACACTTGGCAATGCTGCACGGTTTGCTTGTGAGTCACAATGATGGATTTACACGGTTGTTTCGTTCGGAATGAAAATTATTCTTGGCTCTCGTCAGGGTCGGACTATAATCAACTGAAGCTCGAAACACTGTCTCGGCGTGGTGCCACATGCCCCAATAAATTCCCAAACCGCTATGCAATTGATTTCCAACCAACTTATTTACTGCGTTCAGAAACTAAGTGTTTTTGTCAAAATAGCGCCTTTGTACGTTAAACTTTAACAACAAAAACATATCGCAGTCTTTTTACCTTTATTAAATTTCCAGAAAAATTTTCGAGTTAACGAAATTTGGGCGAATGTAACCACCAATTTTTTAACGACGTTTGGTGGACTACAAAATTTAAAGAAATTAGTATGCCAGCAATCTCAAGGAGTACAGGATTTTAGTTCCATACTGTAACATATCTTTGTATTTATATTAATTTTTAAAATTTAATCTTCATAGCTCAACGCATTCTTGAGTTACGAGTTGGGATGGGTTCAATCAAATAGGTACCATTTTTTTATTGGCATTCGTGTGACAACTAAAAAGTACCTTGATTTTGCTAATTTCTGTCTAAATTTACTAAAAGCTATTTTTTTGGTGTGAATTTAAAAGCTTAACAGGATCTTTGGAAATTGTTAAATAAGTTTAGTGTAACCAATGTTAAAAAGAATTTTGAATGAGTGTTACCAAAGGAGTTGGAAGCTTAAAGATTTTTCGAATCAATATGAGATACCTCCATCAAATAAACACAAATTTTGAAAGGACTTTTGTACGGGACCAACTCAAAACAGTAGATAAACTTAGTTTTATAAATTTTTTTTTTAGATGAGTGCATACTGAGATTTGTATTCCTACACTTTGCGGGTAGATTACACTCTATGGATTTTATGTTTAGTGTAACCACCGTATGCATTTTCACGGTTTTTTGACGGGAAGGTATTGCTTAGTACTTACGAATGTCACTGAAAAATAATCGGATGAATAAAATTTTTGCAAATTGTGACCACACACCAGCGAACCAAATAGTCGCCTGGTTAGTATTTAGGTTGTCAGTCGCATAAGTAGCTTGCACAGCATTTCAACTTTGAACGCAAAAAGACTGAAACCAATTTTTAGGCGATTATATAGAAAGTAAAAGTAAAAAACGATTCGGTGCTTCATAAGACCTATGAGATATGTCGGAATTCGTGAAATAGTATACCCTCAATTTACACAGAGGTTGAATGTCGTAAAATGCTGAAATTAATTTTTAATTGGTTACATTTAAAGCTTGTAGAGGTAAAAGCGAACTCGATATTTTATTAAGCCTAAAAGATTCGTCGAAATTCGTGAATAATTGGATAGCCAATTTACACACCCTAGGTGATTGAATATCGAATTCGATATCTCATTCGACCTAAGAAATATGACGAAATTCGTGAAAAAGTACATGTCCTCTAAAGGGTTGTGTATCAAAAAATCTGGTAAATGATTTCTAGGTTTTTCAGTGAGGAGTAAAAATTATTTCGATACCTCGGCAGACCTAAAATATATTACGAAATTCGTGAAAATGTATTGTACCCTCTTTTCATTAACATCACCACCTCCTTACGTCAATACAATTAATGCTTATATTACAAGTTACATCTACATAAACGTCTAGTGGAAAAAACATTCTTTTCCCCCGTAAATTGCTGCTACCCCTATCAAAAATTGTATTTTGTAGCGTTTCGATACAGTGGTCATGTATAGACCCCAACTCACAGCTTTCTATTGTTACGGGTCAGTTTTGGTCGTCACCCTGTAAGAAAAGAAGAGAATTGTTAGTTTTCAATATCGCGATAAACTATTAAAATATAAAACTTACCAAAGAAGATCACTCTTCGTATCCTTGTTGAACAACTACTCCTCACGCAGGAACCCGAACCAACCTTAATAGATATCAGCACAAAGGAGGGAATTAGTTAAATCGTTATTAATTAATTAAAAAAAAAAAGGAATAAAGCACGGAAGAGGAGCTGGAAGATGGTTAGTAGTACGTTGCATTTAGAATTAGTTTTATTTAGGATAAGGAACGTGAAATACTGCTAGGATTAGGATTTAGTAATATTAGGGTAGGATTAGGAACAATTGGAACAAAACATTAACGCAAATTGAGCCACAATTGGTAATTAATACATAACACGCAACATCGAATCACGAATCACCTCACTTAAGACAGATCACATCACTGAGGACCAATCACATCACTTAGGACATATCACATCACTGAGGACCAATCACATCACTGAGAACGTAAACAAAAACATCACAAAGTGCAAACATGGCGGGCTTACACTGCGAGAATTGCAAGTCGATAAGACAAATTAGCGAGGTTTGGGTCCATGCTAAAAAGTCGGGTGGAGAATATTAAGTGGACCCCGAATCAATCAAGAGTAAAAGCTAACGAAGTAAGAGAAAGTTATTAGACTTGAGGGAATGACCTGGAGAAAGCAGTCGTTGACCCAGGAAAACGGGGATTAACCGATTTAAAAGTTGATCCGAGGTTTCGCGGGAAGTACTGACCCGAAAACGGTCTCTTTTGCTGTGTAGAGTGCGAACGAATCGGAAGGACCGTGTTTAGAACAGAGGGAGTTATTTTTAAAAACAAAGCGAACTTTTTGAACCGTGTTCACAAGTCGGTGACGGCACGATTGGAGTTGCGCGATCTTGTCGAAGAATCCAGAGTGGCAACAGGACCAGAGGAGAAGTGCAGAAGCCAGAAACGCGAGAAATTTGAATAACACCAACCAAAACAACGACGTCGGCGGAAGCCTTCGAGGGACAACGCACCAGAGGCGCCCTAGTTTTAAGGATCTTAGCCTGGGTAAAATAATTGTATTATTAGCTATCAAGTAAGTAATTTATTCTTTGGAGACGACTACTTCGTCAGATGAACACTAGTAAAATAGAATTGTTTCCTGAAACATTGAGTTTCTTTTATTTGGTGTAATTTTGTGACGTGTTTCAGCTCGCCTTCCGCTGTTGTCTTGTAATTACGCGCGAAACTTTTCCCGAATTAGTGATTCGGTCGGGGAAGATTAAGAACGGGACCCTTAAATCAAGGAATCACTGGCGCCCACGACCCATCTCTGGGTTGGCCGGACAAGGCCCGTTCGCCCCCTTTTGTCTAGGGGTTTATACGGTTTTTTCACCGGGAAAAACGGTAATACTATCCCTAGCGGTTCTCAATACATAAATATCTGGATTTTTCCACTCACCCCTTACACCCACCCCAAAAATGTTTTCTCTACTAGGCTAGTCTATTTCAAAATAATTGTTCCAGAGGCTGAGCCAGACGGGCTCAGTCGACATAAAGATGAGTCGCGCTCGAGGCGCTGGCTCCGTGATAGGATCCTGAGGACGGAGGGTGGAAATCTATTAGTATTGTTACTGACATACCAAATGTGTGTGATAGATGGAAAGAACCAGAGAACTTCTTGAAAAAACTCGTAAGCGACTTACTGAATGCAACGTCATTTGTCTACGTTCTGTAGGGAGATTGTGGATAAACCTTGGAAGTTGGGGTGGTAACTGGAAATGCTATTGATGGATGCGATAAATACTTTGTCCGAACAAGCTAACCAATCGAAGTGGTCGCTGGCAAACGAGAAGTTCCACTGGGGGTTATGTCATAGGATCGAAAAGCGCCATCTTGTGTTTTCAACGAACAGACAGACAGATGTTTTTCGAATGCTTCGGCATAAATAGCTTTGAGTGTCTGTTGCCTGATGTCAAGTCCCAGTGAATAGCACTTTACAATTTTTGCCATATTTCGATGTTCATTTTGGCGGTGTTTAACGGTAGCCCACAGCATGTGTTTGGTCCCATGAGGTTAGCTTCTGAACCTTTTCTAGCCATTGAGGCAGCCATTTCGTTACCTTCGTTTTCGCTGTATCCCGGAATCCAAATGAGGTTAACTCTGTTCTTCTCAGTGGAGGACCAGCACATTGCTATTCCCATCGGATCCATAAAACAGTCTGTCGACTCACTATGCTTGCAGTGGGCAGGCAGTAGATGGTCAAACCTAACTACATGCTCAATATCAAGAACTCTTTGGCCTGAATATGATCACGGGAAAAGCAAGTATATCCTGAGCCTGAGCAGAAAAGATGCTAGCACACTAATCGGAGTGCTCACAGGGCACTGCCTGATCGGTAGACATACTAGACGACTGGGAGCCGAGGCAAATGATATCTGTCATAGCTGCGGTGACCCAGAAGTGAAGGAGTCAATCTTCCACGTCCTATGCGAGTGTCCGGCCCTATAGGGAACAAGAAGACGGACCTCGGCGCTTATTTCCTCGATGACCTTGGTCATATCGATAAGGGAAAGCTATGTAACATAGTAAACTTTATAAAATCTATTAAATGGTTCCGGGAGTTATCATACTCAAACGGGGAGCACAATGGACTAACAATAACGTCTAAGTGAAGGAGGATGATATCATCACTACCCCGTATACCATACCATACCATACCAACTCTGTTCTTGTCGCCTTACCTAACCTAGCTCCAAGCGTTTGGGAGTTACGAGCATTCAAACGAGTTTAAGACGGATAGACCGAGAGATGGATATACGGACAGATAGATAGACGGACAGACGGATAGACTGACAGACGGATAGACGGACAGACGGACAGATAGGCTTTTTTTTGTCTTTTTGGTGTATTGTTGTTTTGAAACGTGAAACTACAAAATTTTTAGGGTAGCAATTTTGAAATTTGTCTTTGATTTTAACTGAGACCTTTTTCAAATTAATTTTTTCGGCTGGAATGTTAAATCAATTGACTAAAGTAGGGTAGTTGGATATTTAGACTTTGGCCAAAAAAATAGGGGTTTAAACCCATTCTTATTCTGTTTATATATACATTTCTGTTGCCACCCTATTAGCAAAGGGTTTGATGAATGCAATATGTGATTCTGTCAAGGAAAACTATGACCCCAATGTTTTTGCACAAAGGAGTCCGAATGTCCTTGGGTGTCCCTGTGGTTCACCTCTTAACCCAACCGAACCTTAAAATTGTAAAAATTTCGAAAAGTCTTTCAACCCAATAAATCTTGCCATACACTTTGTACCCAACTCAACTAACTCCCTTTTGAATTAAAATCGTCCCCCTCTCTCTCTGTTTCTCTGCAAAGTCACTAATACAACATCTCCATAAAAAAATCCAATTTGGATAATTCAAGAGCCGATTCAAAATCTTATCCCCTTCGTGTTGTAAATTTTCAAAACGATTTTTTAAATGTCAACCGAGAAATCCGTTTGCCATTAACCCCTTCCAAATTTTTTTTTTATAATAACTGGAGCAGGAATTTGCCTATAGATTACCCTGACACCACCCCCTCTCGGCACAACTGCTCCAAAGAACCCGGCTCGTTTCGCTTTAGGAATTCGCCGTTGTCGTACACAAATTTTTTGCCACCCACCTCCTTGAAACCCGTCCCCCTCCCACCTACAGCCCCTGCCACCCTCTCGGAAAAGTGTTAGGGACGACTTAAAAAAAAAAACGTGCTGCTATTAAAAAGTAAAAGCGACGAACACAAGAAAAGTAGATGAACGAACTAAGACCGAAGAAGAAGAACTGAAAAAAAAAACATTTCAGGGGGTGAAATTTTTTAAGTAGAAAAAATCGTGAGGGTAATTTTTTTTGCTTTGCTCGGGGACGCTTCCTGTATACGCTGTGCTGCTGCTGCTGTGTAGTTGTTGTTGTTGTTATTCTACTTCATCCCCGCGGAGTCAAAGGGGTTGGAGTGTGATCGATATTTTAATTTTATTTTTTTTTATGCTACGCTTTTTTCGGCTCGGTCTCATTGCCACCAGTGCCATCTATTATGCGACTTATTCTACAGGATGCTAACAAACCACCCCTTGACTTGCTTTAAATCTTATCTGTTTCATTCTGAGACGGTCTACTTCTTTGCCAAGAAGAGGAACGAGTGGGTCCTTGCCATCCCTTTAGACGAAACACCCGTTTCGTGCTTAAGATATGGTTTTCAACGTTGCGTACCTTGATTAAGGAAATGGCTCCTTTTATTTCAAGACACTTGAACAAGCTATCCAGGACGACTATATGAAGATGAAAGAGGTGCGATACTATCGCAATTGTAAACTTTGTCTTTATTATCAGAAAAATCGGTATTCTATTCCTCAAAGTTCGGGGTACTGAAAGGATAACTCTTCCTCCTGTATGCTTCCGAGGAAGTCACTCAGAATCTACAGATTGAAACCTTAGTACCATATCATTCTCAAATCACGTCTAAGTTGAAAAAAATAAACACTATTTACGAACTAATATAAACAGGTGAGAAATATTCACACGCTATCCCACTGCTGACACTAAATTTTTTTGACTATTTCAATGCAAAGTGCGCAATCAAACTCAACCTCGAATATTTGTCATACGTTTCCTTTTGATGTATTGTCACTTGCCATTTATTATGACAGTAATCCTTTACCTGATCCTTAATTGTACCTTTCTAGCCATGTGAGTTCCTCACGAAATCACTCGAATGATAGCAAGAATATCGCTGAGTCCAATGAATAGAATCGGTTAAATCGGTTCACGTCATTCAAGTTAAGACGAATCCTTCCGATCCTTAAGAAAAATATTTGCGAAAAAAACGGATTGGATTCGTTTGACGCACAATCCTTGTATGGGTTATGTGTAGTCACCTTTGAACGGAGAAATTTCTTTCTTTGTGCGATTGTTGCACACTTCTTGAGGACACCGATTTATACTTAGAATTTCTTTTTTTTTTGGTTCTGTTTAGGTCGAAATTCAAATCTGTATCCTTATGATTTTTTTTGTTATTGTTTGGTTTCATTTCGGAAGGATGCGGAACTGAATCGGAAAAGAAATTTTTTTTTTTAATGTATGTCAAAAAATTTTGACACATATTTGGACCCAAGTTTTGAAAAAATTTGACGGTGGTTCGAAAAAAAGAAAAGAGATTTTTAATTGAATTTCTTAAGTTGAATGGAGGAATTAGAGGTATTAGAAGAGCTGGGAATTGAAACTAATTTTGAAAGGATGGCTTTGGGTGTGGCACGTGTCTTGAAATGATTGGTAAAGTTATTAGGGGATGTTTTGCCTCGAATTTGCTCAAATTTGGTATTGGTAGGTGTGTAATTCGTAGAGGTAAACTACATCCTGTTTGAGTTGGATTCCATTGTAGCGTTGTGATTGGTCTGCAATCTAGCTACTATCTAGTGGCTGATAAATCACACTTAAGAGCAATGATCGTATTTTTTGAGCGTTTTTTAGATTTTACTGGTAGTGAACACTAAAAACTGGTTTTCTGGACTTTCTAGTGGTATGAACTTTCTGTTTCTCCAGTAGATGAACTGTTTGTGTGATAAATTTCTTTCAGGTGATATGAGTCTAATGAGAACTCGGTAGTCTTGTGTGCCAGTCTTTCATATGAGATGACGTGGGTTTGATCAATTTTTTGTGGAATTGAGTCCTTCTCACGATATGATTCTGCCTTACACAACTTTTAACTTCTTTTTGAACCAGGGACGTCATTTGTAGGGGCAGAGGGTCTTCAATTTGAAAATTGTAGAAAACGTGACCTTCCAATTTTTTGTAGAAATTGTACCTACCTTCAAGGCAGTCTAGAAAATGTGTGTTCTCTTTGAACTGCACATCTGAACACAGACCCACTTGGATGTACGACTTGGATGAACTCCTGCGGACTTCGTGAGTATTTTAACGATAAGTATTTTTTTTTGATTTGACTATTTTGTTTGATCAAGTTCTGTGTGAATTTAGCTACATAGACTGCACTTAGCAAAAACGGGATCATATTGTTTTCATCTTATTATGGGTCATTCCATCAAGAATCGCCAAAGTTGTAACCTTACCATTTCCGATTCTTTTGAAAATGTTTGTACTTGAAGAACTAGTGAAAAAAATAATTGTAATTTGAGTTTTTGTTTCTATCTCATTTTTTAACTAACAAAAACAACAACAATTTTTAAAATAAGCCCTACTTTATTATTCAAGGATAAAAATTACCAGAGATATGAATTTTCAAAAAGGACTCGGACATCTTTTTTGAAAAAACTTTAAAATACTATAACTAACAAAAAAATTAGATAGAAACAAAAAATTGAAATTTAATTATTTTTTTCACTAGTTCTTCATGTATAAACATTTTCAAAAGAATCGGAGATGATAAGGTCACACTCGATTCTTGATTAAATGATTCTTATTCTATAAAATAATTGAGAACCACTATAATGTTCTTAGATTTTTTTGACCCCGATCCCATTGAGATCCCAAGTTAATTTTTTGATATTTATTTTATTTATCCCATCAGGTCATTGCAAACAGGTTTCCGTCGGCTGTGTTCTTTGCTGTGTTGAAAGCAATTTACACTCAACTTGCCTTTGCGGCGCAATTTGCCTATAAGTGCGAAACGACAGAAATACGATGATCTGCGAATTGTGTGGTACCATATTTCATTGTATGTGTGTACACATATGGAAGCGTGCGTCGGAGAAAAAGTTGAAGAATGTTAGACTCTTGCGACTGCACGAGCCATCTGATTGGTTGAATTTATGGTGGGGATAGAGGCGCGCCTCAAACGTTGAGTGTATGGTAAATCCACCATCATGGTTCTGTTCTGTGCTTTGCATTGCACCACAGAACTACTCAATAAATGCTAATTACAGTCCACATTGCAGTGGAGTAAAAAAAATCGGAGAACGGTTGAAGTATGTATGTTTAGAAAATTCGGAATTGCTCTGGGGGGGGCGTCCGTCCCCTCCGCCCCCCCTGTATCCGCCAATGGTTTGATTGAATTATTGGAAAATACATAGAAAATACCCAGTATATTTGTTATTTATTTACCTTAGTTAATTATTTGTACATCTGGTATATGTACAGTATGCAGAGGACAATACTTTACAAGACTTTCACATGATTTATATGTGATTCGTTTAACGCTCAAACATCTGAGTGCTAAGCACCTTATGTTCATCCGCTTTTGTGAAGATTAGATGAATAATTTTTTTTTACAGATTTGTAAGTGAATCTCCAATACGTAGAGTACTGAGTCACAACAAAACTTTGATGATTTACTTCCGAATCATTTTCGAATAAGATGTAAGGTTTTATTTGACCACTGTTACCTCTTATTGAGAGGAATTCAGCTTTTCATCAAGAGTATCCAACGTGCCAATTGGCACTAGCTTTCCGCGACGTCGATAAATTTCTCTACTTGAAATATATCTAATTATAATTTACTTCAGACTCGATTCTCTAGCAGTGTGTAGTAGACAACCAATTACGAATCGTTCACGTGATTTAGATGTGATTCGTTTAACGCTCAACAAATTAAGTTCAAAGCACCTTATGTAGATTCGCTTTTGTGAAGATTAAGTGAATCATTTTCTACAGATTTAAAAGTACGGTCAGAGTCACAACCGAACAGTCGCTTTGATGATTTACTTCGAAATCATTTTCGAAACAGATGGCGATTTTATTTGGCCACTGTGACCCCTCTTTCTTATAAAGAGAAAATCAATTTTTCATCAAGAGTATCCAACGTGCCAATCGGCACTAGCTTTCTGCGACGTCGATAAATTTCTCTACTTGAAATAGATCTTATTATAATTCACACCAGACTCGATTCTCTAGCAGAATGTAGTAGACAATCATTTACGAATCGTTCATATGATTTATATGTGATTCGTTTAACGCTTAACAAATTGAGTTCTAAGCACCTTATGTACATTCGCTTTTGTGAAAAGTAAGTGAATCATTTTCTACAGATTTATAAGTACGGTTAGAGTCACAGGCGAACAGTCGCTCTGATGATTTACTTTCGAATCGTTTTCGAATAAAGATATTGCTTTGAAACAGCAAATTAAAAAAATACGTAGCAAGGTAAAAATAGTGGCAGATCTCAACGTTCGGCCGTTTCCCTGCTTTGATGACCTCAACGTTAAGTTCTAGCTCCTGTAATATCTAGATTACCTTAAAACAACTTTCATTACATTCTAATAAAAATTGAAAGGTAAGCGATTTTTGCTCCATTTTCCACGGCGACAGCAATCCAAGCGTCACAATCTCGTTAGTAATCGACACTAATCCCAACCGTTTTCACCCCCATCCGCTAAGCTGGAATTTTCGCTTACTTCGACATTCGGAAATCCTAACCCACTCCAATTTGATATCTTCCAATTAAAAGGAAGGCGAGTACAAACAACTGTCCTCCCCTTCATTATGGCCGCGTAATAGAAATATTAAATTACGTGCCTGCTGCTTTAATGAATTACGGGCGAAATGAAAAGCGTGTGGGGTCAGTTCGATGGAAACGGAAACCGTTTCTGGATGGTTGCGAACTTTTCACGAGAAAATGGTCGAAAAAAGGGTGGAACCAGCTTGTTCTGTTTGATCTCCAGCCGGGATGATTGCACCTAATGAGTACTTAATGGGAGATAGTGTAGCTAGAAATCAAGTACAGCGGTACACAGGGCTCGGGTTCAGGTCACGGCTACTACATCCCCTAGCCGAGGATCCTATGCCGTAGAACGATACGAACTACACCCCCGTCGCTCCGTTGGGGATCTATTTTCAACGAAAAACACTCGAAATAAAAATTTTCTTCTTTTTCCTTTTCGGCCGGGTACGAAAATTTTACTCATTAAAAAATTTCACCCCCTTTTTTTTCGTTAGCAATTTTCCATCTCAAGGGGTTGTTTTTCTTTCCGGCAGCTCTTCACTGCTCCGCATGCCGGGCTCTGTTTTGGCGACGACGACGACGACGTCGTCTTGGGCTGATGGCTTTTTTCTCTCTTAAGAAATTTAAATTTTTCAGTCAGTCCGTGGTGGGGTTGGAAGGTGGGTTTTGGGTACGAGGGTGGTGGTTGTGCCGGTTGCTGATGGTACTGGGTAGGGGGGTGAACTTTTCTTCGTTTTTTGTTCATTTTTTTAGTGGAAAATGAGCGCACTGGTGCTTTGAGTAGCGGTATGAGACGGTATGAGACTAAGGAAAAATACCGTACCCGAATAAAGGGGTTGTTTGCTTTCGGATACTAAAGAGGACCTTTCATTCGTTAAAGGAACCGAGAGCCAAACGCAAGGAAGAAAACGTAAAGCGACAAGGACATGGACGTGGAGTTGAGGTCGTCTTAAGAGTTTTTACCGGAATGAGGATGAAGGGTTGGATGCGGGGGGGTGGTATTGGTCTGTACGGAGTACTACCGCGAAAGCAACGAGTAACGTATTTAAATTAGGGCGATGATTATGGTGGTAGGTTTCGTTCGTTCGAAAAAAGGGGTGGTGGGGTTGTTTCGAATCGGGGGTTTTTCTTCTTCCGAGTTTTATTCTTTTACTAGGTTGATGAGCTGAAGGGCTGATATTATACATTCGTTCGTTATGAGTGTATATCACCCGCTACACGATGCTCGAGATGCCTTTGGCGGATCGTTCTTGGTAGTCGTGTAGATTAAGGAATGGCTTTCTCTTGATGATGATGGGACTAAGATGTCGGGACGAGAAAAAATGTTGGAGCGATTTTTTTTCTTACTTTACATTTTCTTGCTTTACGAAGGGGTAATATTAATGGGAAATGGTGGTAGTATAGAGTGAAATGAAAAAAATTTTATTTATTGATTTTTTTTTAGGTTCAGCACTCTAAAAAACTTTGTTTAGGTTAAATGAAGGGGAGCTTAGGTTCTCTAGGAAGGGTGGCATCCTCTTAATTTTTCATTAGGCCTTGCCTTGCCTTGTAAGTTGTTTTTCCTTTTTTTTTGCTAGGTAGGTGGACGTAGGGGGAAAGGGTGGTTAAAGCATGGCACATTTTTCTCTGTTTAACTTCATTTTTGGGGTGTGGACATAAGTGTTGTGGAATATGCCAGAAAATAAAAATTACTTCGAATTCAGCTGATGTTTTAAAGTTAATGGAATGTCTTTAAGTATTCCCTTGTAATCATAAAATATGCCGGGTAATAATTATGAGGGAAGTTGAACGGAGTTGGGGTGGTCTATTGGCTGGTCGACATATTAAAAATATTCTTTATTTTTGGTACTATCCGAATCTTGCCTTTATTACTATTGGGGACTTGCATAACCTGCAGCCATTTTTTCGTGATAGTGACTGCTTTATTTTAAAAAATTCGTAAAGAACATGTCATTGAAAGTATTGTACATCGCTAGCTACTACCTACTCCCATCTTTCTGGCAGCATACGAATAGCATCTTGAAAGAACAACTCATCTTTTGAGGTTTTCCACTAATCGAGCCATTTTACTTTATTATTTTTTAATAATAAAGTATTGTGATCGACCTGAAATTTCAAAAAAAATTGCTACCTTGAAATTTTGTATTTTTACGTTTTAGGTCTAGTAAACCCCAAAAAAGCAAAAAAAATGTCCGTCTGTCCGCCGTAGACGACATCCACCGTACGCAAAACCGTTTGAAGGTGCGTAGCTCTCAAACCCCTTGAGATATTAAGTTGAAATTTTTATGATGGGTAGAATGGGTGAACCCCTACGAGTAGTTTTAGAGGGGTGGTGGTGTGACGGGGTGGAGGGGGGAGTGTTTTTGATGAAAAATTTTGGTTTCTAGATCTCAAGAACTGCTTATGCTAGGAGGCTGAATGTTGGAACTTATGTAGAACTATGATTGTGGACCCATTTGCAAAAAAATGGTTGATAGGGGTCGAGGGGTGTGCGAGTGGGGGAAAACAAAGCGTCCAAAACGCTTGAAAGCTGGGATTGAAACATTCTAAAATCAATATCTCCTGAACGATTGATGTCAGATGGCTGAAACTTAGTAGTTGTCTTAAGAGATAATAGGAGATTAGAAAAGGGTTAAAATTTGTAAGGGGGGTGGGGAGTGCAAAAATTTGAATTACTATATCTTCCGACTTAATTGTGCCAGGAAGATAAAATTCGGTTTCGGTATATGGGATCACAACTGAAGTCTACTGAATGTAAAATTTTTGTGGGAGAGATAAAGTGCGGAAGTGGAGGGACAGTCATTTCTCAAAAAATTAAATTTTTATATCTCAAGAACCGTATCAGATATGATTTTGAAAATGTTACAGGAGTTAGGACCAGTAGACCTCTAGCGGAGAAAAAAATTTTGAGGGGGTGGGTGTAGGAAGTAATGGTGGGAGGGGTGGAAATGAAAAAAATCTGATGTTAATTTCTCGAAAGCAGCGAAGGATAGAATTCACTGGAATAACCAGGAGGCTATTTGGAACGTTATTTTTAAGGTTGTCAGTCGCATAGTAACCTACACCACATCTCACAATTAAACACGTTTCGGACTTCTACCCATAAAATAATAAAGTTGCGTTCATAAGAATGAAAGTGCTGGTCAGTCAGACCATGCATGTTCATCGATCGGAACAAGTGGTGATCGGAAGAAAGAATATCTGGTGAATATGGCGGGTGGGGAAGGACTTCAGAATTTCAGTCCGTCTGTCCGCCGTACGCAAAATTGTTTGAAGGCTCATAGCTCCCAAACGGTTTTAGATATTAAGTTGAAATTTTTTTTATAAATAGGCTGGGTAGGCCCCTTGAAGTGACCAAATTCTGTCGGGTGGGGGTGTGTGGGTAAGGAAGGGAGAGGAGAAGGGTGCATTTAAGACGGAAAATGTTAGTTGCTGGATCTCAGCAACCACTTATGCTAGGAGGCTGAAACTTGGAATTTATATAGAGCTTTGATAGTGGACACATTTGCATAAAAATTGTCAATATGGATATAGGAGTGTGGGAGTGGGGAAAAGTAATGCGTTCGAAACGCAAAAATGCCGAGATCGACACATTCTAAATTAATTAATGTTAATGTCACAAAATTGAAACTTAACAAATATCTGTAGGTATACTAGGAGAATAGATTGGATACAATTTTTGGAGTCTTTGGCAGTGGCGCACGGGAGTGGGGGTGAAAAAGTTTAGATTATGATATCTCACGAACTAATTGCACTAGACAAATAAAATTCGGTTTCTGTATAAAGGCTTACAAATAAAGTTTGCTGAAAATAAAATTTTTTTAGGGAGTGGTGGAGCATGAAATTGGAGGGGATACGAATTTTTCTAAAAAATCACGTCTCATATCTCAAGAACCGTGTACGATAGATGCTTAGAATTTTTACCAGAAGTAGGCCTAATCGACCCCTAGCAGGACAAAAAAAGTTTTTTGGTGGTGGTGTAGAGGGTGAGGGTGGGGAAGGGTGAAAAAGGAAAAGTTCAGATTTTTATATCTCAAGAGCCGATAATGATATTAAACTGAAACGTGGTATTTGAATAGACCTGTAGTAGTAGCATGTTGGAAAAACATAATTTTTTATAAGGGTAGTATGGTACGGGGGTGGGGGGTGTTTTTTCTATCTATAGAACGGCTTATGCTACAAACTTGAAACTCGGTATGTATATGTAAATCAGCTAGGAAATTAGTTTAAATAAAAAGAGTTTTCAAATATCTATTGGCGTTCGGAAGGGGGCCGAAAAAAATGATCAGTGAAATGGAATGCATATATTTTTACGATTTTCGTCATATCTATTAGGACTTCCCAAATATTGAATTCGTTTTCATTCTACGGCTTCTTCATATAATTACCTAGAAAATGTTTTCAGAATTTTTTGAAACTCGACCCCTAAGAGGGTGGAAAGAGGGTTGTATACTTTTTCACGAATTCTGCCGCATCCCCCAGGTTTGATCAGATATCGAATATCTTTTCACTTTCACGGACTTGCGTAATAATCGCCTAAAACTTGTTTTTACGTTTTTTCCTTTTTAAGCTCCTAAGAGGGTATAAAAGGGTTCAACACATTTTCACGAATTCCGTCATTTCTTTTAGAAGTGATAAGAAATTTAATTGGTTTACTTTCTGGTGCAGTATTCATATTTATTTATTAACTCCTTTCAGGATTTTTGGATAATCAACCCCCAAGTGGGTGTAATATGTGTCTTATATATTGCTGAGATCTGATGATATATCGAATTCATTTTTACTTCCTAAGGTTTCCTATATAAGCGCCAATAAGTCAATTTCAGTATTTTTAGATATTCAATCCTAAGGGGTGTAAGGGGATTGTATGCTTTTCAAAGAATCAACATTATTTCTCAGGATTAATGAGATATTAGATCGCTTTTCACTTCCACAGATTTTTTTTATAATCGCCTACAAACCCATTTCTCAATTTTTCGATATTCAACCCCCAAGGGTTTACATATGTTTTCACAATTTTTGCCATCCCTTAGTTCTGATGAGATATGAAATTGTTTATATATATGTCAAATGCCGTAATGATGTAATGACCTAAAAACCAATTTCACGATTTTTCGAATTTCAAGAACCAAGGGGGTGTAAATGGTTTGCTTACGTTTTCACAAATTTTTCAAAATCCCTCGTGTCTCATGAGATATCAATTTGCTTCTTATGAAATCGTTTAAAACCCTGTTTCACAAATTTTTCGAAACTCAAACTTCAAGTGGATGTAAAGGGTTTGTATACGTTTTAACAATTCGTCACATCTCTTAAGTCTGATAAGGCAACAAATTCGTTTTTACTTCTATGAGCTTTTAGTGTTCATAATATACCGAAATTCGAATAGTCTACACGGGCTTTATCAATGTTTAATCTACTAAAATCTCTATTTTAAATATTTTTATTTTAAGAACAAAATTAATTTTCCAAGAAATCTAATAATCTCGAAACAACTCATGATATACTCCGACTTTGACCGCTCCCGAACTTTGACCCGAAAAATGATAATGTTTTGCCCAGACCATTGGCAGATTTTTCCTTTAATTCTCGGCTCAAACGCATCAATTGTAGTCGATCGATGGTTTTCCGAAATAGTTTCGATGGGTTTGCTTCAAATTCTTCGGCTTCAAACTTTGGTGCGCCAGATCGATCTTTTCTTCAACATCAAAATCATTATTTTTAAAGCATCGAAACCACTCTCTGCATCTTGTTTCCGATAGAGCGTGATCGCCGTAAGTCTACACTAGAATTCTATGTGCTTCAGCTGCAGATTTTTCTTGTAAAAAGTAATGCAAAAAAAATCGCCACAAATTGTCTTTTTTTGGCACCAAACTCGACATGTTTAACGCTATGAAAAAATATATTGTTTACACTTCGGCGGAAGAACGTATACAGATATTTCAATCCAAATTGTGAAGGTTTTGGATGAAGTTGGCAGTAATATTGCCCGATGCAAGATGGCTAACACCATCTTTCGGTAAATGGCTGAAACTTATGCAAGTCCCCAGTAACTTAACTATTCGATAAATGAAAATCAAGAAATGCTACTCATAGCGAAATTTCATTTCACCGTTTTGAACCTAAAGTTGGAATTATAGTGAAAGCGATGTCCGCGAAACAATTGCGTTGTTCACTCCATATCGCGATATCAGTTCGCTTCCCACAACGGCAAACATTCTTAAACACCAAAATATTTTGATATTTCAATAAAAAAAATTGGTTCTTGAAATTTTTTATTTTCATGTTTTAGTTCTATATTTGATCCATGAAAATAAAAAAAATTGCCGTCACCAAATACGCCGTAATCACACGCGTTTGAAGGGTAGTGGCTTACCAACTCGTTTAGAAATGAATTTTAAATTTTACTTTTTTAATAATAAAGTATTGTGATTGACCTGAAATTAAAAAAAAAATTGATACTATCAAATTTTGCATTTTCACGTTTTAGGACTATTAAACCCCAAAAAGCAAAAAAAGAAATTGTCTGTCTGTCTGCCATAGAAGCCGTACGCAAAAGTGTTTTAAGGGACGTAGTTCACAAACCCGTTGAGTTATTAATTCGAAAACTTTTTGATGGATACATTGGGTTATCCCCTACGAGTGGAATCTTGGGGGCGGGGGATGTAAAGGAGGGCGATGGGGCTTACCGCTTATGTTAGGCGGCTGAAACTAAGAACTTATATAGAAATATGATAGGTAGTGGACCCATTTGCAAAAGAATAGTCGACAAACTTTAGATTACAATATCTTTCGAATCAATAAGTCTGTAAAGTGGTTGTGTATAATTCCGATATATTTCTTAGGTCCAATGAGATATAGAACTCACTTTAACTTCTAAATGCTTTAAATATGATCTGGGAAAAAAAACCCTATTTAAGCGATATTAAGCCCCCTGGGGGTGTAAGGTATTGTTCAAGTTTTCACGAATTTCGACAAATCTTTTAGGTTAGGTTAGGGTTAGGTTAGATTAGGTGGGTAGCTATTGGCAGAGAGAGCTAGCACATAGACCGCTATATGGCTCCGTTGTGATCACACTGTCTGGCAGCGGTGATGATACTTATGAATCTGATAAGAATGTAAACAGAACTCATTTGCTCAGGTTTATCTTGTAGGTTTAAAGAGATTGAATTCGCTTTTACTTCTATGGCTTTTACATATAATGATCTAAAAATAGTTTTCCGGATTTTGCGATATTTAACCCCTAAGACGGTGTTAAATGATTGGGTAAGTTTTTAGGAATTCCGAAATATCATTAGGTCTGGTGAGATATCGAATTGTTTTTTTACTTTCGATATTCGACCCTTAAAGGACTATGTCGATATTTTATTTTGAAATTGAAAAAAATACGTAAGTAAATAAAAAAAAATTTTCCTGTCTGGGCGCAACTTTATTATTTTTTGGGTAGAAGTCCGGAACGTTCCAAATAGCCTCCTCGACATTCTTGATGGTTTCAGTCGCATAGTAACCTAGGCCGCATCTTAGATTTTAATGGATTTCCGGACTCAAAAAATAATAAAGTGGCGCCCAGACTGTTGGCGTATTTTTTTTAAAAGTAGGAGTGTAATTAGTGTGAATGAGGAAGGGGATGAGAGAAAAACATTCCAATTTTTAGATCTCGGAAACTTCTCAAGTTGAAAGTTGGTTTCATAGTGGTTTTGAGGCATACAATATTTGTTGGGGGTAGCAAAATACAGTGTAGAGGGGCGGGAGGTCGACATAATATTACTTCTGCTGATATAAGAGATTAGAAAGTGGTTGTGTACTCGTTTTCACGAATTTCAGCATTTAACAGATATGGTGGAAAAAAGTATCAAAATTGTTTTTACTTCTGTGGGATTTACATAGAATCACATATTTTTTTATTTATGCAAAAATTCATCATAACATGATAGTGCACTATAAATAACGTGAATACAAAAATAAAAATGTAACAAACAAATTAGATTGGACAAAAAAAATTATTATACAATAGATAGCAAAACATAAGCATAGAATTAACTAAAACTAAATAACAACAAAACCAACAAAAATTAGCAAGGTCGATCTTATCTGGAATAAACTAAGTTTAAAATTAAATTTGTAATAATTATTATTAAAAAGCCGCAATAAAAAAGAAATCGGTTGGTGCTGTTCACAATTTTTTGAGTGTTTTGAAATAAGAAGGAAACTATAAAGATCAGGGAGAGCTACTGAGAGTAAAACTAAAAAATCGAAGTTGTACTGACTTGATCTTTTTTATGTGTAGGTCATAGTAGTCTAAGAGCTTATAACTTTGAAGTTATTTAAGAAGCTTTTTGGTGGCAAATATGACAAAAAAGTCTTTTTAATGACTTCGTGATTACGAATATGACTCGAAAGTCATTTCAGTAGCTTTCTGATAATAAACATGACTTAGAAGCATTTGGGCGACTATTTGTTCTTATTTATTTAAGACAAAGTTATTTTGGGAAGTTTCTTCTATTCTTGAAAATTTTGTATCTCTAGAACGACTTACGCCAAAAATTTTAAACTTTGTATCTACAAAGTAATGCATCTGCATATGGAAGGGGTGCATAAAAAAAAAGATTGGTTGGAAGGGGTTGTCTCGTGCGTAGGTGGATGCCTCATAAAGTCACAACCCTTTAAAGTTTCACTTTTCAAAAATTATAACTTCGGAAGCACTCATATAAGAATATTGAAATTCAAAACACAGATACTTTAGTAAAAAAGAAAAATATATTTTTAAGGGTTGCGCGGGCGTGGTTTAAACTTGATATGTTCATATCTGGAAAACTGCTTATTATGGAAAATTGGAATTTGATACAATATGCCTTGGCAAGTTTTCTGTAACCTTAGACACAGAACTAAATCTTTTAAGAGGTTTTTATCCACAGGAGGACACAGGGGGTTGAAGAAATGTATCGTGGAAAAGAAGCTTCCTATTTCAAGAACCGTTTCATGGATCAGTTTCGAATTTTTATTGCAGGTACACCAGTTGAACGCCTTTTGGGTTCGCTATTTTTTCGAAAAGGACTTTGAAGGGTAAGACGGCGCATGATTTGAATGAAAAGCTTCTGATTTTTATATCTTAAAAACGGCTCATGCGACAAGCTTCAAATTTGGTAAAAAAAAATATTCGTGCTATATGAAAATATTATTAAAAATATAATCTTTAACGAGGAACGTGTTGTACAGGAGGGGGGGAGCAAAAAAGTGGACATATTTATATCTTAGGAAACACGCTAAAAATTTTAATTTTTGAATGTAGTTTTGGAATTAAAAAATTTTTCAATAAAAAAATTATCGAGCTATGGCACATTTTCTAAAGCAATTTTGGAGAGTGGGTGGTTAGGTGGGAAAGAGGTGTTTAGAAAACTTTAAGTCAAATTTTCAAGTTATTATATTATGGGAACGAATCATATTAAAATGGCGAAACTGTGTAAATTTGTATATATAAATGAAATGAATCGAATATTTAAAAAAAATTATGCTAACTGTCTGGGCGCAACTATATTATTTTTGGATTAAAATCCGAGAAGTGGTTTAAGCGAGGTAAAACTGAAGCGTTTACAGCACTGCTACTCTTAAAATACCATTTAGGATTTTGGCTCATGGTCCGAGACACGGTTAAATGCAACACTCGATAGAGATAGTGTAGAAAGTTAACCAGATGCTATAGGGAAAGTTAATTTTGCCACTAGAAAATCTTCTTGTAAGAATAACTTTCAACTTTCATTACTGGCTTTCTAAATATAAAACTTGTTGTTAAAGTAGGATAATAGTAAAAACCAATTCGATACCTTTTTTTAAACACTACCACCTCGAATCTTGAAATCAGTTCTTAGTCGATTACATAAAAATTCCGTGAAAGGAAACACCATTTCAATACCCAATCAGAGGTAAGAGATGTCGCTGAATTCGTGAAAATGTATAATATAGTAAAGACCTAATAGATATGAAGAAATTCGTGAAAATGTATGTACCCCTTATTAACCAACCATTTTTTTAAGGCCCACCTCCGTACCTCATTGACAGTCTGAAATGTTTTTTTTAAAAAAATTTTTCTGGTACATATTGTTGTGAGCTAGGGTTCATTAGGATATCAAGTAAAAAATTCGATTAAAACCAATTGAAATGAGAAAACTTTACTAATTCGCTTTCAGTAATCGCACTACCGCGAACGCTTTCCAATTTCTTGTACTACTCGTTCACTGCTCGATCCCTGCAACAATCGAAACCGCTTTACAAAGACTTTCGCGTAGATCAGACAATCGTCTCACTTTCACCGTAGTCAAAATTGTGCGTGTAGAAGTCCTTAGGCACTTATACACTGCATGTGTTAAGCCGAGAGATTTCCACCATATTCGGTTGTGTGCATGGAATGTTCGGGAGAGGAGAGTGTTCGAGAAGTACCTATGCAAAACTTTTTTTCCGCATTCCAGTTTGATATTAGGAGGCGTGGCTTTCTCACTGGAAACTGATGTCATTGAGTTGTGCGGGTTGACAGGGTACATGTTACAATATACACGACAAGTTTCAACTTTCTAACCTAAGCCGTCTACCTTCCTCATCCCTTATTACCCACCCATCTTTATGGGGGTCTATTGCCATTGATAATTTTTTCCCGGAGATATCGTAATTCATTAATGATAGTAACAATAAAGAAATAATTCTTTTGTTGCTGGTCGACACACGAAAGTTGGGAGTTTTTTTATTTCAGGAACGGCTTACATTAGAAAGTTGAAACTTTTTCTCCTATTGCACTATAGCCTAAAATAAGAGCTTAATCTCTTCGCTAAAATTTCTTCGATCGAATTTTGAATTTAGTTTTTGCTCCTCAACATAATTCTATTCGGGAACTGGTTATTAGCCAAACTCCCAACTCTGGTGATAAAATGGCAGTATCTAACCTAAGCCGTCTCACTAATTGTGAGTCGGATTTTATTAAAAAGCAAAAAAAAAAAAAATGTCAAATTTGAAAATGGATCTAGTTGAGAAATAAGGAAATTTGAGTATACGAAAAAATTGGACAATGTCATGAGTGATTCGAATACACAGCCTCTGGTGCTACTGACACCACAACTACTTGATAAAAAATGACAAAAATGAATTTTTTTTTCAAATATTTTATAGTTTAATTTCTACAGCGGCCACTGGATAGAGTACAGGATTGCAGCTCTCACACCGACTCTCTCTTAGCTCTAATTTTCCATCATGACTATCCGCTCCTTGAATTTCTTCCACGATTGTTCCGTTCCAGACTTTACGCGGTTGACTACATTGCTACATTATACAGACAGGATTGCTGCGGTTGAGTACGAATCAGAAAAATAAAACAACAAATTAATATAATTTTTGAAAAACAAACATCTTTATTATCCTACAGTACTTAAACTATGAACCAATGGAATTTACAGGTAGGTAATTAGAACAAAATCATAGAAGACTTCAACTCTATTAATTCAGGTAGGTAAAGGTTTATGTTTTTTTCTTCTTTTATATATAATATTTTGCTTTTTATGATTTTTATTCCAGATATTCGAGTTTTTTTTGTCTTCCTTGGGCAATTGTTAAATTTACAATAAATTTACTATATTTTGAATATAGTTTGATTTTATACAATTAAAATGCATTACATTTTGTCTCTTTTATATTTTACAATATTTATTAGCTTAAATTTTTTTGTATGTGAGTTTTTATTTTGTTATTTTATTGAAGTAATTATTATTTACAATTTTATAAAGTTTGGCTGTGTGTTTTTATTCTAAATGCCTGTTTGTTTTGTTTTATTTAAAAGACCTTTGAACTTTTTTCTCTCTATTTTTCATAATAATTGTTTTAATTTTAAGAAATTAAAATCAGTCTTATTTTATCGTATAATAATTTCTTCAAAATTCTTCTAGTAGTGAATTCAAGGTAGATGATTTTGGTTTTAATTTTGAATCGTTTGCTTTTAATTCTTATTTTTTGTATAATGAGGTAAATATTTCTTTTGTCTGAGGTAGTTCGTTGCATTTTTTTTTATTTTTAGTAAGTATTTTGATATATTATATTAGTTTGTACTATTTTGTGTTAATTTTTTTGAAATGATTTTTAACTCTTTTTTAATATTTTTTTTTTTAATATTTATCTTAAATTTTAATGGCCCTGTATTTTGAAGAAGAAGATATTTTTAAGATCAGATTAAAGAAACTAATCAAATATGAATTTAGCGAAAATTGTTTTCTATGTTTTTGAGAATATCCTGTAGAATTTTAACAGTTCAATGTTCCTACTCTGTATAAAGGTTTAATGGTAAATATTCTTACCACTGGACTACCGAGACATTTATCAAGGAGAAATTGAGTTACTAAAGTTTCTGTTAAACTCTGTGCCATGGTGTCAAAAATTTGACGATTCAGTCAAATTTTTTTCGTCAAAATAACCTTTGTGTCGAGCAAAAAAAAATAATGTGGCAAACAAAAATTTGACGATTTCACTATCTGACAGCATTTGCCAGCGAGAATAGTCAAATATTTGAAGTAGTGGCGTATAGTGGTGATGCAGGCTTAAGCAATATTGAGCCCATATTAGAACCTTGAGGTGCTCCATTTTCATAACTCGCTTCCAACGAATGTCCCTAATTTCCTCACAATCACTAATTGATTTTAAAATCGAAAAGGACAGTATTTTTGGTAAACTGGAAATCGCAGTCTTTATGGTAACCACAATTTGACCGTAGCGAATAAGATTTATACGTTGCCATAAACTCAAATTATACCGACCGGAATTTTTTTTTTGTTTTCGTCTATATTTTTGCAAAGTAAATTTCCATCGAAGGATTCAAGGACTTTTTGTTTGCAAAAATTTTTCTTCGGCTCAAACACCATAAACCTTTTCGGACCGGCCAAACGTGATTTAAAGTGTAACATTGCGTCGGGGTCAAATTACAATGGCGGAAAAAAAGTGCAGGTATGTTATGTACGGGTCAAAGCAATAAGGAAGAAGGTTTTCTTATCTTGTAGGGAAAAAACTGGAGCGATGAAAGAAAAACAACCCGGTTTTTGTATTCGGTTAGAAAAAAACTGAGAAATCTGCTACAATTACATCAAGTAAAAACCATAAAGGAAGCCTAGTTGCACTATAGGAGGTCCTCGACTTGCATAATGAAAATGGTCTCAAATTTTCGTTTGTAGGAATCCTATGAAAGGTTCATAAGATAGATGCGTTTTTTTTCGGACTTGCTCGAAAGAGTGTCATCTTGCAATTTTTTTTACCCCTTAAATTTATTTCTTCGCTAAGATATTTGAAGATTTTGGTGAATATTTGCATTTGGTTTCACATCGAATAGAAGAAATTGTTGAAAACTACTGGAGCTAGTCTAGTCTACCAATTCAAATGTCCCTTGGTAAAATCTGCCCATCCCTATACCCCAGCCTCAAACCAATAAATATCGAAGAGCCTTGTAAAAATAGACAAAATTCTATTGGTTCAAAAAAAAATTGTATAAATTTGGGAAATATTAAAAAAATTATTGCAAATAAATAAAATAATATTCTCGTTTTAGTAAATTTAGTTAATTTTAGTAAACAACAATTGGAAATCTTTAAAATATTGCACAATTAAAATAAGTTAATAAAAATATTAAAATAGGAATAATATCTACGTTAATTCTTCTTCGTTCTGTTGTTTTTAATTATTTTGGTATTTTACAATATTATTGTTAAATCTTTATTAGAACTACTCTATACTTAAAACAAATATTTTCTTTATTTACATTCTACTAAGATACTTAATTAGATAATTTATATATTATTTATGTATATAATCTATAAATTTCTTTTATTATTATTTACTTAAGTTTAAATTGATTTTCTTTATCGAGTACTTAAAACATTTTAATAGATACTTTCAATATTTTTGTGATTTTTGCATTTTTTTTTTAAATATTTTATATAACATAATAAAACTTGTTTTTTTCAGCAAGTAGTAACACTTTTTCATGTATTATTACTTACATTATTTTCTTTTTTTTAAAACATTTATTTTGAAATATTATTTGTTGTTTTTTTTTTTATTATTTTTCACTATTTGACGAGGAACTTGTATACCATATTTGGAATGAATAACGAAGAATATCGTAAACAGAATAAAAACAAAATAAAATTTATATATTTATGTAAGTTTTTTTAGATTTTATATAAGACATTAGATTTTGTTTATTTTATTTATTGTGTGACTTCTTTATTTGATTTTATAATAATTTTATTAATGTTGAATAGGTTTTTTGTAGTTTCAGTAATTTGTCCGGTAATTTTAGTTTGTATGTGGGTTTTAAAGGTTGTGCGAGTTTAACGAAAATATAAAATTAAATAAATTACTGATTTGATATTGATTATAATTCTGGTATATGTTTATTTAGTATCGTAGTTAGTAACTATTGTTTGTTATTTAAGTGCTAATGTATATTGTATTAAAATTGATCGGTACATTGGACAAAAACACAAATAAAATAATTTATTATAAAAAAATCATAATGTAAAAATTGAAGCGGAGCTCCTGAGGGACTTGCTGAACTGCTCTTTTTTTGGGACCCAGGACTACTTTGATTAATACAAGGTTTAGAACTGTGTTTTTTAGATGCATTGAATTCACCCCTGTTTTTACTTAGGATCTGGGCGACGCAGTGGCAAAGCGCCCTAGTCTACAATCGGTAAGGTGATGGGTTCCTATCCCACCTAGCGCTTATGAAAAAAAACCGTGGTTTATGAAAAAAAATAATACAGTAGCAGTGCTTCAAAAGAGCGCTTGTAATGCCCATTGCTTCAGAAAAAATTATAGAGGAACTGTAAAAATATTTTACTTTATCCTGAAACATTTAAAATAGTTTTAATCTTTTTGATTGGCTATTTAATTTTTCAGTTTGCAGTCAGATTACAAGGATGAATTGCAGAGAAATATCGACTTATTTATACAGAATAGTGTGAACTCCAATGTTTGAAAAGGGTGTCCATAGAAAAATTGCAGGAAGGTGCAAAACTGTGGCTTAGTAGGTGACGTATATACAACGCGGATAACTACATCTTCACTTTTGTAACAATTGTTAAAAAGAATTTAATAAAAATGTTTGCTTGGAAAACAATTGAATATTTTTTGGACCGTCGGGCCGGATTTTTTGAAAACCGTTCCTTAATGGCTGATAGAAAAAGATGAACAATTGGGGTTTAAAGGTAAAACGGATGAAAAAACTAGTGATGAAACTCATATTTCCACACGAAACAGCTTACTTTTGGACCAATATGTACAAGCATCCGCTCTATTAAAGAACTTACTAGCCAACTGGCAATATTCCCTTCTTAATTAAAAGTGATCTGATTTTAAAATACTGCTTCAACAACGAATAAGAAAAGAATGCCTTACAAATGTATCTATGAAAGCTTCTGATAGTTGTGGGTGAAAAGAAAGCTGGATAAGTCGGTTAAGGTCGCATTTAAAACTATACAAGTTTTAGCCAAAAGGTTGCGAACTCCATAAGTGTGTAGCTGGAGAGAGAAACCGCTGCTGAATTTTCAGATCAGTAATAAATAGGAACTTTGGTTTCCATAGCCTAATCAAGTGCAAAGTAGTGAGCCAAAGAAAATGTGTCAGGAAGACTACCAGATAGGGTAAGAGCTGTATAGCCGTAGTCCAAGGTACTTTTAACAGCAGTCAAGACAATTCTTCCACTCTCTTTTTCTCCTACACGAACTATAGACTATTGTCCTAAACTAAATCCCCAGAAAAAACTATAATACAAAGTCGAAGATATTCGAGAGAAAATTCAGATCAAACGGAGGAGCTACAATAATTACCAAATTCGGTGAAAGAAATATCATCGAAGAAGCCAATTCTATTGACTGTCGCGCTATACAAGAAGATATCTCGAAAATATTCTTCACAAACGATAATAACACAGAAGAGAATCTTTTACACCTTTATAATTCCCATTATATAATATTTTCTAAAAATTTCGTTTCCTCCCCCTCATACGCTATTACATCCCAATTATTTTTAGATTTTTCTTCCAGAATAACTCGATACAGAAATCAAGCTTAAATTTTGAATTGCTAAGCCTAAGCCGAAGGTTTTTTTTCACAGAACTTTTGTCTTGATTTCTCAACCTTTAAATTCGAATCCCACAGCTGAAAAGGTTCAAGCTCATGGGTTGCAGGGAGGTGCAAAACTGTGGCTAAGAAGGTGACGTATATCCAACTCGCATAACTTTATCTTCAATTTTTTAATAATTGTAAAAAAGAATTTAATAAAAACTTTTGTTTGGAAAACAATCGAACATTTTTTGGACCGTCGAGCCGAATTTGAAACAAGAACCCATTGACAATGGAAGAAGTTAGCAATAAGTTTAAAATTAACATTAACTGCAAAATAGTTAATTCGCATTTTGGTTGAAAACTTTACTTGTACTCAGTTAAATTTTTCGAACATTTTTTGGTCCGTAGAGCCGGATTTAAATCAGAAACCTATAGAAATTAACGGCAAGAAGGTAGGAATAGGTTTTGAGTTAATTGAAACTGCAAAATTTGTGGATTCACAATTGGTTGGTTTTCATGGCAGCCCGTCTGCCGAAAACAGGACCCAATTAGCACAGGAAGTGCCGTTTTGATACCACAACTCGTTTAACCTGGTCGTTGAGGGCTTATGAATGATATAATGCATTCAAGCCCCAAGTATAATGCATTCAAGACCCAGGTATCTGTAAAACTATATACCGTTTTACAGATACCTGGGGCTTGAATGCATTATCATATCCATCCGGAGCTGGTGAAGAAGGTTGGTTTTCTTATTCACAAATATTTTTCGGACTGGTGGTAAGCGTACCAACTTACTATGTAATTTTGACGGTTTTATTGCAATACAGGATACAAATTCAGCTATATACCCTTCGCTTCAAAAATTTCACTTGGCAAACGCTAGGTTATATTTCAAAGAATTCTTGAAACGCTGTTGTCCAGATTTATTAAAATTTCGGTACTCTTCTAGCAATCAAAAATACGTAAGCTACAGTAGATTTACATTTTTTTTTAGTATCAATGTTTCTGAAAATGAAGAAGGTGAGATACTTAATTTAAATTATTAATTATTTTGATAACTTGGTTATTTTTTAAGGTATAATACGGGACCGTGAAAAATATCCAAAATTCAATATTTAACCGTACAGCGTTCAAGAGATATGAAAATCAATCGAAATTCTTTCCACCATTTAAATTCCACTGCAAACTATAAACTGCACTCTCTACAGAAATTCAAATTTTCAACTTCCTAGCCTAGACTTTAAAGTGTTAGTCAAAGGTCTTTTCATACAGATGGTACCGTTTTGTCCCTTTATAACTGCACAAAACTTTTGTATTAAAATTATTAAAACTTTAATAACAAAAAGTAACTACATATTTCAAAAATATATTGTAGAACAATTATTAAAACTGTTGTTTAAATAGTTCTGAAGAGTATAACCTACACCACTCAAAAATTATTAAAAAATAATAAAGTAAAAATGAATTCAACTGTTTCTTATATCCCCTAAACTGACCTGAACCATTTTCCTAGAAAACCGACGTAATTTAGGTTGCATTCTTCTTACAAATATTCACGGTGACAATTCTCATATTCTCCAGTTTAATTCCACTACGGTTTCAATTAGCATTGAATTAGCAAAAACTGGTGACCCCGAAAACCGTTCAGAAACTTTAAAAAATTGTGTATTTTCGTAGCTACAAAAAAAAATTAAATAAAAACAAAACGAATTTCAAATTTCTAAAAAATCATATTTTAATAATAAAAATAATAATAATAATTTTTAATTTTTAGCATCGCACGCTTCCTTGTTTAGTCTTTTTTTTCCGATCTTTCACACAATATACAATTCCTGTATTTTTAAATAAAAAAAAAATATAAGAACAAGAACAATTTGAAATCATAAAAATGATTATATATAAAAACAAACAATTTAAATTTAATTTTAAACCCTAAATAACCCTATTTTTTTTTTAATTTTATTATAATTTAATTTTGATTTACGGTCACTTATTAAATAAAAGTTTTTTTTTCAAATTTTAAAAATTATAAAAAAAAGTTAAACAAAATCAACACAACATAACAATTAGATAGTTTTTTTTTTCAAATGGCACTACGAATATAATATTTTGTTTGTTTGTTTGTTTTATGAGAAGGGTAGTATTTTGATTATTACTTTTTACATTGAAATTATTATGATACATATTTGTTTATATATTTATAAATTTAGTATTATATTACGGGGAAATTATATTTTTACAAGTTATTTTATTAGAGTATTTTTGTTTTTGTTTTATACGATTTAGGAGGTAGTTAGAGGTACACTTTACAATTGTTTGTTGTTTTCTACTGATAGAGATCTACCCGTTTTCATGATAAGCGAGTTGATTTTTATACAAAGGCTCGTTATTGTTATTATTTTAATAAGGAAAACTATAATAAATATTGAGTGTGTGTGTGTTTTTAATAATTTTGGTTTAATTGTACTTTCAACTAGAATCTTTGTATGTTTTCGTAGTTTGTTTGTTATTTGAGAGCATATCTTTTGCGTTCGGTATGTTTAGAACTTGGGATCCTTAAAATTAGTAGACTTGACGACGATCACCTTGCGGAAGTGGTTCCGAACAAAGTGCACCTTTTTGGTATAATTTGGCATAAAGTTAGTAGAGGAACCGCGATCGTGCCTAACATGAATAAGGATTTCGGGTGAATCGGCCGAGAATCGTTCGTTCCTTTTGCAATTCTAAGTACAATGCGGCGGCATCGTCTAGATCTTCAAAATCATCGTCGTGATGTGACGAGATCGGTGATTGTAGGGAGCCAGGTGATCGCGGCGAACGCATACTAAGATCTTCGGGTTCGGTTTGTTCGGGCAGGTTACACTGCATCAGGTGATCGTCGATTCCCGATACCATTCGTCGGAAACCGGGCGATTTTGGTCCTTGCTTTTCGCTATCGATTGTCGATCGGCTGATATTGTGAGCGGATCGTTCGTCGGACAGGTCTAGAGGTAGTACGTCCAGGTGTTTCGCGGACAATAGCTTGAGACGATCGTTCGACTCTTCCGAACCGAATGAACTACTTGCGGACTTTTGATCGGACATTCCCATATCGGATATAGCGGGACTGATTGCAGGCGTCGGCGGACTATGTATGCCGCACTTGTGATGCATGAGATGATGTCTTCGACGGAATTTCAGGTGACAACGATCGCATTGAAACGGTTTCTCGCCGTTATGGATCAGTATGTGCGACTTAAGTTGATTCGAATCGCTGAATCGTGCCTCGCACATATCACATGAGTAGGGACGTTCGCCGGTATGGACGCGAAGATGTCGCCGTAGATTGGCGACCTGAACGAATTGACGATCGCAGTGACTACAGTGATAGGGTTTTTCGCCGGTATGTAAACGCATGTGTGTCTTCAAGTGATGATCGCGCGTGAATCGCTTATGGCATTCGGGACATTCGAAGGGTTTTTCGCCGGTATGAGTGCGTTCGTGATTCTGTAGGACGTGCTTGTAGCCGAACGATCGATTGCAGATCTTGCAGGTGAAGCACTTGTCGCGCGACGGATCCTTTACATGCGAGACCGGTACATCTTGATTTGAATTCGGCGACGAACCGCTAGATGGCGGCGAAATCGGTCCGGTCGAATAGACATCGGGTATATCGATCGATTGCGAATGCGGCGACATCAAGTCCTTCTTGACGCTGATCTTGCGCTGTTTTTTGCTCGGTGCGTCACGCGATGACGGCGACATTAGGTTGTTGTTTTTACTATTGTTGTTATTGTTGGTATGAAGCGAAAGCTTCTTCGAGCTCATGATCGGCGAGATTGGTGACGCCGGTGGCGAGTGTAGGCCATTGGTTTGCTGAACTGGAGACGGTTGTGCCCATGCACCGAAAAGAGCCGGATGATGTGGAAATAAACTCGAGACAGATGCAAGCGTTGACATTGGCAGACGGGATGCCATAATAGCCGCAGCTGTCCGATTCGCCGCTAATAGTTGCGGCGAAAGCATGCCTAAGGCTGATGCAGCTGCAACCGAATGGAGTCCGCTGTACATTGAGGACGAGCTGTTTGACATTGGCGGTGACATTGAAAGGCTACGGTCCTCTTCGCGTTTCATTCCAGCTAGTGCTGCGGCTAATCCTGTAATAGACAAAAAAAAACAAAATCGGTTAGTTGTCTTGAACGGATGGTTTTATATCGCGCCCTGGGGGCGGCTTGAGTTTGTCGCATGGATTTCAAGTGGATTATCCACCGGTTACGCTCAAATAGAGTTCGATTATTACCTGTGTGCCCTCTGTGTCAGCAGAAATGTCCCCCGAGGTACTTTGAACCTACTCCCTCTTGGTTTTCAATGGCTTATCGAATGAGAGAAGTGTACAGTGTAAACGCACCGCATGTAATACACACACGAGCTCTTTCCATGACGTATGCACCATGTGCTCCGGTGGCACATGTGAGCCGTGTGTTTGTTTACATGTACGATTCATCTGCTTATATACAAGACCAGAGGCCAGGATAGTTCATTCGATGGAGGGGAAATAGTTCATCCATCCATACATATGTGGCGTGCGATATGAGCGTTTTGTAATACATGCGCACCATATGTTTGGCGGGAAGAGTTTCATATACCTACGGCATGTATACAGGATCCCATCGAGACGTCGTAATTGCTTCCTTACTTTTTGTCGTCTTGTTTTTACTCCTTTCGCTTCCTTATGCCGGTATCTTACATTATGCACATGTAACACACGGCACCATGTGAGTACGTATATATCGTTTATTTTTCCCACATCGGAATGGTAACGTGGAGTGGGGAGTGAAAAAAGGCTATACAATACCGAGATCGTTTAAAAATTTCACGTTAAGACACAAGACCGAGGATGCCGGAAGTCGAGGAGCTCCTCTTATCTTATCCATGAATTAGTAAAATCTCATCCCAGGACGTGTAATCATCCAACGATGAAATTACCTTTCTGTGGAAGGGCTTGGCGAAACGGGCTCTTCGAGATCCGCAATGGCGGCGAACGCACGGCTATAGAGCCATTGTTTTGCTCCTTGGATCAGTTTTAATTAATTTGCATAATTAATTCGACTCGCTTCTAATCCACCCTCGCTTCCGACGCAGGCCAATTGACGGCGTTAATTAGTGCTGGCGTGTAAATTGTACAGCGAACCCGAATCTCTGACGCAATCGGTTTGGTGCTAGAAACTCTCTCGCTTCCGCGATAAGAAACTGCGAGCGGGGGTGGACCAGACGTAATCTATAAGAGGACACCCCCACGACTTGGAGATTTGGCTGTTCTGTCGGAAAGGGTTGCATGCCCCGACGGAACGGGGAGGGCTGAAGGGTGGAAATGAATGGCTGGCTAATGAAAGTACTCCGAAGAGCTTAATTTACATTAAATTGGAAGTGTGGTGACTGATGGCAGGGTTGCAAGGGTTTGCAGGGTGGCTTATCTTATATTGGAAAAGGACGCGTGGATTTTCTTCGTATTGAGGCCGATGACTTTGAGAAGGTTTTATGATCGAATGGAATGACGGATACAAGAAAACGAAAAATGATAATTGGAATTGAGATTCAGTCAATTGAGCCTAATTTGATGAAATAGTCCCGGGGGAGGGGGAGGAGGAGGGGGAAAGGGAGGGGGAGGGGGAGGAAGAGGGGGTTGCAGATTGGAGTCGGCTGGGTAAAGGATATTTAGAGATGAAGGTTTAACATGATTTGCGGAAATAGTTTGCAGATTTTGGTTGATTGATTGTACTAATTACGGCATGAGACACCGGTGAACACTTGCTGAATTACAATTTATTAATATTTAACTCTAAAGAAACTATTGTAGGAGTGTTTTGTTATAATTTTCTATGGAAATGGGGAGTGATTTAGTGGTGATACATGCATCCAAAATGCGTGTATGCTTCATACTGTCTTCAAATTGAAAAAAAACTATCTAAAAATTCACTAGATAAGAAAATGAGTAGAAAAAGAAAGGATTTAAAATCTCAGACAAAGCAAACCAAATGAATCTTGAACCACGACTTTCAGGAGGCGCAGAAATGGGTGAGTGGGTAAATTAATGTAAGGATGGTTCGGGAAAAACATCGCTATGAGACACCAGTGAGCACATAGTGAATAACATTTTATTGGGATTACGGAAGCATGAAGCTATATTAAATCTGTGGTTACAGGGAATAAATTGGTAAGTCGAAAAATAGTAAAATGGGATAAGTGTACTGTGGTTATCTCTCAAGTATTACACGCACTGTGAAGAAATTATTGTTATATGTTATTTGATCACTGAGATGTCAACAAATTGGATTTACAGGAATACTTCAATAGTATAAATAACAAAAAAATGCTGCCCTGAATAGTTTCGTTTTTAGACTACATTACTACATTACATACATTTCTGTGGCCACAGGGAATAAGTAGGCATTCCCTGTGGCCACAGAAATGTACCTATTTTATGAAATGTTTTTTAAGTTTTTGTATTCATGAAAGTCGTCTAAATAGTCACCTTGTGGTTCAGAAAATAATAATGCAAGGCTGCGCCAGGTTTTGGCAAACTGCATGGAAATACATTAGGAAAAATTATTTCTCATATTAACAGCAGAAAAGTTTTGAAAAATTTTGTTTTTCTGTCCAATGAAAAATTCTTGCTACCTTTTCGTTGATTTCGTCGGTTGTTGTAAAACACGTCAAGCTAAGCTAAGACTATGACCAAAATTTAATTGGTATTCAAACACTGTGATAAGTAGACTTCAAATCCGGACTGTTTTATTTCAGCTGAAGGTAGAAATAATTTTTAACAGTTTATAGCGACAACCTTTTCAAAACCTTTCGAAGACCCTTTTCAATTTTTAAATACTTAAATGTGATTTTGTTGAGAATCATTTTGCCCTTTTTTTCGGGTTATAGGTAAAGAGGTAGCAAAATAAATTAAATTCGTTTTTCGTAACCAAAAATTGCAGTACTTTGTAAAGGCAAATAATTTAAAGTAGATAAAAGTTTATTTAGAATCAAGAATACCTTAGGTGAGCGGTCCAAAAAGAGGATTTAGACTGATTTGATTTTATTGTTCTAATTTACAACTTTAACTGGTTTTCGACTTAGGTCCAAAATACTGAAAAACGGGACAACATTGAGGAAATAATCCATTTTTTGTTCTTTTTTTGATTTTGGCAAAAACCAATCTGAATTTAATTAAAGGGAGTTTTGCGTTCTTTTAAATCTCGAATTTTTTGTTGATATCAAAGCTGTTTGTGAAGAACAACTGCAAAACAACGCCGACGCTTGTAGAAGACGCTACTCGGTCAAAGCAAATATAAGCCATCCGGAGTATGACGAGATGCATTTTATTTGAAATATTAGACCGATTCCGAAACACCCATATTTGCCGTAACATAGGGAGTCACTTTCCTTCGATTGAAGAGCCGACGGGAGTTGGAACTACTCAACTATAATGCACCTACGACTACAAAGAACGATAAGTCTTAATTTCCAAAGTGCGGAATAAAAAGGTCTATTTTAGGTCTGGATTCTGACTAGTTGGGTTTTAAAACAAACTTAATTTATTTTGAAAATTTCTGACAATGTTCAAAACAAATTTTGAACTTTTACGAAATTGTGTTGAAATTAAAAAATAGTTCTGTTACTATTAAAAGCAAACAATCGCGAGATTTGAACAAAATTGAGTTTTTTTTAAAGAACTTCTGCTTTTATAAAAAAAATTCCGTGTGTTTCAGTTAGAGCATTGGTTGGAACGTGGTTTCAAGGAAAATATTTTCGCCTTGGTAATTAATTTGATTCATTAAGAATTGGATACTTTGTTACCACGAAAAAATAATTTTTGAAGTTTTGACTGTTTTGGCAACTTTTGGAAGCATTCGAAAACAATCAGAATTAAGTATTATGAACAATATAATGAACCATTTTTATTTGCTTCTGGACACTTTTTGATTTCCGTGATAAAATCCTCAGAACGTTGTTGTAATAGTTTTGTCTTTTAGCTTTGAGCTTGGAAACTTGTAGATTGATTCAAAATTTTAATATTTTTTCAAAGAGAGTTTCTGGAACCAAAGTATGCCAAATCTGATTTGCTCATTTTCTATAATTAATCTATTTTCGGACGAATGTTTTTTTCTTTTTCATATTGTCTACCTACTTAACATAAGAATCTTCAAATGCAGTTCCAAACAAAATTCATCATATAAGTATTATAGTTTCACCTAGGTAAAGATCTAACACATTGAATACCTTAAATTAAAATTATTATCTTTTCTTTCCAATCTCAAAAACTATTTTGTTTTCTTTTTTAAAAACTACCTTTTAATTCTTATTGTATATTTTTTTAAAGAGTCGAAAACTAGCATTGCTATTCGACCTATATTCCGTTAATCTTTGAAATCAAAATGTTTAAATGTTTAAAATGAAAATGAATTAGAATTGAATTCAGTTCGTTCAGGAGAATTTTGTTGTAGCTCACAGAAAAAATTTGCAGTCAAAGCAAATTTTGACAAATTTTTGAAAACATTAAAAAAGAGGAAGTTATTTATGAAAATTAACAAAATAAGTTCAGTTACTATTAATAATTCTATAAAAAAATTGTTTGTACCTATATAGAAATAAATTTTTTTTTAAAACAAAAAAATATGGAAAAATTAATCTCAACAAATGTTTTATGAAAGTTATATTTCTCTGTTATTTTCGTCAAAATTTAAAAGCAGTTTTAACAATTGAAATAATTTGAAAAATAAACAAATTTATTGAAACAAGAAATTGTAAAAAGTGTATTCAATGTTTCTACAACCAGCTAAGCTTAGCGCTTACATTAAATTTAGCATATTAATTTGAATAATTTATTGGATTATTGAAATCTGGATAAAAAAATACAGAAAATAGTTGGAAATAAACCCATTTTTGACTATTCTTCCGAAATGTCTATCTACCTGTAGAAGATTTGGGTGTTGGATAGATCATCTTTGCTTCTTTTTGATTTATAGAGTTGAAATAAACCTATTCCAAAATAGTGGTGTTTTCTGTATAATTTTGTATTCGAATAGGAGTAAAAATAGCTTCAGGATAGTGAACTGGTAAGGTAAAGGTCAAAATCATTTGAAAATTATATAAGCGGCTCGGTGGGACTATACAATTCCAAAAGACGTTTGATTTTCTTTTCTAAAATAGTCTTTTTTTACTTTATTATTTTAATAATACCTAAAGTATTTTATTTAGTTTCAAAATAGGGGTAAAAATCCGTGTAGATTTGTGGACTGGTTCGACAAATCCCAATCAAAATCATCGTCCCCTAGCTGTTTTTACAATCCCAAAAGCCTCCTTTTATAAAGACTTGTTAAAAACTCAGTTTGTTTTCCAAAATCGTTTTCTTAAATCAGACAAAAAAATGGACCTAAGCTTAAACATTTATATTTAATATACAAACAAAGTCCTGTTTGATAAAACCAAAGATTTGAATAAAGTTTTGACCGTTTTGACCTAAGCCAAAAATTTCAATGGAAACAAAATTGTTTTTTATTTTTAAAAAAATATTTAGAACTTACCTCTTGTTTGCGCGTCCTGTAATAACGATAAAGCCATAGCCAGACTAAAATAAGCCTAACATAAAAGTGGTGTTAGCCGATTTCTCAAAAACAGCCACCAAAAATTTTTGGTATTCCCCGGTGATGTTCGAATGAGCACTAGCACTTAAGTCACTTGTTTTTCAGGTAGAAATTGTTTAAATATTTTAATTCACTTCTTTGTACTTTTCACCGTATCGATATTATTTCACAATTAATGTTGTTCTTTCCGCCAAAAACCAAAATAATATTTTCACAAAAATCAAAAGAAAAACACGTAAAACCGACGTTTGATTTTAAATGAGGTAGTGAGTTAAGGTGCATCTGGTGGTTTTTTTTTTTAAATATTTTTATTAATATAGTTTAGTAACTTTTGTACAATCGTTGTATAAAATTTAATTTATTTATTTCTTTTTTAATTGAAAAACAAATTTTTGTTTATATATATATATATATTTTTTGTTATAAGAATATTTTATTTAACTCTACACGTCCACTCAGACCGAGAGTCAAATCACGACTGATGGTATTTCACTTAGTGTTACAAATATAATCTCTACGTCTTGAAGACGTTACGTACATAACATGTATATAAAAGTCACTACACGAAACCACCATTCAAATGCATTTCGTCCATATACACGGCATATGTAAATCATATGCATGTATGTTTGTAGTATGTCCGGTCTACAACAAGAGCAACAGCCAACTAAACGACACTTGGTAGGAGCGAGTATTTAAATGAATTTTCTACGCGAGTGTAGACAATACGTGTAACTTATTCCGGTTAATATACAATTTTAAAAATTCAAATAAAAAAAAAAATTTGTTATTTTTTTTGTTTTTACTTATTATTCACGAATTTATTCGAGTTAGTGAGGTTGTCAACGCAAAACCACTTATCTCGTTGATGTTCACGTTTAATCTGTCCGAAAGTACGAACCAGCTTGGTGATATTATACGCAAGAAAAGGCAGTATCGGTGCCTTCTAGGGGTCTTTAGATTATTACTATAATGTTCTCCGCCGTAGTAGAATGTTCTATCTAATAGAATCATAAAAGAACGTGCCATGTACTATCTGGAACACAAAAATAGTCCATTCATTCGAGCACTGATTGCACCATGTTCTCTACAACAAAACACTATATACACCAAAACACTTGGGAAGAAACACTGCGATAATCACATTAAAAAGCGGAGAATTCGCGAAGAAAATCGTGAGCGCGGAGAGAGTTCACCAACACCGAAACTATAAGATTGTAAATAAAATATAAAAAAAAATTAGGAAGCCAAACAACCACACGACTTTCTTAAAGAACACTTTCTTATATCAATTCCATTCAATTTTCTTTCTTTCTTTTTTTTTAAAATATAGCGCGCGTTAACTTTGGCGCATGCTTATATGCCTTACTGTAACTCGTTCTCGCTCTATCGCGTTCTCTATCTCGCTCTATCTTTTCGAAACGCTTACACACCGTACGTGCTAACTTGAGCTGACCTGGCTCAACACTGAACAACTGTTTGCCAGCTTGTTGCCCATACGGGCTACGAGGGGTTGGAACAAACCATCCCCTTTAGAATTTCTGTTCATGTTGCCGTGAAAGGCCGGCTTGCGCAGCATATCCTTTCTGACATAGTCACACACACAAGGACACAAAATTTAGTAAGGTTTCCAACCCATCCTCTCCCCTTCGCACCTTTTCTCACTCTCTTGAGTGATTCTCTCCCCGCTTTTCGCACACACTAACAACAGCTCTTTCACTGTGTTCTCACCAGCTATATACCAATGAATGGCTGCCGTAAAGGGTAGTCGCGGGCAAAAAAGGATATCACCAATACACATCATTTCGCGAACGTGAAGTACATAAGCACCCACACAAGTTAGACGCCGCTCTCCAAGTGTGTCCTTTAAAAAGGTTTTTCTTTCGAGAATCGAGAGTCCTTCGAAGGATTCTTCTGCCCTGGCAGAAAGTGAGAGTCCTTCCGCATATTACATCCCTTTTTTCCATCGGTTTTCTGTTCCGTTCCGCGCGCTTGTCACTTTTCCGTTGTGTACGAGTTTTCCCGAGAATTTGTACGTTATCCTGACACGTATCCTTCTGCCTACCCCGAATATTTTACGTTGTGTTGTTGGTGTCTTTCAGGACGATACGCACTACCATTACGATAAGGATTTTGGTATCGAGGCGCGCGCGAAGACGAATCACAAAAGGATGTATGCGCAATTTTATGTAAATTTTTTTTTCTTCGTACTTTGGCGTATGATGGCACAGGACATTGGCAGGATCGCCGCGGATGAACACAAAGGAAAGGACGAGTAGTGGTCGGTTTTTTTACTGGGTCCTTTTTGGATTTTATTTTATTTCGTTTTAGAATGGAGGGACAAGGATAAGTGAAAGGGAATTGCGAGTTGAAGGTGAAAGGATATAAGGTAGGATATAGGATGGTTGTATGTTGTGTTTTATTCGGTAAGGATTCGGGTGGGAGGGGGTGGGGTGGTGGAATATGTGGGCAGTGAATCACTGTCACAAGGATCAGATCGTTGGATAGATGGGAGTGATTTTGGGGCTCAGTTTTGTTTTGTTCGGGGGCTTTTAAAGTGGAGCAACCCTGTTGAGGTGCGCTCAATTAATTTTATGATGGGACTGCAAAGGATTTATTGGATGTTTTATTTTTGATGACAATTATCGGGACTAGATATTCGGATTTTTTTTACATTGCTTGGATTAGTCAGGAATTTATGGTGCTTCTTTATTTAAATATGTAACTTTACTGCTAAGGTAAGTTTATGGTTTTGTCGAATAAAAAACAACAATTTTACTTACCTTTAATTGTTTTAAAGTACAATACAGTTGTTGCTTTAAGGGAATAAATTAAAATAGTTCAAATCATACCAAGATTGCAGCAAAGTAAAGCCACTGGTTGAATGGTTGGTTAGTTGGTTTACATGTTGGCCCGTCAGTCGAACAGGGCCCAATTAGCACAGAAAGCGTCTTTTTTAGCACACTCGCTTAACCATGTCGTTGAGAGCTGATGAAGTATATGCGGAGTTTTACAGAGACCTGGGGGTCAATTCTGGTTCTGTGAAATGATAAAATGAAAAAATTAATTTCATTAACGTTTCCACGCAACTTTATCATTTCATTTACCTAAGCAACCCGATTGTCTTTCTCAAAATGAAAAAATTTGCTGAATCGAATGCTGAATAGTACTTTCATTTGTCAAATGTCAACGTCAACAGAGATTTAGTGTCAGAGACCATTTGAATTTTCTAGTTTAAAATCCTATTTATAATTATAAATCTTGTTAAAACATTACAAGAATGAGTTCTATTGCGATGATCATAATAGTTGAACGTGAAAGGCGTAACGCCGAAAGGTAAATATTGACATTTCTCTGAAACGTTTTTCTAAAGAACCGTCATTGTAGAAACAATATGAGGATTCTAAAAAGAAGGATGAGATATACCCAAAATCCTTTGGAGATGGTTTCAGATGAGTACTTTTTCAACTTGTATCGATTCCCTACAAATGTGTGTAATGTACTCGTATAAGTTCACATTTAATTGGAACGGAACGTATTCATACGATCCCATCACATCTTCGGATACTATGTGTGCTTAGAAAAGTATGCCGAAGGTAAACGAAATTTTTGGCTAATTGGGAATAGTGGATACCTTTGCAACCATGGTTAATGACATCAATATTAATCCCAATGATTGAGAGTCAACAAAGTTATAATGCGGTACATTAAAAACAAAGAGTTCCATCGAACGATGCATTGGAGTATTAAAAAGCAGATTTCATTGTCTGTCAAAGAAAAGAACCCTGTGTTATGTCCCTCCAAAAGCAGGATTAATCATCAACGCCTGTGCGATACTACATAACATATTAATAAAATCAAAGGTTCCACTTCCTGATGAAATTGAAGATGTGTAAGAACAAGCCTTGGAGGATAATAACCGGCATGTGAATACTTTTAACTCGGGAAATGTGTTAGAGGAAAGCAGGGGAATTCAATCGGATATTGTAAATACTTATTTTACTCAATACCATAAATTGAAAACGAATGCATTGTTAATATATGGTATGTTTTATTTTTATAGTTTTTCTAAATTCATGCAGCTGGTGAATTGTCGTCAGCTGGTGGGTTGTCATCAGTTGGTGGACCGTCTTCCTCAAGGAACCTTTTCAAAAAAATTTACAACTCACCTATCGTGTGCTGAATCTACGTGTAACTCCAAAAAATCTATTAAATACGCTTCTTGAGCCTCACTTGCTCTTTTCGCTCGAGTACTTTTGCTATTTTCCATTTTATCACCCAACGACTTTGCCGTGATAACTTTTTTATCAAATGAAAAAAGTTTGACAGTTCTTTTGGTTTTTTTATTGTACTAGAATCGGAAACAACGGTTTTTTCACTGAAAAGTCTTTTCACAGCGGTTTTCACAGAACGAGAATTGACCCGCAGTTCTCTAATCTTATTCCTCGAGATCTCATGAAGGTTATCAAAGAAAGGTTTGCCTAATGCACGAAGTCAGATTCTGGCTAGACAGCCTAGCCGCATGATCTCCGATAAGTCAGTGACCCTAGAGACGTCTACACGGCTCTTGCTTAAGAGTTCGCCTGTTCTGCTCCGGTAGTAGAATGGCCATTATTTTCCTAGATATGACGCAACTAGTTAGTCCTCTCCACCTTTGGCGCTTAACAGTTCCTAGTGGGACTTGAACAGATTCCGCGAGAGAGCCCCGAAGAGCAGAACCTTGCCTAGCTAATTCGTTCGTCCACTCGTTACCCTCTATCTTGCTGTTGCCTGAAAGCAGGGTTACTTTGAGCTGACTTCATAAGTAGTCCTCCTCTCGGCACTATTTGACGATTTTAGAGGAGGTGGTAGGCGAATTTAAAGAATTTGATTGCGGCTTGGCTGTCCGTGAGGATTAGGTTAGGTTAGGTAAGGTGGGTGGTCGCTAAGCCACCAAGCAAATAGACCGCCAATAAATCTGTTGTGATCCCACATGTACGAGACGAAGTACCCTTGTGCCCAAGACCACATCTTAGGTAAACCATCCCGCCAGCCTGACAAACTGCAGCAGCTTGTCTAGCTTAATGTTTGCGAATTCGGCCAAGTCCATGGCGAAGCACGTACCTAAAGTACGTTTCTGTCAGCATTACAACATTTACTACGTTTACATGGAGGATTGAAAGATCCAAATTTGAATCGCGTATATGACTACACCGGATCGAAAGATCGAAACATGGAAAGATCGAAATGAGATCGAAATGAGATTGAAATGACAAGTAACATAGCCTGAAATCTTTCTTTAATCGTACAAGTTCGAAGTGCAGTGCATAAAAATGTCAAATTTAGCAGTTTTGTGTGCTAATACTATGAAAATGATAGAAAACCAATTTTTATTGTGAATGAATTTGCTACGATCGAACTTTCGATCTTTCGATCCGCGTTTACATGAGAACTTCGATCCGATTTCAACTCGATCCAGGTCGAGAAGTTCGTTCGGATCGAGTCGATCTCATTCTAATCCGATCTGCGTTTACATGAGATTTTAGAGGACTGAATCCGAATTCAATCCGGATTCAATCCTCCATGTAAACGTAGTAATTACGCTTTGGGGTAGAGTCTTGCTTCAAAGTCCGACAGGGCTTCCAAATCCCTAGTATCTCCGCCTGGAAAACGCTGGCATAGTCCGGTAGGTGGTAAGACTTTGCAACATTGTGTGTCTGAGAAAATACCCGTTCCGGCTTTGCATTTCATTTTTGAACCGTCGGTGTATATGACAGTGTCAAATTCATGTTTGGCCGAACAATTCTTCAATTCCGCCCTGGTTGAAGGAATAGTGGAATATATCCGCCCAACCGGAGAACCACAAATACTATTGCGAAGCAAGTAACACCCCAGTATACCAAGTCTTTCACCAGTAGTTCGACGATCGGACACGTTTTTCATACATCGTTAAACAATCGCAGAACCCTCACTTGTAGCGAATTTATTGAAATGAATCACTTACGAACCAATTAAAGCGAAACTGACATCGTTTTCTATATTCGTGAAACTTTCGCTTGTATCGAAAATATAATATTCGCGTGAAATTGCGTGAATTAGCGAAAACTTGAAGAACTGAAGAACTATCAGTTAAATTGCCAGTTAGAGTCTTACTGGAGTTTGTGCAAAGACACCGCTGTATCGGATATCGCGGAAGACACCGGAGATAACTAGAGTGGCCATTGCGTTTAAGGAAGTAGGTAACCTGATAGTTAGACTCACGGCATAGCAGGGAGAACTCTAACATATCAGATGAAGCTGAAGTCTCCATAACCATGGACCTTTCCTCCAGTGGAGATTCAGCGAAAAGCTAAAAACGTGTCCTTTGAAAATGGACAAAGTTACGGAACCAGGTACAAACCCTTGGATTGCGAATTGGGTCATGGAGAACGTCCAAACCCTGGTTACTACAGGAGCAGAGCTGACACTTCTCAATGAGATATGTCTTAGATCTACTAAGATATCGGATCAATTACACTTCTAAAATTTCCTCAAATAAAAGCATGAAAATCAATTTCTGGATTTTCCGAAATTCAACCCTTAAGAGGGTCAAAGGGGGTAACATACATGAAGGTATACATTTTAATAAATTCCGCCATATCTCTTGAATCAGATAAAATATTGTAGGGAATCAACGAGGTATCTAATAGATGATGATGATCCTTATCGTTGCAATCTTGATTACATTAATTAAATGTAGGAGCTGAAGAACCGGTTGATTCAAAGCTCTTCATGTTTAATTCTTTAAAATGTTGATCTAAAATTCTTTAAATTTTAAATTTATTAATCACATTTATTACAATATTTTGAAGATTTTAATGACTTAAAAAAAAAACGATTTCCAAATTTAAGTCAAATAAAATAACGATAATTATAGTTGATTAAATTTGCAACTATTGAAATTGATGTTAAAAATTGCACAGTTACATAGATTCGTTCATTAAGATGTAAAAATTAAAAGCTGAACTATTCTTTATAAATTAAACTTAAAATGAAACTTTATTACTGACGTGCGTTTCTGAGAGTAGATAAATATGATCTGATGAAAAAAATGAATATAAATTGCAAAACTACAAAAACATGCCAACTTCGATTAATAAAAAATAAACATCGAAGTTGAACAAAAAATATCGAATCGACAGTGGCGAAAAACTAACTCAGTTAAAGAGAAAAAATAATTATGACCAGCGCCAATATCTCTTAGGTCTTCTAATATGTAAAATCAGTTTAACTTTTATAATCTCCTCAGATAATACCATAGAAATCAATTTCAGAAATTTCCGATATTCAACCCTTTAAAGACTCTAAGGGGACCGCATACGTTTTCACGAATTTCGCCACACTCAAAAAAAAAACTGCGTAATATGTACGAAATCGTTCGTACATTCTACGAATAATTTCGTTGTTTTCAGTCCACGAATGGTTTCGTACATATTACACATTGCCTTTCGTACATTATACGAAAAAATCAATGTTGTATTCAACGAACTACATTCGTAGATTGCACGAATGATTCGTACTAAAAACATTTTTCGTAACCGAAGAAAAAAATTCGTGCATTGTACGAAATAAATTTCGTAGTTTCTAGTAATTTTATTCGTACATTCTACGAAAGGAATGGTTCGATTACAAATGTTTTCGTAAAATGTACGAAATTTATTTAGTATAATGTACGAATCATTTTCTTACATTGTACGAATATAATTCATGAACAGTGATAAATTATTCGTATAATGTACGAACATGCTTCGTTATCATCGACATTGTATTCGTACAATGTACGAATATAATTCGTGAACAGCGACTTTTTTCGTATGATGTACGAAAGAGTATCTGTACAATGTACGCATATCTTTCGTAATCGAAAACATTGAAATTATTTTCTAGAATTTTTTTTTTTTAAAAAATGGAGTACCAGATGAAAAAGATATGTAGGTACACATATCATGTACCTAATACGATATTATTTCACATCACTCCGAATAGCTTAAAAATACAAAACCATATAACTATAATTAATAAAAGGGGAAGATGAATCGTTTCCTGCAATGAAAATTAGAAACTCTTTCCTGAAAAAAGAATCAAACAATGTGGTTTTTGAAAAATTCTTTATACTAATATCAGCATCAAATTTCGACTTAACTCTATCAAGAACTACGAGTAAAGGTAAATAAAACTAAAACTTCAGAATATTTTTAATTTTAATTAATATTTTTTTATTAAATCTTTATATTATTATATACCTATATTTTATTATTTATTTTATAATACATAAATTATTTATATATCGAAATCTGAAAATAAAATAAAAAATAATTATAAATATGATTAAGAAAATAATAAAATGTTGCTCCTTACATACTGTACTCATTTCGGCAACTACAAGATGGTAGCCTTCTCTGCATCCACCTCCACCAGAGTTTCTTGTGCATCTGAAAAGCATAACGTCCTATACATTTTCTATTAATATGTTTTTGTCGAGAACGCAATTATTTCAACATAATTTCTATCTCGACTCAATGTTTATTATTCGGGTGAAAAGGGAAATACAATAATTACCTGTAATGGCTTTTGGAAGCATCTGGATATTCGGGCTTACGTTCAAACTATGGTTTGTTGATCAAATCAACGATTATATTTTAGTTTCTTAAAAATAAAAATATAATAATAAAAATCACTTACCAAGTAAATTGAGGCTCAAAAAACACCAAATAACTAATCACAATTACTGAACTCTGAAAATTTAAATAATCACAAAATGCAATTCAACAATTACAGAACTCTATTCGACAAAACACTGATCGAAAATGCGGGACATGAAACCAAAACAAAGCGATCGTTTTGTTTTTTGCTTTATATTTACGAAATAATTCGTAATATTTAAGAATCTTTCGTAGTTTTACGAAATCTTTTGTACATTCTACTCATGCATTTCGTGATTCGTATATATACGAATATGTTTCGTAATATGTACGAATCCTTTCGTTCATTGTACAAAATATTTGCTCAAACCGAAAGACCAAATCAATACGATCGTCTTGTGTTTCACTTCATATTTACGAAATAATTCGTAATATTTACGAAACTTCCGTAGTTTTATCATCTAAATTTCATATTTCCTTACAACTACGAAATCTTTCGTACATTCTACTCATGCATTTCGTAATTCGTATATGTACGAATATGTTTCGTAATATGTACGAATAGCTTTCGTTCATTGTAGAAAATATCCGCAGGAACCGCCGATTTTAGGGTGTTCCTATTTTTACGAATCAGTGATCGTAAAATGTACGAATCATTCGTAAAAAACATAATTTAGTGAAAATAAAAATTACGAATGTTGAGTACTATCTACGAAATATTCGTAAATACTACGAAAATCAGCCTTTCGTAAAGTTACGAATATTTTTTTCGTAAAATGTCGCAGATTTTTCTCTCAGTGCATATGTCTTAAGTCTTATGAGATATTGAACAGGTTTTTACTTCAACAAGGATGTTATACAAAATCGATTTTACGATTTTTTTTATATTCCTCCCCTAAGGGAAGTAAGGGGTTTGTATGTGTTTTTACGAATTTCTCCATATGATTTTGGTCTAATTAGATATTGAATCGGTTTTTACTTCCTCAGGCTTTTTATTTCTATGAAGAACCTCTGATGAATGTTGAAAGTTGTATCTTCCAAGAAGCTATTCTATTGACTTAATTAATTTTCCAAACAACCTCCTTATCTCGAAACCACTGTTTTTGATCGCGTACTGGACCATTCCTCAAAAAGTAATTTATTTTTTAAGGGTGTTGGCACGTCTGTCGCACCACCATTTTAACTGCTTTCCGGATTTTGTCCCGAAAAGTGATATATAGTTGCGCCCAGACTATTGGTAGACTTTTCAAGTTTAAGGAGAAAATGATTTACTTAATTTCTTTAAAAGAACTTGAAGTCAGTTCCATATGGAAAATGCACTCAATGAATGATTGTGAAGTGAAAACCCATTGTATGTTAAATTAAGATCCTTTCTGGGACGTAGGACAGTAACAGCAAGATTTTTCTGCTACCCTGCTCTAAGATTCATTTGAATTTTGTTTTGACCACAGGTAATAGGTCCATGGCAATTAACTTTTAACGGAAATCTATTAAAAGACCAATTGAGAAGATGCACCCAAAATTTAATATCTACTCATGGCCATCAAGACCGGACGAAGCTGTTCATACTTAAAAAATTAAGGACTTCAGGTGATAGAAGGACCCACGCATCATCTCGAGAACAATAAAGAGCCTAGTGTAAATAGGTCCGCCCTATTTATGAATTATTTCGAGTCCCTTGAGATGGCGGACAGGAACAAACATCGTCCATTGCAGATGTAGATACCGCACTGTCCTTAAATTTCATCGTTTCATGCAAACTGCCTTTTATCGACAGGAAGTCCTGTTCTTGATAATACGCGCCGTTGCTACTTAAATAATAGGAAATTTATTTATTTCGGGAAGGTGAGCTTATAAAAAGAACAGAGCACTCTTTGTAAACAGCGGTGTGAAATATTTGCGACATATTGGGTCTAAGATTTTTTTTGGTGTCTTAAGTATTTTCACTGGCATAGGTAACTTTGACTGTCCAAGCCCAGCCTATGTTCGAGGTAAGAACCACAACTAAGTCTGGTGATCGATCGAAATACCGCTTGGCAAGTTAGAGATCGCTAACAATAATAAGGATAGCTACACAAATTACCAAATAGTGTGCATTTCTAGTATAATATATTCAAGTTTCAAATCGCTATAGTATAGTCATGGCGGTAGTTATCAAAACTACCGAGCCGCAACACCGAATCAATTCGCGAAAATTGCAAAGAGGCAGCTATAAAGAGACACCTGTTGGGAACTAGTAGAGTGTATTATTAACACTTCTATTCCGTACTAGTAAAGCAGTAGCGGAATAATCGAGTGTGCGGAGTTATATTAGAACAAAATTCCGATCGAACATAACACTAAATTATTTTTGAAAAATTTCGTTACCACCGCGTTCGGCACGCGAACATCCCTAAGCCGTAAAAAAAACCCCTTTTCTGCTCGATCAATTGGTTAAAAATTTGTGGGCAAATAAAACCGTGACAAACCATTTATTTCATCCACTCAATATTTCAGCAAACCCCTGACGTTAATCGGCAACATAATCATTTTGCACCCCTTCTAGCCCAGCTCGACTTGCCCATGTCTGTGTTGACAGTCTGAAGTGCTCGTTTATAGTGCGTTTTTTCCCGAAAAACCCTGCAAATTTCGGCAAAGTGCACCCTAAAAATTTAGTTGAAAGAAACCCCTTTAAAAAATCGGATATATTTTCATTTTTCAAAAAAACCGACTCATTTTGCGTTTTTTAAACAGCGCGCGCGCACAGCATGCGACGCAGCTCTAAGTAATCCACGCATGGCATTACGCAATGCGACTGGAGCGCGTTTTTTTTGAATTGTTCGTCCTGTGAATCGGGATATGGATTTTTCCGAAATTGTGTAAAAAAATTCGAACTAGGGAAAGGACATGTGATCAAGGTGTTTACATACATCGAGGAATTGATTTTTTTTTTGGAATTTCATTAAAAAAAACGGAAAATTTGTAAAACAGCAGTTGTGTCGTGATTTTCTGGGGATGTCGAACAATTTTCCCCTACAGCATCAAGTTCAATTTGCCATAGGTAAAATACAGTGCGCGCACGCTATATATGTCGGCTGTTTTCAAGGATATTTGAGACGAAAAAGCCGAGGGTGAAAAAATTGAGCCGGTTTTTTAAGATCAACTATCAGGCACATGACATTAAGGCTGTGTTTTTTTTGGTGTTTATTGTCTGGAAGCTATTCAATTCTTGCTACCGAAAGAAAATGTCCTTAGAATGAAGATTCGGTAGTTTTCTTGTTCTCCTGGTCGGGATTGCTTGAATGAAATTAAAAGAAGTCGGGGCACGCGCTTAAAAGACGTCTATGAAACCTTGGCTTAACCATCAGATGGAACAGGACATGGTTAACGCATGCGTAAGTGGATGCATGTTTAAATAAAACGAGGGGGATGCGTTTTAGAGTGTACTTAGGAAAATGTGTACTTAAGTGGATCTGCATGTGTTTCGGTATTTAAGTAGGTGATTTGTTACAGGTAGTTGGAGCGACATGAAATTCATGAAAAATAAAAAGTATTGCATCTGAACAAATAATAAAATAATTAAATTAGCTTTTTTTTTAAAAAAAAAAGTTTGTTTTTGTGTACTAAGGGCCGTTCCGACGATGTTCAGTTAGGGTTCAACTGGAACTTTAACTGACAGATTTTCATCAAAAACTCCCGGTTAAAACTCCAGTTAAAGTTCAGATCATCAGTTAGATCGTAATTATGGCCCTTAGACATATACTAGGTTTCTAGTTACTAGGGTCCATTATTCTATACTCTGTAATTTCTTAGGTCTTCGGAAACTCATCAATGTTTGCTCATCTTTCCTGAGGACAAGTTTTGATAGGGACTCTGAAGCCAATCTAAACCTCAATGTCTATTTTGGTCTAATCAGTTTTCCCCTAAAGTTCTTCGTTGAAGATAGCAACTAGCCAGAATATTCCCAAGATGCGACGATGACATTGTCTTACTAGAGTTGTTGTGAACGAAGGCCTTGGAGAGGTTATTTTGACATAAAAAAAGTAAAAATAATCGAAGGAAAGGTTAAGAATAAGAAAACAGTGAGCCAACTCCACCTACATCCGAAGAAGATCGTATATAGTCGGAATTCGATTAACCTATCGTCTTAGCGCACTAAGGATTGCTAGTGCTTTTCGAACAGTGTCCGATGAAGCAATTGGAGTAATATCGGCAATGTTACCAATAGACATACTAGCGTGTGAACTTCAGCGATGCTACGTAGCAGCAGATGAAGCATCGAAAGTGAACTAGCGACGGCGCAGTATCCAGGAATGGCAAGGACGCTGGGAGAGCACGAACAATGGGAGATGGACATTCACATTGATTCCAAACATCGACAGTTGGATAAGCCGCAAACGTGGAAAAGTGGACTTCTATGTGACTCAGCTGCTAAGCGGCCATGGTTGTTTTAAGCAGTATCTTCACCGCTTCAAGCATGAGGAAGACCCGTTCTGTTTCAACTGCCCTCACGAGATTAAGGACGTGCGGCATATCTTACTGCACTGCCCACGTCGATTGAGCCGAGGTTGCGGAAGCCTTGGGAGAAGCTCCGACCGCAGAAAACATCGCCCTCAAGTGGCAAGCTTTCCAGACTGCAGCAGCACGGATTATGTCGACACTTCGACGTTTTGAGCGAATGAGAAACATGCAACGCGACGCACCACAGGAGACGGCTGACTAGACTAGACAGATAATAAATGACGGTTTTAGTAATATTGCTATGACAGCCTCCCGACGCAATACCTAACGGTGGTTCCGGGAGGATCCATCAGTACGACTGGACTGAGGAGATGTTTAGCGGGTTAAAGTCCCGCACTGACTTAGGCTTTCGATGCTTTTACTCCTCGTTAAAAAAAACCTACATCAGAATTGCTGGCTAAAATGTAAACTAGAGCGACGTAATTGCTGGCTTCCGGGCGAGCTGCGGCTTCGCATTTCAAACCATAAAAGACAGGCTAATGCTTTTATGGTTTGAAATTGGTTTGAAACAAAAATTTCACGCTGACTTACCCGGGTGATATCCAAACTAGTTAGACGATGTCGTGGCGTTCTAAGTTCTATCGTCATACGACACAATATTACCCTCTGCTGGGTAGCAGGTCACTATGGAATCCAGAGGAACGAGCTAGCTGGCTCCAGCCTAAGCTCACTATTGGAAGATCGGCATGTTGCTATTCCCATCGGATCCTGTTTTATGGATACAAAAAAAAATACAAAATTTAGTTTTTTGGAAAGCCCGTAAATGCGAAAGCCCACTCTACGTAAATATCATTTGACCTAGGCGATCTGGAAGAATTCGTGAGGCAATCCTTTTCACCCACTAGGGTTCCATCATTATCAATGGCGCGACAGCCCAAATCGGGCCCTGGCTCACTAGGGTTGAATTTTGCATAATCTTGAAATTCCTTTTTAGGCGATTACATAAAAAGACCGATAAAGTATAAACCTATTCGATACCCCACCAGACCTAAGATTTATGGCGGAATTCGTGAAATCGTCTTTAAACCTACTACGAGGCTAGTCTACGATTCCGGAGGTAGTGGGTTCGAATTCCTCTCACAGCAAGGCCGCGCACTTTTTCCTACCGATTTCCAATTTTCCATTCTTTTCAAGAATATCCATTTCCCGAAAATATTTATTCCTTCATTTCCCCAACTCCAGGGGATTGGACAGTAGGCTAACTACCTGTCCTCCAAAAAAAAACTATGTGAAGGAGCACCGAAGAAAAATTTTAGGACATACGAAATCTTTTAAATTCGATAAGAGAAATAATATCATTGAAGAGACTAAGATCCAATTTGGGCTGAACGATTTTAAAGAACGGGCTAATTATTGAAAAATTATTGAATTGACTTTAGTCAATTATGTAAAAAGGAAGTTGTAATAAAAATGAATTCAATATTTGATCACACCAGGGGCGTGTCGTGAATCTTCGTAGGGCAAGCGCAATAACATGATCGTGAAATTTTCCGAAAATATTTGAAAAACAGTCAAAATTTTATTTTTGAATGGAAATTACATTTTTGTAGTTTACGAATTCCTTGGATTTAACAATGTTGCACTGGTCTTATGAAGAATCATGCTACGTGCCTGTAGACCACCAAAGAGATATGTCGGAATTTGTGAAGATAAAGTATACAACTACTTCATACCCTGTTTAGGGGTTGAATATTGAAAAATCATGATAACAATTTCAAGGTGTTTTTATAAATAGTTCGCCAAATTGAAATTAATTCGATAGATATTGTTACGTGTAAGCCTGGCAACCGCGCAACCGTACAACTCGATCGTTACACATAATGAAAACAACAACCACTGAATACCTAGTTGCAAAATAACCCAATTAGAAATAAGGCGAAACGGCACGGTTGTATCTCTCTTCTTATCGAATGTTCTCCAATATACTAGAATCCTCTGCACACACCACTGAACGAAGATCGAAATCGAAGGCTCTGAAGCTTTCGAGAAGATTCCACAACTGAACGAACGTTCAAGTACACCGGTGAACATTCAAGACTGCAACCACCTAGTATATAAGCAGGTGAAACGTTCAGCGAAGACACAGTAATTTTGATTACGTCGACTGTGACAGCCAGCGGGTACACGCGACCGTGTTGAGAGAGAACGAAAGTGAACGAGTCAAGCGATATATGGTATAAGCGGGCGGTATTGCCATACAGTGCGAATTATTGTGCGAATAGAATTTAAAGTACGATTAATAAATTATCACTTATTTTTATTTTAACCGAATTGTGTTTTACTTGAAATCCCGGCGAACCCTAGCGCGCAAAAATATTTTGGCAGAACTTCAAGATTAAGACCAAATACAAAAAAAATGTTGTTCATACATCAACGTACACTTTTCTTTTATTTCTATGTTTCACGTTTCAACTTTTTAGCCTAACCCGTTCCTGAGATAAAAAAACAGCCATCCCTCGTTTAATGAGGGTCCTTACAATTAGCCCTACAAAAATTTTAACTCTTAAGATTAGATAGTTACGGGCTCTCGTGATATGTAAAATTTCTATCCGTCTGCCCACCACAAATATCAACATTCATATGACCAGACCAATTTTTTCCTACCACCTGTATAAGCTCCAAAATTCTGTATCAAATAGTTCTTAAGGTATGAGACGTGATTTGCAGTGCAACCAATGTATCTTAGATTGTTACATCAAGCTTCTCTTGTATCCCTCCAACTACTTCCACAATTTTTCCAGATGGTTCCACTTTCGAGGCTCTATATGCATTCCAAGTTTCAACTATCTAGCATCAAGGGACTTCAGATACCTCTTTCCTCTCGAAAGACCGCACTAGTAACCGGTTAAGCGATGAATCAAATTTCGGCTGATATGTTTATGAGTATTTCCTGGTAATTAGATCAAGGTATCTATAAAACTTTTGTTGTGTTAGATGCGAGTTATACACCGCAGTAGGTAAAATGCAATATTCTATACTGGAAAATTTGTCCCAAAAATTTACTACCAACATTTGGTTAGATCCTCCAGTCCTTACACCACGATCTGAATGGAGTTTAGTGCCTGGCTCTTAATCACATTGAAGGACATAGAGGCGTTAGTTTTCAGGATCCCGAACTTGTTCCTTAAATTTTTTGATTTATTTTTTTATCAGTTGAATGTGAAAGTCGTTAAAAATTGGATGGCTCCAACTTGTGCCTCATCTCGCTTTCAATCGTATTTCAAACTTGACAACGAAATAAGGAAAAAGGCCCCCAGATTGTTGGCCAATTTCTGCCGACAACAAACTAAAGAAAACGCTTTTCCTAATCTTTAAACTCCGCCGAATTTTCCTGTGATAAGCAAATAACAAAGTTTGCATAATAATAACATAAAGCTAAAATGCATCTGCATCCCCACTATTTACAACATCGCTTCAATTTCTTTGTGCAGCTTGAGTTTTTTTTTAAATATTTGTGTATAAATTTGGAACAAGTTTCTGTAGGTTTATCACACCAGCAATCAAGTAATTGCAGACGTTATACTTGCCAAGTAATAATTTGATTGCGGCAGGTCATTTTAAGGTTTAGTGCATGAAACTTTCTTAAAGAAATTTTGTTTTGTCTCCAGGGTATTTGGCGGTTGATGCCATGTATTCAGTTGAGCAATATTTGATTGCACTCAACTCTTTCGTTATTCGAAAGTTACTTATCGAATAAGATGGATATTTTTTCGGTTTTTTCCCAAAACACATTTTGTTAGTGGGCCTAATTAGTGGTGAATTGCAACTGACGGTTGATTGAGTTAAAATCAAGTTCAGATTTACTAATTTTTAAAAATTTGTTTTATTTTTTTTTTAAGTTGATCCAAGGGCTACCCTAAGGAAAGTCCAAAGGAGTATTCCACCAATCTGAAAAATAGTATTATAAAATGAGAAAAGGTATTAGTTTCTACCTACATTTTGATCAAATTTTTTGGAATTCATTTCATGCTCAGTTGAGAATTCGAATTCCGGCTTTTGTCCGTTCAAGTTCAGATTCCTAGAATTTATCACTGCGGAGGCATTACAATTTCAGTTCATCACGAATACTTCATTAATTATTCTTTTAGAAGCTGACATTTAAGTTCTGTACCAGTACTGAATCAATTGTCTTTTAGTAACTATTTCGTTTTCAATGCAAGTTCTGTACCACTACTGAATCAAATTTTGTTTTGTAATTGTTTCGTTTTCAATGCGAGCTCCGTAACTATAGGCTCATGATTGCAGAGTTCAATCCCGGCATTTAATTACCGAACGATACCGAACGTTTACTGGTCGCACTTCATAAGAAACAATAAATTTTGGTACTTACGGATTTTACAATATAGAAGATTACATGAAAATACGATGTCTTTTTGTACGGAATCTCGGGATTGAACTATCCACTCACGATTTAATTCTGTATCATTGAGTACTGATTGAATTCAGATTTTATGATCTGTAACTTAGAATTCGAGATCCGAAAATGTTTGGATCAGAGTCATTCCACCAAGATTCGGCAAAAATGTCAAATTTTGCGATCTCATCGTACTTTTTATTCTTTTGAAACTTTGTCCACTCGAAGAATTAGTGGAAAAAATATGATTCATTTTACTTAAAGTATTACTTAAAAGTATTTTTTTTGGTTATATATTACAGTATGTTGAAGATTTCGTGAAAATGGTGTCTGAGTCCTTTTTGAAAGTTCATATATCCGTTGGTTTCTATTAAAGAATAATGAATTAGGGCTTCTTTCAACGGAGAAGATTACCACAATAAAAAAAATGTTTAAAATAAAAATTATCCTTTCTAATATTTTTCAAAGATAAGGTTTTTGTCCTTTATCCTTAAATATCTCAAAACACAGTTTTTCAAAACGTATCAAAATCTCAGCTTGGGATATCAAAGGGAAGGGGGTCAAAAAGTGGTTGAACGTCACAGGCTCTCAATTATTTAAAGATGGTTCAGCACTAACTTAATAGTCCTAAAATCGTCCTACTCCTTCGAGTAGCGCGCCATACAAAAGGTCCTTCAAACTCGTTTTTAAGAATATTGGCCGATAATTTCAGATCGCTTTGTGCTATGACTTCCAAGTAGACAAAGTTTCAAAAGAATCGACGGTGAGGTCACACCTGTGGTCAATTTTTGATGGAACATCTATGGATTTTTACAGCCCACAAAACGGATTTGTTCCTGATTATTGATGGTACTGCAAGCTTAGAGTTTTTGGTTTTTGATCTCAATGATAATTTTCAGCAAAACTTGACGATTTCTCATTGTGACAAATGACATTAAGTTTTAGATTTATAAATGCAATGAGTATCTCTGCACCAGTACTGTAGCAGTACTAAGTTGTTGTTGAAGTAAAAAGTAGTAGTAGCGGTCGATAGTTGAAAGGAAGTGTATGGGACTCACCTGGGTTTTGAGGTTTACATTTACGTGATAACTATATAAAATACTGTATTATTAGAAAATAAAAAAGTGAAAAAACAATAGAGAGTAAATATGTTTACAGGAATAATGTGAACACGAATGAATTTATACAAAGGACACTATGCCCATGGAAATGTAACTATACCAACTAAATAAACTATTTTTATTTTAGTGTTCCCTTTCAGTACTGTTAAAGTACCGATAATCGGAATTGCAATTTCTCGGAGTTACAGTAACGGAGCTATTTAGGAACTACCATTTTAAGAATTTATCGGTAACCAAACTGTATTCTGCATGTTTTCGGGACTCAGTTGAATTCTGCTAGAGTTCCTTAAAAATGTCAACATGTTATGAGGGTAGTAGCCAATGAGTAGATGAGTTTGCCTGGGTGTTTGTAGTTGGTATAGCTGGTAGAGCGGAATAATTTTGTGGACAATAATAAATTGCAATAAATTCTACATAGTCTACGTCGTACCAGTGCCGATTATTTAAATCGTTGAATGTTAGAGGATTTGATGCGTAACGAAACGAACACACCCCCCAGTGAAAAAAATTCGATTAGAGTAATTTACGGCGCCATACTACATTAGTTTTTTGCATTAACAGATTACAATTGTTATCAAGAGTAATTGGCCTTCTAAGTCAGAAAATGTCTGCGTAATCCGACTATCATAAAAATTTCAACAAAACTAAAATGAGACAACTAAAAGGTCAACTACGTAAAACTAATCATAAGACAACCGTCTTCAAGGGTTATGTACCTCTTTATCGCCAAAAATAAAAACTAAACCGGCAAACTCTCTTCAACGACGTAATTGAATTTGAATGTACGCAAATTTATAAAATTATCTGATTAATTAAAAATTACCCTTTTTTGTTGTTGTTCCTTACTAACTACACATTTAGCCAAAACCCAATCGGATTTCTTGGAATATTTTGATAAAAATTTTGTTTAAAAAAAAATATTGTATATTCATAATATTTAATGGCTAGGTTTTATCGCCAAGGAAATTTCAAGTGATAGCAATGACGACAATCGAAATATTTGTATTTACCATTGTAAAATAGAGACAAGCCGTTTAATCATTAATTTTGAGTAATTTTTGATAATTTTTGAAAGTCAACCATACGAAGTGAAAAAAAAATTTGATAGTATAGTAAAATTTGGTGATCAGGTTCAATGCGACGTGCGAGTATTACTTACTGGCACTGACCAATTTAATCGAAGAATTGTTGTTTCTATCGCGAGAAGGGATTCTGACCCCATCAATATTAAGCCTTGAATAAATTCAATTTCGAAGTTTACTTTCTTTAATCGTTCGAATTTCAAAGTCTTAGGGTTGTTTTTTCTTTGTTTTTGATAAGAAAGTGCACTAATATGAGACCTGGGACAAATTCAAAACACGAATGAAAGGCTGGCCAAAATTTGACCAAAACTAAGATTTTCAAAATTGTTTTCTAATCTTTATATTGTATAACTTGAAAGGAAAAGGAATAGGACGTCTTCGATCGCTGCATGTGGTCTTCATCACCTGTGCCGGATTGAAATTGAAAATGCCAACGAGTTTAGGGAAATATTGGAGAAAATCCACCTTTTTGAGTTCGATGCCGACCGTTTTGTTCGTCAATCTTTCATGCTTCCGTAATTTTTTTTCGGGTACTATATAAAAGGAAGACTCCTTTCTTATAAGTTACATGCGATCGGGATCAAGATTAGGATACAGTCAAGGAGGGTGATTATCGACTGTAATTTTTGGCATATGGTCAAAGCTGTTTGATAATAGAACGAGTTTTATGCGGATTATCGCTATTGACCACTAGGTTTGTAATGTTCAAGAAGGTAATCCTAAAATCGATCAGTAATGGCTCAATCTTATGTCTTATGAAGTTAGAAAAAAGTGTGGGATTGGAAAAAAAATTTAGTAGTTAAAGTTTACGGATAGACGGACAAACAGACAGAGGGACAAACTAACAGACGGATAAGCGGACAGATGGGCAGAAAAGCGGGCAGACAAACATACAGACAGACGGACAAACAGAAAAATGGACGGTGAGATTGATAAACAAGTATAACGATAGAAGAAAAGACAGACAAACAGACAGACATATAGACTGGAAGGACGTACAGCTGGACAGACGGCAGATAGGCTGACGGAAGAACAGGCAGGCGGATAGAAGAACTAACAGACAGACGGATAGACGAACACAAGGGCAGAAAGACAGACAGACATGCGGATAAACAGACAGACAGAAGGGTGGATAAACATACAGACTGAAAAGACGAATCGACGGACAGTTGGACAGGCGGACAGACAAACATATGGACAGGTGGATAAACGAGCATACAGATAGACAGTAAAACGAACAGATGAACAGAAGGACAGGTGGACAAATGGAATGAACAAAAGGACAGCCGGATAGATGAACAAAAGAGCAGAAGGACTGACATACAGACGGACAGACAGACGGGCGGACAAACAGGCAGACGGGCGGACAAACAGACAGACGGGTGAGCAAACAAACAGACGGAGAGACGGACAGATGGAGAGAGGAACAGACGTACAGATGGACAGACGGACAGGCAGACAGATCACAGACGGGCAGAGTGGACAGACATTCAGACGAACATGTGGACATACCGCAGATGGATAGACAGGTAGATGGACGAACATAAGGCCAGAAGAATAGATAGATTGGCGAACAAACAGAGAGATGGACAGACAGACAAATGGACAGACAGACAGACGGACAGACAGACAGAAAGACAGACGAACGGACAAGCGGGCGGATAAACAGACAGACGGACGGACTGGGTAGATGGACAGACGAAAAGACATACGGATAAACGAGCAGAAGTGCAGAAGAACAGAGAAACATACAGACAAACAAACAGACAGACGGACACACTGAAAAGACTGCTGGACAGACAAATAGACGGAGAAAATCACAGACGAACAGAGCGACAGAGACGCAGGCAGACGGACAGACTGGAGAGACAGACAAACAGGCGGGCAGACGTTTTTGTTGATTTTTTAGTTGAATGCCTTAAACTTATTGAACCAACGATCTAATGATCGATGCCTTCGGTCTTGACAGTGAACTTTTCATATGTGAATAGCAGTATAATGATTTACTTTGTGTGGGTGAAGATTAGGTGTATATTAGCCGGCATGTTCTAGAATATGTGAAACAGAATATTCAAGCTTCAAATTGAATATGTTAAATTTGACAAAACTTCATAGTTACCTTCACGAGCTTCAGTAAATATGGTAGCAACGACTCTTTTTGTCGAAGAACCAAAGCTGCTCTGTATTATATCGATTACGCACTTATCCGACTGCATTAAAACGCAATTTAAGCACCACATGATTCCTAGCACTTTGTTTAATTGAAAACTTGATTAACAACTTCATGCTTTATCGCGATGAGTTACGTACACAAAACAATAACTTACCCAGTCAACATTTCCACAAATTTCTGATTACTACTGCACTTCGTCAGGCCCAGAATTGGGCGCTTTCAACCAAAAAAAAAATAGCGACCTTGCACCCGATAACCTTGACTCAACCCTCAGTAGCCCATCAACAAAGCTCAGCACTAATAGTCAAGACCAGACACTAGACAATGCGATAATCGAAATGTCCACAGGGCTAACGACTAATTACTAATCGACCATTAAATTTCAATCAACCATTGGGTCCGATATCAGCGCTCTGACGGTCAACAATTACCCGAAATTTATGATAAGTAGTTGGACTTGTAAGGTGCTCGTATGATGCACCCACTCACTATCTTCGGTATGTAAGTGATCTGGACGGAAAACTGGAAACATTCGAGTAATGGCGTAACACGGAAATTATCACCCGAAATATTACCGGAGGGCAACATATCAAAAGCCTTGTCGAAAGTAAAATTCCATATACGTGCGGACACGAAATACAATCTAAGGGAATTCCCCTTTTATGGGCACCGATTCCGGTAATGGAGAGACTAAGTTCATCGGTGCAGGAAGGCAGAGAGACACTGTATCATTGGGGTGGGTGGTTAAGGACATGGCATGGATTTCCGATAAAGTGGATCAGGATTTCATCAAATTTGCGAGAAGGACATTTTCCGAACGTTCGTTCAAGTCTAGCGAGCAAGAAACAAAACGGACAAAATTTCGACTAAAATCCTTCGAGGATATCATCTCGGCTCTATGGCAATCATTCCCGAGATGTTTTCCTTTTTTCGTCCTTGAGTGCGTGTGTGTTTTTCTCATGGACTATTTTCTTTCCAACTGTTTACTCAGGTTGTTATTGTGCCGAAATCTTGCGAAGTATAGAGTTCAGGGACGAGCAATTGTCCTGCTCCTGAAAATATCATGTTTGGTACACCTAAGAAATATGAGGAAAATACTTTTCCGATGGAATCCTTCTTTACGGATGGTGTGATGATGCTGTTCAGTTTTTTAAAGTGCATATCCAGAGCGTTCTGATCTTACCACAAGTCCTTTCTTTTTCTCATGGAATAAAAGTCCTTCGGAGATTTTCATTGAAGGCGAAAGTGCAACTTGATACGAAGGGTCCATCCGGTGTTTTGTGGTTTCGAGTGTGGAGTGGTTTTTTCTAAGCGCTTCTGATGCACTACTTCTCGAATTGATTGCGTTCGAAATGATTCAAGGACTTCCTTGTTAGTTTTTCTTATGTTGTAATATGATGATTTTTGTGGGATATGGGACCAAATTGGAAACCAAATGTTAGTAAACAGTGTTCAGGATTGCAAATTGAGATTTTCTGATTGGGCCTGAATTGGTAGCGAAGCCCAAAGCGAGGTATAATATAAAATATAGTCAGAAATCAGAACGGGTCTTTAATGAGCCATCTTCTTATATTCCTGAAATTTTGATTGCAAGGATTTGAAGTGTTGAAAAAAGCCAAGTTTTTTAAGCTTCTAAGCTCATCGAGAAAAATTTGAGTTCGTAAGCATGCCAGGTTTTTACGTCTAAAGTTTTTGAGCTTGAGCCTCACAAGGTCCCTAGCTCTTAGCTTTTCTTGCTTTCCAACAGGATCTATTGCCGAAAGCTTACTTGAAATACCCTCTCATATCCAGTCTCCTCAAAGAAATGGACAATTGGCTAACAACCTGTCTCCAGAAAAATATTGGAGGAAGCCTTGGCTGATGATAGGAAGCAGTGACTTAGAAAACATCTTTACTTTAAGCTCAATATTGAGTAAATGCGTTCAGGATAGTGTACTGATAGCAGACAAAAGGATTACAAAGGACTTTAACTGTTCTTGCAGCTACCATAAGACTAAAACTTCCGCGTCAGAAGAGTCTTTTGTAAACTATCTCTTTACTATTTACGCAATACATCGTTGGTCTAGAAAAAAAGGACTAACCACTTGGCTCTAAGATTCAACAGAAAAGGGAAAAAATATGGAAGTGAAAAACTGTGTTCTAATCCAAGAGAGATGCCGAACACGTCACTGTATAATTTTCCGAAGCCGTTTTACAGACGTTCCACTAGGAGCACCTTACTCTTGCCTTGTTTTTTCAGCGTTTAAATTTCAACTGTTCATCATGTATTCGCGGGTAATGCTTAGCTGATATGGCGGAATTTATGTGAAGGTATCTATACAACTTCCTTACAGTCCCTTAAGGGTTATAATCAAAGAGTCATCAAATCGATTATATAAAAAACGTGTGGACGTAAAAATCCATACGACATCTCATCAAACCTAAGAGATATGGCGAAATTCGTGAAAACGTATAATTGGTAAATAATAAGATCCAGCATATTTTTATATCAAAACCCTAAAGGAGAGTAAAAAAGTTCGCTTACTTACCTTTATGGTTTTGGTATGCAGAAATCCTGAATCTTAAAATAAATAAAATATATAGCACTGAAAAGAGTCCACCCAATCTACCCACTAAAAAAATTCAAATTTAACAGCTTAAAGGGCTTAAAAGCTACCAGCGTTCAAACTCGTTTGCGTACAGCGTTGAACGCTCTTTGCGTACAGCGTAAGGCGGTAAGACGGGCAATTTTTTTGCTGTTTATTATTAGTACTAAAACGTGAAAATAATTTTTTTTACGGAAGCCTTTTTTTTAAATCGATCAGAGTACTTCACTACTAAAACAATAAAGTTAAAGTTATTTAATCTATTATAGTTTCTTACAAGAACTTTTGGTCCTTTTGTGACTTGAAAAACAATTTATTATTGCGTTTTACTTTTTTACGGCGCCTTTTTCTTTCATTTTAACTTTTCGTTAAGATTGATGTCAACTTTCTTTTCTGTCTTACATCCACTAATTTTTTTTTGTTGTTCAGAATTTATTTCTTCACGTTCAAGACTTTAATTTGAGACATCCTTCTGGTTTTTATTTTTTAAAAATTGCTTGCGATTTTCGTTTTAATGATGAAATGAAATCGAAATCAAGTTAAAAAATCTGCCAACGGTCTGGGCGAAACTTTATTATTTTTCAGGTCAAAGTTCGGGAGCGGTCAAAGTCGGAGTATATCATCAGTTGTTTCGAGATTATGACTTTTCTCGGAAACTTAATTTTATTCTTAAAATAAAAATATTTAAAATAGAAATAACCAATCTTATGTCTCATCAGAACTAAGGGATGGAAAAAATTGTGATAACATATGCAAACCCTTGGGGGTTGAATATCGGCAAAATTGAGAAATGGGTTTGTAGGCGATTACATAAAAAGTATGTGGAAGTGAAAAGCGATCTAATATCTCATCAATCTTAAGAAATATGTCGAAGCTTTGAAAAGGGTTGTATGCTTTTACACCCCTTAGGATTGAATATCTAAAAATACTGAAATTGACTTTTTGGTGCTTATATAGGAAACCTCAGGAAGCAAAAATGAATTCGATATATCATCAGATCTAGGCAATATGTAGGAATCTGTGAAAACATATGTAACCTTCTTAAACCCACTTAGGGGTTGAATATCCAAAAATCCTGAAAAGTGTTAATAGATAAATATGAAGACAGCACGAGAAAGTAAAAACCAATTCAATTTCTCAATTTACACTTCTAAAAGAAATGACGGAATTCGTGAAAACGTGTTCAACCCTTTTATACCCTCCCCGTAAAAGCAATAAACTTAAAAGCAAGCTTTAGGCGATTATTACGCAGGCCCGTGAAAGCGAAAAGATGTTCGATATCTGATCAGGCCTAAGAGATATTGTGGTGGCACTGGTTGAATTCATTTTTATACTCAAACTGAGTAGTTTTTGCCACTGACGATTCAGCAAATGTTGTCAACTTCGATTGAGAATTTAATCAATCGAAGTCGACACGGTTTTCGGATTGATAAAAATAAAATTTTATGTTTTGAAGTCGAAGTTAAATTTTCAAAGCAATGACATCTGTATAATTTAAAGATGATTTATTTTTTTTTTAACCGAAATTATTTTAAGGCTTTGTTTCTTGAGTCCATCAGTTTTAATGGAATATTACAAGACCTAAAATTAATTGTGTAAATCATTTAATCAGTGTAATTGTGAATACTATTAATATACTTTGGTGGATGAAATCAGCATTTAATTATGAGCGGATTAAGAAGAATTTCGAACCATAACTCCTGTGTTGGAATTATTATTTTTTTAAGAAAATTTATCGACATTATTATATATCAATGGAGACTGCTTATTTATGTCATAGAAGTTCTCCATAATATGGCAGAATTCGTGAAAAAGTATACAACCCCTTTACACTCCCTTAGGGGTAGAATTTCAAAAAATCCTGAAAACATTTTCTATGTATTTATATGAAGAATCCGTAGAATAAAAATTAGTTCAATATTTGGGAAGACGAAAATCGTGAAAATATATGCATTCCATTTTCACTGATAATTTTTTTCGCCCCCCTTCCAAACGCTAATGGATATTTGAAATTTTTTTTTATCTAAATTACTTTACTAGTTGATTTACATGTATATGTATGTATGTACATATATACTAAGTTTTAACTTTGTAGCATAAGCCCTACTATAGCCCAACCCTCGTACCATGCTGCTACTATATCTCTATCTAAATACCAAGTTAAAGCTTTATATCATTATAGGTTCTCGAGATATAAAAATCAGAACTTTTTCCTTTTCCCCCTCCCCTACTCTCACCCTAGTCTACACCTTCACCCTCCTCTACACCTTCACCCTCTAATTGTTTTTTCTTCTAGGGGTCTATTAGGCCTACTTCTGGGAAACATTTTAAGCATCTATCTTACACTGTTCTTAAGAAATGAGACGTGACTTTTTAGAAAAATTCTTATCCCCTCCACTTTCATGCTCCACCGCCCCCTTAAAAATTTTTACTTTCAACAAACTTTATTTGTTTTGCTTTATACACAAACCGAATTTTATTTCTTTGATGCAATTGGTTTGTGAGATATCGTAATCTACAGATTTGCACCCCCAACCCCGTACGCCACTGCCCTCACTCATAAATTTGTTTCCGATCTATTCTCCTAGTATGTTCGTTAGGTTTAAATTTCGAGACATTAACCGTTTAGGAGATATGGATTTTAGAATGTCTCAATCTCGGCTTTCGAGCGTCTCGGACGCATTATATTTCTCCCACTCCTTCACCCATATCGGCAATTTTTTGCAAATGGGGCCACTATTGAAGCCCTACATAAATTCCAAGTTTCAGCTTCGTAGCATAAGCGGTTGCTGAGATCTAAAAACCAAAATTTTCCTTCTAAAACGCTTCCCCCACCTCCCCCCTCACACCCCCACCCTTCAAAAAGTGGTCACTTCAACTGGCCTATCCAGTCTATTTGCAAAAAAAAATTCAATTAAATAGCTCAAAGGGTTTGGCAGCTACGAGCCTTCAAACGATTTTGCGTACAGCGGTCGACGTACGGCGGACAGACGGACTGAAATTTTTTTTTGCTTTTTTCTTGTCTACTAGTCATGAAACGTGAAAAAAAAATTTTGGAGGTAGCAAATTTATTTTTTTAAAAATCGATCCAGTATTGTGATCACTGAAATAATAAAGTAAAATGAAATCAAAATATAACATACTTTTAAAAATGCTTTTGATTTTATTTTGCGTAATGTTTGCGTCAGCAATTTTTATACGATTCCAGAAAACACCTTTTTTCAACGATAATTTAACTGAAAAACCGTTGATAAATTGCTTTTGGTATTAATAAATTCTTTTTGAAAAAAAAACCTTTTTTTGTCACCTTTCGTACGACGGTAAATTTTTTAATCTAGCCCAAGTAGTTTCGAACTCATTAACTAATTTCACAAATTAGTAATTCCTTTTTTTAATAAAGTGCTACTAAGAAAGGAACATTCTTCAGGCTGCTCAAATCACCCAGCCTTCAAATTTCATATCACTAGCATCACTCACTTATTGAATACGACATTGAAAGGATATATCTAAACGATGGAGTGAGCAAATGGACCCCTCTTTGAGGAAACCACTGTGATCACAAGTCTTTTTCCAAGCGATTGCTCTGAAGAAAATATCATACGCGTGAGATTTTATGATATAATTATTTTTAGACAGTCTCCCTTGCTTGCTTTTTTTAAAATTTGAATTACAGTGAAAAATTTGACTGTAAGTAAAAAACATAATTTTTATTAATAAAATACTTTTAGTAAAGATTCCAATAAATCGTAAACTGCAATGCCGTTTAATGTTCAAGGATCTACTAGTGAATTAACTAGTGTTGGATAACGAAATAATTCCAGGGTCTATGTACACTATGTATACTTTAAAAAAAAAGAATTTTGAAAGTGAAGAAATGGTTATAGTCAAAAGCGGATAGCTCTTACACTAATTAAACTAGCCCGATAAACTTACCTTAAAATTAAAGGTGATAAAATGGGTTTTTATAATAGCAATGATTGAAGTCTGCAATGTTTAAAAAACAGCTAAAATGGATCATCCCACTATTGAAAACAATTTTTTTTAAATATCAAAGTATTTCCTCAGCAGTTGGATAATTGTTCAAAATTTGTTATCGGTTTAGAAGTTATTGATTTAAATAGCAGGAGAGGCATTTTTTTAGGTAGTTTAGTCCGTTTTTAAGCTCCTTTTTTGAACCAGCGGAGTGACAACTTTTCCATAAAAATATTGGAAAAAAAACCAATATACGTAGGCAGCACTTTATGACCGCCATCAAAAATTTTAATTTGAAGATTGTGTCATCAGAATTGTATTAACTTTTAGCATTTAAGTGGTTCTTTTAATAGAAAAATGTAAGAAAAGAAAGAGGGCCGAAGAAAATGGAAGTTGGGACTGATGATTTCTGTAACTTGAAAAAAATTATATAGTCTTTGGAGTAGGTTTCTTTTACATGTTTCTAGTACTCTTAACCATCTCTTGGCACCAGTAAAAGCCTGCACGACAGAATTATAAAAGCGCCTTCTTAGAACATTTTTGAGAACGGCTTAGAATTTTCTATACTATAAGCTGTATCGGCCTACGAATTTTTCGTCCTTAAAATATTTCCAATACCTTGTTCATGGAATCCAGCGTCCGGAATTTGATTCACTAATAGCGTAGAATCTATACTTTCCCCAATCGCACAATCTTTCCATCGCGTCTTATCATAACTACTCACTTCACCTGTTCCCATTCTCTTTTCGAAAAACGGACAACGGATGTTTACCTCTACCGGATCATATTTCCACTACGACATAAAATGTTATGCAACGTTTCATATAGAGCATCCTTCTTCATTCACATTTTATTTTCTCTCAACCGCATAAAAAGGACTTCCTGTAATATTTGCACCCACCGGGGACAAAAAAAAAACCCACCATCTTAAAGGATGTGTACAGCAAAAACAAACCACGGAATAGAAACCAACAAGTGAATCAACTGAAAACCCTCACGCTCTCAGTCAATGTAAAAGTGAAAGCGGACCAAATTTCATAATGTTTGAGGTCCTTTTTTGGACTTGGCAAATATTTTGTCCACACATCACAAATAGAATTTCGTAATGAAATCAAAAAATTTTCACACGATCTTTTGATGTGTGCACAACTTGAAAAATGTCCCTTTTTTCAAAACACCTGTTCATTGTCCTTTCGCTTTTTCAATTCCATTCAAAATGATGATGATGATGTGGTAATATAACAATCCTTTCTTCATCGAAATGGACGTCATTTTTATTTCAAACAATTCTCAGTTTCAAGCCATTTCGGCCGGAATTTGTTCAGGACTAACTTGAACAGTCAAAGGTACAAGGATCACTTGGGAAGAAAATCTATTTTGATTTGAAAAATTATCCCATAACGCGGCTTTTCACCGACATAAAGGATCTCGCTTTTCGCAATATTCACTCTCGAATTCGGCCGACCACAAAAAGGATAAATGGTTCGATCGTACCGAATCAAAAAGCGTTGAAAACGGACTTCTAAGTGGACCGAATCGGAAACTTGAGAAAGTGGCGTTTATCCTTTGGTTGCATTGTTACGTTGCTCATAATTCCCAGGGATGAGCCTCGTTTTGCAGGTATAGATGAGAACAAAAGGATACTCTATTGCCGTCCAAAATCTCATTTATAAGGACCTTTTCGATAGTTTGATGCAAAATAATTTCCTTTGGATTCACGCAGCATGATTTCCTCCTCCATGGGTTTTTTTTCACCAGTGTTCTCGAACCTATTGTGCAATTTTTGGCGGTCCTGATGATCCCGAAGCGAAAAAAAAGGACCTGGATAGAACATATGTGATGATGGTCAGTAATCGATTACTGAAAGGAGAAAGATCGGTTTTTGATGTTCTGGTCATGCGTGATTCCCTTCTGGAATTGAAATTTTTTCGCGATCGTTTGAAAACACTTTGATCCTTGATCGGATTGTTACGGTCGCTGTTTTTCGACGGGCCAAAAAAACAAAACAGGAAGGATCCATCAAACAAAGATAGATAGGGAAATGCTTCTTATTTCGGACCATTCTGCTTATCGTCTTGAGTTGTAAATATTGTTGGCGTCAACCTTGAAAATATGCTAGCCGGAATAATTGACCACGAATTTTATCGGAGACAGAAGCTGCAGATTACACCAACTTGCGGCTGACCATTTCAAATTTACGTTACCATTAACATTCTCCGCCTATGATAACATCACCGTCTACTAAAATATAGTCGAATTGCTAGTGTTCAGCTTTGCTTGGGCGGACATGTGGTGCAGACTCAAATAATTGGTAGTACCTCTCTTAAAGGTTTCCATACTGAAAGCAAAGTGTCTAATTCTCATTGTTTGCTAAGTATGGCCGGGCAATTATCTAATTTACAGCGTTACTATCAGCTCTTTGTGACCACACACTATCAGAAATTTAAACCTTTTGAGGAAATTGTGCGCGACCACTTGACGAATTTCGGGTTAAGACGACATACTCGATTAGCGACGTAGATATGATTTGTTTTTGGTTGTTTTTGTGGTAATGTTAAAAAAATAATTATTAATTTGAGTTGATAGGTTCAGATTGTTTTCCACCATAAATACTACGTATACGTATCATAAGTACTAAGACTACATGCGTCATTTCTGCAAGTACTAATTTTGAGAGTCTTACTCTCAGCTGTTTGCGAGTATTTAATGAGAGTTACTGTAAGCTGTATGAGAGGTTTACAAAATTGCGTCCCCCGGATTAACTATGCGTCCCCCGGATTAACTATGCGTCCCCCGGATTAACTATGATTCCTCTTCAATCCCGGCGCTTTCAATGAAGCTTAGAATTTTACTAAGAGGAATGGTCAGGAATTCCGATGGTTCCATGAAACCCTGACCGAAGTGACGAAGTCTTTTGTGAGCTAAACCCTCACATTCACAGAGAATGTGCTCTAGTGTTTCGTTTTCGTCATAGCAAATTCTGCAAGTTTTGGTCTTAATTTTAATTTAAGTGGTCACTTGTAAAAATCTCAGCCTATGCGCTCATACCCATTAGGGGGTACGTAGGGGGTACGATCGTACCCCCTACGTACCCCCTACGTACCCCACTCCACCCCAAATGAACTTCCGCTCTCCTGAGCACAAATTTTTATTTTTTAAATCTGTTTGCGGATTTGAATTTAATTTTAATTTAAGTGGTCACTTGTAAGAATCTCAGCCTATGCGCTCATACCCATTAGAGGGTACGTAGGGGGTACGTTCGTACCCCCTACGTACCCCACGCCCCTCCAAATGAACTTCCGCTCTCCTGAGCACAAATTTTTTTTTTTCGAATCTGTTTGCGGATTTGAATTTAATTTTAATTTTAATTTAAGTGGTCACTTGTAAAAATCTCAGCCTATGCGCTCATACCCATTAGAGGGTACGTAGGGGGTACGAACGTACCCCCTACGTACCCGACGCCCCTCCAAATGAATTTCCGCTCTCCTGATCTCAAATTTTTGTTTTTTAAATCTGTTTGCGGATTTGAATTTAATTTTAATTTTAATTTAAGTGGTCACTTGTAAAAATCTCAGCCTATGCGCTCATTTAAAAAACAAAAATTTGAGACAAAAATTTAGACCAATCCTATGGAGATGCTTCCTCATGTGACAATGTCCAGTCAGAGCTCCCACTAGGTTGCGGGTCTGGTGTCTGCTTAACTTTAGATACTCAGATGTTTTTTTCTCCGAATGCTTTGGCATAAAAAGCTTTGAGTGTCTATTGCCCGGTGTCGAGTCCCAGTGAATGGCACTATGCGATTTTCGCCACATTCGGGTGTTCATTTTGGCTATGCTTAATGGTACCCCAAAGGTTGGATATGGTTCCATGTAATCAGCTTCTGAATCTTTTTTAGCCATTAAGTCATAACCGCTGTGTCCCGGAATCCAAATGAGATTAACTCTGTTCTTGTTTCCGAGTTCAATCAGGCATTCGAAGCAATTCCAAATAAGTTTGGAGTAGATTTTAACTGACTGAAGGGCCATTATTGCTGCCTTGCTGTCCGAGAGAATATATATTTGTTGGTTTTTATAGCCCTGTCAGATACTTTCTCTAATGTTCAATAGCATGAGTCTTCGCCTGAAATACAGTGGATGTTATGTGCATGCTGCAGTAGAATTTAATATTTGGGCGAACACCATAAACTCTTGCTCCTACACCTTGATCTGTTTTAGATCCGTCTGTATACCAGATTATAGATCCCGGTTTTCGAGTGGGTTTGATTGTGGCACAATCCTCCCTTTCAGGTAGGACATCTTTGAATGGCCTTGTAAAATTGAATTTCGGTACCATTGACTCAGAAGGATGTATCGCTAGTATGGGGCCCTTGTTAAGTTCCGCGGAAAGAGGTAAGCAAGCTGTTTTGCGCTCTGACTCGTCCTCCGAACTCAAAAGTTTATATGTATTTCTAAGTGTAGAGGTGCTAGGTTGAGAAGCACCTCTAGGGCAGCTGTGGGAGTGGTGCGCATCGCCCCAGTGATACCCAGGGATGCCAATCTTTGTAATTTAGTAAGCTGAGCAGTTTTCTACTTTGTTTTCTTCCACCAGATGGATGCCGCGTACGTTATAATGGGCCTAGCAACCACGGTAAACATCCAGTAGGTTAGTTTTGGAATCAGTCTCCAGTTCTTGCCGAGAAGGCTCCTGCAGGTCTAGAGAGAGATTCTGGCTCTTTCAAGAACTTTGTCCAAATGAGCATTCCAAGTGAGTTTTTCATCCAGGATGACTCCCAGGCATTTTACCTCACTAGAATACTCTATGGATTCTCCAAAAAGAGTAGGCCTAGATAACCTGCCCTTACACCTCCTTTTAGTGAATGCAACAATTGTGCTTTTCTTTGGGTTGATACCCAATCCTGCTTTAGTAGACCAGGTTGCTGCCTGGTTTAGGGTATTCTGAACTAGTTCTGTCGCCGTCTCTTCAAATTTACCTCTAACAGTCGTCAGCGTAGCACTGTACCGTGCGTGACTCCGGATTTTGTTAGGTCTTGAAGAAGGTTGTCCACTACTAATTACCAGAGAATGGGTGATAGTACTCCACCCTGTGGACAGCCTTTCGCAGCTGTGACTGTGACTGTTCAGTCGGCTAATGTCGAAGTTATTTTTCTGCGTTCTAGCATGGCCAAGATCCAACTGTAGGTTTTTGGATCAATACCACGCTTTTGTGCAGCAGAGTAGATACTTTCATAAGCAGTGTTATAAAAAGCCCCTTCAATATCTAAACCCACAGCTATTTCCTTGTCCGTGAGTGCTTATTCACATCGTAGTCAAGTGTAGTGCGATCAAAATCAACGGATATTGTTTGCTCTCCAAAATCCCTTAAGAGGCTAGTTCTGCTTGCACTCAAGTCCTCTGGTAATTGTAACTGAATCGACTTGGCCAATTTTTGATGGATTTGTGTCAACAATTTTCTTTTGATTTTAAGCAGATTTTGGCAAGGATATCTTTTTGCTTGGCTGAATTTAACCTTTTTTTAATTCTGTTTTATTTCGGTATTAGACAATACTGTGAAAGGCTGCTACAACGTAACTTCGACTTGAAGAAGACATTACTCGACTAGTATCTTAACGATTCTAAGCCATTGAGAATAGCAAAGATGAAATATTTTCACTTAAAAAGGCTAAATTAAAAATTGCAATGGGCTTACTACGTTATGCTACGTTCTGCGTTCTGAAGTTGTGTTATTATCAGTCGATCAGAAAATTTTAGGGCAGTTGTATGGAAGTAAAATCAAGGAGTGTGAAATGTAAATTAGGGACATCATTTAGATTTTTTCCAGGTATTGCGTTAATCTAACGAAAACGAAAACACTTTAATTTCTAAATCAGAAAACTATAAAATAATTAATTCAAGAAAATATTTGATATGTTTTGTCGTTTTTTTATCCGAGACATGTCTTAACAATTAGTAGAATTTTTTTTTATTTATTAGAATATATAATTCTGCCATTAAGTCTAATGAGTCTAATTTCTTTCAGAACTTCTGTATGGTAGAAACTCGTAATATGGTTTGAATTTCACCTATTTCAGTGCTGTAGCTTAAATTATTGGAATTGAAAGTAGGTCCTTGTTAGGACGCTAATTAAAATTTACAGTTTTCATAGGTTGTAGAAAACTACAAATTTATTTCGCTGTTTTATCTATAAACAAATAAGTTGTAATGCATTATTTTTAAAATTAGAAAGTAATTTACATACCTTAACAAATTTCCAATTTTATAATTTACACCTTTAGAAAAGGTACCGGCGTGGTCAGAAGATCACGGTAAAAAGAAAGAATATTGCACTGGGTGCGTTTACATTAGTTTAAAATTTAAAATGAGTTTAATGTTTTTTTCTAAATGTTAGTCGCATTGGAAACGGCAGTGACAGTCCTATTTGAACTTCCTGACGTGAAGCGCTCTGGAGTGCGCAAGGAATAAATCCGCGTTCCAGGAACTTTTGTATGAAAACTATCCAATATAACGTGCATATTGTGTATCAAATTTAAACTTCCGAGATTTTAGCTGAATTTTTGGAAATTTCATCCAAGTTTGCATGTATATCCCTAGAAAAAATTATTTCGTCGTTTAAAGCAGAAGTTTTGTTCTTTTTTACTCCATAGAAAATGATAAGCCTACTCTCTCCTTAGCTTCGTCATCTGTTTTAAGACAAGTCAAGCTAGGACAGGAACCAAAATTTAATTGGAACAAATTTAAAATTTAATCTTCAATGTCTGGAGCAATAAAATGATAAAACTAGAAGTAGACCAAGTAAACTTTTCGTAAAGAATATTGTATTAATTCAAATTCAAATTCAAATTTTTTTATTGCCAGGAATAATTTTTATGGATTATATGTATGACTTATTTTAGAGATTAGATAAATATCTGTACAACTACGTTATATTTTTAGTGCATGACTGTAGGATAGTAATTATAAGAAATTTAGTGTGAGTTTATACAAGGAAAATTGCCGTATTGTATTAATAAAAACCACAGTAACAATGTTAGACTTTAGATGAAATAGTAAACTCGAATTGCAATTATGAATAAGAGCGAAGAAAGTGTAAGGAGTGTGTCAAAAATATTTTTCTGTTCAAATTTTTGATCCAACAAGGGTGAAAAAGCTTTTGATGTGAACAAAATTCCGTTCGAAAGGAAAGCTTGCTCCATGGGACGTAGTAGCACTTATAGGGTTCGGGTCCTGGATACTAGAAATGATTTCTTTGTATCGCAGTTTATTGGATTGAATATTTTGTAAAAAAATTTCAAAACTATTCATCACCATGATTCGATGGTTTGCATTGTGTTTTTGTAAAAGTTGCTCAGACGGACTTAAAACAAATAGCAGCACTACTTTATCAGTGGAATAGAGCGCCAAAATATCTATTTAAGCACGGAGATTACAAAATATTTACACCAGTCAAAAATGATCAACATTTTCTAATCATACTCGGTTCAATTTTTCAAACTGTTCATCTCTTAAACTATCTGGACTGTATTTAATGCTGACCCCCTAAATTAATTCCGTTTTTTTTTTTTAAAAAAACTAGATTTAAACGCGTTCTCTGGTTATTGCGATTCTAACAATATAAGCAAGAATTCTCCAAGGACATTTGTGTGGTAGCTACTTGAAGTAATGTTCTGTTTTAATTATTTGTTTTCATTAAAATGGCAAAAACATCATACAGACAGAATTTTTTTATGTATCTAAATTTGTGGAGGTAGAAATTGTGCAACAAGAGTAACCACTAAACTATGATAAAGAGTTGGCAAATTTTTCCAATTAATACACCTAGTATCTGTTTTTCCGTAAATTTAATTCGAATTTGAGCTTTATGTTGAGTTGTAATCGAATGCGTGATCCGCTTTTTTAAGAACATTTTTGTGGCAAAGATTGTCCTCATTTTAGCAATTTTAGTTGCTGCCCTTCTAATAGTGGAGAATTGTCGAGTGTCAGTTTTACTTTAATATTTTTAATAAAAAACTTGGTATCAATCAGTAAGGGTAGTTTTGACTTAAGGACATTTTTTAAGAGCTCTTTGAAGGAGCTGAAGGATTTCGTCCATTCATGAATAAATTGTGAACAGTTTTCAAAAATGTTTTTCCATGTGGGGATCGCCGATGTATAGCTGTTTCTTTAATACTCCGAGGAACAAATTTTGGTTCACAATCATTTATCTAAAGAACAGAATCAATTTTTCTTGGTACTTATTATAAAACTACATGTCCCTCCTTTTTATTTGGAGATAAAATTATCGCAAATTATCGCGCTATCTAATCTACTTTTAAAGTTATCTACATTTAAATAAAACCATTTCTTCACTTGGGTAATTCTTTTTTTTTAATAAAGTGTATATTACCCATAATTTGTTGAACTACTACAAATAGTTAATAAATCGAAACAGGATGTTTCCAAAGGCATATAATTTTAAGGTGAAGTGATCTAAGTAGTAGGACGAGAAGGATATTGGGAATACGGGTATAAAACCCTTTGCTGTTCATGGTTTTCCCTCTTAGTAGCACTTAATAAAAGAAAAAGAATTGCTTATCATGAAAATGAATTACATTAAAGACGAATAACTTCGAAAGTTTTGAAGCTAGAGCAAACATTTTACATTCACATGAAAGGTTACAGCATAGGCTTTTGTAATTAGTTTGACGATCTCGTTTTCCAGTTAAATTGCCGTGAACAAATTATATTTCCTCTAGAAAGTTACAGCAATAAGGCTGTTAGAGTATTTTATACCAAAGTGAACAAAGGTAGAACATCCCAATAAATTTCTGATTTCTTGGTCACTATATAAATTTGGCAGTTTTTTATGTTCTCCCACATCCTTTTCGAAGACAATTCACTGATTTATTTCGCCGATAAGATGCACTTTCCCACAAATGCTGAATTCGATCCTCTACCATAAATTTCATCCGTCTGTACTAAGTTCCAAGAAAACCCTCGACTCATATGACCATTGCTCAAATAGTCTTTGATTGTCGTCGATTGATTCTGGTCTAGTGAACAAGAGAAAGTGCTGGATTACAATCCTACACCAGGTACACGCTTAGTTAGTAATTTTTGCATTACATGCATTTAGGAGCGTCTTTTGTCCGCGATCGTCTTCCTTTCCCAACCAGATCAATTGACCTTTTGTGAAGTGATGTAATGATAACGATACCAGCTAGGAACTCTCGCAGTAGGTGGACATTCGAAGAAGGACGTTTCCCTATTAGAAGAATCGCAATCCGATGACTCAATACTTTCTCAAACTCTTTTCATTAATCTGAAGTTGTGCAAATCACTTTTGGCTGAATGTTCACCAGATTTTAACACTGTATAAAGTTGTTACGATATTGAGTCCTGTAGGAAGGATGAAGCCAAAAAAAAATATATACGTTAACTTGGTATATAAGTTTTTCCTATAAGGTCCATTGTCGAAAAGCAGTACAAGTTGAAGGAGAGCACTTGATTTATGAAGAAAGCGTAGGACAACAATAGCCAGGAAAAGTGTCCTTTCGAACAAGATTCAGGTTTTACTGATTTTTTTTTTGGTTGGTTATTCACTTCTCAGCTCCTTGCTTGAGGTCCCTTTGGATGTCCGCATTGAATGATTTTTGTATGCGATTTTCTCGGTTATCCTTTCTTCGTGAGAGAAGGACTTCTTCATCGAGGACTTGATGATTGCTTACTAGGCAGCTTATGAATCTATTCAAAGTAAGACGGTTGTTGCTTTGGGTAGTGGTTTTTTTCGAACCGATTTTTAGAAGAAATTCGATAAGGACTTGTGACGATTTTTTTTCTATTCGTCAATTCTTGCACCACCTCATCGAATGTTCGAGTACTTGATGATCATTAATCATCGATTTCGAAGGGTAGTAGATAGTCGGGGGATTCTGCTGGATTTGAAATCATGTCATCACGAATTTTCCAGAGCCTATTGTTGAGTTTGGACTTTTTTTTTCGGTGCGTAGGTTGTTTAGGTGGGTGGTAAAAGGATGAATAGAAAAATCTCGTTATCGCTTGACTGGTATTTTATTATATCGTGTGTCATGCTACAGAACATACCTCGCTTGCTGAATTTTTGTTTTGCAACTTCACACTGATAGTACGAAAAATTAAAGTGCTTATCAAGAAGTTTAAATGTTGAATTCATGGCCACCATTAACCCTTTATCGCTATCAATTAAGCGACGAAAATAAAAAAAAGTTTTTAAAATAGACATGGAGGTCAACTTTACTAAGTTCCGATTACGTCTAATCAGAAACCGGAATTTTTGCTAGAAAAAACTACCAAATATGTTTTCAATTCTTGGTAAATTTTTTTTTGAATGGCCATAGATTGCAAAATAGTCATCAACAGGATGAGGTTAATATTTTTATTATTTTGTTGTTATAAAGTTAACAGGCGGATATTTGTTGCAAGGCTTGAAAACTGAGAACCTCACAAATATTTAAAAAAAAGGTCTTAATTTTGTTTCCTAGAAAGGGGCATTCGACTTAAATCAGTTCATATATCTTAAAAACGTGATCATTGCCAACAAGTTTATTATTGTAATTCCGAAATTTCATGTTGTCTCCTTTAATATGAAGTTAATTTTATCGCCCTAGCTGAACTACTTCAGAAGTAATTTATATTTAACTAAAATCATTTAGCCACTTGAGTAACTCCTTTTTTTATTGAAGTGTATAGTTTTGTTACCCATAGTTTTGAACTATCATAAATAGTAACTAAGTTGGCAATAAATAAAATTAAAATTAACCATGTTAAGGCAATTTTCCAAGGGGAAGACGGTCTAGATAAAATTATATAATTAAATTTCAAAAGAAGAATTTTTTCAGAGAAATGCTTTCAATTTGTCATAACTTATGGAGAAGCCAGGAAAAATGAGGAAAATTCGATGAATTCTCGCAATTCAAAAATCGTCTAAAAAATTCTTAACTGCACTTCCGAAACTCACTTTTTATGTTCAATACTTTACTTTACTTTATTATTCTAATAACAAAATATTCTTATCGACTAATAATTAAAAAAAAAGTTGCTATTCTGCCAACAGTCCGGGCGAAACTTTATTATATTGCGGGTAAAAGTTTGGGATGCGTTCAATGTGGGGTGCGATAGAATGCTCACGCCTTCGAAATAAAGAGGTTTTTTCTAAAAGTTAATTTTGTCGCTAGAATTGAAGCAAATATATCGAAAATAACGATTTTTGACCTACATCGTTATACTTTGTGGAAACTTATATAGCCTCTTAACACATTCTTCGGAGTTGAATATGAATAAATTCTGGCACGTATGTAACCCCTTACACCCTCTTGGCTGTATATCTAACGATTCTGAAATTAAATTTTAGTCGATTATGTAGAAAGCCCAGGAAGTAAAAACAATTCGACATCTCATCAGATCTAAGAATTTATTTTTTTTTGTACTCCTTCTTCCACCTACCAGCCGAAAAGAAATTGCGGATTCGACCCTCTTTTTGTTGTCATAATGCGATTTAAAGACATTTGTATGGCGGAAATTCGCTCAATCTTAAACTTGAACCGACTTTTAACTCAAAATTAATTCGTGCAAAATTTACATTTTCTTTGTGTGTTTCGAAAAGTGAATGCGCAGAATTTTTAAGGTCTTTTGTATGGAGACTACATGAAGAACTGGATTGATTTTTTAATAATAATGTATCGTGATCGAATTAAAACTAAAAAAAAATTTTACTATCCTTAAATTTTGTATTTTTACTTTTTACCTTATTATTTCAATAATACAGTATTGTTATCGATTTTAAAAAAAAAAAAATTTGCTACCCTCAAAATTGAAGACACGAAAAAAGCAAAAAAAAAATTTCAGTCCGTCTGTCCGCCGTACGCCGTAAACCGTACGCCGTACGCCGAACGTCTACCGGTGTACGCAAAATTATTTGAAGGCTCGTAGCACCCAAACCCTACGAGCTATTTAGTTGAATTTTTTTTCGTGTGTAGAGTTGGTAGACCCCCTGTAGTGACCAAATTTGGAGGGGTGGGGGTGTTAGGGGGAGGAGGGGGAAGTGTTTCAGACAGAAAATTTTGGTTTCTAGATCTCAGCAACCGCTTATGCTAGGAGGATAGATAGATAGAGATATAGATAGAGCTTCGGTAGTGGACCCATTTGAAAAAAAATTGCCGATATAGGTGAAGGGGTTTGGGAGTGGGGGGAAAAATTATGAGTCCGAAACGCAAAAAAGGCGAGATCGACAAATTCTAAATTCCATATCTCCTAAACGGTCAATGTCACAAAATTGAAACTTAATGAATATCTATAGATATACTAGGAGAATAGATCGGAAACAAATATTTGAGTGGGATCAGTGGCGTACGGGGGTGGGGGGTGAAAAACTTTAGATTACGATATCTCACGAACCAATTGCACTAGACAAATAAAATTTGGTTTGTGTTTAAAGGTTGACAAATGAAGTTTGCTGAAAGTAAAATTTTTCAAGGGGCGGTGGATCATGAAAGTTTCACGAATTCCGATTTATTTCGTAGGTCAAATGAGATATCAAATTCACTTTCACTTCGAGCGGCCTTAAATTTAATTGGGAAAAAACTGATTTGAACATTTTTTGATATTAAACCCCGTGGGGGTGTATTATTATTATTTGTTGGTAAAGCCTGTAGAAGCCTTATTGCTTCTCGAACCACGACCTAAGTGGTCTATTGTTCCTGGCTCTTAACCACTCCCTAGGCCATATCTATTCCCTTAAGAAAGGAAATGATTTCGCTCAGGGGATTCTTCGACAGGTCTTCATAGGTGAGAGTAAATCTACCGAGAATCTGCCTTCTTGATCTGGCAACTGCATCACAATCACACAGAATGAGTGCAGTGGTTTCAGATGTTGTTTCACAAAATCGACATTCGTCTAGTGATACTTTGCCTGAAAAATATTCCATTATAATCCTCGCATTATACCTGTTTAAGGAAAGAAATGCCGACGCTCTCTTGAGAAAGTCAGGAATTTCTTTGACTGTTTAAGTCCTAAAAGTGAGTTCCAATAACCTTCCACCTGAAGATTTACCCACTTTAAAATGCCATTCGTAATGAAGTCTTTAACTACTCCACAGAATGGTTCCGGATCAATCATTGGTGAGTTGGCTCCCCGCTTAGCTAGCTGGTCAGCAAATTCGTGTCCCAGAATACCCTCATGTCCTGGCACCCACATTAGGGTTAGACTGTTATGATGTGCCAGCTCTTTAAGAAGAGAGTGAGTGACATTCCCACACAAACCTAGAGCTGAAACAATAAGATTTCAGCGCTAGCAGTGCCGCTGGCTGTCAGATAAGATAATAACTGTAGCACCTTTTGGTTTATTGTATAGAAGTTTACCTGTGCACAGTTCTATAGCATGTATCTCAACCTGAAACACGGTGGCCGTTTGTCCCAATGCCATCCATATCTTACAATTGGGTCCAAATACGCCCGCTCCAGTTCCATTATAAGTCTTAGAGCCGTCCGTGTACCAGACCGCGGCACCTTCTCCAAAATCTGGTAGACCAGACTGCCATGATACACGATCTCCCAGAGCCACCATATATGGTTTCTCAAAATCGTACACCTATGGCATGTTATCGTTTACTTAGTCGGTTAAGTCCTTTTTATTAAATTCCTGTAGAACTTTAAGGTGACCGACAAGGTCGCAGCGAAACGTGGACATTAATTCAGGCGTTCGAAAAATTAGTTAACGCCTTTGAAAGAAAAGTCATCAGAAGAATCCTGGGACCTGTGAGGGAAGACTCGATCTGGAGAATACGAAACAATAATAGAGAATTGTATGCCATCTTTGATAATCCAGAAGTATCGATCCTCATAAAATTCAAAAAGCTACAATGGGCTGGTCATGTGGAGCGGATAGATGACGGAAGAATCCCCAAACGAACACTAAAGGGAAAAGTTCATGGACAAAGACCAGTTGGAAAGCCACGGAAGCGCTGGGAGGATTCTATTGACGCAGACAGCAAATCACTGCTAAGATTTACAAACTGGAGGACGCGGTCACTGAACCGAGAAGGCTGGAGGCGGCACATACTAACAGTGGGCCAAGGTCCGATTTGGACTGTAGCGCCATCGTAAGTAAGTAAGGCATGGTAGCCTGCCTTACAGTTATTGTACTGCTGTAGCCTTATTGCTTCTCTCAGAGTCGCCTTCATTATCTCTAAGTATACGAGTAATGGGGCCATGTCTATCAAGGCTTCCATTACAGCAGTGGGACATGAGCCTGTGAATTTTTTGCAGGTCCCTCTGTGCTGTGATTTGTTTAACCTTTGGTCTTATAATAGACTTGTAGGTTCAGTATACCATTTTCGGTCTGAGACCCCAAGTCGTGTCACAGATCCCACGACACGCCATAAAAGACAGTGTAGCTAGTAAGGAGATGTTTTTGAGATGTAAGTTCCAAGTCAGATACTTGTCCAAGGTTTCACCCAAGTATTTGACATCGGAAGAATCAAAGAATAACCTGAAGGCTTCTATATAGTTGTCTTATTCAATACCACAATTTTTAAGTTTGTTTGTATGGAAGCTACTCAATGTCTCAGATGATTTCGTTCATTATACACTGGATGTTCTTCACGTTGTACCGCAAACCAGAGCTGGCTACCCAGCTACTAGATAGCGTTGACAATTATTTTCGAAACACGCTTAAGCGATGCAATATTCAACTTCAAAATCACCCCTACCAACCACGTTTCGGTGCTAAATCATTAACTTTATTATTGTTACGTTCAATGTTAACCGATTGGTTTAATGTCAATGCGATAAGAAAATTACTTTTTAAAATTTTTTTTTTTAATCAATTTCTACATTAAATTAAATAAGATTTCTTTTTTCTTTATTTGCATCCGTTACCGAAATAATTCGCCCGTACCGCACGAATATGCTTAATCTTTGCCTCTTTAATTTCTCTGATAACCGAAAATAGGCTATTTATGTGCAACATTCGAGGCGGATTTATGCAATTATTGTTTTTTTTTGCCCGACGCGAAGCAGTTACCAGCTATTTTCTTGGGTTTCTAAGCGTATAACGGCCTCCGATAAGATACCGTCGAGGTCTACAGGAGTTAAGTAAAAATATAATAAAAATTAAATTGTTGCAAAATTTCGGATTACTGATGTTTACGGTCCGGACAATTTTCTGTTCGATTCTACAGAGCGACGGTGTTCTTATGTAACTGCGAGCATGTCCCTGGGGACCTGGCCGAATTCCCGGAACTTGACTGACCAATTAAGGGACTTAAGTCCCTAATCCCGACTACCCTTGTGTTTCGGCCATAACGGGTTGTAATGATTTTCCCAAACATTCGATCGTAAAAACGGGCCAATTTCAAAACCGGACCTCGTTTATGACGTGATTTCGGTAATTTTTGCACAGCAATTCACAGGTACGTTTCAAATTTGCCCGCCACGAAGGACATCACATCTCCGAAAAACGGAGGCGAGTTCGTCCTTTTAACGTGTTTGCAAACATTCGTATTTAGTTCAATTGTTTTACGATCAGGGGGTGTTTTATTTACGTTCGAAATCTGTCCGGATCTTTGTCGCAAACAACCGAACCTTTATGGACGTCGCTTCAAGGTATCACTGGACAAAAATAATCCCAAACACCTTAATGGCGGCTTTCGGCGAATTTTTTTTGAAAGAATCGTCAGCCAGAAGTTTTTAAGCGAAATTGCGGCCATTGGTCATTTATTGCAATTTTTTTGGTTTTCGTCTTACAGGGTATCCGAAATGTTTTTAAGTTGCCGGTTTAATTGTCCGGGATCCACCTACTGTCGTAAGGATTCGCAAGGACAATCGAATAAAAATTGACATGTTGATGGTTTTTCTGTGTTGTCGCAAGGGCGGGAAGGACAAAGTCAAAAAGCATTCGGGCATCAGGTAAATTTAACCAAAAAATTTTCAAAAACATCCCTTACACGAGTGCAATAAAAAATAATAGGAAATTAGACTTGTAGGGCACGGTTGAATGTAAGGGGACATGTTTTAAAGGTTGTTTGCTTTGTTTTTAACTTTTTGGAAACTCCCATTGGCTGCAGAAAACCGAAAAGAATTTTCGCAAGGCGGTTTTTTATTAGCTAAAGTCGTCTTGAAAAAGAATCGCTTCAGGTAAACTTTACGGCCTCAAGACGGATTAAAGCTGATTTTTTGGAAGAAATTTTGGGTTTTTTTTATGGAACAGGATTTGTGATTTTTGACTTTTTTAATGTTGTTTGCTTTTGTTTTTGGGTACCTGTTGAACGTGCAAAATTTCGTTTTTTGGCATTATCATTTTTTAAGGATTACAAAAGAATTTTTTTTGAAAGTAGTGTAAGTAGGTAGTAATTTTGACATGGTGGTTTGCCTTTTTCCCGGAATGTTTATTACGGTTTAGTTGTTGAAGGGTTTAAATTTGGTTCAAGGAAATTGAGAGGGTATAGTTTTTGTACTTTGTGAAATTATTATTAGACCGATTGTAGACTTAGTTCTTAGTACACTTTTTAAAATTTTTGAATTTTCAATCCAAATTTTCAGTACATTTAATTTTTTCAAGTAAAAGTACACGATATTGCTGGAATCAGTAAATTATTCATGTACTTTTCAACTCAACCGTATAATTTACATGAAAAGGCTCACAAAATTACACAACATTTCGTGTAAAATTAACTATATTTATATATGAATTGAAAATTACATTATTTTTTGTGTAATTCTACTTATCTATTTGAATTTTTCAACGAAAAACGTGTAATATGCGAAATCACGCTTCGTTCGATTTAGATTTCTACTGAAACGAAAATGAAACGCCTTCCTACGCCAAACCTAAGCGGCAAAAACTGAAATTGATTGCGGGTTCGATTCCTACCTACAGCCAAATGTTTTATTAAGAGTAATTAAGTAAGAAATATTATTAGAAGTAGAAAAAAGTGTATCTTAAAGAGTGCTAATTATACATTTTTTTTAAAGTGTAAATACAAGAGAATATCCAGGGAATTTGCTGCTTTCAAAATTGTAATTTATTGATTGCAAATTGAAATTTACTTGCCGAAAATTGAAAATTACATTCAAATTGACTATTACATTCCAATGTAAATTTACTTGAAAAGGTGTGGCATAACTGCTTACTATTCAAAAGATGTAAAATTCAATGAATTTCTTTTTACTGTGTAGACTTAGTATGCGGGAATATATTGTCCGAGATCAGAGTGTGTTCACTCCACCCCCGATCTACCTATAGAAGAAATTTTTAAAATCGTATCTTAAATAACTTTGTTCAGTGGCGTACGGAGTGCGATAGGATAGCAGCTGCTCTGTAAATTCAGTGACCCACGATATGGTGTACACTGAAAAAAGCACTCTTCGTAATATTAAAGAAATGCATTCGTTGTCTTCCATTCGTTGTTCTAATGTAGTTTTTCATTACCACAATGAAAATATTCTTAGATCCTTGAGGTGTTAAAACAGATTTTTCAATGTAAAGGGTTAGTCAATAGGCACATAACAATTTTGTATTTTAATACAAACGCACCCTTAAACTTTTTCGGTAGTCTGTCAATGTGAAAACGCCAATCAAGGTTTACATTTTTGTCACGGTGAAGTTCACTAATAACCAAGGTTTGGAAATTATCTCAATTATTCTGTGTTTTATTTAAATACAAAATTGTTATGTACCTATTGAAATTTTCTATGTAAATAGCTCATATTTATTTCATAATTAAGAAATTATTAATAATTAATAATTATTTCCACTTTTTGCGGTATTTTTTCATTGATCTGCAAATGACACAGAATTGGTGTAATTATTCGTCGTTTTTTAGACGAAGAACTTTTAGTTAAAAGTTCAGCCAATTATGTCTATATGTTCCGTATGTCTTTTTAAGATTACGTCCATTTAAGTTGAAGAAAGCAAGTAATTTTTGTTTAAAATAATAATTATACAATTTATTAAATATTACATCATTTCATTATCAAGCAAAGTTGATTAGTGTGTGTCGGGTTAACTGAGTTTTGAAATGTTAAACGAATAAAAGAATCTGTGTAAAATATATTTACGAAAATTAGATTCGAAATATTATTGCTGTTTTCTGTACTTCATTTTTGTAATTTCTTTAATTTTAATTTAAGTAGATTACCACTTTCCGTTCGTAGTTTTATACAAAATTAATGCGAATATATTTCGTAAAACTAATGAAATTTATCTTTGTTTTAAGAACTTACGTACATTGTCGATTATAGTTCCTTCCTTTCAGGATTATGAGCCTCGGGCAACTATTCAATAAAAGGAAATCGCTAAAGTTAAAGTATCTGTTACTTTCATACAAGTACGAATTTTTTTTAGACTTAAATTTAACGATTTTTAGACGTAAATTTAAAAATGTTTCTCACAAATGCTACAAACTCAACAGACAACCGTAATTTACTTTGAAGTGGTCAGTTTGAAGATGTATGAAAATGGTTTCCAACAATAAAATTTATTAGATTTCAATAAAAGTGAATTCGCTTCCTAGAACAATTTTATTCATTTTAGGATCAACAGACTCCAAAAATAGAATAAAAAAATTATTTCGTCCGTCTGACCACCGTCCGAGCATTTTAGACGAAACCACTCAAGGTATGACCAGTCAATGTTGTAGTTCTATTCTTATTATAAAGTCAAATGATCCAAAGAAGTTTACTTTAGAATTATGAACAATAACAAGTTTAAAAATTGCATTCTATTTGAATAAATTCACTAAAAATTTACCTAATTCTTCAAAATAGAATTCACCTCAGACTTAGAGTAGAGTCTCTAGCTATACGTAATACACATTCAATAAGGAATCGCTAACACGATTTAGAATTGATTCGCTCAATATTCACCAAAGTGAGCGTATAGCGCTTTGTGAAGATTAAATGATAATTTTTTAGTCGCACCAAAAATTCATAAGTTGAATTATTTGATGAGTTGAATTAGTTGATTACGTGCACCTAGAGAGTCCAATTTCAGTCGCAGGTTAATTCGCTTTAGGCGAGTCAATTCGCTTTGGTGATTCATTTCAAATCATTATCAAATAAAAATATTTGCTGAGCTCGATTTTGTTTTTAGAGGTAATGAATATGCATGTGAGTGATTTAAAAATATATTTATTTTATTTGGAAAAAGTTTTTATACTTTCAGTATTTTTCGAATGAAAAAGTTTTCCAAACTAAGTGATTCCCAATTAAAGGCTTCTCGCTGTGTAACTACATGACGCCAACAATATGAAATTTTAATAATATCTAAAAATATACTTTATTATTAAAATAATAAAGTAATTTGATCATAAATTAAATTAAGTTTCATCCAAATTGTTTGCAGATATTTCTCTTGTCGATCACAATATTTTTTTGTTAGAATATAAAAAAAAAAAACATTTCTTCAACTATACAAAACTTGAAACAATCGTTTCAGCTACCGTTTAAGAAGTGTATTCTTATCGGTAGGATCAGCATTTGTGTCGTATACTAAAGATGTTGAACAAATTTTCGAGTACCTACCATCTTATGAACAAGCAAAGAAGAATCAAATCAAACATTTTTTGCTCTCAAATTTTAATATTTTCTGCGATAGCAAGAAACCACAAAACGCCATTGAAATCTGAACATTTTCGACTCTATGCGTCCCTGAAACTCTGATTTCATACTTTCGGTTCGATGTGACCTCCCTGGTTCTAGTACATATTTTTTTTTAATATGGGCGCGATTTCATACGCATTAAATTAGTTAAATCATAGCCAAAACAACGATTATGGCTATCAGATGCAACTTGTTTCAAAAATAAACAATTCTTATCTTCAATTTAACAAGATTAGGTCGATATTATGTCTTGATGAATCACTACGGTAAAGTAAAAAAATTTCCAGGCAGATCACTGGTTAGCTGACTTCTGGACCAGGCTTACAACTGAACTGCTCCTCCCTAGATGTTCAAACAGGTGAAAAAATCCCAAAAGTCTAGGCGAAACTATGCTATTTTTCAGAACAAAGTCCGGCAATCGGTTCAGGTTGGGGTGCAATAGAGGTGGTTATGCCACTACCATCCTTAAAACATGAGTTAAGTTTTTGGGTCATAAAACGGGGTGCGGTCAAAGACGAAATCTTACACCAGTTTGGTTGAGGCCTTAAAATGAACCAGAAGGATATTTGAAAAGCTTATTTTAAAAGGTGCCTAGACCCAACCATTAGTCTTACATTCAGATTTTGACTACGTCCACTTTGCCCACAATTCTTTACACCTCCTTAAGTGTTGATTATCAAAAAAAAGGGCTAATTTTATACGCTTATATGAAGAACCCGCATAAGCATGGTAAACCGAAATCGATATTTTGACAGACCTAAGAAATATGACAAAATTCGTAAGTAAAAAGTTATTTCTTAAGGTGCCTATGCTTCAACCCAACTAGTCATTCATTCAGGCTTTGACTACGTTCACTTTAACCACAACCACTTTACACCTTCTTAGGGGCTGAATAACAAAAAAATTCGGAAAGAAAATTCTAAGCGCTTATGTGAAGAACACGCATAATTAAAACTACATCGACATTTCGAGAAATATAACGAAATTCGTGAAAATGTTGCACATACCCTCTTTTCATTCACAGTATCTTTTTTATAATTTATTTAATTTTTTTTTTGAACTTTTTTTATATATCTTTTAATTTAGTTTTTTTCTTGTTTAAATTACTTTTCCAGTACATCTACATTTGTAGTCCAACGTTTTTCAACTCTCACCTCTACACACCACATCCCTCTTTAAGAATGTTCTTTTTAATACACGCTCCTAGTAATCTCCTTCCAAACAAACATTGCATTTTAATGGTATGAACCATTTAGGAGACAAGGATTTTAGAATCATTTCCACTTCTGTACCCATCAAAGATCTATGTAAATTCCAAGTTTCAACTTTCTAGCTTAATCGGTTTCTGTCTTATGGAAGGCAATCATTTTAGAGTAAAGCGATTAATGAGGGCATCTGCCACATACACACCCTTCCCAAAAAATGTTGTCCGCTTGAGTCACTAATATATTGCTTTTATTACACTGTATGCCATGTTGTCAAATATTTGACTAAAAAAATTCTAAAAATCAGTATTTTTCTCTTTAACGCGTTCGAATATGTTTTCATATCTTAGGAATGGCTTACCAGTGGCGGCTCGCCACATGAGGCTAGTGAGGCTGAGCCTCACCATTTTACAAAGGAAAAGTCATCAAGCTACTAGTAATTTTTTGTTTTCACAATGTTACTTAATGACTTTCCGCAGTAAACCGACGTCCTAACTCATAAAGTTTTAGACCGACAAAGTTCTGTTTTAATATTCCAATTCGGCCTCACCTGCTAAGAAAGGTACTAGCCGCCACTGCGGCTTACACTATATAGTTGAAACTTGATTCAAACTTGAAGCATAGCCAGAAGATTTTATTGAAATGAGAAGTAAAGAAGAAGTTTCCGAATTAATTAAGTATACTCATGTAATTACTCCAATATTTATAAGAAGAGAAGGATTCATGGACCTGGACCTAGTCAAGGTATGCACTTCGTCAAAAAGTTCAACCAACTTTGGGAAAGTGAAGGAACCTGATCTATGCTTAATTCTGATGCGGGATGAGGACAAATCAGAACCCAGTTAGGGAGCAAATTTCGTATGAAATAAAACCGACTAGGCTTCAGGAATGCATAGGAGTGCCATTCAGTGTCTTAAAGAACAATGGCATGGGCGCCCATATGGAGGGTCAGAGGGGGCACTTGCAATTAATTTTCTTTAAATTTTGTTGTGTTTAAAACTATAGTTGCATTAGTTAGCTTTCATATAAAGTTATATGCTTCATTATAGTACCTACCAAATAAAAATTGAAACAGGCCAATGATTTTCAATCTTCTTTCGGGACAACCAAGACAAAAAAGTTTATTATTTACAGTTTGTAAAGCAAGAGGATGCGTTTCCATCTCACATCTTCGATTTTACTATGAGTAGCATGTCTTTATACTCTAGATGAAATCTGAGAGTATTATAAGTTTAATCCAGCCCAAAAGTTTGAAACGTATAGACCCTCGGACAAAAAAGGTTATAAATTTAATTTTGTTTATTTGTGCCAAAAACTCCAAATCCGGTTGACGTCCGTCCGGCTTTCCGCGCGCTCGATAACTCAATTAGGTCTTAACCTAGGAACCTGAAATTTTTAATCTAGTTGATTGGTCGAATTTGTAAGGTTATGTAAGGCCGTTAATGAACGTGTAAAATCGTGCTACTTCTTCGCGTAGCTGCCATACAAAAAGTCCTTAAAAAACGTGTTCATGAATATTGGCTAATAACTTCGGTACATTTTTTCCTCCGACTTTGAAATTTTGTATACGTTAGTTCTCCAAAAGGTACATTTTACGGTATGAATATGAAAAAATGTCCATGAGTTCTTCAAGTAGCTACCATACAAAAATCTTGCAAAATATCCTCACCCAATTCACGGAACTCAGTATATAACTCAAGAAATCGTTCAACCACGAAATTAAAATTTTGTAGAAATTAGTTTTAAGAGAAAATGAAATTTTAGTTCATTATTCAGAAAAATTCCTTCACACCCTTAGGTAGTTTCTATAAGAAAAGTCCGTGAAACAAGTGTTCAAGAATATTAGCTTTAACTTTCGAACGGTTTAAGCTACGACTTTGAAATTTTGTGTGTTGATTTTATAATAGTTGGAGCTAAATACATGTTTATGAAGAAAATAACATTAGTCCGCAAAATCGGAAGGATTCCGCTGACTAATAAAATCCAGCTCCGTCCGGTAGCTTCCATACAAAAAAATCCTTAAGACACGAGTTCAAAAATACTTTCCGGTCACTTTTGAATGCTTCAAAGGAATTTGTAATTTTATACACATTAATTAAATTAAAAAATTTCCTTTTTCAATGACTTTCATATGGGAGGTCCAGGAAGGACTCACTCGATTTCTAGCAAATGTATCACTTTCCTTGGAACCATTTAAAAATTAATGTGTACAAAACTTCAAATTTATATCTTGAAGCGTTCAAAAGTTATCGGAAAATATTTGTGAACATGTGTCTTGAATAGGAATAAAAGGATTAGTAAGATCGAACTTAATTTTCACTCAAAACTAATTTGTAAAAATGGCAAATTCATGGCTAAAAGATTACTTGAGTAATCGTGATTTCCATAAATTATTTGAAGACATGATATTTGTATGGTAGCTACACGAAGGGCTTATAGCATTTTCTTCAAAATCATATATATAGCTTCAACTATTGGAAAATGAACACATACAAAATTTAGAAGTCCTAGCTCAAACTGTTCTAAAGTTATCGACCAATACACTTGATCATGGATTTTATAGATTTTACTTTACTATTTTAATAATAAAGTATTGTTATCGATTTTTAAAAAAAAAAAATTTGCTACCCTGAAAATTTTTTTTATACGTTTCTTGACTAATAAGCACCAAAAAAGAAAAAAAAATTGTCAGTCCGTCTGTGCGCCGTACGCCGTCCGCCGTACGCCGTCCGCGTACGCAAACGTTTAAAAGCTTATAACTCTCAAACTCTTTGAGCTATTAAGTTAAATTTTTTTTGCTGGTAGACTGAGCAGATCCCTTCAAGTGGCCACCTTTTGAGTGGTGGGGGTGTGAGGGGGGAAGTGGGGGAAGCGTTTTAGACGGAAAATTTTGGTTTCTAGATCTCAGTAACTACTTAAACTAGGAAGCTGAAACTTGGAATTTATATAGAGCATCGATAGTGGACCCATTTACAAAAAATATTATGATATAGGTAAAGGGGTGTGGGAGTGGGGGGAATAATAATGCGTCCAAAACGCTCAGAAGCCGAGATTGAGACATTCTAAAATCCATATCTCCTAAACGGTCAATGTCACAAAATTGAAACTTAATGAGTATCTGTAGGTATACTAGAAGAATAGATCGGAAACAAATTTTTGAGAGTGGGCAGTGGCGTACAGAGGTGGGGGGGTGAAAAACTTTAGATTACGATATCTCACGAACCAATTGCACTAGAAAAACGAAATTCGGTTTCTGTATTAAGGTTGACAAATAAAGTTTGCTGAAAGTAAAAATTTTTAAGGGGGAGGTGGAGTATGGAAGTGGAGGGGATAAGAATTTTTCTAAAAAATCACGTCTCATATCTCAAGAACAATGTACGATAGATGCTTAAAATTTGAACCAGAAATAAGCCCAATAGACCCCTAGCAGGAAAAAAAATTTTGAAGATGAGGGTTTCGAGGGTGAAAAGGAAAAAGTTCCGATTCTTATATCTCGAGAACCTAAAATGACATCAAGCTGAAACTTGGTATTTAGATAGAACTATAGTAGTAGCATGTTGAAAAAATATAATTTTTTATAGGGTTAGTATGGTACGGGGGTGGGGGGTGTTTTTCCTAGCTATAGAACGGCTTATGCTAGAAAGTTGAAACTCAGTATGTATATGTAAGCCAATTAGAAAAGTAATTTTGATTAAAAAAAAAATCAAATATCCATTAGTGTACAGAAGGGGGGCAAAAAAAAATATCGGTGAAAATGGAATGCATATATTTTCACGATTTTCGTCATATCTATTAGGTCTTTGCAAATATTGAGTTTAGTTTTATTCCACGTATTCTTCATGTAAATACCTAGAAAGCGTTTTCAGGATTTTTTGAAATTCGACCCCACGATGGTGTAAAGGGGTTATATACATTTTCACGAATTCAGCCGTATCTCTCCGGTCTAATTATATTTTTACTTCTACGGGCTTGTTTAATAATCACCTAAAACACGTTTTCAATTTTTTTCCTTTTTCAACCCCTAAGAGTGTATAAACGGGTTGAACACGTTTACACGAATTTGGTCATATCTCTTAGGAGTGATAAGACATGGGATTGGTTTTCACTTCCTCGGACTTTCTTTACATATATCTAAAAACTCATTTCAGGATTTTTTAATATTCAACCCCTAAGTGGGTACAAGGGGGCTGCATATGTTTTCACAAATTCCTACATATTTCTTAGTTCTAATGAGATATCAAATTCATTTTTACTTCCTAAGGCTTCTTACATAATCGTAAAAGTTGATTTCAGTGTTTTTAGATATTCAACTCCAAGAGGACGTAAGGCTTTCGACATATTTCTTACGATTGATAAGATATCAGATTGGTTTTCACTTCCACAGACTTTTTATATTATCGCCTACAAATCAACAAAATATCTCCTAATCACGTAACAACTGATATTATACTACGTCCCGTCCCGGAGTATGACCCAATTATGTAATTCATATGTTATATGTGGCAGCGGCGTAAGTATTCTAGCGCGACCCCATTCTAACCGCTTTCTGAACTTTTTTCTGAGTTTACATAGTAACCTACACCGCGTCTCAGAATTGAACGCATTCCGAACTTCTACCGAAAAAATAATAAAGTTGGGCCCAGACTGTTGGCAGATTTTTTGTATGGGAACTACTCAAAGGAGTTAAGGAATTTTATTAACTGACTAAACTCAAACTTAATTTTTTCCTCAAACCTAATCTTTCATTTCTAAAAAATTTTAACTTGTTTGTTGAGCGATTTCTTGAGTTATAGCGAGTTCCTTGAATTGAGTGAAAATACTTTTACAGGATTTTTGTACGACAGCTACTCAAAGGACTCATGGCTACTTTTTTATATTCATACCTTAAACTGAAAGTATTGTAAAACCAATTTGTACAAAATTTCAAAGTCGTGGCTCATAGCGTTACGAAATTATTGGCCAATATTCTTGAATACGTGTTTAAAGGACTTTTTGTATGGCACTCCCGAAGGAGTAGGACGATTTTGTCCATTAACAAACGTAGCCTTACAAATTCGATCAAACATTCAGATTCAAAATTTCAAGATCCTAGGTCAAGGCGTTCTTGAGCTATCGTGTGCACGGACAAACAGACAGACGGACGGACAGACGGATGTCAAGCGGATTTGAAGTTTTTTTTGCAACAAATAAACAAAGAATAATATGTACGAGTATATAACTTTTTTTCGTCCGAGGGTCGGTTCTATGGGTTAAAAACTTTTGGGCTGGACTAAACTAGTAATACTCTCAGAATCCATATAGAGTAATGAAATTCCTATCTAAAAGCAGTTATAGAGTATATAACTTTTTTTCGTCCGAGGGTCGGTTCTATGGGTTAAAAACTTTTGGGCTGGACTAAACTAGTAATACTCTCAGAATCCATATAGAGTAATGAAATTCCTATCTAAAAGCATTCAGAAGTTATAGGCCACTCATGGACATGTGTTTTAAATACTTTTAAATGAAGAAAATTATGACTTCCTAGCTGGAGAATTTGTCTAATTATAGTGCCTTTCGAAAAATGAGTGGACACATTTTTCACGGAAGTTTATATAGCAGCTATTTGAAGGACTAACTCGATTTATTTCATACTAATTCCTTCCAGCCATTGAAATATCAAGTTGTCCAAAATTTTAAATTCCAAGCTTCCTGAAGGAGGAGAGGAATTTCGCTGACTAATAAACCCGAACTTCATTTTAACACAAAATTAATACGTTTAAAATTTGTACTTAACGTTTTTTGGAGTTAAAATGAGTTTACAGGATTTCTGTATGCCAGCTACACGAAGGATTTTCTGCAAAATTATTAGAAAATGAACGTTTACAAAATCCTAGTCGTAGCTTTAAGCGTTCTGAAGTTATTGGCTAATATTCTTGAACGCATGTTTCAAAGACTTTTGCATGGACCCGAAGTAGTAGAATGAGTGTAGGTACTCGAACTTAGCGCCCTTGAACAATGGGGCACCTTATTTGCTTAAGTGCCGACACCCTTCCAGCACAAATGGTGGCAATATTACAATTCATGGAAAAAGATTTATAAAATTTGTTTTCTGCAAATTGAATTTTTGCCCTTGATGAAATTCTTGGATTATGTAACGAAGACTCGAGCATTGAAGAAGTTAGTAAGTATTTAACTTTCTGTTCAGTTACAGTTATCCCTAAATCTGCTTGATCCCGGCTATCAGTTTAAACGTACGATATTCCAAGAACGCGATAATCCAGATAGCTTCCGTAATGTCCCTTAAACTAGTATATCATGAATTCTCAAAAATCTCAAAAAAACAAAACCGTTTCAAGAACTACATAAGTGTTCCTTTAATTCACAAACTTTCACCTTCAAATACCAACCAACTTTCCATTTTCGACGAAAACTGAAAAATCCTCACAAACGAAAGTGAAAGGACGAAGGCCACTCCTTCTGAGCTCTGTCGATTGAAACTTGAAACCTTCCAGGATATGGTTCTTCTATATAAAAATGTTCGTTAATCATTTCCGGTTACACCGGCAGGACATTTTTTCCTTCGAAAATCGATGTGATAGAAATCTGCGGTTTTCATTCGGGGAGGCACAAAAAATAAAACCAAACCCGACATTCAAATTTAACGCAAAGGTTTGTCCTGTCGAAGGTCCTTTTCTGGTCGTATTTAACTCTCCGGAACTGAAATTGGAGCGCACTCTAATCATAGACTTTTTCAGATTTTCACAATGTTTTTTTTTTTCGCATAGCCGCGGTAAATAGGGTGAAAATAGGAAATTCTTGCCTCTGTTACTATTTAGATTCGTTTTGTGGTTTTTTCGTAGGTTCTCGAACAAAAAAAAATCAATCAAAAGGTTTCCATACATTTGCAGACATAGAAACGTATGGGTATTTGCATGGCACCCTTAGTTCGGGTGAGGATCTCGGCTATGGGTGCTAATCGCGTTGATAAGGGCACAGTCAGTCGACCTCCTAAAGTGGATTCCTCCATTAATCGGTGGTGAGTGCATGCGGTAATTATGGGATATCTGAAGTGAAATTTAGTTCCTTAAAAGAGCCCGCATTTCCGGAGCCGTTACAACACTCCGAAGCAGCAAATTACTTCTTTCGGCTAATGGAAAATCAATACGGACCCAGACGTGACTATTGTCCGTTCAAATTCCAATCTTTTAATGGGAAAGTCACTTCTAAACGGCTCCAAGATTATCACAAAATGCGATATCAATTAAACCGCTTATGCATTTTTTTAATCGCTCACGAAATTTTTTGAAGGTTTTAGAAAAACAACTTGCGGAGTGCAATATACGACCCCCTGATACGTTCCACATATCCTTGACCCTGTGCAGCATTCTTACGTTGAAAAATACATGGCGATGTATTGCACATTTTTTTGCCAAACGAAACATTAGTGCACAATGTCCGAGATAATGTTGGCAAATTCGATAATTCTAACGACGAATTGATCATTTCGGAAATTTATTTTATATTTATATTAAAAAAAAATTTTTTTTGTGGCGACGCTTCACTACGATAAGGGTTCTTGGTTCAGTTCCATTAATAAATTTAATGTCGTAGCTCGTGGATTGATTAATTCGGTACTTATCAGCAATTCGAGACGTTTACAACGTATACAACGACTAGTCCGAATTTAATAATCCGCTACGGTTCAATCTTTAGAGCAACGATGACATTGAATTCGGAGATAATGCGGAGTCTAAATTCAAAAGGGTTACTTCTGAAGGTCTATTAAATTTGTCAAATTTTGCCACACTACTTGTTTTGCTCTGTTTCGAAAGAAAAAGTTTTACTAAACTTCCCGTCAAACGTTTTTAGTCAAATATTTGACAGCATGGCATCGTAGAGAATATCTCTATATAAGAGAGGTATCTCTAACAGAGTGTTAATTAATCCTATGGATTTATTAATTGTAATTAATATTTGAACTATTTTGATTTATTAATTTCATTAATTTCATCACTATTTATATTTGCTCATTTTTAAATTATTTATTTATTTATATTTGCACGTTTTCAAATTATGTATTTATTAATTCATTTAAATTAAATGATTTAAACGATTGAACATTTTTTATTAAAATTATTATTTAAGTATTTTAACAATTTGTATAACCTTTTACATCTACGGATTTTTTCAGAATCTAAATATTTTTCCAAAAATTTTATTTTATTATAAATATGCCAACTTCGATTTTAAGCTAATATACATGTACCATATGAAGTTGCAGTCATTACCGTAAATTCACTACAGTAAAAAATACTTAGTTATGAAGAACTATTATATACGATGTGACGTTCCACCACAGCATACAGTGCAATACTAGCTTACTATAGAGATGGGTCGTTCAGAAGTGAACTGTTCCAAAAGAACACTTCATTGAAGTGAGTGAGTGAAGTAACTCACTCCTTTTGGTGAACTGCAGTTCCATTGGACACGTGACAAAAAACTTGACCGACCGTTTTGTTTTCATCATCTTTTAGATGTACTGACCTTTTTTTTTTGGTCCTCATCTTGTAGATCTACTGACAAAACGAAGGAATGATGGAACGAAGAGTTCCGGAACTACTTCACTGAACTCTACTGACCTTTTTTCTTTCTTTTTTTGGTCCTCATCTTCTACATCTACTAACGAAACGAAGGAAGGATGGAACTAATAGTTCCGGAACTAATAGTTCCGGAACTACTTCACTGAACTCGTTCCTTAAAGTGAGTGACTCGGAGTGAAGTACTTCACTGAAAGGAACTGCTTTGCCCATCTCTAGCTTACTAGTTCTAAAACGTGAAAATATCAGGGAAGTAAGTTTTTTCTTTAAAGTCGATCACAGTAATGTTGATGGTGAGAGGCAAGTTCCTGGACACCTTGAGCGATTTACTAGAAGTTGGGCTCAAATCCTTGAGCAGGTGGGCTGGCAACTGCGGTCTCAACATCAATCCGGAGAAAACCGACCTTATCCTCTTCACGAGAAAAAAAAACCGAGAATTCAGGCTGCCACGCTTGAATGGCGGTACCATCTCGCTCTTCCTTAGTGTGAAGTACTTAGGAATCTGTCTCCATCCTAGGTTGAACTGGAAACTCACGATTGACGACAGGATCAAGAATGCATCGATTGCTTACTACGTTTGTCAGATAATGATTGGAAAAACCTGGGGCCTTAGCCCGAAAATAGTTCATTGGCTATGTGTCACGGTAGTTAGACCCATTCTTACGTACGGGTCACTGGTGTGGTGTCATTCGCTGGATGTCGGGACTAATAGGGACAGAATTCAAAGAATTGCACTTATTGGGATTGGCCTCCCGGGCTTTGGAGGTAATGCTTCACATAATCACACTAGACTTAGCGGTCAAATCAAGAGCGGCAAAGAGTGCGTTGCGTCTGCGCGACGCAGGCTATTGGAAGGAAGGTAGTGTGGGACACACTAGGACCTTGTCAGTTTCCCAGTGCTCCGGCATTCCAGAGCGCACTGACTACAGGATACCGTCTTGCAGTTTTGGACATTCTCATGTTGTGACTATTCCCACCAGACTGGAGTTGGGATCTGCGATCATCGCTCCAGACACGTTTGCTAGCTCTAAGATGGAAAGTGGAACAGGCGCAGGTGTGTACTCTTGCGACCTTGATATTATCGAATCGTTTAGGCTACCGAATAGCTCGAGTGTGTTTCAGGCTGAGATATTTGCATTGACAAAAGCAGCGGAAATAATTGTGCGGAAACAGTGCGTGAATGGTATAATAACTATACATATATGTTGACAGAAAAGCTGCTATCAAGGTTGTTGATGCGCACATCGCAAAATCCAGACTTGTGGGCGAATTTAAAATATTATTGCAGATGGTAGGAATAGCAACCTGAAGATCAGTTGGATTCCTGGTCACAGTGACTTCCCTGGAAATGAAAGGGCAGACGAGCTCGCCAGAAGGGGGTCGGAGATGAGCATAGAGTTGGCCGATGAATCGGTTCTGTATCTCATTGAATGTGTAAAGGGAATGATTGAAATGGAAACGCTCAGACAGACGGAGGGGGCCTGGGTGAATCTCTCGGGTTGCTGGCAAGCAAGAATCTGCTGGGCGAAACTTGATAATCGCAGCTCAGGCTTCATTTTGTCTTTGGGCAGGAACACATGTAGACAACGCATTTTAACGGGACACTGTCCTTTTGGGAGACATGGAGAAAGACTGGGAATACCCATGGCTGATCTGTGTCGCTGTGGTGACGAGAATATTGAACTGACACTGGAGCATCTAGTGTGTGAATGCGAAAGTCTGGCACGTACCAAATATCGGTACTTGGGGAAATTCTCCTTATCAGAACATGCGATGATACCTTTATGGAGAGCTACTCGCTTCATAAAGATGTGCATTATTTGGAATCAATAGTCTAGAGCCCGGTTTATACGAAGGGAACACAATGGATCCAAAGTGATCTCTCGTGATGGACTGTTGCACAATGCTTCAGTCTATCCTTCTTAACCTAACCTAACCCAATGCTGTATTGCATTTCGGCAAAGCATTAATTAACACTAATATGATTGGTTTTCTTGTCAAATTTTCGGATTATCTTAATTGTTTGCCACTTAACTTTTGATTCGATTTGAGTATTGTAATTGGCATTGTTGAATTTTGGCTGTAGGGATTTCGGTTCAGAGATTTTGGCTCTGAAGAATCCCCAAGAGTGCTCTTAAAGGCAAAGCGAGTGATAACAGGATAGTAGGCAAATCACGCAAGCGATGGGAAAACTGGGTTGATGAAGACAACAAAGCCATATTAAAAATTAGCTGCTGGAGGACGCGGTCATTGGATCAAGATGATTGGAGGCGACGACTTCAGGAGGCCAGGGCGCGACTTGGGCCATTGATGATAATTTTAGCTCTGGTGATTTTGTTTTTAGGCGGATACAATTGCCTTATACCCTAGACCCACGGCCATAGAAATTGGCAATATTGCAGTTTCCAGTTAGACTTAAAATGCCAATTATAAAGTTGCTTGCACATTCCTCTTTTACTAATGATCCAGACCAAGATTTTACAGTATCGAAATGAAAAAGTTTATGAAATGTTTTCTTGCCATATTTCCAGCAGAATAAGTACATCGCTTTTCGTTCAAGAGATCCGTTTTCTTATGGTCATAGCGTTTTGACAGTAAAATTTAAAACAATTGGCATTTAAGTTGTTTGTTTGAAATGTCTTCTTCTTTACGGTGCGAATTAAAATTTTCTGTGAAATGTAAACTCTAGTATGTTTTTGACAATTTAAGTCTTAACACCCAATCCAAATTGAACATTTAGATGAGTCCATTATGACCAATGTTTGGACATGTAAGTTCCGCTGTAATTTTCCGGTAGTGACAACCTACCCATCACAGTCTCTTATCTTCTTTGTCCAGACTAGCTGCGAAAACATATTAGTTTGAATCTTAAAGCAACACCCTATAAAAAGTAAAAATATTTCGTACCTACCGAATTTTAATCGCCTAAAGCAATTTTAAATACCACTTCGCATGATTGACACTTCTGCTACTAAAAATTCAATGGAAATCATTACCTTAGGCACGATATCGACTAGCTCGGTCTGTGAAGCGGTCAAACGTGATGACCTTAAATTGTTCCATTTCTTTTTTTTTATTTCCATCTCGTTTCTACCCTAACCAATCGGCTCCGTCTTTTGTTTCTTCGTGGTAAAAAAAACTGTTGACAAGTCACCCTTGGCGATTGACTTGTCAAATGCAGATCTGTCATCGTAAATCGAATTTTTTTTTTATAGTTCGGGCAGTTTTTCAAGGCTACACTCTTAAATTTTCGATCAAATGTGCACCGAAGGCTGGTGAATGCATCAATTATAAAAGATGGCGAATTAAAAAGCCGTTAACGTGTCACGTGGGGTTTTTTCGCATTGTCTAGACGCGTTCGCATTTGAACAGTCTACGTAATTATTTGACGTTTTGTTGACAGTTAACACGTTGTAATGCGATACTTTGGACTCGTCACACGTTAAATTAAAACCAAACAATAAGCGAATAATTCAATTTTGAGGTGTTCGAAGACAGAAGTGTGGATTTCGGGCCTTTGAGTTGACATCTTGAATCCTGTCCCCCCATTGTCTGACTTTTTTTCCGGTTACAGTCGCAGGAAAGAAGACGCTAGACAAGTCAGTGGTAATTGGATCAGCGGATTGTTCAAATTTAATTACGGACCCGTCGTGTTTTACAAGCGGTTTACGGGTAAAGTCAATGCCAGGCTTCTGAAATAAAAAAAGATTTTGTTTCCTTCATATTTTCTTTAACAGAAAATCGAGTGAAAGTTAGTCGGCTTCTGTGTGAATATTTTCGACTTTAACGGCTTACGAGTCAGTTAGACGGATTCGGGGTATCCATTTCCCACGTAACCTACAAATGTCGAAAGTCCTTCGAGTCCAGGCAGCGTGTCTTTCGCTTTACGCAACTTTCGATTTCTCCGAAAATCCAATTGTTTTTTTTTCATTCCCAGATAAGAACCAACGACAGCGAAAATGGTCAGGAAATGCCATTAGAAATGGTCATGTCAATTGCAAACATTTTCATTTACTTTTCAATTGAGGGCAACGTTTTTCTATCACGTTGGCTTCCATCCCTGGACTATTTTTTTTTTTGCGAAGCAGTCAACCCTATTGCTCTGTGATGTTGGGGATTTACTCTCTGAAAATGTCCTAAATGTATTGGACAAACAACGGCCGGGGTACATATGGAGTGTGGAGAAGCAATCAAGGCTTCGTCTTTGAACGGATGACCAAAACGGAAATGACTCCCTGACCAGGAGTTCTGATGGGGAGAGGGGTGATGGCGGTAGGAGGGAGCTCGAGAGCTGAAAAAAAGGGACGATTTGGAGGTCAACTCAGAACTCATGTACACGCAGTTTTCTCCCGACCGTTTTGAATCGAAAGGATCAATGTTTGGTAATGTCGAGGACGATAGAAGGTAAGGACAGTTCAATAGGAGGCTGGAACATGCTTTTCCCTTTGAAATAGACGTCATGCAGAGTCTTCTCCTGATTTTCTCTATGTCCGCGTCAAAGGAATGTTAAATTTGATTTAAGATTGAAAGAAGTAATTATCTGGTCTAAGGATAACAGGTTCAGACCTTCACGAATCCAGCTATCAAGTTCTCCCAATAGCAAATCAGGTAGGTGAACTACATTTTAAAAACACATTTTCAAAAAAAGTTTCACAATTTTTATTTTCAGGATGGAGCAGCTTTAGTCTCAAGAAGGTACCTCATTTTGACTAAAGACTCTCGAAAAAGGTAGATGCTTAATTAAAGAGAACTGGTGAACTTACGTTTCATGACAGCCCACATGCATACCAAGGTCACAGCGGGATTCTGGCAAAGAGGCTACGGATGAAATCGCAAGGACAGGTTCGGAGCTGAATCAAGCGCTAGTTCTTTCTGTAGGGAGGCCGATTGTAGACATAAAAGCAAGCTACCGAAAGGCTAATACGAGGTGGTCGAGCCTCACATGTTTCGTTGCGAGGCAGCTCTGAGTGCGAGCAGGACAAAGTTCGCACTACTCGGAGTCAGGAACACTCTAAGTATCCTCATTGGTGCACTGATGGGTAATTGCTTGATCGGACGACACACCAGAAGACTAGGTGTTGCGGACGTTGCAGATCTGTGCCGCAGCTGTAGTGAACCCAATTTGCGAACGCCCTGGCTTTGAGGCGGGATCGTCCGCTGGTACGCGCTTCACCATTGGTGAATTCGCAAATATAAAGGTAGACAAGCTGGTGCAGTTTCCGAGGATGTTCTTTAAGTTGTATCAACTCTGCAAAGATCCAGAAGCTTCAACGTTTATCAAGCTACGTAAGCTGCATTGGGCTGGCCACGTAGTGCGAATGGAAGATCTAAGAATCCCCAAACGTGATCTTAAAGGCAAAGCGGGTGGTAACAGGCCAGTAGGCAAACCACGCAAACGACGGGAAGACTCGGTTGATGAAGATAGCAAAGCCATTTTAAAAATTATCAGCTGGAGGACGCGGTCTGTGGATCGAAACGATTGGAGGTGATGACTTCAGGAGGCCAGGGCCCGATTTGAGCTGTCGCGCCATTGATGATGAACCTGGTGCAGTTTGTCAGGCTGGCGGGTTGGTTCACCTAAGATCGTAATGGACACACGGTTTTTTCTTTCCCGTGCATGTGAGATCACAACGGAACCATTGGCGGTCTATGCGTTTGGCCACTTCAGGGGCACCCACCTTACCAAACCTAACCTAACCATACCAAGGAGGAAAATTAACGCAAACTGAATTTGTTGGGGAGGTTCAAAACGCACTGGGCTATAAGCAATATGTACTCGCAGTGTTCTTTGATATTGAAGGAGCTTTGGACAGTCCTAACTTTCAGTCAATAGAAGGAAAATTCTTTGATAGACTGGTTGAACCAAAGGTTGTTGGTGAATCGTGGCGATATCAAAGTGGAGACTTACCATTGTTGAGCTTACAAAGGATGTTATCATGATAAAGGCGGCGAGAGGTTTTATGCAGGGGTCCTTTCCGCCCTATTTTTGACGGACTTCTTGCTGCGTTAACTTAATGAAAGAGGGTATCCGTCCATGGGTTTTCCAGATGGTGGAAACAGTCTAATCCAAAGAAGCAATTTCCCTGTAATTTGTGTGCTGAAGACCCTAGCTTCATGTTTAATGGAAAGTTGGTATAATGGCCAGAATATTTCAGTGAACCTAACAAAGCTGAGATAATGGTCACCAGAAGGAGAAAAAGACTCAAATGAGGTGGGCAAGGTTAGAATTTTGAAGAAAATCGCTTCGGTAGACTATTGAGATGTTGATCGCTCTCAGCCTACAGTTCAATGTCATCTTGGAAAATTAAAAGGCTTAGACTGTAGCTTAATGGAATGTCAAGCTTGATTCCAACCCCGTGTAGATTACTCAGGAGTCATGAGAGTGGATTCATTATCATACCGACCCGTAGGGAATACATGGATCTCCTTTGAATTAGGGACTACTATTTAGAGCCATCTGTTGGCGATCACTGGCGATCACGATCCTTGGAATAGAGATTGAGATAGATAGAGCACAACATCTACACTGCAGGTTCAGAACAAGGAGCACATGCGCTTGGTGAACCAAGGAACGACACACGAAGGCGAACAATTGAGCAAGCAATTCAAGAAGTGAAGAAATTCAGGCAGTAACAAATTCACAAAAACCCTGCAACAAAGGACGCTTCCTAGTTAACACCTTTCCAAAATCGATTAAGGTGCAATCATGACCGACCACGTTTTCCTTTCGGACCCGACAAAAGGAAACCCTTTCAAACGATATTATCATCTTGTTCGAAAATCGATCACGAATTAAAGACGATATTCCGCTCAGAAGAAAAAGGACACTCCACCGAACCATCTCTCTACTCTGATCCATTTTTTTCGCCGTTGTAATGGAAATGAGTCAGTCTGCCGAATCGAATCCGAATGAAAGGTAGAATTAATCCTGCGGTATGTCTACGCTTATCGTTCAAATCGACAAAAGGACATCACCATAAATTACAGATTTCAACCATTCGAACGACGTAAGTGTTGCATCTGAAAACGAAATTCCAGCGGGATAATCGCCGAAATGACAAGGTGTCAAGAAGATCTCTGATTCAGAGGGATCCTGGACGGGCTGGGGAATGGCTCAATCTCGAATTCGAATACAACGCACAATAGAAGGACATTAAAAATGAAGTTCCTACGGACATGCTTGCACTGTAATCCGTGAATTAGATTTCATGACACGATGTCAAGGCTCTAAAACTGGGTTTCTGGCGCAATTCTGGGCATCAGATTTTATGGGTTTTCCCCTGCTAATGACTAGGATGTGATGTGATATGAAATCATTTTGGACGGAACGTGACGGTAACGTTCCTTTTAAGAACATGATTTTGTGCATAGAGATCGACAGGAGCCTATGCAAATTTTCAGTACCTACTCTAATTCCTTTAAAGAATCCAAAACTTAATAAAAAAAAATCCTTGCTGACTCTTCCAAGTACCAGCTCATATCCACTTGGTTCTACGTTCGGTCCTTGCACTTAAACATTGCTAGGAAAGTAATAGCCACTCTTGTGCAATAAAAAACCGGACCTTCGTAAAGAATTATAAGTTTCCGGGCGAAATGTCCATCGAATAAAAAAAACTGACTTTGTCCACCACGTCGAATAAAGGACAAAACTCAAGTCTCCATCATCAGTCATTCGTCCTGGAAATATCTTTTCTATATAGCGTTGATACAATGCCTGCAAATTATTGCATTTTTATGATCCTTCTGGCGGCCAGAGTGCGAGAAGAAAGTCAGTAAAAAAAGGACACCAAACAGCACTTTTGACTTCCGTCCGGCGTAGAGTGTAAAGTCGGAATATCCTTACGATATACAAGCATTGGTCTTTTGCGTGATGCTATGACCTCTTTGATATCTTCAGTCATTTTTTATGCGACCCTTAAAAAACGCTACAACTTGGCATTGTCATAAACGAATAAAATACATATACATAACTATAAAAAGGGACACAGTACACCTCTCAGCCTGGCTTCATCCTGGGGATGCGTATCTATCAATGATAGACTATAGGCGACATCTTAAGGATATATATAAAATGTTCGTTTTCTTAACGACCCACGACTGCGGATCGTGATTAGACTCGCGGGTATTATCTCAATTCCTTTTAACGCAACTGTACCTTTTCCTCGTCCTTATCGCATTGAACAAGTCCCTATGCAAATAGTGATATCTCTTAACACCTTAATTTATTACATAACTAACAAAACACAATACACCTTTGGAATCCTTTTAGCACTTTCCGAATTTGAACAACTTCGCGTAAACCTTCGAAACTTGGATAGCCCATAAAACATCCTTTGAAAAGGATACATCCTGACAAATAGTCCTGAAATTGCCCAAAAAGGTTCGAGTACGATCATCGATCAAATATTGCCAAAGGATTAAAAGAAAATTGTATGAATGGAAGGGTAAACACAAAAAAAGGACTCCTCTCAGTCACATACCGAAAGAACAGGTAGAACAGGTCCTTGCCGAACTGGATGTCAGCCAGGTAGTTGAAAAAGCCTAGTCAATTCACTCCTAAAAGTGAAAAAGGATTGTTCGCAACCCTTTGTGCAACATTTGATGGGAACAACAACGGGAAGGATTTCTTGATTTTTGCTTCTTTTTGAAAATGGCAAAAGGTTGAAATTATTGTTCAACAGGACACATGACGATGATCACCATCATCAGGTGAATATTGTGGAACCCTTTTTTTGGCTAGCTGACAACGGAAAAAAAAGGATAATGCAAACCCTTGTCACTTTCGATGTGTATGGGAAAAGTAACGAGTTGTGCGATATTTTTTGGGCGAGGTGTTGGCTGATGATGCGGTTCTTTGTGCGGACTAATGCAATTAAGCAGGAAATTGGGATTTGTGGGAAATTGGATAAGATTTGGTCAATTAATTGTGGTAAGATTGTGTAAGGTATGGTGTATATGACAGTTTTCGAGGCATAGGGTGGTAACAAGGCTCTCGGGACTGTTAGTGCTTTGAATGTTATTTTGTTCTTAAACCACGGTTGAAAGCTAGCCATGCTAGATGAAATTTGAACCCACTACTTGGGTGCTTGGAGACTAGCACGCTTAAACACAGTTCCCCGAGGATTTTGTAATTTTGACAAAAATTCGATAACTGTGTTCGACCGTGAACCAACCTGTGTGGGCCTTCGCTAGTTCAAGCAAACGCAAGCAACTTTTTTTAGTTGTTTGATGTTCGTGGAGTGAGTCTCACACTCTCGGCTACAGCAGCCACATTCTCGTCTGTGCGCACCGTACGACGACGGGGGCCATGAGTGTTGTCCACTAGCATGCCAGTCTCACGAACTTTTTGCACAAACTTGCGTACAGCAGGCGCGGTGATTGCTTCATTTCGGCCAAAACTTCTTTTCATAAAACGCACTGTTTGGGCTACACAGCACTCACTTTGGAAATAAGTTTTGTCAAGATTTCGAGCGGGAAACAGTGTCAAAATAACCTATGATTTAAAAAGAAACCACTAGATGGCCCACCCTGTATTATTTGAACAACTCAACACCAGGATACGTGATCCGGCATAAGTTTAACTTAAGGAGAGTTATAGTTTCTTCCGTTAAAAGAGCACTGAAGTGGTTTTGTAAACTGTTGGACATGGATAATGATAGGATACCGCGAATTTGTTTCAATAGACTTTTAACACTAAGTAGCTCAGATAATAACATAGCTAAATATAATTGGGTCTCGCAATTAAAAGGGTTTTTCCCCATAATTAATAGAGAAAACCTATAGAGAAATCTAAACGCACGTAAAATCAGACAAAATTTAGTCAGTTTTATAAATGACCTTCAACAGCACTATCACACTATGGATTCTGAATCAATATCCAAATCTTCTTATACAGCAATATTCGGCCGTTTAATTCATGGTACGTTGCTTGATCTCTATGTGCCTATAAGAAAAATAAGAGTTGCTGCTCAATTACGTACAGCCAATGATCGCATTATCACAATATATACCAACGGCAATGCGCACAGAATAGACCCAAACGAAGTATGTACTATATGCAATTTAATGAAAAACGAATTATTATTCCACATACTTATCGAATGCCCAATCTATGAATGTATCGAAGAGCGTTATCTATATAAGTATCTGGTCACTTCAAAGCCTCTTAACACCGAAAATTACTGTGAGTTTTTGTTGAATATTGCCAATTTGTGCCAGTTAAATGGCTCATTCTTTCTTACCGACGGTATACTACGTATAAGAGCATTTATCATTAAAGAATAACATCCACTGGCAATTAAGATTTACTTTGTTATCATAAAATGTTTCTTTTTGTATTACACCCAACTCTGTTTTTACACGGTAGACACGTTCCAACAAAAACCGCGTATAAAAAAGCCGTGTAAAAAAAGACATGCTACTCATAGTAAACTCATAGATGTGTTCCACAATTTACAAGAACCGTGTATGTTGAAAAAATAACTACATGCTGTTCAAAAATCGTGCAAAAAAAATTAAGGAAAGCCGATATTTTGTTGTACTTCTATAGAATATAATTCATTTATTAAATAAACAACATTCAATTTTAAAAAATACGTTAGTAAAAATTTAAAAATATTGGTTTTATGGCAAAGGAAGCATTTGTAACACAATCCATTATCGTATTATATAATTTTTCCATGCATCTACGATCGTCATGTTTTTTCCTCCACTGATTGTAAAATATATTTAAATGCTAGCTTAATGTAATAAATTTTGAATGTTGCTATTATACCCTGATCCAATGGCTGAATCAAGGACATAGGCGTGCCGTGGCCTGAAATCTGGCAGGGGTCACGGGCCGAATGGCTCACAACATACGACTTCTTCCGAAAAGAACACATGCTTTTCATAAATGTTTGTCCTTTTTGTGTTTACAGATTGGGTGTTCGTATAAACAATTAATAATTTGTCTTAGGCTACGACTTTGAAATGTTTTATACGTCGTTTGAAGGAAAGAATTTGAAAAGGTTCCTATGAGTCCTCCTTCGAGTAGCTGTCATACAAAAATCCTGTAAAAATGTCTTCACTCAATTTGGGGAACTCACTGTCTTTTAGTTTCGAGTAGCAATCAAAAGAGAGTCCTTAAAATTGGATTCAATGTTCATGATTGAGAGATTCGAGAATCTATCTTGATTAGTGGCAGCGATGCCAGATTTGAAGATTTTTCTTCAATTTGAAGATTTTTAGCGTTACCGAATATATGAAGACTGATGGTTATGTAGAAAATTTTTTTGTATTCGTAAGATATTTTCTTCAATTTCGATAAAAAAAAATTAATTTATAAATTCCTAGCTTATTTTCTATTATTTTCGCAATTCTCACTCATTTCATTTGTTCTTTATTGGAACACTAAATTAAAAATAAACAGAGTTTTATTCGGAAAGCTAGTTTTGCTAAAATAAGTGAATCTTTTAATTTGAAAAGATTTTTACGAGGTAAAACGAAATAGTCTTTCCAATTTAAGAAGCTTTTTTTAAATTTACAAGACAATTAAAGATCGTCTTGTAATTTCAAAAATTCTTCTGAAATTGAAAAGCTTTTTATTTTGTAATAATTCGCGTCCATTTAAATATTTAATTCGTCATAGTGAAAAAAAAATTAACAAAATAAACGTTCTTTTACTGATATTAAAAAATATTTAACCCACATTGAAAAATATCATAATGGGTTGTATAGGAATGATTTCAAATATCTAAAGTGAAACTTACACAAAACAGCTCCATTTAACAGACATAAAAAAATGTTATGATTCTCAGAAAATGTCTTCTGTTCAAAACTCTATCCCACTTCAATCCATTTTTTCTACTCACATCTAATCTTGATGCATGTAAAAATTTGCGGCCATATAGGTTCCATCAGAGGAAAACGAAAGCCATTGATATTATGGACATGGGACCTATGTACAAACATAGTGATGGAGCTTGCTTAATAAACGAGTATAATTTATTTCAAATTATTGATTTTATTATTAAAGATTTATAATTTTATTTTGCAACAATGTATCCAACTGTGATTTGCAAATCATGTTAATCCTGGCATATATTTTAAAGCGCGGCTCAAGATGTTTACTCTTGAGCCACAGTTCAGGAGGGGTTTTAAGGATTTTACGAAACAAGAGCTTAATTTATCAGATTTTATTGTTTCTACAATTTAAATAGGTATTTAACTGTTTTCTTTTGTTATTGATGTAAAAAATTCATTATTGCACTTACTTTCTGCTTTCGTAAAACCAACTGGAAAATCTCCCAGAAGTTGTGAGAGATGGACAGAACCCATTTTTGAATTATTTGAATTATTTTAAAGATGCTAAAGATATAAATTATTCAAGTATCTACTGCTCGTATTATCACAATAGGGCAATAAAAATATGAATTTGATCAAATTGCGGTTAATGTTTCTGATCATAACTTTATATGCAGAAGCGTTTTACAAGCTTTAGATATCGCTGATAAAATATTTTAGATTTTCGATGTTGATTACCCACATGTAGCATCAAATGTGCTGATTTTTATCCAACAGATGTTCAATAACACAATTGTGGAAGATCAATCTTGCAGTCCAAATTTAAACAAATTATTAAAAATAAGGTTTTTTTATAATAATTAAATAATATTACATATTATGTATATAATACGAGTATAATAATTATTTTACATTTATTTTGATTTGCTTATACAGCTTGACTTTGGCGAAGTCGAACTATATACGTTACTTCAAGTTACTTGATTTTCCAATTTTAATTTGTTCTTTTTACTTTAATTAAAAATAAGTACTGGAATATTAATGTACGTTATTAGTTATGATTACTATTTATAATATATATTTAAGCATATAACCAAAAGTTTTCTGATTTCAATACCATGAAAGTAATAATTTGAAGTAAATAATATATTGGTAAGACTTCAGTAACAAAAAATTGTTCAAATTGTTGTATATACTAAAAAATCCAAATATACGAATCCAATATCGTAGGTATGAATTTCATAAAAAACTCGCTATATTCAAAAACCACTTCTACTTAACAATAATATGTTTATTCTTAGATCTCATAAAATCAAAAAATATCTGATGCAAATTTCGTTACGTGTAAAATAAATTTCTACTTTAATTTGTAACATAGAAAACATCTTCTAAAGTTCTCGTAAAATTCAAAAATATTCTGAAAAAATGCTGTTTGCATTCAAAAACAAATCTTCTTTAGTTTATAAACTTGAAGAAAATCTTATTACAATTTCGTAAAACTCCAAAATATTTCATGAGAATCTCGTTGTTTCAAAAACAATTTCCAAATTTATTTTGCTAAATTGAAAAAATCTTGTAAAGCTCTCGTCAGATCGAAAGAACAATGATTGTAAAATTTAAAAATGTCTTGTTATTTCCAAAAGTCAGTTGAGATTTGGTTCGTTAATTTTAAGAGATTCTTTTATATTGTTAAAAATACATTTGACAAAAAACAATTGACAAGTAAAGTGCTTGCGGTAGGATAGGAAGGAATTATTTTTCTGGAAGAGGCCAGAATTATATTTCTGGGAGGGTTCAAGCCGGGAGCTGGGGGGGTCCCGGCCCCTCCTGGCTCCCCCCTACGTCGCGCCTATGAAAAATACCAATTGGATATTTGGATGATCTAGCACAGGATGACTAGCAGCATTATCGACGAGTAAAATTACTTTGAATTCAAGAACTTTTTGTTCTATATATGTATTTCTTGACTTCAGGAACGAAGGTTCGTTCAGCCATTTTTTGAATAAATCGGCCGTCATCCATCCATTTTTATTTGCCATCCAATGCATTTTTTTTGCTATCGTGTTAGATCAAACATTTCGTGTAAAACACACTGCAGTCACGATCGGCTGCAAGCCAATCATATAATACTCTAGATGAATACTGAACTCCGATTTATATTGTAGTTGTGGATAAAGTAGAATTACGTGTGTGCATGTTGTATGTCCTTTATTAAGGACTCCCATTAGATTGCTACTCAAACCTAAAAGACAATATTCAGTGTTTAATTTCATATCTTAAACTGGGTAAGTCATCGAACAAAAATGTCCTTTTTGAAGGACTTTCACATGGGAGGTGCAGGAAGGACTCACTCGATTTCTTACATATTTACCCTTTTCCTTGGAACCATTTAAAAATGAACGTGTACAAAATTTCAAATTCGTAGCTTGAAGCGTTCAAAAGTTATCGGAAAATATTGTTGAACACGTGTCTTAAGGACATTTTGTATGGCAGCTACCCGAAGAAGTAAAAGGACTTCGCTGCTTAGTAAACTTGAACTTCGTTTTTACTCAAAACTAATTTGTACAAAACTTCCAATTCATAGCTAAAAGATTACTTGAGTTATAGTAAGTTCCGTAAATTAAGTGAAGACGTTTTGACAGGATATTTGTATGGCAGCTACACTAAGGACTAACAGGATTTTCTTCATAATCATACATTTAGCTCCAACTATTAAAAAAATAACACATACAAAATTTCAAAAGACGTAGCTTAAACCCTTCTGAAGTTATCGGCCAATATTCTTAACCACGTGTTTAAAGGACATTTTGTATGGCAGCTACCCGAAGGAGTAATACGATTTCGCTGACTAGTAAAGTCGAACTTTCTTTTCACTCAAAACTAATTTGTACAAAATTCCGAATTCGTAGCTTAAAGATTACTTGAGTTACAGTGAGTTTCGTAAATTAAGTGAATACATTTTGACAGGATATTTGTATGGAAGCTACACGAAGGACTAACAGGATTTTCTTCATATTCATATATTTAGCTCCAACTGTTGAAAAAATAACACATACAAAATTTCAATGTCGTAGCTTAAACCCTTCTGAAGTTATCGACCAATATTCTTGAACACGTGTTTTAAGGACATTTTGTATGGCAGCTACCCGAAGGAGTAGGACGATTTTGCCCGTTAACGAACTTAGCCTTACAAATTCAACCAAACATCCAGATTCAAAATTTCAAGATCCTAGGTGAAGGCGTTCTTGAGTTATCGTGCTAACGGACAGACGGACGGACGGACAGACGGACGGACGGACGGACGGACGTCAAGCGGATTTGAGGTTTTTGGCCAGAAATAAACAAAAAATAATATATACCTTTTTTTCGTCCGAGGCTTAGTTCTATGCGTTACAAACTTTTGGGCTGGATTAAACTTATAATACTCTATATGATTTCATCTAGAGTATAAAAATCTGCCAATGGTCTGGGCGAAACTTTATTATTTTTCGGGTCAAAGTTCGGGAGCGGTCAAAGTCGGAGTGTATCATGAGTTGCTTCGAGATTATTAGATTTCTTGGAAAATTATTTTTGTTCTTAATATAAAAATATTTAAAATAGAGATTTTTAGCCGATTAAACATTGAAAAAGTCCGTGTAGACTATTCGAATTTCAGTATATTATGTACACTAAAAGCCCATAGAAGTAAAAACGAATTTGTTGCCTTATCAGAATTAGATAGTCGAATTGTTAAAACGTATACAAATCCATTACTTCCATTGGGGTTTGAATTTAAAAAAAATTGTGAAACAGGTTTTCAGACGATTTCATAAGAAGCAACTTGATATATCATGAGACAAGACGGATTTTGAAAAATTTGTGAAAACGTAAGCAAACTCTTCACACCCCCTTGGTTCTTGAAATTCGAAAAATCGTGAAATTGGTTTTAAGGTCATTACATCAAATGCCGTAATAACCAATTTTATATCTCATCAGAACTAAGGGATGGCAAAATTTGTGAAAACATATGCAAACCCTTGGGGGCTGAATATCCAAAAATCGAGAAATGGGTTTGTAGGCGATTATATAAAAAGTCTGTGGAAATGAAAAGCGATCTAATATCTCATCGAACCTAAGAAACATGTCGAAACTTTGAAAAGCATACTAGACTTTTTGGCTTTTTTATATAGGAAACCTTGGGAAGTAAAAATGAATTCGATATATTATCAGATATGCAACCTCCTTACACTCACTTGGGGGTTGAATATCCAAAAATCCTGAAAGGAGTTAATAAATAAATATGAAGACAGCACGAGAAAGTAGGAACCAATTCAATTTCTTATCACCTCTAAAAGAAATGACGGAACTCGTGAAAACGTGTTCAACCCGTTTATACCCTCTTAGGGGCTGAAAAAACTTAAAAACAAGTTTTAGGCGATTATTACGCAAGCACGTGAAAGTGAAAAGATATTCCATATCTGATAAGACGTGGGGATATAGTAGAATTCGTGAAAAATTTTACAACCCCCTTTGCACCACCTTAAGGGTCGAATTTTAAAAAATCCTGAAAACACCTTCTAGGTATTTATATGAAGAAGCCGTAGAATAAAAATGAATTCAATATTTGGGAAGACCTATTAGATATGACGAAACCCGTGAAAATATATGCATACCATTTTCACTGATTATTTTTTTTGCCCCTCTTCTGAACGCCAATGGAAATTTGAAATTTTTTTTAATTTAAATTAGTTTTCTAGTTGATTTACATAAACGTACCGAGTTTCAACTTTGTAGCATAAGCCGTTCTATAGATAGGAAAAACACCCCCCACCCCTGTACCATACTACCCCTATAAAAAATTATATTTTTCCAAGATGCTACTAATATAGCTCTACCCAAATACCAAGTTTCAGTTTTATGTCATCATAGGTTGTCGAGATATTAAAATCGGAACTTTTTCCTTTTCACCCTCCCCCACCCTCACCCTCTACAACCACACTTCCTAAATTTTGTTTTCCGCTAGGGGTCTATTAGGCCTACTTTTGGTAAAAATTTTAAGCATCTATCTTACACTGTTCTTGAGGTATGATACGTGATTTTTTTGAAAAATTCTTATCCCCTCCACTTTCATGCTCCACCGCCCCCTTGAAAAATTTTACTTTCATCAAATTTCATTTGTTAACCTTTATACACAAACCAAATTTTATTTATCTAGTACAATTGGTTCATGAGATATCGTAATCTAAAGTTTTTCACCCCCACCCCCGTACGCCACTGCCCCCACTCAAAAATTTGTTTCCGATCTATTCTCCTAGTATACCTACAGATATTCATTAAGTTTCAATTTTGTGACATTGACCGTTTAGGAGATATAAATTTTAGAATGTGTCGATCTCACCTTTTTTGCGTTTCGGACGCATTATTTTCCCCCCCACTCCCGAACCCCTTCACCTATATCGGCAATTTTTTTGCAAATGGGTCCACTACCAAAGCTCTATATAAATTCCAAATTTCAGTTTCCTAGCATAAGCGGTTGCTGAGATCTAGAAACCAAAATTTTCCGTCTAAAACGCTTCCCCCTCCTCCCCCCTTACACCCCCACCCCTCCAAATTTGGTCACTTTAGGGGGCCTACCCACCCTACCCACGAAAAAAAATTCAATTAAATAGCTCATAGAGTTTGGGTGCTACGAGCCTTCAAACAATTTTGCGTGCACCGGTAGACGTACGGCGTACGGCTTACGGCGTACGGCGTACGGCGGACAGACGGACTGAAATTTTTTTTTGCTTTTTTCGTGTCTACTCTTCATGAAACGTGAAAAAAAAATTTTGAAGGTATCAAATTTTTTTTTTTTTAAATCGATATCAATACTGTATTATTGAAATAATAAAGTAAAAGTGGTATTTGTTCTTCTTCGTGGACCGTGTTATTTCGAAATCGTGTAAAAAAAGACCATGTAAAAGGAGAGTTGGGAGTATGTATTATAATTTTTCTATCTTTTATATTAAAGTTATTCATTTCAACTTCTATCATTTTAATTATATTATTATCATACGGAGTAACATACTATACTCGTATCTTGAACTAACTAAATTTACTAGTACCGTAACTTTACGATTATAACTTCACATTGCAATTATATACTTACATTTATATTAGTACAGAAACTAGTTTAAGACAAAGCAACATTTAAAAAAATAAAAAAGCTGTCATTCGTAGTAATAAGGATTCAGATACAATAAATATATTCTTATTATATATTATCTATCAACAATCGTGATTTTCATATCGACAAACGTGGTTTTCACATCGGCAACTGGTTCTCATATTGATAGCAGTGGTTTTCATATTGACTATGACAATTGTCAGCTTCAGAGAATTTTTTTTTTTGTACAGTTTGTGTTTTCATATTAACAATTGCGATTTTCATATTGACAACCGAAGTTTGCATATGGACAACCGTGGTTTTCATATCGACAACCGTGCTTTTCATATTGACGACTGCAAATATCATACTGGTTCGGTTTTCATATTAACAACTGGAGTTTTCATATTGACTACGAAAAAATTGAAAAACAAATTTTCGTCATATTGACAACTTGGTTATAAAACGTCGTTACAATATGGTGAAAATCGTTGTCTTATTGAAAATTTTGTTTGTCAATATGATGATTTCAGGTTAACAACTACTGATTCTCACTATGACAACCAACATTTTTTTCAGTGTAGAGCAAAGTCAGCCTTTTAGACCGTTTTGGATTCAGCTTCGGTCAGATCTGTCTCGTAGTGCCCGTCTGCCCATCTTGAGTTAGTTTTCTCTACTGAGTCCAATCTTAGTAGCAGTTTACATGTAGAGCGAGGCACACCCAGATTCTGATGTTCCGGCATAATCTAAAGGGTAGTACCGCGCTGAGCGAGTTCGTCAGCCACACAATTCCCTGGAATATCCCTGTGTCCTGATACCCTTTCGTCTTTATATCAATAAATTTTAATATTCTCTTGAGTGAGTAGATATGAGGTCCAAAGGTGTTAGGAAGTAATGTCCAAGAAGTCTGAATCTTCTGAGTTCTTCGCAGTGGCGTAGAATGTGCTCTGCAGTTTCCTCTTCTTCTTCACACAATCTGCAAATATCGTCTGAGTAAATTGCAGCTTGGAAATGTTACTGAAATCCTGCATAGTAAATATCCGCTTGAGGTATCGTCAGTGCTGTCAGTCGTACGATTTTCATTGTACATGTACGACTTTCCCGCCTTATGTACGATGTACGATGAGAACCCTTCATCGTACTCAAAATGTACGATTTTTCAACTAGTGGAAATTAAAACTGATAACGAACATAAATTCACTTTGTTATTTCTTAGTTCACAATTATAATAAAATAATTAAAAAAAATTGCCCAGTATACGAGACCGTGGAAAAGCCATGTAACCCATGTTAAAATTTTGGGAACGATGTCCGCGGTAGTCATATATATTTATAGGTACTTATCATTTGTAAGAATATTTACGGCAATTTTACGTATAATATTTTAGTTGGTTCTAGCTTTGTACGTACAAAATTGTGTTACTTCTACGCGTGGTGCAATGTATTTGTCCTCTCTTCATCTTTGTTCTAGCCTACTATCTACAGTAAAAATAAATAAAAATTAACAGTATTTTTGGTGTTTTCACTGTACCAGCCATACATCGAATTCTTCTATTCTAAATAATGTAAGACAGAAGTATAAAAAAATGGAAATGGGAAATCCTGAAAAATGTTCAAAAAAATAAAGATCTAACTCTAAACCTTCGACGCATTATTGGTTCGGGCTCTGAGGAAGGTAAGAAAACCAAAATGCATATATGTAGCTCGATAAGTCTTAGGATATCCTGAAACTTCCTAAAAAATACATAAACAGAAATCCGTGATCTGATGAGAATTTTGGGCTATGGAAGTCGCATCGTACTGGAGGAAGGAACAGTTGAATTCCACTGAGAACAACTAATCCAAGCGCGGAATGCGTCGCAATCAAAATTTCATTTGAATTGAAGCTGTTTCGGATCTGTTCATAATTTCATGCTTCTTGCATGTGTGGCTATGTTCAGTGAATTCCCTTTCTTACATGTTGGGAACCCAGTAGAAAAAACAGGCCTCTAGAAGCAATGCCCAAAGTACTTCTAAGGCAGTAGAAGGCTTTACCGTCTCCATTGTTTCGTTGCTTCTTTTTAACCCAAAACGGGATAGGAGGCAATGCCCCTTCTCTTCTCGCTTCCTTTGGAAGGAGTGTTAGAAGTACTTATTGAACAAGTCTAAGAAGCAGTGATAGAAATGGTTTTTTAATAGGTCTAACAAGTAGTAATAGAAGCACATCTGAAGCAAGGTGAACCATTCCCGTTTTCATTCTATCTTTCCTTCTTTTTAACATTAAACGGGATTTATCTAGCAGAGAACATTTTTTTTAGGATTCAAGTATAGTGTTGGTGGGACGGGGTGTTAAGGACAAAATTCTGATTTTTATATTTCTGAATCTGCAAAGAATAGAAAGCTAAAATTGATAAAGCTAGGTACGGCAGTGGGGGTGGGGTGGTGGTTTATTGAAATCAAATTCGCGTTTAATTCTATTGAATCTTTTATTGACAAAAATACGTAAGTAAATAAAAAAAAAATCTGCCAAAAGTATGGGCACAACTTTATTGTTTTTGAGTGGAAGTCCAAAACGCAATAATGCTGAGATGTAAGTCGCGTACTAACTTGCACCGCATCTCAGCATTAAACGCGTTCCGGACTTGTATTCAAATAATAATGAAGTTGCGCCTAGACTGTTGGCAGATTTTTTACTTACATTTGATATTTGAAACAAAACAAAAATAAAATCCTTTGTTACACACTTTTAATTTTCCACTTGACACTACTCGTTCACGTTGGAAAAACAAAAACTGAATGACTAATTGCAAGAACGTACACGATGATCACCATATATTCGCTTCAAGGTACGGTGTCTTGCTTTTTTCGGCGCTAAACAAAATAATGAACTCGTTCTTCTCTCGCTTCCCGGGAAGTAGTTATGGAAGGGCTCTCTTTGAATTGTACGATAAAATCTGACTCGGTACGTTTTTTTTGATATTATTGTACGATTTTTTAGTTTTGGGAATATGACAGCACTGGGTATCGTCATTGTTTATTGCTCACATGAAACTTCAGCTCGAGATCGACATGTCCATGTCCACACAACTCTCAGATTCAAGCAGTAGATGTGTCGGCGTCATCTCTTGATCCCAACTAAATTTCAATTAAATCGCCACGAACGCACCGTCGAATCTAAAAACGAAAACTTTTCAATTAATTAAATCAACAAAGATGCAACCCATCCAAAATCTGTACACAATTCGTGAAGCTGGTCGACAATAAACAAACTTGTTGTTTGCTTCGTTCGAATTCTGCCTCTGCCATGATGGAAATCGCAAAATCCAACCCATACGTAATGCTCCCTTCCCCAAGCTTAATAACCCCTTCCTGCCTTATGTACATAGAGCTCCAACGGGAACGGGTAACGGAACGCCGTGTGGCGTCTGGTCTTTACCATGTTCTGCTTCTCTTCGCTCTTTTAATTCATTCCACGCACACATCGAAATCTTCGACAAATTTCTCCAAGATGTCTCAACTCAACCTCAACAGAAAGCACATGTGCTGCCAGGGGAAGCCGTACATAAGGATATGCTTTGTCACTCCTTTCTCTGGCGAGAGAGCCGAAGTAAATCCTTTTTTTTAGCCCTTTTCGAAAAGTGAAAGTGAAAAAGGGGTGAAAGTACTCGTCGTGGCAGATGAAGAGTAAGTTTGACGCGTGCTATCTACCACATGGATGCAAGTATATATCATTTTTTGTTGGCTTCTTTTCTAGTTGTTAGTATGGCCATACGTAAAACGTGAGGCTGTGGTCCACGTGATGTGTTGCGTCTGGGCGGAGTCATGTGCAGAGATAAGCGTCAAAGGGTTACCGCCATAATACATAGAAGCTATAAAATCCGGAAGAGGTAATGGAGAAGGGGTTAGGTTTTTGAGTTATGTGTGTCGTCCACCCAACAAGATGGCGTGCCATCAATCTCACGAATTGATGACGATACATGGTACCACCGCCACGTATGTGTGTCGCCATCTCTTGAGCACTTCTTCGGATCGGTAACGAGTTTGGGGCTAGTTTTTTCGGGCTAGTTCACTTTTGGGGCGCCATCAGGTGGGGAGAAATTGAAAAACAAAAGGAAACGAATGCTGTGGTTGTCAGCGAAAGGGGTGATGCGTAGGAGATTTCGAACGGCTATCGGTTCTATGCTGCTGAGCTTGGGGATGGAATATTGTCAGGGTTGGGTTTTATGCGTCGTTCGATGGTTTGACGGTGTGAGTTGATTGATTGGTTCTTTTGGACATGTCCGCCATTAAGAGTTTAGTGAACGATGGGTTCCAATTTTGGAGTTTCTTGTTTGTTTCGTGGTCAGATTTTCGCATTAAAATATCGCGAAAAATTCCGAAAAGTGAAATCTGGATAATTTGCAACTCGCTTTTTTTTGTTAGGGTACACCTTTCCCTTTTTCGTGGTGCGGTCATAAAACCGGCACATGGACGCAAATATTTGCGAAAAAATCATTGCATGCCATAAACAACACTTCAGGTGAGTTTTCCCGAGGAGAAGATGAAGGTATTATTTTTGGTCCTGTTTTGTGTATTTGGCAGTATACAGGCACAAAAAAAAGTAACGCATCTTCAAACAGAGCGGCCTGTTATCAGTTTGTTTGCCATTGTTAAGGATTTGTTCGCTGTTTGATGTAAGGATCGAAGACTGAGCAAGGTGAACTCTTTGTTTACGGCAAAGGTCGTAATTTCGGTTAAGGACATAAAAACTTTCGATGATTGCCTATAGCCGGTCAAATATTGGATTTTCGGATAAGGGAATTGTTTTCGATTTTCACAGCGCATGGGCAAAAGGTGAAAGAGAGATCTTCGGTAAATATTGAGAAAGGATTCAAAACGTAGCATATCTACGCAAATGTTGGCTGTATCGTTTCATAACAAATATCCGCTCTATCTGGTTTAGATATGATCAAATCGAAATTTCCGTACTGTTATCTAATATACAACATCGGTGGTCCTGGCATTTTGCAACAAAATCCTTGATCCTTGCAAGACTTTCATCTTAGGACGCAAAAAAAAAAAATCAAGCAATATGCAAAAAGGGATGCACTGGGAACAATAAACGTAATTTTCCCAAGGACCTAGAAAGGTAAAGGATGGCATTGTCTGCAAAATGTTGAATGCGAGCAGGAACAATAACGAATAACATGCAAAGCTGAGAAAAGTATACCCCCTGGAAAATTGCTTGTCTGATGGACAGCTAAGAAACAGAGTGACGTTTGAATAGGGGTGAAAATTTCATTATGTAACGTGGAAGGCAAAAAAAAGAGATTACAAAATATTTCGTAAACAAGAAAATTAAAATTTTCGTAAGACGAATAAGGTCAATTTATTGTAAGTAGGTGGAATTAATTGTGGAGTTATATGCCATCCGAAGTGCCAAGTCTTTTCATGTCAGTTGAATATTTGGCCGTCATCGTGCACCTCATAACCCACCAAGATGCAGTATTATTCGTGGCAACTGGCAATTGAGACAAAAATATGTGCTTTTGCTTCCCGAAGAAAGAACTGAACGAAAAAAAGTTTGGTGGTTTTTGGGGAGTTTGACAGCTGAGCAGGTGGTGAAGAATTATTTTCTTTTGGACGCAAACAAAAGACGAATTCGATTTAAAAAAAAAACTAGAGTGAAAAACGGCTTTGTTAAAGAAATAGATCTTCGCGCCCGCCTAAAAAGGTCGGAGGCAAAAGGTTGTGCGAATAGTTTTAATCATTTCGTCCTAAACGGCCACTGTTTCGATGAACGGAAAACAACGGAAATATACAGTGATATAAATAAATTTTTGTACACTTAAAGAATAAATAAATAAAAGAAGAATATATTGACATACAAACCAAAATACAAAAAAGAAAAGGATAAATACCGTCAACGCAAGTTCGTAAACAAAATAAATAGAAAAAGAACAAAGAAAAATAAAATATGAAATTAATAAAATAAACAAAATAAGTAAAATAATAATAAAAACAATTAACATAAACGGACAACAGACAAAAAAAGAACAGAAACATACAGAAAATAGAAAAATGTAAATTAGAAAAAGGAAATTAAAATTAAGAAATTAATTAATTCAAATAGATAATTATGTTATTAAATTAAATATAAAAAATGTAAAGTTAGAAATAAATTGAAATGTGTGAGAGAAATAGAAAAAAATTATGCAATTTTTTTTTGATAGTAAACAGAATAAAGTGTGGGTTGCTAACTTTTAAGATGTGATTCTGTGATATATTTTTATGAAACAAATTCAATTAAAAGACTGGAAATAAAGGTAGGTCCCTTTTCAGTGGCGTAGGATGGGAGATCAAGTAAATCAATCCGCGGGGTCTACCAATAAAATTAAATAAACACTTTTTTATGAGCATTTTTTCATTAGTTTACATACGATACAATTTAGAAGCAGGCGCGAGCGAAGAAAATAATTTCTGGGAAAGGTGGGGAGAGCGGAAGGTTTCCAAAAAATCTAATGGAATGTGAATTATAAATTTTGTTCGTTTTTAGGAAACTTTAACGCTAAGTTAGGTAGGTAGAAGTTCAAGAAAGTCATGATTTCGATTTCACTTATTTATCGTCTAGAAGACCTCACAAAGTTCTTTATTGAATAAATAAATAATAATTGGAGAGGGAGGGGCGGATTCAGCCACCAAAATTCTCCGCTACGTTAGCACCTGGAAACAAATTTTTGTTCACTTTTATTTAACTTGAAACTAAATACTTTGTGAAATCCTCCTTCTATATGCGCCTCTGCCTATTTGTTTTACTTTATTATTTTAATAATAAAGTATTGTTATCGATTTTTAAAAAAAAATAAATTTGCTACCCTGAAACAATTTTTATCCACGTTTCATGACTAATAGACACCAAAAAAGCGAAAAAAATTCGTTGTGAGAGGGAAGATGGAGGAAGCGTTTTAGACGGAAAATTTTGGTTTCTAGATCTCAGCAAGCGCTCATGTTGGGAGGTTGAAACTTGAAATTTACATAGAGCTTCGATAATGGACCCATTTGCCAAAAAAATTGTCGATATGGGTGAAGGGGTATAGGAGTGGTGGGAATAATAATGCGTCCGAAACTTTTATATCTCGATAAACTATATTCTACGCATTCTTCATATAAATACCTAGAACGTGTTTTCAGGATTTTTTGAAATTCGACACCCAAGGTGGTGTAATGGGGTTGTATACATTTTCACGAATTCAGCCGTATCCCTCAGGTCTAATTAGACATCAAATAACTTTTCACTTGTTTAATAATCACCTAAAACTCGTTATCAAGTTTTTTCTTCTTTCAACCCCTAAGAAGGTATAAACGGGTTGAAGACATTTTCACGAATTTCGTCATATCTCTTAGGAGTGATAAGACATCGGATTGGTTTTCACTTCCTCGGGCTTTCTTTATACTCGTATATAATATATCTAATAACTCATTTCAGGATTTTTGGATATTCAAATCCAAAGTGGATGCATATGTTTTCACAAATTCCTACATATTTCTTAGTTCTAATGAGATATCGAATTCATTTTTACTTCCTAAGGCTTTCTACATAATCGTCAAAAAGTTGATTTCAGAATTTTTAGATATTCAACTCCAAGAGGACGTAAGGCTTTCGACATATTTCTTAGGATTGATAAGATATCAGATTGGTTTTCACTTCCACAGACTTTTATATAATCGCCTACAAATGCATTTTCGATTTCATGTAATGTCCCAAAACCAAGTCACGAAAAAGCTCCTAATCACGTTACAACTGATATTATACTACGATTAATTATGTAATTCAAATGTTATATGTGGCAGCGGCATAAGTATTCTAGTGCGACCCCATTCTAACCGCTTCCCGAACTTTTTTTTAGGTTTTCAACCTACACCGCATCTCAGAATTAAACGCATTCCGGACTTCTACCCAAAAATAATAAAATTGCGCCCAGACTGTTGAAAGATTTTTTTTTTGATAAAAGTAGACTATTTTAATATTTATATTTGTTTAGTTATGAAATTTACACAATACAGCTTTAGTAACTAATTTTATGGCTTAATGTTTTAATAATGGGACAAATTTTTTTGGGTTGCAGTAGGAAAAATTTGTCTTTTGGAGTAATTTTGAGATACACCTAAATTTTGACTGTTAGATCAAATGAAAGGTAATTTTATTTTCTAAAAAACAATCAAAAACTGATCGCTTGTGCGGATAGCCAGGGTAGCATGTAACAATATGCTAAGTTAAGGAAAGAAAATCAGTAAAATATAATGTCCTGTAATTTAAAATTAAACACGTACAGTTGGCAATCACCAACACGTATTTAGAACAATTTAAATTTATATGAACCTACTAACCTTAGATTAAAGAAATTTTCAATAAAACGCACATTTTGCATTTTTCAATGGAAATAAAATTTGAATTTGTTTGGGATAGTTTCTATCAACGGATTTGAATTGTAGACTATTTTTTCAAATGCGCAATTCTTTTAGGGTATTACCAGCATGCAACCTCAGCATGAACAAATCGCAAAAAATAATTAATTGTGGTTGGTCACGTGAGCCTCTTTGGAATCTAATTTGTTTTGAATCCCTTCGAAAGCACGTTCATTCCATCTTCATCGCTCTGATCAGCTTTCGACCACTAGTTTATTTTGCGACTAAAATAGAAGCCTTTATTCAAAGTGTCCGATGACTCTAATGGGCCATACATTCTCCTATTAATTTCAAGGCAAGAAAAGTATCAGTTTCTTCAACTCCTCGAACTACCTACCCACCGTAACACTAACAATTTAGCCCAACTTTCGGTGAACTAATGACAATATCATGTAATATGCCATAATCCAAAAAATGCTCCATCTCTCTGACTGATTACCGTGAATCCTCCAAACTTGGCTGAAGCAGGAATCCAGGACTACTTTCACTCTCGAACTGCGGAGCCATCGCACCTCGTTCCTTCCCCATCAAATCGATTAATTACATTACCGAGAACCTTCATCAGACAAATAACTGGCGGAAGTTTGTGGAATGGCTCCCCATGTAAGTTGTGGGACACACAGGGCCGTTCAAGCCACCCGGAAGGCTTCACGTCCAGACATAATTTTCCTCATGTGAATTATACACGAAAGGACTCGGGGAGTTGGGGTTGATTCGGGGGTGGGAGTGGGGGTATGGGAAGACGAAAAAAAACGACGGCTAAATGGAGTGTATAGTGGTCTAGTGGATATGCCCGCGCCAGAAGCAGTGCGGCCACCGCTCAGGAGATCAACCAATTCATCTTGTGAACAAATAATAAACCGAAACGAGGTTTCCCCCGATCCAAGGTCCTTGCGATACGAAGGGAGTATGTTTGGGTTGTTACTCATCCCCTATCCGGGGTTTCAACCATCTCATCCATCTCGGACGAAAAGTTAAGATATGAAGACGGGAATGGAATACCCGTGGTCCAGTCTAAGTTCCAACTCCTCGTGTTGTTTGCTCCTTTTATGTTTAATGTGTGAGCCAAACTGGCAGATTATATTACCGCTGGCCGGTGGTAGATTCCTCCCTTTCGTTTTTCTTTCCGGCGTAGTTTTCTGAAGGGAAAGGATAAGCATTGGCTGAAACTTGGTCAATCATCCATTCATGCCAATTCGATTCTTTCCAAGTTTTTCTCGGACTGAAGGACGAGCCCCGGATCAAGGGAATGGGCTGGGTCGCCCTGGCAATGGGTCAAGAACTGGAGGAGATGTATGAGATATTGTTTGACACATAAAGCAATCTCATGATGGATTGCCTGATTTTTCGTTTTCGTCCTTTTCTTTCTTTGTGGACGAACGTGGGAGCTAGCTCGGCATGTGATATTGTGTGTGAATGTTGAGCCCCGAATTCTATAACTACCTACTCGGAGATTCGGGACAGGAGGACATCATGAAGAGTTGAATGGTGGACGCCTTTCTCTGCGTTATGGATATGCTCGGCTGGATATTTGCTACAGTCCTTTTGTGGTCGAATATCCTTTAATGGATTTGTAATGAGTTTGCAACTGTTGCGAAATTATTACTTTTTCGAAAAAAGGAAGAAAGAAAACGAAATATTATAATGGACAGTTGATGGACTTGCGTTCGACGAGGATTTGTTAGTTTCAATAACGCCACAGGAAAGGTTTTTGGCTGCCTCCTTCTTTGTGGGACTGAGTGATTCAAGTATTTTGAAGGATTGTCCAATAATTTTACATTTTGCCCTGTACTGCAATATAAAGGTGTTTGATAAAAATTGTATTCGAATTCGAAGGTAATGCGAAATGACGTTATCATTGTGCGATGATCGATTCTATGGAGGAAAAGTCGTTAATTTCCATATTTTTCTAGGCGGTATGGGATCTTATCAAGGTTCACCGAAAAGTATGGTCTCCAAGCATGGAATTATCAAAATAATACCAAGGCCACTTACATATGCTACAGACTTAAACTATTTGCTAGAATACACAGTAAAAAAAAATCAGTTGAATTTTACATCTTTTGGATAGCAGGCAAATATGCCTCACCTTTTCAAGTAATTTTACATTGAGATGTAATAGTAAATTTGAATGTAATTTTCAATTTTCAGTCAGTAAATTTCAATTTCAACTTCGAAAGCAGCAAATTCACTGGGTACTCTCTGGAATTTATACTCTAAAAAAAGGTATAATTAGCACTCTTTAAAATACACTTATTTGAGGATATGAGAGCAAAAGTGGCCTAACCCATCTATTGGATATAAATGCAATTTTTTTTCCATAATATTTTATACAAATGTTTCTCACTAATAAGATTTGCTGTATAAAAAACTATTTTTTATATTAATCTAATGACAACAGAATGCACTATAGATACTAGAAATATAATTTTTTTCAGTTTTCATGGTTTTGTGGGTTAGGCCACTGTTGCCCTCATAGCATTTCATTTCTACTTGTAGTATTATTTCTTACTTACTTACTCTTAATAAAACCCTTGGCTGTAGGTAGGAACCGAACGCGCAATCAATTCTGGTTTTGCTGCGTAGGTTTGGCGCGCGTAGCAACTGTGCCACCAAAGGCGTTTCATTTTGATTTCAATAGAAAACAAAACCGAAATCGTAGTTTCTTATATTACATATTTTTCGTTGTAAAATTCAAATAAATAAGTAGAATTACACGAAAAAGAACGTAATTTTCAATTCATATATAAATATAGTTAATTCTACACGAAATGTTGCGTAATTTTGTGAGCCTTTTCCTGTAAATTGTACAGTTGAGTTGAAAAGTACATGAATAATTTACTAATATCAGTAATTTCGTGTAAAAGTGATTGAAATGTGTAATTTTACTTAAAAAATTAAATATATTGGAAATTTCAATTAAAAATTGGATTGAAAATTATTTTTTTTTTAAACAGTAGACTTAAGGGGTAATACCTAGTCGAAATTTTTTTTTTCCTTTTTTTTTATTGGCTTAAATGGTGTAAAAACATGTCAAGAGTAATGTCTGACATCATTTTTTATTGAAAACAAATTTTAAGTGGTCGTAAAAGACAAATTTTCGAAGCAAGGCTTGAAAATGACAAATTGAGTTTCGGAGTGAGTTTCGGCCCTTTTACTCGTTACCGGCGGTGCAAAGGTATACTATATAGTTTCTAAATGAGGTATAGATGGCGTTAATATGTAGTTTTAAGCAAATTTTGAACATACGTTGTCTGTGTAGCCAAGCCTGTAAAAAATTTAAAATTTCATGTAGTAAACACATTGTGAAACTTTAAACGCGTTTTTCTCGAAACCATGTTTTCAAAAACGGTTAGCAGTAGAACTCGAGTAATTTTTATCCGATCGATATGAAATTTTGGCTGTACCTTCTTAGGTAGATTATCTAGTCTAGTACACACGATTTTTGAGTTTCATAAACAATTACGATTTTTATAAACAAATTGAGGCCGATTTATTAGTTGAAAAATCGACATTTTTTTTCCAAGTACGCGCAAATTTTCAAAAATTAAAATTTCTGAATATCCATGTGTACTTCAACAGTAAAACTCGTGCATATCATGAACATTTTTTTTTCATTGTTCCAGATGCGTTCGTTAAAGACTTGTGCTGCTAGCCGCGGGACGCCTACAAAAAATCGACCTTAGTTCCGTGCACTGCTCAGCCGCCATTTTTTCATAAAAATTAAAATAAAAAATGTTTTTTTTGTAGTTCAAGATAAGTGTAATGATCCCTCAATATTTCGCTTTAATCCATTTTTTAATAAAGACAGAAAAAATTCACAAAAAACCGTCTCATTTTTTGCTTCCGACTAGGTATTACCCCTTAAAGATTTCGTAATGGCAAGACAATTGGCAATCCCGATCCTTCTGAATTTTCAAGACTGTTGAAAATGAGTTCTAATGAGGACAGGGCAGGACAAGGATATGTGTAGCCAAATATGTTCCTTTCCTGTTTCCTGATTCTTGCTTGCAACTATAAAATAATTATCAGTCTCTTGCTGGGTGTGCAGAAACGAAAATCTAAATATTTTTGGAAACCCCCTCAAACACTGTCCTTTCCTTATTTAAGAAAATTATATGATAGTCTTTTCGAACTAGATTTTTTCTCATTTGGTGAATATTTTACCAGAAGTTTTCCAGGTAAAATTCTTTTTGCAGGTTTTGATTTTGAAAGATATCCGGACAACTTCCTATTAGAAAACTCACAATGCATGAAACTTAATTTTTTCGACTGAACTAATCCTATGTCAAGGTCACACTTTCTCCGCCCAAAAAATTGGAGACAGTAGAATTTTTCATCCCAACCACCAGGAAAAATTTTACTATGTCAACATAGTCATGCTGTGTACAGACAGTGGTCAAAACTTCATGTGCCTTAAGTAGAGATGGGCGAAACAGTTCATTTTGGTGAAGAACTTCCGAACTAGTCGTTCATTCGAAAGAGTTAGTTCAGTGAACTGCTTCTAATGAACTATTCCCTATTCTTTTCTCGAATGAAACCCTGTTCAGTCAGTCTATTGTTCGGTGTTTTGGTATGGTATGGTATATGGGGTGGTGCTGCCATCATCCTCCTTCATTTCGACGTTAGTGTTCGTCCGTTGTGCTCCCCGTTTGGGTATGATTACTCATGAAACCTAATCATACTCAGTGGTCTTTGTTGGGTGTGGAATACGAAGAAGAGCGATGTACAGCTATTGTTTGTAAGAGTGAACCACGCAAATGTCAATTCCAACTAGTTCTGTTCTGGCAAAACTTCTATCAAGCATCACTGAAAACGAAGAAAACTAACTGTTCAATTGAATAGAACTGCAGTTCACCAAAATGAGTGAGTTACTTCACCCACTCACTTCAAAGAAGTGTTCTTTTAGAGCAGTTCACTCATGAACGACCCACCTCTAGTCATAAGTGCTCCTCAGTCAGTACAAATTCAGGCTATTTAACCAATCTTCTAAAAACTTCCCTCTTACTTTTTTTGTTTATCCGTAGAAGAAAGATTGATCATAATGGTGACGATTTTACTTTGTAGCGGCGTATTCAAATTTCATATTGAAAAATTTATATTAAAATTTCTATATTTAAATTTTCATTTCAAAATATTCATTTGTTTAAAATGTTAATCTTTTCGAAATACAAAAGAAAGTTTAAATTCTAGAAATGAGTCCCTTTTCAAAACAATACTGCGGATTTTGAATTGAATAGTTAGTCCGAAATAATCCGAACCGCTATTTAAAAACGGCAAATCCATGAATTGATTAAATGAAAACGCCTGAATTTAGACCGTTTTACAGAGGCTTATTTAAAATAGAAGGAATAAATGAATCGTTTTGAAAGTGATCATGTTTATTCATTACATGTTAAAATACAATAATCTGATTTTATTTAATTTTTTTTTCAAAATGGCCGCCGTAGTAATTAATCTCCTGAGACCCTCGCGGCGAAAGGCATCAATCGGCGTGATTTTTAGCATCAGTTACAGCAATATGAAATCAAAAAAATGGGTTGCAGTGTGTTTATTAAACGTGTATCTTCTAGTTGAACCAAGAAAAAAAAAAGTCAAAAAATCGTGAATTAGCACGCCTCATAAAAAAAAGTACGATTTTTGACCCTTTTTTTTGACAGTTTTTGGGTCAAAAACGCTAAATTTTGAAAATTTTTTTAGCATTTTTGAGGTTCAACTAGAAGCTTATTCTATGGAGAAAACGTGTGCCAAGTTTCATAAGTATCGGTTGAGAACTTTTTGAGTTATCTTGCCCGCCAATTTAAAAAAAGTCGTCTCGAGAAAAACGCGTTTAAAGTTTTGACACACAGAAACTCTATGATTACAATCAGCGATTCCAGGCCCATACAGAAGTCCTTCAGTACGTTCATAGTACTCATTTTTTTTCTCAGCTCTTCTTGACATGCTTGACAAGCTTTTTTAGTTGTCGAGAAGCAGGTAGCGAGAGTCGAGCGCTCCAGTACGGACTCAATAGCGCTCGAGCGTCAAGTTGAGGCGGAGCACTTAAATGAGTTTTTAATCGATAAATAATGCGAATTTCATTGTAAAACTTTACAAACATATTTTTTAGATATTAATTTAACTATTTATGCAAAAAAAAGAAACTCGAATTTTTGAAAATTTTACATGTATCGCCCCCCCTTAAATGAAATGTACATACGAGTAGTTAGTTTAGTTTTTAAGTTTTTAGAGGAATAAAATTTTAGTCATAATTCAGCTGCCGACGACGCAAGTCGTCTTCTTTTAATACAAATCATACAAACCTTCTGAACCTATAATTATATATTCTAAGCCCGATAAATGGTGACCCCGACATGAAAAATGGTGACCCCGAAGTAATAACTTTCTATCTCGTTGGATCTACCGCTATTGCTCTTGTTATTGGTCCTGTCGTCGATTGGTCCTTAACTTATCAATAAATATATGTAACTTGATCCGAATTTTCTGCACCATTTCGGTGTGCCAAGCAAGTGAATATGGTCTGTATCTAGATGGAATGATGGAGTTAGATTGGATGAAAATTTCACAGCATGTGTCTGTGTTTTGAAATAGGTTTGGTATCTAAGGAAAAAAATTACAAACATATTTACATAAAAGGTGGAAAATCATCAAACAATCTTGGAGGTGGAAATTCACAATTTCTGCTTAAGGGAAGGAGAAGAGGTGGTGCGAGGGGAGCAGAACCACGAAAGGTCGCCTCTATCACAGCCAAGTCTTGACGCTCCTTGACGTACTATTCTATAGTTCGATAGTGTTCGGCTTTGCCAGGAGTATCTAAAGGTCCTTGCGTTACTTAGCACACTAAATCCAGCTTTCAATTTTTCTTCATTTTGTGATAAAAGTACTTATAGATTTTTAAGAATAATCAAAGATATGGAAATTGAATACTGAAATATTTAAAATACTATCAAACAGTTTATCCTTTTCTTGAAGGGTGATATTAAGAGTAGGTACATAATGGCTCTTTTTGGAAACATTTGAATTCATTAATTTTTAACCACCCTATAATTAGAAGCACTCCGTTGTATTCGTACGGTTCCAATCATACAGGATATCCTTCGATCATTGCAATCCAATCTGCCCGCACTCTGAAACTTTTTGAACAACTCTTAAGACGATTCGACTTACTTGCTCATTAATAACTCAAAATCTAATTGGACAGCAACCTTCCATGCCGTCGAGTACATCGATGACCGTGTCCAATCTCAATTAAGTCCCATGTCTCGAACATTAAATTCTTTCAAAATAATTTCCCCGAATATGAAAATTTGATGAATTTCCTGCATGTTGCTTAGCTGTTCTAGCGCGGAGTAGTCATTTTTATTGACCATAGTTTAGAGTACGTCTACTGATTTTTGCCCTGGCTTTTCTTTCCTTCCCGTATATAGGAAAAAATTTCCCGACTTATTATTTCCGAATACACAGATAACTAATTAGACACGCAATCGCCTTTTCACCCGCTTGAATACAATCGGAAAAGTACGGCATTAAGCCAAGGAGTGTACATGGTCAGTACGTGGTCGGGAGGCCTTTAAAATGCTGGCTAATTAGAAGCCTATAGAGTCGCTGGCGCTGGTTAGTTAGAGGTCGATTACTAAGTGGATTACAATGGACGCGACCACTCATCAAAATCCTGTAATTGAATGGACTTGGATAAATTGTGCGTACATATCGCACCGCATGCCCAAGGATAGCAGGGAATCGCTCGGATGTACGGTCTAATCGTAAGACTATCGGGCAATGAGGGCTCCTGATTCAACCCCTGTGGGAAATTCAAAATGACCGCTTCTATGGTCGGGAAGGAAAAAACGAATTCGGCTAAAAAAAAATTAACTCCACCACATATCAAATTGGTTGCATGGAAACGGGAATGGACGCCTCATTGAATGGATAGCTTCCATTTTCATTTTCCTTTCTTTCCGCTCGTCCACGAGCAAGGTCTAATCAAATCGTTTAAAGCTGCCCCATAAAATACTAAACCTTGTTATGTGGGAACATTCGAGCGGATGTTGGACACTCTTACAGCCTATCGGGGTATTTCGGGCTGGTTAAAGACTTTAACCACTCGAGATGGAGTACGACTTGTGGCTGCTGGATGATGGACCAATCAATTAACAAGTTGCAAATGGTCGAATGATGTAGGAGATGACACTTATGGTCCGTCATTTGTTTGCTTTTACACATCATTTTGGTTAATTAAACTATTTATGCTGATGTCGTGGATAGTACCGAGTGGCGGGGGAGGAGAATATGGATGCAATTTGTTACATGGGAAAGATCGAAGTGGTATGGTTGCTTCTCGTTTTCGGTACTATCCAGATTACAGACTCATTAGTGCACTCCTTGGCTTCATTCCTACTTTCTTTCGATTTTATAGAAGGCAAAATGCGAACCTGTTATTTAGAACAAACTAGATCACAGAAGTCCTCTTAAATCAATGAGGACATCGACCAGCATTTCCATGCATTCTGCTTACTCTGACATACTATAAAGAGTTATTTTTAACTTGCATCTACATTTCGGTACTCCAGCAGAATACGAACAGAATACTTTTCCAATACTCAATCAGGAAAAACTCCAGTACTGATTGAATTCTGTTATTAGGAAGTCATTTAAAATTGAAATTCATTGCTCTATCCGGTCTAATTTATTTGATTTCTAGCAAAAAATGTCGAAAATCAATAAATTGTAACCAGTTTTTGAGAGTTTAGATGATTAAACAAATCGATAAAGCGGGGAATTTTCTCATGATTTCGATATAAATTATTAACGGCCACCTAAATTCGCAACTTGAAATTTCTCAATTAGATTTAAATTAGCAATAAAAAGCTGCCTACACACGACCTTTCGAGATATGCCGTTTGCCAGTTTTGAAATGAAAAAAATATGCCGAAAGTCTAGGCGCAACTTTATTATTTTATGGGTAGAAGTTCGGAACGCTTTTAATGCTGAGATGAGGTGGACAACTGAAAAAATAAAGTTATTCTTATTATCTTGGCTTAAAGCAACCCCAAAGTTCAACTTTCTAACATCAACTGTTCAGAAAAAATGGATTTTAGAATATTTCAATCTCAGCTTTCAAGCGCTTCGGACATATTGTTTTTCCCACATCTCCCACACCCCTCAACTTCTATCGATAATTTTTTTGCAAATGGGGCCACTATTATAGTTCTACATAAGTTCCAAGTTTCAGTCTCCTAGCATAAGACGTTCCACAATTTTTCGCCTAAAATGCTCCCACCTCCTCCGCACTCACACCCCAACCTTCGCAAAAGATACCACTCGTAGGGGTTCCCTAATTTACTCATCATAAAAATTAATATCTAAACGGGTTTGTGAGCTGCACGCCTTCAAACGCTTTTGCGTATGGCGGACGGCATCTACGGCGGACATTTTTTTTTCCTTTTTTGGGGTTTACTAGTCCTAAATGTGAAATTTCTGAGAAACAAATTTTTTGAAAATTTCATGTCGATCCCAATTTTAAAAGTAAAATCTACCAACAGTCTGGGCGCAAATTTTTTGGATGGTAGTTTAGAACGCGTTTAAAGTAAATTCGAGTATTTCGAAAAATTCTGAGATCCATGTTTGATATGGTGATGGAAATAAAATATATTTTGACATCTTAAGAGCTATGTCGAAATTCGTAAAAATCTGTGCAATTTCTTTACAACCCCTTGGGAGTTTTATATCGAAAAATCCTTATATAGGGTGTTTCAGTAGGAACGCTTAAAATTTCTTCGGTTATAGCGGCCATGTTGTTCAAGCAACATACGTCGAATTTGTTGCGAATTGATCTGTAGTGAATGGCAAATCACCATGGCAGGTTATAGTGTTAAACAACGTATGCAAATTATCAAATTTTATTTTCAAAATCAAAGCTCCGTTCGAAAAACGTTCCGCGCATTGCGTGATTTTTAACAACGAGGCCCATTTCTTGATGAATGGATGTGTGGCTGTGAACAACCAAAATTGTCGGATTTGGGACGATACCAATCCGCACCAAATGCATCCCGAGAAAGTCACTGTTTGGTGCGAATTTTGGTCTGGCGAAATCATCGGTCCGTACTTTTTCCAAAACGAAACTGGCATTGCCATAACCGTCAAACGATCGATGATGAGCAACTTCTTGTGGCCTAAACTGGATGATATGGATATCGACAACATGTGGTTCCAACAGGACGGCCCTAGGTGCCACACAACGCATGTCACGATGGACATTTTGCACGAGCGATTTGAGGACATTGTTATCTCGCGCAGCGCCGACGTGAACTGACCACCGTGATCGTGCGATTTAACGCCTCTAGACTTATTCCTTTGGGACTATCTTAAATAGCAGCTCGATGCGTATAATCCGCAAACTATTGATGATATTTAAGTAAACATAACGAACGGAATCCAAAAAATTCAGCCAGATTTATGCGACAAAGTCGTCGAAAATTGGACCTCTCGAATACGTGCAACCAATTAAAGCCCGAGCCCAAGCATTTGAACGACGTTATATTCCATACTTAATACCATAAAATATTCTTTCAAATAAAAAATCTGCAAATTGCCTGGGCGAAACTTTATTATTTTCAGGTCAAAGTTCGGGAGCGATCAAAGTCGATATATCATCAGTAGTTTCGAGATTATGACGTTTCTTGGAAAGTAAATTTTGTTCTTAAGAAAAAAATATAAGAATAGAGATTTTTAGCAGATTAAACATTGGAAAAGCCCGTGTAGACTATTCGAATTTTGGTATATTATGGACACTAAAAGCCCATAGAATTAAAAACGAATTTGTTGCCTTATCAGACTTAAGAGATATGACGAATTGTTAAAACGTATACATATAAAGCGATTAACTCACCTTGGGGTTTGAATTTCGAAAAAATTGTGAAACAGGTTTTTAGACGATTTCATAAGGAGCAACTTCATATCTCATCAGACACGAGGGATTTTGAAAAATTTGTGAAAACATAAGCAAACCCTTCACACCCCCTTAGTTTTTGAATTTAAAAAAATCGGGAAATTGGTTTTTAGGTCATTACATCAAATGCCGTAATAACCAATTTTATATCTCATCAGAACTAAGGGATGGAAAAAATTGTGGAAACATATGCAAACCCTTTGGAGGTTGAATATCCAAAAAATTGAGAAATGGGTTGGTAGGCGATTATATAAAAAGTCTGTGGAAGTGAAAAGCGATCTAATATCTCATCAAACCTAAGAAATATGTCGAAGCTTTGAAAAGCATACAACCCCTTTACACTCCTTAGGATTAAATATCTAAAAATACTGAAATTGACTTTTTGGCGCTTTTATAGGAAACCGTAGGAAGTAAAAATGAATTCGATATATCACCAGATATGCAACCTCCTTACACCCACTTGGGGGTTGAATATCCAAAAAACCTGAAAGAAGTTAATAGATAAATATGAAGACAACACGAGAAAGTAAAAACCAATTCAATTTCTTATCACTTCTAAAAGATATGTCGGAATTGGTGAAAACGTGTTCAACCTTTTTATACCCTCTCAGGGGCGGAAAAATGAAAAAACCTAAAAACGAGTTTCAGGCGATTATTACGCAAGAACTTGAAAGAGAAAAGATATTCGATATCTGATCAGACCTGAGGGATATGACAGAATTCGTGAAAAAATATACAACCCCTTTCCACTCCCTTAGGAGTCGAATTTCAAAAAATGCTGAAAACACTTTCTAGGTATTTATATGAAGAAGTCGTTCAATAAAAATGAATTCAATATTTGGGAAGACCTAATAGATATGACGAAAACCGTGAAAATATATGCATTCCAATTTTCACCGATAATTATTTTCGCCACCCTTCCAAACGCCAACGGTTATTTGAATTTTTTTTTATCTAAATTACTTTTCTAGTTGATTTACATATACATAGCGAGATTCAACTTTGTAGCATAGACCGTTCTATAGATAAGAAAAACTCCCCCAAACCCGTACCATACTACCCCTGTACAAAATTATATTTTTCCAACATGCTACTATATAAGCTCTATATAAATACCAAGTTTCAGCTTTATGTCCTTATAGGTTCTCGAGATAAAAAATCGGAACCTTTTCGTTTTCACCCTCCCCACCTTCACCCTCTACGCCCTAACCCGTAAAATTTTTTTCTGCCAGTGGTCTATTAGGGCTACTTCTGGTAAACATTTTAAGCATCTGTCTTACACTGTTCTTGAGATATGAGACGTATTTTTTTTAGAAAAATTCGTATCCCCTCCACTTTTATGGCCCCTCAAAAAATTTTACTTTCAGCAAACTTCATTTGTCAACCTTTATACGCAATCCGAATTTTATTTGTCTAGTGCAATTGGTTCGTGAGATATCGTAATCTAAAGTTTTTCAACCTCACCCCCGTACGCCACTGCCACCACTCAAAAATTTGTTTTCGATCTATTCTTCTAGTATACCTACAGATATTCAGTAGGTTTCAATTTTTTGACGTTAACCGTTTAGGAGATATGGATTTTAGAATGTGTCGATCTCGGCTTTTTTGCGTTTCGGACGCATTATTTTTCACCCAACTCGCACACCCCTTCACCCATATTGACAATTTTTATACAAATTGGGTCCACTTTTAAGGCTCTATATATTAAGTTTCAGCCTCCTAGCATAAGCGGTTGCTGAGATCTGGAAACCAAAATTGTCCGCACCCCTTCCTTCCCCTCACACCCCCACCACTCAGAATTTGGTCACTTCAAGGGGCCTACCCAGTCTATTCATAAAAAAATTTCAATTTATTTTATATCAAACCGTTTGGGTGCTACGAGCCTTCAAACGATTTTGCGTACGGCAGACGCCGTACGGCGTACGGCGGACAGACGGACTGC